>OZ018336.1:57650352-59100352 GCA_963969495.1 Ceratothoa steindachneri
CTGTAGGTGAAAAAGTTTCCACACAGATTGCGGTTGTAACGCTTCAGTTCAAGTTTGAAGCCGTGATTGCGCGTTCTGTTCTCACTCAGTGTGAAAATATCCCGGTAGTCAACATTGTCGAACCCTCGAAGTATTTTGAAGACTTCGATGAGCTGACCACGCAGTCTACGGGTTTCCAGCGAGAACATATCTAACTCCCTTAGTCTATCCTCATAACTTTTATGTCGGATAGAGGGAATCAGCTTGGTTGCCCTGGCTTGTACGCGTTCCAATCTCGCGATGTCCTTTTGCAATGAAGGACTCCAAAATTGTACGGCATACTCCAGGTGCGGTCGGACAAGTGAGTTGTACAGGCACAGTACAATCTCCTGGTTCCGATAACCAAACTGGCGCTTAATATAGCCTAGCATCCTTTGGGCCTTTTTCTCCGCCTCAATGCACTGTTTCGAGAACTTGAGGTCACTAGTGATTGTTACACCCAAGTCCTTTTCAGTGTCACTCGATTCAAGAGCAGTGCCCTTAAGGATATACTGAGATTGGGGGTTTCTGTGGCCGATATGCATCACTTTGCATTTCCCCACGTTAAAAGGCATTTGCCACGTGTCCGACCACTCCCCAATCTTCCCAAGATCTTCCTGCAGGCGGGCAGTATTTCCATCCTTTGCAACGTTCATACCAAGCTTGGTATCGTCGGCAAATTTGGAAATCTTCGCAACCATGTCACCGTCCATGTCTTTGACGTAGATGATGAATAGTAGTGGTCCCAGGACAGAACCTTGAGGCACCCCGCTAGTAACGGGCACCCAATCAGAAGACTGTCCATTCACCACCACCCGTTGCCGTCTGCCACTTAGCCAGTTCTCGATCCAGCCGGCTACCTTTCCGTCTATGCCAAGCGCTCGCACTTTCCGGAGAAGGCGGCGGTGTGGTACCTTATCAAAGGCTTTCTGAAAGTCTAGGTACACCACATCCACCGCCTTGTCCCGATCGTGCTCGCTGAAAACGAAGTGGAAGAATTCTACAAGGTTCGTCAGGCATGACCGTTGCCTTCGGAAGCCGTGCTGGGAACTCCTCAGTAGCACGTTTGACTCTAAATACGACGTCACTTTGTCCACCATGATGCTTTCCATGAGTTTACCGACTATCGAAGTCAGACTGATAGGTCGGTAGTTCGACGGTTGGTTACGGTCTCCTTTCTTGAAGATCGGAGTCACCTCCGCCTCACGCCAGTCTCTAGGAACGCATCCGGTCCGGATTGACATGTTAAGGATAGCGCACAGATGTCGTGATACTTCATGGCACACTTCCTTCAACACCTTGGGTAGAAACCCGTCCGGTCCAGGGGACTTATTCGTCTTTAGGTCAGCGATCTTTTTCTTTATTTCTCCTTCAGTGAAGTCCATTGCCTCCAGCTTTTCCCCCGAGTAGGAATCCGTCGGCTGGGGAATGGGACCACACTCTTCAGTAAACACCGAAGAGAAGTAGTCGTTGAGGAGGTTAGCATTTTCTGCATCTGAATGCTTTAATGTCCCCTCCTCATTCCTCAAAGGGCCAATCGTTCGACGGATTGGTTTACGGCTGTTCACATATCCAAAAAACTCCTTGGGATTCTCTTTACAAAGTCTCGCCACTCGGAGTTCCTCAGACCGCTTAGCCGCCCTTATGCTGGACTTCACTCTCCTGGCTAGCCTCCGGTATTCGTCAAAGTCACCCGAGATCTTCGATTGCCGGTACACATTTCTCTTCTCCCTAAGCAGTTGGCCGATTTCTCGATTAAACCACTTTGGTTGAACAGACGACCGACGGGGGCATTTCAGAGGGATGAAACGCGATTGAAGACTCATGAATGTGGTTTTGAAACTGTTCCAAGAGTCTTCAACAGCCTCGCACTCTTCTAGCCTCGCGTCAGTCAGTTCCGCGCGTAGACCTGCAAAGTCTGCTCTTCTCAAATCCAGTTTCCTTGATTTACTAGTTGCAGACTCTGCCTTGGGGACTTTGACTACGAATCTAATTAGTCGGTGGTCACTGCCACCGAGCTCTTCGCCAACAGAGAGGTCCTCAACGATGTCATCCTCAGAGGTGAAAACCAAATCGAGGATATTGTCTCCTCTCGTTGGCTCTCTCACCCATTGAGTGAGGAACTCGTTGTTCGTGAACTCCAGGAGTGGTGCGTTCTCGCCACAGGGTTCTCTGGTTTCCCAGTCAACTTGTGTGTTGAAATCACCCATGACGATACACACTCTGTCTTCGACAAGTTCTCCTAGTAGCTGGTACAGATCTCTGTCCTTTTCAACGAGTTGGGCAGGAGGTCTATAAAGCACCAGGGTCCTGTATTTGGCAGCACCTATCTCTAGGTCAACACCTAGTAGTTCATGGTCGGATACGATGTTGCAATCCGTCGAGTTGAGAGTATCCTTGACATACAACATCACACCGCCACCCTCTCTGTCTGGCCTATCTTTCTGGAAGAGCTGGTAACCGGGAATCGTGAATTCGCCTTCAAAATCTCGGCTTGAGGTTTTAATCCACGTCTCCGTTATGGCCACCATCTCAGGTTCCTCTGTTGCTACGAGGCCACGGAGCTCAAGAAACTTATTCCTGATTGACCTCGCGTTGAACAGAAGAACTTTTAGGGAGTCCCCCAGTGTAGGACTCCCTACGCTCTTCCGTTTCCCGGCTTCTTTTGTGTGGTAGTACCCCTCTTTGCCACATCTAAGAACGTCGTTCCAGGAGTGACACGGGCATACTCTCTTATGTCCGCCTTCACTCTGGGTCGGACGCTCCTCTGCGTCCGCTCTACGACATCCTGGATTAGGTTACAGAGTACAGCCTTTCCCTTGAATGAAAGGTGCACTCCGTCCCTTTGGTAAAGGTCGTTTCGACCGTAAAAGGTGCGGTAAGGGTCCAGAAAGAAGACCCCTTCCGCCGTACAGAGGTCGGACAGGCGCTGGTTCAGGGTCACGTTCCTAGAGTGAGCTGTCCGGCTAGGACCTCTTCTTGGGAGCATCCCTACAACGACCCGTTTGCGAGTTCTCAATCCACAGTCGTCCACGGCTCCCATGACCGTGTTGAGAATTTTCTCGCTGGGGCCTACTTTGCCTCCTCGGAGGTAGAGGTCATTCCCACTCACCATCAGGGCAACGACTGAATTCTCGGAGATCTGAGATTTCTCAGCCTCTACCCTGATGTGGTGGTTTCCCCGTCCTGGCTGGCAGCATACCTCCACACTAGTGCGAAGGCGGGCCGCTAGCAGGGGCCGCAAACCTTGTGCTTGGGAATCGCCCACAAGGGTAACCCTCGGACATTTCCGTGCAGCAGAGGTTTGATGCTTTCCTTGCGGAAGCGAACTCTCGGTTCCCGCTTTCTTCTCCATCTTATTTTTCTTCTTCTTTTTCTTATTCATCTTTTCCGCGCTATCTTCCTTTGTTTTTATCTTTTCTTCCTCTGCTTCAACTTTCTCTTTTTCAGCTTCTACTTTATCTTCTGTTTCAACTTTCTCTTCTTCCTGTTTCTTTCGCTTCCTTTTCTTTTTCTTTGGGGGTTTATCCGTAGCATGCGGACCTAGCTCTGGGGATAGTACTGCAGAAGCAGTGTTTGGTACAGGGCTTGGCGTTAGCTCTGCTATTCTGACCTCTAGCCTGCGAATCAGTCCGGCGTGTTCTAATTCGAGTCTGCTTATTTTCTCCTCCAACTTCCTGGATCTTTCCTCGGAAACCCTGCACGTTTCCTTTAGCTCCTTGATTTGGCCGTTTAAAATACAGTCGGTGCAGGAACTGGCCGGGTGGCATTTCGAAAAACACCCCTCCGGAAAGTCCACGCACCACTTATCTATGTGGCATATTGCGCACGTGTATTTTAGAGCTCCTGGTCCTTTCTTGCCGGTCATTCTGAACACTTTCTCTCTTTAAATACTTTGCGACCAATCAATGATAAAAAAGGGGGGTTGGTGAGTTCTCCCCGCGTGAGTCGCTCCCGCCTATCGATCGGAGACGTTTCGGATCTTTCAGAAGGCACGCTCCATGTGCTGCTGTTCGTCCGACCGAGTCGTCAAGCCTCGGCGTGCCGTGGCTCCCAACCAAGCAGCACAGACGGTCCCCGAAGGGGCCATCGATTTGTCACCAGGTGAACAACAACGAAGCACGCCCCTTACTAAACTCCTACTAGTTCCCTTCACAACGGCCAGGATCTCGGAGCAGCGTTCAATGGATATCCCGCCCCACCAAGAGACTCGACCCAAGGCTTTTTATTGGCCTGGCAACCAACCTGGGAACAAAGGGCCGTCACCTCGGACCGATGCTACCAGAGGCACCCGTCAACGGGCACTGGGAACGGTCAATAATTACGCGCCAGGGAAGGGGTTAACGGGGCACTACCCTCATCCCATTCATCGTGCCCCAACGCCTAGGACACCTCTAGTCCTAGTCTCTCGCAACCAGTGAGCGTCGATTGGCGTTGTTTATAGAGGTTCCAAAGCCTCTCTTCTGACGCGTGAGGTAGCTGCCAGGTCCTTATATGTAGATAGAGGGAAAAAAGGGAAAGAGTGACATGATAGGAGTGGGCTTTTTTTGTTGTTTTTTTCTTTTTGTATAAGTGGGAGAGATAGGATGAAAGTAAAAAGGGAAAATGATAGAGTAGAAAAAGGAAGGAGTGACGCACTTAGTCTGGAATCTCGTTTTCGACCAAATCGACAAGGGAAGCCCTACCAGGGGTACCCAGAATAGGTACCCCCGCCGACATAGCTCGAAAAGTCAAAGGTACACACAAGCTCTCTTCCCGCGACAAGGGGGCGTCACCTCTCCCTCTACTTTCTTTAAGAGAGAGAGAGAGAGAGAGAGAGAGAGAGAGAGAGAGAGAGAGAGAGAGAGAGTGTGTCTGGCCATTCCACGACAGTGTGTGTCCCGACCATTACAAAATAAAACCTGGTAAACTCTTACATACGACGCGCATATAAGTGCTGCTCGTCGTGGACTCTATTCCTACAAAATATCAACCGCGTGAAACAGTTGATAGTTAACAAAGGCTTTTTTATAATTCACGAGTTGACCCAAAAAGAAATCCTGAACAAGGAGACAGAAGTACATACGGAAAAAAGAACAGGATATATATAACCATTTACTACAAGAATCAAATGAGTGAAGGATATAACACCGGCGAGGGAATAATTAAGAACATATTAGCACAACATATTAAATTCATAACCCATACAAAGAACTAAAAGTCCTAATCTACTATAAAACTGAGTGACCTCTATTGGGAAGAATTCTTCAAGGAGAGACAACCAAATTAAAGCATCCAACGTAATTATCTACGAGTTTAAATGCCCGTGGGAACACTGTAAACTTCCCCATAGTCTTAAATAAGCTGACATGAGAACTACCTCCTTCTCCAGACGCCTGACGATGTACCTACAAAGTGGCGTGCCGAAAACCCAGTTTGAAACAGCACATTGAAATTCCCTGACAATAGACATCTTGGTTTAAAATACTAAAATAGTAATCGAGACAGACCTTCTTCGCCACCCAATCACATGAAAGAAAATAAACCGAAATTAAACATTCGGCATACCAGCTCGACGCGGATCCTAGAATTCTTTGCTGATTGTCCCCAAGACGAACACTAATCCAACCTGGAACCTATATAAAGCCAAACACCCGATTTATTCTTGAATCATTAGTTTGCGTGATTAGTTATAGATTAGTTTGAGTGGGAGTTTGGAGCTAATTTAAGACAGTCGAAGATGAACATTACTCTATTTTTTTTGCTCTCCGCCTTCAGGCTTCCCCAGCAAGGAGCACAAAGAGGGTATTTTATGGAACAACCTAGAGAGACCCAAATTAAGAGATCTTTACAAGGCAATTTATTTATATCGGTCTAAGCCATATTACCCTTTCTAAAGGGAGAATGGGAAAAGAAAAATGGAAGTGGCACCCTCTGAGGGCAATTCAGAATGCAAGCATCCCGATAGAGAGACTATCACCAAACTACTGAATGGCATATTAAACGTGGCCCTGGTGCGCCTCTTTGACTGGCCCAGATGTTACGTCGCAATGTGCCAAAAAGAAGAAGATAGAGAGGCCCTTACCTGCAATGATGATATAAATCAACTACGGGAAATAAACCTGGAGCCCATTATGCTCCCAAACTGATGCCCACAGATCAATCATCCGCCGATAACTAGACCCAATAGTTGGAGGACAATCACGTGAAGACATACGGGAAGAATTTGAAAAGAATCACGCTTGAGCCAAGGTAAAGCCCGTTTTGAAACGTAGAAACTACACTAGTTCCATTAAGGTAACCTTCTTTTTCATCGACATACAAAGAATGTCACTGGGGACTGGTCTTTTAGCCTTAAATTTAATGGTCACCCCGGCGCAAATTCCAGAGGAAGAGTTCATAAGAGTGCAAACTTGCATTAAATTCTTACAACTGGAGAGCCACGTCACGGAGTGCCAGGCTACGCCAAAACAGTGTTCAGAGTGTGCCTCTATAAGCCACACTGGATACAAATGCAAAAACGGAAATTAAGAAGTGCATCAACTGTGGCGGACTCAGCCTTTCAACCCTGGCAATGGGAATGTCCCGCGAAAAAAGCAGATAATTAATACTAAGAGAGAACAAACCTTAGAATAAAACAAAATAAAAATGACTCAGACATACGCAACTGGAGCAGCTAGAACAAGCTCTGCCCCACAAACCCAACTACCCTAACTTACAACAAAAGAAGGTCAACAAAGCATGGAAATAATTGTATTGCTTGTTTATGCCCACGCAGCAAATACAAACAATCCAGGTAGCTTCGTGAATAAATTCAACACTCTTAAGGAAAAACGGCATAACCATAAGAACTTCCCCATCAAGCGACATATTAAGGTAGTCTCTCTGGAACCACACCAATAACAAACATACCAAAGGATCAAGAAAACACAGAAGAGGAGCAAAAACTCATCTGGCATTAAACTTTCCGCCCCTGTGATGTTTACACAGTACCGAAACTCTCCGCTTCCGGAGAAAAAATCTGGGATAGATGCTTCCTGTAAAACGTGCCTAATGCAGGACAATAAGCATTTCCTTTGTGGTGCCTTAAAATAGGTAACATCATTAAATTACTTAATCCACCTTGAGCCACACACATCGACAAACATTCGTCGAAAGTGTTCATTCATACATACAGACATCATCTCGTATCGTGACGTCACTAAGCTCTACCCATCAATTCATCGGGAAATTTAATTCCTCCTCTTGGTTTTAGAATATAAAAACAAGAATTAGCTCTTTTAGAGATACTTTATTTTTTGTTAGTCATTCGTTACTATTCATCATTACAGCGTCTGACTATACACGCGCGTAGTCATTAAGGTATCCACGGTATGCCACCAGATTTTCCATTCAGGCCCAAGCACAACTTCCATCTAGACGCCATTCATTATCGTATCTTGATTGAATTCAAGATTCATTAAGAAAAGCCGGATATCGCATCTACAACCCTGGCTGGAGAAGGGATCTACTCAACAAACCCTCAGTAAACTGAACACAAAATTGGTGTGAGTGATATGATGTATAGAAATTCTAATATTCTCAGAATGCGCTCATTATTATGGCCTCTAGTATTTTTTAAATTATCTATAACGTCTCCATTGAACTTGATTGAGTGATAGAGGTTGTATTTTAGTGCTGAAATAGAGATGGACAATCTAAATTATCAGAAGAAATAATGAATGGTCTTGTACCCAACTTCTTTATACATTTTACATACAATCTACGTAGGCAGATGCGACTGAGGATGGAATAAGAAGAGATAATCATTAGCAACGCTTCGGGCTCGCTTGCTTCGGCTACGCTTTCCATCAGCTCTAAGTGGCGGTATCCATAAACCCATCTGACAGCCCTATTCCGAACGCCAATTTCGCCCACGTAGGACCGCGATTAATACAGTCATGACAGGTCGAAAATATCAGTCTCTTTAATTTATATGATTAATGGGATGAATCATTTCAATATTATCGTGTTTTGAGTCCTTGTGCTCATTTTAAGAACTTGTTCGTGGAGGTTTCAATCACGTGGACATGTCCTATATGGCTAGGCCAGTTTCCTTCCTTATCACAATCCAAACGTAAAGAAATCGGACTCAAAGAACTAAACAGGCCCGCATCGCTACTATTGGACCTATATCACTCTTTCTTCTTGTGGAGGGGGGAGGGGTAGACGCTTGTAAGTTCGAGGGTGAGCTTCACTACTACAGCTGGTTGTTTCGGTTTTGTGGTCTTGCGTCCCTTGCCTTCTAACCACACCATTTGGCCCCCACCCCTTTCAAGGAGCTCCACGCCGTCCTTGACACCATTGAGCCGCGTCCAAACGGATCACTTTTATAGGCCAGTAATGGCCCCCGTGAGGGTCAGTACGTAGAGGAAAATGTTGGGCTTGGGTCTCCGAGGGATTAATAAAGACCCCTATGGCGGTGAGAGTAGCCCCGCCGGCTCCCTGCTGTCTCAATCAACGCCATATATCGCCTAGCCATAACGGGTTTAAGTATAATCCTTTGGTATCCCTTTGTAACTTCTATACCCGCATTCGTACCCTTTTTTAAGTCCCCTTATACCCCACGCATACACAAACTAATACACGCACAAACACTTGATTTATAAAGGAAAAAAAATAAACAGTCGTTGGTGTGTGTGGTACGCGTTATCAAGTAGAAACAATTGGCGGGAAAGAAATAAAGGACAAAAATGGCGCCCAGAAGACGCTTATCCAGTTTCCTTAGAACACGCACGTACATAACTTGGGAATTCGTGTGCACGAACGACTTTTTTGGGCAAAGCTACTACATGAGCCCATCTCCTCTTTCCAGAACCCAACCTGATAACGACAGACAGATAACAAACACTCCTACGGCTAAAAATGAGTACAATAAATACTCCTGGATCTAATCAACTTTGAAAGGTCACCTGCCTCTCTAGTCTTCCTATTTACTACCCTAATCTATGCTTAGCAACCTTATTTGTGACCCTTTGGTTCGAAACATGACATTAAGTGCCTCCTATGTCCCTTGTAGTCCCGTAAGACTGGTAATTTTATATAAATAAATGTAATGTAATCCACGACTTGAAGATGGCTGCCATTGCTTGTTGAAACACTCATTCATAGACAATCAATCCTCTAATCATTTAAGCAACCAGAGTTATTTGGTTGTTTTTAATTATTATTATTATGTATGCATATCGCATGTTAAAAATAACATTTTTATGTTAAGGGTACAACATATTTACAAGTATTTAATTTTCTCGTATGAGTGATTATATTTGATACGAAGCAGCATCAGCCATTACAGAGTTATACAGTTAAGGTGTAAAATGGTGGAAGAGCAATTTAAGGGTTAAATGAAGGATCTTCTGATTAGGACTGGGGGCCGATGAGTACTAATGCTCACTAGAGGTGATATGGTGGGAACGTATGAGGAAAATTAGACAAAAAGGAAGAAAAATATGGAAAATAGAGAAAAGATAAAAAAATCGCCCAACTCTCTCTATAGAACGCTAGGTTCTCAAGTTGAACGAGCAGATTTCCTACTTCTCTTCTTAAGCCAAAAGCTCCTCCACCATCTCTCCCAGTTGAGTATTTTAGCTGTAGAATACATATATAAAATAGATTTTTTATTTTATAACGTTTACTGCCCTCTTGTATCCTTTGTTGGGTCTAACTAGGCGTCGAGATAATAGTGGGAGATAAAAAAGAGGTGAAAAAGACAAGAAGAGAGAGATAGAGAGGATGAAACGCGATTGAAGACTCATGAATGTGGTTTTGAAACTGTTCCACGAGTCTTCAACAACATCGCACACTTCTAGCCTCGCGTCAGTCAGTCCAGCACGAAGACCTGCAAAGTCTGCTCCTTTCAAATCGAGTTTCCTCGATTTACTAGTTCGCAGGCCCTGCCTTGGGGACTTTGACTACAAATCTAATTAGTCGGTGGTCACTGCCACCGACCTCTTTGCCAACAGAGAGGTCCTCAACGATGTCATCCTCAGAGGTGAAAACTAAGTCAAGGATATTGTCTCCTCTCGTTGGCTCTCTCACCCATTGAGTCAGGAACTCGTTGTTCGCGAACTCCAGGAGTAGTGCGTTCTCGCCACAGGGTTCTCTGGTTTCCCAGTCAACTTGTGTGTTGAAATCACCCATGACGATACACACTCTGTCTTCGACAAGTTCTCCTAGTAGCTGGTACAGATCTCTGTCCTTTTCAACAAGTTGGGCAGGAGGTCCATAAAGCAACAGGGTCCTGTATCTGGCAGGACCTATCTCTAGGTCAACACCTAGTAGTTCATGGTCGGATACGATGTTGCAATCCGTCGAGTTGAGAGTATCCTTGACATACAACATCACACCGCCACCCTCTCTGTCTGGCCTATCTTTCAGGAAGAGCTGGAGAGAGAGAGAGAGAGAAAGAAAGAGATAGAGAGAGAAAGAAAGAGAGAAAGAGAAAGAAAGAGAGAGAGAGAGAGAGAGAGAGAGAGAGAGAATGAGAGAGAAAGAGAGTAATGAATGTGAATGTATGTTGCTCCCAAGGAAAGATTTGATGGTTGCTTATGTTTTTTTCTTTGACTTTTTCGTGTGTCCTCCCCCCGTAAAAAAAATTTTGGTACTCAATTAAATGTAAACCACTATTCTGGGGCAGATTCCTCCCTCCCTCCCTCCCTCCCTAAGTAAAGTAGATAGGTTTCATCTTTTTGCTAAAAAATTCCTGTTTGTGTTCTTTTTTTTCACTGCACAATCAGGAACCTTTTCCATTTTCTGGCCCGCAAATGCGGGTGGGAGAGGTAACAACAAGGAAAGAAGGTACCCTAGGAGACCTTACAGTCCATTCAAGGAGGGTACCTTTGGACTAGCAATCGAGCAGGCACATGGCTGCTGAATTGTTTTGCGTCCCTAAACGGCCACTTTTCAAGACTTTGTCTAGTCTTGACTTGAACTGGTCAACAGATTCACTGTTGACAACTTCCAGGAGTAGTGCGTTCTCGCCACAGGGTTTTCTGGTTTCCCATTCAACTTGTGTGTTTGGGCTACTCTTTCTCTTATGCTAGAGGTTAGGGCCTTCCCCAAAATAGTACCTCCTCGGGATGGTCAGCAATGTCCTTTGTACGGCGGAAGGAGTCTTTTTTGTAGACCCCTACCGCACCTTTTACGGGAGAAATGACCTGTACAAAAGGGACGGAGTGCATCTTTTCTTTAAAGGGAAAGCTGCACTCGCAAACATGATCCAGGATGTTGTGGAGCGGACCCAAAGAAGTTTCAGACCCCGAGTAAAGGAGGACGTACGCCAGTACACCCGTGTTACTCCAGGAACGACCTTTTCTGAAGTCACAAAGAGTGGAGTGATCCCGCCACAGAGAAAGAAAGCGGGAAACGGAAGAGCGTAGGGAGTCCTACAGTCGAGGACTCCCTAAAAGTTCTTCTGTTTAATGCGAGGTCTATCAGAAACAAGTTTCTAGAACTTTGTGGCCTCGTAGCAACAGAAGAACCGGAGATGGTGGCCATAACGGAGTCGTGGATAAAAACCTCAAGCCGAGATTTTGAAGGTGAATTCACGATTCCCGGTTACCAGCTCTTCTTGAAAGATAGGCCAGACAGAGAGGGTGGCGGTGTGATGTTGTATGTCAAGAATACTCTCAACTCGACGGATTGCAACATCGTATCCGACCATGAACTACTAGGTGTTGACCTAGAGATAGGTCCTGCCAAATACAGGACCCTGGTGCTTTATAGACCTCCTGCCCAACTCGTTGAAAAGGACAGAGATCTGTACCAGCTACTAGGAGAACTTCTGAAAGACAAAGTGTGTATCGTCATGGGTGATTTCAACACACAAGTTGACTGGGAAACCAGAGAACCCTGTGGCGAGAACGCACTACTCCTGGAGTTCACGAACAACGAGTTCCTCACTCAATGGGGGAGAGAGCCAACGAGAGGAGACAATATCCTCGACTTGGTTTTCACCTCTGAGGATGACATCGTTGAGGACCTCTCTGTTGGCGAAGAGCTCGGTGGCAGTGACCACCGACTAATTAGATTTGTAGTCAAAGTCCCCAAGGCAGAGCCTGCAACTAGTAAATCAAGGAAACTGGATTTGAGAAGAGCAGACTTTGCAGGTCTTCGCGCGGGACTGACTGACGCGAGGCTAGAGGAGTGCAATGCTGTTGAAGACTCTTGGAACAGTTTCCAAAACCACATTCATGAGTCTTCAATCGCGTTTTATCCCTCTGAAATGCCCCCGTCGGTCTTCTGTTCAACCAAAGTGGTTTAATCGAGAAATCGGGCAACTGCTTAGGGAGAAGAGAAATGTGTACCGGCAATCGAAGATCTCGGGTGACTTTGACGAATACCGGAGGCTAGCCAGGAGAGTGAAGTCCAGCATAAGGGCGGCTAAGCGGTCTGAGGAACTCCGAGTGGCGAGACTCTGTAAAGAGAATCCCAAGGAGTTTTTTGGATAAGTGAACAGCCGTAAACCAATCCGTCGAACGTTTGGCCCTTTGAGGAATGAGGAGGGGACATTAAAGCATTCAGATGCAGAAAATGCCAACCACCTCAACGACTACTTCTCTTCAGTGTTTACTGAAGAGTGTGGTCCCATTCCCCAGCCGACGGATTCCTACTCGGGGGAAAAGCTGGAGGCAATGGACTTCACCGAAGGAGAAATAAAGAAAAAGATCGCTGACCTAAAGACGAATAAGTCCCCTGGACCGGACGGGTTTCTACCTAAAGTGTTGAAGGAAGTGTGCGATGAAGTATCACGACATCTGTGCGCTATCTTTAACATGTCAATCCGGACCAAATGCGTTCCTAGAGACTGGCGTGAGGCGGAGGTGACTCCTATCTTCAAGAAAGGAGACCGTAACCAACCGTCGAACTACCGACCTACCAGTCTGACTTCGATAGTCAGGAAACTCATGGAAAGCATGATGGTGGACAAAGTGACGTCGTATTTAGAGTCAAACCTGCTACTGAGGAGTTCCCAGCACGGCTTCCGAAGGCAACGGTCATGCCTGACGAACCTTGTGGAATTCTTCCACTTCGTTTTCAGTGAGCACGATCGGGACAAGGCGGTGGATGTGGTCTACCTAGACTTTCAGAAAGCCTTTGATAAGGTACCACACCGCCGCCTTCTCCGGAAAGTGCGAGCGCTTGGCATAGACGAAAAGGTAGTCGGCTGGATCGAGAACTGGCTAAGTGGCAGACGGCAACGGGTGGTGGTAAATGGACAGTCTTCTGAGTGGGTGCCCGTTACTAGCGGGGTGCCTCAAGGTTCTGTCCTAGGACCACTACTATTCATCATCTACGTCAACGACATGGACGGTGACATGGTTGCCAAGATTTCCAAATTTGCCGACGATACCAAGCTTGGTATGAACGTTGCAAAGGATGGAAATACTGCCCGCCTGCAGGAAGATTTTGGAAAGATTGTGGAGTGGTCGGACACGTGGCAAATGCCTTTTAACGTGGGGAAATGCAAAGTGATGCATATCGGCCACAGAAACCCCCAATCTCAGTATATCCTTAAGGGCACTTCTCTTGAATCGAGTGAAACTGAGAAGGACTTGGGTGTTACTATCACTAGTGACCTCAAGTTCTCGAAACAGTGCATTGAGGCGGAGAAAAAGGCCCAAAGGATGCTAGGCTATATTATGCGCCAGTTTGGTTATCGGAACCAGGAGATTGTACTGTGCCTGTACAACTCACTTGTCCGACCGCACCTGGAGTATGCCGTACAATTTTGGAGTCCTTCATTGCGAAAGGACATCGCGAGATTGGAACGCGTACAAGCCAGGGCAACCAAGCTGATTCCCTCTATCCGACATAAAAGTTATGAGGATAGACTAAGGGAATTAGATCTGTTCTCGCTGGAAACCCGTAGACAGCGTGGTCAGCTCATCGAAGTTTTCAAAATACTTCGAGGGTTCGACAATGTTGACTACCGGGATATTTTCACACTGAGTGAGAACAGAACGCGCAATCACGGCTTCAAACTTGAACTGAAGCGTTACCACCGCAATCTGTGTGGAAATTTTTTCACTTACAGTATCTGCTGTATGTGGAACGCACTTCCAGTGGAAGTTGTCAACAGTGAATCTGTTGACCAGTTCAAGTCAAGACTAGACAAAGTCTTGAAAAGTGGCCGTTTAGGGACGCAAAACAATTGAGCAGCCATGTGCCCGCTCGATTGCTAGTCCAAAGGTACCCTCTTTGAATGGACCTTAAGGTCTCCTAGGGTACCTTTTTTCCTTGTTGTTACTCCTTGTTGTTAGGTACTACTATTCCTTGTGTCTCTCCCTCAATTCAAGATGGCGCTGGGGAAGTGAATGCTTTTGTCGCAGAATCCGCGCGGGGACTCATTGCTCTCAGCGCAACTGACCTACTTAAAATTAGAGCCACTTACCCAATAAATTGGAGTCCTGTGACTTGTGTGTGTGTTTTAAAACGTGCCCTACAGACCCCAGGAATTGCCTTAAGGAAACCTGCTGTTACTGCTCACCAGCGGGTCCTTACGTTTTCCCCCTCAAGGCGGACGTTGAGGCAAAGCTGAAGATACTTTGAGAGATCATGTTACTGTTTTCCCCTGATACTGGTCGACTACATGCCCAGGGCAAACTTCAATTAACAAGTACTCGATAAAGGTATGGAATTTGGCGATTCAAGTGCTGTGTGGGTAGAATGAGGGCAATAAAATGGGCATATATGTTCTTTCTAATGGGGTTTTTAAAAGGTTCTGGGCAACATTAGGTTTTGGGCAACATTAGAACGCTTAATACCATCTTTAACCGTTGGTTGGGTCTATTCAGACGCTAAAAATTGGAGGAAAAAAAAAATCATAAAATACTATGAGAGGCATCAGTTTCTTTCGGGGCAATGGGGCGGGGGGCGGGCGCTGCCCCAAGTTAATACACTAAGCAATTGGAGGAATTGAGTTTGGGTAAAAGTGTTTTAGGAGAGATTCTCTTTCACACAGGGTTATATCTAGAAGTGTGAATGTATAAACTGAATAAATTGTCAATGAATATTGAAAAAAAGGTACAAGGAAAAACGATTAAAGGATTTAAAAGACAATTATAACTAAATTCAAGACCCTTAAGGACTCAAATTTACAAACTTAATCCTGAGCTTTTTCTTTCTTTTCGGGACGTTACACGGCCCCTTTTATCCGCTATTGTGTCCATTGATGCCAAGTCTTGACCTAACCAAATGTTAAAAAGGTAAAATAAGCGTCGAATATGCCAACGAAGCGGTCAGACTCGTCCTTTTATACCCCTTTTCTGCACCACTGATTTCGAACCATCATCCCAAAATTGAAGAGGAAAGGCTAAAAAAAAAGTTAGTGATGATAATGATGTTGATAACTTTGATAAAAAAATGTCATAACCAAATTAAGATGAAATTATTATTCAAATACTCAACAAAATCCCCTTCTTAAAATATAGAGTTAGTGATGATGATGATGATGATGATAACTTTGATAAAAAAACGTCATAACCAAATTAAGATGAAATTATTATTGAAATACTAAAAAAAAAATCCCCTTCCTAAATTATAGAGTTAGTGATGATGATGATGATGATGATGATGATAACTTTGATAAAAAAACGTCATAACCAAATTAAGATGAAATTATTATTGAAATACTAAAAAAAAAATCCCCTTCTTAAATTATAGAGTTAGTGATCATGATGATGATGATGATGTTAACTTTGATAAAAAAACGTCATAACCAAATTAAGGTAAAATTATTATTCAAATACTAAAAAAAATCCCCTTCTTAAATTATAGAGTTAGTGATCATGATGATGATTACGATGATAACTTTAATAAAAAAAACGTCATAACCAAATTAAGATAAAATTATAATTCAAATACTCAAAAAATTCCCTTCTTGAATTATAGAGTGAGTGATGATGATGATGATGATGATGTTGATGATGATAACTGATAAAAAACTTCAAAACCAAATTAAGATGAAATAATTATTCAAATACTCACAAAAAATCCCCTTCTTAAATTATAGAGTTAGTGATGATGATGATGATGATGATGATGATAACTTTGATGAAAAAGCGTCATAACCAAATTAAGATAAAATTATTATTCAAATACTAAAAAAAATCCCCTTCTTAAATTATAGAGTTAGTGATGCTGATGATGATGATGATGATGATAACTTTGATAAAAAAACTTTATAACCAAATAAAGATGAAATTATTATTCAAATACTTAAAAAAAATCCCCTTCTTAAATTATAGAGTTAGTGATGATGATGATGATGATGATGATGATAATGATAACTTTGATAAAAAACGTCATAACCAAATTAACATGAAATTATTATTCAAATACTCAAAAAAATCCCCTTCTTAAATTATAGAGTTAGTGATCATGATGATGATGATGATGAAAACTTTGATAAATAAACGTCATAACCAAATTAAGATGAAATTATTATTCAAATACTCAAAAAAATCCCCTTCTTAAATTATAGAGTTAGTGATGATGATGATAACTTTGATAAAAAAACGTCATAACCAAATTAAGATGAAATTATTATTCAAATACTAAAAAAAAAATCATCTTCTTAAAATATAGAGTTAGTGATGATGATGATGATGATGATGATGATAACTTTGATAAAAAAACGTCATAACCAAATTAAGGTAAAATTATTATTCAAATACTAAAAAAAAATCCCCTTCCTAAATTATAGAGTTAGTGATGGTGATGATGCTGTTGATGATGATGATAACTTTGATAAAAAAAGTCATAACCAAATTAAGATGAAATTATTATTCAAATATTCAAAAAAATCCCCTTCTTAAAATATAGAGTTAGTGATGATGATGATGATGATGATAACTTTGATAAAAAAACGTCATAACCAAATTAAGATGAAATTATTATTCAAATACTCAAAAAAATCCCCTTCTTAAAATATAGAGTTAGTGATGATGATGATGATGATGATGATAACTTTGATAAAAAAACGTCATAACCAAATTAAGATGAAATTATTATTCAAATACTAAAAAAAAGCCCCTTCTTAAATTATAGAGTTAGTGATGATGATAACTTTGATAAAAAAACGTCATAACAAAATTAAGATGAAATTATTATTCAAATACTCAAAAAAATCCCCTTCTTAAATTATAGAGTTAGTGATCATGATGATGATGATGATGATAACTTTGATAAAAAAACGTCATAACCAAATTAAGATGAAATTATTATTGAAATACTAAAAAAAAATCCCCTTCTTAAATTATAGAGTTAGTGATCATGATGATGCTGATGATGATAACTTTGATAAAAAAACGTCATAACCAAATTAAAATGAAATTATTATTCAAATACTCAAAAAAAATCCCCTTCCTAAATTATAGAGTTAGTGATGATGATGATGATGATGATGATGATGATGATGATGCTGTTGATCATGATGATAACTTTGATAAAAAAAGTCATAACCAAATTAAGATGAAATTATTATTCAAATACTCAACAAAATCCCCTTCTTAAATTATAGAGTTAGTGATGATGATAACTTTGATAAAAAAACGTCATAACAAAATTAAGATGAAATTATTATTCAAATACTCAAAAAAATCCCCTTCTTAAATTATAGAGTTAGTGATCATGATGATGCTGATGATGATAACTTTGATAAAAAAACGTCATAACCAAATTAAAATGAAATTATTATTCAAATACTCAAAAAAATCCCCTTCCTAAATTATAGAGTTAGTGATGATGATGATGATGATGATGATGATGATGCTGTTGATCATGATGATAACTTTGATAAAAAAAGTCATAACCAAATTAAGATGAAATTATTATTCAAATACTCAACAAAATCCCCTTCTTAAAATATAGAGTTAGTGATGATGATGATGATGATAACTTTGATAAAAAAACGTCATAACCAAATTAAGATGAAATTATTATTCTAATATTCAAAAAAATCCCCTTCTTAAATTATATAGTTAGTGATGATGATGATGATGATGAAGATGTATAAAAGTAGTCAGTGAAGCTAGATTTATTTTGCAACTATGCCTCGTGTTAAGACGGATAAAAAGACCGCTAATGCGTAACTTTTTCCTTTCGTATGCCCACCCAAGCGGTGCCAATTGCCTCGCGGGCGCCGTAAAGACCATTTTTACGACCATTTCTTGGACTCGTATTCCCAGAACCTCCGCGGGACTCTCATTAATATTATTGGAGGACTATTCGAAGTAGTACAGAGCCAGGTTCCTGATCGGCGATCTTCTTCGCACATAAGCATCCACACTGATAGAGGGAATATCTGTATGTCTGTCTATCTCTCGCTTGCTACTTGGCACTCGTGACGCTTTACCAACATATATTTTATATCCTTTTTCTTCCTAGTCCGCCAATGCTCTCGTCATCGAAGATTTGTGAACCAACTAATGGGCGCCGTTCTCTGGAACAGTGTAAAAATTCTCGTTATTCTCTATAAATGGAGGTTGCTGGGGTTGAGGCATCCTCTAAAAGCAAGGGCGATGGTGAGATGCGGATCAAGAGGAGAGAACGGGGCCCTAACTCTTTGCCCAAGCGTGTTTTGGGCGCTCATTCCTTAAGTTCTCTCCTTTTCCTCTTTGTCATTTTCCTCCTACGCCCATACACAAATTCAGGAGAATTACCATCACTCGAAATGAGGGAGTTACCATCACTCGAAATGAGGGAGTGAAAGACTCTCATTATTGGGTGGTCGACTCAGTAGGGGAACATAGCAAGTTGGGAGAAAGTTTGTGTATCCGGAGAGAGAAAGAGATAGATTGAAGGAGAAAAAGAGAGAGTGAGAATGAGTGAGTTAGAGTTACAAGGAGTTACAAGGAAAGAAGGTACCCTAGGAGACCTTACGGTCCATTCAAAGAGGGTACCTTGGGACTAGCAATCGAGCGGGCACATGGCTGCTCAATTGTTTTGCGTCCCTAAACGGCCACTTTTCAAGACTTTGTCTAGTCTTGACTTGAACTGGTCAACAGATTCACTGTTGACAACTTCCACTGGAAGTGCGTTCCACTTACCGCAGATACTGTAGGTGAAAAAGTTTCCACACAGATTGCGGTTGTAACGCTTCAGTTCAAGTTTGAAGCCGTGATTGCGCGTTCTGTTCTCACTCAGTGTGAAAATATCCCGGTAGCCAACATTGTCGAACCCTCGAAGTATTTTGAAAACTTCGATGAGCTGACCACGCAGTCTACGGGTTTCCAACGAGAACAGATCTAATTCCCTTAGTCTATCCTCATAACTTTTATGTCGGATAGAGGGAATCAGTTTGGTTGCCCTGGCTTGTACGCGTTCCAACCTTGCGATGTCCTTTCGAAACGAAGGACTCCAAAATTGTACGGCATACTCCAGGTGCGGCCGAACTAGGGAGTTGTACAGACAAAGTACTATCTCCCTGTTACGGTATCCAAACTGGCGCTTTATGTAGCCTAACATCCTTTGGGCTTTCTTCTCTGCCTCAATGCACTGTTTCGAGAACTTGAGGTCGCTAGTGACAGTAACACCCAAGTCCTTCTCAGTGTCACTCGATTCGAGAGCAGTGCCCTTAAGGATATAATGAGATTGGGGATTTCTGTGGCCGATATGCATTACTTTGCACTTGTTCACGTTGAACGGCATTTGCCACGTGTCCGACCACTCCCCAATCTTCCCAAGGTCTTCCTGCAGGCGGGCAGTATTTCCATCCTTTGCAACGTTCATACCAAGCTTGGTATCGTCGGCAAATTTGGAAATCTTCGCAACCATGTCACCGTCCATGTCGTTGACGTAGATGATGAATAGTAGTGGTCCCAGGACAGAACCTTGAGGCACTCCGCTAGTAACGGGCACCCACTCAGAAGCCTGTCCATTCACCACCACCCGTTGCCGTCTGCCACTTAGCCAGTTCTCGATCCAGCCGGCTACTTTTCCGTCTATGCCCAGCGCTCGCACTTTCCGGAGAAGGCGGCGGTGTGGTACCTTATCAAAGGCTTTCTGAAAGTCTAAGTAAACCACATCCACCGCCTTGTCCCGATCGTGCTCGCTGAACACGAAGTGGAAGAATTCCACAAGGTTCGTCAGGCATGACCGTTGCCTTCGGAAGCCGTGCTGGGAACTCCTCAGTAGCAGGTTTGACTCTAAATACGACGTTATTTTCTCCACCATCATGCTTTCCATGAGTTTACCGACTATCGAAGTCAGACTGATAGGTCGGTAGTTTGACGGATGGCTGGAGGATCCTTTCTTGAAGATCGGAGTCACCTCCGCCTCACGCCAGTCTCTAGGAACGCATGCGGTCCGGATTGACATGTTAAAGATAGCGCACAGATGTCGTGATACTTCATCGCACACTTGCTTCAACACCTTGGGTAGAAACCCGTCCGGTCCAGGGGACTTATTCGTCTTTAGGTCAGCGATCTTTTTCTTTATTTCTCCTTCGGTGAAGTCCATTGCCTCCAGCTTTTCCCCCGAGTAGGAATCCGTGGGCTGGGGGATGGGACCACACTCTTTAGTAAACACTGAGGAGAAGTAGTCATTGAGAAGGTTAGCATTTTCTGCATCTGACTGAGTTAATGCACCCTCCTCGTCCACTAGGGGCCCAATCCTACGATGGATTGGTTTACGGCTATTTACATAGCCGAAGAACTCCTTGGGATTCTCCTTGCAGAGTCTCGCCACTCGGAGTTCCTCAGTACGCTTAGCCGCCCTTATGCTGGACTTCACTCTCCTGGCTAGCCTCCGGTACTCGTCAAAGGCACCCGAGATCTTCGATCGCCGGTACGCATTTCTCTTCTCCCTAAGCAGTCTGCCGATTTCTCGATTAAACCACTTTGGTTGAACAGAAGACCGACGGAGGCATTTTAGAGGGATGCAACTTGATTGAAGACTCATGAATTTATTTTTGAAATTGTTCCACGAATCCTCAACCTCTTCGCATACCGCTAGCCTTACATCAGTCAGCCCAGCACGAAGGCGTGCAAAGTCTGCTCTTCTCAAGTCAAGTTTCCTTGATTGACTGGCAACAGACCTTACCTTCGGGATCTTGACGCTAAATCTAACTAGCTGGTGATCACTGCCACCGAGCTCTTCGCCTACAGAGACATCCTCAACGATATCATCCTCAGAGGTGAAGACCAAGTCGAGGATATTGTCTCCTCTCGTCGGTTCTCTGACCCATTGAGTGAGGAACTCGTTGTTGGCGAACTCCAGGAGTAGCGCGCTATCGCCACAGGCTGCTCTGGTTTCCCAGTCAACTTGTCTGTTGAAGTCGCCCATAACGATGCACACTCTGCCTTGAACAAGCTCACCCAGCAGCTGGTACAGTTCCCTGTCCTTCTCAACGGGTTGGGAAGGGGGTCTGTAAAGCACCAGGGTCCTGTATCTGACAGGACCTATCTCTAGGTCAACGCCTAGGAGCTCGTGATCGGATATAATGTTGGAGTTCGTAGATTTGATTGTATCCTTGACATACAACATTACACCGCCACCCTCTCTGTCTGGCCTATCTTTGTGGAAGAGTTGGTAGCCAGGAACCGTGAATTCGCCTTCAAAGTCTCGGTTTGACGTTTTTATCCACGATTCTGTTATGGCTACCATTTCGGGTTCTTCCGTCGCTACGAGGCCACGGAGCTCAGGAAACTTGTTCCTGATTGACCTCGCATTGAACAGAAGAACTTTCAGGGAGTCCCCGACTGTAGGACTCCCTATGCTCTTCCGTTTCCCGGCTTCTTTGTTGGCGAGGCACCCCTTTTTGCGACCTCTGAGAAGGTCGTTCCTGGAGTGACACGGGCGTACTGGCGTACGTCCGCCCTCACTCTGGGCCGGATACTCCTTTCGGTCCTCTCTACGACATTCTGGATCATGTTCGACAGAAAGGCCTTTCCTTTAAAGGAAAGATGTACCCCATCCCTTTGGTAGAGGGGGAAAGAGAGAGAATGAAAGGGAAAGTTGAGTGAGAGAGAGAGAGAGAGAGAGAGAAATGAAGAAAGAAAGAGAAATTCAAATAGAGAGAGAGAGGAAGAGTAGAGAGAGAAAGAAAGAAAGAGGAAAGAGAGTTTGAAAGAGAGAGAGAAAGAAAGAAAGGAGAGAGAGAGAGAGTCAGAAAACGAGAGATTGAGCGAAAGAAAAGTAGAGAGGGAGAGAGAGAGAGAGAGAGACGGAGAGATACAGATTGAGAAAGAGAGTGTTAGAAAGACATTTAAAGGGAGATTAGAGAAAGTTAAATCTCTCATTTTGAGATTTATTTATGATTAAAAATAAAAAAGGTTACGCCACCCAGCGGGGGCAGAAACGGATTGAATAAAAATGAAAAGAAATCCATTACTCCTCCCTTTCTCTCAGTCTGACCGGGGTTTTTGGAGTACCACTCCACGATGGGGTGGAGTTCGAGTGTTTAACTCCTCCCCCCCCTCCCATCCCCGCACCCATGTCCCCTATCACAACAAACACCCACCCCCCCTCCTCAACTCTCGAACCTTAAGATCTCTTACCTTTAAGAGATGTCGTCCTGGACCATTTGGGGGCGGTCATAAACGCGTAGATACATACACGCGCAAAAACATACATGTACACATGAGAAGGCTGTTCCGCCAATCTTTCAAACACGAGAATGAAGTTTTCATTTCCATATACAACATGGCATCACCTTTGTTCGTGTCCCATGCCCATACAAACACCCACATGCCGACAGTCCTGAATATAGGTCAGAACAACCGAATGTATACCAAGTTCGTATAAAATACCTAAGAGGTTCCACAGCTCTCGATATGGCACAGAAACCTTTTATTGCTATTTGGAAACATCGATTATTAATGATAGAATAATGAGACGAAGAAGTACAGGTGAGACAGCCTTCCCTCCCCCCTTATCTCTAAAAGGACATTAATGAGTAATTTAAGAAGATAAAAAAGGACAAAATCTACTGCTCTTTTATGGCGACGCTGATTTCGTCCATTATGGCATCGTATCGTTAAAGATGATTCGCCCTCTTTTGATCAAACTGTGCTCAACTTGGTCACGGGATTAGGCCCATAATAGGTGCAAGTGGGGGTCTCTGCCCCTCCTTTCGATATAAAAGGAAACTCGTTTCTTGATCTGGATGCTTATGGTGGTACTGACCCAAATGGTATATTCCCTTTATTCTTTAAGAAAACTGCAGAGTATTTGGCTCCCAAGCTTTCCGTTATTCTTCGGAAGCTGGCGAGGAGTGGTAGTTTTTGCGAATGTTGGAGAATTGGTAACATCATTCCACTATGTAAAAGTGCAAGTGGTAGTTTTAACCCTACTGAATATAGGCCCATTTCTATAACTCCTGTTCTATCTAAGATTTTTGAACGTTTACTAGCTAAACGTTTAAGTACATTTGCCGAGCTTAATCGTCTGTTTCCCTTTTTACAGTTTGGATTTCGTAAGGGTCTGAGCACTTGTGATGCACTTCTCACAGTCTCCACCATTGTCCAAAAATCATTAGACTCTGGTCAAGAAGTTCGCTTAGTTGGCCTGGATTTCAGTGCCGCATTTGACCGTGTCAATCATAAGGCCCTGATATTTAAGTTGAAGCAGTTGGGAGTAGGTGGTGTATTTTTAAATATTATTGAACAATTTTTAACAAATCGACATCAAAAGGTTTATGTTGACAATAATTTTAGTGATGAGAGAGAGGTGCTATCTGGTGTACCACAAGGCAGTGTTCTTGGTCCTCTACTGTTTATATTATATACCCATGATATGTGGTTTGGACTGGAAAATAGACTTATAGCCTATGCTGATGATGCTACTCTAATAGCCCCAGTCCCATCTCCTGAGTTGAGAGCATCGGTTGCAGAGTCTTTAAATAGAGATCTGGCTAAGATAAATGTTTGGTGCACTTCATGGGGCATGAAGTTAAATGCAAAGAAAACCCAGAGTATGATTGTTAGCAGATCCAGAACACTAGATCCTCCCCATCCAGATCTTTTAATAAATAACATTCCCATCTCCATATGTGATTCTTTTAAGTTGCTTGGAGTTATGCTTGACTCTAGGTTTACTTTTGAGAATCACATTCGATCTATTTCCTCCTCTATTGCTCAAAAAATTGGCATTTTGAGGAAATCTTACAAAGTATTTGGAGAGCAGACTGTTCTTAAAAATTGTTTTAATGCTTTTATTCTTCCGTGTTTTGAATATTGCGCCCCTGTTTGGAGTTCGGCAGCCAACTCTTATCTTAATTTATTAGATAAAAATTTGAGAGCAATAAAATTTTTAATTCCTGACCTCAAAGTTGATCTGTGGCACAGGCGAGCAATAAGCTCCTTATGCATCTTATATAAAATTTTTAACAATGCAGATCATCCACTGCATCACGATCTGCCCAATTTATATGCCCCTCAACGAGTTACCAGAGGTGTACTAAATGCCAATAGTAGGGCCTTTACGCCTATGAGATTCAACACAACACAGTTTTCAAGAAGTTTCATTCCTAACACAACTAAACTGTGGAATGAACTTCCTAGTGTTGTTGTTGAGTCCTTGGAACTTCAGAAATTTAAAGTGGGTGCTAATACATTTTTAATTAACAGAAACTTATAATTTTAATATTTTATTCATTATCCACACATATATAATATTATAATATTTTTAACATTATAGCATTTAATTTTCTATTTATTTATTATGTTTTTCTTAATCTTTGTTTCGTTTTTTCCATACCAGGTTTCTTTCCCCGCTGGGGCCCTTGGGCTTATAGCTATTTGCTCTTCCAGTTGGGGTTGTGGCTTGGAACTTTAATAATAATAATAATTAGCTCCCATTAAAGGATCATAGCACCCGGCGGGACAGAAAATATGGCGAATAAATGGGAATAAAGAAAAATGGCAAAGGAGGATTGAAGATGGATGGAAATTCTATAGGAAAAGTTGTGCAAGTATTAAATTCTTTTAAAATTCCAAAAAAACAAATGTTTACTACAAAAAAAGCGAACTTGGAAAATTCCTCTACAGGTGCAGATACCTGGACTGTCGTTGCTTTCATTAACGGAGGTAAAAAGTATACAAATTCCCTTTGCCAAAAAAAAATCCGTAAATTAAAATATGAACAGCGACTCCAAATAGTTCGAGATTTTCGCATTTTATCAATAAAATCAACAATAAAATAGCAAATTCCATAAAATTCTCATAAAATAGAGTCGAAAACAAACGCCAAATGATATGCGTTCGTGATACGATTAATAATGGGCCAAATCCTTTTTAGAAGCATTTTATAGCATTGAATTATTGATTTGTCTTTCCTAAATTGACTTATTAAATTGACAAGGGAAAATTCCAGTTGAGGTATGGCACTGAGTGAGAAAGATGAAAGGTAGCTGACAGACAGAGTAACAATGATAAATCCATTAATAGCCACTTAAAAGCAAGATTCATAAAGAGTACTATATTAATTGTTCCCCCCCCCCCCTTTCCCCCAGCTCTTCTCTCTTCGCAAACCGGACGGGTTCGCTCGTTACTAAACCCCTCGAAACCAAGTACGGGGCCTCTCAGAAATTCTGAAACAGAACCCCCATAAGGAGAAGGTGAGGAGATACAGATTTGTTTGGTCATGTTCAAGAAAGTATGAGTATCTAAGCATTGTTTGACCAATTTTAGGCTGTCGTAAGATGGTGTTATTGTTATCTCTACGACGCAGGGAGTTGACTTATAAGATTTGAGGGGGTTTGCGATGGGTTTATCAGGTTGTACCTCAATTCTCTCGACCACTGATATTCTGTTGAGTGCGTGTTTTTTTGTCAGTAAAATCTTGTTCTTGGAATCTACTGACGTACGAATTGATCTTAATCAATAAGGATTCCTCGAGGTAGTCTTTCATTACGATTGGTCTGTTTGCATCTAAATAAAGATTCAATTCCTTTGGTTATTTTGCATCTTCTTTTGATTCTTCACTGTTTTAGGTAGAGCACTATTTCCTAGCTAGTTGGCGCCTGAATCACACCCTTGTGATGTACTGGTGTCAAGATTTTAGACCCAAAATGGCTCTGGTTTGTGTGTTTTGTGTTTTTTCTTGCGTGCAAAATGTGATCATATTTGGCGGGAGAAATCTAAAGTTTTTGTTCGTGTCGCTCAACATGTTGAGAACACGATGCAAGTAAATGGTTACCACTGAAATCGAACCAGTTGGACACGAATCGTGATTTGGTTCATGCAATCCGTGGTACCTCTCTAAGAATTCATTTCTCCCGGAGGGCTCTCCTAACCTTCAGTGACTCTGTGATTCGACGATCATTCCCAGTCATCGGACTACGCAACAATGGATCGAGACCAATTTCCCTTCTTTGAAATGAAATCGATTTTATGAATTTAATTGGCTTTAAATTTAATTGGATGTGATTTGATACAATTTGACTAGATTTGATTTCATGTAGTTTGATCCTATGGGATTTACTACAAGGAACCGGAGCTATAACCCCTTAGAGAGGGCAGGAGGGGACAGCCATAAGAAGAAATAAATATTGTACCAACGGCAACAGACGTCCTAACTACCAGGGATTAATTATTTTTACCTAAATAAAGAAGAAGTAGTCAGAGGCGACAATAATTAGCAGGTTACCCCTATTTACTTAACATCAAACCACTAGAATAAACGCTCCTCCGTCCATTTAGAATTTGATATACAGACGCTCCTCGGTCCACTTAGAATGTATTATAAGGACGCTCCTCGGTATATTATGAATGTGTTGTACAGACGCTCCAACGGTCCATTTATAGGAGCGCTAGCAAAAACCTTGTATTGTAGATCAGGGCCCTCAGAACTGTGCCCTGCGGGCCGCATCAGGCACACCACAAGATTTTATCTGGCACACAGAGTAGCGGGCCTAGAAGTGCAAGCGAGCGGTTTAAAAGCTTCGCTTGAATGAGTCCGGCGGCGCAAGAAGCTGTTCGCAACTCGCTTACGTTACTTTCGTTCTATATTTTTTTCTTCGACCCTTTTCCTACACCCTTCTATCTACAGACATTAACATGAAATATATATATAAATTGCTTTAATTACCATTCTGATAACACCTAGAAAATATAACTAAACTTATTGATTTATATAATTATTTGGGGGGAGAGAGTGTAAAATATACAATGTGGCCCTGCATTGAAAATTTTTTGGGCCGTCCCTAGATCTCTCCAGGAGTTTTCGACCTAAAACAAAAACAATCTTATTACAATTACACCTCGTTCGGGCGTTGATTTTCTTTTTTAATAATGTTAAACTTGTTTGAATCTTTAAAAAACATCCGTTTCACTCATCTTCTTCCCGGTGATTTAAGTTCTCTTCTTCATAACTTCCATTAAAAGTAGAGATTAAGGGGTGTAAAAGGCCAAGTATATTTGTAAGGTTCATTTGGATATTTTTTACGTACGTGCATACACTACTGCGTTTAATTTTATTCTTAAGTTTTATTGCAAGATTTGTGTGTCAAACTTCCGCTTGTTTTGGTAGTAAAACTCTAAACAGTGTTTTGGACGCATTCTTGTGGATGCACTTCATGTAGCGCTGTTGACTCGGATGACTTCTTGCTGCTCTTGTTATTCGTTGAATTATATGTGTTATGTATGTTAAATTCTTTCCTGGCTTATATATAAATCCCTTCGTTAAATGAGAGCAAACCTGCGCCGCCTGTGCCCAAACTGAAGGAGAACAGATTTAGAGATAAGGAAAATTTTATCCTTCGCTTCCCAAGGACGTACAAATTTGTCTCCTTGTTCTAGTTTACTATTGAAGGTTTTCAAAAGGACCCTTTTGCTCAGCGGAAGAAGGTTTACTACTGCCTTCATTTTTTTATTAATGAACGTTTTCTTAACTACTTCCTTTTCCGTTTATTCCATTTTATTCTGTTCTTCCTTCTCATTTTATCACGCCCCTGGAGATATAAGTGAGAGAGAAATATGTATGGCTCTCAGCAACAGTAAAAAAAAGTTTCTTATACATAAATTAACTGAGCGGAGAATTGAAGCCGAGAGATTTTCTACCCTTCTTCGATATCGCCTCATTTCCTGCCAAATTTCATCGTCCTTTGACGGAAAGATCGTTCTAATCCGATGCAGAATTGATCAGAACCTATTTTAATTAATGATTTATACAATGTTTAAAATTGGACACCATTCTCCAAGGTGGTCAGAAAGTCTTGTCACCCAAGGAAAATATTGATTTAATTTTCTATTTCAGATGTCTGACACGACGAGTTCCTACAGTTTGGAAGAGAGGCTGATTGCACGTGTATGGGCACATGTTCGTGTGCATTCTGGTAAGAGCATGGACCTTCTCTATATGTGACAGTGTCAATGAAAGCGCATACATTAAAACCAGTGTCATCTGTTTGAAATTATTATATTGTTCTTATTCCTTTTCGGTAGGGGATGACAACACTTTCGGACCACCCTGTACACTGACTACTCACTCACTAAACTGATCACTAAACAAACTTGTTCAATACATTTTAGGCCCAAATCAATCATCATTATTTACTCTTCAAACATGAAAATATCATAACGATCACTGCTTCACCCACACATCGTTACAAACACTTATTTCACCATTTTGATGCAGCGTCGTTAATAAGACTTCGTTATTTTCACTCATCCGAGCTCTAAGTTACTTTAACCATTTGCTCTCATTGAGTTTGGGAGGGATTTCATAACTTCCTCTTTTCCACTGTTAAACATTATTTACCTAAAGCAAACGAGCTGTACAGGAAGAGGGGTGAAGTGTTTTGGGAGCTGCCACACTTCGATAGGAGCTCAAATTACTTATGCTGTCGATACACAGATAAATAATTGTTGTTTTCTTTCGTTTGCCTTCATTAGCTCCGCTTTTTTTTCTAACTGGTTTTAGGTCATCGTTTCTTTTTATTCTTCTCCTTGTTCGTGGTTTTCATGATATTATCAGTACGGGATGATTGTACTGTAGCGTGCGATGTGAAAGTCAATCGAGGCCAGTGGCTGCGCAGTTCGTAAATTGGTGTGCAGCAGAAGAAGGACAGCGGAGCTTTAAAAAGATTGAAACATAGTTTAGTGCGTTCGCTTGTGTCTGCAAGCAGCCACATTTGTCCTAAATACACGCTGCATACAATACATACACATAAACTGAGAGGATGAGAATGAATGCGTATGTGTGAGAAAGAAAGAGGATTTAATTTAGATTTAATTTCTCTTTCTCACACACAGACGCAGGGATAAAGAGAGAGAGAGAGGAAAAGAGTGAGTAAAATAGAGAGAATAAGAATAAGCCAGTGTGTGCATGAGAGTTAAAGGAGTTACAAGGCAAAGAAGTACCCTAGTAGACCTTACGTTCCATTCAAAGAGGGTAACTTTGGTGTAAGAGTTGAGCAGGCGCAGTCCTCGAAAGTGTCAATTGACGCCCGTGAATCACACTTGCACAACGGTTTAAGTGCCCAAATGGCAATTTTTCAAGACTTTGTCTAATCTCGACTTGAACCATTCAACAGAGTTGCTGTTGACAACTTCCACTGGAAGTGCGTTCCAATGGCCAAAGATGCTATATGTGAAATATTTCCCACACAGATCACGCTGGTAACGCTTCAGTTCAAGTTTGTAGCCATGATTTCTTGTTCTGCTCTGGCTAAGCTGGAAAATATCCCTGTAGTCTGCAATGTCAAAGCCTGGAAGTATTTTGAACACTTCGATAAGCTACACACGCAATCTCCAGATCTCCAGCGAGAACAAGTCTAATTCCCGTAATCTATCTTCGTATTTAGAGTTAAACCTGCTACTGAGGAGTTCCCAGCACGGCTTCCGAAGGCAACGGTCATGCCTGACGAACCTTGTGGAATTCTTCCACTTCGTTTTCAGTGAGCACGATCGGGACAAGGCGGTGGATGTGGTCGACCTAGACTTTCAGAAAGCCTTTGATAAGGTACCACACCGCCGCCTTCTCCGGAAAGTGCGAGCGCTTGGCATAGACGGAAAGGTAGCCGGCTGGATCGAGAACTGGCTAAGTGGCAGACGGTAACGGGTGGTGGTGAATGGACAGTCTTCTGAGTGGGTGCCCGTTACAAGCGGGGGGTCTGAAGGTTCTGTCCTGGGACCACTACTATTCATCATCTACGTCAACGATATGGACGGTGACATGGTTGCCAAGATTTCCAAATTTGCTGACGATACCAAGCTTGGTATGAACGTTGCAAAGGATGGAAATACTACCCGCCTGCTGGAAGATCTTGGGGAGATTGGGGAGTGGTCGGACACGTGGCAAATGCCTTTTAACGTGGGGAAATGCAAAGTGATGCATATTGGCCACAGAAACCCTCAATCTCAGTATATCCTTAAGGGCACTTCTCTTGAATCGAGTGACACTGAGAAGGACTTGGGTGTAACAATCACTAGTGACCTCAAGTTCTCGAAACAGTGCATTGAGGCAGAGAAGAAAGCCCAAAGGATGTTAGGCTACATAAAGCGCCAGTTTGGATCCTGTAACAAGGAGATAGTACTTTGTCTGTACAACTTCCTGGTTCGGCCGCACCTGGAGTATGCCGTACAATTTTGGAGTCCTTCGTTTCGAAAGGATATCGCAAGGTTGGAACGCGTACAAGCCAGGGCAACCAAGCTGATTCCCTCTATCCGACATAAAAGTTATGAGGATAGACTAAGGGAATTAGATCTGTTCTCGTTGGAAACCCGTAGACTGCGTGGTCAGCTCATTGAAGTTTTTAAAATACTTCGAGGGTTCGAAAATGTTGACTACAGGGATATTTTCACACTGAGTGAGAACACAACGCGCAATCACGGCTTCAAACTTGAACTAAGGCGTTACAACCGAAATCTGTGTGGAAATTTTTTGACTTACAGTATCTGCTGTATGTGGAACGCACTTCCAGTGGAAGTTGCCAACAGTGAATCTGTTGACCATTTCAAGTCAAGATTAGACAAAGTCTTGAAAAGTGTCCGTTTAGGGACGCAAAACAATTGAACAGCCATGTGCCCACTCGATTGGTAGTCGAAAGGTACCCTTTTTGAGGGGACCGTAAGTTCTCCTAGGGTACTCTCTTTCCTTGTTACTCCTTGTTACTCCTTGTAACTCTTGTGTCTAAAGAGGGAATCAGTTTGGTTGCTCTGGCTTCCACACGTTCTAATCTTGCGATATCCTTTCGAAGCGAAGGACTCCAAAATTGTAAGGCATACTCCAGGTGCGGTCGGACAAGGGGGATAAAATGTTTAGAAGAGAGAGAGAGAGAAAGAGAGAGAGAGAGAAAGAGAGAAAGAGAGCTAGAGAGATACTTAGATAGAGAGAGATATTTAGAGAGAGCGAGAAAAAGAGAGAGAGAGAGAGAGAGAAAGAGAGAGAGAGAGCTAGAGAGATACTTAGAGAGAGAGATATTTAGAGAGAGAGAGAGAGAGAGAGAGAGAGAGAGAGAGAGAGAGAGAGAGAGAGAGAGAGCTAGAGAGATACTTAGAGAGAGATATATATTTAGAGAGAGAGAGAGAGATAGTTACAAGGAGTTACAAGGAAAAGAAGTACCTCAAAGGCCTTGCGGCCCATATCGAGGAGGCACTTTTTGTGGTTTCGATTCTTAGCATGTACTGATTACTTGCTATGAGATCATCAACTTTTCAAATATAATTTGTCAAGTCTACTCTTGAACTGTTCAACACTGCTACTTTCAACAACCCCCGCTGGTAGTTTATTCTATGTGTCGCAAATGTCATATGTGAATGACTTACCCACCGGAATAGTATTGAATCTGGGCAGCTCCACCTTCCACCCGTGATTTCGAGTCATATTCCGGTTGAGGGTAAAGAATTTGGTGGAGTCGACATTTTCAAATCATTTTAAGATTTTAAAAGTCTCTATTAGAAGACCGCGCAGTCTTCGAGTCTCTAACGAATAGAGATCGAGCTCTTGCAGTCTTTCTTGGTATGACTTGTTCCTTAGCGATGGGATCAGATTCGTGGCCCTGGATATTACCTTTTCCAAACGATCGATGTCTTTTCGATAATGAGGAGACCAGAACTGAACAGCGAACTCTAGGTGAGGCCTCACCAGCGAGTTGTACAAGGGCAAAACAACCTCTTTTGTTCGAAAGCTGAATTGCCTCTTGATGTAACCCAACAAGCGATGAGCATTTTTCTCCACCTGTAAGCACTGCTTCGAGAATTTGAGATCGCTGCTAATCACCACACCTAAGTCCTTCTCGACATCAGTAGACTCAAGACGCATACCTTGTAGCTCGTAGCCTGACCGGAGGTTCGCATACCCGATGTGCATCACCTTACACTTTTCTAAGTTGAAAGGCATCTGCCACTTGTCAGCCCACTCGCCGATCATCCGTAGGTCATCCCTCAACATCTCGATGTTTTCGGGATTCGCTACATTAGCTTCAAGTTTTGTGTCGTCGGCAAATTTTGCTAGACGACTCACCAGTCCTTCATCTATATCGTTGATGTAGATGATGAATAATAGAGGGCCTAGCACGGAGCCCTGAGGGACTCCGCTCGTTACTGACGACCACCGAGAGGTGTGGCCTCCGATGGTAACCCTCTGTCACCTGTCCGAGAGAGAGAGAGAGCTAGAGAGATACTTAGTGAGAGAGAGAGCTAGAGAGATACTTAGAGAGAGAGAGAGAGAAAGAGAGAGAGAGGCAGGTATGTGTGTGTGTGTGAGAGAGAGAGAGAGAGAGAGAGAAAGTGAGAGCTACAAGGAGCTACAAGGATTAGAAGGACCATAGAAGACCTTACGGTCCATTTAAATAGGGTACCTTTAGATTAGAAATCGAGCAGGTACAGTTCTGCTCAACGGCTTAAGTGCCCAAACGGTCACTTTTCAAGACTTTGTCCAGTCTTGACTTGAACTGATCAACAAAATTGCTTTTGACAACTTCCACTGGAAGTGTGTTCCAGCTAACACAGATGCTGTATGTGGAAAATCTCCCACACATATCGCGGTGGTAACGCTTCAGCTCAAGTTTGTAGCCGTGATTTCTAGTTCCCCTCACTAAGATGGAAAACATCATTGTAAACTACATTGTCGAAGCCTCGAAGTATTTTAAACAATTCGATAAGCTGACCCCGCAGTCTCCGAGTCTCCAACGAGAACAGATCTAATTCCCTTAATCTATCGTTGTAACTTTTGTGTCTGATAGAGGGAATCAGTTTGGTTGCCCTGGATTGCACACGTTCCAATCTCGCGATATCCTTTCGAAACGATGACTCCAAAATTGTACGGCATACTCCAGGTGCGGTCGGACAAGTGAATTGTACAAAAAGAGTACTATTTCCTTGTTTCGATATCGAAATTGTCGCTTTATATATCCTAACATCCTTTGGGCCTTTTTCTCCGTCTCTATGCACTGTTTAGAAAACTTTAGGTCACTAGTGATTGTTACACCCAAGTCCTTCTCGGTATCAGGGCGTTCGAGAGCAGTGCGCTTAAGTATATACCGCAATTAGGAGATTTCGGTGGCCGATATGCATTACAGTTGTTCACGTTAAACAGTATTTGCCACGTGTCCGACCACTCCCCAATCTTCCGGAGATCTTCTTGTAGGCAGACAGTGTTTCCATCCTTTCAACGTTCACACCAAGATTGGTATTGTCTGCAAATTTATAAATTTTCGCAACCATGTCACCATCCATGTCGTTAACATAGAGGATGAAAAGTAGTGGTCCCAGGACACAACCTTGGGGTACACCGCAGGTGACGGGCACCCACTTAGAAGCCTGTCCATCTAGTACCACCCGTTGCCGTCTGCTACTTAGCCAGTTCTCTATCCAACCTGCTACCTTTCCGTCTATGCCCAGCGCACGCACTTTCCGGAGAAGGCGGCGGTTTGGTACCTTATCGAAGGCTTTTTGAAAGTATAAGTAGATAAAATCCACCTCCTTATCCCGATCATGCTCACTGAAAACGAAGTAGAAGAATTCCACAAGGTTCGTTAGGCATGACCGTTGCCTTCAGAAACCGTGCTGGGAACTCTTTAGTAGCAGCTCCGAGTCTAAATATGGCGTCATTTTGTCCACCATCATGCTTTCCATGAGTTTACCGACTATTAAGGTTAAGCTATTAGGTCGGTAGTTCGACAGGCGGCTAGGGTCTCCTTTCTTGAAGATAGGAGTCACCTCCGCTTCACGCCAGTCTCTAGGAACGCATCCAGTCCGGATTAACATGTTGAAGATTGTGCTCAGATGTCGTGACACTTCATCGCGCACTTCTTTCAACACTTTAGGTAGAAACCTGTCCGGGCCAGGGGACTTATTCGTCTTTAGGTCAGTGATCTTTTTTTCTATTTCTTTTTGGGTGTAGTCCATTTCCTCCATCTTTCCCCCCAAGTAAGAATCCATGAGATGGGGGATGAGACCACACTCTCTAGTATAATACTGAAGAGATTTAGTCATTCAGGAGGTTAGCATTTTCTGCATCTGAGTGCTTTAATGCCCCCTCCTCATTCATTAAAGGGCCAATCATGCGATGGATTGGTTTATGGCTATTTACATAACCAAGAAACTCCTTGGGATTCTCCTTGCAAAGTCTCGCCACTCGGAGCACCTTGGTACGCTTTGCCGGCCTTATGCTGGACTTCACTCTCCTAGCTAACCTATGGTACTCGTCAAAGTTAACCAAGATCTTTGACTGCCGGTACATCGTTCTTTTCTCCCTCAGCAGTTCACTAATTTCTCGATTAAACCACTGGTTGAACGGAAGACCGACGAAGGCTTTTAAAGGGATGAATCGTGATTGAAGACTCATGAACGTAGTTTTGAATTTATTTCACGAATCTTCAACATCCTCACACACTTCTATCCTTGCATCAGTCAATCCAGCACGAAGACCTGCAAAGTCTGCTCTTCTCAAATCAAGTTTCCTTGATTTACCAGTCGCAGACTCTACCTTGGGGACCTTGAATATAAATCTGACTAGTCGGTGATCACTGCCACCGAGTTCTTCGCCTACAGAGAGATCCTCAGCGATGTCATCCTCAGAGGTGAAAACCAAGTCAAGGGTATTATTGCCTCTCGTAGGCTCTCTCACCCATTGAGCCAGGAACTCGTTGTTCGCGAACTCCAGGAGTAGTGCGTTCTTGCCACAGGGTTTTCTGGTTTCCCAGTCAACTTGGGTATTGAAATCACCCATGACGATACACACACTGTCTTGAACAAGTTCACCCAGTAGCCGGTACCGATCCTTATCCTTTTAAACGAGTTGGGCAGGGGGTCTGTAAAGCACCAGGGTACTGTATCTGGCAGGACCTATATCTAGGTCAACTCCTAGTAGCTCGTGGTCGGATAAAATGTTGCAGTTCGTCAATTTGATTGTATCCTTGAGATACAACATCACACCGCCATTCTCTCTGTCTGGCCTATCTTTTTGAAAGAGTTGGTAACCGGGAATCGTGAATTAACCTTCAAAATGTCGGTTTAAGGTTTTTATCCACCACTCTGTTATGGCTACCATTTCAGATTCTTCCGTCGCTGCGAGTGCACGAAATTCAAGAAACTTGTTCCTGATCGACCTCGCATTAAACAGAACTTTCAGGGAGTCCTCGAATGTAGGACTCTCTACGCTCTTCCGTTTCCAGGCTTATTTGTTAGCAAGGAGGCACCTCTCTTGGCGACCTCTGAGAAGGTCGTTCCAGGAGTGACACGGGCGTACTGGCGTACGTCCGCCCTCACTCTGGGCCGGATACTCCTTTGGGTCCTCTCTACGACATCTTGAATCATGTTAGACAGAAAGGCCTTTCCTTTAAAGGAAAGATGTACCCCATCCCTTTGGTAAAGATCATTTCTACCATAAAAGGTGCGGTATGGGTCCACAAAAAAGACCCCCTCTGCCGTACACAAATCTGCCAGGCGCCGGTTTAAAGAGCCGTACATTGAGTGAGCGGTCCGTGTTGGACCTCTCATCGGGAGCATCCCGAGAGAGAAAGAGCCTTAGAGAGATATTTAGAGAGAGAGAGAGAATATGTGTGCGTGTATGTGTGTGTGTGTGAGAGAGACCTAGAGAGATACTTAGAGAGAGAAAAAATATAGATAAAAAGAGATACTGTGTGCCTCTGTGTGTGTGAGAGAGAGACATAGAGAGATAATTAGAGAAGAAAAAGAGAGATAAAGAGAGAGACTGTGTTTGTGAGAGAGAGAACCATAGAGGGATACTTTGAGAGAGATAAAAGAGAAATAAAGAGAGACTTTGTTTTTGTGTGTGAGAGAAAGAGCCCTAGAGAGATACTTATAGGAAAAAAAATAGAGATATAGATATTGTGTTTGTCTGTGTGTGTGACAGAGACATAGAGAGATACTTAGAGATAGAAAAAAGAGAGATAAAGAGAGAGACTATATGTGTGTGAGAGAGAGAGAACCCTAAAGAGATACTTAGAGAGAGAGAGATTAACAAGGAGTAACTAGGAAAGAAGCCCTAGAGAGATACTTAGAGAGAAAGAGAGATAAAGAGAGACTGTGTGTAACAAGAAGTAACAAGGAGTACCTTTGGACTAGCAATCGAGCGGGCACATGGCTGCTCAATTGTTTTGCGTCCCTAAACGGCCACTTTTCAAGACTTTCTCTAATCTTGACTTGAACTGGTCAACAGATTCACTGTTGACAACTTCCACTGGAAGTGCGTTCCACTTACCGCAGATACTGTAGGTGAAAAAATTTCCACACAGATTGCGGTTGTAACGCTTCAGTTCAAGTTTGAAGCCGTGATTGCGCGTTCTGTTCTCACTCAGTGTGAAAATATCCCGGTAGTCAACATTGTCGAACCCTCGAAGTATTTTGAAGACTTCGATGAGCTGATCACGCAGTCTACGGGTTTCCGCGAGAACAGATTTAATTCCCCTAGTCTATCCTAATAACTTTTATGTCGGATAGAGGGGATTAGCTTGGTTGCCCTTGCTTGTAAGCGTTCCAACCTTGCGATATCCTTTCGAAACGAAGGACTCCAAAATTGTACAGCATACTCCAGGTGCGGCCGAACGAGGGAGTTGTATAGACAAAGTACTATCTCCTTGTTACGGTATCTAAACTGGCGCTTTATGTAGCCTAACATCCTTTGGGCTTTCTTCTCTGCCTCGATGCACTGTTTCGAGAACTTGAGGTCGCTAGTAATAGTTACACCCAAGTCCTTCTCAGTGTCACTCGATTCAAGAGCAGTGCCCTTAAGGATATACTGAGATTGGGGGTTTCTGTGGCCGATATGTGTTTATGTGTGTGTGAGAGAGAGCATTAGACAGATAATTAGAGACAGGAAAAAGAGAGAGACTGTGTGCTTGTGAGAGATAGAGCCCTAGATAGATACTTAAAGACAGAAAAAGAGAGATAAAGTGAGAGAGACTGAGTGAGCGTGCGAGAGAAAGAGAAAGTCCTAGAAAGATACTTAGACAAAGAAAAAAGAGAGATAAAGAGATAGACTGTGTGTGTAATAGAGAAAAATAGAGAGATAAAGAGAGAGGCTGTGAGAGAGAGATACTTAAAGAGAGAAAAATGAGAGATAAAGATAGACTGTGTGTGTGTGAGAGAGAGAGGGATTCCTAGAGAGATACTGTGTATGTGAGAGAGAGCCCTAGAGAGATACTTAGAGAGATAAAGAGAGCGATACTGTGTGTGTGAGAGAGAGGGAGAGACAATGAGAGATAAAGAGAGAGATACTGTGTGTGTGAGAGAAAGAGAGTCCTAGAGAGATACTTAGAGAGAGAAAAAGAGAGAAAAGAGAGAGACTGTGTGTGTGAGAGAGAGAGCCCTAGATAGATAATTAGAGAGAAAGCAAAGAGGGGTCAAAAGAGAGACTGTGTGTGAGATAAAGAGAGTTACAAGGGGGTTACAAGGGAAGATAGTACCTCAGAAGACTAAGTTAGTCCATACCGAGGAGGTACTCATTTAATATTGATATTCAATCTACTCGTCATAGAAATAGTATAGTAAAGTTCAAGGCTCTCCCCTCCCACCTCTCCCGCCCGATCTTTCGGGCAATGAAAGAGGAAAAGATACCCGCTGTGCTAGAAAAAAAAGTACACAAACAGGAATTTCGACAGGAAAGCAGAAATGCATTTCTACATTATTATTTTTCTTTTAATATTCTTAATCTAATTATTTTCAGTGTAATCTTATGTTTTTAGTATGTAAGCGTATTTATGATTTTATCTAACCTCCTTTTAAACGCCTCGACACTGGGGCTCGAAACGACCTCTTCCGTTAACTGATTCCAAATATTTACTATTTTATACGAAAAGAAATTACCGCATACATTCAATTTGTATTTTGGAGGGATTAGCTTCATACTGTTATTCCTTGTTACATTTCTGAGAGAGAGAATGTGTGTGTGAGAGAGAGAGAGAGAGCACTAGAGAGATAATTAGAGAGATAAAAAATAAGGAGCTACAAGGAAAAGAAGTACCATAGAAGACCTTACGGTCCATTAGCAGTCGAGCAGGCACAGTTCTGCTCAACGACTTACGTGCCCAAACGGCCACTTTTCAAGACTTTGTACAGTCTTGACTTGAACTGATCAACAGAAATGCTGTTGACAACTTCCACTGGAAGGGAGTTCCAGCTACCACAGTTGCTATATGTGAAAAGTTTCCCACACAGATCGCGGTGGTAACACTTCAGTTCAAGTTTGTAGCCGTGATTTCTAGTTTAGCCCTCACTAAGTTGGAAAACATCCGTGTAGTCTACATTAAGAGAGAGACTGTGTGTAAGTGTGTGTGTGTGTGTGTGTGTGTGTGTGTGAGAGAGAGAGAGAGAGAGAGAGAGAGAGTGATATAGAGCCCTAGAGAGATACTTAGAGAGAGAGAAAAGAGAAATGAAGAGAATATGTGTGTGAGAGAGAGATCTAAAGAGATACTTAGAGAAATAAAGAGAGACTGTGTGTGAGTGTGTGTGTGTGTGTGTGTGTGTGAGAGAGAGAAAATAAAATGTTTAGAAGTTACGTAAATTTCCCTCAAAAAAATGTTGGCACGTCAATTAAGATCGTATTTGTTGGTCCATACGTATATGCGCGTTAGTGTGTGAGCGTACATGTGCGTGAGTGTACACGTATTTACCCTGGCACCACGAATCTTTAGCCTCCCTGGTATTAACCAAAAAAACTCAATTTAAATACAATGGAGTGTCGTCATTTTTTATATCGCTGAGAGGGGGGAGAGAGCTGAGGGAGCGGGGTGACCCCAGAATGTAACTAGTGCTGGTTGAGGATGACAAGGACCACTCTACTAGTTAGCAGCCTGGACTCGAACCCACTACGAGCGAAAGAGGTTGTTTGGTTTAGTTTTGATCACCTTCGTGAACCAAATGTGACTCTCGGGACGTTGTCTCTATTCCAAATCCTACATGAATATGCACACGCCCGCATGTGCGTTTTAGAGTACCCAAAGACGAACACCAAGCTCTCCTCCAGGAGAGGAGGGTGAGATATATCCAAATGGGGATGTGCAGTTGACCTTAAACATTGTTGGAATATAAATTAATGGCGGCGAAAATCCTTTTCCTAAATTGAATTCGCAACCGACGGCAAAAGTTTCTCGAAATTCTTTTTGGTGTTAACACCGAATTTGGCGCCAGAGCACTGCTGAGCTAGACATCTCCCCTCCCCCCCTCTCTCTCATATTAATTATCACGGGCATCTCTCTCTTTCTCTAATCTTCAAGGACCTCTCATCCCCCCTCTCTCTTTCTCTCATTTTCACGGACCTCTCTCCCTCTTTCTTTTATTTTCACGGACCCACTCTCTCCCTGCACTAGTAACTTTCAAATCCCCTGATCCACAGTAACAAGAGTTCGAAGCCTCGATTCCGGCCCCTCCCCTCTCCCGTTTTCTCCCCCCCCCCATCCATCCAATTACCGGAGCCTGGAAGCGATTCTGACGGTGGTCACGTCTCCGCCACGTGATAAAACAGCAGCGATTTTTCTTCTTTATTTACGCTTAATCGAAGGCAAACTGTAACCTTTTCAAGCTCCCAGGCACGTGGCCGGAGATCAAAAGGTCAATTGAGTTCACGTTAAGTCATCTGCGGAGGTGAGATTAGGTCGGGTATTCATGTGATATTCCTTGTTATGGTTGAATTGTGCCGCCTTCGTCAGATGTTATTTTGAAGGTTTCCAAAATTAAGGGGCAGGCTCTTACGACCCCAGCGCTCTCTCTTTATCTCCGGTTCTCTCTTAAATCTCCCACTTTATTTCCCGCTGTCGTTTAGACCCAACAACTGGTAAAAGAGGGCATTAAAACTTCCTTCTTTGTCATCATCCACCTGCTCCCGCCCGACTCAATTAGACCCAACAACTGGTAAAAGAGGGCATTAAAACTTCCTTTTTTGTCATCATCCCCCTGCTCCCGCCCGACTCAATAGAACTGCTGATGTTGTTAAGACTAAGAAACGGAAACCAACGAGTGAATCTTCAATTTGTAAGGAGAGATCTGTTAAAAAAAGCGGTGAAGATGGAGGGGGTTAAAACCCGTGGAAGAAAAAACCGTAGATCCACAGGTGTTGGGGTTGGGAAGGCACGTATCACCCGACACCCATACTGTCGAAGGATTACATCCGCGTCTTAAAGAGGCCACAGCTGTGAAGAGAAACGAAGCAAGAACAAGATCAAAGCCTCCGGGAACGTTTTTGTAAGACGAAGGAAATCTCGCTCAAAGCCGCTTGCACACAACTGCCAGAGTCCCGCTTCACATTTCACTCGAATCACGATACTTCACGCGTCGTTTCATCCACGCATGCGATTATATTTTCGTTCACGCATACGCACATACACCCACAGCTTTATAACTTTACTTATATTTCCGCGCCATTTTTATCAGTGGGAAAAACTTTGGATGTTTTTCGGTTTTAAAATAAATGCTGGGCTTTTTCTATTATTCCCAAATATCTCTCTAGCCCTATGCCCACCCAGTATTACCACTATGCCCATGGCAAATATGCCAATATATTTTAACTTCTAAAAATTAGTTATTTTTAACAATTCCGTGTCCATGTTTAAGATTTGTGTAGGTGTATCTTCAGAGTTTATGTATGTATAGGAATGGGTATAGAGGAGTGATGGATCTCAATGGTAATGAAGGTGAACATGAATTGGTGGCTCAATGGACTTCGCCCCAGCCCTTTGGTAATTACCCTTCAATGGGGAAAATTACTTTTCCAGGAAAAGGGAAGGGGTATTTTACGATGGTGGGTATTTAGAGGGAAGGAGAGGGTATCGATGGCAGGTATTTAGAGTGCATGAGAGGGATTTAAATATGGCGGGTATTTAGAGGGCATGATAGGTATTTTACGATGGCGGTTATTTAGAAGGTATGAGGTGTTTTTTTTACGATGGCGGGTATTTAGAGGGCATGAGGGGTATTTTACGATGGCGAGTATTTAGAGGGCAGGGGTAGTTAGGGTAATAATTTGGTGAAAGTTTGTTTTCCTTTCTAATTTGTGACTCCTCGTCGTTCTTTGGGCGGAAAATGGCCGTGTTTTAATTGTGACATGATTTTTGAGAACTCGAGGGAAGTTCAGGGAACTTCCCTCATGTCTTTTCCTTGTTTATCATCGTGTGGGATACTCTTCCCCTCTTTACATCGTGTGAGCCCTAATTAATTCATGGACCCCACAAGAATAGTTCATATCCTTTTTTCGAAACCGTCCCTCTTTACTAATCAATCCGGGTAAAACGGAAGGACCCCCTCACCAAGGTACCCCCAAAACTGAAAAACAAACAAACAGGATGGTTAGTAAGGTGGGGAGAGGTGAAGTTTTAGAGTTGTGGAGTTCTAAATATTCTTAGGTGTATAAAGTTTCATTTGCCCGAATCGAACCACCTTTTGCGATTACACCGAGTTAAGCTACACCGCGTGAGGCAAGTTCCTAGATGAAGCACGATTCGAGGTACCTTGACGGTAGCGGCTCAAGAGACTCGTGGTTCGATCACACGATAATATGTAAGTGGTTTCCAGTGTATTACTCCCCTTACCATATAATTTTGCACTTAAATCAATTTGGAGATTTTCAGTCCCATTGCCTTTTGGATGTATATTTATTTAGGTGTGTGGCAGATTGAAATGTATAAAGTTCACCACTCCCCATGGAGTGGAGTAGCAAAGAGATGAAAGTGCCAGAGGGAATTATTCTTGTATTTGACGGCATTAATGCCCCCCACCCACCGGTGCGCCCCCTCTTTACTTTACCTCTCTTTTTAGACTTTGTCTTCTTAGGGACGTCTGCTTTGACCGATCGCTTCACCCTCTCTTCCACTTCGTCCGGGTCTCTCGCACCCCACTCGAGGCCTATTTGGCGTCCGTTCGAAGTGCTGGCACGCTTATCCTCGAGTGCCAAGGTGGCATCCTCTTCATCAGCCTGAGAAGCTTTGCAGATGAGCAGGGTACAAAAAAGGAATGCCAGCGGGAAAAGGAAGAGTCTTGGATTAATTTGTAACATTTTGATTTCGAGATGATGGTAATGGCACTGTAGTGATGTTACCCGATCATGGCAGTGCCATTAAAAAGGTTTTTGGGAGGTGGAATGACATTACATCATCCTTTAAAGGGTGATGAAAAAAAAGACTTAGTTCACACTTTTACAATCCGATTCTATGCTACTCTTTTCTAATTCCGGAAAATGTTGGTGTTGGTGTGTAGCAGCCACTTAAATCACTGCCGGGTTCGATGCCACTTAGCTCAAAGAACTACGTGATATCGAGTGCCCCAAACCAGACGGGTCTACACCTTGGGGGTGAAAGGGTGGCGAAGTTCGTGGGACGAACTCTGCCTCGAGTGAGGATGATGATGGTAGCGCGCGCGTAACCACACACTCGCACAGTCACTTTACTACTGACTTCTGTGGCAGAGCATCCACGAAATGCCCATCAATGCCCCCCATCCCTCCCTATCATTCTCTCGCGCGCACCAAACCAGCGAGGAAGAGGCCAGACAGGGTGAGAAATAGAAACTAAAGAGGTTGACGGAAAATAACATTTAAGGATGTTTCCCTCCCCATGAATGGAGACCGCCGTCATCAGTGCTTTGTGGACGTGTTTAGGACGAGTTTCACGGTCCGTACCAAATCAGGACTCGTTGTGCAGTGGGGTGGAGAAAGAGAGGAAGGTGAGGGTGAGGGAAAGGAAAAAGAGGAAAATGGGAAAAGGGAGATTGGAAATGGGATAACAGAAGTGGGAAAAGGGGAAAGGGAAATGGGAAATGGAAAGAGAAAGGAAAAATGATCAGGAACGAAAATGGGATTGAAGATGAGAATGAGTATGAGGAAGGTGATGAGGATGAGGTTAAGGATAAGAATAAGGTTGAAGATGAGGATGAGGCTAAGGAAGAAATGAGGTTGAAGGTGAGGATGAGAATTTGGATGAGAATGAGAATGAAGTTGAAGATGAGGATGAGGATAAGAAGGAGAATGAGGTTGAAGATGAGGATGAAAATGAAGATGGTGATGAGGATGAGGATGAGATTGATGATGAGGATGAGATGAGGATGATGATGAAAATAATGATGGTTATGAGGATGAGGGTGAGATTGATGATGAGGATGAGAATGAGGATGATAATGTGGATGAGAATGAGGATGGTAATGAGAATGAGAATGGGGATGAGGATAAAAAAGATAATGATGATGTGGATGAGAATGAAAATGAAATTGAGGATGGTGATGAGAATGAGAATAAGGTTGAAGGTGAGAATGAGGATGATAAGGAGGTTGAGGATGAGAATGATGATGAGAATTAGGATAAGAATGATGGTGATGAGGATGAGGATGGGATTGATGATAATGAGGATGGTGATGAGAAGGAGTATGAGGATGGGGATGAGGATGAACAGGAGAATGATGTGGGGACAATAATGAGGATAAGAATGAAAATGAAATTGAGGATGATGATGAAGATGAAAATGATAATTAGGTAGAAGGTGAGGATGAGGATGATAAGGAGGTTGAGCATGAAGATGACAATGATGGTGAGTAAGATGATGATGATGATGATCGTGATTAGGATGAGGATGGGATTGATGATGAGGATTATAATGAGGATGGTGATGAGAATGAAAATAAGGTTGAAGGTGAGGATGAACATGATGAGGATAAGAATGAAGATGGTGAGTAAGATGAGGATAAGAATAAAGATGGTGAGTAAGATGAGGATGAGAATGAGGATGGTTATGAGGATGAGGATGGGATTGATGACGAAGATGAGAATGAGGATGAGAATGAGGATAAGAATGAGGGTGGCGATGAGAATGAGAATGGTGATTAAAATGATAATGAGGATGATGAGAAGGAAAATGATGTGGGGATGAGAATGGGGATAAGAATGAGAATGAAATTGAGGATGGTGATGATCATGAGAATGAGAATAAGGTTGAAGGTGATTTTGAAGATGACAAGGAAGTTGAGGATGAGGATGAGGATGAAGATGGCGAGTAAGATGATGATGAGAATGATGATGGCGATGAGGATGGGATTGATGATGAGGATGGTTATAAAAATGAGAATGATGGTGAGAAGGAGAATGGATGAGAGGGAGAATGATGATATGGGTGAGAATGAGGATAAGAATGAGAATGAAATTGAGTATCGTGATGAGCATGATGATGGTGATGAGGATGAGAATGGGATTGATGATGAGCCTAACAATGAATATGAAGATATGAATGAAGATTAGCATGATGATGTTGATGAGGATGATGATAAGAATGAGAATGAAATTGAGGATGGTGATAAGGATGAGAATAGATATAAGGTTGAAGGTTAGGATGATGATGATAAGGAGGTTGATGATGAGGGTGAGAATGAGAATGAATATGGTGAGTAAGATGAGAATGAGAATGAAGATGGTAAGTAAGATGAGGATAAGAATGAGGATCAGAATGATGATGCTGATTAGGATGGGATTGATGATGAGGATGAGGATAGAGATAAGTAGTGATGAGAATGAGGATGGAGATGAGGATGAGAGGGAGAATGATGATGTGGATGAAATTGGAATAAGAATGATGATGGTGATGAGGATGAGGGTGGGATTGATGATGAGCATAACAATGAGGATGACGATAGGAATGAAGATGAGCATGATGATGGTGATGAGGATGATGATAAGAATGAGAATGAAATTGAGGATGGTGATAAAGATGAGAATAGATATAAGGTTGAAGGTTAGGATGATGATGATAAGGAGGTTGATGATGAGGGTGAGAATGAGAATGAAGATGGTGAGTAAGATGAGGATGAGAATGAGAATGAAGATAGTGAGTAAGATGAGGATAAGAATGAGGATCAGAATGATGATGCTGATTAGGATGGGATTGATGATGAGGATGAGGATAGAGATAAGTAGTGATGAGAATGAGGATGGAGATGTGGATGAGAGGGAGAATGATGATGTGGATGAAATTGGAATAAGAATGATGATGGTGATGAGGATGAGGGTGGGATTGATGATGAGCATAACAATGAGGATGACGATAGGAATGAAGATGAGCATGATGATGGTGATGAGGATGATGATAAGAATGAGAATGAAATTGAGGATGGTGATAAGGATGAGAATAGATATAAGGTTGAAGGTTAGGATGATGATGATAAGGAGGTTGATGATGAGGGTGAGAATGAGAATGAAGATGGTGAGTAAGATGAGGAGGAGAATGGAGATGGTGAGTAAGATGAGGATAAGAATGAGGATCAGAATGATGATGCTGATTAGAATGGGATTTATGATGAGGATGATGATGGTGATAAGGATAGTGATGAGAATGAGGATGGGGATGAGAATGAGAGGGGAAATGATGATGTGGAAGAAATGAGGATAAGAATGATGATGGTGATGATGATGAGGATGGGATTGATGATGAGGATGAGAATGAGGATGGTGATGAGAATGAGAATGAAGATGGGGATGAAGATGAGAATGAGAATGATGTGGGGACGAGAATGAGGATAAGAATGAAAATGAAATCGAGGATCAGAATGAGAATAATGTTGAAGGTGAAGATGATAAGTAGGTTGAAGATGAGGATGAGGATGGTGATGAGAAGGGATTGATGATGAGGATGAGAATAAGGATGGTAGTGAGAATGAGGATGGGGATGAGGGTGAGAGGGAGAATGATGATGTGGATGAGAATGAGGGCAATAATGAGAATGAAATTGAAGATGGTGATAAGGATGAGAATAAGAATAAGGTTGAAGGTGAGGATGAGGATGAGGGAGAGAATGAAGATAGTAAATTGGTGATGAGAATTTTGATAGTGATGAGGATGGGATTGGTGATGAGGGTGAGAATGAGGATGAGAATGAGAATGGTGATGAGAATCAGAATGAGGATAGCGATGAAGATGAGAAGGAGAATGATGTGGGGATGAGAATGAGGATAAGAATTAGAATGAAATTGAGGATGATAATGAGAATGATCATGAAAATGTGATTGATGTCAGTATGAGAATGGTGATGTCATAGGAGCGTGAGGATGAGGATCAGAGTGAGTGAGAAATGGAATGGGAATGAGAATGTGAATTGGAATTGGTATGGGAATTTGAATGGTAATGTGAATTAGAACGGGTATGGAAATGGGAATGGGAATTGTAATAGGCATGGAAACGAGAATTGGAATGAGAGCGAGAAAAAGAAAGTGTGTATGTGTGAAAGAGAGCTCCCTCACATCGACAGAGACGCATAAGTATGAACAGCCGCTCAATGAGTGCCGCGGAGGAAGAAAGATCAACGCCAGGCGGGAATTTGATCACACCTAAACAGCGGCGTTACTCAATGGTACAAGCAACCAACGGGCGAGTAGATGGTTGGACATCCACACAAATACAACACTCCTCGGGCAACCTTGTGCAAGGGCACCACTCATCCAGACAGGAATAAATAAAAATAATGGCGGCAGAATCGAAAAAGATTTATATTTTTAAATAAAAAATTCTTCCCGTCTGGATGGCGAGTTTGGGGGAGAATCTGGATAAAGGGGAGGTAGGGAGCGATGGGGATGGGGCGCTTTAATAAATGCTCTCCCGGCGGGAATTGGAACGATTGGGGAGGAGGGGGTTGGATCCGAGTGGATTTGGGGCATGTGAGGAGGGTAGTTTCGGGGGTGGGGGGGGGGTAGAGGGAGATTTAGGAGCTGGGCTAAGTGGGGATGGTTAATGCGGTTGTTATAGTAGTGCCAATCGGCCCGAAGCCTACGAGAGCCCCTCTTTTGTAGTGCTTCGAACCAGGCCGAGACCCGTCGCCAGCGAGAATGGGCCACAACCACCAATCAGATCCCTTTCTACGATCGGACCCGAGATAAAAACCCTAAATATTAACTAATGTTTCAGGGATACGGACAAAATACCCATTTTTTCTTGGGTTTTACGAAACATGGGAGTGGGAGGGAGTGAGGAGTCGTGATGGGCGTGTGGGGGCGGGGGCAATGAACGAGAGTCGAAAGGCATTGTGTGGACAGCAAAAGAGGAAAACATAGACAAAGGAAAGGCCCTGGAGGCCCTTTCGCACGACCTTACGATGGTGGCGCCACCATTTTTCCTGGCCACCAGTCACGCCACCAACAAAGCTTCTTGTCATGGTCGCACTCAAAGTCGCGTGTCATGTGAATAGGCCAGTTAGTTCACATGGAAACATCCAGTGGCGCTACCAGCTTGGCCGCGCAAAAAAAAACCCGCTCCAGGATCATACTCAAACTCCTTCAAATCAATCGAAATATTCTTCGACGCACAAATTGTTGTCATGGAGACTTAATGGCCCGTCTCACATCTCGCGGTATTTCCCTTGAATAATTCAATTGCAATGGCTTCACGGACTTTCGTGGCATACAGTCGATTCGGAGTTTTGTCCCAAACCCGAGTTACAATGGCTGAACGATGACTCAAAACATTTAATTTCTTCTCACGTTCTCACCAAAAAAAGAATTCGATCTATTGTTTGACATAAAAAATACTTTTACTTAAATAAATTATATCTAATTACTGGCCTCATATTAAAGTTTGTTTGCAAACTTAGAAAAAAGAATAACTTTGACTTACAATTTGCTAAGAAACTTTATTGTCTATCTATCATGCAACAGCCAGCGTTTCCAGTCGAGAAGGGTTTCCTCGATAACGAGTCTTTTCGGGAAAGCGTCCAATTTTAAGGTAAACGAACAGTTTATCGCTTTCAGATAGTTCCATGAGACTCCTGTTTATGGACTCTAGTTTTGCGGGTGGGTAACCGGGGGCAGACCTCACGCTCAGGGACAAGGGGCATAGGAAATCAAACGGAGTCATTCCCCTCCCCCTTCTCTATGGGGAGACTCAAGCCTGGAGTCAGTTTTGGTAGAATACAGAAGATGGAGAACCTAGCTATAAGTTTAAATAAGCAGGAAAATAGAGCCCGACCTCGCGTGTAACGATATCTCTTTCCGAACTAGCTAATACATAGGTACCCTCTACAAGGGCCAGTAAGTGAGTTTGTTTTCAGAAGTAACGGACAGCAGCAAGCAGGTGAAAACTCGCCATACTCTAAGTGATTGTCAATCTAAATATTCTACTGGCAGCAAAAACCTATTCTTCCCAAATGAAAATACCGTTGCTACTTCACAGTAAATTAGTCAATAATTTCCCTCCACCCATTTGCTACTACCCTAAAACTTGGTCCAGCCAACAAGGAATTCTTAATTAGAAGAAAGAAAGCAGCTTCACCGGCTTCAGTCATTTTACTTCTGGATCTAAAAAGAAAACTGTTTCACCAAAGCCAAAGTGAAGTATCATTTTTCGTGTCTTGGAGAATCCTGTACGGATTCATATATTAGGTACGTCACAGATTGTAGATGACCTCCTTACCCACCGACGTACCATATCCAGCTGGAATTCGGCAACCATGGAGCGCTACCTATTTCTTTGGCTTTCTTTCATGGTTATACTTGGATAGTACGTAGTAAGGGCTCCAATCCTTTTCTACGGTGACTGGCCGATTACCTTCTATTAGCCAGGCTCGCCCTAGATGTGTCACATTTTGTTCTCACACCAAACACACCAAAGGCCTAAAATTTATGTCCATTGGCTCAGCTAGCCCTTATGGCTCCCCCACTTGGTTCAGCCCATCAAACAAGATGGTTGCCTGGGATGTGGCTGCTACCCTAGACAGGCAGCTACTTAGAACCACAAGTGAGAGTTGGGTGAATAATGCTTCCCCAGGTGCATGAAGACATCCCATAGTATGTGTGATAGAACGGTCTGAGGCCGCTTTAATTCAGCCTTTATCACATGTTAACCATGCTTACCCACATGCTTACCCACGTGAATCCTGCCTGTGAGATGAAGCAGAAGCGCGTTATCTCCCATCATAGCCAATGTTTAATCAAGGAGGTTCACTCCCCCGTTTCGCCTCCATACGTCGATCTCGCCAGATTGAATTAGGCTTATGGGCAGATAAGGTATTTTCCGAGACATTCCCCGAAGTCCCCCACTCAATTATCCCCTACGCCATGGAGATGGCTCCGGCTATTTATACCGTAGCTTTTCACAATTGAGGCAGATCCAGATCCAGATTATCTTCGCGAGGCTTAAAACCGATCCGGTCTCCCTTGTGCACCTAGGAACTCTGCCGAGAAACCCCTTATTGTCCAGAAGAGGACAATATCCCTTGAGTGTCAAGGTTCGTGCCCTTCGAGACCCCAAGTCAACAAGGCCCCCCCTGTTGTTCAGAAAGAGAACAACGTTAGAACAGCCATTGTTCTTCAAGCCCGTTCGTCAAAAAACGGTTCTCGTTCCCAAGACTTCACGTCCGGATAATTTAATTTCCCCCTTTTAAGTTCTTCAAGAGAACGCTTGGTTTCAACAATTACCTCCATTGTTCATCTAGAACATCTCCGATTTGCCGTCACAAACATCACTTGTACTTCCGAGCCCCACTTCGCTCTCACTCCTCGAAGACAGTCCTTCCCCCTCGTTAAGGACAACCCCCCGAAGAACCCTTCTGCTTTAAATTTGGTGTCAAGTGTGTAAGGTTTAACGCTATATCTTTGCAAACATTGGTCTCAGTCGAGTGAAGCATAGTGTTATTCGTTATAAGAATAGAGTATAGTAGTTCCCTTTTGTTTTAACGATTGCTATCCCCTTTTTGAAACTTAAGAAACTGGAGTAGCTCAAGGAACTGTTATAATAATTTGTTTGTGTTTTTTGTGCTATTTTAGTCATTGGTTATCTAGGTCGAGAAACCAATCACGAATAGGTCAGTGCCCATATTTAGGTAGGCCAATTCTCTAGAAGGCATAATTCTTATCGCAAGGAATTTAGTTATAATAATAATAATAATAATAATAATAATAATAATAAGTCTTTTGTAATGCGCTCTTCAAGGCCTGAGGCCTTCCCAGAGCGCAAGTTGTGCTGAGATGAGAATGGAAATTCAATGGAAATTCAAGAGGGGGAAGAAGGCAATACTGAAAAGATGCGTTTTCAGGAGACGCTTAAATGTGGTAAGAGAGGGAAAAGACCTGATTTCAGCAGGAAGAGCATTCCACAACTTAGGGGCGCAGATTGAGAAGGAGCAGTCCCCCATTGAGCAAAAAGATGAACGAGGAATATTCAAAAGAGGTGCATGTGATGACCGATGGGCTCGAGGGACATGGCGTGGCGAGAGGGCAGAAGAGAGGTAAGACGGGGCCTTGTTGCTTAGGGCCTTAAATGTGAAGAGAAGTATCTTGAAGTGAGTACGGGATCTGACAGGGAGCCAGTGCAGTTCATGCAGCAAGGGTTTCGAGGGAGAGAAACGAGGGCGACGGAGGAGAAGCCGGGTGGCATAGTTCTGTACAAGTTTTAGGGGGCGGAGAGAGGAGGATGGCAGATTCACAAGCAGTGAGTTACAATAGTCAAGGCGTGAGGTGATGAAGGCATGAACAGCAGTCTCAAGACTTTGGCGATCAAAGTGAGAGCAAATGCGAGAGAAGTTACGAAGGAAACATAGACAGGATTTGCTGACATTGCGGATATGAGGCTTAAAGGAGAGATGCTCATCAAAAACAACACACAGTTTCCTAACGCAGTCAGAGAAAATTATAGTATTACCGCCCAGAGTAAGCGAGAAAATGAGAGATTTAGATTTTTTGACAAAAGCAGGGGTGCCGGCGAAGAGTACCTCAGTTTTGGAGTGATTAAGCCTGAGGAAGTTAGGAGAGAGCCAGTCAGAAATGGAGGAGTAGGCAGCCAGGAGGTCAGTGATAGAGTAGGCAAGAGACGTGGGGGACGAGGAAACGGAAAATTTGAGTGAAATCAGCATATAGGTGGAAGGATAGACCGAGATTACGGAGAAGGAAACTAAGAGGGAGAAGGTAAATACGAAATAGTAGAGGACCAAGGACAGAGCCTTGTGGCACTCCAAAGCGAATGGGGGTAGAGTCGGATGAAACGTCGTCAATCACAACGGATTGGGTACGAGACGAGAGGTAAGAGCGGAACCAGTCAAGCATGGTGCCTGATATGCCGAGGAAAGAGTGGAGACGATCAAGTAGGACGGAATGGTCAATAGTATCAAAGGCAGAGGAGAGGTCGAGTAGAACGAGGATGGAGACACAACCCCTGTCCGCGGCTCTTCGTAAGCAATCACACATTAAGAAGGGCGGTTTCTGTAGAGTGTTCTGACTTGAAACCAGATTGATAGGTTTCATCAATGTTACAGGCCACCATGTGACTGTTAAAGCGTGAAGCAACCACTCACTCCAGAACCTTAGAGAGGAAAGGAAGTTGCGAAATCAGGCGATGATTGGAAGGGTCAGTGGGGTTCAGTTGAGGCTTTTTAAGAATCGGACGGATGTGGGCACGTTTGAAGGATGAGGGAACAAGACCAGTTGCAAGTGAAGTGTTGAACAGGTGAAGAAGCGTTGGGAGGATAGCAGGCAGAATTTTACATAACAGTTTAGGCGAAAAAATGTCCTTTGAGGAGCCCGATTTCTTAGAACGCGAGAGCAGGACTGTAAGCTCCAACGCGTTCACAGCGGGGAAAACGATAAGCGGCTGAGGCGGGAAGTCAGGGAGAATGACAGAAGCCGGGACAGAAGGCTGAGGGAGGGAGGCACAGAGGTTAGTGACCTTATCTGCGAAGAAATTCGAGAGAGTATCAGGGCTAATGGGTGGGGAGATCTGGGCTAGGAAAGTAAGACGGGAGAGCAGACGGAAGACGGTACGGGGATCATTCCTATTATCAGTAAGCAGATTACGTGAGTAGGCTTCACGAGTTGGTTGACTATTGCACCCCCAAGTGCAAATATGACTCAGTTTGAAATCTTCAAAGCGCAAGGAGAATCCTTGGGATTTTCCGGAAGAGAATTGATTGAGTACGTTCAAGAGGAGCAACGAACAGAAATAGAAAAGTTAAGAAAAGAAAAGCAAAGAGAAGGAGAAATCCAACGAGAAGAAAGAGAAAGAGGAAGAGAAATCCAATGAGAAGAAAGAGAAAGAGAGGAACGGAAAAGACAAGCTGAGCTTCACCATCAGCTTGAAACGGCTCGCGTACATGCTGAAACCCAATCGGTAAGTTCACGTTCCGAAGCCCCGCCCAATCTCCCACTTAAGCTCCCCAATTTCAGGGATTAAGAGGATTTCGGTGCATTTTTAGCACACTTCGAAAAGATCTGCGAGATCAATAACCTAGAATTGGAGGCTGAAGGTGTAGTAAGATTACTTCCTCTTTTAAAGTGTAAATTGCGCGACATTTTCATATATTTACCATCTGAATTTACAATTAACTACAGCACCTTAAAAGCTGAGTTATTGGCCGCTCATAATATGACTCCCGATTTCTACCGACAAGAATTTCAAGGAGGTCATATTAAACCCGGTCAGACGTTCCGTCAATTCGGATACATTCTTCAGAAGAATTTTAAATTCTGGTTAGAATCCTCAAAGGTTGATCCTAACTACGAGTCCTTAACAGACTTCGTGTTGCGGGATCAATTTTTGGCGTGTCTTCCGACGGAGATCCGCGCGTTCGTCAAGGATCGTCGGTGCCAGACCTTTAAAGAGTGTACTGAAGAAGCGGATGTCTATGCCGCAAGCCATAATTTATACCCCAATGAGAATCGAAGTTCTCACCAATTCCCCTACCAGGAAAAAGGAAGGATTCGCGCCCCTTCCCAGGAAAGCCGACAAAGTTTCCGGGCCCCGTAAAACCCTAGAACTTCTTCCCCCCAAACCAGCAACGGGACATCAAACCTCCCGTTAATATTTCTCCACCATCACTCTTCCCGAAGCGACCAATCATATGCTTCACCTGCAGTGTAGAAAACTACATGAGCTGGAATTGCCCCCAAAATTCTAGGCTTAAAAGCGGACCAGCCCACCAAGTTCACCAGATTAATGCCACCCCGGCTTCCCCGGTGGTGCAGACCCAAGCATCAACTTCTCCCCCTCCGTCAGGCCACCAGGTAAATTTTATTTTTGATAAAAGTTCCCTGGTAACTTTGAAATTTAAGGAGGGCAGCGTGAACGGCTGCCGTGTATCTACTCTCGTCAGGGACACAGGGTGCACGTGTTTCATCGTGTCCGACGAGCTCCTCTCCCCAGTGGACCCCAACCACGAAATATTTGCGGTAAAACATGACTACCTTGGGCGGGTGAGCCGATTCCCCGTCGTTAGATGTTACCTGCAGTGTCAGTATTATGATGGCTGGGCTAAATTCATTTCAGCACCCATAAAATTTTGTTCCGTACTTATAGGACAGAGCCCTCAAGTAAGCTCCGAGCCTGTGTTTCTGGCGGCCCTTACTCGAGGCCGAGCTAAGAAGGAAGCTCAGGAGTCCGTCCCCCTCAGAACCCCGATACCGTCCGAATTCTCAGAGATACTTAACCAGGTCTTTAGGTCCGCACAAAAGGAGTGTTAAGCACTAACTCCCTTATGAGATAAGGCCCAAAACAAGGACACGGAGACTGTCCATGGACCTAAAGTAATAAGGTACCTGGAGCAAGGTGGTCTACTTTACCGATCCACCGAGGACAGTAATAACGCTGTCACAACTGTCTTATGCCTTCTACGATCCCATGTACCTATAGTGCTCAAAATAGCTCATGACAGCATCTTTTCCGGTCATTTTGGTCATAGTAAAACGGGTCAGCGTATTTTTAAATATTTTTATTGGCCGGGTGCTGCAGCTGACATCTTAAAGCATTGTCGATCGTGCGATGAGTGTCTGAAGACGTCCGCTAAGGCACGGGTCAAACCTGCTCCATTACAAAGGGGACCAGTCATAACTGAACCCTTCTCCAGAGTGGCCATCGACCTAGTTGGCCCTATCCACCTCCCTTCGAGCGAAGGGCACAGCTATATTTCTACCTTAGTTGACTTTGCTACCAGTTTTTCCGAGGCTGTTATTCTTCACCGAATCGATAGTATTTCTTGCGCCGAGGCCCTCATTTCCATCCTTTCAAGGCTAGGCGTCCCCAAGGAAATATTCTCAGACAGAGACGACAATTCACCTCCGAGTTGATGGAGTACGTAGGGAAGCTGCTCATGGTAAAGCCCCTTTTTACTACCGCCTTCCGGCCACAGATAAAGGGGATGTGCAAAAAATTAAATGGAAATTTAAAATCCATTATTAAGAAGATTTGTACCGAGCAGCCCCGCGAATGGCACCGATAGTTCCCGGTCGCCCTATTCGCCTATCGAGAAATTCCTCACTGTACATTAGGCTTCACCCCGTTTGAGCTCTTTTATGGACGTAATGTACGTGGACCACTTAGCATTTTAAAGGAGTTGCTAATCAAGCCCCAATTGGATCAAGAACTCCAGTCATCCTACGCCTATGTCTTGGATCTACGCCAGAGGCTCGAGAAATGCGCAAACATCGCCTATGAAAATGCCGATATCAATTTGGAAAAATATAAAACCTATTTTGATGTCAGGTCCGAAGATCGGAAATTTAAGCCCAGTGATGAAGTACTCCTGCTCCTTCCCACAGCGAGTAATAAATTACTAAGCCAATGGGAAGGTCCGTACTCGGTCCGCGAGGTACGAGGACCGGTAGATTACCTCATTGGTCCCCCAGCAGGCGATAAGCTCTACCACGTCAACTTGTTGAAAAAGTACCACCGACGCGCCCATGGACGAAACATCGGCGCTTGAAGAGGATTACCCTGCGGAGTCCCTTAATGTCATACAGACAGTGTGCATCCAACCTGATGCCAATTACCCTCTTCCTTCCCTGCCAGGCGAGTCTTTTGAACCCTCTGACCTGGATATCGACGCGTAGCTGAAACTACATCAAAAGAGTCAGCTACAAGAATTATTATGTCAGTTCGACGACGTTATTTCAGAGAAGCCTGGATGCGCTACTAGTTTCGAGCATGATATTAAATTAACGACCTTAGAACCTGTCCGTTCAAAACCCTATCCCATGCCAATTCATTTACGCCAAGCTTTTAACGCCGAAGTCGATAATTTTATTAGTTTAGATATAATAGAACCTTCCACCTCTAGTTATTGTTCCCCAATCGTAATGGTCAAGAAACCCGATGGCTCTTATCTGATGTGCATCGACTTTCGGAAGTTAAATTCGTTAACTGTGTTCGACGTCGAGCCCATTCCGTTGGTAGATCGAAACCTCCACCTTTTTGAAGACGCCAAGTTCATCTCAGAACTTGATTTGTGCAAGGCGTATTACAAAATTCCCCTCCAGCCCGATGTGAAAGCATATACTGCCTTTGCAACTGAGAAAGGCTTAATGCAATTTAAGCGCTTTTCTTTTGGCCTCGTGACCGCTTGTAGTAACTATAACCGTCTCATGAGAAGGTTGTTAGATTGACTTCCGAATGTCTCCTTTTACTTTGATAACGTCTACGTCGCTACTCGTGAATGGAGTCATCATTTAACCACCCTATTAGCTCTCTTCGAGCAACTGCGCAAAAATGGCTTCACCATTGGCCCCAGCAAATGCCATTTTGCCCACGAAACCATAAAATACTTGGGTTTTAAAATAGGACAAAGCCAGTTAGGTCCACATGAGGACAGGATTAAGGGAATCGCCGACATGCTCCTCCCGAATACTAAGAAGCAATTAAGATCATTCCTAGGATCAGCTTCTTACTATCGGCGATTTGTCCCGAATTTCGCTGCAATTTCGGCGCCCCTCAGCACCCTTTTAAAAAATAATTCCCTTGATCGACTACGTTGAAATGATGTCGCTGTTTCTCATTTTAACCAGCTCAAGAGTAAGCTCATTTCTGCCCCCATTTTGAAGTTGCTTAACCCGGAAAAATCCTTTGGGATTAAGACCAACGCGAGCAACGAGGGCATTGGAGGTGTACTCTTTCAATATGAGGATGACGAAACGAGTCCTCCAGTTGCATATGCTAGTCGCCAGTTATTACCCCGCGAAAAATGATATGCCACTATAGAGAAGGAAGCTCTAGCTATTATTTGGGTTATTGACAAGTTTAAGATGTATTTGATAGGAAAAGAATTTCAGATAGGAACTGACCACCGCCCGTTGCCCTATATTTGGAATGTACTACATTCCAACGGCCAAATTATGCGCTGGAGTCTACTCTTGCAAGAGTATCAATTTAAGATAAATTACATAGAAGGTTCTGATAATCAGGTCGCTGACGCACTCAGTAGGAATGCGTTACCAAATAGTGTAGATTAATTTGTAATTCGTAGGATTATGATCTCCATGTATGTATATAGCGTCTTGTACGACTTAAATTAGATTCTCCTGTAATATAATCAGTTAATGTATATGTCTGAATTTTGTGGCTCAATGCCAATTTTTTTTCTCGTATGTGTATATATTTGTACCCATTAATTTACGTATGAATTCTTTTGTCCCATATGTACTAATTTTATATAATTTCATTGTTCCATGTATCTTTTATGGTTAAGTTTGTATTAAGGGTTAGTTTACCCTATAATCAAATGATCAACATAATCATATGTATTGAGGTAATACTAGCTAGGTGCATGAAGGTACAGTCGGTGCAAGAAAGTGAGTTCTCCAAAACGGATCTCTATGGTTCTCCCTTCTCTCTTTTTTTTCGAAGTGACAACTTCCCTTGGAATGGAAGGGTGTGATAGATTGGTCTGAGGCCGCTTTAATTCAGCCTCTATCACATGTTAACCATGCTTACCCACATGCTTACTCTCGTGCATCCTGCCTGCGAGAGGAAGCAGAAGCGCGTTATCTCCCATCATAGCCAATGTTTAATCAAGGAGGTTCACTCCCCCGTTTCGCCTCCATACGTCGATCTCGCCAGATTGAATTAGGCTTATGGGCAGATAAGGTATTTTCCCAGCGCCACCGGGACATTCCCCTGAAGTCCCCCACTCAATTATCCCCTATGTCATGAAGATGGCTCCAGCTATTTATACCGTAGCTTTTCCCAATTGAGGCAGATCCAGATTATCTTCGCGAGGCATCAAGCCGATCCGGTCTCCTTTGTGCACCTAGGAAGTCTGCCGAGAGTCCCCTCATTGTCCATAAGAGGACTCTCAGAATCCCTCTAGCTAAAGGTACTTTTACCACAATTATAAGTGCCTATGGACCAACCTTGGTTTCTGAAGAAACAACCAAAGACATTTTATAATGACTTTCAAAGTATCATTAGAAATATTACAAACTCCTTTTTCTGGACGACTTTAACTCTCGAGTCGGTTCAGACTCTGAAGTATGGGAAGGTACACTAGGAAAGCACAGAGCCGGAAAAAATGGAAAACAACGGGCTGCTACTCCTATCTTTTTGTGCAGGAAATTCATTGATTGTTACCAACACAACCTTTCAAATGAAAAACAAACATGGATGCATCCAGGGTCTAAGCATTAGCACCAGCGGAATTTTATCATAATAAGACGAAGATACAGCAAGAAAGTTCAATTTAAAAAAGTAAAAAGAGGTGCTGAGTGCTGGGTAGACTACCGTCTACTAATATATATATATATATATATATATATATATATATATATATATATATATATATATATATATATATATATAATGAACCTCAACATTCGGAAGAGAGCCCAAAGAAGACAAACCACCTGCAAGAGCATTAAATGTAATCTTCGCTCGCCTTGATCCGGGCAGATGGAACGCAATAAATCTTTGGGGGAATTTGAAACCCCGAAGTGCGTGGATATCAATAAAATTAAGTAAGAATGTGGTTGGCCAAATCAATATAACTTCTTAGAGGTTCTGGGCAGAGAAACTGGTGAAACAAAAATATACTTTACTATTTACAAATAAATGAATGGATTTACAAAGTTACAATTTTAAGGTCAGATGAGCTTGGGAGTTAAAGGGACAACGGGAGGCGGATGGCGTGCCGAAAAACTAACATACACAATTCAACGAAAACAGGACACTGAATGCACGACAGAGTTACTCGCAAAGCCTGCTTTTAACGGTATGGGGAGTTGTCGGAGAGAGAGATTGCAAAATGAGAATTGTAATCACCACGTATAACCTTAAGGAAAAGGATCGAAGGAGTACTACGCCGGACGGGAACGGAGCCGATTCCAGAATAATAATCACTTGTCGATAGACTAGCGTTTAATCTGAAGAGAATTCTTGCCCTCGAACTTGAGGGATGGGGACCCGAATCGAGAGTTTAAGCGTCGCGTTCAAGGGGCTGGCTGGTACTAATTTCTTAAGGCCCGCACCTGATATTTTATACGGGGCTCGCCGGAAGTGATTTGCCCAGAGGTCCAGGAAGGGAGTCTGCCTTATCAGACGCGGCGCCGACGGAAGGGAACCTTAGCTTGGTTCACACGACCTCGCAGAGCTTCCGCCGCTAACCTTGGTTTGCTCGGTCCATCCATCGCTCTTGTTATCGCCAGAAGTGGGTCAGCTTCTCAGGGCACTGCTCGAAGATTTTAGTCCGCTTGGCGCTTTTCTCTCTAACTATTACAGTGACACCTTTGGATGTTGCTGGGAAAATCTTGGAAAAAAATACTTCTTTCAAGACTATTAACATTCATAGTTCTTCCCGAGTCCTAATCTGGCTTTCGAGCAGACAGGAGTACGGTCGACATGATCTTCGTCTGCCGTCAACTTATCAAAAAATGCCTTGAGTAACGACAATCCGTGAGTGCAGCTTTCGTCCACCTAACTAAAGCTTTCGACACAATAAGCGGGAACTTATTCTTCAAAATAATCAGCAGACTTGGATGCCCATCAACATTTACAGAGATCCTCCGCCAATTTCATGAAAACACGCAAGTTCGAATGCTATCATACGGTGATTATTCTGCCTACTTTCCTGTGCACGTCGGAGTGAAACGGGGCTGTGTTCTTGCATTTGTTTTGTTCAATATATACCTTGTTACTATTACTTATCACTATTATAACCACTCCATGCCGAAAAATGGGGTCACAATTAAGTATAGGTTCGATAACGGGCTGTTCAATATACGCAGGTTTGCTGCAAGAACTGAGACAGAGCTAACATCAATTCATGAATTGCAGTATGCAGATGCTGCTGCCATGGTCGTTCACCATCCAAGACAACTGCAAAATCAACTCTCAAATCTCAGCGAGGCCTACAGACGAGCTGGACTCAAAATAAACGTTAGGAAAACTGAAGTCCTCACACATTTAAGGGAACCAGAAGCCCCCCAGCCTATAACCATCGGCAACGATTATCTCGTCGAGTCAGAGGACTTCACATATCTTGGAAGCATTATCGAATACTGGACAGATAAATAACGAGCCGTATTTAGCTAGCTAGCTTCATCATCTTTTGACGGGTTAAAGAAAGGGTCTTCCTTAACCGCAATCTTAAGTTACACACGAAAATTGCAGTTTACGTTGCAGTATGCGTCTCTACATTGCTCTACGGTAGTGGAGCCTGGACACCTTATAGGCAATACATGGGAGCACTAGAGGCTTTTCACATGAGTAGCCTTCAGAAAATATTAAGAATCACATGGAGGGATAAAATCACCCACAATGAGATCCCACAAAGAAAAAACTGCGACTGTATAGAGGCGCACATCGCAAAAAGATCACTCAGGTGGGTGGGGCATGTGATCGGAATGCCCAGATAACCCCCTAAAAGAGTATTATTTTGTGAACTCGAACAAGGCACCAGACCAGCAGGTGGAGAGAAAAACCGGTACAAGGATCATCTAAAACGTACTCTTAAATCATGCAATATCGACCATCGTCAACTGGAAGAACTAGCTGAAGACCGGGCAACTTGGCTACAAATTGTTAAACAGGGTGTTCAGGAACTAGAAATTGCAAGACGTGACAGGAGTGATCCCGTCACACCCTGTAAACAATGAGGACACATCCCATAACTGCGACGTCTGCCAGAGGGCTTCCCGGACCAGGGCAGGATTTCTGAGCCACCTTAGAGCACGCGTGAGAAGAAATGGGAGAAGAAGTCGTCGAGCCGATGGACAACCTTAAGTATGAAAATGGCATCGTTTACCGCGATATCAAAGGTACTTGGGTCACAAGTTTGTGGTTACCATCCGTGCAATCCTCTTTCTCCTGTCTGAGTTGGGGCATTTAGCCGGAACAATCGCGCTTGGCCTCAGATTGGTACGTGATGCACCAGGATTATTTTAGGCAGAAAAAATGAAAATCTGTTGAATGTAACAGGGACTAGTATAACATAAGATCATAAGTACTGAGCTAGAGAATCTCAACCTTTAATCCTGTATATGACCATGAATCTTATAAAGTTTAATGTCAAGACTGACGCAGGACTAATTCCAACATCTGACCCTACGCCCCCCTCTTTCATTCCCTATATATACTTTCTTGTCGGAAGGTATAAAATCATAATCTGTGACGTCATACGGGGAGGAGGAAAGCTTAAATTAAACATCGGGTACAAAATTAAAGCCCTTTCCTCATTTCCTTTTAAAACCTAAAAATTGCAAGTTTAAAAGAAAAGAATAGTAATAATAATAACAAAATAATAATAATAATGATATTAATAATAATCATCATAGTAATAAAATAATAATAATACACTACTAATAATAATAGTAAATAATAATCATCATAATAATAATAATATAGTACTAATAATAAGGAAGTAGGCAATTGCAGTCTTTGTCTTTTCTAATCTTCATTGCCCTCTCTATTTATTACTTCCCTTCCTCATTTTCTTCATTTGATTCTTTCTCCTTATTATTTTTCCGGGGAGTCTAAAAATGGCTCTCGTGGGATTAGAGCAATTTCCTTTATCTCCTCAACTCAACCGAAGCGAAGCAAAGAATCAAGTCTATGATGCAAAGGACTGCGCCACCTTCGACCCGAACAGCTTCTATAGTGTCAGCTAAATGAATAAATGGTTAGCAGGATTTTTTTATCATTTTAATTTTGTACGGTCAAGAATTTTTTATATATTTGGTAAGGTTTTTGAAAATATATTTTGTATGATTCTTTTGTGCGATTTTCTGTAGATTTTGTACGATTTTCTTTTGTATATTTTGTACGATTTAAAAAAATATTTTGTATGATTTTTTGGGGGGTTTTTTTTTGGTACGATTTTTTTTGGTATATTTTGTACGATTTTTTGGTATATTTTCTAAATGTAGGCGAAAAGTCTTAATAGCTTTGAAAAACGTCAGCGCTGGATTAGACCAAATGGTGGGCTACGTCTTTCTTCCTCCCTCTGATTCATGACTTCACCTATCATTATTACGAGCTCGCCATGACCCCCGCAGGTGGACACTAACGATAGCGCAGCAAAGAGGTTGCCTGAACAGTGGCGCCGGGAAGGAAGTTGAGGGGGTGCATGAATCGACGAAAGAACATGCCATCATGAGTGATGATTTCTTCCACAAACAGGCGGGAACCAAAGGAGGTAATGTTGACTCATGTTCCAGCCGCACCACCAAGGATGAAGGATGGGTCTAAGGATGCCTGTGAATAACCACTGGGGCATAAATATCCTATCTCTAGTTTGTGGCATCCTATCACCCCAATCAATTTTTTAGGGGGGTTAAAGCTGCGGTAGGGGTAGTTATCGGCACCGGACACGTTATCATGTGATTATTAAGCCATAAAAAGCGCCTTAGACCCTTTTAGGAGAACCGGGAAAGAAAAACACATCGGAATCTGGAACATTTTTGGATTATTTTAACGGTGAAATTCTGTTCGGAGAGTTGCGTGAATTCCAAGTCCCTAAATTGACAGTGGTGCCCCCTTTTTGGCTTATCGGGCTCTCACTTGCTTTATACTTACCCTAACTTTTCCAATTTCTTCACCAGCTTCCCTTTAAAAAACGTCCCAATAAATTCACGTTGGTTTCACTTTTTCGAGAATAAAGGTAAATATATCTATGGGATCAAGTGACAGCTGGATTAAGGGCAGGGGTCACCTTAAGGGGCTGTGTTTATTGAATGTACCACATATATGACTTCATTCTACACACCCTATGGCAGCCCTAATGATCCTTTCTCTCTTTTTACAGCTCTTTTGCATTCATTTGCATTTTCTCTCTCTCTCTGTTCTTCCCCTTTCCACATTTCCACCTATTTTCACAAGTTTCTATTCGTTTGCTTTTCCTTTCTTTGTTATTCTCTTCCTAACATTTCTACCTTTTTGACAAATTTCTATTTATTTGTTTTTCTTCTGTTTGTTATTCTCTTCCTCACCTTTTCACCCCTTTTCAAAGGTTTCTATTCATTATATTATATACCTTTTGTTCTTCATTTCCTTCTCTTTCAATCTGTTTTCACGTCTCCTCTACATTAATTTATTTTTTTGCTCTTCTTTTCTTCCCCTTTCCATCCCTTTCATAACTCCATTGTATTCACTCCCATCCCCTTCTCTTCTTCTCATGTCGTGAAATCTCTTTGGACAATTGCTTTTCAGTCATTTGATTTTCTTCACTTTTTTCTCTTCTTTCCTGTTCACAATTCCTTTTGATTCATTTATTTTCCTCCTTTTTCTCTTCGTCTCCCTACTTCGGAATATTTATTAACTCTGTTTATGCTTTTCACCATAAGGATTACCAATAACCAGCATAACACCGGCATCATTCCAAGATCTATGTGGTCATGTGGACTCTAGCTGGAGGAATGGATACAGCGTCAGTCTCCCAACGTCGCTGTACCGGGTTCGATCCGTCATGAGTGGACACAGACGTCAGCACACGTGCAGATCTGGCCACCAGGGTGGCTACATCTTACACTTCTCATCACACACATGGCAAATTACAACAATGCTTTCTTTCCTCTCCCGTCTTCGCAGCGCAACACTCTTTCTGTTCCAAGCAATCCTGCCGATGGGTATCTTCTATATCCCCATACCTCTAAGGTGGAACAGGTCCCTTTGCCCCGGGTCGACGAAGGTTCCACCTGAACTCTGTTTGATGTTAAAACATAATACTTCCTGGCAGCGGATCCTGGTGCCCTTGGGCTCAACAGCCCCGTAAGGGGCGCGGCGATTTGCCATCCTGGCCGCCGTGCTGATGGGACTCAGCTCATGTAGACGTGCAAATTCGGGGTCACCCGAAGTCTGTGTAAATTGCTCCAAGGTCGCACACGATAGTACAAATCGTGTGTGGCCAAGTGTGTCAATTGCGGAGAGCCATACCCTGCTTCTTCGAAGCCATGTGGTGCATATCTCCTGGAGAAAGAAATCCTGGCCGTTCAGGCCCAGGATGTACTCTCATTCCGCGAGGCTAAGGACTTGGTCCTGGCGCGCCCGGCTCTGCCTGGGACGTCATATGCCTCAATAGTTAGAAAAGCACCCTCTGCTCCTGGCCCATCCAGGCCAACGAGCACGGTTGTTTCCGCGCCCATTCGGAGCCCTTCTGCGGGCTCAACCCAACCCGGGCGCTCCCCTGGTAAAGCTGGCGGCAAAAAGGGTTCATACCCAGCCCCGGCTAAAACCAGGGCTCCCCCCACTTCCCCCAGCGTGACTGTTTCCCGTAAGGCGAAACGGCCCCGCGCCTCCACCGAGTCGTTAAACTCACATGAGGCAACACCCCTGAAGATGGTCGCTAGGCCATCTTCCGGGGTTCCTAAAGCTGTTCCCCGAAAGGAGGACAGCAACAAAGGAGCTTCTGCTCCTTCGCCTACGCCCCGAGGTGGATCGAGTGGCTCGAAGACGGTGGTTCCTCGAAAAGAGGGCCCCCCCGCCTCCGAAGCCGCAACGCCCGCCAAGGTTTCGAGGCGGAGGGAGGAAAAGACTCGCATGGCGAGCCAAACCTCCCCTAACGAGTCCTCGAAGGCGACAGCGCCTTCAGCGATTGGTCGATGACCTCTATGGTAGTGATCACTTTCCCATTTAAATATAATTTTTTGGGCAACTGCTTCCTGAGAGACCACCTGGGAGGGGCTTGGCGTGGGCGCGGTGGCCTGCATTTCAGGAAATGACTGAATTCTCTATCTCAGTCGAGGAGTTTAGGTTGGTAGATGAGGCCGTTGAGTTCTTCTCCGGCAACCTCATCGCCGTGGGCCTGACTACTATTCCTAGGACGTCTGGCCATTTTGCACTCCCATGGTGGTCGGCCGAGTGTGAGACGGCCCTCAAACAGAAGCGTTATGCCTACATGCGCTACAAGCGCCGCCCGAACGATTTCACTGTCGCTGAATTTCGTCGGGCTAGGGCTAGGTTCCGGTATATTTCGAAGCACGCCCGCCGCTCTTCTTGGCAGGCATACGTGTCTTCACTTAACGGGAAGACCCCTTCAGCTGAGGTGTGAAAGCGAGTCAAAAGGATTCGGGGTAAGTTCTCGCAGGACTCCTCTCCCGTTCTCCAGGAGAATAGACCGCAATCTCGGACCCCGCGTCCGTGGCGGAATCCTTAGCGCCCACTTTTTCCGCATTCTCTAGCCGTGAGGTTGCTCCGCCAGCATTCAATGCACGTCGTGATGTCGCGGAAGGCCGTTGGCTGGACTTTACCTGCAGAGGTGGAGAACCCTTCAACGACAAGTTTACTGTGAGTGAGTTGCGTTCCGCTCTCGTTTCGTGAGCAAGGCATGGCCTTTCTGTTAGATTTGTTCAACAGGATCTGGGTGGAAGGTCTTCTACCAGACCCTTGGCGAATCGCTACTGTGCTCGCCTTTCGCAAACCGGGGAGAGATCACTCTACTCCAACCAGTTTCCACCCCCCCCGTAAGGGGCGCGGCGATTTGCCACTCTGGCCGCCGTGCTGACGGGATCCAGCGCTCCGTCCGGCCCCAGCTTAGCCTCTCTTCCTTCCTTCAAAACACTTGTTTCCTCTCTTTTCACACAACCTCTCCCACAACTTTCTCTGGTCAGCCTCTAATTTCACAGGGTAGAAGCTGACCTTCTTCTCAGCCAATCGCGTCGGATCGGGGCTGAGGGGGGAGGGGACAATGTCCCCTAACCCCTGAGCTCCGGTCTGGGGTGGTTGGCTTTTAACAACCTGCTTCATCCCCACCCATACCTTCCTCACATCCCTTTTCCTCTCGTCTTCAAAATCTATCCTTTTTTCGCCGTGTTCAAGGTGGAGCCGCCATGCCGAAGGACTGCCAGGCCACCAGGCGGGAGGGGTGGTCCGAAATGGTGGCGCCTGGCTCTGCCGGGCCTGTAAGCACCTCTTGCAGTGCGGGCTACTGCAAGAGGTGGTGAGCGATTGCGTCCCGTAAAACAAAGAGGGTCACCATGCCCAATGATGAAACAAAAAAACATCTCCCCTTAATTCCCCCTATAACAACAACGGAGCCGCCCTCGTGCAGCTCCACAGAAAAGATGGAGGTCCCCCCCCCCTGTGCTTGCGCAGGGGACCCTCCATACCTCTTTAACCGGAGAGGAGGCTTACTCCTCTCCTACGCCTACGGGTGTAGGGGACTCCTCCTCACCCCCTTCTCTGGAGGTGCTTTCGGGCACCTCCCTATCTCCAGCGGCAGTCCCTCCTATGCTTTCTAAGGGGACTGCCAAGAAAGCCAGCAGGCAGCCCATTGCCGACCGCCCCTCGTAAAAGCGGCTCGGTAGGGAAAACCCCCTTAGGGGGGAGAGGGAAGCCAGGCCCCTTCGGTCGCTTCCCTCAAAATACCTGCTGGCAAAAATATTAAACCTTGCCGGGGTCAAGGCCTGTGCCTCCCCACTAAAGACTTATGACGCTTCCAAGGGGACCTGCGATGTCCTGGGAGGGGATGGCCAACTGGAGGCCCCTCCTGTGATAGACATGGTCCTTGAGGAAAACCAGCCTCAGACGGTAGGGCCTTCCATGGGGGGGAATCCGGGCTTGGCGCCAAGCACCGAACCCGAATCCGCCCCTATGCAAGGTCCTCATCAAACGGCTGTGGATTATCAGGCAGGACAAGGAGGGGAGGGATCTCCTCCGGATGAATCCCCTGCGCCCACCGGGACCTTCTCCATTTCAGAGAAGGACCTGGCTGAGGCCGGTCCATCTGGCCTGGGGGCTTCTACCGGCGGGGGTGAGAAGCGGGTTCATTCCCCGCCCTCCTCTCGTAAAAAGAAGAAAATGACAAGAAAGACGAAAAAGACTCGGGGCTCCTCTCCATCCGCGGGGGCTGCGGGGACGGATGGGTCTGCTGCCACTTTGGTAGGCGACCAAGCCAAGATCGGCAAATCCGGCCCCTCTACCCCCTCGTGTGCGGAGCTCCTGACCAAGACTAAGACGAAGAATGCACAGGGCGGAGCCTCGATGACATCGGGGCCCCTCATTCAGAGGTTACCTGGCGTTTTCGAGCCCGCTGGCTTCAAAGGCTTCCTCGTTATTCGCTCCACTGATGGCACCATGTTGTCTAAAGGCAACATGATCCATCAGAGGAGAGGATTAGCTAGTGCAATTGGTAGAGAGTCGAAGGTGACCCGTTTCTCGGACGGCAGCCTTCTGGCGAATGCGGCGAATCCCGCAGAGGCGGCCAAGATAAGTGCTCTTCGGACACTTCATGGCACCCCGGTGAGTGTGACGCCGCACTCTACCATGAACTTTGTGAAAGGAGTAGTTTATGCGAGGGAACTCGTTGACTACTCCATTGAGGACATCACCCTAGAGCTGGCCGACCATAGGGCGGTCAAGGTCGAACGTGTGATGAGAAAACAGGGAGGGGCTTCGAGACCCACCCCTGCACTCTTCGTCACGTTCGACTGTGACAAGCTCCCTGAGTTGGTGCGTGCCGGTTGGTACCGCTACCGCGTAAAGGCATTCGTGCCACTGCCACGGCGGTGCTATTACTGTCACCGCTTCGGCCATACGAATCGCTCATGTAGACGTGCAAAGTCGGGGTCACCCGAAGTCTGTGTAAATTGCTCCAAGGTCGCACACGATAAGTCCAAATCGTGTGTGGCCAAGTGTGTCAATTGCGGAGAGCCGCACCCTGCTTCTTCGAAGCAATGTGGTGCATATCTCCTGGAGAAAGAAATTCTGGCCGTTCAGGCCCAGGATAGACTCTCATTCCGCGAGGCTAAGGACTTGGTCCTGGCGCGCCCAGCTCTGCCTGGGACGTCATATGCCTCAGTAGTTCGAAAGGCACCCTCTGCTCCTGGCCCATCCAGGCCAACGAGCACGGTTGTTTCCGCGCCCATTCGGAGCCCTTCTGCGGGCTCTACTACACCCGGGCGCTCCCCTGGTAGAGCTGGCGGCAAAAAGGGTTCACACCCAGCCCCGGCTAAAACCAGGGCTCCCCCCTTTTCCCCCAGCGTGACCGTTTCCCGTAAGGCGAAACGGCCACGCGCCTCCACCGAGTCGTTAGACTCACAGGAGGCAACACCCCTGAAGATGGTCGCTAGGCCATCTTCGGGGGTTCCTAAAGCTGTTCCCCGAAAGGAGGACAGCAACAAAGGAGCTTCGGCTCCTTCTCCCACGCCACGAGGTGGAGCGAGTGGCTCGGAGACGGTGGTTCCTCGAAAAGAGGGCCCCCCGCCTCCGAAGCCGCAGCGCCCGCCTAAGGTTTTGAGGCGGAGGGAGGAAAAGAATCGCATGGCGAGGTCAACCTCCCCCAATAAGTCCTCGAAGGCGACAGCGCCTCCAGCGCTTTGTCCGGCCAACAGCGCCCGGGGTTCTGCCCCCGGGAAGCGTACGGCCATTCCCGTGAGGGTCTTCAATTCGAGGAGGGCCCCCGCGTCTCCTCCGAGCTAGGCCTGGAGGGCATATTCCTTCAATGGAATTGCCGTGGACTCCGGGCCAACTGGGAGGAGCTGCGGAGGCTCGCCTCGTCCCGTTCCCCGTTAGCTATTTTTTTGCAGGAGATCATGCTAGGCGCGTGCCCACTGCCTGCCCTCCCGGGGTATAAGGGTCTTGCAACCCCACCACCGCGGGACGGCCGGGCTGGGGGATGCGCGGTTTACACCCGGCATGATGTCTCCGTTCTTCCTTTCTCTTTAGATACCTCCTTACAGGCAGTGGCTGTGCAGCTGCACCTGGATAGGAGGTATACTATCATTTCTGCGTACATTCCACCGTCAGCTGACTTCGACGCGGGGGACTTCCGCCGCGTCGTGGCACGGTTGCCGAGGCCCTATCTCTTGCTTGGAGATCTGAATGGCAGGCATCCTCTCTGGGGAGATTACTCCATAAATCCCAGGGGACAAGTCCTTGCCGATCTGATCGAAGAGCTTGAGATGGGTGTCCTAAACGTGGATGAGTTTACGCATCACTGTCCGAGAACCGCTTCATTTTCTTGCCTTGACCTATCTTTGTGCTCTTCGGATGCACAGCTTGATTTTGATTTGGGGGTGGTCGATGACCTCCATGGTAGTGATCACTTTCCCATTCAAATATCATTTTCAGGGCAACTGCCGCCTGAGAGACCACCTCGGTGGTGCTTGGCACCGGCGCGGTGGCCTGCATTTCAGGAAATGACTGAATTCTCTATCTCAGTCGAGGAGTTTAGGTCGGTAGATGAGGCCGTTGAGTTCTTCTCCGGCAACCTTATCGCCGTGGGCCTGACTACTATTCCTAGGACGTCTGGCTGCTTTGCACGCCGACCACTCCCATGGTGGTCGGCCGAGTGTGAGACGGCCCTCAAACAGAAGCGTTATGCCTACATGCGCTATAAGCGCCGCCCGAACGATTTCACTGTCGCTGAATTTTGTCGGGCTAGGGCTAGGTTCCGGTATATTTCGAAGCACGCCCGCCGCTCTTCTTGGCGGGCATACGTGTCTTCACTTAACGGGAAGACCCCTTTAGCTGAGGTGTGGAAGCGAGTCAAAAGGATTCGGGGCAAGTTCTCGCAGGACCCCCCTCCCGTTCTCTAGGAGAATGGGACCGCAATCTCGGACCCCGCGTCCGTGGCGGAATCCTTAGCGACCGCTTTCTCTGCATTCTCTAGCCGTGATGCTGCTCCGCCAGCATTCAATGCACGTCGTGATGTCGCGGAAGGCCGTTGGCTGGACTTTACCTCCAGAGGCGGAGAATCCTTCAACGACAAGTTTACTGTGAGTGAGTTGCGTTCCGCTCTCGCTTCGTGCGCGGACACCGCCCATGGTCCGGACGATGTCCCGTACGCCATGCCTTGACACCTGGGTGAGCGAGGCATGGCCTTTCTGTTAGATCTGTTCAACAGGATCTGGGTGGAAGGTCTTCTCCCAGACTCCTGGCGAATCGCTACTGTGCTCGCCTTTCGCAAGTCGGGGAGAGATCACTCTACTCCGACCGGTTTCCGCCCAATCTCTCTAACCTCTTGCGTGTGCAAGTTGATGGAGAAATTGGTAAATGTTAGATTAGCCCATTTTCTGGACAGCGGAGGCCATCTGTCTTCTGCACAGTGCGGCTTCCGTAAGTTTCACTCCACGTCGGATGCTCTGCTCCGACTGGAAAATGCCGTCTGCGAGGCTTTCCTTCGTAGACAGCACTACGCCACGGTGTTTTTTGATCTGGAGAAGGCCTATGATACCGCATGGCGATACGGTATCATGGAGACTCTCCACACGATGGGGGCGAGGGGACGCCTCCCAATGTTTATATCTGAATTTTTGCGAGATCGTCGATTCCGCGTACGGGTGGGGGGAGCCCTCTCTGCCCCAAAGGAGCAGGAAGAGGGTGTCCCGCAGGGAAGTGTCCTCAGTGTCACACTCTTTGCCCTGAGCATCAACGGCATCACCTCGGTGCTGCCAGAAGATGTTCTCGCTACGCTCTACGTGGACGACCTTTCGATCTCTTTTGGCGCGGCCCAGATGCCAACTCTGGAGCGTCGACTCCAACAGGCATTGAACCGCGTCTCTCGCTATGCCGAAGCGCACAGGTTTCGGTTTTCTTTGGCCAAGACTAAGGTGGTGCACTTTTGCCGCCATCCACGGCTTCACCCTGACCCAGATTTGTTTCTTAATGGGGAACGCCTGGATGTGGTTGAGTCGCACCGTTTCCTTGGTCTTGTATTCGACCGACGCCTCACCTGGGAGGCTCATATTCGCAGCCTTAGGGTCTCTTGTACCCGCGCCATGGACATTCTCCGTTCCGTGACGTTCAGCGCTTGGGGCGCTGATAGGGCTACCGCCTTACTTTTTTATCGATCCTTTGTTCGCTCGAAGCTCGACTACGGATGCGAGTTTTATGCATCCGCAGCCGAGCGTTTATTGCGGAAGGTGGATTCGATCCACCACACCGGCCTTCGCCTTGCGACCGGTGCCTTCCGCACTTCTCCCATTGAGAGCCTGTTGGTTGATGCTGGGAAGATGCCACTCGCTCTGCGCCGCGTGCAGTGCATCACTTGCCTGTACGCGCGAACCCGGCGCTTCCCTCAGTCGCCAACAGCTCTCAATGCATCCACAGCTGATCTCGATGGTGCCTATGCCACCGAGACACGCCAGTCATAAGGGTTTAGGGTCAGGAAACTCCTTCCAGAGGTAGATATAGCTCTCGGGCTGGTGCTGCCCCTGGTTCTGCCCAAGACGCCACCCTGGAGGGTACCACATTTGGCTATTTGTCGCCACGGCTCTTCTCCCAAAGCTTATACTGCGCCGGGAGTATTGCGTTCGACCTTTTTGGAGCACACATCGTGTCTCGCTGGAACCGTGCCAGTGTATACGGATTGCCCCAAGCCCCAAGAGGGGGGCGGCTTCCACGCCGTATCCCCTCTGTTTGAAGTCAGCGGGGCTCTACCAGGCACTGCGTCTTTCTTCACGGCCGAGCTGGTGGCAATACACCACTCGGTACGGGAGATTACGTGACGTGCCCGGTTCGGAGACCGGATTGTGATCTATAGCGACTCACAAAGCGCCCTGAGTGCTCTCGGGGCATTGGAATCTCCGCATCCCCTGGTTCGCGATATCCGTGACCCCACCCTTTTGGCGAGCCGGGTGGATGTCGAGATTTTCTTCTGCTGGGTTCCTGGACATGTAGGCATTGCGGAGAATGAGGGCGCCGATGAGGGCGCCAAAGAGTCCGCGAGGACTCTGCGACCGCACCAACGTTTCGCTCTTCCTCACACCGACTACATGGCAGGAATACGTGCAACTCTTCGGACTGCTTGGCAAAGAAGATAGGAGACGGTCGAAGGGAACTTAAAGTTGCGTGCCATTGCGCCGCGACTGTTTCCATGGACCTATCCCCCAATGCCGCGGCTGCTTCAGGTTGCTTTTTGTCGTCTCCGAATCGGGCATACTCGTGTGACGCATCGCTATCTGATGGAGCGCTCGCCAGCGCCCTATTGCGACGACTGCGTCGTCCTCCAGACTGTTCGCCACATTCTTGTCGAATGTCGCAGTCTGGGTGATCTTCGCGCACGACACCTGTCGCGGTACCGGGATGGGCGGGGTCGCTACCGCCTGTCCCTTGTACTCGGGATGAGTGCGTGCACATTGACTGGTGGACTTATTGACTTTTGAGGGGAGGCCGGCCTTCTCCCTATTATTTAAGCAGGGTTTGTTTTTTTGTTTTGTTTTGTTTTTTGCATTTGTTTTTTTTTCCTTTAGGTTGCACGCTCCTGCACCGGGGGCACCTCCCCACGACGCAGGAGCTTGCTTCCTTTCCCCAATTTGGGGTGTTTTTTGTTGTTTTTTTTCGTGAATTTTATTTTAAAGTAGCCTTGAACTAGGCCAGTTTTAATACGGCGACTAATGCCCATGTCGGCAGTCCCCAGATGAGCTCAAAAACAAAAAAAAATCGGGCTCAACAGCGACCGTCATACTGACCTTTATGTCTATTTCATTATCCGGTCGGGCTTGGAAGGTTGGCGAACCGCTAATACTACTATGTACTACTACTCTCCCTGAAGTAAAGATAACCTGACTATTTTATTAGTGAAAAAAAGACCCTTGTCTGTTGTTTAATGTGGACAACCTGAGAAAAGCCTAGCCCGAATTGCCACAAGAATCCGAATCCAATTATATCAGGGAAGTCGATCCATTCGAATCCGCCCAAGAATCAAAGAATCACTTTTTGCTCATTTTCTAAGATTCAAAGATTTGGGCCTACCATCGTTTGGTGGAGACTTCTCACCGACCAAAGCATTCGATCATACAATTCGCTGCACCCTCGCAAAAACTGGCTGCTACAACTGGAAGTGTTTTTTACACTGAAAAGCAGTGACGTAAGATATGTAAATCATTATAAAACAACACCGTAAATTATAGGGCGGGAGTCGCTTAACTTGAATGTTGTAATAATTACGAAAAAAATATAAAAAAATATTTAGTTTAATTAAGTTGCAAAATAATTTGGAAATAGTGGGACAAAAAAAAATTACACTCATTTTGGTATAGGGAAGTGAGGATCATAACGTGATGTTAGCTACGGGTCGTCGAAGGTACTATATGTGACAATTTGTGAATGAGTAGTTTTGTTCCGTTGAAAGTCTGCATTCTTGAATAATCCAATAATGGAATTAAATTGATGCATTCTTATAATCAACTTTATTTATCGGTTTTATTAATTTTATAATTTTTGTTTATATTATACAGGATAAAATAACGAGAAAGGGAATTAATTATTATAAAGAATAAGACGAACTTGTGATACTCCTCCTTAGAGGAGGAGCTTGCGCTTCGCAGGCAGACCTTCGCTCTGTGGCCTATGACCAATCTGGTTTTGACCACGGGCTTTTGTTCAATTTTTAAAAAAGGTTTCCAGTACATATCTCCTAATAATTTACTCTTGGTATATGTTTTTTTTCCGGATCCGTCCTTATTTTCTAGGCTTAAAGGCAAGAAAAAACATTTCTCGGAATTCTTTTTAAATATTAAAAAATAATTCTCCCGATTTTTTTTTTCTCCATCTAAATTTTCTCTAATAATTTCATTTTGCTTCTGTCGTTTTTAAGGGCCAGTCAGTACCTATTTCCTCCCGAGGAAGATTAAAAGAGAAAATCTATTTTTGGAAAAACTTCGATAAAACCCTCGAATATGCGAAAAAAAGCAAAAAATATACCATACCTAAATTGAAATTTCTTTTCTAAACTTCACCATTTATAATACTTTTTAAATTAAAAAAATACAAAACATGGTCATTCTCAAACGTTAAAAGAATCTTAGGAAATATCATTACAGAATGTTAATAATACTTTCATGATGGGAAAAATATAGCAACATAGAAGTAATTGAGAAGAAAAATCAATGGAAATCTAAGATGAAGACCTTAATGTTTTCCAAATTTAAAGAGAAATCCAACGAGGACATCTCCCACAGAAAGTGTGAAAGGAGAAATCTGTAAAAAAAGGGGGTGAAAGGAGTGAAAATGTGTGGAAAATATATTGCCCTAGTTCTTCTTAACCAGCATCAAGCCCAGAGGGAACGCATTTCTGGAAGTGGGGGAAGAGGTCGCGTAAACATTCAGATGTAAGCTGCATCATGATTTCCATATCTCGCCTGATAATCCTTTACGGGGAGAAATACCATAAATACAGCAGGGTCCTTACACCGTTTCCTCCGCCTTCAATGAGGTCGTTGTACGACAGAGACTCAACTGGACAGCGAACAACGGAACCAATTGCCGAGATTCCTCAATCGGAAGACGCGATTGAGGCGCCGGGGCCAAGATGGATTCTAGCGATGGAGAAGAGCTTGCGGACACACACACGCACGCACGCACGCACACGCACACACACACACATACACACACACACTCCTTAAGAAGCGGAAGAAATGGACGATAGGGAAGAAGAAGGAACAAAAAAAAGGGACCGAATTTACACATCAGATTCGCTCGCAAGAGGACGACAGGCTTAACATACGCAACCTTGCTACACTTGGCCCTTAGAGGATTGCGTTCCCTCCTGGCCCCACCGCACGCTGTTGAAGGCTCTCCCCATCGCAATGCCCGAAAGAGCACCTATGGCGATATCGTTTGGTGTGAAAGTATTTTCACTTTCAACTTGCTTTCCAACATCTCTCCTTACACACTGCGAGGATATTAGGAGGGAGAGGGGCAGGCTGTCTGCAAGGCTAATCAACCGTACCCGCCTTTCGCTCTTCCCCACACTGACCACATAGCAGGACTCAGGTCAGCCCTTCGGATTACATGGCAAAGAAGATGGGAGACTATGCACGTGAATTTATTTTTGCGGCCCGACTTATCTAATGGACCTATCCGCAAATACATCTACCACATCAAGCCATTTGTTATCTTTGTTGAATTTATTGTAGCCTGAAGAATGCCATTTTGTTGGAGCTTCAGTCTTCCTGCGGGGGCGGAACGTTGAAAAAATGAATGGGAGGTAAAGATCTAAAGAAGGATAAAGAAATATCGCGTCCCAATTCTTAACATGTAGCACATCACATACACACCTACGTACGTGCACATAAAACGCATATATAGATAGACCTGTTAAGTAGGACTCCAAATCACCCAAGCCTAAGAAAAATTTCCAATTTCAAGTTCGAAATTTCGACAGTCAACAGTTTTTAGTAGGAACTTGATCCTGGAATCTGGTACAGAGCCTATTTATTCCCCATATTATTATTATTACTACTATTACACCGTTTGCACTCCTTCCATAGTTATTAAGATAAAGAAAATTCCATCAAAGCCTTTATGAAGAGGCTAAATCCCGTTATGACCCAACCGAGGCCTATTAGGCTGGCGGCTTTGTTTACAACGTGACGTCATTTCTTTCACGCGATTGGCTCTCGATGGCGAAGCTTACATGTTGTTTTTTATTTGCGTCTCTGATCAACAAAACAAAATTTAGATGCAAATAAAAACGAAAACCATTTAAAGGACATATGAAGGTATAAACAAAAAACTTTCTTATATATGTAAGGGCGGAGAAGTCCAGACAACATGGTTTGAGTTCTTTATTACACGGCAAGATTTCGAGCCTCATTTGCTCAGCTTTTGGTCCTAAATTTCAAAATTTATAATAATAAAAAAATACCTACTGTATAAAAAATATAATTATATGTGTAAAGTACCCCCAAAAATAATTTTGGATTCAGGAAAAGTAAAGTAATACTAGGCCCCAAAATTACACAAACACTTAGAAAAAACACTTTTATAAAACATTATTAAATACATGAAAATTCAATGAAAACAATTAATTAAAGATTTTTAAAAAGAAAATACTAACAACATGTATTTGAAACATACTTTATGAGGTTAAGTATCCAAGGGAATAAAAGGCACAATATTTTCGTTTGGATTTAATATCGGTTGGTTGATGAATAATTAAACTATATGGCAATGGGACTGGAGTTGAATCGGAATTTAGAGAAGATGTTCTTAATGTTATGGAAAGTAATTCCCAAATCTTACATGTAGCAATTATTTTAACATTATCTATATTAATATATACATATTTTACATTTTTATGATGTGACTGTATAATGGGGAATTTTCTTTTTGCGATAGTGTTCCCTGTTCTGTAGCCGATACCCAAGTGAGCCGAAACCCTCGCCTCCAGTGTACGTGTAGTGCTGCCAATGTAGGTTTTCCTAGAACAACTCGGGCAAGTGAATTCGTATATGACATCACTATAAAAGTCTAAAGGGAGTTTATCTTTTGCTCTGATAAAAATGAGTCCTGAAGATTGAGGTGAACCTAAGTTTTAGACGTTTGTTCAGATGTCCAATATCGGGAAGTAGAGGTATAATTTTTCTTTAGGGGCAGTAATGGGTTTTCTAATGGGTTTGTATATTCTGTTTAAAAATGTCTTAATGATGTTCTCAACAAGTACAATAGCAAATGAATTGTTAGAAAAAGAATTGGTTAAGAACTAAAATTCTTTATTGATTGCAAAGGGGTCGAATGAAATTTGGAAGCCTCTGTAGAGTAAAGTTTTTATGCATGAAATTTTATATGTATGAAATATCATAGAAGGTAAATAATTTAGTTGTAACCCCCCAAAATCGGGTTTTCAGTAGATTTCACTTTTTAGTCGCGTGCTCTAGTCGCGAGCAACTCTACATCTAACCCTGTCGTTCGGTCCCCGTTTTGATTTTTTTTTTGTTTTTGTTTTTGTAATAACATTGTAACTATTCGGCCTATTCTAACTAAATTTGAAATTCCTATGCTGTTTTACATTTTCTTTCGAATGATATAATTACCAAAGTGATCCCAAGGTTAGCCCATGAATTATTTTGTTATGGCAATAACATCATAACTATTCGGCCGATTCTAACGAAATTTAAAATTCTTATGTTGTTTTACATTCTCTTTCTGATGAAATAACTTCCAAGGTCCTCTTAAGGTTCGTCTTTAAATTATTGAAAGTTTTGAAGGTCGTATGGTCATATATCAGAATAAGTGAGAGCACGTGACTTTTTGGTTAGCAGACCTTGCTCTATTTTCATTTTGTTTAGTGATTAATACATCTGAAACGGGGAGAGATCCATTGTTTTCTATATCGATAATATAGAAGATATTTGGGTGGCAATCCTTTAAAATTTGGATATTTTTTGCGCTTGTTGCACTGTATTAAAGACGGCAAAAGTATCATCCACAAATCTTTTGTAGTATATAGGCTTAATATTTCCATTAATTGAGTTAAAAAGTCTCTTTTCGAAATCGTACAGGAAAAAAAATATGTAACTAAAGGAGCCATATGAGATCCCATGGCAAGACCATTAACCTATTCGTATATGGTATTTTTGAATGTAAAGTGGCTATCTTTAAATACGGAGTTCAACACTTGATTCAAATGAAACCGAGTGAAACCATTAAAGTATCACATTTTTCAAAAATCTTATTAAAAATTTTATTAGTAGTTTTGCTAAGGGAAATGTTTGTAAATAAGGATTTAATGTCAAAACTAACAAGCATTTTTCCAAAAAGTTGATATTTTGTTGTTTTGTTGAGGCAATTCATTTAGAAGTGTGTAAGAATTAGTGAATGATAATTCATTTTTGCTATATGGTGAAAGAATATCAACCTAAAATTTGGATAATTGATAAGAGGAAGTTTTATAGGATGCAAGAATTGAGGGTAAGAGGATACCTGTGTTATGAAATTTTGGAAATCCATAGAGTGTACTCAGCACAGATCCAACGGCCCTTAATTGGTTATACATGTAATCGGTTATTACAGATGCAGATTTGAGTTTACTAAGAAGTCTGTTAACTTTGTATTCAGACTGGAGTATTGTTTTCTTTGAGAGGGTGTTGATTCTTCCGACTTTGATGAGGTCTTTAAGTATACCTAATTTTTGATAGGTCTCTAACGATATTAAAGTTTGTTTTTACAGAAAATCAGAGAACTATATCTAAGGTTTCTTAATTTATGGAAAAATTCATGCGAAAAGTTAGCAAACTTAGTCTGTTCTTTAAAGGCATGGATAATCTTTTCAAAGAAAGAAAGAGTAAGAAGAGTGAAATATGTGGAAATGTTGTTGTTTAAATTTTAGTCCAAGAGATAACAAAAAGATTTCCCGCGCTGATACGCAGAGTCAGATAAATTAACGATGACCTTTTTTAGATTAAAAAAATGGCGGATGAGTCAGCCCCAATGATTTAATTTGCAAGAATGAATAACTACAAAACTTTCTCGTCGAACATTGACTTCTCTCCCTACTGAGAGTGCTAAAACATATGAATTCAATATGAGTAAATTTTTCCCTCAGATAATTATTGATGTTTTGATGAACAATTAACAACCTTTCTCTATTGCGTATTTTGAAGTTAATTTCATTGTTTAGAAGATAATCTAGTGAAAAATGCTAAAAATCAGAATTATATAATAATTGTCTATAAAGTTTGTATTTAATGAAATTAGGATACACTCCACTCACGGTGCAGGTTTCAAGGAAAAGACAGTCTAGGTCGAGTTCCCGGAGTTTGATTGAGGTATGGAGCGTTTTCCTGAGGCTTGTAATTCCTTCCCTTCCATGGTGTTTGAATAAATAATCCAGGTGATTGAAGTGCAAGCAACTCAGTTTTACATTCACTAAGAAGTTGATCACTAGGAGAAGTCCAGGCCGTGTATTCATATATCGAATGACTTCTCTGCTTAGGTGTTAGCGAGATTGTGAGCTCCAACCTCATTCATATATCGCCAGGGTGGGCAAACTGCGGCTTGACGAAGGAATTTATGCAGCCTGCCAAACGTTAGTAAATTTGAAAGAGAAAGTTACCCAGCAACGCCAAATATTATGTTAAGCATTAACAATTTACCCGCAAAGGGTGTGACGCTACCCAGCGTATATATATATATATATATATATATATATATATATATATATATATATATATATATATATATATATATATATATATATATATATATATATATATATATATATATATATATATATATATATTAAGAAAATTATTGCAGTAACGCAATTAATTATGCGGTTAAAAGGCTATTTTTTGGCAAACTAGTCTTCCTCAAAGCCTTCGGAAGGAGCTCTTCTCACATAGAAAAGGTATGTGAGAAGAGCTCCTTCCGAAGGCTTTGAGGAAGACTGGTTTGCCAAAAAATAGCCTTTTAACCGCATATATATATATATATATATATATATATATATATATATATATAGTGAGAATCCTGGCTACGGCACAACACGCCTCTAACCAGCTTTCGCACGTTCAGTAGGAATTACAGCCTACCTATATATATATATATATATATATATATATATATATATATATATATATATATATATATATATATATATATGATCGTAGGATTGAGTCATAGAGTCAATACCACCGACTAAAACAAAAGCGGTGTGTCCAGATCAAGGACTAGAATAATTATTGGACCAGACTATGAGCAATTCTACGACATTGTGCTAGGCTCCCCTTTGTGCAATTGATTTCGTGAAGCATTGACTTGGAATTCATCAATGCATTTACTGTGCTTATCTTTGAACTTGAGCGAATTTTACTTTGATATTATTCAAAAGAGAAAATATTCTTTCTGCAGCTGCTGAAGAGTGGGGTAAGGCCAACATGTGAAACATAAATTTACTTAACAAAGGCTAGCGGGGTTGATCTCTGTTTTTTTCCATGCAATTTTGATGCCAAAAATTTTCAGGTTTAATTTATTTGAAACAAAATTTATCCTGATGAGTCAATTCACTCCATTCACTATTGATGGCATCGTATTGATCTGTACTTAAAAAATTTGGAAACTTCATTGCCAAAGGAATGATTGACATAGGTTTCTCTTCGGAAACATTGCTTGGATCTAATGCTTCTAACTTATTTAAATTAGAAAGCAAATTCGAAGATAGGAGGCGATTTATCATTTCTTTCGAAACACGCACATAAAAGCTGAATGTATATTAATTCGAAATTCTTGAAGGTCTTCCTCACTAATGGCTTCTGAGTTTTGCATGTAAATGCCTTCAGGAATGGCACCACAATAAACATTTTCTAGTTTAATGTAATTCGCAGAATTGCTAATATCAATGTCCTCAATTTCATTGGCTTTTACAGTTTCTTGCTCTATAAAATTGCCCAAAATGGCTTTCATGCCTCTAGTTATAGAATATCTCAATTTGTGCAGTCTAAATGATTCAGCCTGAAACTCCAAATTAATCTTATTAACGCATGGCAATATATAAGCTAAAAATGCAAAATACATTTTTGTTATTGGCTTCTACAATTCATTAAATATTTTCGTAGCCATTGGAATCTCATCCTCAAAACTAGCTTTCGTTAAAAATAACAAAAGTGCTGACCATTGATCCAATATTCGTTTAACTACATTTTCCAAAGAGAGGCACATCTAGTAGAGCTAAGATGAAGAATCTTATGCTGGCTAATTTTTGCAAAACTTTGAAATTCTTGATATTCTGATAAGCGCTTTGGGCTATTGCTAGTGTATGAAGAAATATTTCTTACTAACTCTTCTAGTTGGCGAGGCAATTCAAGACAGGCTTTGGAAGCACACAGTTGTATAGAATGACACACACATGGTTTCACAAATAAATCAGGATTTTTTTCTTTAAGTAGTTTTTGAACCCCACCCTTGTTCCCCATCATCACACTGGCATTATCACTAGCAAAACCAATTAGGGTTTCAAAAGGAATTTCATGTTCATCAAAAAACTTTATTATAACACTATAAATGCCAATAGCACTTGCATCTTTGATTTCTATTAGGGTCAAAAATTTGTCCACAGTTTTCTTAATTTCTTCATCATAATACCTGACAACCAAAACAAGTTGTTTCAGTGTAGATACATCGGTTGTGTCATCAATTATAAGTGAAAATCTTGTTGTTTTTATCCTAGACAATAGATTATTCAAAGCATAAGGGCCAATCACATTGGAAAAAATACTTGTGCCTTTGGTTCTTGCGCACTTTATATCTTTAGCAATATTCGAATCTGGGCATACATTGGTAATAAGACCTGCCAAATGGTCTAAAAGAGCAATAGGCAAATTGTGCTCACCAATGAATGCACAGAGTTTAAGCTCAGCAGCTACAACCTTCTGATTCTGAGAAGAATGCTGTGAAGTTATAAAATCTGTTAGCTTTGCGGAAGTTTTTATTACTCTTATGTTCTCTTTATGCTTTTCCGAAGTTTCGTGTCTTTCTATGTGTGTAAGGGCACCTGAAATTTCAACACTGCACAATTTACAGAATCCTTTGTTACCGTCATATTTACTCACTTGCAGCCATAAGAAAATTTTTTGTCATTGAATATATGTGATGCTACGAGGGGTGGTCAATAAGTTGTGCGAATCGGTAGGGCAAAACAGAGGAAGGGGGATGGCTGTTTGGGGGGGGGGGGGTGTTAGGACAAATTATGACAAGTCAGGACGTGCAGCCGCACGCTCCTGCCTCGTCTATTTAAAAAGCAGTAGCTGATCGCAGATCTTCAGTCACAAATTTTTCAACAATGGAGAAGGTTGAGCACCGCGCAGTGATCATATTTTTGACCAAGGAAGGCAAGAATGCAAAAGAGATCCATGAAGGCATAGTTGCAGTGTATACCGACACCGCCCCTACCTATTCAACCATTGCTCGCTGGAATAGGGAATTCCGCCATGGTGGTGAGTCCCTTGAAGATGACTCCCGTCCAGGACGTTCGTCAGACGTGACCAACGAGAACAATGTGGCCCGTGTGGAGAGGATGATCCTCGAAAATCGACGGGTGAAGGGCGAATAAATCGAGCGAGAACTTGGAATATTACATGGAAGTGTTATCAATATCATCCACAACAATTTGACCATGACCAAGGTCTCTGCCCGTTGGGTCCCTAGAAACCTCACTCCCCATGATTGACTTCAACGTCGTCAAAGTCCACAAAGCCAGAGTTGCACAAGCTGCCCTGTGCGAGTACGGATTTGAGGAGCTCAACTATCCCCCCTACAGTCAAGATCTAGCCCCTAGCGACTACTTTTTATTCCAAAAGCTCAAGGCTGCACTGCGTGGACGCCGGTTTGAGACGATGAAGATGTCCAGCTCGCCGTCCAGGAGTGGATTGAGCAGCAGTCGGGAGATTTCTGGTTGTCGGGAATTCGAAGCCTCAGGGACAAGTGGCGCAAGTGCATTCAAGTCGAGGGTAGTTATATTGAAAAATAATAAAACACTTCCTCATATCTCGTTTCCTTATATCCGAATTGCAAAACCTATTGACCGCTCTTCGTTTTTTCCTTTAATGTTTTATTCCAGTCATTTTTTGTTTCTTCTTAGGGGTACTGCATTCAGCTCTATTATAAGTATCGTCATCACTGTCACTCATATTCAGATGGGGTGTTAATTTAAATCTTTAACAAAATCAAGATCACTCGGCACATAAGAATAAGAAATTTTTACATTGATGCCGAAAGGCAAAGGGGAATGTACTGTTACGCAATGCTCAATGCATTATGGAAGTTGGAACCTATAAATGAATTGACACATAAGAGACGAGTTTACAAATCGCTTATCGTAGCTAGACGTTCAAGATTCTTTATATGCATGCCTATTGGGTAATCAACTCACTTGTTTGAAAAGAGATTGATTAATTATCAGCCAATTATAATTCACGATAAGCAATTTTAGTTTTAAATATAATATACGATTGGTTTTTTAAACTAAAACAAAAGAAAATTGATAATAATTAATGTTTTTTAATTTAAGTTAAATTTTAAAGATATTATGAAATGTTACAAATGTAACCAAAAATACCAGAGTTGTAACCAATGTAACCTTTTGAAAGATAATTAGCAAAATGTAACCAAAGGTTACAATTAACACCATTTCGGCAGCCCTGCTCCCAACTCAAGCGCAAGTTTGTAACAATGGCTAATCTGGCAACTTTGTTACTGAGCCAATGATTTTATTGCCTTTCATTTGAATAATTTCAGTTTCCTGGCAGATGCCAAAGAGTTAAGATCTGGGTCATTTTATTTCAGCCTATCTTTTTTAAACTTTACCCGAAATGAGTTATGTATTCGAAGCCATCTAAAAAGCGATAAATTGAAGACTAATGCCGAGTGTTTAAGAAAGAGTGGACTGAAAAGTATTTCTTTACTATCGTTAGAGTTAAAGCTGTATATTTAATTTGTCATGAAACAGTTGCTGTGTTCAATGAATACAGTTTGAAACAGCACTTTCAAACCAAGCACGCCAACTTTGGACACAATTTATCAAAGCAAGAACTGCAAAAGAAGGCAACTGATCTGGTAAAAGGTTTGTAGCAACAGCAAACTGTGTTTAAGAAAACTTTACAAAGGAACACGACAAAGGGCGGTTTTGCATTGGCAAATAAAATTGCTAGGCAAAACAAGTAATTTGCAGAAGCAGAATTTATTAAAGATTGCATGTGTAAAGGAACAACCTCTGACCCGCCCTCCCTCCCCAAATCATCGAAGACCACGTGCTATGGTATAGCGGAATGGACGACGTCACTTCCTGTTCGAACATTCTCGTATTTTCGACTCTTGAGCACGTTGGAAAAATATTTCCCAATCCCAAGCCTCCTCATCCCAAGCTTCCTCCCCGCCCCCACGGTGACGAGGTGTGAAAGAGCTGTGCTGTCTCGCCCCTTGCTGCTAAATGATGAATCCACTCCACCTCGGGATTAAGATGTCTGGAGCTTGTGACTCCTTTCTCCAAACTCCCCCTTCCTCCTCAGAATCGGGCATACAAATACTCGGGCTATTCTGTAGTTCGAATAGTCCAGCCCGCACCTCAAGGCCGTCCTTATCGTCTCGTCCCGTGAGCGTTCGTCAGACACCAGACTTCTTCAGCCGTGATTCTACCAAAGTCAATCGGTAGCTTCTGTGAACGACAAGCCTTTGAATTTGCGCAACAGTTTCCCTTCGTTTAACCGAACCAAAGAAAGTCTCCATCGATTACCTTTGAGGAAAAGGAAATTCCTCTTTCAGTGGAATTACGAGAATTCCTACAGTCCCCTTTGAACGTCATCTTTGAAGTTTGGCTATCTTCATCGGAAGGTTGGTTCGGATCGTGCCCCACCTGTCTCATTCGGATCGTGCCCCACTTGCCTCATCGGATCGTTCCCCACTCGTCTCATCTCAAGAAGGACCTTCCTCGAAGTCATCGACCCGTAAGACTGAAACCCCCTCAATTATTAGTATTGTCAAGTTCCCACTTTTGATCTAAGCCTAGTTACATTAATAAATTAATTCGATTCAAGAATCCTTCCTCATAATAATTATCAAGAGACTATCTCAATTAAAATAATTCCCTTTTGTCTATATTATTATTCTTATTTTAATCTTTGTAAATAAAATGATATTTTTCTTGATTCATCTTTAACTAACCTTGAACGATACTCTCGGCATATTCAAGTAAATCACGCCAACTATTTATGCACTCTTTGATTATATAGGATTTGAAACCCAACGCCTCAAGTGTGACCTCCTAGTCGGTCGTTAATCCCTGCGAAGGATCCTTTAACGGTTAGCGTTGCAGTAGATAATTAAGTCACCCCTCCACATAATATACGAGTAGTGTATGGTATAGAGTGGTTGTGACACGACATATTATATATATATATATATATATATATATATATATATATATATATATATTACTTCTATATTATAAAAACTGGTGTCAAGTGTTTGAGGTCTATTACATAATAAATCAGTTTACTTGATTTACATCCCCTTTGAGTTTTAGTAGTTCCCTTTCATTATTGAAGTTTCTTTATTTTTCTATTTTTGACTGAAGTACGTTCAAGTTAGTTCTAGATCAGTGGAACTTTAGTCAACTAACTATTTAAAATTTAGATTATTAATTAGGACCCGTTCTGTGTGTTTGTGCATTCCATTTACCGGAATATTTGAGTTAATCTCAAGCCAGATTAGAAAGATTATCACGTCCTAACCGTTTCGGAAGAGTTTTAGTGTGATAATTTTTGAATATTTAGTTTTTGGAATAGTCAGGCTTCACTTGTGTTACCGAGTAATTTCGTTACGTCAATAGCCCCGTTCGCGTGTTGCGTTCCCCCTAGTAAGCCAACAAGATGTTTTCTTCTTTTGACCGTTTCAAGAGTCTAGGAGAATCGTTGGGCCTGTTGGGCCGAGAATTATTAACCTATATTCAGGAAGAAGAGAGAAATCAAAGAGAAGAGAGAAGAGCGAAAGAACAAGAACTAAGAAAAAAGAACTAAGAGAAGCTGAAGAGAGAAAAGAACAACTAGAGATAGAAGAGCGTGAGAGAATAAAGCAGCATGAATTGGAATTAAGCCGTAATCAATTGGAGTCAATGTTAGTTAACTCTTGGAACGAAACTCCACAGTCTCCGACAGTAAGAGTACCCGTCTTTAAAGAATGAGAAGATTTGGGATCATATCTTACGCATTTCGAGAAGATTTTTGAAATCAACAATTGGTACATCGAGGTAGATGGTGTCGCCAAATTGCTCCCCCTCCTAAACTCACAGTTGAGAGACATATTCATTTCGCTTCCCTCAGAGTCCACTGTGGACTACTCTACCCTTAGGTCTGAACTCTTAGCTGCCGTAAATATGACCCCAGACTTCTATCATGCCTGTTTCCGTCACGAAGGGTTCCGCTCTGGTCAAACCTTTCGCCATTTTGGCTATACCCTCCAGAAACACCTCCAATTTTAGTTGGATGCGTGTTAAGTCTCCCAAGAGTACGAGTCCCTTCTGGACTTCGTCCTAAAAGATGAATTCTTCACTTCCCTGACCCCCGAACCCGTGCCCTCGTTAAGGACAAGCGCTGCTCTACGTTCACGGAATCCATAGAAGACGCTGACGTTTATGCAAGTAGCCATAACTTGTAACCCAAAGTTAATAAGAACCCTCCCTAGTCTCCTCCCAAGTTTAAGATTAATCACTCCAGGCCCCCTCTAAGAAATACCCCTAAATTTGTGAAAGTACAAGGCTCTTCGAAACCCAGCAACCTCCCGCCTTCGGAACCAAACGCCATTAAGCCCATAATTACCACTCCTCCCCCCGCGTCGTTATTCCCCAGAAGACGTGAAACAGATTATAATCTGTTTCACGTGCGGAAGAGAAGGTCACGTCGCAAAAACTGTCCTCAAAATTCTCAATTTAGAAGTGTGTCCTCCCATCAAGTACACCAAGTTAGTGCCACTCCTGCTCCCACCCATGTCTCTTCAAGATACTACTACGTCTCACTCGTCAACCAACAATTTCCGTCACCAAGTAAATTTTCTCTTTAAGAAGAGCTCCCCCGGTGGTTTAAAATCTGAAAATGGAGCCGTGAACGGATGCCGCGTATCCACCCTTGTACGTGACACTGGGTGCATATGCATCGTGGTATCTGAGAATTTACTTCCCTAAGTCGGCGGTGACCACCAAAAGTTCGCTGTGGTCCATTATTACATCAGCCGAACGAACCGTTTCCCTATTGTAAAATGCTGCATCGAATGTGAGTATTTGACTAGTTGGGTCGAAGTGGTAGCAGCTCCAATCAAGTTTTGCTCTGTACTGATTGGCCTGAGACCCAGGTTACAAGTAACCCGGGAGCACAAACGGTGGTAACCCGTGCCCAGGCCGCCAAGGCTTCCCTGGAACCCGTTCCTTTAGAAATCCCCGTCGATCAGGAGATCGAGACCCTTCAGAACGAGGATTTTGCCCGCACCCAGAAGGGGTGCGCAACTCCCCTCCCTCTTTGGGATAAAGCCAGGACTATGAAGCAAGAGTCTTCCAGTGGTGGAAAAAGCATCTCATACCTTGTCAAGGATGAGCTGTTACATCGTAAATGTTCCGACGGAACCGAACCTGAAACACACACCTTGTGTGTTTCCCTCGCTCACGTCCTCCAAGTCCTCCAGATTTCTCACGATAATTTATTCTCCGGTCATTTTAGTCATAATAGATCCTCTCAGAGGGTTTTTAAGTATTTTTATTGGCCAGGTGCGGCCAGAAAAATTGCAGAGTACTACAAATCATGCGATGCCTGCCAAAGAGAGCTGCAAAAGGGCTCGTCAATCCAGCCCCCCTTAGAAGAGCCCGATCATCTCATAACCTTTTTCTCGTGTGGCCATTGATCTTATTGGCCCCATTTATCCCCCGTCTAGTGAAGGACACAGCTACGTCCTCACTTTGTTAGACTTCGCTACCCGTTTTCCCGAGGCAGTTCCCTTAAGCGCAATGATAGTGTTTCGTGCACCGAATCCCTCATTTCCATTTTTTATCGGGTAGGAATTCCTAAAGAGGTATTGTCGGATCGAGGAAGACAATTTACCTCCGACCTTATGGAGTATGTCAGAAAGCTCCTCGTGGTAAAACCTCTGTTTACCACCTCATACCACCCAGCCGCGAACGTAGTTTGCGAAAAGCTATATGGCACCTTGAAAGCAATTCTCAGAAAATAGTGTATCGATCAGCCCCGATAATGGTACCGCTTTTTACCCGTGGCACTGTTTGCGTGTCTTCGAAATCGTCTATAGGACCTTAGGATTCGCCCCCTTCGTATTACTGTTTGGCCATAATGTTTGAGGCCCCCTTGCTATTTTAAAGAAACTTTTCACCAATCCCCGTCTGGATAACGAAATATAATCCTCCTATTCGTACCTCCTAGGCCTCCAAAAGCGCCTTGAAATATCACCGCCGTGCGTGTACCAACAAAATTTTGGCCCTCGATGAAGAGTCCCCTTTGGAAGCGATGTATCCCTCTCACCCCCTCAATGTCGTGCAAGTAGTATACATTGAACAAAATGGTGATTACCCTATCCCATCTTTACCTGGACCCCCGGAATCATCATCCCTCGTGCTGGATGTCTTCTCCAGGCTAGCTCTTTTTCAAAAGAGTGAGCTGCAGCAATTGTTAAATGGATTCGAAGATGTCATCTCCGAGACCCCCAGTTGCTCCAAACAATTTGAGAATGACATCGTTCTCACCACTCAAACACCTGTTCGATCGAAGCCCTTAAATATTTAGCCTTAAATATACACGAGCCCACGAATTCAGATTACTGCTCCCCGATAGTTATAGTTACCAAGCCCGCCCAAACTTTCCGCAAATGCGTCGATTTTCGAAAATTAAATTCGGTCACGGTGTTTGATGCAGAACCTATCCCCCTTATAGACGAAAATCTGCACCTTTTTGAGGAAGCTAAATTTATTCCGGAGTTGGACCTCTTCAAAGCCTACTATCAAATTCCCGTCCCTAAAAACGCGCATAATTATAGTGCCTTTCCCACCTACAAGGGTCTTATGCAGTTTAAAAGACTTCCTTTCGGGTTAGTCACTGCATGTAGCAACTACAATAGGATGATGCGAAGGATTGTGGATGACTTGCCGCACGTCTCCTTCTACTTCGACAACCTTTATGTTGCTACCTCTACGTGGGACCAACATGCGATAGCTCTCCGCGCCCTACTTACTAGGCTTCGTGAGCGCGGACCCACCCTTGGTTCCAGTAACTGCCACTTTGAGTACGATAATATGAAGTATCTGGGCTTCAATGTTGGGGAAAATCAGATGGGCCCCCTGGACGAAAAGGTCAGAGCCATTGTCAAGATGCCCCGTACCCGAACAAAGAACCAGTTGAGGTCATTCATGTGATCGACCTCCTTTTACCGTAGATTTATCCTTAACTTCGCGTCTATTTTTCCCCCTTTAAGTGCCACCCTTCAGAAGAGATCCACAGATCCTATTTCATGGAATCTCCGAGCTACTGCCAGATTCCAGGTGCTCAAGGATAAGCTAGCGTTCACCCCCATTTTGAGGCTCCTTAATTCCTCTAAACCCTTTGGGATCCGGACGGATGCAAGTGACGAAGGAATTAGATGCATGCTGCTCCAATACTCCGACGAAGGTGAAAGCCATCCGGTGGCTTACGCGGGCCGGAAGCTAATTGCCCCGTGAACGTAATTACTCGGTAATAGAACGGGAAGCTTTAGCTATAGCATCGAGTATTACCAAGTTTAACATGCATTTAATAGGAAAAGAGTTTATTGTCGAACCTGACCATCGCCCTTTGTCATACCTCCGGAAAACTAAGAGCAAGAACGGACGTATAATGCGATGGTTTTTGATACCCCAACAATGTCAGTTCAAAGTTTGGTACTCGTATATACGTGGTACCTAAAATTGTATAGCTTATAATTCTAGCCGGAATCCATTAGCCGACAATGCTGGCTAATTCACTAAATTATACGTCGCCTGTAAACCCGTCAGCTAATCATGTATATATTATTTTACTTTTCTTTTAACTCTGTACATATATCTATGGTCCCTGTAGATACTTATTTAATATAGTGTTGTTTTTTTTGTTGTTGTTCCACTACCCTTTTAGACAAAGTTCTAATTTTGTTCGTTAATTCAAATGTAATTTTTTATGGTCGACCCATTTACATTAAGTTTTGCTCAGATCAATGTCATAGCCTTTTAGTAAGCCTGTCGAATACAAGTCAGGTCCACCGGTTTTTTTTATCGGAGTGTCGCCTCAATAATAATTCCTCCTATCCAAATTTGCGATGTCCCTTTTCTTCCCTCTCTCTCAGAAAAGTTCCATCGTATGGAAGGGAGGGGTGTAAAAGAACAACCTCTGACCCCCCCTCCTATTTATCAGAGACTAAGTGCTATGGTATTTCGCCATGGATGACGTCACTTCATGTTCGAACATTCTCGAATTCTTGACTCCTGAGCACGTTGGCAAAATATTTCCCAATCCTGCTAGATCGTCCCAAGCCCTCCCCCCAACCCGGTGACGAGGTGTGAAAGAGCCGCGCTGTCTCGCCCCTTGCTGCTAAATGATGAATCCACTCCACCTCGGGATTAAGATGTCTGGAGCTTGTGACTCCTTTCTCCAAACTCCCCCTTCCTCCTCAGAATCGGGCATACAAATACTCGGGCTATTCTGTAGTTCGAATAGTCCAGCCCGCACCTCAAGGCCGTCCTTATCGTCTCGTCCCGTGAGCGTTCGTCAGACAGCAGACTTCTTCAGCCGTGATTCTACCAAAGTCAATCGGTAGCTTCTGTGAACGACAAGCCTTTGAATTCACGCAACAGTTTCCCTCCGTTTAACCGAACCGAAGAAAGTCTCCATCGATTACCTTTGAGGAAAAGGAAATTCCTCTTTCAGTGGAATTACGAGAATTCCTACAGTCCCCTTTGAACGTCATCTTTGAAGTTTGGCTATCTTCATCGGAAGGTTGGTTCGGATCGTGCCCCACCTGCCTTATTTGGATCGTGCCCCACTTGCCTCATCGGGTCGTTCCCCACTCGTCTCATCGCAAGAATGACCTTCCTCGAAGTCATCGACCCGTAAGACTGAAACCCCCTCAATTATTAGTATTGTCAAGTTCCCCCTTTTGACCTAAGCCTAGTTACATTAATAAATTAATTCGATTTGAGAATCCTTCCTCATAATAATTATCAAGAGACTATCTCAATTTAAATAATTCCCTTTTGTCTATTATTAATCTTATTTTAATCTTTGTAAATAAAATTCTATTTTTCTTGATTCATCTTTAACTAACCTTGAACGATACTCTCGGCCTATTCAAGTAAATCTCGCCTCAAGTGTGACCTCCTAGTGAGTCGTTAATCCCTGCGAACAGTCCTTCAACGGTTAGCGTTGCAATAGGTGATTAAGTCTCCCCCTCCATAATATAGGAGTAGTGTATGGTGTAGAGTGGTTGTACCAGGACAGCATGGTTGATGCTGTCAGTGTTGTGCGTCCTAAAGTTATATCAAAAGTAGAAGCCATATCTCTGCCACTAATAACTATTGTTTGTCGCATAGATGCAATTGCAATGAATATTCAAGAACAGCTGTTAACAGCCAGTGGTAGTTTTCAGTGGTTTTATATTGCTTTAGATGAGAGTAATGACATTCAGGATACTGCTCAGGTGCTTATTTACATCAGAGGAATTGATGAAAACTTTGAAATTACAGAAGAATTGTTATCTATGGAGTCTCTCAAAGACACTGTTACTGTAAAAAGTTTGTACAACAGTGTCATTAACAGTCTAATCCGGTCTAGATTAACCCTGGATAAACTAGCAACTGATGGTGCTCATTTACCCATAGGAAAATATTGTGGCCTTGTCACCTTGATGAATGATAAAATCAAAGAAGATTTTCCATCGCACAGTGCGTTGTCTTTTCACTGCATCATAGATCAAGAAAGCTTCTGTAAGTCTTCTTTAAAACTCAAACATGTTATGGATCTAGTGATGCGTGCAGTGAATTCAGTAAGAGCACGGGGACTGAAACACAGGTACTTCCGAAGTTTCTGTAAAGTCATCGAAACAGATTTTACTGATGTGTTCTACCACACAAATGTCCGCTGGTTAAGCATGGAAAAGGAACTAAAGAGGGTGTGTGACGTTAAAGCAAAGATTGTCACGTTTTTTAATATGAAAGAAATCTCCTGTAACTTTTCAAAGGAAATGGAGAGTGACAAAAGGCTTTGTGATTTTGCATTTGCTGTAGATATTATGCAAAAGCTTCAATGAGTTAAACACAAAACTACAAGGCAAAGGAGTATTTGCTCATGAATTGTATGTGGAAGTAAAAGCCTTTCAAACGAAACTTAAACTTCTTGCCAAGCAGTAGAAAGAACAAAACTTTGTTCATTTTACTCTGTTGAAAACACAAGCTGTTACACAAGCATTATCGGAAAAGTTCAGTTCCCAGTTGATGGCTCTAAAATAGGAATTTATCAAAAGATTTGCTGATTTCAAAGCAATTGAAGGCCAGTTCGATTTGCTCAGCTCACCTTTTGCTAGTTACATTGGAACAGCTATTGGTGAACTGCAGGTGGAACTGATTGATTTGCAAGCCGACAACTGTTTAAAGAGGCTGTTTGAAAATAAACCGCTGGTTGAGTTTTATGCATCTCTGTACTCAGAAAGTTTAAAAATCTGAACAATTTTGCAAGAAAGATGTTTGTGTTGTTTGCATCAACTAACATTTGTAAGCAGACTTTCTCCATATTGAAAGTTAACAAGTCAAAGAACAGATCACTTCTCACAGACTCAAATCTTCAGTCACTGCTGAGGTTCAGCACAAGTAACCTGACTCCTAATTTTAACAAATTGGTAAATGACTGCAGTTAGATACTCATTCTCATTGAGATCCTTCTGTTGCTGAGTTACTTTATTTTTCAAACAAATGTGCTTCATTTGAAGTTTCTACTTTAAAATATTAATTAATAAGAATTGTTTTTCAAATAAATGTTTTTCTACTTTATAATCTTAATTAATAAAACAAGATTATTTTGTCTTTCAAATGTGTTTCATGTTTTAGCTGCAACTTAGAAATACTTATTAATAAAAATTGTTTTCATTTAAAGTTTAAACTGAGTTACTTTGTCTTTCAAATAAATGAGTTTCATGTGAATCTTCTACAGTACTTTAAAATATTAATTAATAAGAATTAATTGCATCTTTTTCTTTAAAAGCCTTTTATTTTGTCTATTTTAAATATTAAATTTGAGGTTAATATACTAATGCGGCCCTATAAAATTGTGAATTTTTTAATGTGGCCTTTCCACTGAAAAGTTTGCCCATCCCTGATATATCGGAACGACATAAAACACACGTTTGAAAAACATGGAACGCAACTGGAACCGTGCCAGTGTATACGGATGGCTCCAAGTCCCAAAAGGGGGTCAACTTCCACGCCATATCCCCTCTGTTTGAAGTCAGCGGGGCTCTACCAGGCGCTTCGTCTGTCTTCACGGCCGAGCTGGTGGCAATACACCACTCGGTACGGGAGATTACGCGACGTGCCCGATTCAGAGACCGGATTGTGATCTATAGTGACTCACAAAGCGCCCTGAGTGCTCTCGGGCATTGGAATCTCCGTATCCCCTGGTTCGCGAAATCCGTGACGCCACGGTTTTGTCGAGCCGGGTGGATGTCGAGATTATCTTCTGCTGGGTTCCTTGACATGTAGGAATTGCGGGGAATGAGCGCGCCGATGAGGGCGCCAAAGAGTCCGCGAGGACTCTGCGACCGGACCAGCGTTTCGCTCTTCCTCACACCGACTACATGGCAGGAATACGGGCAGCTCTTCAGACTGCTTGGCAAAGAAGATGGGAGACGGTCGAAGGGAACTTAAAGTTGCGTGCCATTGCACCGCGACTGTTCCCATGGACCTATCCCCCAATGTCGCGACGGCTTCAGGTCGCTTTCTGTCGTATCCGAATCGGACACACTCGTGTGACGCATCGCTATTTGATGGAGTGCTCGCGTGCGCCCTATTGCGACGACTGCGTCGTCCCCCAGACTGTTCGGCACATTCTTGTCGAATGTCCCAGTCTGGGTGATCTTCGCGCACGATACCTGTCTCGGTACCGGGATGGGCGGGGTCGCTACCGCCTGTCCTTTCGACTCGGGACGAGTGCGTGCACATTGACTGGTGGACTTGTTGACTTTTGGGGAGGGGCCGGCCTTCTCGCTTTCATTTAACTAGGTTTAGTTGTTGTTTTTGTTATTGTTTTGTTATTGTTATTGCTTCCTAATTGTTATTTCTTTTTACTGTTGTTTTCTTTTCAATTTTTTTAAAGTAGCCTAGAACTAGGCTGTTTGTTTACGGCGACTTATGCCTAAGTTGGCAGTCGCCAGATAGCACCCCCCTTCCTCAAAAAAGAAAAGAGAAAAAAAGCCCTATTTATAAAAGAAGAACAGCCCAGTTTAAATATAAAAACAAACATACAATTTACGCTGCCTTCCTCACGTCAAAATAAGTGAACGGGTTACAGAGCTAAAGCCAAATTTGTAGAGTCACAATATATATATATATATATATATATATATATATATATATATATATATATATATATATATATATATATATATATATATATATATATATTTATATATATTTATATATATATATATATATATATATATATATATATATATATATATATATATATATATATATATATATATATATATATATATATAATTATCCACGTTTCAGTGACATCATATGGACCAAGTTACGGAATGACCAAACAAATCTCCACCTTAAGCCATGATGCCATCAAAAGGCGAAATATAGAAATAAAATTGATTGAATTCTTTATTCTCACTAAAATTTGAAATAAAATAATTTGCTTTAAAAGACGAACACAATCAACTGAGTATTGCAACGCAAGAACTTCCCAAACACTTCTTTAAAGAATCAGTTTGAAAATCTTTCGTGCTCATAAATTCCGAAAAATCATCTCCTCGAGCCCCGCATCCCGGCATTTGCTTTATAACTTTGTGTTTATTCATTAGGATTCAATTACTTGCGTAAGAACGTCAGTGTCAGGATTGACAAGAGGTAAAATTTCGATCAATATGCAATTTTCGTGGATTATGTCCAGATTACATATGCTTCTACCGATACCTCAGCTTAAGAAACATGGGGGGGGGGGATGTTTGATTCGAAAGGCTGACTGCATCTCTGGATTTGACCTAACAAAATTCTGGATCGATCTAAAATGTTTCCAACCCACAATTCTGCTGCGTAATATTCATCAGTGAACGTTGTTTAGCTTGGGTAACGTCCATGACTCGTCGATTCCAACTAGTATTCCAGATTCACCAAGTTTGGTAGTGTTCAGATTACATCCTTACCTATAATCAAATTCTAACTGTACTATAAAATGATGATAATGATAATAATAATAACAATTTTAATGATATTTAAAAGATTATCAAATACGCATGAAATAAAAGTTCAGAAGTTCGCACAAATAATCATTTTCCCAACTCCCCCCTGCTTCAGCTAACCCCTATTGGCTATGGCATCAACAAGCAGTCTTAACTAGCAAAATTCTTTAATACCACCAACAGATTTCATCTGGTTTCAATGTTTCTTTTCAAAAAGACAAATTCTTAGATAAACGCTGTCTGGCTCCACCCATAATCACCTTGAATTATATTCTATTGGTAAATCCTAAGGTAGGAGTGTCATCAATCTTCAAAATGTATTCACATTGACTCAGTTGTAAGAAATTTCCGCCCCATTAACCATGTGATAAATATAACTGGATAGTTATGGAAAAACATCCCAGTGTATTAATGGCTCTATACATTGGCTCAAATGGAAGACTCTAAAAACTTAGTAACTAAGTCAAGTATAAGTGGAGCATTATCATAAAACCCTCCCTACTATGTTTAATATTTTATGTAACCACACCCACTTGAAATGAGTATAAAAACTCGAAAACTTTATTTTTCTACTAGCTGTAAAACTTTCAAATGAGGGTTGTTCTTAAAAGAGCTTCGAATAGTATAAATACGCCTCCCAGGAGGCCAAGGTTAACCACGGCTTCAAGTTTGTACTCTTTAGTATTTGTTTTCTTTGCAAGAATTTGTTCCCTCGAATTTATAAAGCAACCCCTCTAGGCTACAGTAGCTGGATCGACAAGATTCCCGAAAGGGGTCTCTGTCATTCTTAGCCCTTTTCCCACTCAGTAGAAATTCCCTCTTCGTTTACACTCCATCACTTTTCTTAAGATAATATTATCCTCTCTTTAATGGCGTTCTCCAATCCGTTAAAGAACCGGGACTCTATTTCCTCAAACTCTTCCTTAATCCACCATGTGAACAAAGTTAAGGTTCGAGTGACAATAGATAAAAGTGTATTAGCTGAATGAAAAAACAAACAAACGAACAATGGGTTAAAATGCAGACAGAAAAATAAATTAGCGAATGTGAAGAATTGACACAAGAGCAGTGAATATTATTCGCCCCAAATAAGAGACGCAAAATGAATCCAGTGACGCCGTATCGAAGTTCTCAACAATCCTAAGTATCTTTTGATTACAAAGTCCTTTTCTAAATTATATGAGAGGATTTTCCGCAAGGATATTTTGTCTATGCCATTCTTTAACCTCATTCCCAAGCTATAAGTGTGCGTGCGACTCGCAGAAGGTGATCGAAGAGGCGATAAAACCATTAAACCACTCAAGTGTGAGAGAAGGCGTTGGACTATACGATTCAGTGTGAAACGCACATACACGCTCTCCAAGAAAGGTACATATACAAGTATACCATGCTACTAGGTCATACTTTCTATGAATTTGATTCACTTTATATTTTCCCCTGAGCCGTCCGAATAATCAATTATTCTTTTTTCTGTTTTTGGCCAATTTTGAACACTAGATTTGTAGGCCCAAATGGCACTGCTGGGCCTAAAAAGTATATATAGTATAAAGAAAATAATTTAGCAACACAAAGCGATAGAATTATTGTCTTCATTAAAAATTGGTATTTGGAATGTAATCGTTTTTAATCCACTGAATTTATTGGCTTCACTTTAGGCAGTGCGAAAACATAGCAAGAGATGCAGTTCAAAGCCTTTTGAGGTCGACGCTTCAAAGTACGCATCTGGGCCGCACTGAAAGAGATTGAAGGTTCGTTTACGTATGGCGTAGCTAGACCATCTTCCGGAAAAACTGAGGTGAGGCAGTTGATGCTCAAAGCAGAAAGAGTGACACTGAGGACAAGGAGACAAGGACTGAGAGTTACAAGGAAAATAAGTACCTCAAAGTCCTTGCGGTCTATGCCGAGGAGGTACTTATTATAAGATGAAACTTATCTATATTAATTTAATCTAGCTTCGACTATCCAAATGCACGTACTATAAACTTTCTATCGCCACATCATGTTGTAAACAATATGTTATCGAGTCAACTCTTGAACTGCTCGACACTGCAACTGTTGACAACTACCGCTGGCAGTCTGTTCCACGTGTCGCAGATTTCGTACGTAAAGGACTTACCCACTAAAAGCGTATTGAATCTGGTCAACTCCACCTTCCACCCGTGATTTTGAGTAGCATTCCGGTTGAGAGTAGATTACTTCGCGTGGTCGACATTTTCAAAACCTTTCAAAATTTGTAAAGTCTCTATGAGACGACTGCGCAGTCTTCGAGTCTCGAGCGAAAAGAGACCGAGCTCTCACAGTCTTTCTGGGTATAGCTTGTTATTTATCGATGGGATTAGTTTCGTGGCCCTGGCTTGCACCTTTTCCAAACGATCGATGTCTTTTTGATAGTGAGGAGACCAGAACTGAACCGCGTACTCCAGGTGAGGCTGCATCAGTGAGTTGTAAAAGGGTAGAACAACCTCCTTGTTTCAAAAACTGAATTGCCTCCTGATGTAACCCAGCAGGCGCTTAGCCCTCTTCTCCACTTCTACGCACTGCTTCGAGAATTTGAGATCGCTGCTAATCAGCGCCCCTAAGTCCTTCTCTACATCAGCTGACTCAAGACGCATACCTTGTAGCTTTTAGTTTGACTAAGGATTCGCATACCCGATGTGCATCACCTTGCACTTGTTTAAGTTGAAAAGCATCTGTCACTTGTCAGACCACTCGCTTATCATCCGTAGGTCCTCTCTCAACCCCACGGTGTTTTCGGGAGTCGCTCCAAGTTTTGTGTCGTCGGTAAATTTCGCGAGGCGGCTCACCAGTCCTTCATCTATGTCGTCAATGTAGATGATGAATAATAGAGGGCCCATCACGGAGCCTTGATGGACTCCGCTCGTTACTGACGACCACCGAGAGGCGTGGTCGCTGATAGTAACTCTCTGTCGTATGTCCGACAACCAACTTTCTAACCAGTTTGCGCCCTTTCCTCTAATTCCAAGGGCACGTACTTTCGCCATCAACCGACGGTGGGGGATTTTATCGAAAGCCTTTTAGAAATCCAAATCAAGTATGTCCACCGCTCGACTTCTGTCAAACTCCCTTATGAGTCAGTAGTTTCCAGCAGTTCCACGGTACCATTTTTTCTAGATCGGGGTGACTTTGGCTATACGCCAGTCCATAGGGACTTCACCCCTATCGAGTGATGCGTTGAAGATGTCAGAAAGATAGATGCCCACCTGATCTTTCACCTCACGTGGCACTCTAGGCAGGAAGCCGTCAGGATCAGAGGATTTGTACGCATTTAACTGACCGAGTCTCCTGACAACCTCTTCGGCAGTTGTAGTTATTTCTTCTAGCGCATCTAATCCAACATCTATCACTATCGCCGCGTTGAGTATCTCTCCGTCCCTTTCCCTCGTGAACCCTGAGGAAAAGTAGTCGTTGAGTATGTTGGCTATTTCCAGGTCTGAATCCTGGAGGACGCCGTACACGTCCCTCAGAGGTCCGATGCATTGGAACACTGGTTTTCGGCTGTTCACGTACGAGAAGAACTCATCACGGTTCTCTTTGGAGAGAAGGGCCACACGAATTTCTTCGTCCCGCTTAGCCGTAAGCTTCATTATGCACTGTATTTCTACTTCTCTTCCATATCATGTGCGCTGTTTTTCTACCTTTAATAGCGGTCGCGATTTCTTGAGTAGACCACCTAGGCTGCATGCTCGTTAGTTTGACAGTCTTCGTGGGAACAAACTCAGCCTGACGCTCCATAAAACGATTCTTAAATTCGTTCCATTTGGAGTTCGTCCCTTTCTCGTTAAATGGTTGTATTCGGCTAAGTGCCGTCCGAAGTCCATCGAAGTCTGCACGTCTGAGATCCAACTTACTTGCTTGTTCACTCGTACAATGCGTACAAAAAGCACGTACACCGAACCATGTCGTGGTCACTACCACCTAGGCACTCATCTACTGAGATGTCAAAGACGAAGCCATCTTCAGTGGTAAATACTAGATCCAGAACGTTACCCCTTCTGGTAGGCTCGCAGACCCACTGAGTCAAAAGGTTGCTGTTAGCAAAGTCCACAAGATGAGACGCCTCTCCGTTGGTCACTCAAGTCGACTCGGCAGTTGAAGTCACCTATCAGCAGCGCCGGAGGACCATCTAAGAGATCGTACAGTTTTTAGTACAGGTCCCAATCCACCTCCACTGTCCGATGGGGAGGCAGGTAGGCCACTACGACCCTGTAGATTGTATCGTCGACCTTGACGTAGTATCGTCGAATTGCGTGCCACTACTGTTTGTTGCATTATCTGACACGTAATCTTTAAATATGAAATGCAGAGAAAAATAATAATACAGTCAACTTGAAAATGTTATCACTAGAATAACGACAAAACAAGTGACAAAATTAGTGACAAAACAAGAAAAAAATCATAATGTTTATTACTGTTAAGAATCATAATGAAGAAATTAAATTTAAAAGATAACTCTTTCGTAAATTGCAGATAAAATACAAGAAAGCCATTAAAATTAAACCTGATATCTATTTTCTTCAATAATAATGAGTTTTTGTATTAGTTTTTAATCTTCTTTCATCCTTTTATCCTCCTTTTCTTTTCCAATATGAAAAGAACAGTTTTATTTTATAAATAAATTTATCCACCATAGCAATCTGAAATTGTGTCTACATTAGGGTGGTCCTTATTTAAAAGAATTTTCATTTTCATAGCTCTGACCCCGCCAAAGTGTTCCTTTTGGTTTAAAAACACCATATGCAAAATTTCATTGGGATATATTAACATTTAGAGGTGGCTCAATAGATCTGAAGTTCCTTTTAGATGAGGTATACGATATACGAGGGGCGGTCAATAAGTTTTGCCATTCGGCTATAAGGAAACGAGATATGAGGAAAAGTGTTTTATTATTTTTTAATATAAAGACCCTCGACTTCAATACACTTGCGCCACTTGTCCTTGAGGCTTCAAATTCCCGACAACCAGAAATCTCCCGACTGCTGTTCAATCCACTCCTGGACGGCGAGCTGGACATCTTCATCGCCCTTAAACCGGCGTCCACGCGGTGCAGCCTTGAGCTGGAGGAATAAAAAGTAGTTGCTAGGGGCCAGATCTGGACTATAGAGGGGAGGTTGAGCTCCTCGAATCCGCACTCGCGCAGGGCAGCTTGTGCAACTCTGGCCTTGTGGACTTTGACGACGTTGAAGTCGATCATGGGGAGTCAGGTTTCTAGGGACCCGACGGGCAGAGACCTTGGTCATGGCCAAATTGTGGTGGATGATGTTGATAATACTTCCATGTGATATTCCAAGTTCTTGCTCGATTTCTTCGACCTTCACCCGTCGATTTTCGAGGATCATCCTCTCCACACGGGCCACATTGTCCTCGTTGGTCACCTCTGACGGGAGTCCTCGACGAGGGTTATCTTCAAGGGACTCACGACCATGGTGGGACTCCCTATTCCAGAGAGCAATGGTTGCATAGGAAGGGGTGGTGTCGGTGTACACTGCAACCATGCGTTCGTGGATCTCTTTTGCATTCTTGCCTTTCTTGGTAAAAAAATTGATCACTGCGAGGTGTTCAACCTTCTCCATTGTTGAAAAAATTGTGACTGACGATCTGCGATCAACCTCTGCTTCTTAAATAGACGAGGCAGGAGCGTGCAGCTGCTGGTCCTGACTTGTCATAATTTGTCTTAACACCCCCACAAACAGCCCTTCCTCTTCCTCTGCTGTGCCCTACCGATTCGCAAAATTTATTGATCGCCCCTCCTTCATACATATACACCGCAGGCGCCCTAATACTGAATATAGTTTGTGAAACTGTCCGCCGTTTGGGAAAAGAATTTCGGCCACTTGCCCTGAACCGATCTAGCATCAGATGGCAACGACAGCAGCATTTTAAATCCACCTAAAAAACAAAACAAAGATAAGTTTACCCACAGTTGCCACTCATTTGCACTAGGACGGGAAGCTTATCCCAGATCTCATTGACACTGGGATTGTGGACAGATTGCCTGTGCTACTGACAGCTAATGACCAATCACAGCTTCTTGTAGTCCAAAAGCTACCATAGAGGAGAGGAGATGCGTAAGCTAAGGTCATTTTTTGTTCTGAAAGACTGGAATTTAAAGGAAAAGGTCAATATAATGTGCTTAGACAGAACCAGCTCTTATCCTGGTTGGTACAAAGGAACGTGCATTCTTTTAGAGCAGCTTTTTGGTCGTGAACTTCTATACATTGTTGTTGCCATCATGTTTCGGATCTCATTGATGGAGCAGCCTTTTCTGAAGTCTTTTCTGATGTTCCCTCGTTCAAGCGCTTCAAAACAAGATGGCAATATATTGACAAGACCACATATGAAGACTCAACTGATGATTACACAGCCAACGCTGTAGCTGTCTTTAAAGATGAAATGGTGCAGATCTTTGAGACGGCCGTTAAAGTCCCTCAGCCCAGAGATGACTATAGAAAGCTCCTGGAGCTGGCTATCATCCTTCTTTGAGTTGTCCCTCCTCGAGGCATCCACTTTGCAGCTCCAGGAATCATACATCAAGCCCGATGAATGGTAAAAGTGAACTACACCTTCAGAGTCTGGATGTTTCGCTCGCAGTTTAAGCTGACAGCACGCGAGCATCAAGGATTACGAGAAGTCTGCATCTTCTTTTCACGTATTTACATTGAATTGTGAATAACAGTCAGAATTACTGTGAATGCCCTGAGAAATGACCTGAAGTTGCTGAAGCAATGTCAGATGTATCACACGATTAACATCAACATATATGTGAGGGTATGGAACGTACATACTCGCATGTCGCCAGGCGTTCGTGGGAACGAAAGATATTTGTCGTTTGAGTTGACCTTGGTCTCCTCTCCCCCCCTTCTCCTGACATTCTACCGCTCTCCTCCGCCTTCCCCTTGACCTAAGTCGTTATCCGTGCCAAACTTCTCCAACAGGCGACAGGAAGCCCGACGAAAGAAGGCCTATCTCACAGAGAAGCCTAAATTCTATTTGCCTTCTTTATGATACCATGGGGATTGTTCAGAAGGCGCCGCGATAAGCGAATTGTCTTATAGGGAATCTCTCTTTCGATTTCACACAGTCCACGGTATAAATGACAACGCCGTTCATCCCTCGCCAGAAGTGTTCCAGACCTACTCGCGTAACCCTCACGTTGAACGAGAGTCGCTGCCGTAACGTATCGACTGCCAACGCGACCCACGGAGTTAACTTAGTCGCTGTCTCAAATAGTTCCTGAGATAAATCCTTTCCCGAAGAGTCTGTGACTAGAAGAATACGCTATGTTGTTCAACGTAACTTGAGAAAGAAAAAGGAACAACCAAATAGTTACTGGAAGTAACTATTTGTTAGTGTCACATCCAGTTAGGAGTGAATTAACCGGAATTGCAGTCACCAGCCCCGAACCCGTCGTCTTAACCCCCCTCTCCCTGAGAACTCGTGTTAACACCACCCGAACCACCCCGTCTGGACCTGAGTAGTCGTCTCTCCAATTCATCACAATTAATGGTAATCTGTAAACTCAGTGTCCCTCTATTCTTAAATTACCTATTTAATTAACAGTGATTGATACTGCCATTGAGTCATTATAAATCTAGACGCTTAACGTCAGTGTTGTCCCCCCCTCCTTTTTTAAAGAGATTCAAGTGAGTCATTCCCCGATATTATTATTTATAATTGCTGTCAACCTGGACTAATCCGTGTTTAATATTTAATCCTTATTTACCTAAATGCCCGTTTAACTATTGCTACTCATTATTATTTTGGTGTAAAGTAAAGTTTATTTTTGTACGTGTGTTTATTAGTGGCTCCTCCTTTTTGGACGTACCCTTGGCAACACTTTAATTAAGAATCCCTTCGGCTAATTTATTCAACCTGTATTATGCACTCTTAGAATTTAAAAATCACAAACCTCCCCCTAGTAACAAGTGGGACTTTTATAGTGAGAATCCTGGCCGTGGCACAACCCGCCTCTAACCAGCCTTCACACGTTCAGTAGGAATTAAAGCCTATATATATATATATATATATATAATGATCGTAGATTGAGTCATAGGGTCTCAATACCATCGACTTAAACAAAAGCGGTGTGTCCAGATCAAGGACTAGAATAATTATTGGGCCGGACTATGAGCGATTCTACGACAATATCCAACGCCACAGAGAAGATGATAGGCTAATTGTGGTACCTTTCTAAGGAGTTGGTTGCTCTGGCATTATTCGATGGTAATTTGGACAATAGCAGCAAGAACAAGATAGTTATAGCTATGAAAGAGAAAGAAGGGGAGGAAAAGCCGCTGAAGCTTGCAACTATCAACGTGAAACGAATTCAAGAGAAGACTTAGTTGACTGTACGACCAAGAAATCAAGACTCTTTTTCAAGAACTTGCGTCTTCCATATGATTTCCTCGAATATCCGGCAGCTCAGTGGAAGCATCAGCCTAGCTTCAGTTCTGCAAAAAGTTTCATCGGCATATTGGCTGTCACCAACAATCACGCTGAATGCACCGTTGCCTTGGTCGAGGGTTTCCCTGGCCGTCTCACAAAGGATGCAGAAAAATTACAGTTTCTTCCGAGTGTTGTTGCTGAACACCGCAAAATGTTTCCAGACACTCGCAAGCGGACCTTACTGAGCAACACTGAGTGAAATTGTTTATCACGACATTCCTGCCAATGACCAGATAATACCCACTGTATAAGATCCAGTGAGGGGACCCAGGCTTGTGAATGTTGGGAAGAAACCAATCTAGTAAAATGACTGCGTTCTTATACCTCATCTGGAAGAACATCGGATCCATTGAGCCACTTCTAAATATTAATAGATATAAATAAAACTTTGCAGTGGCTTTTTCAACCAAAAGGAAGACTTTGGCTGGGTCGACCAGTATTTATTTTTTTTTTTAAATAAGGACCACCCTAGTCTACATATGTATCTTTGCCCTCCCATCGCTTTCTGTCGACAATGATTTTTCCCGTCAAAGAACTAGCGTTTTATGTGTATATGTATGTGTGTTTGAAAGAAAAAAATGTATCAGTGAATTGAGGTTGAATAAAAAAAAATGGAATATGAAAGCGGAACAAACAAGAACGTTGCGTTTCTGCAAAAAAATACCCGTACATATATTATTCAAAAGGTTGCGGTCATCTAATATATACACATTCGAAAATACGTACAAATTTTTCTACACATAATCCTGAAACATCATCTAACATCATAAGAATCACATTTCCTCGCACTCGACTGAGAAACTCGATGACTTAACAACTCATTGCTACCGAGGAATTCCAAGCTAGATGGATTGTGACGTCACAGTAAAGTGAGATCGATAGCTTGAATTTGATACTTAACAAAACTGTCGTTTTATCCTACGGAAGTCTCTCATTTGAAAACGGAAGAAGAATGCAGAATAAACGAAAAATTATGGACGAAATTGTTGGCGAAAGTGTGTATGTGACCATAATAACGTATCCTTCAACTTTTAAATTGAAGTTTTTCACGCAATGCCGGGTCGGTAACGGATAGAATTGACCGTTACATTGTCATTATTCACTTGCGAAGCGGTTGTGGCTTAACAAAAAGGGTAAAATTTAAAATACTCGTGTGTATTATAAACCCGTTGGCGTTGTTAACCCTGGCGACTTGTTTTAATGCCTGATTTTATTCCCTGTTATAAAGTAGTTCGTGGCCTTTTGTTTCCTGCTGTCTTTTTAATATTTAACCTCTTCCACAGAGTTTATCCAATTTATATTGGTGATTCTTTTACCATTATTAAATCAGTTCATAATTTACTATTTGAAGTTACTAATTTATTTTCCGATCTCCTCAAAGGTAACTCTTCTCTCTTCCCTAAGTTCTATCCTCATTGAGTGGCCTATTGATTGCCTCGTGTTATTCCATATGTATTATTTTTTATCATAAATGATAAATTTAAAGGAAATATAAATTTGAGGGATTCACATAACCGATTATGTACAGGCGCCATTTAACAATGAGGCTTGGTCACCACTTGCTGCATTTCTCTTTCAACGGGTCAAGTAATACAGGTCGCTCACGTTAATGTAATATAATTTTTAGGGTGCCAAGAGCAAACAGGGCCTAGCAGAAAGAGGTAAAATCATCTGGCGTTCGAAAACAAGTAGGCCACTTTGGAAAGAGGCTTCAAGGAAAAATCGGTGATTAAACTCCCACACACCACAAATCCGATAATGGCTATTTCGGAACGTAGTTTAAAGCGATTTCGTAAATTCTCTTTTTATAGTTTCGATCGTATCGGAGTAGGGTTTTTTTATTTTAAAATCTTTGTGTTTAAACTTTTAATTAAAATAGTAAATATCGTCCATATTTTTTACTATAATAAATTTTAGATAAACGAAGTTTAAATGTATTTTCTCGACCAATTTTTATGCGAATATGTTTAAATTTCCTGGCAACTTCGTCTATTTTTTTTACTAGTTTTTTGCATTTGTCATAAATTTTCGTATTTATTATGAATAAAATTTGGTTTAGTTCATTTTCGATATCCTAATTTTAAAACTGTGATATATATATATAGTATACAACCAATGCATAATCCCAATTATGACCTATGTAGCAGAAACTTGGAAGTTGACCCCGAAAAACTTACATTGAAACTTGGAACAACATAGAGACCCTGGACGTATTATGATGTGAAATAAGTTGGCGTGACAGAAAATCAGCCATTTGGATACGTATGTAGACCAACTAAACTTTAAGATGGAATGGAAGCTATAAGAAACCTGAAATGGAACTGGACAGGCCATTTGACAAGAAAAATTACCGATTAGACTCCATTTCATAAAAGACGACAGAAAAGAAAACCAAAAACAAGATGGAAAAAATGATCTTCAAAAATATGGTTTAAATTGGTAACAAATCGCACAAGATCGACAAAAAATCGGAACGATGAGAAACGGTTTCTCTCAAATCTGCTAAAGTAAAGTGATTATATATATATATATATATATATATATATATATATATATATATATATATATATATATATATATATATATATATATATGCTCCTCACATATCCCTATATGATAAAGATTTAGTTATTATATAAAGGCAGACAGCGTCGATGCAACCTTGAATAATGGGTTATATGCGCATTATAATTACATTAACATAAAATCACCGATTTTAATCTCGATTATATATGTATTTGTGCGATTGTGTATGCGTAGGTACCTCGGTGCAGTTGTTTACTATCGACTTGTAGTGATTTCTATAAGTGGGTGGCAAGTGGAGTGTAACGCAATATACCAGCTATTAATTTAAAAGTGGAGCGATGATTTCAAATGGGCATAAAGAAGTAAAGATGAAGTCAATAAATGGAGTGAGGCTAATAAAGAAAATGCTCACACAAGCTCTTATAAAAGAATCGACCGGTATCAGATGCCTTACACACCGCCCTTGTACCCATCTCACTATAAATTATAGGATGGAGTCGTAATTAAGATATCAAAATATTTATTACCACCAAATAATGAAATTTGATTTAAATAAAGATGTTTTGGACTTCTGAGCTGTACTCAGAAATGCTCATGGAAAACATCAGTTCAAGATAAGGGAATTCAAAGCAATAAGTTGGATTGCAAAGGGGATCGGTAGGAAAGCTCACAGTAGGAAAATCAATGGGGAAACATATTAGTAGGAATGGCAGATCCTTTATCTCATCTCGTTTTTATATAAGGCACAAAACAGAAGATGAACATAGAGGAAAGACGAATAGAGTCCCAAATGAGAGCAATTAAATACTCTTCAAAGGATCCCATTAAAAACATACACTTACCAGCTTTTTCGACGAAGGTAGTGACCCTAGTATATTAAAAGTAAGATTAAATTAAATCTAAAACAAATGAAACCAAATTCATTTCCGAGAAAATTAATTTAGTTTAAATTAATTATATTTTAGATTTGGGTGAGAGCTGACGAATAAAATAGTCTAAATTAATGCAATATAAACTACAGAAATCCTATAAATAATATAAACAACTAACTAAAGAAATAAAGTCATAGGGAGAGTGTAGCTTTTCAATCGGTCCCCGTTTCTTTTTATGATTTGGGGGCGGTGCCTCTTCCGCTCTCGCTCATAAAACCCTTTTCTTGATTCTTGGAAACAGGATCCCCAATTTAATAAATCGACTTGTCCTTTTTTTTGATAAGTAAGTACCCTTAAAAGCCTCCCTGAAATTATGCAAATTTTAAGTTCGTTCCTAGGGTAAGCTCGGTATTGTTAATGTTGATCATTGCTTTCTGTTGCCGTGAAGACTGAGGGCCTTTAGACTATCGATATTGGTAAATCTACCAACATGGTAGCAGAAGAATAAGGGATCATCTCTGCCTCTGGTCCGACTGATTAGTTCTGTTTGTGTCGAGTGGCAGAAGCACCAAGGTTGAACTTTGCAATATGCCATGAACAATTTGAAAACGCCCCTAGCCCTTGTTTATGAACACTCGTACTATGAATGGTAAAATGATCTTGCGATTTGGCAAATGTATACGGATCTTGATAGGAAAAATAAGGGCCGGCAGTGTATTTGATTTTATCTGGCAGAACTCATGAATGTGTAAAATAACTTAAAGCCGGAGAAGATTGGTGCAGAGGATAGAGTTAATAAAATAACTGATAAATTGGATACATTATTTCAAAATTATATTAATACACATAATTATTTGGCTTTTAAGGGTTTTCATCATTATAAGCGTCCATCTGGTGTCAGCATATCAGAGTTTTGGGTGAGCTAAGAATATTTATATCACAAATTAGCTAAATATGATATCCAACTTCCTGAGGGTGTTCAAGCATTTTTTGTTCTTGACGCAGCGAATATATCTGAAGAAAATGAAAAATTAGCAAGAGCTACATGTGGGCAAATTACTTACGCTAACATGAAAAAATGCATTCAGAAAATCTTTAAGATGCATCGAGTGATGAAAGTGGATGTACTCCAACAGTCAAAAGTGAGCCAGTATTTCATCCTGATCATTCCGAAAATGCGTGGTCAGAGAAGAGGTGGAAGAGGTCGTGGTTATAATACATATAATCGTTCTCATCAAGGTGACCCCATTTATGGAAAGAATCCTGTTGACAAGGATGGCTGGTTTCTAAAGTGTTTTAAATGTGTTGCCACTAATCACTTTGCAAGTACATGTCCCTCAAGGACTGTTGATAGTGAATCTTTAATGGGAGATACGATACAGACATCGCAGGTCTGGTTAGAGAATTCTTGGGGAGGGCGTTAAACTTGGATGGCTGTGTATTTAGGCATACGCGATGAGGATGAGATGAAACTTGTTGAAACACTGGACTTTGATACGAAATTTAGGTTTGGTGATGGAATAGAAGTTAACTCTATTAAGCTTATGAAAATACCGGCCATTATTGGCAATAAAAGGATAATGATTTCTACTGATGTAGTCAAAAGTGATATTCCCTTGCTAATGAGTAGATCATGATTCAAAATATCTAATATGGTATTGGATTTTGTGGACGATACTGTGAAAGTTTTGGGTTCTGCAATCAAGTTGTAATCTACTTTTTCAGGCCACTATTGTATGCCCTTGACAAACAAATTGCTTGATACCAAGGAAAATTATTCTAATATTGTTTTACATACATCAGCTTTGATTTTTTTTTTTTTTTTAATTAAGGGGCTATCTGGCGACTGCCGACTAAGGCATAAGTTGCCGTAAACAAACAGCCTAGTTTTAGGCTACTTTAAAAAATTAAACAGAAAACAATAAAAAGAAATAACAATAACAATAACAAAGCAATAACAAAACAATTACAAAAACAACAACAACAATTAAATCGGGTTAAATAAAAGGGAGAAGGCCGGCCTCCCCCCAAAAGTCAATAAGTCCACCAGTCAAAGTACACGCACTCGTCCCGAGCACAAGGGACAGGCGGTAGCGACCCCGCCCATCCCGGTACCGGGACAGGTGTCGTGCGCGAAGATCACCCAGACTGGGACATTCGACAAGAATGTGCCAAACAGTCTATGGGACGACGCAGTCGTTGCAATAGGGCGCAGGCGAGCGCTCCATCAGATAGCGATGCGTCACACGAGTGTGTCCGATTCGGTGACGACAGAAAGCAACCTGAAGCCGCCGCGGCATTAGGGGATAGGTCCATGGGAACAGTCGCGGCGCAATGGCACGCAACTTTAAGTTCCCTTCGACCGTCTCCCATCTTCTTTGCCAAGCAGCCTGAAGAGCTGCCCGTATTCCTGCCATGTAGTCGGTGTGAGGAAGAGCGAAACGCTGGTCCGGTCGCAGAGTCCTCGCGGACTCTTTGGCGCCCTCATCGGCGCGCTCATTCCCCGCAATTCCTACATGTCCAGGAACCCAGCAGAAGATAATCTCGACATCTGCCCGGCTCGCCAAAACCGTGGCGTCACGGATATCGCGAACCAGGGGATGCGGAGATTCCAATGCCCCGAGAGCACTCAGGGCGCTTTGTGAGTCGCTATAGATCACAATCCGGTCTCCGAACCGGGCACGTCGCGTAATCTCCCGTACCGAGTGGTTTATTGCCACCAGCTCGGCCGTGAAGACAGACGCAGCGCCTGGTAGAGCCCCGCTGACCTCAAACAGAGGGGATACGGCGTGGAAGCCGACCCCCTCTTGGGACTTGGAGCCATCCGTATACACTGGCACGGTACCAGCGTGACACGATGTGTGCTCCAAAAAGGTCGAACGCAATACTCCCGGCGCAGTACAAGCTTTGGGAGCAGAGGCGTGGCGACAAATAGCCAAATGTGGTACCCTCCAGGGTGGCGTCCTGGGCAGAACCAGGGGCGCCACCGGCCCGAGAGCTATATCTACCTCTCGAAGGAGTTTCCTGGCCCTAAACCCAAAGGGCTTAGGGTATGACTGGCGTCTCTCGGCGGCATAGGCACCATCGAGATCAGCTGCGGATGCAGTGAGAGCTGTTGGCGACTGAGGGAGGCGCCGGGCTCGCGCGTACAGGCGAGTGATGCACTGCACGTGGCGCAGAGCGAGTGGCATCTCCCCAGCATCGACCAACAGGCTCCCAATGGGGGAAGTGCGGAAGGCACCGGTCGCAAGGCGAAGGCCGGTGTGGTGGATTGAATCCACCTTCCGCAATAAACGCTCGGCTGCGGATGCATAAAACTCGCATCCGTAGTCGAGCTTCGAGCGAACAAAGGATCGATAAAAAAGTAAGGCGGTAGCCCTATCAGCGCCCCAAGCGCTGAACGTCACGGAACGGTACAAGAGACCCTAAGGCTGCGAATATGAGCCTCCCAGGTGAGGCGTCGGTCGAATACAAGACCAAGGAAACGGTGCGACTCAACCACATCCAGGCGCACCCCATTAAGAAACAAATCTGGGTCGGGGTGAAGCCGTGGATGGCGGCAGAAGTGCACCACCTTAGTCTTGGCCAAAGAAAACCGAAACCTGTGCGCTTCGGCATAGCGAGAGACGCGGTTCAATGCCTGTTGGAGTCGACGCTCCAGAGTTGGCATCTGGGCCGCGCCAAAAGAGATCGAAAGGTCGTCCACGTAGAGCGTAGCGAGAACATCTTCTGGCAGCACCGAGGTGATGCCGTTGATGCTCAGGGCAAAGAGTGTGACACTGAGGACACTTCCCTGCGGGACACCCTCTTCCTGCTCCTTTGGGGCAGAGAGGGCTCCCCCCACCCGTACGCGGAATCGACGATCTCGCAAAAATTCAGATATAAACATTGGGAGGCGTCCCCTCGCCCCCATCGTGTGGAGAGTCTCCATGATACCGTATCGCCATGCGGTATCATACGCCTTCTCCAGATCAAAAAACACCGTGGCGTAGTGCTGTCTACGAAGGAAAGCCTCGCAGACGGCATTTTCCAGTCGGAGCAGAGCATCCGACGTGGAGTAGAACTTACGGAAGCCGCACTGTGCAGAAGACAGATGACCTCCGCTTTCCAGGAAATAGGCTAATCTAACATTTACCAATTTCTCCATCAACTTGCACACGCAAGAGGTTAGAGAGATTGGACGGAAACCGGTCGGAGTAGAGTGATCTCTCCCCGGTTTGCGAAAGGCGAGCACAGTAGCGATTCGCCAGGAGTCTGGGAGAAGACCCTCCACCCAGATCCTGTTGAACAAATCTAACAGAAAGGCCATGCCTCGCTCACCCAGGTGTAGAAGCATGGCGTACGGGACATCGTCCGGACCATGGGCGGTGTCCGCGCACGAAGCGAGAGCGGAACGCAACTCACTCACAGTAAACTTGTCGTTGAAGGGTTCTTCGCCTCTGGAGGTAAAGTCCAGCCGGTGGCCTTCCGCGACATGACGACGTGCATTGAATGCTGGCGGAGCAGCATCACGGCTAGAGAATGCGGAAAAAGCGGTCGCTAAGGATTCCGCCACGGACGCGGGGTCCGGGATTGTGGTCCCATTCTCCTGGAGAACAGGAGGGGGGTCCTGCGAGAACTTGCCCCGAATCCTTTTGACTCGCTTCCACACCTCAGCTAAAGGGGTCTTCCCGTTAAGTGAAGACACGTATGCCCGCCAAAAAGAGCGGCCCGCGTGCTTTTAAATATATCGGAACCTAGCCCTAGCCCAACGAAATTCACCCAAGGTGAAATCGTTCGGGCGGCACTTAAAGCGCATGTAGGCATAACGCTTCTGTTTGAGGGCCGTCTCACACTCGGCCGACCACCATGGGAGTGGTCGGTGTGCAAAACGGCCAGACGTCCTAGAAATAGTAGTCAGGCCCACGGCGATGAGGTTGCCGGAGAAGAACTCAACGGCCTCATCTACCGACCTAAACTCCTGGACTGAGATAGAGAATTCAGTCATTTCCTGAAATGCAGGCCAACGCGCCCGCGCCAAGCACCACCGAGGTGGTTTCTCAGGCGGCAGTTGCCCTGAAAATGATATTTGAATGGGAAAGTGATCACTACCATGGAGGTCATCGACCACCCCCCAATCAAAATCAGGCTGTGCATCCGAAGAGCACAAAGATAGGTCAAGGCAAGAAAATAAAGCGGTTCTCGGACAGTGATGCGTAAACTCATCCACGTTTAGGACACCCATCTCAAGCTCTTCGATCAGATCGGCAAGGACTTGTCCCCTGGGATTTATGGAGTAATCTCCCCAGAGAGGATGCCTGCCGTTCAGATCTCCAAGCAAGAGATAGGGCCTCGGCAACCGTGCCACGACACGGCGGAAGTCCCCCGCGTCGAAGTCAGCTGACGGTGGAATGTACGCAGAAATGATAGTATACCTCCTATCCAGGTGCAGCTGCACAGCCACTGCCTGAAAGGAGGTATCTAAAGAGAAAGGAAGAACGGAGACATCATGCCGGGTGTAAACCGCGCATCCCCCAGCCCGGCCACATCGCGGTGGTGGGGTCGCAAGACCCTTATACCCCGGGAGGGCAGGCAGCGGGCACGCGCCTAGCATGGTCTCCTGCAAAAAAATAGCTAACGGGGAACGGGACGAGACGAGCCTCCGCAGCTCCTCCCAGTTGGCCCGGAGTCCACGGCAATTCCATTGAAGGAATATGCCCTCCAGGCCTAGCTCGGAGGAGACGCGGGGGCCCTCCTCGAATTGAAGACCCTCACGGGAATGGCCGTACGCTTCCCGGGGGCAGAACCCCGGGCGCTGTTGGCCGGACAAAGCGCTGAAGGCGCTGTCGCCTTCGAGGACTTATTGGGGGAAGTTGGGCTCGCCATGCGAGTCTTTTCCTCCCTCCGCCTCGAAACCTTAGGCGGGCGTTGCGGCTTGGGAGGCGGGGGGCCCTCTTTTCGAGGAACCACCGTCTCCGAGCCACTCGCTCCACCTCGGGGCGTGGGCGAAGGGGCCGAAGCTTCTTTGTTGCTGTCCTCCTTTCGGGGAACAGCTTTAGGAACCCCGGAAGATGGCCTAGCGACCATCTTCAGGGGTGTTGCCTCCTGTGAGTCTAACGACTCTGTGAAGGCGCGTGGCCGTTTCGCCTTACGGGAAACGGTCACGCTGGGGGAAGAGGGGGGAGCCCTGGGTTTAGCCGGGTCTGGGTGTGAACCCTTTTTGCCGCCAGCTCTACCAGGGGAGCGCCCGGGTGTAGTAGAGCCCGCAGAAGGGCTCCGAATGGGCGCGGAAACAACCGTGCTCGTTGGCCTGGATGGGCCAGGAGCAGAGGGTGCTTTTCTAACTATTGAGGCATATGACGTCCCAGGCAGAGCCGGGCGCGCCAGGACCAAGTCCTTAGCCTCGCGGAATGAGAGTCGATCCTGGGCCTGAACGGCCAGGATTTCTTTCTCAAGGAGATATGCACCACATTGCTTCGAAGAAGCAGGGTGCGGCTCTCCGCAATTGACACACTTGGCCACACACGATTTGGACTTATCGTGTGCGACCTTGGAGCAATTTACACAGACTTCGGGTGACCCCGATTTTGCACGTCTACATGATCTATTCGTGTGGCCGAAGCGGTGACAGTAATAGCACCGCCGCGGCAGTGGCACGAATGCCTTTACGCGGTAGCGGTACCAACCGGCACGCACCGACTCAGGGAGCTTGTCACAGTCGAACGTGACGAAGAGTGTAGGGGTTGGTCTCTAGGCCCCTCCCTGTTTTCTCATCACACGTTCGACCTTGACCGCCCCATGGTCGGCCAGCTCTAGGGTGATGTCTTCTATGGAGTAGTCAACGAGTTCCCTCGCATAAACTACTACTTTTACAAAGTTCATGGTAGAGTGCGGCGTCACACTCACCGGGGTGCCATGAAGTGTCCGAAGAGCACTTATCTTGGCCGCCTCTGCGGGATTCGCCGCATTCGCCAGAAGGCTCCCGTCCGAGAACCGGGTTACCTTCGGCTCTCTACCAATTGCACTAGCTAATCCTCTCCTCTGATGGATCATGTTGCCCTTGGAAAACATGCTGCCATCAGTGGAGCGAATAACGAGGAAGCGTTTGAAGCCAGCGGGCTCGAAAACGCCAGGTAACCTCTGAATCAGGGGCCCCGATGTCATCGAGGCTCCACCCTGTGCACTTTTGGTCTTTGTCATCGTCAGGAGCTCCGTACCCGGGGAAGCAGAGGGCCCGGATGTGCCGATCTTGGCTTGGTCGCTTGCCAAAGTGGCAGCAGACCCATCCGTCCCCGTAGCTCCCGCGGATTGAGAGGAGCCCCGAGTCTTCTTCGTCTTTTTGGTCCTTTTCTTTTTTTGGAGAGGAGGGCATGGAATGAACCCGCTTCTCACCCCCGCCGGTAGAAGCCCCCAGGCCAGATGGACGGGCCTCAGCCAGGTCCTTCTCCGAAATGGAGAAGGTCCTGGTGGTCGCAGGGGCATCATCCGGAGGAGATCCCTCCCCTCCTTGTACTGCCTGAGAATCTACAGCCGTTTGATGAGGACCTTGCATAGGGGCGGATTCGGGTTCGGTGCTTGGCGCCGAGCCCGGATTCCCCCCCATGAAAAGCCCTACCTTCTGAGGCTGGTTTTCCTCAAGGACCATGTCTATCACAGGAGGGGCCTCCAGTTGGCCATCCCCTCCCAGGACATCGCAGGGCCCCTTGGCAGCGTCATAAGTCTTTAGTGGGGAGGCACAGGCCTTGACCCCGGTAAGGTTTAATTTTTTTGCCAGCAGGTCTTTTGAGGAAAGCGACCGAAGGGGCCTGGCTCCCTCTCCCCCCTAAGGGGGTTTGCCCTACCAAGCCGCTTTTACGAGGGGCGGTCGGCAATGGGCTGCCTGCTGGCTTTCTTGGCAGTCCCCTTAGAAAGCAAAGGAGGGACTGCCGCTGGAAATAGGGAGGTGCCCGAAAGCACCCCTAGAGAAGGGGGTGAGGGGGAGTCCCCTACACCCGTAGGCGTAGGAGAGGAGTAAGCCTCCTCTCCGGTTAAAGAGGTATGGAGGGTCCCCTGCTCAAGCACAGGGGGGGGGACCTCCATCTTTTCTGTGGAGCTGCACGAGGGCGGCTCCGTTGTTTTAGGGGGAATTAAGGGGAGATGTTTTTTTTTTTCATCATTGGGCATGGTGACCCTCTTTGTTTTACGGGACGCAATCGCTCACCACCTCTTGCAGTAGCCCGCACTGCAAGAGGTGCTTACAGGCCCGGCAGAGCCAGGCGCCGCCATTTGGGACCACCCCTCCCGCCTGGTGGCCTGGCAGTCCTTCGGCATGGCGGCTCCACCTTAGACACGGCGTAAAACAGATAGAATGTGAAGAGGAGAGGAAAAGGGATGTGAGGAAGGTATGGGTGGGGATGAAGCAGGTTGTTAAAAAACCCCCATCCCGAACCGGAGCTGAGGGGTTAGGGAACAATGTCCCCTCCCCCCTCAGCCCCCATCCGGGGTGGTTGGCTTGAGAAGAAGGTCAGCATTCTACCCTGTGAAATTAGAGGCTGACCAGAGAAAGTTGTGGGAGAGGTTGTATGAAAAGTGACGAGGTAGGGGAGAAATCGGGCTATCTGAAGGAAGAAAGATAGGCTAAGCTGGGGCCGGACGGAGCGCTGGATCCCGTCAGCACGGCGGCCAGGATGGCAAATCGCCGCGCCCCTTACGGGGACATCAGCTTTGAAAGACATCTCAAAACCTGATAAGAAAAAGGCAATAAAATTGTATAGGCAATTCTCACATGCTTCTAAAGAAAAACTTTGTAAGTTGGCTAGAGAATCTGGACATTTCAATGATAATGAATTTTTGGAAATGAGTGAGGAGTGCTGTGACTCCTGTGAAATATGGCAGAAATATAAGAGAGCAACTTTAAAACCTGTTGTAGACTTACCGTTAGCAGACACATTCAATCAGGTTGTATATGAATGAAAAACTCAATATTGAAACTGCTAAAACTGCTGCTGAGTTGCCATTTAGTAATGGAATGGTTGAAAGGCATAACCTTATACTGGCTGAAGCAGTGTGCAAAACTATAGATGACGTTCACTGAGAACCTAAAAGTGCTCTTGCATTAGCAGTGTGAGCAAATAATTCTTTGCAGAACTATAATGGATTTAGTCCAAATCAGCTAGTTTTTGGTCATAATATAAATGCTCTATCAGTATTAACTGATGGGTTGCGAGCTCTCGAGTCTTGGACCTCCAGTAACATTAGAAAGGAGAATATGAATGCTATGCATGTGGCAAGGCAGAAATTTATTTAAGCAGAATCCAGTGAGAAGATTAGAAGGGCCTAGCATCACAGAGTTAGGTCTTATGGAGACAAGGTGTACTATAAAAGGAAGAACTTCAAATGATGTAAGGGTCCTGCCATTGGGTTAGGTCAGGATAGTCATTTGTCCTGGTGCATTATGGTGGGGCATATTTTAGGATTCACCCTTGTCAACTCGTGAAAATTAGCTGTGAACTGATAAATGATAAGGGTAAAGTTGCAGGATCAGGAAATAACATATTGTCTGGTAAAGGAACATCTATGAAACCCCAAATTCTTGCGCATAATGAGGATGATTCTAATGAAGATGATCAGCGGGTTGAAGCTTTTGGAGAAATATATGAGTATGAAGAACTAAATGTTGTAGAGGATAACTTTGTGAATTCTATGTTAAACGATAATGTGACAAAATCCAAAAGAAATTCTTTTGTAAGATATAAATTGGGAGAGAATAATTGAAAAAATGCTAAGGTAGTTAGTGTACAACCTAAAAAGACTGGAAAATATAAAAAAATGGATAAATGTACATATCACTGCGGATGAAGAGCCCATTTGTGTAAATTGGGATGATGTTGAACTTTGGAGTGAGCTTCCATATCCAGAAGTTATCCTCTTGCCTAGGGATGGTGAGCTGTCCCAAGAGGCTGTTGATGCGGAGAGGGAGATTAACAATTTGGTAATTTATGATGTTTTTGAAGTTATTCCATATTCAAATCAAAGACAATTTCATATCAATGGGTACTTACTGAGAAATATATAGAGGGTAGAAAGAAAGTTAAAGCTCGCCTGGTTGCCAGAGGTTTTGAGGAGGACTCCTCAGGGTATCGCAAAGACTCCCCAATCTGTGCTAGAGAAAGCTTGAGAAGTGTTTTTTGTGACAGTGGCATTAATTTCCTGGAAATTGGAATCTATACATGTTACTGCAGCATTTTTCCAGGGAGGATCGTTGGAAAGGGAAGTGATTTTGAGAACACCTCCACTGATAAGATATGGCGCCTGCGTAAATGTATCTATGGCTTAAATGATGCACCCCGACATTGGTATCAAAGAGTTCGTGAAGTATTACTGAAACTTGGTGCTGTAGTGAGTGCTTATGACAATGACTTGTATTTGTGGCTGGATAATGATGAACTGATGGGAATGTTGGTTAGTCATGTTGATGACTTTGACTTCTGTGGAAATCAAAAATTTCACAATACTGTGATAAGAAAGTTAAAAATACCTTCCTTATAAATGTTCATAAGGCTGGTACATTTAAATACTTGGGGCTTAGTGTTGATCAGAACAGTAATGGTGTTTCTGCACAGCAATATAATTATATTCCTTCCATCACTTCAACATCTGTTCCCAAAGAACGTTACTATATGCGCAAGGAGGAGCCACATGTGAGACTGTCGAGATGGACCAGGTTAGAGTGGAGTGAGTCTGTTGCATGCTATGAGAACTTTAGAGCCCTCCTCCACCTTGTGTTAGTGCCCCATGCAACAGGAAGTGGAAGTTCAATTGTAACCTAACCTCACGTGTGATACATCCAAGTATGGTGGTCCTATACCAGGATTGTAACCAGGAGAGGTGGTCCTGCCATATCCACATGAAAATGGCTAGCCACTCTATAACTATGGACAACAAAGCTCAAGCTGGGAATCCATCTTACTACAGAAAATGTAAGAAATTATATATAAATGAATCATACAAGATGAATTACTCTACATAAAAAGATAATAAAAAACAAGATATTATCTATTTATTAAAAACTAGTGAACACCGAGTTTAAACCTCCTTACATCAACTGAATCAACAACAAGACTAGGAAGCGCACCCAAAGCATTGTCGTGGCAGCGATAAAAGACCTATGTAGAGTATTGATTAGTATTATATTTTATGCTTGAAACACTAGTAGCAGCTTGCCTCGTGTACTAGATGAAATGAGTGAGGCAATGGGTGATCTAAAATCCTACGCCATAATGATAATATACACGGAGAACTAATCAGCTGACGATGCCATAAATGTATTTTCAAATTTGGAATAAGAAACTTAAGGCAAGTTTCTATCCAGGAGTTTCTGATGTGACTCAGCCGCAGAAGACCAAACTCGGGCCTAAAAAGAAGAATAAAAGAGTTGATTTAGTTGAACAGAATTGGAGCAGCTTCCAGGGAACGGCAAATCCAACCTGTACCTTGGCATGACGATCCAACAGCATATCCACTGCGCTAGCGATAGCTCGTCTCAGCTTAATGTTGGTAGACAAAGTAATTAAATAAAAGAAAATCGCTGCTAATAAGAACGAGGGAAATTCACTTACGGATTTGAATGTAAATAAACACTTGAATTTTCAAGTCGCAATAAAATACTTGGTGGAGACGAAAGTTGTATTTCAATGTCTCGAAATTGGAGTGTATAAATCAGGATGCCCTTAAGCTAATCAAAGGTGGGAGTTAGGGGGGTGAAGGAGTGAGTGTACGTGTGCGTTTGTGTCCTACTTTAAGCAACTTTCTGTTCCCTTGCTTTGTTCAAGAGTCAATTTCGGCGTTTTGCCATCTGCCTTTGCTTTAGATAAGGTTAATGCGAAGGGGCGAATGCAAATGCTTTCGAATCAATTAGGTCAAAACCCCACTTAATAAATATATATTTCATTTGGGGGAGGGGGAAGGGCGTAATTTATGTTTTATTATTGTTTGCTTTTAGTTTAATTGGGTCATTAAATAGTACAGCGTCCACCAGAGGTCGCTAGAGTTTGTCCTTCTGTGATCCACAATTCTACGATGTTTAAATACATAAATAAGACATAAAATTCACTTGGTCTTAATTTGCTTCCTGAACGTTATTGGGGTGATGGATTTTAAGTTTATCTCCTAAATTTTAGCATTAATTTCATTAGGAAATAAGATAAAAGTAATGAATGACACAGACGAAATCATTGGTCGATCACTCCGCCCCAAGAATGGGACTATTTCAACCCAATGGAGCGATTAGACTAAATTGTAGCTCACTACAGCAATTTAGTGACTCTTTAGTCTCACCCTCTATGAAAAATCTCGGTTGATTAAATTGGAAAGTGAATTCTTTATCCTTATCGCTCTTCATTACTGTTATTTCCTTTGTTTACTTTTTTCTTTGGCTGTGTCCTTTTTTTATGTAAGGACTCATCGATAATCTCTTAAGCGGAGTATCCTGCAATTGCAACTGCGCAGAATTCCGCGTTAATCGTTTATAACGAGGAAATTTTGGCGTCGCTTTCAGAGGGGAAGAAGAGACTTGGATAATTTTATTATTTATTCCAAGAAAAATAGAAATGATAGGAATGAATGTAATAACGGATAAATGAATAAGAAATTAACTAAGCAATGCCAAAATTGACACAAAATTAACTAGCCTGATAGGAGGAACATAGCAAATGAATGAGAGGAAAAGAGCAAATGAATGCAATAAATAGATATTGATCTTAATCGTGACGGATCGCATTGTATGAAATAAATACAAGGTCAAGCAATGCTCTGGAATTAAAATGACGAATTAACGTCACCCGGGATAGAATCGGTGCTACCTTCCTGTGTTTAATAAGAAAGATCCTAAAATAGGGTGAAAACATGAAGGTTTGACGACGGTAGAAGAATAATGAGTCCAGATTTTCGTGAGAGAAGAATTGATCGCTGATTGAGAAAGAAAGTTCAACTCCTTGTGTTATGTCACTAGGAAATAGTCATATTCTAGGATCAAGGCTACTGTCGAGAACCAAGCGGCGGACTAGGACCGACTGTTGGCACATAAACATGGATTCAATAGGCGGGTCTAAGTTTAGGGATAACAGAAAATATGGGAAAAGGATTGACTAATTCACAGTGAAAATACCACAAACGTAGTTTTAGTTTGGAAGAAAAATTTCTGCTTCCGGAAAAAAACTTTAGATTAATTACATCCAAAGTTTTCCTCTTTAGTAGGGTAATAAAATAAGGAGGAAATATGTATAGTTAGAATAGGCGACAACTATATATTATAGATCGCTTAACGTCTAAAGTCTGTTTGTTTGTTAAGTTCTCTTAATATTGTTTTAAGTTGGTTTGTTATGCCGTTAACTAAGACGTTAATCGTGGGGCACTTATTAACGCCTAAGGGGTTAAATCAACAGATAGAAAACGAGATAAATAATCGCTTATCCATATGGGCTTTTTTACAGCAGTTTGCTGCTGTATCTTCTCTCTGAAGTCGAACCGTCCACACTTACTGTTCTCGAAGAAGGTAGATACTTAGGTATAGCTATCCGGGACGTAGGAGGTGTTACTTGGACCAAGGTTGGGTTCTTGTCTAACCTCATGGCTAATCTCCTTTTGCTTCTGTCTTCCCATAGGGAAGGCGGATGGGGTGGGGGGGGACTCAATCGATTTTCCATGCATCCAAGCCCCGAGAGTGGGGTCCGCCCCGATCACCCAATCATGAAGCCAGAGGCCAAAAACAGGAATCTCATAGGGCTGTCTGAAAGCGATAAACCGTGTTTTGGATCAATGTTCGTTTGCCTCAAGAATCGATATTCAGGGGCTAATCCAAATGAACAAGTCGAAACAAACAAGTTTGTGTGTGTGTCGGGTTGGAGGGTGGGTTGCTTTTGTGTGAGAGTGGAGAGGATTATCGTAATTTTAACAACAGTTGAAGAGAGTCTATTGATTTTGTCGTGAGAAAGTTCCTAGGTGTCTGCTTGGTTAGTCTCTGATCTTTTCGAGCACGCTTGAGCGACTATCGACTTCCGTACGAGGCTAACTCGTTTGCTATCTTTAATATGTGAACATTTGCATTAATATGGTTTAACATTGGGTAAATAGGTTCTTAAAACCGTTGTGTCAAGGAGCTCAATGGATAGACCACCAGGGTATCTTTGGAGTACAACAATTCTGATATCTTAAAAGCAATATTGGAATAAAATTCACCCCAAGGTGACTCCAAAAGAATCAAGATTTAATCATGAAAAGAAGGAAAACTCGTACACAAAACAGGGTACTTTTCACTTAGAGGATAAATCATGATGCAAGGGACAGATTTTTGGAAGCAAAATGGAATGGAGATAACAAGAATAGTGCCAAAAGTTACAGATATTCTAAAATGAAATTGCAAACCTCTTTAATCCGAAAGACTAGGATGTTGATTGCGATATATAATCTACTGGAAGAACAGACTCATTTCTAGGTAGTGATTCGCTTCAGCAATCACCAAAAGTTAAAATAAAAAAAATGTCAACCCCTCGATTTGGGATACTAACGAGAAGAACTTGTCTTTGCTAAGAAGGATAGCCCCCCCCCCCTCTATCCTTTTTGTTCTGTCTATCTGTACACCAGTATCAGGCATTTTCGTCCTAAGTTAGACCTATCCACGTGGGGGGAAATATGCGTGGAAAAGACAATGAATTAAAATAAGTGTGTTTGAGCGAAAAATACTACTAAAAAATCATGAATAGAAAGGATTGCGATACCATATTTCTTACTAAATGCTCTAGGAACAGTTAGTTCAATCCTCAAGGAAAAGCTTCAAGGGGATTAAGCTTCACCCTGCTTAAAGGCTTAGTTGGAGTTCGTGCGAACTTGGCCACATAGCCGGTTTCAAGAGATAGGCAGGGGGCAGAATCTAATTTCATGCCTGAAAAGTAATCCTTTTGGTATATTTTTAAGCCAGGATGTTGTTAAACCTTAACAGACGTTGTCTCAATTCGAGTTGTAACAGTCAAGATCTTATAATCATAGGGATACTCCCGATAACAGGCTATCGATATCTCTTGATCGTTTGAGGATGACTTGTGCCGTACAAGGCATACTCAAATAACCTTTACCGTCCGCGATCCGAACAACTTACAAAGGCCACAAAACCCCCACAATAAATAGAGATTTATTTGTGAAAATAAAAATATTAAAAAAACTTATGTTTAAACACTTTCAAGTTAAACATTATCAATTCGTACAAATTATAGGAAATAGCATTCAAGAAATATATTTTTATTGCTAGTATTGTAGTTTCCAAGTTTTGTTAACTGCCTGATGCATACTTTGCAAACTCTTCGACTTAAAATCGTTATAATCGATCCTAGTTTCCAATCAAGGTCCCTATATCTTTATTCCTCCCTGTGATTTATTGAACATATATTTAAATTTGAAGTTGTTTGGAAACTTGCATGAAAGAGAACTATGAATGACGTTGTGAAGCAATTCAAGGCTATCAGTAGTTCAAGTCATGATAGAGTTCTTTTGGGAATATTTCATACGTAAAGAAGAACCGTTAGAAATGCACGTCATTTCGAACCCCATTTCCTTTTTCGGGTCTAATATTAGTGACTTCAAATTTGGAAGCTAATTCTTGTTGTAAAGTTCGTCATCAGTTAGCTCTTCGAATGTATCTGGGACACTGACAAAAAATATAAGTGTCTTAAAGTATTCCTCAATCTTTCGAGATTAAAAAAAAATGAAATAAGCATCTCGTTATCGAAATGACAAGGAAATAATGAGAGAACGACACTGGTTACCTTTTCAGAACCCAGTACAGCGGTTAGTCATGTAAACATGCTGCAATTATATATTATTTAGACGATCAGGTAGGAATTATTCCTGGCTGCAGAACCCGTAAATGGAGAGTTTGGAGGTTGATGGTGAGGCTGGCACTTGGCGTGGAGAAAGCGCGTGAGATTTGAACGAAAGGCGAGGCGATAAGAACACAATATGATCCTCATTTCTTCTCAGTGCCACTAGATACCCTCGAGTGGCGTGAGGTTGGCAAGTGTGGTCATCATGGATGTGACCAGCGTTCGCTGGCTGCGCCACCATCTTGTAGGTTTTCGGCTCAATTGTGGCGAAAATAATCAATCGTATGTTGTCCCTTGTGTATTGAAAACAGTGGTACGACTTATTTGAATGCTGATTGTCTAGATCAGTGGCGTAGTTAAGGGGAGGGAACCCAAATTTAAAAGTTACCCCAGGATCCCATTGGATGAGGCCCCAAACGAGTCTCCCATCCCTTCTTTGAATGACAAAAACAGTTAATAAAACAATTTAATATAGAGGCCCATAAAATATAGACTAATATTAGCTCAAGCATTAATCAAGAAAAGTATAAGAAGTTACTTAAAAGTGAAATTTTTGTGATGCCGTTTCTAAAGGCTTTGTTTTATAATGAGTCATTTTTTATGTTTCTCTGTATTCTTAGGGCATTTTTATAGCTCTATGAGCCATGTGGATCCTTAAAAATTAAAAAGAAATATTGCAGGAGTAGTTATTTTCGTGTCATCCATGATATCAATGATGCGTATGTTGGGGGGGACCCCAAAAGAAATAATGGCCCCGAGCCCCCAAATCCCTAGATACGCCACTGGCTTAGATATAAAAATATACGGCTGGACAAATTTTAAAAATGTCATCGCTTGCTTAATCAGGGAATTTGATTACATAGATCTAGTCATTCTGATGTATAAAAAAATATTACTAATATTCGATCATCTTCTACACCTGAATCGAAATTTAGGAAGATTTTTCCTGATTCCAGTTTAAAATATTTTTACTGAAAATTAAAAGCTCTAATTTTGGGTGGAATTGGCCTAACACTTATAGATTTTATGCGATCAAATGATGTTCATGGCAGTTGAGACCATGGTCGGGAAAAGATTCCCAAAAGAGAGTCACATAAAAATCATAATTTTAGCTAGAGAAAAAGCCAAGTTAATAATTAGAAAACCATAATAGCTTAAACATAAATTTAATAACTCCTACTATGTCAAGTACATTTTTACAAATCTATCTACATAATGTATATAATTTATTGAGCGGTCGATGTTACTATTATTTCAATAAGAGTTTGAATTTCAATATTATTGCTCTTGCTTAATTGTGATTAGGTCACGTATGAGAAGTATCTTTGCCTAAAATTAGCATAGTGACCTAACATTGTGTGCATATGTTCGCCCGAGCTTACTTCACCACATTTTTTTGCCATTTTCTGTTTCGGGTTGGACAGCTTTGCGTTATGACTTGTGGTAGATGTGAAATGTAGTTCGAATACCTCGTAAAAGACGTTCACAAAAAAGAACAGATTTGGACAAACCACGAAAAAATGCTACAGGATAAAAGTAATAAAATGTAAAAAAATTGGATTAAGGTAACTTAAATAATAACCAAAATCCAAGTGAAAAACGTCACATTTAATTTAAATGCCGTAAACAAACTAATAAAAAAATACTTTAAAAGAGGTAGGGATACTCCACCCTGTCGTGTTTTACGTTAAGGGAGTCCCCCTTCATGTAATTATGGAAACCTACTCTATCTAGAAAAATACTAAAGCTAAAAATCTGTAGTGGATAAATGTATATCACGCAAATAAGCTAAAATTGGGTGTATTGGAGCTAAAAGGCACAATGAGAGCACAGAAGGAGCGAAAATTAGAGCCGTTTATATACTTCCACCGCCATACACAAACAGGATGAGGCCTCGGCTTCGGAAAAACATGAAAAGGGACGGACTGATTTAACTTGATTTTAGCTCTCTCCTGGCGAACGCCATGGAGAGAGAGCGAAAGGCCAAATGAGACCTCATAGAGGTGACTGGAAGGAAGGTCATAGGTAATTGCCGTCAGTCCTTCGATAAAGGGTCGGGTGTTCTTGGGTATGGATTGATACCAAGAGAAGGAAAAACTGAGACTGGGAGAGAAATAAATGAGGCAGTCCCGCGGGAGTGAGCACAGTGTGAGCCGTAACTCACCAGAGTGTGACCAAGTATGGAATATAGCGATCTGGGGGTGTATGATAAGTTAGGGGAAAAATGAATGGCCCATTTAATTTATCGTGCCCATTTAGGAAAAGTAAACCTGTCCCTACAAATAAATGGCCAAGAGCTTCCAAATTGGATCTTTCAACTGTTTAAGGGAATGACAAGGACGTAAACAAGGCAGGTTACTTCATCTTCAAGTTATTTTCACCATCGAAAACATGGTCACTAATGAGAGAGGTGGGGGGTAGGGGCGCTAATATTTGGAGAGAACATAATATACGAACACAGGGTAAGTGTAGAATGACTAAGAAGTTGACACTAAGAAATGGGGTTCACATGATAATAGACACCGTAGGCGCAAAGTCGAGATACATAAAGTTCGGCCAGGCCGATGAGTTAGCTAGAAGGCTTCAATTAGGCCGGGACCTAAACCTTAATGCAAGATGGCAAACAGGATCAGGCGGAGACAAACCTTCATCATTTAAGATACAAAAGAAAGAAAAAAAGAGAAGATATACTGAAGCAGCCAAAGTCGAGACATCCCAAACTGTTTTAGTGTCCCATTTATGGCGAGGGTCCTTGAGGCGAATCGCAATACCCTAACCTTATCCATATCAGAGATAATACGGATGAATTGTGGGGATCGAGGGGTTATGGTAAATGAATAAGGCACGGGGTTAATCCAAAAGAGGCATTGATAACTTAATGCCTCGAGGAAAAGTAGTATAATCATCAGATTGGCAACCCAAGAATGAGGTAGCTGTGAAGACACATGCTTTACAAGGGCTTTTCGAATAGCGGCCACACTCAACTGAAGGGCTGCATTTATGTGTTGATTTCTTTCTCTCTTTGGATTGACTTTAATAAAACAGAAAATAGGAGTCATTCAGTCTCCCTTTAGATTGCCTAATTACAAAAAATAAGAACCATTTAGTCTCTTTGACCGCCCTTTATTAGTCAAACTTTTACACTGTTAAGCCACGTTTTGAGAGAAAACATTTTTTAACAATAAACTAATTTAAAAATAAACTAACTATAAGTAAACTTAAAAGAAATAGTATAACTATATTAAAAACATAACAATTAAAAGGTATTGAAAGGCTTCTAAGGTGAGGAAAGCCCTCCCTGGCCCTAAGCGTACACCCGACAATTTAAAATAATCCAATCATGAGGAGGAACCCAGATTAGTCACCCAAAACTCTGAGACCTCAAACTCGATTGGCAGAGACATCTCGCTGCACCTGAGACAAGCGGAACAACAACGCTCGCCGACTCGCAATAGGATTTCGTTGAAAATATCCTAATCAAATAGTAGAAGGATAGGAAATAAGATGGATTTGTTACGAGGGGCAGTGAGTGTAGAGAATTTTGGTGTTATTGCAATAACAAAGTCATGGCTTGATTTAACAGGGAAGAACCTTAGACTTTAGACTTGAGGTCCCGATTTCTGTTTCATAGGAATAAGAGGAAAGGAGGAGGGGTGATTATTTATATTAGGGATAATCTCCGGTGTTGTAAAAATACTACACTAGAACAGACGCTAACCCAGAGCAATTATGGCTAGATGTTAAGGAGGGGTACGATATACACGTCTTAGGATTATTATATAGACCGTAAAATCTTAATAAGAAAGCTTCCTGTTTTCTGTGACAGGAGATAGAATTTGCATATAGAATTTATCATGTGAGTATAATGGATGATTTTAATTAGAGAAATATAGACTGGGAAGCCTTTGTTATTACGAGTAAGGAAGAGGATATTAGCGATTGGGGAAAATTTGGAAAATAGAGACCATTGCGAAATTATATTTAAGTTAAAATGGAACAAAATTCTCAGTAGAATAAATGAGATTAAAGTCACAGACTTTAGAAAGGCAGATTAAATTGGTCTGAGGAGGCATTTAGAAACAGTTGCTCGGGGACTAACGAGTGAGATAAGGTCTTGAAAAGTGAGATTAATGGGAGAGGTCGTGGGGGAAGATAACCCTTAGGTAGAAAAATATGTGTAAATCAGGAATATGAACTAATGATTAAGCAGTTAATTGCCGAGGAGAATATGAATATTCATTCCGTTTAGGGAAAGTAGAACAAAGGTTGTTGATCTTAAGTGGATGTTGGATAAAATTAAGCATTATATCGGAATTAAAAGGGACATTTATATAAAAAACGGTCAGAATCAATTAAGGCAGATATACAATGAGCTAACTAGCTACATTAAAAAGTTAATTAGGGTAGCAAAGAGACATTAGAAAAGTAAAGTGGCAAATAAAGCAAAGGAAGATACCAAAGGTTTCCTTCAATTATACAGGACAACGGGTAGGGATAAAATAGATCCCCTTAAAACAGCAGATGGAGAGTCAGTGAGTGATAGTGATGCAATTGCTAGGAGGTTAAATAAGAATTTTCGGTTAGTAATTTCAATCGAGGATAATCTAATTGTAGCTGAGAGGACTTTGGTCTTCAGGGGTAATGCGAATGAAAAATTATAGGATATTTTAATTACCAAAGAAATAGTCTCAAAATAAATAGATAGAATTAAGGAATGTAAAGATGTGTTAAGTGAACCTCTAGCATGCAGATTTAGAAAATCGTTAGAGACTGATGTTATACCAACGGCACGGAAGAAACCTAATGTGATACCTATCTTTAAGGAAGGATATAAAACGATATGTCTAATTACGGGCCAGTGAGTTTGACATTACTGGCCGGGAAAATGATAGAATCTACATATATAGCGCATAAGTTGATGGTAATTTTAAATAATAGTGGTACGCACATTTCATGGTACTAAAACCTGTAATACTGCTTTGTATCGTTGTAATTTTGTCCTAGGAGCAATATTTCGATGGCAGAGAGGGTCTAAAAGGCAATATTTCAATCCCATGCTTCAACACAATAATTTTTCTACGACGCAATCTTGAAATTCTATGAGTCGGACTAACGCTCGCACGCGCGTTTCACTATTTGTTTGAGGGTCGGAATGCTATGGGACGGCTTAAGTGACGGTCCCTCGTTTATTTTTAATGTTAGTATCAGTTAACATTTATAGTTCCGAACGAAGATGTAATAGAAATACCAAAAGTGAAGGAAAATTTCAAGAACATCCCCACCACGAATTTGTGCCATAAAATATAATTTTCTGACGGATTTAGGGGCCAGGAACGCGAATATGATATTCATTGCCGCCGTAAATGGCTTACCTTCGAGTTAGCTTCAAATTTAGATAGCACAGCTACCATGAATAGCAAACATATAGTGAAACGCGAGCGCGAACGTTAGTCCGATTCAGAGCATTTCAAAATGGGGACGTAGAAGAATTATCGTGTCGCAGAATCGGGTTGAAATCGTGCCGTTTGTGATTTTATAATGTACGATAGAATTTATAACGTATGATAAATCCTCTTCGCCATCGATATATTACTCCTAGGACACTCTTACAAAAATACGAAGCAGTATTACAAGATTTAGTAGCATGAAAAGATGGTACCAATTAATAGACAGCATCCCATAATTAGCTTATAAAAGTAATTACTAAAAATGGTAAATATGTAGATTAGCGACTCGAACGATGGGACATACTATTTCGTCCGTGTTCCAAAATAATTCTTCGTTTTTGGAGTACATTTAAGGGGACGGCTCGTGTGGGAGTAAACACAATGGGGGGACCACACTACCATGATCCTGAGTTTGATTAAATTAGGGGAAGTGTGGGGGGCACACCCCCCCAGTATATAGTCCTAAATGTTTATAGACTAATTTGCTAACTTTTACAGACGTGAATGATTTAACCAAATCATGTCAGCGCCTTTAATCGTTTTTGCGAATTATAATGGGGGTGGGGGTGGGGTCTGACGTCAGACGACTCAAACGCGCCTGAATATTCCAGTAGGGGTGAAGGAAATATTTACCATAAAAACACTTTTTCGGCTGAGTCGCTAATCTACATGTTTACCCTAAAAACAATCTGATGCGTACATTTCTTATATTTCTATTTTAGAATTAAATAAAATAGTCATTCTTCAATGAAATCGAGGTCGTTTTTTATAGCTTTAATTTAAACCATAGAAAATATAAGTTTGTTTCAAAATGGGGGACCCAAGTATATTTTACAACAAGTCAAAATTACTATGGTCTTTAGTTTACTTTATCACACCAATCACATCTATAGTCTATAGAACACTATCTGAAAAGGTGCATCTCACAGGAATCCTCTTATTTTATCTGTCAGGAAGGGCCTAAACCACCTTTCTTAAGAAAACTTCTAAGAAGAAATATATGCGCTTTTGGGGCTGATTGGTGATTCCTCAAGTTCCTCTTGAGCGAAGGTCGCCCCCCCCCCAACCTCAGAATGGGTTACTCTTCCTAATGCTAAATTCTTGGCTCTTTATTCATACTGTTTACCTTACCTCGAACTTACTTCTCACTAGCACTACATAACTTGGTCACCGGCAAGGTCTGAGGTGCAGTTGGTAGTAAGGTTATGGGGGTGAGGGAGGTAGCTCTTGAAGGTCGTCCCTAATTATGGGGAAACCTTGAAGGTAATAGTGAGGACAACCCAAGAGCGTGGAAAGATGGACGATGGTTGCCAGTAATGGTGATAGATTTCCGAGTTATCGCGTAATCTTTTGGCAAGGATTCCAGTTGATACAGATGCCCCGGTTGGTTTGCGTTGCCCTTCCTTATTTTCCACGAGAGTTATTTTGTTGATTGCTATGGGGTGCCCTTAGCCGAGGGGTGGTCTTATTCTAGCGACAAGGTCAAATAGCTCCGGGGATGGGGATAGACCACACCAGGGTAGAACACCGGTATTTCGGGAGTTGAGGAATTGTGATTAACGAAGAGAATGCGCAACGGTTGTTTTCCCGATTAATAAGGCCTTGAAGCAGGAAGATTGAGGAACGTCAGGATATTGAAGTCACCAAAGCAAAAATAGAAATATTATTGAACTAGATCTTATTGCACTTTACAAAAGTTTTTTAATTAAGTTTTAAGTTCTAAGTTCGAGGTCAAGTGCGGGCAAGGTCTAAAGGAGGCCGGACGAATAGAGCCTTTAAGAGTCGCACCTTAATGTCTGCGTTATGTACACGACTATATAAAAAGATAAATTACGCGAATCCGAGAGATCGGACTGAAAGATATATAACGCGATATATTGTTATATAAAACAATGAACTAATTATTCTCTTTGTTCTGGCTTCACACAGTTATATATTCAATTTAAGCCACGCCCTACAAGTTCCTCGTCCAACTAAGCCACACCTCCCTCTTATGTACCGGCCTGTTGATTTGATGGCATTAACATAACTCGACTTTTGATTGGATACTGCCGAACATACTGATAAGGAAGGCACTCCGACTATTGCGTAAAATTCTCTGTGGGCGGTGGCATGTTGCCATGGAGACAACTTCCTAATTTGGTTTCTATTTGTTTAATAGTGATAGCTATCCGGTTTATTCTGGATTCTGCCTCGATTATAATGTTGGCCTAAGATTACCTCGAATAACTCTAACAAAGATAACTGTGCTCTGTTTACTACCGTGTAACATTCTCGTAAACAGCACTAAATTTACTTTTCTCTCTTTCTGTACTTGATTCGTGTAGAAACTCTCGCGTGTGTCCAATTTTAGACGTACACGCCGGTTGCTACAAGTTATAGTGAACCCCTGCAGGAGACCCCATTAGGTGGCGAATATATGGGGGCCGATTCACGGTCACGAGCCAGAACCCAACTCTGGACCGCTGTTAGGGCTAGGCCTAGATAATTAGGGTTGACCAAGGAGAGTGCGAATGTTGGAAGGTAGGCGAGATAGAACTAGGATAGATAGAGGGGCTCCTCCCACTAGTGGAGACTGGATAAAGTCGCTACAGCTGAAGATCAACAGAAGAAACCCTCTCAGGAAAAGATCACCACAAGTAGTAGTGCAATGCATATTTACTGATCTGGGAATACCATTAATCATAAAGACGTAAAACAGCTACTCTCATCTGCTGGGAGCATTAAGCTAAGCAAGTTGAATTCGGAAGCAAGAGTACCCCCACAAATCACGACTAACAGAAGTGTCATCTGCCGAAAAATCGAGTCCTGGGCAGAAGAGCACTCATGCCAAGAAATAAAGGAAGAACTAAGGAGAGGCATAAATGGCTCAAGATAGCAGAGGTGATCAAATTTAAAGATAACACTCATGTTTTCAAAGTCATTTGCTAATCTAACGAAATGGCTTTGAGGATCATCGAACAGGGATTTCTCGCTCTCAACATGAGAATCCCATCCGCCCACATACAAAGAGACGTCTTCACAAGCATACAGATATGCCTCAGATGTTATGCGTTGGAGGAACATACGACTCAAAATTGCCCCCGAAACGACCTAATCATCTGTTTTGAATGTGGAACTGAAGGCCATTCTTGGTGTTACTGCAACAACACGGATAAAAATTGCATTAAATGCCAAGGGGGTCATTTAATGCATGATCTGTTCCAGAAAAAGAAAAATAGCAACTCATGCGCAAAAAGTGACCAACACAGATAAATTTGGATGGTAGTCTCAACGTGCAAATACTTACTTGTATAATACATGCCCACGTGATAAACATATTTACGCAACAACAGTCAAGAGTATGTTACAGGAAAACGGGCTCGAACCGATGAAATTCCCCAAAGAAGTCGACTAATCGGCCATTTTCAAAATCAAAGTCATAGAAAACCCAAAACATGAGTTAATCGAAGAGGTGAAAGGAAACCAACAGGCAGCAGAAACAGAAGAGGAGACATACAGCGATTACTCAGAGACTGAAAATACCTCCGACGACACATAGCAAGAGTGCACTCGGCTTACTCTCAGGAAAGCCGAAATATATAACAGATCTATATCTTCAACTAAAAGGGGTCCATCACCCAGAGATGAATTACCAGATGGACCCTCGAATGCAGTCAGCAGAGGGGAAACCCAAGAGAAACGAAAGAAGAACCAGAAAAAAAAGAAGAAACACCGATAACTTAATAGATAAGACAAAAAAACAGGAAACGAATAAACCTACGGAAATTAATAATTGGATTATGGATATTAAGAAATTAAAAATACTACAAATTAACACATGCGGATAGAAAGACAAGGAAACTATGTACAGGAACTTATTCAGAAAGATTGACCCAAATGTTATACTAATATCAGAAGATGGAAGAAACAGAGAAAACGGGAAATTAAAGATATGGAACTACAATGTTAACACAAATCTTCCAGGAGAAACACACGACGGAGCGACAATAGCTTTCAAGCAAGGATTGCAGTACAAAACAATACAAGGATTAGAGGATGCATATTTAGCTTTAGAAATTAAAATAGAATTAAGCAGCATCATTGTCGCAACTGGATACCAGCCACCCAGGCGCCGCCAATTACCGGTAAAAAACTTTACTAAACACTTCAACTATAGGATACCGGTCATTTTGATGGGCGATTTAAACGTCCATTGCGGGGCTTCTGGGTACAGAAATACAAACATAGTCGGAAGACAACTTAACTCGCTGATCAATATACGTATACTGCAAATACTGGGACCCAATTTCCCTACATACTTACGAAGAGAACACGCAACAAAACCAGATATCTGCCTGGCTAACTTCAATCTGCCCTTTAACTATTTTATGAAACCAGTGGATGTTCCTTGCAGTGACCACACTGAGACTCTAATTCACATAAACAAGAATCCTATACAAATCTCTTCAAAGAAATGGAAGGCGTACCATAGAGCGGATTGGGATAAGTACAAAGAATTACTTCAGGCTTACGTGCCCAGCCCGCTCGGGGAAGCCACTCTAGAGGAAATCGATGGGGAGTTGGATAGGATTAGAGAAAAAATTATAAGGCCAGATAAGGGGGCCGCCCCCATTGACTCGTTCTAAACCATTAAAAAATTTAGGTGGACACCAGAAAGGGTGGCTTTGAGCGAGGAGATCAGTCGGGCGGCAGAAAATATAAGATTCGGAACATCAAGGGAAGCAGACAACGCACTCAGGAGACAGAGAAGAGAGCTATGCTTTCCGCCCAACCCCGCCTCCCAAGACATACTTAAAATCCAGTTTGCTGACCTGCCCCAAGAAAATGAAACAGAAAAGGAAACGGAACCGAAAAAAAGTGGTACCCGCAGAAGAGGACAATTCCAAAGACGAAAATCTCAAGAAAAGTCCGCAAAAGAAAAAAAAAACATAGAGGAAAGAAGAAGAAAACAGAAAAAGACAGAAACGTCCCAACTACGGAAGAAGAAGAGGAGGACGAAGAGGAAGACGAAATACTGAAGTACCCCGGATTTCGATTCACGGAGAAAATGGAACTTCTGGAACAATGCTTCTTCTTCAACGGTGAGGACGTGTCCGTCAGGGTCTTCGGATGTACCCTATGTAGGCCCCTAAAAGGAGATCTAGCACGGCTTCTCTGAGGGATTCACAAGAGAGAATTCAAAGGGACATTTGAGGGACCGTGCTACGCTAAAGAAATAGAAGGCCTACCTCCAGAAGGACTCGTCTCATTCCGGACTCGAGCGCCCATACGGTGAACATCTCGGTTTTCAAAAACATCAAAAATGGACAAAAAACCTCAGAAATTGAAAAAAATAAAGTGAACACAGTGTGCAATAGAAGTATATAATAGAAAAATGTCCTACAAAGTGTCTAAAAGTGGTAATAATAATTTAAGTGGAATAATAAAAAATTTTCAGAGCAATTAAGATAATAATAATAAATGATATAAATAGTGAATAAGATCACTAATATAAATAGTAAGAACATAAGAAAAGAAGGAGACTGCAAAAGATCATTCATGGCCTACACTGTGCGACAAAAGAGCATATTAGAAACATAAGTGTCCAAAAAGTGTTAAACATGGTAATAATAAGAGTGACTAAAAGTGAAACAAAGTAGATAAATAAGACAAAGATGAAGGTGAAAGCGAAATAATAATAATAATAATAAAAAGAAGTTAAAAGTAAATAAATAGGATAATAATAAATTAAGCTATTAAAACTAAAATAACAAGTGATACAAAATTAGGTAAACATGATTTATAATATAATCAATAGATAAAGTTTGAGTGAACATCTTAACAAAAGTAAAATTTAGTTTAATTAATCGAAAAAAATAATTTAATTAATCCAGAAAATTTAACGTGATACATAATTAGGTAAATGTGATTAATAATATAAGCAATTAGGCAAAATTTAAGAAAAATAATTAAAAATGAAGATCTAATGAATCATAATGTAATTTAATTAATCAGGTAAAATTGAATTAAATAGGTAGGACTAACAATCTAATATAAAAAGAAATAAATAAACTTAAATGAATAAATAAGCGATGTATTAAGAAATATCAAAAATCCCATTTCATGTGTATATGTACATATATTTAAAGAATATAAATGTTAAATTTCCAAACTCCGACTCGAAACTTTCTCTTCTCCTCTGAAATTCCCCAAAACCTTTTACCACTATTACTTTATATTATTTTTACATATATGTAATTAATTTAAATATTTGTAAAAATTCATTATATTTCTTTCTTCAATAAATCGATAATCACTTTGCCTTCATATGGATTTTGATATCAGATGTTGATAAATTTTCTTACGAAGATTTTCGGACAGCGATTCAAACCTTATAACTGATTGGAGCTCAGTGCATCGTTTCCTCCTGTAAAAGAAGATTTTGCTTAGTAGATGGATACAAGACTTCATTTTATAAACAACGCTAACACGTTAGTCATCTCTGACCCGATTAAAGAGGCAAAGAAAAGGTCAGGCCAGCTGAAAAACGTGGAGATTTTCTTCACTCTGCCTACGGGGATTTTTCAAAAGATTCTTACAAGCTAACCCTAGGCGACTTTATGTCAGCCTACCCCCCCCCCCTCCTTCCTTCCGACTCCCTCGACGGAGACGGAGTAACGAAGCAGAAATAAACTGGACTGTCTTTCATCTTGCCTCGACCCAGCTATGTCGCTCTTTGTAATAGATATAATTGGGGGAGCCAAGGAAAGCTGGTTTGAAGAGTAGCCACAGTGGAACTCGGCGTTAGGGGAACCCGGACCAGGGGCAGGACTGCAACTTCCGGGGAAGGATGTGGGCCCCGCCTCCACTCTTTACCCAAGAGGTCCAGCCAGGACCATAGAGGAAAGCAAAACCCGTCTCTATGTATGCCGGCTGCAGTCCTGATACCTAAACCCGCGAGCGGCAACACACTCGGTTAGCGATGGTTGATTCCGCGCTAACCAACAAAAAAGTCTGCCATGTAATCACACCTCGTGAGCGCCCCCCTTCCCCCGGGTTTACCTATCATCATTTCATCGACCCTATTTGATAGTTCACGTTCATGGGACACATAGTTGCGACGGAGAGGAAGGAATATTGTTTGAAGAGAGGGAGCACAAACTTTAACTCAGAATCAAGACGACTTAGACTAGCAAATAGAGAGAAGAAGAAGAGCACTGTTTTGAGAGACCACTCTCTCGAAGAGATGGCCTAAGTAAACACTACCAGAATCCCGCTGCATACTATGGATGGACAACCCAAGCTCTGCAGGGAAAAGGTTTTCAAGGTAGGCTACGGAAAACTGAGCATAGCCATGGTTAGACTCCTGGAAGTGTCTTCAAGGTACGTCGATATCTGCGAAAATGAGAGAGACATCGGGGCCATTAGTAAAGAAAAGGCTGTCGAGGTCCTTCTTGGAATCGGACTGCAGCCGGCCATACCATCACAAATCCTGGCCCACAGGAGTGTGGTATGTCGGCGTCTCGACCCATGGATCGGGCACCCACCACGCCAAAGAAGAAATTAAGGAAGAAATACAACTTCGACAATCCTGGGCTAAAGTAGTCGAGGTGATGAAATTAAAAAAAATAGGAGAGAGAATAGTGACTACTCACATGTCTTAAAAGTAGTCTTTGCAGAGACTACAATGACCCAGAAGGCCAAGGAACATGGACTCCTTATGTTCAACGCTAAAGATAGCGGAGAACAAATCGAGAAAAAAGAGTTTACGTCAGTCCAGTTCTAACTCCGATGCTATAAGATTGAGCAACACGCGACCAAGGACTGCAGAAAATCCTTGGAGACGTACTCCAAATGCAGCGATAAGGGCCACCATTGGGAACAATGTACAAACACATACGAAAGATGCACCAACTGCGAACAGGGACATATATCGATGGTCATGGATTATCCAGTCAAGAAAGAGGTAATCAAAAAGAAGCAGCTAGAAAGGAAACAAGACCAGACGCGGAGGTACAATACCACATAGGTTTAAGTAGCAAAGTCGGCACTTACACAAGTAGACGCAAATAAAACCTACCTGAAGATACAAAACGAGAATTAGAACAATATTTTGACGTGCATTCTCCACGCTCACGTCATGAATCTAACACAACCGGGTACATTTGCAAAAGAATTGAATTAAATGCTCGCGAAAAACGGATTGGACCAAATGTGGTTTCCGGACAATCTCCCTTCCGGAGCTGTACTGCAACTGCAGACGGTACCAAACCGAGAGACAGAAGAAGTGAAACAAGACGGCACCACAAAGCAAAACCTTAAAACAGGAAACAAAACCAAAAAGGAAAAGACAAAAGAAGCGGTAGAAGTAAAAACTCCTGCACAGAAACACAAAAGAGTGTACAAAGAAAAAATCGAAAGAACAGAGACGGCGACATCGGAATCAAAAGCCAAGGGGAGGAAAGGTAAAAACAAGAAACTAGAAGCGGATAGAATCAACCTATTTACCTACGCGTGCGAACAGTTTCCCTTCTTCGAGCACAGGAAAATCTTCCAAGGTATTAAATCAAAAATATACCAGTGGAAATTTGATGCTGATATCGACACATAAACAATAGAAGAAACATTACTCCGCTACAGAGTCGTTCTACATGATGATACGTGTGAGCACGTCTCAAATGCTGAATTCAAGAAGAAAAGGAACGGGAGAAAGAAAAAACACTACACAGAAGCACTAAAAGGAAAATATGGAGAGAGTAAGCAATATAATGAGGATCTTGACACTCAACGTAGATGGATGGGAAGGGAAAGCTACGGCATATGGAAACATATTTCGTGTGCTGGAGCCAGACATCATATTAATAACAGAACACAGTATTGACACTACATCTGGTCCAATTAAAATACCGGACTACAGAGTTGTCATGAAAAACCATTCACAGGAAAAGTTTGATGGTGCTGCTATATCTGTCAAGGGGAATATCTCGTTGAGACTCCTACCGGAGCTAGACGAATTCTTTATGGCGGTTGAACTCCAAACATTGGTAGGAGACCTCGTGATTGCCGCAGCGTATAAACCCTCTCAACGAGCCTACCTGCCCATAAATATCCTCTACACGCTGTTTAGGGATCGCAGAATGACAATCTTAGGGGGGCACCTCAATTCCAGATGCCGAGCGGCAGGCTATGGTAGAACCAACTAAAGAGGCCGAAACTTGGAATTGATTATGGGAAGAAAAAATATCCAAAGAATAGGGCCGGACGTTGCGACCTATATCACTTCCATATCAGCCACCAAACCTGACATAATCTTAACAAATGAAGGTTCCCCTTCAACTACCATAGTGAGCCGGGTACAGCAGTCCCAAGTGATCACATAGCGATTCTCACCAAAATCTCACTTTTGCTAATCCATCTACCAGCCAATCTCCGAAAAAAGTACGGCCAACTGGGAACGTTACAAGAGACAACTTAGTCTATTCGCCCCAGCTGACCTGAGCGACGCAACCTTGGACGTGATAGATGAAGAGCTGGAGAGGATAAATGCAACTATTCTAGAAGCAATCAGTGAGTGTGTACTCAAGGCAGGGTAGAGAACTCCTCCTCAACCTAGATAAACATAGGAAATGAGGGCAGTCGCTCGTGATCACCGGTAACTGTATGAAGAGATAAGACGGGCGTGTTCAAACCGTGAGAGAAGCTCGCTACTACGGCGACTAAGCACCGAGCTCAAAGACGCTATCTACCTTTAACAAGAGGAAATATGGAATAACTTAATAGATAGAGTTGATAACGTGTTGAACCCCGTTAAATTCTGACGACAACTCAGAAAACTAAACGGACAAACAGGAAAAATGAAGGCTTGAATTAAAGAGAACGGGGATTATATAGAGGAACCGGCAGTTCTGGAAGAAAGATTTTGAACATACTGAAAAAATGTCCACAGCATCACTTCAGAAAACAATGAAGAGTTCAACCAGGAATTCGAAGGCCAACTGATAGAAGATAGGAAACAGATCATACATCGAACGTACCCGCAACACCAAGTAGACGAAGGCAAGCAGATGGCAGACCAAGGCCAACCCACAACACATGAGGAGGTCACGGCCACTGTAAAGTCCTTTGAACAAAGGGCACTAGGCTGGACAGGCATCAGTAAATGCAACTTAGTAAATGAACACAGCAGATCATTCAGGGAATCACTAATATCTTCAATGCTTCCCTGAATACGGGTCACTTCCCAGAAGGCTCAAGGATTGCTAAAATAACCTTTATACCTAAGGGAGGTAAACCCCCTGATCAACTGGTCAATTACAGGCCAATCTCACTGCTTGAGTTTGTGGCAAAGATCTATGAGAAGCTCCTGGCTGATCGGCTTCAAGGCCACTTTGCCGAGCAGGAGCCCATAGCCCTCAGCAGCACGGGATCCGTAGGAGCCGGGAAACGGAAAGGGTCCTCTGTGACTATATCATGGATATAAGAGATCAGATTTCGATCGAGAGCTACACAGGACCCGAATTCGAACTCGAGGCGGGTGTTCCACAAGGTAGCTTCCTGAGTCTGTTGGTGTATCTCGTGTACACAAGAGATTTCCCTGCTCCAGTGCGGAACGATACGATGTATCTGAAGTTCGCAGATGGCATCACTAAAATCGTCCCAAGTCCCATCAGGAACCATGGAGTTCAAGCACGGGCGACAGCTGCCGAAATCGAAAATATCAACAGATTTGGAAAAAAGTGGAAAATTTAGACGAACCGTCAGAAATTCCAGGTAATTCCAATGAACCACCGGGGAGTAGACGACATCCTCGTAAATGACGAACGGTCCCTGTACTCTAACGAGGGAAAAGTCCTGGGCTTACGATGCACACAATCAGGATATAGAACCCACATTAACAACAGAGTCTCCCTAGCAAAAAGAGCGCTGAAGAAACTTTACAGATTACGAAGCCACAATGTGCCGAACAAAATGAAACTCTACACTGCCTTGGTACGCTCACTCCTGGTGTACCCAGCAGTGGTCACGCATAATAGAGCCACACTGCTCATTGACAGCGCAAGAAGGATTGATCGTTTTAAACAAACAGTCCTACACGAAAGAGTGGGACTCAAGCCAATTAATTTGCAGATCAAGAGGCTAGGGAGAAAGACATAGGATAAGGTAGAGTAAGAAATACTCGCAAATATCAACAATAATGTCGACATACCTCAACACGGACGTCACAAAGTAAAAAGAACAGCACTTTTCCCCATCGGAATAAACTATGCGTGGGAAGAAATAAGACAGAGCTATACCTAAGAATATAAACATCCAAATAATTTAATAAAAAAGAGATGGTAAAAATAAACTAAAAGAGACAATAAGGATATTAAAAAGAGGCGAAGTGCCCAAGTTCTTTTGATCCAAAAACGAAATTAAATAAACAAACAACAAAAGTTAATCATTAATCTAATGAGGCGAAGTGCCCAAGTTAAATTATTAATGAAATAGAAATTAATAACAAAAGCTAAAAGCTTAGAAAAAGAGGCGAAGTGCCCAAGTGTAATTTTAATTAAAAGAAGTAAGAGAATAATTAAACAGCAAACATAAAATAATAAAAACAATAAAGAACATAGATAAAAAGAGGAAAGTGCCCAAACTAATATTTAAACTAAATTAAGATAAAGATTAAAGGAACAACAAACATAAAAAGCCGAAATAAAAGAGGCGAAATGCCCAACGCTAAGTTAACAAACACAAATATAAATTAACGAAGAGAAAACCTACCAGTTAGCAAAATATGACTTGAAAGGCTTGAAAGCCACGACGGAGGAACCAACTTAAGAGTTAGTAAGATATTTAAATAAAATGAAGGACATGACCGTCAAGGGCGGTCATCAAAACTATAGAAGGATGAGACGTAAAAAACTAAAATTAACATAGAGAGAAATGCTAGTGATGCCCTCAACACCAGGGCAAACTAGTAAACAATTTCACACCTATGAAAACCTACCATACATTTCATCAATTTAAATTACCTTTTTCCTCCTCCGACGGACTGAATTTGGATTCTTTTTTACCACGGAGAGCTGTGAGGGCGTTTAAAGAAAAGTTTACTTTTTTTTAAAGTTAACGTTAAACTTCAAGAAACAAGAAATATATGCGCCCTCTGGACTGATTGGAGATTCATCCTGTTTTTAGTGGGCGGGGTGCTTCCCCTAAAGGGATAATTCCTCCTTATTCCACGATTTGACCTTCACTTACTTCACCGACTAAAAGCAACGTAACACGACCACCACTGCGCCCAAAGCCACTTAAAGTAGGGTATAGGGAACCTCAGAAGGAAGCCCCAATAGGGGGTCTTCCTTAAGACCACGAGCCCGAAATTCTGTGGAGACGCTTCTTAGCTTAGGCCTATTTAGGTAGGGTGGTCGTGATTCGCTAAAATACTCTCTGCCATTCTACAGTTCGAAGTATAAAGAATGGTAGTTTTAGAGGCAACGAAGCAGAACCCAACAAGAGATCGACCCGCCAGGAGTCCAGAGATCTCTAGACGACCAAACTTAATAAACAATGGAACCGGAAAGTAGAAGAAAGCTCAGCATTCTGCAAATCAACACTCAAGGATGAATCGGTAAAACATCGACATTAGGAAATAACTTCAGAGAGATCGATGTAGACATAATATTAATATCAGAACACGGACTGAATCCAGAAGAAAAAACAATGAAATTGTTCGATTACACCGTCATAAATGCGAAGCCTTCAGGTGACCATAATGACGGTGCGGCCATAGCAATAAGAAAAGGGCTGAAGTTCAAAGAAGTTAATAATTTGGATGAGGCATACTTGGCCGTGAAAATTGAAACGGAATTAAAGCCAATAATAGTAGCTACGGGATACCAAGCACAAAGGAAAAATTACCTTTCCCTGCACAACCTATTTAAAATCTTTGGCACAGGATTCCCAACCATCTTTTTGGGAGACCTCAATGCTAGGTGCAGTGCAAATGGACAAATGCTCCAAAAACAACAGAGGAGCCAACTTAGAAATGATGTTGGAAATAAACATTTTCCTGTATATTAGGACCAGACTTTCCAACATACGAGGGGCGGTCATTAAGTCTTCCGAATCGGTAGGGCGAAACAGAGGAAGGGGGATGGCTGTTTGTGGGGGTGTTAGGACAAGTTATGACAAGTCAGGACCTCCAGCCGCACGCTTCTGCCTCTTCTATTTAAGAAGCAGTAGCTGATAGCAGCTCGTCAGTCACAAATTTTTCAACAATGGAGAAGGTTGAGCACCGCGCAGTGATCCAACCTTTGACCAAAGAAGGCTAGAATGCAAAAGAGATCCATGAAGGCATGGTTGCAGTGTACACCGACACCGCCCCTTCCTATGCAACCTTTGCTCGCTGGAATAGGGAGTTTCGTCATGGTCGTGAGTCCCTTGAAGATGACCCCCGTCCAGGACGCCCGTCAGACGTGACGAACGAGGACAATGTGTCCCGTGTGGAGAGGATGATCCTCGAAAATCGACGGGTGAAGGTCTAAGAAATCGAGCGAAAACGTGGAATATCACATGGAAGTGTTATAAACATCATCCACGATAATTTGGCTATGACCAAGGTCTCTCTGCCCGTTCGGTCCCTAGAAACCTCACGCCCCATGATCGACTTCAACATCGTCAAAGTCCACAAGGCCAGAGTTGCATAAGCTGCCATGCGCGAGTGCGGATTAGAGGAGCTCAACCATCCCCCCTACAGTCTAGATCTGGCCTCTGGCCCCTACTTTTTACTCCGCCAGTTCAAGGCTGCACTGCATGGATGCCGGTTTGGGGACGATGAAGATGTCCAGCTCGCCGTCCAGGAGTGGATTGAACAGCAGTCGGGACATTTCTGGTTGTCGGGAATTCGAAGCCTCAGTAACAAGTGGTGCAAGTGCTTTGAATTCGAGGGTAGTTATATTGAAAAATACTAAAACACTTTTCCTCAAGTAGCTTCAATATGCCATACAACATCGACATGCAACCAGTTATCTTTGCATGTAGCGACCATGTTGGAACACTTTTGCTCATGAATCAATACCTGATACAGGTGCCTATACCGGCAAGGAAGAATTACAGGAGAGCAAACTGGGCAGGTCACACACAAGATCTTAGTAACTTCGTCCCAAAGGATCTCACTGACGCAAGCTGGAAGATTGACAAGAACGTTCATTGAGGCGGACGAAAGATATATACCAATGACAAGATACCGTACTCTTCCACATCCTCGATGGCCAGATGAAATGATTACTTGGCCAAATAATTCTCCATGGAGCAAATAGAGAATGATACAAAAAATAAGAAGACGGGGAGAAGAACTGAGGCATCTCATACAAGAACAGCAAAGCCACATATGCGATAGCCTAATAGAGAAAATTTAAGAAGTAAAAAGACCAAAAGAAAACTGGAGACTAATAAATAGACTAAAAGACATACCCCCGAGAGAAAAAAATTCAATTAAGAATGAATGGGGAGAAAAGATCCAAAAAGAAAGGACCACAGAAGAACTTTTTTGTAATCACTGAAAATCAGTGTTCATCATAACACCAGAGGACGAAAGATTTATTCCAGAGATAGACAAAATTGTCCACATATTCTTCCGAGAAAACAGACAAGATTACTCGAGCACCAAGTGTAGAGAGAAGAAGGAAGGAAATTCTGGGTACAGGGGCCTACATAACAGTGGAAGAGATCAAAGACGTAATACAATCACTCAAGCAGAAAGCGCCACACCCTCAGAAATAACCAGAATTAATCTTACTAAGGCACTGAACATAATTATCAGAACATTAAAGAATATTTTTAACGCGTGCTTAAACACCGGTTACTTCCCTGATAGCTATAAACTAGCTAAAATAATATTCGTCCTAAAGCCAGGAAAACCACCAAGCCACCTTAGCAGTTACCGACCAATATTGCCTTTAAACTTAATGGGCGAAGTCTTCGAGAAAATCCTTAACAGAAGACTAAAAGAATATCTTGAAGAAAATGACCTTTATAATGATTATCATTTCGGATTCAGAATAGGCAGATACACCACAATAGCACTTGGCATAATAACAGAGAATAACTATATCGATCTGGTTCTGAGAGATGTAGAAAAGCATTCGACAAATTCTGGGTCAGAGGAATGCAATATAAGATCTTAAATCTCCGGATGAATAGCAATCTGGAGAGAATAATCTGCGATTATATCACAGACAGAAGAGCATATGTGGAAATCAATGGTTATCTAGAACCAGAATTCGAATTGGAAGCTGGAATCCTGCAAGGAGGCTGTCTCAGGCCCACGCTGTATTCAATAGTTGCCTAAACTTACGGTTCGCGGACGACATAAGACAACTCGTCGTCACTTAGTACAGTAACGTACACTTTCAGGCAAGGACAATAGCTTTAGAAATCAGCAAATCAACAACTACGAAAGAGATTAGAAGATAAGGACGAACAGGAGGAAATTTACAATAATCTAAATCTCCAGGAACAAAACAGCAGAAATTGTTGTTGAAGATCAGAACTACAGATATCAAAGTGAGGGCAAAGCGCTAGGACTCAGAATAACAACAATTGGCTAACAACACCATATAACGATAAGGAAGAACAAAGCGATTCCGATGCTTAACCTACTGTACAATTTAAGAGGGATAGGCATGAAAAATAAAAATAAAAAATCTATCTTGCCCTAGAAAAGAGGTACTACTATACCCGCCATTCCCTATCAACGGTAATCAAGGACTAGAATTTCAGAACTCCAGAGAATACAAAATAAAGCTCTCTATCTATCACCAACACCCGTAGGAGATAGATGATTAGACTACAGGATCTGCACCAAGAAGCAGGATTAGAAATGCTCAACATCAACATCAGGAGCAGAGCGGAGAAAATATGAAGGAAGATAGACGAACTACCTCCGATATTTGCAGAGCGCACGAACGCCAGAGCAGAAATCCCCTTTAACACTCGATTTCCCAGCGACAGACAACAACTGAGAATCGAGGATGCTCCCATGTTTACTTAAGTAGAAATTCAAAAAGAGAGAAGGAACAAGCATAATGATATGGATATTTACCCGACTATATACAGACCCAACCGAATTTAAACAACTAAAATAGCAAGAAACCACCAACTAAGAACACAACACAGATCAAAAGTGTAAACAGAAATAATTCAAACAAAATGAACTAAAAGTGTAATAAGTGAACTAGATTAATAAGTTTAACAAAAATGATAATGAAGTGAAAGTTTATAGTAAAACAGAAATAAAACGAACATAGTAAAATAAAAGTGTAATAAGTGAACTATAGTATTGAAAAGTTGAACAAAAATGATAGTGAAGTGAAAGTTAATAGTAAAACAAGTGGAAAATTTGAGACTAAAGTGAAATAGAGAAAAAAGGTATAACAATAATAGTAAAAAGAAAAAACCCTAAAAGGAATACAAAAAAGAAGACCCATGAAAGTAAAAAGTGAAACAAATAAAAGAAAGTAAAAAAAACAAGCAAGTAACATAACAATACATAAACAAAGCTCAGAGCTAAGATAACTCAAAATGGCATGAATCCTACACTAAACACATAAATGAAAGATGAAGAGAATTAGGAAACAGAGATTAGGCGGTCCTCGCGCTTCTGTATGAGGAAAATAGGTGCTAAAAGTGTGAGAAAGGAAGTAAGAATGATGAGTGAATGCTTGACGGTGGTTCGGAATCCACGATAATCAACAGGTGCCCCTTGTCCCTCAGGCAAGGGTATTCCACCCTTCCACCTTTGACTACCGAGGTTGCTCAATTTGCCTCCTCACCAATCTGTCCTCTTTTAACTCAAAATTTTTCGTCTCCCACAGCTATAAACCCTCTTCTAAAGCTTGTTCTGGTCTTCCCACTAAGCACTTTTCCTTAGAAGGATTGAAGACTTCATTGAATCAACAACACTAACTTGCTACACATCTCTTACCCGATAAAGGAGGCAAAGAAAATAGAGCCAGCCGAAAAACGTAGAGATCTTTCTTCACTTTCCTTACGGGGATTTTTGAGAGGGAAATTTTTACAAGTTGCCCTTAGGTGACTTTATGTTGGCCTATACCCCTCCCCACTCCCTCGACGGAGTAATGAAGCAGAAATGAACTGGACTGTTTATCATCTTGCCCCGACCCAACTATGACGTTCTTTGTGATAGACATAATTAGGGAGCCAAGGAAAGCTGGTTTGAGGAGTAGCCCCCAGTCGAACTCGGCGTGAGATGCACACGAACCAGGGGCAGTACTGCAACTTTTGGGAAAAGATGTGCCCCCCCTCCCCTCCCCATTTGGCAGTTCACGTTTATGGATGCTGAGTTACGAAGAAGAGGGAGTCACCCCAAACGAGCATAAAGTATCACCGAAAGAACAAAGGGAGTACGAACTATTTCCTCTCGAATCAGGTTACCACAACCAGCGATTAGAGAACATAGAAAGAATATAGCCCCGAGGGGCCACTCTCTCGAAGAGATTGCCCAGGATAACACGACCAGAATTCCCCTGCGTGCATTCGACGGACAACCCAAGCCCAGAAGAGAAAAAGTATTCAAGGTTGTTTATGGCAAATTAAGTATTGCCATGGTAAGACTACTGGAGGTGGCCTCAGGATATGTTGCTATCTGTGAGAAGAAGATGGACATTGAGGCTATCATCAAAGAAGAGGCAGTTGAGGTCCATTCTGGCAATTGGTCTGCAGCCCGCCATACCACCTCAGATCCTGGCCCACAGAAGTGTGGTTTGCCTGCGACTCGACCCGTGGATCGGAAAACACTCGAAAGAGGAAATCAACGAGGAAATCCAGCTTCGACAAAACTGGGCCAAGGTAGTCCAAGTGTTCAAGTTTAAGAACAGGAAGGATAACAGTGACTACACTTACGTTTTAAATTTAGTCTTCGCAGAGACCTCAAGGCCCAAAAGGCAAAAGAACATGGTCTGCTCATGTTTAATGCCAAAGTAAGTGGAGACCAAATTAAGAAAGGAGAACTTACAACAGTTCAATTCTGCTTTAGGTGCTACATAATGGAGCAGCACGCGACAAAGGACTGTAAGGAGCCACATGAAACACGCTCCAAATGCAGCGAAAAGGGTCACCATTGGAGGACGTGTAAAAACAATTTCGAAAAGTGCGTCAACTGCAGGCGGGGACACAGGTGATCAAGGTATGCCTGTGTAGACTAGCTCAGCGCCCAAGGGCGTACACGAGCACGATGAGACAGTTGACCTAAGCTCGCTTTTGATATGCTCCGGGGCAACTAATAGAGAGTGCGATTAACAGTGACCGGGACTTAACTACTGGCTTGCCAAGTTGCAGTTCAAAGGATATATAAAGAACAATACCCAAAATATAATTTTAATATTTATATATATATATATATATATATATATATATATATATATATATATATATATACAAAGGGGGAGAACAAATTACTTAATCACGGTAGTTAAATGAATTATGTCGATTTATTATATGACAGAAAACAAAATTAAAGTTAACTCGAACAAGGGGGTATTAATTACAATTAGTGGGAAGTCAAATCAAAGGTGAATGTGGGTGAAGATTAACAAGGTAATCTTGGGATGCCAATACAAGATCGCTTTACCTTCAAGTGCGGGCGAATTGGAGGGAGGGGGGGGGAGACAACGCAGGTCTTCAACAAGATACTTCGGGGAATCCTGAAGAGAAGGACTCGAAGATGGGGTTTGATTACTTCGTGATGAAGCATGAGATTTTCTCTGCTCCAGCGAGACGTAATCTTAACTCGAGACGATTCTGCAGATCGGCAGGGAGTCTCAGTCTTGACAGAACAGGAATCTTGAAGGGGTGGTGAAGATAAGAGGGCCGGACAACTGTCTGGGAAGAAGGGGGTTCGATAGCTTTCCTCTGAACAGGGGCCAAAAGTTAACGAAGGTAGATCTGCTAGCGAGATCTTCGACGAGATACGACTCGAACACGGGTTGTAGGACTCCACGGGAAACAGACAGGCAGTCTGAAAGGAGGGAAGAGCGAGCTTTCAATGTCCTCGAGAAATGGCGAGCTTCGGGTTAAATAGCCGGGTGGCTGGTTCGATAGATACCCTCAGGGCCTGGCCGTCCCTAGTTTATTTTCGGCGCCAGTATAAGCAAACACACTTTGTGATAACGAGTCAGCCCAGACGGTGAAATTTGCCTTGTGATATGGGGGTAGGTTTAATTTGGCTGCCCTCGCGGGAGAATAGACAGGCCTGGGAAGCATGGAGTAGCGTTAGGATGGTGTTGCACGGCGTTATCGCAGGAAAGTGTGGAGACGACTGGTGCTGGAAAGCAAATTCATCTGCGTCGGGTGATTCGGCGCGGGACTGATCCCTTCTTGAACTTTCCAAACTTCCTACGCTAGGCGCACGTGGTTTGGAAAGAAAGAGCTGAAAAGGGGTATTTTCGAGGGGGCTCCTCTCCCGCTGGTGGTTCAATTGCCTGCCCTGTCAAAAAAGAAGTGAACGAAAAGAAACATGAGTTAAAGAAACAAGAGGAAATGCGTAGAGCTATTACAACCTACGCTCAGGCAGCAAAGGCGGCCCTCTCAGAAGTTGATACGAAAAAGACCTACCTCAAACTACAGAACGAAAACTTAAGAAAGGTTCTGATGTGAATTTGTAGGGGTGCGAAGATGTATCAGAGAGAAAAATTCCTTCCAAAAAGCCAGAATATAAATAGCCCATTAAATTACCAAATCAAGACGGACTACGCCGTAGCGTGACGGCGGAGTGCTAGCTTCTGGATAAAAAGACCCGAGATCGATCCCAGACAGTCCACAATTTTTACGAAGAAAATTCTCGAAGAAAACGGAGACCACGAAAAACGCTTTAAGGACGACTCAAGAGAAAACCGATGTCAAGGAAAACGGAAAGAAAACGACTTCAAGGACTAACTCGTCTCAACTCATCAAGAAGAAATCATCACGTCATTAATTGGAAGATTTATCAAGGAAGAAAGAATTACGAAGAGTCAGATAAATGGAGTCAATCTTTGAATGGGCATCTTCAGTCTAGAAATAATACATAGATACGAATATAGAAATCCCAAGATGAATGATAAATAAGAAAAGTTATAATATAAATATAAATATGCCCCTCCCCCCATAACTGGTGACCCTCAAAAGGCCGAACAATCTTCTGATCTTCGTTACAACTGCAGCTGCTTTCATACTAAAGATTAAGAAAAGGAGCTGCGGGAATTTCAGGAGATCCGGGAAGGAGATGCTATTATTACTCATTAATTAAGAGGCAAGGCTTCGTTCGCTCTCCTCAATCATACTCAATTAACTCCACTCATCCCGCAGACTCGGAGGCCGGGGAGGAAGAGCTACTATTAATCCTCGATTAAGAAATCCAAGACTAGTCTCTCCCCAATCCTCAAATTCGCTCCGCGTTCTAGAAAGGGACCTGTGTATGGGTGTGAAGATGCATCAGAGAGAAATATTCCTTCCAAAGCGATAATATATATAGCCCATTAAATTACCAAGTCAAGACGGACTACGCCGTAGCGTGACGGCAGAGTGCTAGCCTCTGGATAAAAAGACCCGAGATCGATCCCAGACCTTCTACAATTTTTACGAAGAAAATTCTCGAAGAAAACGGAGACCACGAAAAACGCTTTAAGGACGACTCAAGAGAAAACCGATGTCAAGGAAAACGGAAAGAAAACGACTTCAAGGGCTAACTCGTCTAGACTCATCACGAAGAAATCATCACGTCGTTAATTGGAAGATCATCAAGGAAGAAAGAATTATGAAGAGTCAGATAAATGGAGTCAATGTTTGAAGGGGCATCTTCAGTCAAGAAATAATACATAGATGCGAATATAGAAATCTCAAGATGAAGAATGATATTGATAAATGATAAATAAGAAAAGGCATAAAGGAATGACTCTTCCCATACATTCTTCACGCGCACGTCATGAATTTTACTTGTCCAGGAACGTTCGCTAAAGAGCTAAATCAAATGCTTGCCAAAAAACGGTATGGACCACATGTGGTTTACGGACAACCCACCCTCCGGGGATGTTCTGCAATTGCAGATGGTCCCACACCAACAGACAGAAGTACAATACCGCACCCCAAAAGACCCCCAAAGCTGAAAAAACTAGGAAAGAGAAAAAAGAAGCAGACAAAGTGAAAACTCCTGACCCTAAACAGAGACAAGTAGACAACGAAGAAAGGGAAAATGATGGGTCGGCTACTACTGGTTGTGTGCGGATAACATCAATCTCACAATATACGCGTGAGAACAGTTTTCCTTTCCCGAAGAGATGGAACCCAGAGAAATATTCCATGACATTAAATCAAAAGTCTTTAAATGGGAATACGATGCTGAAATCGACACCGAAAGAGTAGAACTAGCTGTGCTCGGCCAAAAGGTGGTTCTACATCACAACACTTGCGAGTAAATTTCTAACGCCGAGTTCAGGAAGAAGAGAAACGGGAGGACAAAACATTACCCAGAAACACTAAAAACGACAACAGAATGAGGACCCTGACACTCAACGTAGACGATGGGAGGAGAAAGCAACGGCATATGGAAACATATTACGGGTGCTTGACCCCAACATCATTCTTATAACAGCGCACGAAATTGACACTACATCTGGTCAAATTAAAATACCGGGCTACAAAGTGGTCATGAAGAATCACTCTCAGGAAAGGTTTGATGGTGCTGCAATAGCTGTCAAGAGCAACATATCGTTCAAACATCTAACATATCTCCCACTAAAAAACTTCTACGCACTGTTTGGGCACCGCAGAATGGCAATCTTACTCGGCAATCTCAATGCCAGATGCCGTGTGGCAAGCTGTGGTAGATCCAACGAAAGAGGCCGAAATGTCCAACCCTAAAATAACAAATAAAAACATAAATTACGAAGAGACAACCTACCAATTAGCAAAATATTACTTGAAAGGCTTGAAAGCCACGAAGGAAGAACCAAATAAACATAAGGTAGAACATGACCGTCATGGGCGGTCATCAAACTGTAAAAGGATGAGACGTAAAACCCCCCTAAAAATAAAAAAAAGAGAAAAATGCTAGTCGTCGTGGTATCACCTGGCATACGCTGTTATACGCACACTGGCCTACTGGCCGACCGAAATTAAGACTCCACCTGGGGATGGCCCTAAGAGTGCTTTAAATACACAGTTGCTAGGTCAAGGAATATTCAGACACGACTACAAAAAATATACTTTAATAGGACTATACATTACATATAAATACTCGTATAGGGTAAGTTAAAGGGCAATGCAATTAAATATTGACGGTTCACGGCTAAGATGATTGACACTATCAATTAAGTTTGAACCGAGGAATAATTAGTTAAGAAATAATCTTACAATTATGCAAGTTCTAGAGCAAAAGGGATCCTTGAGCTTTGACTCGGTAAGGGTGGGAAGAGCGTGACGAAGCGGGGTTTAAACCCCTTTTACCTTAATGTGCGGCGAGTAGGACCAGGGAGATAAGTTCGAACTTGAACTTTTGGGCGTCTCACGGGACCCTCAATCCAACTTCGGTAAATTGAAGATGGGGGCCTCGTATCCTTAAGAGTCAAAACGGAGGATGCTTCGAAGGGGGCTTTACCGATCCTTAAAATCCAAAGACGTGGTGAGAAGGGTTGAAGCGTGCTTAAAATTATCTCCACCAACAACACCTAGTGACGACTAGCTCTTCATTGGCTCTTCGAAAATCACTCAATTCTTTTCTGGACGAGAATGTAGTCGATTCCCTCTCGACTAACGTATTAGATGGCGACTTCAGACACAATCTGCCGATGAACTCCGAAGTCTCGAATATATACTCCGAAATTATCTAGACGGGGAGAGAGATTCTTCTCCAAAAGATTTCCTAAATTGCCTTGGGTCGCGATAAGGGTCCATAGATGGAAGTCGCAATGACTCCTTAATGGTCTTTCCATTGTTCTAACTTTCGCAGTATATAGGGAAGACGAATTTAGAGGTGTCAACTGCTAACTGGGAGAAAGCAGAGATCAGCTTCTCCTTCAACTGGTTAAAGCTAGACACCACGGGGTGAGTCAAAATGACAGCGTTGGGTCCCGTTTTCTTTAACATACGAGTATCATTAAAGGGTGACGCAATAGTGGCAAAATTGGGGACGAAGCGCCTGTAAAATGAAGCAGAACTCAGAAATGACCGCAGCTGCTTCTTCGTCCGGGAAAGTGGCATTTCAGCTATGGGTTTAACTTTGTCTTCTTGGGGGTCAATCTGGTTCTTTCCGATCTTAAAACCAAGATATTTAATCGTATCATATGCGAAATGACACTTCGACGGGCCTATCGTGAGTCCGTGTGCGCGCAAACGGTTTAACGAAGCGCGAAGGGACTGTAAGTGCTGGTCCCATGTACGAGTGGCAACGTACACGTTATCAAAATAAATGGTTACACTGAGTAGGCCATCTACAATTTGATGCATCCTTCGATTGTAGTTTACACACGCAGTTACCAAACTAAAGGGAAGACGGGTAAACTGCATTAAGCGTTTCTCTGTAGCAAAAGCTGTAAAGCGCTTAGAAGATTCAAAGAGCGGAATCTGATGGTAGGCCTTACAAAGATCAATTTCGGAGATGAATTTTGCATCTTCGAAAAGATGTAGGTTTTGATCAATCAAAGGTATGGGCTCGGCGTCGAACTAGGTGACTAAATTTAATTTGTGAAAATCGACGCACTCCTAAATGATTGATCGGCCTTTCTGACCATCACAATTGAGGCACAAAAGTAAGATGAGGAAGACTCGATGATCCCCAACCTGAGCAAATTTTCTACTTTGTCATTAAACGCGGAGCGTAAATGAACGGGAATAGGGTAAGGCTTAGTTCTTACTGATTCTGGCGTTTTTAAAACAATTATGATAACCTGTGGTTTCGGAGACTACGTCCGAGAATTCACTTAGTAGGCTCACCAATTGAGCCTACACGATGGGTCGGAGACGGGAGTTTAAATCGAGCTCGGGGGCTAAGTCCGATTGTGGGAAAAGGGAGAGACGGCAAAGGGTATTGGGCGTCTGCCTCCACGCAGACCGTTTGAACGAGGCAAAGTGATTCGACCGGGTAAGTTGCCTCTAAGACGAGTTATTCGTCTAAAGCGACCACATTATTAACGCACACGCGTCGGTGGTACCTTTTTAGCAGGTTGACGTGGTACGCTTTATTACCTGAGGGGGTCTAAATTAGTATTTTTTTTTTAATTAAAGGGCTATCTGGCGACTGCCGACTAAGGCATAAGTTGCCGTAAAAAAAACAGCCTAGTTCTAGGCTACTTTAAAAAATTGAACAGGAAACAATAAAAAGAAATAACAATAACAAAGCAATAACAAAAACAATAAAAAAACAACAACAATTAAACCGGGTTAAATGAAAGAGAGAAGGCCGGCCTCTCCCCAAAAGTCAATGAGTCCACCAGTCAAAGTACACGCACTCGTCCCGAGTACAAGGGACAGGCGGTAGCGACCCCGCCCATCACGGTTGCGGGACAGGTGTCGTGCGCGAAGATCATCCAGACTGGGATATTCGACAAGAATGTGCCGAACAGTCTGGGGGACGACGCGGTCGTTGCAATAGGGCGCAGGCGAGCGCTCCATCAAATAGCAATGCGTCACACGAGTGTGGCCGATTCGGATATGACAGAAAGCAACCTGAAGCCACCGCGGCATTAGGGGATAGGTCCATGGGAACAGTCGCGGCGCAATTGCACGCAACTTTAAGTTCCCTTCGACCATCTCCCATCTTCTTTGCCAAGCAGTCCGAAGAGCTGCCCGTATTCCTGCCATGTAGTCAGTGTGAGGAAGAGCGAAACGCTGGTCCGGTCGCAGAGTCCTCGCGGACTCTTTGGCGCCCTCATCAGCGCGCATTCCCCGCAATTCCTACATGTCCAGGAACCCAGCAGAAGATAATCTCGACATCTGCCCGGCTCGCCAAAACCGTGGCGTCACGGATTTCGCGAACAAGGGGATGCGGAGATTCCAATGCCCCGAGAGCACTCAGGGCGCTTTGTGAGTCGCTAAAGATCACAATCCGGTCTCTAAACCGGGCACGTCGCGTAATCTCCCGTACCGAGTGGTGTATTGCCACCAGCTCGGCCGTGAAGACAGACGCAGCGCCTGGTAGAGCCCCGCTGACTTCAAACAGAGGGGATACGGCGTGGAAGCCGACCCCCTCTTGGGACTTGGAGCCATCCGTATACACTGGCACGGTACCAGCGTGACACGATGTGTGCTCCAAAAAGGTAGAACGCAATACTCCCGGCGCAGTACAAGCTTTGGAAGCAGAGGCGTGGCGACAAATAGCAAAATGTGGTACCCTCCAGGGTGGCGTCCTTGGCAGAACCAGGGGCGCCACCGGCCCGAGAGCTATATCTACCTCTCGAAGGAGTTTCCTGGCCCTAAACCCAAAGGGCTTAGGGTATGACTGGCGTCTCTCGGCGGCATAGGCACCATCGAGATCAGCTGCGGATGCAGTGAGAGCTGTTGGCGACTGAGGGAGGTGCCGGGCTCGCGCGTACAGGCGAGTGATGCACTGCACGCGGCGCAAAGCAGGTGGCATCTCCCCAGCATAGACCAACAGGCTCTCAATGGGGGAAGTACGGAAGGCACCGGTCACAAGGCGAAGGCCGGTGTGGTGGATCGAATCCACCTTCCGCAATAAACGCTCGGATGCGGATGCATAAAACTCGCATCCGTAGTCGAGCTTCGAGCGAACAAAGGATCGATAAAAAAGTAAGGCAGTAGCCCTATCAGCGCCTTAAGCGCTGAACGTCACGGAACAGAGAATGTCCATGGCGCAGGTACAAGAGACCCTAAGGCTGCGAATATGAGCCTCCCAGGTGAGGCGACGGTCGAAAACAAGACAGAGGAAAGGGGCAACTCAACCACATCCAGGCGCACCCCATTAAGAAACAAATCTGGGTCGGGGTGAAGCCGTGGATGGCGGCAGAAGTGCACAACCTTAGTCTTGGCCAAAGAAAACCGAAACCTGTGCGCTTTGGCATAGCGAGAGACGCGGTTCAATGCCTGTTGGAGTCGACGCTCCAGAGTTGGCATCTGGGCCGCGCCAAAAGAGATCGAAAGGTCGTCCACGTAGAGCGTAGCGAGAACATCTTCCGGCAGCACCGAGGTGATGCCGTTGATGCTCAGGGCAAAGAGTGTGACACTGAGGAAACTTCCCTGCGGGACACCCTCTTCCTGCTCCTGTGGGCAGGAGAGGGCTCCCCCCACCCTTACGCGGAATCGAAGATCTCGCAAAAATTCAGATATAAACATTGGGAGGCGTCCCCTCGCCCCGATCGTGTGGAGAGTTTCCATGATACCGTATCGCCATGCAGTATCATAGGCCTTCTCCAGATCGAAAAACACCGTGGCGTAGTACTGTCTACAAAGAAAAGCCTCGCAGACGGCATTTTCCAGTCGGAGCAGAGCATCCGACGTGGAGTGGAACTTTCGGAAGCCGCACTGTGCAGAAGACAGATGGCCTCCGCTGTCCAGGAAAAAAGGCTAATCTAACATTTACCAATTTCTCCATCAACTTGCACACGCAAGAGGTTAGAGAGATTGGGCGGAAACCGGTTGGAGTAGAGTGATCTCTTCCCGGCTTGCGAAAGGCGAGCACAGTAGCGATTCGCCAGGAGTCTGGGAGAAGACCTTCCACCCAGATCCTGTTGAACAGATCTAACAGAAAGGCCATGCTTCACTCACCCAGGTGTCGAAGCATGGCGTACGGGACATCATCCAGGCCATGGGCGGTGTCCGCGCACGAAGCGAGAGCGGAACGCAACTCACTTACAGTAAACTTGTCGTTGGAGGGTTCTCCGCCTCTGCAGGTAATGTCCAGCCGGCGGCCTTCCGCGACATCACGACGTGCATTGAATGCTGGCGGAGCAGCATCACGGCTAGAGAATGTAGAAAAAGCGGTCGCTAAGGATTCCGCCACGGACGCGGGGTCCGAGATTGCGGTCCCATTCTCCTGGAGAACAGGAGGGGGGTCCTGCGAGAACTTGCCCCGAATCCTTTTGACTCGCTTCCACACCTCAGCTAAAGGGGTTTTCCTGTTAAGTTAAGACACGTATGCCCACCAAGAAGAGCGGCGGGCGTGCTTCGAAATATACGGGAACCTAGCCCTAGCCCGACGAAATTCAGCGACAGTGAAATCGTTCGGGCGGCGCTTATAGCGCATGTAGGCATAACGCTTCTGTTTGAGGGCCGTCTCACACTCAGGCGACCACCATGGGAGTGGTCGGCGTGCAAAACGGCCAGACGTCCTAGGAATAGTAGTCAGGCCCACGGCGATGAGGTTGCCGAAGAAGAACTCAACGGCCTTATCTAGCGACCTAAACTCCTCGACTGAGATAGGGAATTCAGTCATTTCCTGAAATGCAGGCCACCGCGCCCGTGCCAAGCACCACCAAGGTGGTCTCTCAGGCGCCAGTTGCCCTGAAAATGATATTTGAATGGGAAAGTGATCACTACCATGGAGGTCATCGACCACCCCCCAATCAAAATCAGGCTGTGCATCCGAAGAGCACAAAGATAGGTCAAGGCAAGAAAATGAAGCGGTTCTCGGACAGTGATGCGTAAACTCATCCACGTTTAGGACACCCATCTCAAGCTCTTCGATCAGATCGGCAAGGACTTGTCCCCTGGGATTTATGGAGTAATCTCCCCAGAGAGGATGCCTGCCTTTCAGATCTTCAAGCAAGAGATTGGAAATCGGCAACCGTGTCACGACGTGGCGGAATTCCCCCACGTCGAAGTCAGCTGACGGTGGAATGTACGCAGAAATGATAGTATACCTCCTATCCAGGTGCAGCTGCACAGCCACTGCCTGAAAGAAGGTTATCTAAAGAGAAAGGAAGAACGGAGAAATCATGCCGGGTGTAAACCGCGCATCCCCCAGCCCGGCCATCCCGCAGTGGTGGGGTCGCAAGACCCTTATACCCCGGTAGGGCAGGCAGCGGGCACGCGCCTAGCATGGTCTCCTGCAAAAAAATAGCTAACGGGGAACGGGACGAGACGAGCCTCCGCAGCTCTTCCCAGTTCGCCCGGAGTCCACGGCAATTCCATTGAAGGAATATGCCCTCCAGGACTAGCTCGGAGGAGACGCGGAGGCCCTTCTCGAATTGAAGACCCTCGCGAAATGGCCGTACGCTTCCTGGAAGCAGAACCCCGGGCGCTGTTAGCTTGACAAAGCGCTGAAGGCGCTGTTGCCTTCGAGGACTTATTGGGGGAGGTTGGGCTCGTCATGCGAGTCTTTTCCTTCATCCGCCTCGAAACCTTAGGCGGGCGTTGCGGCTTGGGTGGCGGGTGGCCCTCTTTTCGAGGAACCACCGTCTCCAAGCCACTCGCTCCACCTCGGGGCGTGGGCGAAGGGGCCGAAGCTCCTTTGTTGTTGTCATCTTTTCGGGGAACAGCTTTAGGAACCCCGGAAGATGGCCTAGCGACCATCTTCAGGGGTGTTGCCTCCTGTGAGTCTAACGACTCGGTGGAGGCGGGTGGCCGTTTCGCCTTACAAGAAACGGTCATGCTGGGGGAAGAGGGGGGAGCCCTGGTTTTAGCCGGGGCTGGGTATGAACCCTTTTTGCCGCCAGCTTTACCAGGGGAGCGCCCGGGTTGGGTAGAGCCCGCAGAAGGGCTCCGAATGGGCGTGGAAACAACCGTGCTCGTTGGCCTGGATGGGCCAGGAGCAGAGGGTGCCTTAATAACTTTTGAGGCATATGACGTCCCAGGCAGAGCCGGGCGCGCCAGGACCAAATCCTTTGCCTCGCGGAATGAGAGTCGATCCTGGGCCTGAACGGCTAGGATTTCTTTCTCAAGGAGATATGCACCACATTGCTTCGAAAAAGCAGGGTGCGGCTCTCCTCAATTGAGACACTTGGCCACACACGATTTGGACTTATCGTGTGCGACCTTGGAGCAATTTACACAGACTTCGGGTGACCCCGATTTTGCACGTCTACATGATCTATTCGTGTGGCCGAAGCGGTGACAGTAATAGCACCGCCGCGGCAGTGGCACGAATGCCTTTACGCGGTAGCGGTACCAACCGGCACGCACCGACTCAGGGAGCTTGTCACAGTCGAACGTGACGAAGAGTGCAGGGGTTGGTCTCTAGGCCCCTCCCTGTTTTCTCATCACACGTTCGACCTTGACCGCCCCATGGTCGGCCAGCTCTAGGGTTATGTCTTCTATGGAGTAGTCAACGAGTTCCCTCGCATAAACTACTCCTTTTACAAAGTTCATGGTAGAGTGCGGCGTCACACTCACCGGGGTGCCATGAAGTGTCCGAAGAGCACTTATCTTGGCCGCCTCTGCGGGATTCGCCGCATTCGCCAGAAGGCTCCCGTCCGAGAACCGGGTTACCTTCGGCTCTCTACCAATTGCACTAGCTAATCCTCTCCTCTGATGGATCATGTTGCCCTTGGAAAACATGCTGCCATCAGTGGAGCGAATAACGAGGAAGCGTTTGAAGCCAGCGGGCTCGAAAACGCCAGGTAACCTCTGAATCAGGGGCCCCGATGTCATCGAGGCTCCGCCCTGTGCACTTTTGGTCTTTGTCATCGTCAGGAGCTCCGTACCCATGGGGGCAGAGGGGCCGGATGTGCCGATCTTGGCTTGGTCGCTTGCCGAAGTGGCAGCAGACCCATCTGTCCCCGTAGCCCCCGCGGATGGAGAGGAGCCCCGAGTCTTCTTCGTCTTTTTGGTCTTTTTTGTCCTTTTCTTTTTGGAGAGGAGGGCGGGGAATGAACCCGCTTCTCACCTCCGCTAGCAGAAGCCCCCATGCCAGATGGGCCGGCCTCAGCCAGGTCCCTCTCCGAAGTGGAGAAGTTCCTGGTAGTCGTGGGGGCACCTGTCGGAGGAGATCCCTCCCCTCCTTGTATTGCCTCGGAGCCCTCAGCCGTTTGAGGGGGACCTTGCATAGGGGCGGATACCCCCCCATGGAAGGCCCTACCCTCTGAGGCTGGGTCTCCTCAAGGACCATGTCTATCACAGGAGGGGCCTCCAGTTGGCCATCCCCTCCCAGGACATCGCAGGGCCCCTTGGCAGCGTCATGAGTCATTTATGGGGAGGCACAAGCCTTAACCTCGGCAAGGTTTAATATCCTTGCCAGCAGGTCTTTTGAGGGAAGCGACCGAAGGGGCCTGGCTTCCCTCTCGGCCCTAAGGGGGTTTGCCCTACAGAGCCGCTTACACGAGGGGCGGTCGGCAATGGGCTGCCTGCTGGCTTTCTTGGCAGTCCCCTTAGAAAGCAAAGGAGGGACTGCCGCTGGAAATAGGGAGGTGCCCGAAAGCACCTCCAGAGAAGGGAGTGAGGGGGAGTCCCCTACACCCGTAGGCGTAGGAGAGGAGTAAGCCTCCTCTCCGGTTAAAGAAGTATGGAGGGTCCCCTGCGCAAGCACAAGGGGGAGGACCTCCATTTTTTTGGTGGAGCTGCCCGAGGGCGGCTCCTTTGATGTTCTTGGGGAAGTTGGGGGTTGGGTTTTTTTTATACTCATCATTGGGCATGGTGACCCTCTTATTTACACGGGACGCAACAGCTCGCCACCTCTCACAGTTGCCCGCACTGCAAGAGGTGCTTGCACGCCCGGCAGAGCCAGGCGCCGCCATTTGGAACCACCCCTCCCGCCTGGTGGCCTGGCAGTCCATCGGCATGGCGTCTCCACCTTAGACACGGCGTAAAAAAGATAGATTTTGAAGACGAGAGGAAAAGGGATGTGAGGAAGGTATGGGTGGGGATGAAGCAGGTTGTTAAAAACCAACCACCCCAGACCGGAGCTCAGGGGTTAGGGAACATTGTCCCCTCCCCCCTCAGCCCCGATCCAGGACGGTTGGCCGAGAAGAAGGTCAGCATCTACCCTGTGAAATTAGAGGCTGACCAGAGAAAGTTGTGGGAGAGGTTGTATGAAAAGAGTGGAAACAAGTGTTTTGAAGGAAGGGAGAGAGGCTAAGCTGAGGCCGGACGGGGTGCTGAGTCCCGTTGGCACTGCGGCCAGGATGGCAAATCGCCGCGCCCCTTACGAAGGGGGTCTAAATTAAGTAGTCGACCGGGCCTCGGGGTTCTACTACTGAAAAAGGTTCTTTCCACTGAGATAGGAGATTATTTGACTCAGAGGGCAACAGAACAAACAAACAAAAAAATTATTAGCACCTACAGTGAGCCATAAGAGCTCATACATGGTAGGCCCTATTAAGAATAAGTCTAAATTAGTTGGAACCCCCTCTAATAATTTTAAGATATTTTAACTTTATTTTCTTTTAAGTATTGATCAAATTTCGTCTTCATAATTTCTGTGTTTGGAGCGCTGACTACTTTTGTGGTAGATTGTCCCAGACTTGAACGATGCGGTTGCTGAAGGCAAATTTTCCCATTGATGTTTTGAATTTCCACTTCTTCATCTTCTTGTCGTATCCTCGCGTTGCTGACACGCCTGTCAAATTAAAAAGATTTTCTGCAGTATCCATATTTATCAATAATTTATATGTTTCTATTTGTTCACCCCTTTTCTTTCTACGCTCTAGGGAAAAGAGATTGAGTTTTTTAAGCCTATCACTGTAGCTAAGATGTTTAATTCCCTTTATCATTTTCGTATAACGACACTGTACTTGTTTTAACGAGGGTGCTTGTGGCTGATGGTTACGTGGTCCCACAGAAGTCATTTCGACATGATCACGGCTAAATTCTCTCTCGTGTTGTCGTATTTGTTCTATCTCTACTGATTCTCTCTGTCTTTCTTCTGCTTCTCTCTGTGCTTGTTTTTTCAATCTCTTTACGTTCGTTTCGTTCTTCCTCTTCAATGTAAGCGATTACATCATTTCCTGATAGTCCTAGGAGGAGAGGAGAACCCAAATCGTGATCGAGGGCTACAAAGGAAATTCCAGGTAATTCCAATGAACCGCTGGAAAGTAGAGGACATCCTCGTAAATGACAAACATTACCCGTACTCTAACAAGAGAAAAGTCCTGGGCTTACGATGCACACAATCAGGATATAAAACCCACATTAACAACAGAGTCTCCCTAGCGAAAAGAACGCTGAATAAACTTTACAGATTACGAAGCCACAATGTGCCGAACAAAATGAAACTCTACACTGCCTTGGTACGCTCACTCCTGGTGTACCCAGCAGTGGTCACGCATAATAGAGCCACACTGCTCATTGACAGCGCAAGAAGGATTGATCGTTTTAAACAAACAGTCCTACATGAAAGAGTGGGACTCAAGCCAATTAATTTGCAGATCAAGAGGCTAGGGAGAAAGACATAGGATAAGGTAGAGTAAGAAATACTCGCAAATATCAACAATAATGTCGAACTACGTCAACGTGAACGTCACAAAGTAAAAATAACAGCACTGTTCCCCAGCGGAATAAACTGTGCGAAGGAAGAAATAATACCGATCTATACCTAAGAATGTAAACCCCCCAAATAACAAGAAACAATAAGGATATTAAAAAGAGGCAAAGTGCCTAAGTTATTATGACACAAAAAATTATATAAAGTACACAAACAACAAAAGTTTATAATCATTAATAAAAAGAGGCTAAGTGCCCAAGTTAAATTATAAATAAAATACAAATTAACAACAAAAGTTAAAAGCATAGATAAAAAGAGGCGAAGTGCCCAAATGTAATTTTAAATTAAAATAATTAAGAGAATAATAAAAACAGCAAACATAAAAACTTTAGTAAATAATAAAAGAATAAAGAACATAGATAAAAAGAGGCAAGTGCCCAAATTAATATTTAAACGAAATTAATATAAAGAATACAGGAACAATAATTATAAAAAGCTTAAATAAAAGAGGCGAACTGTCCAACGCTAAAATAACAAATAAAAACATAAATTACGAAGGGACAACCTACCAGTTAGCAAAATATTACTTGAAAGGTTTGAAAACCACAACGGAGAAACCAACTTAAGAATTAGTAAACTATTTAAACATAAGGAAGAATATGACCGTCACGAGCGGTCATCAAAACTATAGAATGATGAGACGTAAAAAAAAACTAAAAATAAAAAGAGAGAAATGCTAGTTGCCGTAGTATGACCAGGTGTACGCTGTTATACGCACACTGGCCTACTAGCTAACCGAAGATAAGGCTCCACCTAGGGATGGCTCTAAGAGTGCTTTAAATACACAGTTGCTAGGCCAAGGAATATTCAAACACGGCTACAAAAATATACTTTAATAGGACTAAACATTACATACACATACTCGTATAGGGTAAGTTAAATGGCAATGCAATTAAATATTGACGGTTCAAGGCTAAGATGATTGACACTATCAATTAAGTTCGAACCGAGGAATAATTAATTAAGAAATGATCTTACAATTATGCAAGTTCTAGAGCAAAGGGGATCCTTGAAGTTCGACGCGGTAACGGTGGAAGGAGCGTGGCGAAGCGGTGGTTAAATAACTTTTACCTTGATGTGCGGCGAATAGGGCCAAGGACATAAATTTGACCTTAAACATGTGGGCTTCTCCTGAGACGCTCAATCCAACTTCTGGAAATTGAAGATGGAGGCCTCTTATCCTTAAGGAGCAAACGGAGGATGCTTCGGGAATGGCTTTTCCGATCCTTAAAATCCAAAGATTTGAAGTGCGCCTAACTATCTCCACGAACAACACTGAGTGACGAGTAGCTCTTCCTTGGCTCGTCGACAACCACTTAATTTTTCTCTGGACGAGAATGTAGTCGATTCCCTCTCGACTAACGAAGATGTTAACGGCTAACGTCCTGGACGGTGGCTTAAGACACAACCTGCCGATGAACTCCGAAGTCTCGAATATATACTCCGAAATTATCTAGATGAGGATAGAGATTCATCGCCAACAGACTTCCTTAATTGCCTTGGGTCACGATTAAGGCTCATAGTGGGAAGTCGCTACGCCCTCTTAATGGTCTTTCCATTGTTCTAACTTTTGCAGTATATAGGGCAGACGAATTTAGAGCGGTCATTGGCGAACTGGGGAAGTCAGGAGTGTGTGTGGGGGTGGATTTCTTTTCTCTCTCCCTATTCTTCCAAATTAGTGATGCCCTCAACACCAAGGAAAACTAGTAAACATTTTCACACCTACGAAAAGCTACCACACATTTCATCACTTTAATTAACTTGAACTTGAACTTTTTCCTTATGAGTAATGACTGATCGGATTTCTTGGGAATAATTTAACAACTAGCAAAGGCGGAAAAGTTTTGGTAGAGGCGGCAAAAGTCTGGCCAAAATCTGACAGAAAACGCCTCCATATTCGCTTACTCTCAACAACGAGGAAGCTTCAAGAAATAGAAAGGCAAGAAGAAAGAGAAACAACAAGAGATATTATACCCTTATACTCCTACACCATTTCACTCCTTTTCATATTTTTTCAGGCTACGCTTATTAGGAAGATTACCAGGTAAAACCATCGTCTCCCTGTTTCCCAGCGGCCCTACGGGGGCAAATCGCCATATACAGCCTTACCCAACTATGTCACGCACTAGAGGAGACATAATTGGGAGCATTGGAGGAAGCTGGTTTGAGGATTAGCCCATGGTGAATAACAATGTCAAGAGGCTCGACTGGACAAGGGACAGACTGCAACCTCCATTGCTAATTACTGCGGGGGCCACCACAGGACCACAGAGGGACACATAACTGTCTCTGTCGTGATTCAAACATCCCTAAGGAGCGGCGTTGTCAATGAGTCCGTCAGTTGTCATCCTCCAGGACGATCCTACTCAGTCTCACACCTACTCAATCATCCTTCATCTTATCATAATGCGCCATTACCACATTCATCCCAACATTCACCAAGGCAAATACCTCCGGGCTACAAGGTTGCTCAAAAGGCATGGTAGGGGGTGGATTCACCCTAGGAAAATAATACTTTCAATACACACTCACAACTCACGGAAGATGGCCTTCTCGCACTCCATGAGGTGAGATAAACCTCCAGCCCTGGATAGGTGATCGCACGATGGAGGAAATAGCAGAAGAAATTGTGTCGTGAAATGGCCAGACGATAAATTTATATATACGTGGGTGTCTTTTGGGGATTAGCCCAAAGTGGGTTAAAGACCGAGAGGAAAGTGGAAATTGTTTGGATTCCAGGGGGGATGGTTTATTCTTACTTTGCGGGGTCCTTTTAAACAAATATTTCAGAGTGCAAGTTGGCCAAAGGTAAAAAAAGGTAGCTGGTACGCGTTAGAATTGCAAAAGAAAGACAATGACGAAAATATAACTTTACTAACAACAAAAAAAGAATATATATATTTACATAGAAATTGGATTCAAATGGAATGGTCGCCCAGACGGGGTTAAAGATCCCCAGGCGATCAGGTAGTTTGATTAAGACATTAAAGAGGTCAGATCCAGTTAGTGATTTAAAGGGGGATTTTAACTGGGGCGTGCACACAAATAATGAAACAATTGGGGTAGGCCAGATTTAAGATCACTCTGCAGCAGGCCGCAACGGTAACGATTACCTTATGAACTTGTTGCCATAAAGGGGCCAGTTGGGGTACGGTGAAGTAGACGGAAGAAGTTGGTTTTACATCTGGCTTCAATACGAGGGAGCACTAGTCGTCTTCGGAGTTGGGAGTCCTTGTCAGTCCTTGCCAACTGACTAGGGCAGAGTTTACTGATGTCGAAGCTTGCCGCTTGACTAAGGCAGAGTTTACGGATCGATTTAGCCTTCACTTGAATCGAAATCGCCGCTGGGGGGGAGAGGGAGAGTGTCCTTTAGCTTGTTCGATGGAGTCGGAGGAAGTGTGACAGTGCTGGCCTCTAAACTCAGTCGAAGCGTTATATAGGCGGCTGGAGTGGAGGCACACGCGATCTTGAGTGAAAAGTCGGCGACTCCTTCGGGGCGAAGGGGGAATCTTGATAACGCTCGTTGGAATGTCCAACGGATTCCAATATTTGAGCAGAAAGCCCTGCATGCTCACGGAGAGGTGGCCGCGTGAGGTGGGGGGGGGATGACATTGGTCCCTAGGCAAATACAGCTGGGACGAGTGATAACAGCATCGGCCGCCTCCTCGCCTAGGTTCCCATGCTTTCACCAGCTCCATGAGGTGATCTCCGGATCCACATGAGAACAGGAGGGCACGTGGCCGCCATGTGACCTAATTCTGCTACAGACAGAAGCCAATCAGAGCTGGGCGAAGATTTCTGAAATAATGAAATTCAGAAACCGAAGAGAAAACCAAGAATACACTCATGTATTCAAGGTGATCTTCAAGGAGGCAAAGATGGCCTAGAAGGCCAAAGAAAAGGGTCTGCTACTCTTCCACGCAAAGATCAGTGGGGACCAGATCGAGTGTGAAGAATTCACGCTGGCGCAGATGTGTTTCCGCTGCTACAAAATGGAGCAGCACTCCACCAAAGAATGCCAATAAGCAGAGGAGACATATTCCAGGTGTAGTGAAAGGGATCAAGGGTGGAAAAACTGCATGAAGAATGAGAACTATGTCAACTGCGGGCAGGGCCACAGGGCACTAGCCAATGGCTTGCCCCATGAAAAGAAACATAATCAAAAGAAAACAAGCTCAAAGAAAGAGAAAGAACAGAGGAGGAGGACAACTTCATATACATAAGCAGCAAAAATGTCCCAACCTAAACAAGCCTTGACAAAAACCTACATCAAACTTGAGAACGAGGAGTCAACAAAAATTCTTACCTGCATACTTTATGCGGACGTAAGAAACCTCACGAATCCAGGCACTTTCTCAAGTGAACTCAACATGATGCTCAAGAAGAATAATCTGAGTGAGATATGGTTTCCAGAAAACCTTCCCTCAGGAGATGTCCTGCAATTGCAATTCTCTCCCTAAGTGAATGAAGAGTTAATTGCAGCCTCGTCTCTCAACCCTACTGAAATAACAGACTTACACCACAAAGATCAAGGGAAAGAAACACAGGAAGCCATCAGGAGACCTGACCCCAGAATTGTAACGAGAAAAGAGAGGGAAGGAAAAGCGAGGAAAGCTACCATGGCATTGGAAGCTGATACAAACGAACCCCATAAAAGGAAACTCCGAACTACAACCGACGCATACGCGGATAGCAACAGTACCCAGAGCCAACCCGAAAGAGAAAATAACACTAAAAGCACAAAAAATAAGAAAAACAAGCACAGGTACGACGGTGGGGAACTAGGTCTGAAAGTTTACGCTTCTGACAAGACCCCTTTTCCTGAACAAATATCCCTCGCAGACATCACCAAAGGCATTAGCAACCAGAAACTAAAATGGCCAATAACAGAATCAGAAGATGAATCTGAAGTTGGGGCAGCACTCTACGCAGGTAAAGTGAAACTCGACAACGCCTCCTTATTTACGATCTTTGTCATGGAATACAAAAGACGAAGAGCGGAAAGGTCCGAAACAATAAAGAATAAGCAGCATACTCTAGAAGTAGACACAAAACATGGAGAACATAAACAGAACCTTAAAATCTTTAACATTAAACACGAATGGATGGTTGGGGAAAGCTAATGAATATGGCAGCATATTCAGAAGGGCGGAATGTCGACATTATTCTAATATCTGAACACGGTATCAACACGAATAATACTCAAATGAAAATCCCGAACTACCACGTCTAGCAAAGAACTCCTCACAAAATAGACTCGACGGTGCTGCAATCGCCATAAGAAGCAATATCACCTTTAAAAGGCTACCAGAACTAGATGAGTCCTTCGTAGTTGTCGATATCCCTATACTTGTTGGGGGATTCGCGATTGCAGCAGCATACAAACCACCACACAGTCGATATTTGCCCATCAATAATCTACTAACCCCAATTACCCCCCACAGGAATGTATTAATAGGGGGCGACCTCAATGTTGGACTGATGGCCTCAGGCTACACCAGAACAAACAAGAAAGGCAGAAACATGGAGCTTGTTATTGACCGAGATAGGATAGAGAGAGCCGGGCCAGAATTTCCGACCTACATCACTGAAACATCCGCGACAGCCCCGGATATAATATTGACAAGCACCAACTTTCCTTTCAAGCTGGTCAGTATGCCTGGCTCCACGGTTCCAAGTGACCATATCTCCATCATGACCACCATCCCTCTCGCACCTATTCTGCTTCCTATCCCACCCAGGAAAAGCTTTGCGAAAGCATACTGGGAGCTGTACAAGTGAAGAATGCTCAACAGCTCTGAACCAGCCATCCTAAGCGAAGCTACCCTGGAAGATATTAACGAAGAAATAAGCCGGATAACACCTGATCATGGAAGCGGACGAGAGGTGTATTACATACATCACGCATGAAAGCCCTCCGCAACCCAGGTAGACCAAGGAGATGCGAGATATTGCCTCAGAACACAGAGAGATCTACGAGGAAGTCAGGCAATTTAGCACAAACAGAGATCGCACCAGAAGACTCAGAGAGGAACTCAAAGTGCAGATTAACGAACAGCAACGGGCAATATTGGACGGAATTATCGAGAGGCTCGACACAGAGCAGAACACCCATAAATTCTGGAAGAATATAAAAAAAAACTGAGAGGTATGCCCTTGAAGGAGAAATCAGGCTGGAAGAACATGGGGAAACCATAGAAGATCCAGAGAGACTTGAAAGAAGGGTTAGGAGGCACTGACGACATAAGATCCAGAAGAGAATGAGGATTTCGAAATGGACTTCGAAAGCCAATAATATAATATAATCCACCGTACGCATCCCCACCCGCACGTTTCTGAGGAGAGGAAAAGAATGGATGACCACGGGCGACCGATCAATGCTGAGGAGTTCCTGAGCACGCTCAAATCCTTCAAGCAGAGAGCTCCTGGCTGGAAATGGATTACCCCAAACCATCTGGTAAACGCTCCCCCGCGCCTGCTTCAGGGCATAACCAACGAAATGAATGCGGCCCTGAACACTGGTTACTTCCCTGACGGATACAAGGTGGAAAAAATTATCTTTATCCCAAAGGGGAAAAAGTGGCCAGAACAGCCGATGGACTACAAGTTAAGGAAAATAAAAATAAGGTTCCAAGTTAAGGAAAATAAAAATAAGGTTGCAAAATAAGTATAAAAGAAAAGCTTAAATGCGTTATAACACAAACTCGATTTCACACATCCATACAAATTACAGGATTGAAGGTCATCGACAACGAAAACTAAATCTAAGAAAAATGAAAAGCATAGCCCTCACTACCAGGGCAAACCCTATACACTCTCTTCACCTAAAATCTCTCATCTTATCTTCCACACAAATTTCTTTTCTTAACTAATATTCATCAATTCAATTTTCCTTATTATATATATATATATATATATATATATATATATATATATATATATAAACGGAACGTTATTCGCTGTTAAGACTTGGCGTGCATACGTAAAGTTTCTTACCGAATAATATTCGTGCTTTTCTACATCTTACGTTTAAAGTAAGGAAGCGCGAGCCGAGTCAGCTTATTTTAAAGCAGCCCTACGGTTGTCTTTGAAAAGAGAAAATACAACCTTTTTGATCGGTCACATAAAACTGACATGAGCGCTTAAGCTTCCTACATCGTTCCCCGCCGGTGGGCACCATGCAATTGTAAATCTGGACTGATCATAACCCTCGTTCCAACTCTGCCAGTAGATTGTGATATGTCATAATTGGGGGAATTGACGGAAGCTTGTTTGAGGAGTAGCCCACAGCAGAAATCAATTTCAGAGGCTCCATGGGAAAAGGGACTGACTCCGAACTCCGTTGATTTAGCTTTTAGCTTTATCGATGGGGGCTGACCGCCCAAGATCATAAAGGGACAAGAAACCGTCTCTATGATATGGAAGATGCAGTCGCGAATTTAAAAACCCACAAGGGGGCGGCACCCCCGGGGAAAAGAAGGTGAGTCGGCCTTCACCCATCATTAATTCTACCATAATTCTCCCTTGGGAGGATCCCTTCCGGGTCCATCCCTTCATCACCCATCACCCCATCAATTGCATTACTCTTTCGCGGGAGCACGGGAACGCACTACGGCGGGGGACACCCCTTTTCTGAATTTTCATCTCACTCACTTAAGCTACCTAACGCATCACTCATATTAAACTTTCAGTAACAAAACACAATTCAAAAAAGAAGACTAGAAGAAAAATGAGGACCAACTCGGAACAAGGACCCCCTCCTATTTAGAAGAGATGGATACGACGAAGAGAGTCCCCTTCAGGGGTCTCCCCGGCCAAGCAGTTCCGGCCGAGAGGGAAATATGCCAGAACCTCTTTGCCGAACTAAAAGTCGCCTTGATACGGTTAATAGAGGTCGGTAATGGATACATCGCACTATGCTCCCAGCTAAAAGATGTAGACGAACTCCTCTCAACTAAGGGAACAACTGCACTAAAAAAATTGAACTTGAAGCACGGCCCTTCCCTCAAATCGCGGCAAGCCGAAGTATTGTCTGCCGTAAGATCAATAGCTGGATCGGGGAACGACGACCGACAGGAGAAATAAAAGAAGAAATTGAGAAAAAACATACATGGGCAAAAATTAGAGAACTCCTGAAGTTCAACAACCATACCCATGTGTCAAGATCCAATTCAAATCCACGAAGATGGTTATCAAAGCGAAGCCAGCACGCCCATAGAGTCTGAAAATATGGTGTATGACCTTGGTGGATGGAGACCGAGGGCTTGTATAGCTATTTTGATGGCTACGAGTTCTGCTAAAAAGACAAATGCTGTAAGGGGTAAGGTGGAGCGTTAGGTGTGAGAAGGTAGGCTCGTGACACTTCCAGTCCCGGCATCCGTTTTTGACCAGTCGGTATAAATAAGTGTTTCATCGAGGTGAGTGGCTGCATGTCTTGCAACATGGTTGGTATCTGATCATTGAGGCCTCTCAGGAAAGGTTCACAAAACTGAACACTCCTCCCAGTCCACGGGGGTAGCGTAAGTGCTCTTTCTAGAGCAAAAGAGAGGTATAAAATCTGGGGTATACGTAGGGTGTATGAATAGAAGGTACGAGGGCGAATCTCTGGTGGAGGGGTTGTAAAGTATAGAATTCGAGTGAGTTTAGAACGCATACGGAGACGGCGAGATCTGATGTAGAATTGGAGGCAATGTTCATCACAGCGAGAGGAGAGAGGGAGGAATCCTGTTTCAGCATAGAGAAAGAGAGATTACAGATGAAGACTTAAATGCTGCTGTATCAAGACAGAGGCCTCGGTAATGTAGCGAGTTCAGTTTTGAAAATTGATCCATACAGGTGGCAGCCGTAATCAAGCTTTGAAAGGAGACTTGATCTAGAAATCTCAACGAGGGTGCGGCGATCAGCTCCCAAGTGTATCTTCAATATAGAGGCCATAAGGGAGAGTAAGGGGGCTCATCTTCTCATAAAGTCTTCAATATGATATTACCATGTCATATGATGGTCGAATGTAAGAAAGTCCTAGGAATTTAGAATGGGTGGCTGATTTGATTGGCGATCCAGAAATATTGAGGCTTACGAGTATCTTAGGAATCGTTTTGGGTTGGGGCAAGATAAGGGCTGTTGTTTTATGGAGGGAGATGGTGAATCCAGTAGATGAGGCATGTGCCACTAGTAGTAGGGAGCCACTGGAGTGGGGTGGTGAGCATTGCCGCAGACGAGCTCGTTACCCAGATAACAATATCGTCTATATAAAGGGAGCAGCACAGATACGGTAAGATATGTTTTGCTAAAGATGTGTAGTGCTAAACACCCTTGCTTCGGGGACATCCTGATATTTTACGAGTTTCGAAAAGCGGGCGCCTCGAAGATCAAGACAAAAAGAGCGGTCTTTTAAGAAGCTACGTATAAACAATGCCAAGGGTCCACGAACTCTCATGTCGTATAGCTGTTGTAGGATCAAACACCACCAGGTGGTATTATATGCCTTTGCTAAGTGAAAGAAGATTGCGGTGACTAAGTTTCTTCTAGAGAAAGTAAGGCCAATATCATGGTTAAATCGAGTAAGAGGGTCCAGTGTGGAGTGATTTGGGCGAAACCCAAATTGGGACAGAGAGTGAATCTCCTGTTCTTCAAGATACCACATTAGGTTAGCGTTCACCATGCGCTCGAACAGCTTGAATACTCACGAGGTAAGGGCAATTGGCCAGTAATTTGTTGGATTGAAAGGGTCTTTTTCTGGTTTGAGGAAAGGAAGGATAGTGCTATGGCGCCATTCTTGGAGAAAAGTTCCCGAGAAGAAAATATCATTAAAAAAATGTTAAGAAGAACTGAAGGGCATCTACATGGGCGTGTTGGGTGAGTGTGTATGATATTAAGTTCTCTGAAGCGGTGGAGTTCTTATACGATGCCAGTGGTTCCTGGAGCTCTTTCATCGAGAAGGGATCGTTGTAGCACAATTTATTTTCTCGACGTTTCAAACATTAATGATTGTGATTCTATTAGTGCTTTATATCGGTTTAATTCGGAGAGGATGGATCCATGGGAGGTTGAGCTGAGTGTGTTCACAATTAGCTATGGGTCGTCCTAGGGAGCACTGACGAAGTTGTCAATATGACAGACGATGGGGAGGTTGGGGTGTCTTGAGGAGCCGCGGATTTTAAATATTCCTAGCCAGACCTTGGCTAGAGGGGTGCGGGATGAGATGTAGGATGCATATTGAATCCAGGAGTGACGTTTTGCCTGGCGGAAGGTCCGGCGAGCGAGGGTGCATTATCTTTTATAGTTAAAGGAAGAAGACGTGCGGGGACTATCTCGGAAAGTGCGATGGAGCCTATTTAGTTCGCGCTTAGCGGTGCTACACTCTTTGTTCCACAGGCGACCAATGGTTTGAGTCGAACATTGTGGAGTGGAACATGTTTGTGGGCTGTTGTTGAAAAAAGCTCCACGAACTTTTTTAAGCGGAATGTACCGTTTGTTGTTTCATCAGACAGATATGGGAGCGGACGACGTTACAAAAGCTTCTCAGTCAGCCTTCGGGTAGGCCCAATACGGTCTTGGGGAGATTGCAGAAAGGGGGACTAGGTCATCAAATACTCTGAATAAGTGATCGGGCGGGAAGTCAATTGAGTACAAAGATCTATGTTGTTAAAGGAATCTCTGGGGATGATAATGGGTTATGGATTCGTCGTTGAAGACTTGCAGGTCTTGTTTTAAAACTACATCTAGTACAGCATGTCCTTTGCTGTTGTTTATGGCATCGTACCAATACTGGTTACGAGCATTAAAGTCTCCAGATAAAAGGAATGGTTTCGTTAGTTGGGAGACAAGTTCATTCAAGGAGACAAAGGTGATTGGCTTGGAAGATAGGAGGTATATTGAGCACACAGTTAAGAGCGTAGAATGGTGAAGGTGAACAGCGAAGGCGTTAAGATTTGTGCGGAGGGGGATGGTGGTAAATGGTATATTTGTGCGGACTAGGAGGAGGTTACAATAAAATTGAGGCTGGTGAAAAGTAAGAGGGATCTAGGAGCTTTGTTTCACTGAGACAAATCACTTCAGAGAAAAAACTGTTTTAAGAGGGCCTGCAGCGAGCCATAATATGCGCGAAGTCCACAAATATTCCATGTAAGACAGAAAGTTAAAGACGTTGGTGCGTTAAAGGTTGAGTTAGGCTTTTGGGTGGGAGTACGGTTCATCTGTTTTGGTCCTGGGGTGCTCAGAGATGGGGCGTTATATTATCCGTAGGTCTGGACAAATTAGGTCTTGAAATTTGAAGAGTTAATATCCTAGATACTTGAAAAAAAAAAAAAACTTATAAATGGAAGAATACTAAAAAATTATAATTGTTTAAGACTAACTCAAAACTAAAGGTGTAGGAACAATTAAAAGACAATTATCTCATAAGCTTTTATTAAAAGAAGTACCTGAAAAAATAAGAAAAGTTGGTCTTGAAAAATTCGCTCTCAGAAATTTCGGTCCTTTACAGAACTTGAAAAATAAACTTGCTATTTAAGATTCTAAGAAATTGCTTTTAAAATATTAATTTGTTATCTTTATCGTAAGATTGTACAAGTTTTAATAACTATTCATCCATTTTCTCATACTTGCTTTTCTTTTTTGGATTCTCTCCTCTTTGAATGTGAATAATTTTCGTTTGCGTGAATTCTTCTTCCTTTCGAAGATCATCCATGAGCTTCCAAATATTAGGATGCTTGCAGGTAACCGATGCTCTCAAAGCCGACTGGAGGCCTTCTAAAGCATTGTTTGTTCTGGGCAATCCATGGATCACTCTATGACAGACATTCCCCAAATTAATTGGGTACAAAGGCTCTTCTCGCCTACCACGTCTTCTTCTTTTTGTGTCAATCAATTCAAAATAACTTATAAATTCTATTGATACTAATTCATCCTCGCATAAATCTTCATAGGCATTAAAAACATATTCAGGTGGTAAAAATATCAAAGCACAGAACATTTTTTTCTTAGTCTAAAAGTTACCATCAGTACTGTAACTATTTCGAGGTGCTCTTTCAAAATCAGTCATTGCTTCTTGTGGGTTCATATTTGGTACCATTTTTTTTAGTTCATCAAAACCATTGTCATTCGATGATTCAGTCTTGTCAGACAAAACAGCAAAAACATGATGAAATAATCTACCGTTTAAAACATCGTGAATAGTGACCGTCTGATACCATATAGATGGAGCTGATTTAAAAGTGCCATCGATTCCTAAATGTGAGGCAATCTTCAAATCTTCAAGGCCCTCATTTGAGGCAAAAATTAAGATTCTCTTTTCGTCATTAGAACCAGTGGCACATTGCAAGAACGATGCACCTCTCTAAAAGCTAGTGAAAGTATCTGGTATTTATTTCAAATCCTGTACGAGAAAGAGGCAAAGAAGGTGCACCAAAAGATTTATTGTGCCAATTAGTTATTTTTCTTAAAACCGTTTGCAAATTAGGCAATTCATACTTTGCATATTCTCCAACACCACTTACTGTTTCTAAAATGAGATCTCTCGTGCTTGATGTAGCGCCATTATTCACTTTGGTTTTTAATTCTGAAATGGCGATTCTTGCTTCTGTTACATTTGGATAATCTTCATGTTCATGAATATTGAGCTTTTTATAATTACAGGATCGCCAGGTTTGTTATCTGTATGCACGCGAGCATGACACTTATTACGCATCTCACAACGCCAAAGTTTCTTATCCTTATTAACACTAAGCATATGGAAATCATAAATATAATTCAGTTCGTCAATCAACTTTATTTTTATTCTTCTCACTTTTAAAATATTTAGCAGCCATAATGTGGGTAATTCGCAATTTTAAAAAAAAATATAGAACGTTGAACTTGCCGACACTGCTCTTCAAGAAGTAGCTTGATAGTGACCTAACGATCGTATCCGGAACACCGTAAATAACATTCTTATCTGTTCTGATAGATTAACACAATTTAAAAAATAAATCCATGAGAATGGGATTTACCTGGAATGACCGACCTAGAAGATTACAACGCTCAAATAAAATAAATGAGAAACGGAAGTTTGGAATTAGATACATTCCTCTGTATCTTTGCTTGAACCGAAGGATTAACACGCATCCTACCATTAAAAACAAATAAAAGCATTATAAGAGACCGAATTTTCGCGACCGAATTTTCTGAGACCAAATTTTAAACGACCGAATTTTCTGGTCACCGCATCACGAGCGTGGGTCAAAGGGTTTGGCGGCGATTGGTGGGTAATTTTCCTGACCTTCCGAGTAGAATCTGGAGAGGAGGATATCGGGTTGTAGGATACTATATTGGTAACTGTACAACCCGGAGGCAGATAATAATCTGTAATCAGAGATGTGAGTTTAAAAAGTATAAGGAGCATAAGACAAGGTGATCACACACATGACTGACAAGGTTCAGTAGTTAGGGCAGTCTCGGTGGTTTTATTTGAGCATGGCGATATCCGAGTGTTAGCGTTATCGGTACAGTAAAGAGGGGCCGCTGTACCGATTCCATGTAGTTTAGCGAGCGAGAAGTCATTTTCTCCGATAGTATGCTTTGCGAGGGGCCATATGAGGTATATAGTTTTATGTCGTTAAGCCACGTTTCTTCTCAGGAGTTCATTGCTCCAGGCGAGGCTGGGGCGTCATGCTCAAGTCGGGTGTGTTTTTCGTTGCAGAGGCTCAAAGAGGAGGAATCGGAGAGGTGATAGAGTTCGGTGTTTGCCTCCTCGATTGTTGTTCCTGTGATAAGGGGAAGATTCATATTTTGAAGATGGATGAACGACAAGTACTACGGGCGAGAGTTGCACTCTCCGACCGAGAGAGATGGTTTGTGTTCCATTAAAATTGGGAGGTGATATTTCTTCTTCTATCGTTTCAATTTGTTGCGAAGGCGTAGTTAGGTGTGTTTGCAAAGGTTTCTTGGTGTGTTGTTTTAGGGGAAGGGAGAGCTTTGGAAATAGAGAGGCTGGTGTCCGGTGGTCGGTTCTGAGCGTCAATATGCTAAACGTGGGTAGAGTGTCGTGAATGCTAGGAGCACCTCCCGCCACAGCGGAAAAGGTGGGTGTTGACAGTGTGATGTCTTATTCACGCATGTCTAGTTTTGCTTGCCGTCTAGAGATACAGCATCGTAGGGACCGATTGCTGATCTTCTGTTGGTAGAGGTAGTGAGGACACTTCTTGTGGAAGTCATGATGTGGGCCACCAGAGTTGAGGCAGTGCGTCTCTTCTGTGCAATCTGGGGCATTGTGTCGCAATTGTCCTCATCGATAACATGGATTCCCGGTGCTCTTACAATATTGTTCGTGGAGTGGGAGAATCTTTGATGAATGAAGCGATGAACTCGTCTGTGGCGTCAGATCCTGGAAAGAATTTATCCACTAGAACCGTGCAGGTCCTGACATTAAATTCATTTTTGTCACTTGCTGAAATATTTAGAGTGCCGAGAAACTATAGGCTTAGCAGGCTTTGGGAAAATGACTCAGTAGTAGCCCGGAATGTTATCTTCGGCGTGATTCAGCAATTGAAAGATCAGGGCTGATTTGGGGAATATTTCCTGTAAGGTGTCGTACCTATGTAAGCCACAGACTCTTTGTTCTTCTGTAACGCGTAGAGATATGCAACGAGACCAAGCAGAGGGAGCTAGGATGTTATGTAGGTTTGTCGTCTGTTTTCAGCGAAGGTTGTGGTGCTGTTGAGCGCTAGCAGTTTGGTTAATATTGCGAGGGGATGGGGTGACCGCGTAGTAGTTGCTGCGACGATTCCCGTTTGAGGGCAAGTTAGAGGCTGCCACGTAGGCACCGAACTCGCTTGGTCTTAAGAAAAGTCCATAATCGTATCCAATGGGGCAGCAAAGGAAGTGTGATTAAGAGTCTTAGAGTTATCATTGATGGGCATGGGGACGTTATCATCATTACGCGCAGTAGTCCGCTCTGAGAGAGGTGAATACAAGGCCACCATTCAAGGCCATTCCTCCCAATCGATGGCCAGGCAGGCCATCAGCATGGCGGCTACACCTTAAGGCTGGGCGTAAAATTAATTGTCTGCCATAATAAAAAGAGTATATTAGAGCAATATAAGGGCGGGCGTGAGACAGTTTGTTAAAACCCTCCAACCTAAACTGGAGCTCGGAGGAAAGGAGGCGTTGTCCCCTCCCTCCCAGCCACGATCCGAGATGGTTGGGTGAGAGGAATCTGGTCGCTATCTACCCTGCACAATTAGAGGCCGACCAGAGAAAGTTGTAGGCGAAGTTTTAGGGAAAGTGAGGAAGCAGGGTGAAAGTACGGTGTTAGAAAGAAGGATAATAGGCTAAGCTGGGACCGGACAGGGCGTTGAGGCCCGTCAGCTTGGCTTCCAGAGAAACAAATCGCCGTGCCGTTTCCGGAGGTAGATTTAATATAGGCCTGAATGGCTTCTAGACTCTAGGAGTTTGGACACGCTCTGCCGGAAGTAAAGGGGAAGATAGGAAGGGGGTATACTTTGGGACTAGACTTCGGTTGGGGTAGAAGAACATGGTGGTATAGTGGAGGGTGGTGGTGTTGCATCCGGTAAGCTGTTAAAAGAAATGGGTAGTATATTAAAGAAGTAGGTGAGCGGGTCGACAGTCCGCTGCCATGCGTGACATCGGAGAACCTGACGCTGGTGGAGGTAAATTTATCCCAGAATAATCGACGGGCCTCCCACATATCCTCCTTAGCAGAATCACGGACATCCAATACATCTTTTTCACTGAGAAATATGCGACTTTTGAAGATGCAGTATGGGACGCTTCTTAGTTGGCACAGCGGTAAGGATGGTCGCAGGAATGACCATTGTAGGCATGCGCGCAATCAACTCATGTACATGAGTGGCGTCAGACAATGCTTACATGACCTAACATATGGCAATCAAAGCAACGTCTCGGATTGGATATATTGAGTTTGGCGGGTATTCGTTAGTTTAAGGTTTGAGGTAAGGACCATTTGGGCAGTTGCCCAATCCAAATGGATTCTAAGTGACAGCGGAATTAAAAAGTAGCAAATTAGTTATAAAAGAGCGAGAAGAGCTATATGTGATAAAATACAAAAAAAAATGGAGGCTTAAAAGATCCCTATGTCAGAATGAAATAAAGGAGGGACATGCGAGGGATAGTTAGAAGTGTCGGGAAACAGGACGACGGGAGAACGGTGAATTGAGGGTATTCTAGTAGAAGATGGGCGACCGATTGGTCCCCACCATAAAAACGGCAGCAAGGGCTGATTAGAGCATCAGCCGAAACAAGATGACCGTGGGTAAGTCTTGTGTGGTCGATGCGAATGCGGCAAAGGGCCACCTCTAAGGACCGTAGTCTCTGAAGTCTCGAGGGCCAAGAGCGAACAGACTCTTTGATCATATATAATTTTAATGATAAAAACCAATGCCATTCTTCCTGCCAAGGCTGAAAATATATTCTCTTAAAGAGTGAAAGAAATCTCGTTTTTGCAATGCAGTTATCTGGGAACACATGGTAGGCTTAACAGGTCAGCTGATCAGCCCTCTTATTGTCTAGAACCCCTAAATGCCCGGGAACCCGGCAAAATATAACTCAATATTGGGACGCATTCTGAACCATCCAGTTGAAGATTCCTGGACTAAGTTATAGGAAGCATTAAAAGAACAAATTGCCTATAAAACAGTTCTACCGGCAGGGAATAATAACGAAATCTGTAAAAGGTAAAATTTGGATCAGTCTAAAAACTAGAAAAATGGCTGAAAGTTCAGTGGTGAAATTAGAAACTGCCAGCGGCAGAGACAAATTTAAAAACTCTCCTGAGTATATCGGTCAATGCTGTATATGTAAGGTCGCATGTTCTAGTAACAGGCTCTTAAGGGAGCAAGGTTCCGCAGACGAGTTGTCCTGGCTCCACACTCTGGTACAAACTGTGGGAGGTGGAGCACGCTAATTATGGGTTAGCGATGAGGAAAGGACAAGCACCCTTAGAGCACCCAGGTGGGAGGGATGATCTATGCGGAGGTTCAGGGGGTGGGGTTAAGGACGGCAATCTATCGAATGCAGCCGTTGACTCGGCAGCATACAGGAATCTGTAAACCTCAGATACAGCAGTCTGCTGTACACGGTAGAGGTATCGCATGCAGATCTGGAGTTGATGATAGCACAAGGGGAGCACCCAACTCTCACAGTAAAGGCTGTTGACGGGAAAAGTGCAAAAGGCTCCAGTGGGGAGACTAACTCTGAGGTTAAGAATCGGGTTCAGCATTTTAAGGGTAGAAAAGGAAGCCGAGGAATAAATTTGGCATTCATAGTCAAATTTGGATTCGACGAGGGCAGTATATCGTGACCATAGTGTTTCACGATCACTGCCACATGACCCTTGTTAGAGGACTTTCAAAATGTCTAGAGCCTCCAGACAGCCCGTTCGAAGATGGCGCAAGTGCGGTAACCAGGATAGCTTGGGATCAAGAGTTACGCCTAGAAACAGAAACTCAAAGAAGAACTGTATATCTACATCTTGTAGGGAGATAGGTGGCGGAACAAGAACACGTCTATCCTGGAAGAAATCATTGCCTTAGGTTTGCTCGCGGAAAAGCAGAATCACCTAAGTTTGCAATTTTCGAGACCGCATCGACTGCCGGTTGCAGCCGACGCACTGCTCATGTAAGGCGAGACGAGGAACAGTATAGTGCCAAGTCATCGACGAAGAAGTTTGCTGATACACCCTCTGGGAGAGAGGAAATGATATAATTGATCGCAATTAGAAAATATACAACACCTAAAATGCTGCCATGAGCAAGTCCCTCCTCTTGGGGTCGCAGGTCAGAGTAAGAGTCTTCAACACGCACCATAATGGATCGAGATGCTAAAAAACTGAATAAAAGACGGTAAAATAACTCTCATACCCCAAACGTGTAGCTGCTTTAAAATACCGTATCTCCATGTTATATCGTAGGCTTTCTCAATGTCGAAAATTATGGCCAAGACTCGGTGCTTTAACGAAAAAGCTTTCCTGACCGATCACTCAAAACTTACTAAGAGGTCAAGGTTACTATGATCCTTGAGAAAACCGCCCTGGAATGGAGAGAGTAAGGCACACCAACACCATCTTCTCTAGCAACTTACTCAGACAGCTGTTAAGAGCTATCGGCCGGTCATGATCTGCGTCCAATCAGTCCCTGCCCGGTTTGACAAAGGGAAGGACAATCCCGACGCCCCATGATGATGGGTAAAAGCCCCTTACCTATATAAGGTTTTAAAGTCAAGTAAGAAAATCACAGATCGTTGATTCAGGTGCCAAGTCATATCAAAATGGATCTCGCCAAGGCCAGGAGAAGTTTATCTATAAAGGGACAAGCAGCGCGCAACTCGTGGATGGAGATTTATTGTAAAATTGAAATGATGAGACTCTTAGCTTGATATATAGGCGATAAAAGCATTATTGTAACAGCAGACACTGCTGACGGGACGGAAGTGGTCGACCAATGTATTGCTGACCACCAAGCTGTCATTCACTAACGATCCCTGTAAGTTGAATCTGGGGGTATTATGGCTGGTATAACAACCACGGATTTGTTTAATCCTCTTCCAAATCTTTGCAGTAGGGGGTCATAGAGAAAATTGATAAACGTCATGGTACCATTAAGTTCGCTGAGCCTAACAAAGAGTTCTTTGGAAAAGGGCTCGAACTCTGTTTCGGTAAACCTTATTGCGCAACGTGGTCGAGTTTCGCCGTAATCGGGCATGAACTAACTTGCAAATTTTGACTGCTGTCGCACAATCCGAAGTCCACCAGCGCAAGGTTGAACGATCCGTTTATGAGTCGCCTCCATGGAATGGTATGTGCGGCCGCCTTGTAGATAATCGATGTGAAGTACGCTACTTCCGCGTCGCCACATTATAGGTCCTCAAGGAAACACTTGTGAAGGACCCCTCTCCGGAGCCTTCCCAATCGGCAGGCTTGAGTTCCACTTGAGAAACATGGTTGTTTGAGAGCTAGGATGAACGGCGGACAAGACAATAGGGAAGTGGTCACTCCTAGGGAGGTCAACAAGAGTTGACCATTGAAAATCAGTGAGGCAATCCAGGAACAGAGAGACAGGTTAACACAATTAAATTAATCCTTCTGGAAATGTTAAGAGGTAAAATCACCGGTGTTTAAAACGCAAAGAAAATCATATAATGAAACACTAAAACACTGCCCTTGGCATTCCGAAGGATGTCACCCGAATATGGGTGACGGGCATTAAAATATCCGAGTAATAAAAACAGGGAGGAAAACTGATCTACAAGTTCTGGAAGGTCTAGTCTTGACAATAGTAAAAAAGGAGGGAGGTCAATAGAGCAAACAGTATAAAGCCTTGTAAGAAAAGCCCCACGGCAACAGCTGGAGGTTAGTGTGAAGGGGGAGGAGAGATAGATGGTGGGATGACGAAACGATAACTGACACCCCCGAATTAGACAAGCCCTCGACAGGGGCATTTGAGTTGAAAATACGAAATCCGGGTACCGCCGGAAAAGGCGGTACCCAGTTTGTTTTCTTGAAGACAAATACAGCAGGGTTGAGATTCATCAAAAGAACTTCGAGTTCTTCCCAGTTAACAAGAACGCTTTGAAAATTCTACTGTAAAATGGATGATATTATCTAGGACGGTTAAATGCCACAGTAGATATCTTTTTCTCCTTTGTGTCTGATGAGTCCATTGAAGAGTCTTGAGGCTCAGCCGAGTTAGCTTCACAGGCTGCTCGCTTATTGGCGTCTGATGACACTTTCTCTTAACACGGGGCCCCCGGTCCCCTGGACGGGTAGAAGAACCTTTACTGGTTAATATAGAATATTCTTTCAGATAACTTATGATGTCTTCAAGTGTCCCACCCTGAGTGTCTGTCCTGGAGAGAGCTGCCCGAGAGAGGGGAGCAACATTAGGTATCTCGGTGTGAAATCGATGTTTAGACGGTATATCGCGAGTGCTTCTTACACTAATGCCAGATGGGAGATGAGAAGCTTCAGGCGTGTCGAAAGCGAACGTGATGGTGGGTTTCGTCTAGCGTCATGCCAAACTTCTGCGAAGAGACGGCCAATAGGTGAGGTTTGTGTTCGAGCACGTTGATGAGCCTTTCTCACGGCCAAGCACACAGGGTCGCGCAAAGCGAGGACCTCCTCTTCGTATAAGAATATTGGGCAGATTTTTGACGCGGCACTTTGGGGCCACCGCAGTTATCACAGCACGGTATTCTGGTGAATTCAGGGCCATGGTAATCACGACCTTAATTCACGCAGGAATGGACGTGCAGAAAAGCACAACCAACATGTCCAAATTGATTACAATTGAACAAACGTCAGGGTAGTTCGACATAGGGGCTTACCGAGAGACGAAGGTAGCCAGCTTTAATAAACTGCGGGAGTTCCTGCCGTTTGAACGTTAAATTCAATGTGGCAGTTTGGACTCTAGTAAAACCTACAATTTTAGGGACCCTCTGTATATGTGTGACGCGTTGGGTACTATGTTTTCTCTAGAGAAGGGTGAGGTCGTAGTCCCTTGATTCGTTTTGAATGGACTATATCTTTGAAAATATTCAGATGTGGATGGGGCGAAACAGTTACGGGAACTTCGGCTATCGAAGACAGATTTTGCACAAGATTATGTTGAGAGTAGTGTAACAACTCCTCTACGATATCATCACTACCTCCTGACTAAATTAGGCAGGGTTCAGCAGAGCTGGACTCAAATGCTTCATTAATGTCAAAGACATCCACTTTTGCAAGTGGGATGTCAATGACAAACTCATGACCATAAAGCGGTTATAGTCTACATTTGGGTCCACATTTTTGGCATAGGAATCTAACGAGCGAGGAAAGGCTGAAATGTGGTCTTAAGAACGTTTGGCACGAGAACCCTTATGAGAAGGGAAGTTTTAGATTTATGGCCATGCATTGCAGATATAAATAACTTCACATTCTCTTTCGGGACTACGCGCGGAGAAAAGGGGTCAATGATGCCTTTCTCCTTGGGCATCTGCAGACGAAGGCGGTTGAGATGCCCAGGCCTCCTCCAACCTTCATAAAAGGACAATTCAGAATCAGTCCGAAAAAGACAAGCAGAGGTCAGATAACTTTCAGGGCCACGTGATAAGAAAAAGAAGATGGTAAATAAAGGGCAGTAAAAGATGAGAGATCCCGAAGATCAAACGTTAGGTACATCGTTGGAGTGTTCACCCGGATCCGAACAACTTTGTAAAGCGAGTTTCATTGTTTTTGCATCGTTCTTCACTCAAGAAAAAAGTCACAGAAGAGACCTCGACTCTCATACGAGACAATTACTGGACTCGACAGATACTTTTTATTGATTTTAAGAGCTCATCTGGCGACTTCCTACTTGGGAATTAGTCGCCGTATTCAACACTGCCTAATATTAGGCATCTTTAAAATAAGATGAAACAAAAACCAACAATAAAAATAAAAAAAAGGAAAAAGGCAATAAGCAGGAAGCAAGCTCCGGGGTCGGGGGAGGTCCCCCTCCCCCCGGCGCAGGAACGTGCAAGCTACTAAATAAACAAAAACCAACTAGTTAAATAAAAAGGAGAAGGCAGGCCTCCCACCAAAAGTCTATAAGTCCACCAGTCAGTGTGCACGAACTCGTTTTGAGTACAAGGGATAGGCGGTAGCGACCACGCCCACCCCGGTACCGGGACAGTTAACGTGCGCGGAGATCGGCACGACTGACACATTCAATAAGAATGTGCCGAACAGTCTAGGGGACAACGCAGTCTTCACAGTAGGGCGCTGCCAAGTGCTCCATCAAATGGCAGAGACGACAGAAAGCAACCTGAAACCCTCGCGGTATTGGGGGGTAGATCAATGGGAACAGTCGCGGCGCAATGACAAGCAACTTTAAGTTCCCTTCGACCGTCTCCCTTCTTCTTTGCCAAGCAGCCCAGAGAGTTGCCCGTATACCGTCCATGTAGTCGATATGAAGAAGAGCGAAACGCTGGTCCGGTCACCGAGTCCTCGCGGACTCTTTCGTGTCCTCATCAGCCCGCTCATTCCCCGCAATTCCTACATGTCCACGAACCCAGCAGAAGATAATCACGACGTCCGCCAGGCTTGCCAAAACCGTGGCGTCAAGGATATCGTGAACCAGAGAATGCGGAGATTCCAATGCTCCGAAAGCACTCAGGCCGTTTTGTGAGTCACTATAGATCATAATCCGGTCTCCGAACCGAGCACGTCGCGTAATCTCCCGTACCGAGTGGCATATTACCACCAGCTCGGCCGTGAAGACAGACGCAACGCCTGACAGAGCTCCGCTGACTTCAAACAGAGGGGATACGGCTGTGGTGGAGCGAATGTGAGAGTGTTTGTAGGGCCATTCTCCCACCCCTTTACCAATACCCTCTCCCTCCCTCTGTAAGAATGTGTGTGTGAATGGGGAGATGTTCTTTTATATATTTACTATGGATTTCATGTTTTGTTTAACATTTTTTTTTCTCCAGGACGAAGTTTTTATATATCAGTCTATTGCAAACAAAGAGTTACTCAAATATTCTGTTAGATTGTACTTGACCTGTAATAATTTTTTAATAAGGGTGGCTGAGATTGTAAGATTTGCAATATTGAAATAGAATAAACCTTGTACGTCAAGAATTTATTTCGAGTCCCGATAGGACGGAAAGGCTTTTTATAGCCTCGAAAGCGCGACCGGATCGCATTAAAATACCGAGCTCGGATGCGGCAGTTTTTTTATAAGTCCTAGGCAAAAATTGTGCCCACACGAGTGGCAGCTGGCAAGGCTCTTCCTGGGGGAACGGCAAACCCTTCTTTGTCTCTTGGTTTGGTTATAAGTACTTTTTAAAATATTTTTTGTTTTGCTTGCTTAACTGATTCCCTCTTGGATTGTTTAGATAAAACTTCGTTTGGCGATAAGACTGCTTATTTTGATCTTGTATATATTGTAATTGTAAATTTATCGATCTCATTTTTTGTTCGTGTGCATAAGTAACAAAATCTCAATTATAATTACCCCTCATATTTTGTTTTTGTAAATAAAGAACTGTACATACAATCCGTTTTATTGCTCCCTAAATTTCTTACGTCCGAATTAGTGTAGGAAGCGGGTTGGATCGATTGGGGTTAGAAGGTAGATTTTTGGCCAGCTACATTTGGCACCCGAACAGGGAGGAGAGATCTCGAAACCAGGAGCGTGACAGGATTGAATTGCAGTCCGTCATCGGATTAGCGTAGTGATTGTTTTTTTTCCTTCTTCTGTCCTTTCTTACTAACCTGGTAGGGTGGCTTCTGTGAAGCAGGGTCTTCATGATAAGGTTGTGCGACTGAGGCTTGAATTGAGAAAGAAAGAGGAAGAATGTACGATGTTAAGGAGCGTGATTGAGGGATTGAAGAGTGATATGATAAGTATGGATGAGAAGACAGACATGATGAGGAAAGAGATGGACGAGAGATAGAAGCAGGTCGATCGAGGAATGAAGGACCTCTATGACATGATGAGGCAGTCAGGACCGGCCCCAGGACCCTCGATCCTGAGCCCTGCTCCGACCTAAAGGGATAAGACTAATGGAAGTGTGTGGAAGTCTAGAGAGGACGAAATGATTGTGAGTGATAGGAAGGACGGAGAATGGAAGAGAGTGTAACGCAAGAGAGGAAGACAGACCGGGTCAAAGGGAAAGGATCGGAAGGTGAGACGGAAGAGTGTGTACTCGTTGTACTAGGATTAAGATGAGAGTGATGGTATGAATGACATGAGCGAGATATTTATTTTTTTTTATTTTTTTTTTTAAGAGCTCATCTGGCGACTGCCTACATGGGCATTAGTCGCCGTATTAAAACTGGCCTAGTTCTAGGCTACTTCAAAATAAAATTAAAGAGACAAAAAACCCCCTAAAAAGGGAAAAGGAAGCAAGCTCCTGCGTCGGGGGGGAGGTCATCCCCAGCGCAGGTGTGTGCAACTTAAAGGAAAAAAACAAAAACAAAAGCAAAAAACAAAACAAAACAAAAAAACAAACCCTGCTTAAATAATAGGGAGAAGGCCGGCCTCCCCCCAAAAGTCAACAAGTCCACCAGTCGATGTGCACCCACACATCCCGAGTACAAGGGACAGGCGGGAGCGACCCCACCCATCCCGGTACCGGGATGGGGGATAGGTCCATGGGAACAGTCGCGGCGCAATGGCACGCAACTTTAAGTTCCCTTCGACCGTCTCCCATCTTCTTTGCCAAGCAGTCCGAGGAGCGGCCCGTATTCCTGCCATGTAGTCGGTGTGAGGAAGAGCAAAACGCTGGTCTGGTTGCCGAATCCTCGCGGACTCTTTGGCGCCCTCATCGGCGCGCTCATTACCCGCAATTCCTACATGTCCAGGAACCCAGCAGAAGATAATCTCGACATCTGCCCGGCTCGCCAAAACCGTGGCGTCACGGATATCGCGAACCAGGGGATGCGGAGATTCCAATGCCCCGAGAGCACTCAGGGCGCTTTGTGAGTCGCTATAGATCACAATCCGGTCTCCGAACCGGGCACGTCGCGTAATCTCCCGTACCGAGTGGTGTATTGCCAACAGCTCGGCCGTGAAGACAGACGCAGCGTCTGTTAGAGCCTCGCTGACCTCAAACAGAGGAGATACGGCGTGGAAGCCGATCCCCTCTTGGGACTCGGAACCGGCATGAGTGAGAATAAGAGCAGCTCAAGTTAGAGTGAAGTGAATTTGCGGAAAGGTATTTTGATTAGGGAAGTGCCAAAGGTTGATAAGTTTAGGTTATATGGTGAGAAGTGTGTGGAGGAATGCTTCGGGGAATTTGAGCGTTATTATATGCTCAAGTACCCGGAGAATAAAAGATATTGGGTGAATGTATTAGGAGAATGCTTGGAAGGGAAGGTGCTAGTGTATTTCCGCGTGATCAGGAGTGTGGGTGAGCCAAGGTATGAAGGGGTGAAGAAGTGATTGATTGGGCAAGTGAAGCGAATGAAAGAGAGTGTGAATGAGTTTGAGAAGGCTCGCATGGGGAAGAGTGAAAGTGTGAACATGTATGCATATAGGCTTGAGACTATGGCGAGAAAGAGGTATAGTGATGATGGTGTGAATGAATGTAAGCAATTGATGAGAAAGTTCCTTGATACGGTCCCACGAAAGATAAGAGAATGGCTGAATATAAAAAGAAAGGATAGAATGAGACTGACAGGTGAACGGTTAATGTGAGAGGATGTGTTGGAGCTTCTGAAAGATGGGCGATTTGATGAGGAGAGTGATTTGGATGAGGATCAAAGGTATAGTGTGAATGTTGGGGGTAACAAGCCCAGGAGCTTTCGTCCAACAGACCAATTTGTCAGCTATCGGAATGCCGTGAAGGTTGCGCTAGCTGGGGTGATGTCGAGCTTCCTGGGCCGGCAGACTGGATGGGCGAATGGAAGATGGACAAATGGAAGGGTAGAGAGGACTGGTAAGCGCGTGAATGGGTATATGAGGGAGCAACCGAGGTATGTCGCAGCGAATGAGAGACCAAATTGTGTGAGAGAGATTGTGGAATGTCGTAGGTGTGGAAGGAAGGGGCATATGTTGGCGGGCAGTAGGTGGACGTCTAGTGCATGTTTTGGGAGGGGAAGGAAGGAGCATATGATAAAGGATTGATGGAAAGTGTGAAAGAGCGTTTCGAATGTAAAGAAAGAGGCCATTTGAAGAAAGATTGTGCGAAGTTGAATAGGGAAGCAAATGCTGGGGGGAGTGGAAGATATGCATGTGGTAATTGTGGAAAGGCTGGTCATTATGCGAGGATGTGTCGTGACCAGAGGAATGTATCAAACTATTGTGCGATAGAAGGTCATTCAAAAGAAAAGTGTTACAACAAGGAGTAACAACAAGAAAAGAAGGTACTCTAAGAGGCCTTAGGGTCCATTCAAAGGAGATTCCTTTGGACTAGAAATCGAGCCGGCGCATGGCTGCTCAATTGTTTTACGTCCCTAAACGGCCACTTTTCAAGACTTTGTCTAGTCTTGACTTGAACTGGTCAACAGATTCACTGTTGACAACTTCCACTGGAAGTGCGTTCCAATTACCGCAGATACTGTAAGTGAAAAAAAATTCCACAGAGATTGCGGTTGTAACGCTTCAGTTCAAGTTTAAAGCCGTGATTGCGCGTTCTGTTCTCACTCAGTGTGAAAATATCCCGGTAGTCAACATTGTCGAACCCTCGAAGTATTTTGAAAACTTCGATGAGCTGACCACGCAGTCTACGTGTTTCCAGCGAGAATAGATCTAATTCCCTTAGTCTATCCTCATAACTTTTATGTCGGAGAGAGGGAATCAGTTTGGTTGCCCTAGCTTGTACGCGTTCCAACCTTGCGTTGTCCTTTCGAAACGGACTCCAAAATTGTACGGCATACTCCAGGTGCGGCCGAACCAGGGAGTTGTACAGACAAAGTACTATCTCATTGTTACGGTATCCAAACTGGCGCTTTATGTAGCCTAACATCCTTTGGGCTTTCTTCTCTGTCTCGAAGCACTGTTTCGAGAACTTAAGGTCGCTAGTGATAGTAACACCCGAGTCCTTCTCAGTGTCACTCGATTCAAGAGCAGTGCCTTTAAGGATGTACTGAGATTTGGGGTTCCGGTGGCCGATATGCATTACTTTGCATTTCCCCACGTTGAAAGGCATTTGTCATGTGTCCGACCACTCCCCAATTAATTGAAGGTCCTTTTGGAGGCGGGCAGTGTTCCCCTTCTTTGCCACATTGATACCAAGCTTGGTGTCGTCGGCAAATTTGAAGATTTTGGCAACCATTTTTCTGTCTATGTCGTTGACATAGATAATAAAAAGTAGTGGTCCCAGGACGGAACCTTGAGGGACACCGCTAGATACCGGCGCCCATTCAGAGGCCCGTCCATTCACCACTACTCGTTGCCGTCTGTCACTTAGCCAGCTCTCTATCCAACCTGCTACGAGGCAGCGCGCTTGGACTCAGAACGGGGTAAGAAGGAACTCTTCCGTTTGCGCCGAGGCAAAGGAACATGAGGAACAGCAGAGGCAGCGCCTGGAGGAACTGCCTGATATCTTCCAGCGTCTCAGCTCGGTCGGTCTCACCGTCAGCGACAGAGGGAGGAACATGAGAAAAGACCAATGACAAAGGAGAGGGCGCAACGGAGGAACCGCTAGGAGGGGTCAAAGATAGGGGAGAAGGAGCGCCCCACCCCCTACGGTGGGCTTCACGGAAGTCCAGCTTAAGGTAGTCCCGAAGAGCCAGGACCTCCTTCTCAAAAAGGAATACGGGACAAGAACGCGAAGCCGAGCTATGGGAACCTCCACAATTGGCGCAACATTCATGATTCCCACAAGAGGAGCCATGATATGCCAACGCACAAGCCATACAGGGACGAGCATGTCTACAATTGCTGCTCATATGGACAAACTGGTGGCAATTTAAACAACGACTGGGGAGCTCGACATAACGGGACACAGGGACACGAAGATAACCAGCACGAACAAACTGGAGCAGATCCTGACACTCAAAGGTAACGATGAGCGTACTCGTAGGAACCTTGGCGGGACCAACATAATCAATGGGTTGAGGAATAAGTTCTTGCGGTTTTATCAAATTTATTCATTGACATTAACAATTTTTGAAAAACTTGATTTTTAATTGACAACAACATGTAATTTAATCAATAATGTATTCTCCGTTGTTATTTCCTACTTCTTCCCAACGTTCGACTAGTTTTTCGATGTCTCTGGAATAAAAATCTCTGGATTTTGACTCGAGGAATTTGTCTAACCAGGTTCTTAATTCCACATCAGTATTGAACGAAACGCCGCGCAAATTGTTGGAGAGCGATCGGAACAGATAGAATTCCGATGGAGCCAAGTCTGGCGAATATGGAGGATGTGGCAAGATTTCCAAATTAAGCGTTTTGATGGCGTCCTTTGTCATATTGGCAATTTCGTATTGCAGAAGGACTCCATAATGTCAATGAGGTTGCCTTTCCCGAATAGCTTCGGTGAGTTGATACATTTGTTGAACGTAGAGTTCTGCATTGACAATCTCGTTGTTCGCAAGGAGCTCATAAAGAATAATGCCTTCATAATCTCACCACACACACAGCATGGTCTTTCGTGGATGAAGCCCTTGCTTTAATTGCGGAAGTGTTTTTTTTTATTGGGTCTAAGCCATTGTTTTCGATGCTTCATGTTGACATAAACACACCACTTTTCGTCTCCAGTGATGATGCGGTGAAGAAATCTGTCCTTATATCCACGAGTAGCCTTGTGACGAGCAAGCAAACCTGCGGCGATCGTGGAGCGTTGAAGTTTGTTGCTTTCGCTCAAAGCGTGCGGAACCCATGCACCGAGTTTTTTAAATTTTCCCATCGAATGAAGGCGATTCACTACAGTTTTCTGAATACACGCCAATTGTACAGCCAATTCTCTAGTCTATTGACGAGGATTTTCATGAAGAAGGTCGTTCAATCGATCTTCATCCAACTTAATGGGGTGACCAGAACGTTCTTCGTCATTAAGATTGAAATGACCGTTTTTGAAAGGTGAAAACCACCATTGAGCTGTCCTTTCTGATAAAGTATTTTCTCCGTACACAGCACAAATATTGCGACGAGCTTTGGCTGCGTTTGCATTGTTCCCGTCTCGATTGAAAATGAATGCGCCTTTCATTTTGAGGGTACAGAACAAAAATTAAATTAACACAACTTTTAAATAAACCGCAATGACTTATTACTCAACTTCAAGACGTAGCCTAAGCAAAAGCCGAATAGTCTACGCTGTTAAGAGACGTAGCCTAACCTTTGCAAATTTTGCTCTCATCATTTATTATTGTTTCTTAATATGTGCACAAATCACGTCAACAAAACTTAAATCAACACAACATTAAAAAATACGCAAGAACTTATTCCTCAACCTAATAGAATCCCTATAAACGCCCGTAACCCTCTGGGATGAAAGTTTATCCTTTAGTCTCGAAACATCATATTGCAATAATTAAGGCGAGGGTGGGGCACAACCGAAACCAGGACCTCCGAAATGGAGGACAAATATCGCACGGCCCCTTACTGCTCTCGCAAAGATACCTCAACCACTAAATCGCCACTACCACGGTCCCACATACGGCGGGGCGCACCACAGCGGGACTCACACCTCTCATTCAAATCAAACACGTCCAATTTAGAAAGCGGAGACCCGGAACTGGAATTCAGCACCAGGAAACGAGGATAATCGAAATCAGGATCTATCTCTTCTGCGAAGGGATCTAACAAGCGCGGAAAGAGGACTTATTGGCAGGCGTAGTATGAGAAACAGAAGTCTGCGACTTCTGGAAGATAATTTTTTTATTATTACCCATATAAAGTAGAGTATAAAGGGGATGCGAACTCGCGCAGCGCAGTCACTGTCTACCTTAGAGATACCTACTCGGAGCGCCGGCCCAACCAAGAGGGTAAGCCCGTCGACCCCTGAGCCAAGCAAGCATCGTTTTAAAAATGATCAACCAGCCTCTGAAATTAACCGGTTGGTAAAGCAATGATCCCCAATAGCGCCACGGTGGCTCAGGCACCCACCAACCAACACAGGCAGGACCAGCTAAGGGGTCGCGCCCCCTGACGGACAGCTCTGATACACCGAGATTGACAAACAAACGTACATGGAAGGACGATGCAGGGTGAAAGAGAATTGGTACAGAAGACGAAATAGGGGTTAGCAGAAGGAGAGAAAGGGTGCCAAGCTGGAGCCGACGGGGCGCTGGGTCCCGTCAGCACGGCGGCCAGGAGAGCAAACCGCCGTGCTCCTTACGGGGTTTGGGGCAAGGAAATTAAGCAAATGGAACTTTGGATTTTTTTTAGTTCTTCTCTGGATAAAGTAACAAATGTTTAGCTCTAGTTCTATCTTTGATAATGAAAAAGAAAACCATGTAGAATAAAATCCACTGCCATTCCTAACTTAAATATCCTATGGTTCTATACAATGTTTACCTAGAAAATTGTACACTGAAGCAAGTTTTGTCCATCTAATTAACGATCAAAGTTAATGACTAGACTTTAGCCTAATCTAAAAGTATTGCCTAAATTAAATCCTATTACAAGGACAATAAATTGACTACTGGCATCGTTGATATAAGCTAAGTGCCAAAACAAAAGCACCAAATTAATATAAGCTACAACTATAGGGTGGAATAAGTCCGCCATTTTGGAAATTCAAATCTTCACCGGGATTTCGACGAATGATCTTTAAGTTCAAAGATCAATTTTATGCTAACTAAATTTATTTTTTAGATTTATTTTGTCTTTGCAAAACTCCATTTGGCTTGATAACAATGATGCCATGTTGATGCCCTCTTTACTAACACTAGACTACTCCTTAAAAATAAATAAATTGAGCTTTGATTGCTCTGTGTAGAGCCATTTTGCCTAGTTTTGACTGTAAATTGGGAGATTTTTGTGTCAAAGCAGATTCGTTGGAAAGGAAGAAGCCATTAATTGGGGCGCTGCTAGCAATTTCCTGGATAAGCCAGAGTATTAGAGTATCTGGACTTGCATCTGGAATCGAAGAGGGGAATGGCAGACACCTCTTCACAGGTTGAACCAAGTCTGAAACGAAAACTTTAATTTATGACTAGATACAGTTGGTGGTGGAGATGCCGGAAATTAATAGGCCCATGGTTATTTAAGGGTATTTGTCGTGCTTGTAAATTGAAAAATAGAGCCATGGAAGGGGGTTGAACTATAACTACAGTATATGAAACTGAAAGGCAACACTGGCTCAACTCCCGAAACTTCACACTCCAAGTAATGAAATCAAGTAGGCCTCGCCAAATTATTTTGCTCAGGGGAAAATACATAATTATCTATAAGTGTATTGAATAATACTTTAGACGAATACCCAGCCCCTAACAATAATTACCTAGAGGAAACTAGAGGAAAAATAAGACGGGGTAAACGAAGTTCTGCCATCTTCATTACTTTGACTTAATGTCCATCGAGAGTGATCAACAAGAAATGGTTTCGTCGAGCCTCTGAAGAAAGAGGCATTTGATATAGACCGAAACAATTATAGACAAATAGATACAGACGTAGAGGGTTGGGGTAATTAAGTTCACCACTTTGGAAATGTTGATTAATCAGTTTCGGATTGATCGGTTTCAGGAACTGACCAAGCGACAAAAATAATAAAAGCGAAAGAAATTGACCCAAAGAGAAAGCACCAAAATAAGACAACCAAAGATATACTGATCACAACGCCTGAAGAACCCCCGGCTGCTTCAGCGACTTGACTCTAAAGGACCTATCGGCTGGCATGAATCTTAGTTGATCGTTCGCTCCTCCTTCGGAGTGCGGAAGCAGCCAAAATGGAGGCCACAGCGCCTCTAAAGCACAGTCTTGGAGGCGGGTCTTTGACCCTGACCCCCAAACCAAGAAATAGAATCAGATGGGAAGAAAATGTTCAAAAGTAATCCAACGTCGAAATCCATTTGCATCCAATCGCCTCGCGTGGATTAATCAGTCATCAAGACACAACGCCTTCATCCAAACCAACTGAAGGAGGGGTCATTGATGGGTACTCTCTGCTTAACAGCGGGGGAAGGAGGGGGGGGGGGGGCGTGAATTGGAAAACGGGATAATCCAACGAGGATCCTGCTCACAATTAAAAGGGGGAGTGGGTTGGCAAGGATTAGAATAGAGTCAATTAATATTTTTTAATAAAAAGGGAAAATTATTATTATTATTTACTCTGCGAGTGACTCAGGAGCTTCCAATTAAACTCTCGAGTTTAATTAATTGCTTCAAGGGCAGCCCAATTTCATGAATCCAGAGGTGTGTTAATTATGGGGTCCTAGGAAAGAACCGTTCAACACCTTGCCTCTTCCTTTTCCTCTTGGTCGAAAAGATAGCTTATTTTCGCATCCCTAACACCTTCTCATATGCTTCACAAGGGGCCAATTCTTCTCGTGGCTCAGGGTCTTTTTTGCCTCCACCTGGCTCTATTGGACAGCAAAGAACGTCTTCTTACAGTGGACTCATCCACCCATAAGAAACAGGAGACCTCGTCTTATCTTACAGTGGAATTGTCAGGGGTTTTTTCCCAATTGGGAAGAACTCAAATGTCTATTACATGACATCAAACATACTTTTGTTTGTCTTCAAGAAAACAAACTTGAATTCTTCCATGTGGATTTATCCTTTATTTCCTCGTTCTTAATTATCGAACCCCTCTTGGGGATACAACACAAGGCGGGGCGTGTAGCTCATAGTAGCGAAGTCTTGCCTCTCTACCCACCTGCCCCTACATACAGCTCTGTATGCAGTAGCTGAACGGGTCTTTCTATATCAACTTTTAAAGGTTTGTTCCCTGCAACTCCCACCGGGTCTAATCGTAACGAAATCAGACCAACTGGCTCTTTTGGACCAGTTTCCCTCTCCTTTTTTATTTTTAGGTGACTTTAATGGCCATCACCACTTAGAGGGTGACGTCGCCTTCACTGGCAATGCGGCCATAGTGTTGAATCTCTTTTAATGTCGAATCCCTTGCAGACTCTTCATTCCGGCAATTTTACTTCTTACTATGTACAATCGGTTACCTTTAATTGTGTTAATTTATCCTTTTGGGCTTCAGACTGTTTCTATGACCTCCAGTGACCTGTCTAGACGAACTAAATGGCAGTGATCAATTTCCAATCGTTCTAACACCTGTTCTTCATGGCACTCAGCTTCCACCTCCGCCATCCTGATTTTCCCTAACTTTAGACTCCCTTACAATAAATTATTGACAACTGTTGAATTACGTGCTGCTCTTTCATATTGCGCAGCAACATTTTGAGACCTTAACGAGGTTCAACATGATTTTATCCGTTACCTCCATCCACGTACTTAATCATATTTATTAGAAGTCTTTAATTTATTAGTGGCTCATACCTCTCCATCTGGCAAGTTGTGGAGGTGTTGCCATTTCAATGACCAGGAACAGATTCACTACATCTCAATAATTACCATCCAATCGCATTAAATAGAAGCCTTAGTAAGTTGATGGACATAAAGGTAAAGGTTCATCTGAATTGGTTTAGGAACTCAAATGGTTTGCTCTGCCCTTATTAATGTGGGTTCCACAAACACCAAATAACACTGAACCTGCTCGTCCGTTTAGGGAATTTTATATGGGGTGGTCAATATCAACATTCATTGGACATTTTAGGTCCTCTACTTGAGCTGTATCTCGCGGTATTGGATAAAAGTTCTCTTCGCTTTCGTCCTTGCCCTCAAAACCCTCCACTGCACCTTGCGAGGCAAAGGAAGAGGGCATGGTAGGTACGTGTATTTATGCACGTCAAGGATTTCGATGGTCGAAATTCACTAGACGCATTAGTTGCTCTTGCTAACTTCGCCAGAATCAAAAGGCAGTACAGGTGCCACTTTATTTACATTCAAGTAGACTTTGTGATCTCACTTCTGGACTCAATTAAAACTAATCCAAAGGCCTTTCATAATTATATTCGCATCAAGAAATTGGATTCTCCTTCAGTTGGTCCCCTTAAGGCTTCTCGTTCCAGTACTCTGGTAACTGACAACACTGAAATTGCTGAACTATTTGTTAACAGTTTTTCCTCAGTATTCCGTGATGCCCCTCTTCAAACTTATCCTCATCAGCAATTTAGAAATGTTATAAAGGATATTGTAATATCGCATGCTGATGTGTTATCCATGTTGTCGCACCTTGATGCTTCTTCGAGTATAGGTCCTGATGGGATCCATCGTCGTCTGTTAAAATCTTGTCCTGATTTGGCTTATCCGCTGCATAAAATCTACACAGCAAGTCTTCTCACCGGGTGTCAGGCTCATAAATAGAAATTATCAGAGGTTGTGCCAATATTTAAAATGTGCCTCGTCATGATCTCCTAAACCAGAGGTAGGCAACCTTTACAGAGTGAGGGCCATATGAGACTTTTGGAAGCTGGCCGCGGGACGGAGTGACACACGAAATATTTCCAAAGTGACCATATATATATATATATATATATATATATATATATATATATATATATATATATATATATATATATATATATATATATATATATATATATATATATATACTAGAATAAATTATACGAGAATTTTATTGAAAAACATACAAATCGGTGAGACGGCTGGTGTTGCTTGCCATGAAGAAGTGTTTCAATGTCCGGCTCTATCGATGAGGTAGACAACGGAAGAATGTCATTGTGGTCGCGGTCCGAGAGTTGGAAGTGAAGCTGAGACTTCGTTTACTTCATTTTGGAGAAGAGATGTTCGTAACAGTAGATTCTGCCAAACATGGCCCTGCGGCGTTGAATATGTGCAATTTATTTTGGAAAATTCGAGAAGGGAGGACGACGTCGCGGAAGAAGGACAGCGGAGAAGAAGTGCGCAACCTCGCCTTCAGTTCATCATTGCACAGCAGCTACACCAAATCCATCTGCAGGGGAGCACGGGCGTCTTCTACCGGGAAGTCAACGGGGTGGTGAAAAGCCTTAAGTCTGCAGCCAATGGCCTGGCTCATGCAAAACGGGAGGCAAATTCCTCCTGCAGAGGCACGACGACACAAACGGAAGTGTCCAGGTCCGTGTCCTCAAGTGTCCGTGTCCTCAAACTTACCAATAACCAACTGAGCCTTCCACAAGCGCAGCTTAACCTCGAAGGTAGTGATGTGCGCGGGCATGTCTGGCACGAGAATATCCTTGCCTTGCAGCTTCATGTTGAGGGCGTTCAGGTGGGTAGTGATGTCCGTAGTAGGGCCATGCGAGCGATCCATCGCGGGTTGGAGAAGTAATCAGCGTGGGAAAGGTTCGTCTGACGGAAGAAGGTGGCGATCTCCTACTGCAGGTCGCACACACGGGACAGTATGGCCCCACTACTCAGCCAGCGGACCTCAAAGAAGTAGAGCAGGATGTTGTAGTGCACATTCACCTCGTCCATCAGTACCTGGAACTGGTGGTGGTTAAGGCTGCGGGAGAGAATGGGGTTGGTGACCTTCGCCACAGAAATAACATCAATGAGGTTGGCAGACTGGGCGCACAGGGGCTCTTGGTTTCTGATGTAGTGCACCTTTTGGGTGAGCTGAGTGTATCCAGTGGCCTCATAGTGGCGCACTAGCAGCGAAGCGGTGCCCTTCTTCTCTCAATCACCGCCGGGGCACCATCGTTCATCACGCACACAGGATGGGAGCGGTTCAGGTAGTGCTGCTTCACACACTGAAGCACGGCGTCTAAAATGTCTTGCCCAGTGGTGGTGCCGAGCAGCGGGACAAGCTGGATGAATTCCTCAAACACCTGTAGGTCAGTGGTGACCTCACGGATGAAAACAACCAGCTGGGTCGTGTCATTCGTGTCGGTTCTCTCATCAAGATCGGGGAGAAGGCGACGAGGGTTGAGCTGCGGGTCTTGAGTAAGTCGTGCACTTTATCCGACATCTCCATGCGACGACGAACTGTGCGTGACGAAAGAGCAACGCACTCAAAAGCAGAGCGCTGCTTTGGACAGAAGAAGTCGACCACAGCGACAAGGCACTCCTTGATGAAGTCCCCATCTGCAACTGGCTTCATCCAGTAAGCAATGAGGCAGGATACCTCATAACTGGCACGCGTTACCTTGTCGGATTCAACAGTCTATTTGCGGAAGTGCAAAGTTGTTTACTGTAGGCTGCCTGATAGTCTAAAAATGGCGTCCTTCCTCTCGGCGGCAGCCATCGACGCACAGTTTTATGATCAGTGCTCTGTCTCCCAGTGGTGGCGCACTTTGTACTCGTTGAGGAGAGCCACAGTTTTGAAGCATATAAATTATTGGACCTGTCTAAAGCGCTTGATGAAGAAGTATTTCTCCCACTCAGGGTGAAAGGCACGACGCTCGAGGTCCACTTTCCTCTTCTTAACAGACATGATGAGCCGAAAAGAAAGGAAATGACTATAATGACATGATAGCATAATAACGGATTGGAATTTTTTCTAATCATTTTCACTTACTAGTGTCAGTTTATTTTCCAAACTATACTGACCACAAAGCATACCTAGTTTCAACGCGAAAGTCCAATGGACACTGGCCACTGGCGTCTGGCAGGATCGTAGAGTGAGGCGCAAAATTGTCAAACAGTATCTGCCGGTGTTGCCGGACAAAATGATATGCTCGCACCCATATTTCAGTAAGGATTCATCGCAGCGGAAAAAGTCATGAGCATATTTTTGTTTAGAATTTCCTCCTCTATAACTTTGGTCTCAATGGAAGTTTTCGCATATACGAGGGAAACGCATTTTGTCTCATTTCTTACTCATTTTCACTGCCAGACGTAAGGCTCATTTTCCTCTCCCTCGATGAGTCTACTGAAACAGATGTTGTTTGGCAGAATATATATTTTATTGGGGAAGGGGGGATTGCGGGCCGGATTTCAATATTAATGCCGAGCAAGGTGGAGGGCCAGACGCTAGGCCTTCCCGTGCCGGAGGTTGCCCGCCCTGCTTTAAACTATCGCTTCATTAGACTAACATCTGTTTGCTGTTAAACGCTTGAAAGGATCATCTCAGAACTCCTTATGCTCTATCTTGAAGAGAATAATTTGCTATCGGAGGATCAACACGGCTTCCGGAAGGGTTGATCCGTGGAGGACCATTTACTACTTAATTATAACCCTGTGAGTGCATGGTTTGATGAAGGTTCAGTGGTAGACGTTGTTCTATTATATTTTTATAAAGCTTTTGACATGGTCAATCACACTGTTCTTTTTTGTAAGCTTCGTAATCTCGGCATTGTGGAAAACCACCTGAGTTAGTTTGATTCATTCCTACGTGTTAGATCCATGTATGTGTCCCTGGCAGGGTCACATAGTTCCTGCAGGATGGTTCGAAGTGGTGTTCCGTAGGGATTTGTGATCGACCTCCTTTTTCTTATCTTTATGATTCATCTACCATCTCACATAAGGAATATACGCAAATTCTTTGCAGACAACCTAAAGCTTTGCGTCAAAATTTGAGCAGTTACTGTTACACCTTTAGCCATTGGCATCTCCTCCTGTGAACGGGACATTAACACCATTGTTTCCGTAACAAAATTTTGGGGGCTCAGCTTTAACATCAGTAAATGCGTGGCCATGAGTTATTATCGAGGGCATAAAGAGTGGGATAAACTTGGTACGTTTGAGTGGTAGGACCACGAGGGGCCTGAAATTTCACTTGTTTCTTCCCATTAAGACATGGGCATCCTAATAGACACCACCCTCAAACTTTCTCAGTACATAAGAGCTACTATTAACAAAGCTTCTGGCGTCGCCTCCAACATTCTCAAATACACCCTATGCAGGTCAACTACTTTTCTGACTACTATTTTCACTAGCAGCATCAAGCCTCTCCTTGATTTTTTTTAGCTGCGTCTAGAATACTGGATATATCAAAGATCTTAAGCTCTTGGAATAAAATAAGTTCAGTGACGATGGACCAGACATGTTGAGAGGCTCGAAGACCTTCCATATATCTGATCGCCTTTCAAGACTTGATCTCTACTTTGTTCAGGGCAGGCAGTTGCGGGCGGATATGATTAAGTGTTGGAAAATCTTCCACGAGCTCTCCTGCATATCTCCCGCTGATCTTTATTCGGTATCTGCTCGGCCTGGCAACATGGGTCATAGGTTCAAGGTCGATTATCAATTTTCCGTTACCGAGGCCAGAAAGCGCTTTTTCAGTAATCGCGGTGCCTTAACATGGAACAGACTTCTGTTCCATCCTTCAAGTCTGGTCTTCACCTACGCTCTAGGTCAAGCACTATACTCTTTTTATGATTAACCTTTAATTTACAGAAGAAACTATCAAATTATAACCATACTGCAAAGGGTATATAACTCGATTCTATAGTGGAATGAAATATAGTCCCATACAGTCGGCACACCTGGAGTTTCAACTGCATCTTATTCCCTCAATAGTACCCTACCAAATCTCAGGCTACGAAAGGGGGTAGCTATCAAGGTAAGATATCACGGTATTCAAACGAATGATTTAAGGAAAAACAAATTGGACAGCGGCCAAATCTAAGTGCACTGTAAATGGTAGCACAAACAAATGTAGACAAATTAATTATAAAGGAGGGAGAAGACAACTATAAGGGTTTATAAGATTCCTCTGCTAAAAGAAAACGAAGGCGGGGCGGGAGAGGTATACTTGAAAGGGAAGGGAAACAGTACGAATGGAGAATGGCAAATGAGGACATCGAATAGAATATGGGTGACCGATTAGTTCCCACCACAAACAGGAAGCAAGGGCTGATTCGAACACCAGCCTAAACAAGGTGGCTGTGGGTAAGTCTCTAGTGGCCGATGCAGGCGCAGCAAAGGGCCACCTCTAAGGACCGTAGTATTTGGAGGCTAGAGGGCCAAAAACGAGCAGTGACTTTGATAATATATAAGTAAAAGGATGAATACCCATCCCAATCCTCCTGCCACAGATGAAAGACAAACCCTTGAAGGGAAAGGAAGAAGTCTCGTAAAGGCAATGCAGAGTTATCTGGGTCCCCAGGATAGGCTAATCAGCTCTCTCGTTCTCTGAAACTAAGGTGATGCACCTGTGACAGGGTTAAAATTCCTGAGTGTAACCCTCGATGGCAAGTTGGCATGGCTACAACACTTAGGGTCAAATGTCTGAAAGCCCTTCACCTCTAAAAGTTATCTCCGTCTTCCCCGCGGACCTTAAGGATATCATTACCATTATCACTATCATTAACATTATTACAATTATTACTTTTATTACCACTATTATTTCCATTAGGTTTACCACTATCATTACCTCTAAGACCCCGTAAGGGGAACGGCGATTTGTTCTCTTGGCTGCCGTGCTGACGGGACTCAGCGCCCCGTCCGGCCCCGGCTTGGCATCCTTTTTCTCTTTCTGCTAGCCCCTACTTCGAAACTAAAGATTTAATATTTTAAGATAAGTTACCGGTGGGTTGCTGCTCAATCCAATTGGATTCTATATGGCCGCTAGGGTGAAACGAGAAATATCATCTATAAAAGGTGGAGGAGACCACTTTGTGACAAAAATTTAAAAAACGACCGGTTAAAAGACTCCTCCGCCAATATGAATCGAAGACGGGTGTGTTGAGGAATAGTTAAAAGGGTCGGGAAACAGGACAACCAGAGAATGGTAAAATGACTACAATCCAATAAAAGGTGGGCAACCGATTGGTCCCCACCGCAAAAACGACAGCAAGGGCTGATAGGGGCATCACCCGAAACAAGATGAAATTTCAGCTATCGAAGATAGATTTCGCACAAAGTTGTGTTGAGAGTGGGATGACACCTCGACTACGACATCACCACTTCTTCTTGACCACATCCGGCGGGGTTCACCACAGCGGGACTCAAAAGATTCATTGACGTTAAACACATTGACTTTTGCAAGTGGGATGTCAGATGATAAATTTATGACAAGAAAGCGAGGATAATCAAGATCTTGGTCTACTTCAATGGAATAGGGGTCCAACGAGCGAGGGAAGGCTGAAAGGGGAGCTAAGGAACGTTTGGTACGAGAACTCTTACGAGAAGGGGAGGTTTTTGGTTAATGGCTAGCCATTGCAAAAAGAAAAAAACTTCGCATTCTCCCTCGGGGCTTCCCACCATGGAGGCCTACAAGGGCCCGGCACTACTGCAACTATACAATCAGTTACGTCCAGTATGTCCTCTTGGAGAATGGATACGGATCCACCACACCATCTTTATAACCCTAAGAGGCTGCCCGAGTTCTCCTACACACGGAGAAAAGGGGCCAACGATGGGTTTCTCCTTGGGCATTCGGTAGACGAATGCGGTGGAGATGCCCAGCCTCTTTCACCTTCATGAAAGAATAATTCTGAATCAATCCATTAAACGAGCAGAGGTCGGGTATTGATATGGACCACTAGATAGGTGAAGGAAGAGGAGGAAATAAAGGGCAGTGGAAGAGAGTAATAGAGGAGGAAAGAAAGAGGGGTATGTTAAAAGTCTTGTTGGCAGCACCATGGGTCCCCTAGTGGGCCCAGGGCTGACCCCCTTCGCTACGAGAAGGCCAGAGCCTCTCTGGAAACAACCACTGAAGAAAATATCCCAAAGAGGAAGGGGGTCGAAACTAAAGGATTAAACTTTCGTTTCAGAGGGTTACGGACGTTTATAAGGTTTCTAAGTCTGTTGGTCCCGCTAAGGCTCCTGCGAGTACGCTCATCGTTACCTTTGAGCGTCAGGATCTGCCCCAGTTTGTTCGGCTGGTTATCTTCGTGTCCCTGTGTCCCGTTATGTCGAGCTCCCAAGATGTTGTTTTAATTGCCACCAGTTTAGCCATATAAGCAGCAAAAGTAGGTAGGCTCGTCGCTGTGTAGCCTGTGCGTTGGCGTATCGTGGCTCCTAATCTCCTTTTCCCTTCGGACCATGAACCATCTACGTTGGGGGTTCGGTCTGGCTTAGTAGTCGCCTCCCACCGCATACGCTGTCAAGTCCGCACCAGGTGCGTCCCCGGCTCATCGCAATTTGTCGCTTGCCCATTCTGGACCTTCTACTAGTCGGGAACCTTTGACTGTCTCCGTCACTAGAATCCCGACGTTGGTGCCGAGAAGACAGTAATATCTGTCATCCTACAGTGAAATAATCAAGGCTTTCCCTCCAAGTGGGAGTAACTTTAGCTCTTGCTTTCTAGCATTTAACCCTTGGTGGTCTGTTTGCAAGAAAATAAGCTTAGGGCTCGCCCCTTCCTGGCACTTCCGCACTTCTGGGTGTTTAATTCTATTCCCCTGGTCGGGGTGTGTGTTCCATGGTGGTGCTTCGCTTTTAATTTCCTCTTAGCTATTCTCTGCGCCACTTCCCATCCGTACTACCTTGCAGACTGTTGCTGAGAGGGTTTTTATTTCCAAGCTTTTAGCTGTTTGTTCTGTGTACATTCTCTCGAATTTTAGTTTGAGTCGGTCTGACCTTTTAGAGCTCACAAGTCAGTTACCTACCCCGTGTTTATTACTTGGTGATTTGAATGCTCGCCACCCATCGTGGGGTGATATTGCCCGTAATCTCCGGGGCAGAGTGGTTGAGTATCTCTTATTATCCAATTCCCTTTGTCTTTTAAATTCCGGCGACTTTACTTCTTACAATGTTCAGACGGATTCGTTTAGTGCTGTAGACTTGTCGTTATGTTCGCCCGACTGTTTCCTCGACTTCGGGTGGTCGATTCAAAACGATCTTTCCGGGACTGATCACTTCCTAATAGGCCTGTCAGCCGCCCTCTTTGGCCCGTCCCTTTCATTCCCTCTTCGTTGTGATCTGCGGCAAGCAAATTGGGTTGGGTTCCGGGAGGCTTCCTTTATTGATGCCTCCCAGGTTTTCTTCGATACCGTAGATTCAGCGATCTCATATTTTACTACCTATATTTTAGAAGCTGCTGAACGCTTCGTTCCGAGGAGGTGTTATTTTTCAGGGCGCTCCACCGTCCTCTGGAGGTCAAAGGATTGCGTGTCAGCTATTTCTGCATATCAGTTGAGCCATTCTGGTTATAGGCGGAACCCGACCGTCTCGAATAGGAACCGTGCTCGTGCCATCCACCAGCAGACCCTCCGTCGTGCCCGCCGCGAGTCATAACGCCGGTAAGTATCTTCCATTTCTTTGTCGCCATTCCCACTTTGGACATCGGAGGCTTGCTTGTGTCTCATGGCCGGTTGGTCAGGGAAGCTCTGGCTTACCATTTTGCTTCGGTGAATAGCGCTGGTAGCTATCCTCGACGGTTTCTCCATCATAAGGTCGCCATAGTCTCTCTCCTTTCAGATTTTCTCACGTGCGCCACCTACTCTTATATTGCTCTCTTTTCCGTCTACGAGTTGCTTTTTCTCACTGTGGCTCCACCTCTCCCGGTGATGATTGCATCCACTACGACTTTCTCCGTCGTCTCCATCCTCACTCAGTTATTTTGGGTTGACCTCTACAACCTGCTTTGGGTCAAAGGAATCTATCCGTCTTCCTGGCGTGTGGGGGTTGTTCTACCCTTTCAGACCCCATTCACTATCGCCCAATTGCTCTTACGAGCTGCCTCAGTAAGTTATTTGAGATGATGATTCAAGTTCGCCTCACTTGGGTTTTGGAGTCCAACTCGCTCCTCTTCCCATTCCAGTGCGGTTTCGCAGCGGTCGTAGTACTCTTGACCACCTCATTCGATTCAAAGACTCCGTTTTACGGGCTTTTTACTCCAGGCATCAGGTTTTAGCCGTGTTCTTTGACATTCAGAAGGCATACGATACCACCTGGAGATATAATATTTTACTTCAGTTATATGATTGGGGTATGAGGGGCTTGATACCGGTTTTTATTCAAGAATTTGTATCGTCCCGTAATTTTAAGGTCCGTATTGGGAATGCTTTCTCGGGCTTGCGGATTCAAGAGGAGGGTGTTCCCCAAGGGGATGTTTTAACTGTGACATGTTTTGCCGTTGCCATTAATAGTCTCGTGTCCACTCTTCCGGAGGGGGTTTTAGCTTCCCTTTTCGTCGATGACTTGGCGTTGTTTTGTTTATCTCCCCGCTTGCCTTCTGCTGCCCGTCGATTACAGCTGGCAATTGATGCCGTATCGAGTAGTGCTGTCTCAAATGGTTTTCGTTTTTTGGTCACCAAAAGGAAGGCCATGCATTTTTATCCGCGTCGTGGTGTCCTTGGTCCCCTCCCCTCTTCTTGGATGCCACGGAGATTGAATATGTCCCCATTTTTAAGTTCTCGGTTTTACCGCTTGATAGCAAGCTCACTTGGGTACCCAATTTGTGTCGCTTGAGGGCGTCCTCTTCGAAGACTATGGATTTGCTTAGGGTTTTATCCCACACCATCTGGGGTGGAGAGAATCGCACTTTATGGTCGCTTTATTCGGCACTGGCCCAATCCCGACTGGACTACGGTTGCCAGGTGTATTCTTCAGGGTCTCCTTCAGCTTGGAAGATACTTGACCCTGTTCTTTCGCTTGGGGCCCATCTTAATAGTGGAGCCTTTTGCACCTCGCCTATCCCTAGCCTCTTTGTTGAGGGTGGCGTGCTTCCCTTGTGATACCACCGGCTGCAGATCTGCCTACGATTCCTGTTTCGTGTTCAGCAATACCCTTCATCCCCAATCCATGAGTGCTTGTTTGCCCCGTCCTCTTCGGAATCTTTTGATCGGTGGCCACCTCTACCTCGGTCTCTGTGGCACCGGGTTGGAGACCATCTTTCCTCTCTAGGTGTTCCTGGGGTGTTTGCCTTTCTATTTTCGCCGGCTCCGTGTTGCGCCTTCCGCTCTCCTAAGGTCTGTACTGCTTTTTGGCATTTCGAGAAAGGGTCTACTGACCCTCGTCTATTAAAGTGTCTGTTTCTTCAACATGCGTGTTCTCATGCTCACCAGCGTCCCATCTATACTGACGGCTCGAAGACGGACCTCAGGGAAGGGGCAGCCGCGGTTTCCTCTACCCAGTCTCTTCGGTCCACCCTCCCTCCTGTAGCATCCGTTTTTACCGCAGAGTTGACGACCAGTCCTTTGGCTTTTAATTTGATTTTATCCTTACATTCTTCAGATTTTATTGTTTTTAGCAAGTCCCGGCCTGCTTTGGAGGCAGTTCGTTCTTTTACGTCCATACACCCTTTCGTTTTACGGATTCGCTCCTGGCTGGCCTAGAAATGCCTCCCGTTAGAGGGTAGCGTTCTCTTTGGCTCCAGCTCATGTTGGCGTCCCGGGCAACGAGGAGGCTGATCGACTAGCCCGCTTGGCCGCCCTTGAGGTGCAGGATGCAGCCCCTCTGCCCTTTATATATTCCTACCCCGTAATCAGGGTGTATGTCTTTTGTTTGGGGCAGAGAGAATCGGATTCGTTCCCCTCTTCTAAGCTGTCCCTTATTAATCGCTCTGTCCGTTCCTGGTCCTCTAGCTCTCAGCGACTTCGGTCTTGGGAGGTTACTCTTTGAAAGTTGCAAATTGGGCACACGCGACTCACCTATGACTATTTATTTTCGGGTGGAGGCCGAGTTGCCCTTGGTTGTCCATTTTGCGGTGGCGAGCTGTTTGTGGCTCACATTTTAGTAGCTTGCCCCCACCTTGCTTCCCTACCCTTTCTGGCGTCGCCTTCCCTGCTCGACTCCCTTCGGTCGTTCTCCCTCCTTACATTTCTATGACGAAGTGGCGTTTTATCCCTTTTATAAATTCTTTCCATTTTTGTGTTTAGGTTTATTGTTTTATCTTTTTTCATGTGCCCTCCCCCGTGGCTGGTGCATGTCATTATTTATTGCCCCGCCATCCTTGTTTTTAGAATGCGTGCTCTATGCCCGTAATTTAAGTGTGCGTCTCTGTGTGATGTACTGTTTTTTTTCTTATCCTTTATTTTTCCCCATTTTTATTGAGTGTCTCCCACGCCTCTTTTGACTTTTTTCTGGCGACCCCGTTTTAAGTGCTGCTATTAAGAATCCATTAGGATTGGGCAGCTGCCACCTTATTTTCCCTTAAACTTAACTCTAATATTATCGCTACCATTGTCTAATAATTGATTATAATTATTATTATCCGAGACTCTAACTGGATAGTCCCATGTCCCGTTTACTTGTCCCTACCGTACTCCAAATTTCGCCTATGGGCCTCCACTCCCCCTGATATATGTACCGGCATGAGGCATTTCCAAGCGGGGTTCATTGACCTTGACCTACTTCCTTTGCTGTTCATGAAGTATGCATCCTTATGCCCAATATGTAGCAATGTTTCTAAGTCAAACCAGGGTATGGGAGCGGCTGCTGCTTTCACCGAGGAGTCCTCAGCTGACCCTGCCATAACTACCATCTATATTTACAGCAGAACTTTCAGTTCTTCTTTTCTATTAATTTTTAATTTTCTTTTATAGATTACAGTCTCTCCGTCCTCCCCTCCCCCCTTGTGACGGAGATTCGATAATAGCTAGGCACAGTTCTAGTTATGTAGTTTCCCTCATGACGCCTATAGCCATGTGGAGGGGATTCATGGAAATGAGCGTGGGGATCGGAAGGACCGTGCATCTTCCCTCTGTTCTTGCCCCTTTACCATCTGCAGCCCTACTCTATAGACACTTCTTCCCAACCCTTCGTTCGGGATCTTTTGCAGAGGGAAGGGGGATGGCTGCAACAATTCAGTATTCAAAAGTCTGTTTGATCTTGGCCATCGAGGTATCAGAAGGCCCACTCCCATGTACCTCTTTGCCGCCACCGAATCGGCCAAAAAGGGGCTTAAACACATCAACTTAGTTTCAGTTTGGGACCAGAGGCACCCATCATGTGGTGGGGCACCCTTAGCACCAGACTTGCTCCTAAGTTTTCCTTCCTTTACGGGCCCTCGCACTTCTGGCATCTCAAACTTCTTAATATGTGCCTCTGCCTCTCCGCCTATGACTAGTTTTAGCAGAGGATTCCTTCGCCCCCTTATTTTTTATTTCCGTCTAGATAATTTTCCCATTTATGTCTTAACCTTTGTCCCATCACCATTAATCAGAGGTTGCTGCTCGTTTTTCGCCTCATCCCTTTCATAGCTATACAATGTTTTCCTTTCTGCTATTTCAACCTTCTGTTGCCAAGAAATGCCAACAGCCTTTTTTCCTTTAATCTTTATTTTACACACTTAAGAAATTCGCTGCCAGTTTGACTCAATTGGCTTGGGCGGATTTTGTTTTTATCCCTTAAGTTAAATTGTCTTGGAGAGTAAGTAGAATGAAAGAAATGCCAGATACCATTGGATACCATTTAGTCCATCGTTTTCATGTTCATATGTTATGAGTTTTGCCGGGAAATTTATATTACTAGTGTGGGAGAGCTCCCACAGTGAGGGAAGTCAGGTCAATTAATCTTGTGAACCGTCAGCGCCACTATAATTTTGTTCTAGTTCAAATTGAATTATCGATATAGATTTGGTAGTGGCCTAGTGGCAGTTTTCTACTACATTCGACTATCAAATTGTGAGAATTACTTGTAGGAGTGCCAAAGTGAAAATGCATACAAAGTGCATTGCCCGCCTAAAAAAATTATGGGGCGTTGTGGATATGAACAGGCAGTACGAGTACTTTGCTGCTAAATTAAACGCAGTACTCGCTAAGCATTGTTTTTGCTGTACTAGCATTGTACAAAACGATTTTAAATCTAAATTAATGTGACCAAGTAAAACCAACCTAATTATAAGGAAGAAGTAAAGAAACTGCCATTCATCTTTAATATCCAATAATTCGACAATTTCACCTAACAAATGGCAGACACAAATTTAAATTCATTCGATCCAAATAACCGTCAAATTCAGTTGAGAGATTGAGACTCATTAATTTAACCTACTAGACCTATATTACCGTCGCTAACACTAACGATGTTGCTACAGTTGATGTGCGCGTGAAGTGCTACTAAAACAAATGCAATGGCAAAGTAAATTAATAAGAGGGGAGAAATAGCAGAACGGTGGGAGACGTCCACAATGTTAGAAATTGACATAAATGAGCATCCGGAATTTCGACAAGCGCTTTGAAGTGCCGAAAGATCATGCTACTTATCTTTGGATTTTCCCGTCGTGGTAAAAGACGGGCTAAATACTTCTTAAAAATAACTAATCATAGGTTGAACTTGACATGGCTCGGTGTCAAACCCCGTTTTGCTTCCTTTTGGCGGTTACTTGGTTGATTCGATGGCCAGAATAGAATCCTGGGGAAGGAAGGAGCCATTAATAGTGGACTGCGAATGAAATCTTGTGTTAATTTGATAATTGGAGTATTCCACTTACATTTTCAAGCAAAGGAGAATGGCAGGCGCCTCTTCAAATGAGCCACATCTGAAGTAGAAAATATTTGTTTATAGTCTGAACGGAAGATATTTGGGCTAAGGTTGAACATTATAATTAATGTTATTGTTTAAAATAATTGTATCCAAACGGTTAGGTTTCTATTTCATCGTAGAGTAAAAGCAAGCTGGATATCCTTATATTAAAAGACTAGACTACCTTCTGTGACATAAAGTAGTCTAAAGTTACTTAAGGAAAAATACAGACGGAAGAAAATATCTAAGTTAAATTTGAACCACATTGGGAACTATTAACTTATAAGGCCAGCTAAATCTCTCGCCTGCAGCGTTTTGGAGCCCAAAACAATTTATAACCAAAGGGGAACTCTCGATTGAAGGAAGATTTATTTTTTTAGCCCATCTGACAACCGCCTGATTGGACATAAGTCGCTGTACACGATAGAGCCTACTAATAGGCTATATTAAGAAACAAGTAAAAAAAAAATAACAGTATCTACATAGCAAATAACAACGCTAAAAATGACAAGGGCTAAAAAATAACAAAAACAAGAAAACAAAGCAAGAAGGAGGCCTACTCCGGCGTCGGGGTTAGGCCCACCTCTTCCCCCCCCCCCGAAGGAGGAACCTACAAAAAAAACAGTCAAATAAAGGGGAGGAGGCTGTCCTCCTCCAAAAAGTCAAAGTCCACAAGTCAATGTGCATGAACTCGTCCCGAGTACAAGGGACAAGCGGCAACGACCCCGCTCGCCACGGTTACAGGGACAGGTAACGTGCGCCAAGATCGCTCAGACTGGGACATTTAACATGAATGTGCCGAACAGTCTGGGGGACAACGCAGTCTTCACAGTAGGGCGTAGGTGAGCACTAAATCAAATGGCGGTGCGTCCCGCGAGTGTGTCCAATTCGGAGACGACAAAAAGCAGCCTGAAGCCATCGCGGCATTGGCGGGTAGGTCCATGGAAACAGTCGCGGTGCAATGGCAGGCAAATTTAAGTTCCCCTCGACCGTCTCCCATCTTCTTTGCCAAGTAGCCCGGAGAGCTGCCCGTATTCCTGCCATGTAACTTGTGTGAGCAAGAGCGAAAGGCTGGTCTGGTTGCGCAGTCCTTGCGGACTCTTTCAACCCTCATCGGCGCGCTCATCTTTCGCAATTCCTACATGTCCAGGAACCAAGCAGAAGATAATCTTGATATCCACCCTGCTCGCCAAAACCGTGGCGTCACGGATATCGCTGGTCAAGGGATGCGGAAATTCCAATGCCACGGAAGCACTTAGGGTGCTTTGAGAGTCGCTCTAAATCACAATCCGATCTCTGAACTGGGCACGTCGCGTAATCTCCCGTACCGAGCAGTGTATTGAAACCAGCTCGCCGTAAAGACAGACGCAGCGCCTGGCAAAGCCCCGCTGACTTCAAACAGAGATGATACAGCGTGGAAGCCTACCCCCTCTTGGGACTTGGAGCCATCTGTATACAGTGGTACGGTTCCAGCGTGATAAGAAGTGTGCTCAAAAATGGTCGAACGCAATACACCCGACGCTGTAGAAGCTTTGAGAGCAAAGGCGTTGTGACAAATAGCGAAAGGTGGTGCCATCCAGGGTGGCATCCAGGGTGGCCCGAGAGCTATACCTAGCTCTCGAAGGAGTTTCCTAGCCATAAACCCAAAGGGCTTAGTGTATGACTGGCGTCTCTCGGCGGCATATGAACCGTCGAGATCAGCTGACGGTTCATATGCAGTGAGAGCTGTTAGCGACTAATTGAGGCTCCGAGATCGCGCGTACAGGTGAATTATGCACGGTGCACAGCACAGAGCGAGTGGAATCTACCCATCATCGACAAGTAGGCTCTCAATGGGGAAAGTGCGGAAGGCACCGGTCCAGTCGAAGGCTGGTGTAACGGATCGAGTCAACATTCCGCAGTACATGCTCAGTTAGGGATGCATAAAACTCGCATTTGTAGTCTAGCTTCGAACGAAAAAGGATCAATAAAAGAGTAAAGCAGTAGCCCTATCAGCGCCCCAAGCGCTGAACCTCGCGTAACTATGAATATCCATGACGCGGTTACAAGAGACCCTAAGGCTGCGAATATGAGCCTCCCAGGTGAGGCGTCGTTCAAATACAAGACAAAGAAAAAGGTGCAAGTCCACCACTTCTAGGCGCGCCTTATTAAGAAATAAATCTGGGTCAGGGTGGAGCCGTGGGTGGTGGCAGAAGTGCACCACCTTAGTCTCAGCCAAAGAAAACGGGAGCCTGTGCGCTTCGGTGTAACAAGAGACGCGGTTAAATGCCTGTTGTAGTCGACGCTCCAGAGTTAGTATATGGGCGGAGCCAAAAGAGATGAAAAGGTCGTCCACGTAGAGCGTAGCGAGAACATCTTCCGGCAGCACCGAGGTGATGCCTTTATGTTCAGGGCAAAGAGTGTGACACTGAGTACACATCCGTGCGGCACACCCTCTTCTTGCTCCATTGGGCCGGAGAAGGATCCCCCAACCCGTACGCGGAATCGACGATCTCGCAAGAATTCAGATATAAAGATTAGGAGGAGTCTTCTCACCCCCATCGTGTGGAGAGGCTCCATGATACCATATCACCATGCGGTATCATAGGCCTTCTCCAGAACCAAAATCACCGTGGCGTAATGCTACGAAGGAAGGCCTCACAGGAGGCATTTTCCAGTCGGAACAGAGCACCTGACATGGAGTGGAACTTGTGGAAGCCGCACTGTGCAAAAGACAGATGGCCTTCACTGTACAGAAATAGGCTAATATAACATTTACCAATTTCTCCATCATCATGCACACGTAGAAAATTAGAGAGATTGGCGGAAACCGGCCGGAGTAGAGCGAAAGACGAGCACAGTAGCGATTCGCAAGGAATCTGGGAGGATACCCTCTAACCAGATCCTTTGAAGAAATCTAACAGAAAAGCCATGCCTCGTTCACCCAGGTGTCGAAGCATTGCGTACGGGACATTAGGGCAACCATATAATTTCATTAAATCCTTTATTGAGGAGTGCTTAAATAATAGATTTTCCGGTGTATATTTTGAAAAAGAACTTTACTTTGTTATACAATTGATCCTACCTACATCAATTTCCATTTAAATAAAAGTACATTTTCACCTTTCGTCACGAGATTATGTAACCAAATTTTATTTAATCCAAGTACACACAAACACAAACTAACTTCAAATTTGCACATTTATTGAGTGAGAAAAGTGTATGTAAAGCTCCACATACAGCTGCATGGGTCACTTTGGGTAATATTCAAAAGTTAAACTTCACCAGAGTACACAAATCTTGTTTTGAATCATTCTTGGACTGGACATCAGACGTCTACTTGTCTCTTGTGCCCTGATTCCTCCATCCCTCTTTTAATGTGGGAAATACTTGGCAGAAGTGTCAGTCACCATTCTTACAACCCTCCCAATGATCTGTATGTGACAAGGCCAGTCAGGTAGTTTCATAGGAGAGTCAATGAAGTTTTTCAATTCCGAAGTACTTAACTATGCAAGTGAGAGGTGGCTCAGAGATATCCTCTGAACAATTGATCAAATCTCCAATCCTAGTAGAATCACGATTGATGTCTGGTGTCCTAAGCCTTACAAAGGAGTCTCCTAGTTGAGCATCTGGGTCCCCTTCTTCCCTGATGGTCTAGATTCTTTTCACCCCTTCAGTTCTCTCCGCCTGATCTTCAGAGCATATGAGGGTTTGGAGGATGGCTTCACTGTATGCATACCAAGATGATCAACAGTTGGAAAAACAATATCTAACACCTCTTTCCTCTGAGACTTAAGGATGTGAAGTTAATAAAGAATGTGCCTAGGTCCCTCGGTCCAAGACTGCTTAATCTTAACGTTAAACCAGCATTGGTAATATACACCAAAGATAAACTCAACAATCAGTCGTAGATTCTTAAAGGCTTTTCATTTGAGCTCATCCTTTGACACCCACAGCCGAAGAAGTCTGTTAGCTGTGGTCAGCCAGCAGCTGTGGTTTACTGGTCCTATTTCTAATAGAGAAATCCCTGTAGGAAGCACCCCATCTCTGATTGCCGATACAATTCTATAGCCGTAGCGTTGATCAGTGGTAAGAGGAGGACGTAAAGATATTTGAGTGAAATTTGGGTTGATATCCAAGTCTGTAACAGAGTCAAGGAGCTTTCCTATTGGTCCGGAATATCTGTTGTCAGATAGTATTGGGCCATCCAAGTTGATAATTAGATGACGGAGAGAGAGAGAGTTCCCAAATGGAGCTCCATTTTTCGCATTTACACCTGTGTTTAATTCGTGGAGTCTCCTCCAAGGGCCATTAAGCGTTTATTCCAAACCACTTTCCCTCAGCCATCCAAACATAGCCTAAGCGATCTTCTCTGCATGTGATTCTTCTTTTTTAGGCTAGAGAATGCGGAGAAAGCGGTCGCGAAGGATTCCTCTACGGAGGCGGGGTCCGAGATTGCGTTCCCATTCTCCTGGGAAACGGGAGGGGGGTCCTGCGAAAACTTTCTCCGAATCCTTTTTGACTAACCATAGTTCGACGAAATTCACTGACAATGAAATCGTTTGGGCGTCCGTTATAGTGCAGGGAGGCATATTGCTTCTGTTTGAGAGCCGTCTCACACTCTTCTGACCACCACGGGAGTGGTCGGCTTGCAAAACGGTCAGACGGTCTAGTAATAGTAGTTAGGCCCACGGCGATGATGTTGCCGGAGAAGAACTCAATGGCCTCATCTTCCTACCTAAACTACTCGACTGAGACAGAGAAATCAGTCATTTCCTGAAATGCGACCTACAAGGCCGTGAAAAGCACCACCGGGGCGGGCTCTCAGTCAGCAGAGGCCCAGGAAAATGTTATTTGAATGGGAAAGTGATCAGTACCATGGAAACCATCGCCCCCCTCCCCACAAAAAAAGAGAAGATATGGCTGTGCATCGGGAGTACACAAAAATAAATCGAGAAAGGAAAATGAAGCGGTTCTCGGGCAGTGATGCGTAAACTCATCCACATTCAGGACACCCATCTTCAGCTCAACGATAATGTCGGCAAGGAATTGACCCAGGGGATTAATAGATTAGTTTCTCCAGAAAGGGTGTGTACCAGTCAAATCTCCGAGGAAGAGAAAGGGCCTTGGCAACCGTACACGACGCGGTGGAAGTCGCCTGCGTCGAAGACGGATGACGGTGGAATGTGCGCCAAAATAACAATATATGAGGGGCAGTCAATAAGTTATGTGAATCGGTAGGGCAAAACAGAGGCAGGGGGATGGCTGTTTGTGATGGTGTTAGGACAAGTTATGACAAGTCAGGACCTGCAGCAGCACGCTCCTGCCTCGTCTATTCAAGAATCAATAGCTGATTGCAGATCGTCAGTCACAAATTTTTCAACAATGGATAAGTTTGAGCACCGCTTAATGATCAAATATTTGACCAAGGAAGGCAAGAATGCAAAAGAGAGCCATGAACGCATGGTTGCAGTGTACACCGACACTGCTCCTTTCTATGCAACCATTGCTCGCTGGAATAGGAAGTTCCGCCATGGTCGTGAGTCCCTTGAAGACGACCCCCGTCCAGGACGCCCGTCAGACGTGACCAACAAGGACAATATGGCCCGTGTGGAGAGGATTATCCTCGAAAATCGACGGGTGAAGGTCGAAGAAATCAAGCGAGAACATAAATTATCATATGGAAGTGTTATCAACATCATCCACGACAATTTGGCCATGACCAAGGTCTCTGCCCGTTCGGTCCCTAGAAACCTCACACCCCATGATCGACTTCAACATCGTCAAAGTCCACAAGGCCAGATTTGCAAATGCTGCCCCTGCGCGAGTGCCGATTCGAGGAGCTCAACCATCCCCCCTACAGTCCAGATCTGGCCCCTAGCGACTACGTTTTATTCCGCCAGCTCAAGGCTGCACTGCGTGGACGCCGGTTTAGGGACGATGAAGATGTCCAGCTCGCCGTCCAGGAGTGGATTGAACAGCAGTCGGAAGATTTCTGGTTGTCGGGAATTCGAAGCCTCAGGGACAAGTGGCGCAAGTGCATTGAAGTCGAGGGTAGTTATATTGAAAAGTAATAAAACACTTTTCCTCATATCTTGTTTCCTTGTATCCGTATTGCAAAACTTATTGACCGCCCCTCGTACCTCATATCCAGGTGCAGCTGCACAGCTAGTGTCTGAAAGGAGGTATCTAAAGCGAAGAGAATAAATGAGACAACATGCTGGGTGAAAATCGCACATCCTCCCACCCAGCCCCCATCCCGTGGGGATGGAGTAGCAAAACCCTTATACTCCGGGAGGGTGAGCATGGGTCACGTGCCCAGCATGGTTTCCGGCAAAAATATAGCTAACGGGGAACGGGACGAGATGAGCCTAGGCAACTCCTCCCATTTGGCCTGGAGTCTGCAGCAATTCCATTTAAGGATTATGCCCTCCAGGCCTAGCTCTGAGGAGATGCGGGACCCTCATCGAAGAGAAGACCCTCACAGGAATAGCCGTAGGCTTCTCGGAGGCAGAAATTCGAGCTCTGTTGGCCAGACAATGTGCTGTTGTCTTAGGGGACTTATCGAGGGAGGTTGGGCCCTCCATGCAACTCTTCTCCTCCCTCCACCTAGAAACTTTAGACGAGCGGGGCGGCTTCGTAGGCGGGGGTCGCTCTTTTGGAGGATCCACCTTCTCCGAACAACCCAGTCTACCATTTTGTGTGGGCAAAGGAGCCGAAGCTCTTTTACTGCTGTTCTCCTATCGGGCAGCAGCTTTAGGAACCCCGGAAGATTGCATCCCGACGATCTTAAGGGGTGTTGCCTCCTGTGAGTCTAACAACTCGCTGGAGGCGCGCGGCCGTTTCGCCTTACGCAAGACGGTCACGCTGGTGGAAGAGGTTGGATCTCTGGTTTAGCCGGGGCTGGGTGTGAACTCTTTGTGCCGCCAGCTTTACCAGGGGAGCACCCAGGGTGGTTAGAACACGCAGAAAGGTTCCGATGGGCGCGGAAACCACCGTGCTCGTCGGCCTGGGGGGCTAGGAGCAGAGGGTGTTTTGCTCAACATTGAAGAACATGACGTCCCGGGCAGGCCGGGCGCGCCAGAACAAAGTCCTTAGCCTTACGAAATGAAATACGATCCTGAGCCTGAACGGCCAGGATGTCCTTCTCAAGGAGATACGCAACGCATTGCTTCGAAGAAGCGTTGTGCGGCTCTCCGCAATTGACAAACTTCGCCGCACACGATTTCGACTTATCGCGTTCGGCCTTGGAGCAACTTACACAAACTTCGAATAAGCCCGAATTTGCACGTCGACAGTAGCGATTAGTATGGTGAAGCGGTGACGGTAATAGCACCTCCGGCGCAGTGGCACGTATGCCACGCATTCGCAAAAAGGCTTCCGTCCGAGAAACGGGTCACCTTCGCTCTTTACCAATCACACTAGCTAGAGCTCTTCTCTGATGGATCATGTTACCCTTAGTCAACATGTTGCCATCATTGGAGCGAAAACCGAGGAAACGTTCGAATCCAGCGGGCTCGAAAACGGCAGATAGCCTCTGAATGAATGGCCTGACCAAATCGAGGTTTCAGTCTGCACAGTTCTGGTCTTCATCTAAGAACAACGGGCTGGACGTGCAGATCTTGGCTTGGTCGCTTACCAAAATGACAGTGGCTCCGTCGCTGCCGCGGATGAAAAGGGGCCCCGAGTCATCTTCGTCTTTTTAGGAGAGGAGTACCGGGAATGAACCCGCTTCTTCCCTTCGCCGGCAGAAGAACCTAGGCCAGATGGACCGGCCTCAGCAAGATCTTTCTCCGAGATGGAGAAAGTCTTTGCTTTCACAGGGGCACCAGCCGGGCGAGGAGATCCCTCCTCTCTTTGTACAGTCTTGGAGACCCGAGCCGTCTGAAGAGGACCTTACACAGGGGCGGACTCGGTTCGGTACTTGGCACCGAGCCTAGGTTCGCCCCCATGGAAGGTCCTACTGTCTGGGGGTGACTTGCTTTAGAGATCATGTACATCTCAGGGGAGGACTTCCATGTGGCTACCCTCCCAGGACATCACAGATCCCATCGGTCAGTGCATCTTTTGTCGGGGAAGAGAGGGGGGCACTTAGAGTTACCCCGTCTAAGTTCAATATGCGAGTTCGCAGGTCTTTAGAGGGAAGAGGCCGACGGGTCCTTTCTTCCCTTCTCCCCCTAAGGGGGTTGGTCCTATCTTGCCGCTCCCACCGAAAGCGGTCGTTTATTGGCCGCCTGCCTTTCTTGGCAGTCTCCTTAGAAAGTAAAGGGGGGACTGCGGCTGGAAAGAGGGAGGCACCCGAGTACACCTTCAGAGAAGGGGGCGAGGGGGAGTCCCTTACACCCGAAGGAAAAACTGAGCAGTAAGCCTCCTCTCCAGCTGAAGAGTTTTTGGAAGGCCCCCTGCGAAAACACAGAGGGTAGGGACCTCCATTTCTTCAGTGGAGCTGCCAGAAGGGGGCTCCGACGATGGTAGAGGGGAAGGTAAGGAAGTATTTTTTTTATTTAATCACGGAATGCAAACGCTCATCACCCCACGCAATAGCCCGCTCTGAGAGGGGTGAATACGGGGCCGGCATAGCCAGCTGCCGCTATTTGGAGCCACTCCTCTCGCCTAGTGGCCTGGCAAACCATCGGCATGTCGGCTCCACCTTGGGCACGGCCTAAAATGGATAGAGTTGGAAAGGAGAAAGAAAGGGGAAGTGAGGAATGTGTGGATGGGGATGAAGCAGGTTGTTAAACACCCACCACCACTCTCAACCCTGATCCCAGATAGTTGGCTGAGAGGAAGCTAGTCGGCATCTACCCTTTAAATTAGAGGCCAACCAGAGAAAGTTTTGGGAGAGGTTGTAAGGAAAGTGTGGAAGTAGGATAGAAAACGCAGTCTGTCAGAAAGAAGGAGAAGAGGCTAAGCTAGGGACGGAAGGAGCGCTGAGTCCCGTCAGCACGGTGGCTAGGAAGGCAAATCGCCACGCCCCTTACAGGGTCGATTGAAGGAAATAAAACGAATATCTAGCAACAAAATGGGTTTAATTTTATTTAGGGTGAGCGTGGGGAGAGGTTATAAGTAGACTTTGAAACAATCCTAATTTAGTAGAGCAACTATAAATAAACAGCCTTACAGACCCAAGAGGTTCTAAATGGGACCCACAATACCAGGGACCCATCTAACAGCCTTAAACTTGCTCGCAACACTAAACACTAGCCACGATCTGAAGTATGGTTCGTGCTCGTGCGTCCTCCTCTGCGATACGTCGGCAAAGAGCTAGGAAGAGAACACGAGTAGCTTTGTAAAAACTACTAGCCCGCACCGTCGAAGGCACAGCCACTAACGCAGAGCAAGTAGGGAAAATGGGACTTTTTCAGAGACAGTGAATGATATAAAGGACGGAAAGACAACTGATGTTGGGATTTAGACCAAGAAGGAAAGTCGTGGCATAGTTTAGAGGTAGAACTACACTTGGGGAAGGAAACTGCGGAGGGGGGGATCCTTGAACGAGAGAGCCATTCCCAAGTGTTAGTTTAGATCTAAGGAAAATCTATTGGATTTCTAAAGTAGGATCAATCTAATAATTGTACCTCTTCAGATGAATTTTTGAACATTAATATCACACAAAGGCTTTCAAAGGCTTACCATCGTCGATCTTTCAACATAAATGGAATAACGAGGACGTAAACAAGCACGGTTGATTCATCTCCACCTTAATTATATCAAACCACCAAAACATGGTAGCTAATGAGAGGTAGGTGGGAACACCAAGTGTCTGAAATCAAAGAGAAACAAAGGGAAACAATAATAACCCCTTCACCCCGAAGGAAAGAGTTATGGTAATTTTGGGGGCTATTATAAGAATAATACACTCGGCAGACGCAGAACAGAGGCTACAGAAACGTTCTGTTTACTCGGTGGTTTAATTTATCTTTTTAGCTTGACTTCGGTCAGGAAAATGAATATATAAAAACAAAACAATCTGAGAAGCAGACGAAAATTTGATACCCAGTGACTTACAAGGAACTAGAAACTATACTGACCACTACTTCTGAGGCACCACCACCACCAGCTCCTACCGTCACTTGGCTTGGAAGGACCGATCGACTGGCACGAATCTCAGTCGTTGTTCGTTCCTGTTTACTTGGAGTGGAAGCAGCCAAAGTCGAGACATCCTCTCGTATTCTGTCTTCATCTTTACCCCCTCTCCTCGCACATCCCTGAAGATTGCCATAACCCCCTGCCGCATACTGCCCGCGGGCCCAGCTCCCCGCTACCCTAGGCTAGCTAGAGGTTTAAGATCCCCTAGTCCTCCTTCGGAACAGCCTAATCCTGCCTATTCCTTAAATCTTTAAGGAATCGAATGTATTAGAATGTTGAGGAAGGCTCAAGTCTTCCTGAAGTAACCGTATTGAAGTTGCGCACACTATGGGACGCGGCAGTGTCGGTAGAATAACCGGCCTAGTGTGCCATAGGGAAGTGCCAACTGTTGCATAACGAATGATATGTCCCACACTGTTCACCCTCGAGCAGTCTGAAACAGTGTTAAGAGGAGTGATACTCAAAATAATGTCCCAAAGAATCAGGCTCAAACTGCGTGTAAAGGAGGCCAGCCATTTCTCTTAAACCACCTATTTTAACCTAAATCTTCCCTAGTCTTCCGGTACCGAGGTTTGGTGCCGAATTAGCGGTGTGCGTGATAAACCGGACCCATCTGCACTCCCTCCCACACGGATGCACTTTTCCAACGAGTGGTTGCAAAGGCGCTAGCACTCCCCTTGACTTCAATTTCGAAATGACCAGTAAGCTCATTCTAGACCTCTTTTCCATTCACAAGAAACTAGAATTATAATTATCTCTTCTCCATAGGACAATTACAAGGCTGCCTCTCCTTAAGTTGGTCAGTGCCCCTGACACGTTCCATCAGTAGCTAATTGTATGCTAACGACCTGGCAGCTCTATTTCCACGGTCGCAAGGCTGGTACAGATTACCTTCATGCCATACCAGAACCCACATGTCTACGTTCTATGCTTTATGTCTGGGCACCCAAAACCGGCGAAGTGACCAGTCGATTTATTTGCCTTAGCTTTCGAGAGATTTCGGGGAAGCATCAAGTTTTCTACCTCTGTCATCAAATGTTCCCCTCTCAATCGGTTGACAAATACGAGTGAATGGAGCGCGGACCTCATTTATTTCCCGAAACCCAATATCTCAAATAAACTCCCGAGTGTAGGCCTAGTCTTCCTCGAGAAATTAAGATTAGCCTCATTTATGGCTACCACACGGTTCCATAGCGCCGGCAACCCTTCTCCTCAATCGAATTCCGAACTGTGATATACCATAGGAGAAAGGGGCCCCATTTGCTATTCTTCAATAACCATCCTGCTGTCAGAATACAATTTTTTCGCCATCGCACAAGCCTGTCTTTGTCTAGGCACCAAGTATGAAAACCACTTTATCCGCTGCAGTCTATTTCCCCCTCCACTGAACAACTCACATTAAGGGTATTAGGTCATCTCATTTATGGTTTGTCATTAGCCCTCCCTGCAATCTATCAGTTTTCTTTTGCAGGAACTTCTTCTTGGATGATGTGCCAAACAAGAATATCTAAAGTCCTTCCAAGAAAATGCCCGATAGCAGCTTGAGTTCTCTTAACAGATTCTCAACAATGTTTCTCCCAATTTCAGATCACAGCAATCTTGCCGAATGCCTCACGTTGACTACGCATCCATTTTTTTTCCATCGTCGTGCCTGATCGATGCCTCTGGCCCTACTTCCCTTCATTCTTGCCCTGTATGTTCATTGCAAACCGCGGCGCTTTACACAAACCGAGCCTTTCCACACTTTAACCTGCGATTCCAAAAAACTAAATTCGTCCAGCTTCCTTATTTTGGAAACACTGAATTACCTCAATTCTCTGTCCAAGTGATCTGTTGGAGCTTTAGCACTAGCGCAAACTTGTGACCTCCTGCTGGGTGTACTCAGACTTTAGTGTGCCTTGCAATAAAGCAATTACTCAGTTTGCTCGTTCAGCCTCGTGCAAAGTACGCCCAGCTTCCATACCATGCGCCAATATCCATCTTACCGTGAAGGGGAGCCTCGGTTCCCAATTGATCGCTCTCCGGCAAACCAATAAAATTTATCGCAGTAAACCCCACCTCTAGTACTGGTCATCTTTAAGCCAAGATTTCCTGCTCACCCAACTCTACTACCTCCTGTACCAGACTTGCAGTGTACTACGCTCTGCGTCTTCAAAACTAATTGACTAAAACATTGGCATCACTACTGCCGCCTTTTGTTAATTAAAATATAAAGTAGTAGTCTACTTCTCCAAATGAAATCGGGGGGGGGGGAGGAGTATAGGATATCGACAAAGAAATTTCAAAACATGGTAAACATAGGGTAGAATTAAGTCAAGTACCAAGGAATCTATGGTTATAGAAGAGCGAGACAATCACCTTAAGAAAATGGAACTGAATTTTGGTGTGCAAAGTTTCTAAAATAATTGTAACTCTTGTTCGCCCAAAAAGAAAGTTTATAAACCAGTGCTGCCGAAATGTTTTCGGCAATTGTAACCCCCCAAAATTCAAAATGTAACCACTATTGTAATATTTATATTAAAGACAAATATAATTGCCATAAACAATTAATGTATTTACCTTATTTTTTGCTTAAAAAGTAATATCTTCATCCTTTTCTTCCTCCTTTTTTGGACATACCAATGCTTTTCGCTAAAATTCTTGCAAAGATCTTGCGCTGGGCTCCACTTTGTGCAATTGATTTCGTGAAGCATTGACTTGGAATGCATCAATGCATTTACTGTGCTTATCTTTAAACTTGAGTGATTTTTTACTTTGATATTTTTCAAAAGAGAAAATATTCTTTCTGCAGCTACTGAAGAGTCGGGTAAAGACAATACTAAAAATTAACTAATGAAGCCTAGGTTAAACTTTGTCATGGCTCTGTGTCAAGAGATTTTCCTTTATTTTGGAGGTCAGTTGGTCGATTGGGTGGCTGGAAGAGAATCCTGGCGAAGGGAAAAGCCATTAATAGAGGAATCCTACAAAGTTACTGAGTTACTTTGATGATGGGCGTCAAAGACTTACATTTTGGATCGAAGAGGGGAATCTCAGGCACCTCTTCACCAGTACCAGGTGTAAAATAGGAAAAACTTCATTTTAATGCGTCATGAGGATGGTAGAGTTGTGGTTCTACGTGTAACTGAAAGTCAATGGTTGAGAGGATTGGACCTGTTCTACTAGATATAGAGCAGATTCACATTGGATCTTCTATATTATAATTTTCTTCATTACCACAAGACTAGGCTAAGCAACCAAAAAAGTCAGCGTAGTAGTTAAGGAAATGGTCTAATTAGGGTAAGTGAATAAGCAAGAGCTCAAGCAGTTAAATTAAAACTATTTTGGATAGTATCAAGCGATAGGGCCTACTACACTATTCTGCACTGTTTTTGAGCGTAGACCGCTTAAATATGAGCAGCCCCACCGCCTCCATTGAAGGAAATAAACCGAATAAAGTCTGGGTAAATGACAAATAATTAATTTAGATAAGTTTGGGGGAGAGGGAAAGGAAGAAGACTACTAAAACTAAATTCTAGTATACTTCTATACTTTGGCCACCTTGTGTACTAGGTCCTAAAAAGAGACTCTCTGTAAGGGAAAGTTATTTCACCTAACAATGTTCAGTTTATTCTCACCATCGACCGAGTTTATTAGCTTCTTTTTGCCCACTAGTCAAAAAGGCAACAGTAAAGAGAAATGGAGGGGGGGGGATAAAGAATTTAGATTTAAGTTATAAACTCTTGCAACCAGCGTCAAGGGCACAGCCGCAGAAGCAGCAAATGCATAGAAATACTAAACTCTTACCAAATTGGATCTTTAAATGTTGAGGGGAATGACGAGGGCGTAAATAAACCAAGTTACTCCATCTTCACCTTCAGTTTATTACCCCTGACGAAAACATGGTCATCAGTGAGAGGTTTTTCTTTTTTTTATTAAGCCTTTTATGCCCTCTTTCGCCCATTAAGGTCTAAACAGGCACGGTATTTTATAGTGATTAAAATTTAAAGCGTGAATAATAGTTGTGAGTGGTGATCTGATGGATGAAGTGAATTGAAATGAATGAGTGGTGATAATTAAATTGTACATGAATTAAAAGGTTTTTAAAATTGCAAGAAACGAATTTTTTCATAATTTATCGGGTTTTGCTTCTTTTCTTTTTTTAGATCTTAGTATATAATTACTTTCTTGTAAGTATGCAATCAGTGCCGTACTTGTTTGGGGTTCGTCGCCGATGACTCTCTTTAGTGTTGGTCTGTTAACCAAATATTTTTTTCGGTGTCTGTGGAATCTAGCGCAGGTTAGTAGTATGTACGGGATAGATAACTGGGCGTTGTAGGTAGTGCATTGTGGTGGGGGAGAATTTGCGAAGCGATAGCTGTGGGTAAGCTTTGTGTGTCCTAGTCGTAAGCGTTCTAAGACGACTTCATCTCTTCGACAATTTCTGGGAGAACTCTTCCATTTGTCGACGTCATCATTTATTTGTCTTAGATGGTGATGGACGTGTACATACCATTCCGACTTCCACTGGTTTTTAAAAGCCTTGACAAAGAGGTTGTAATAATCTTTGTGGTATGTTGGTTCAGTGGGCAATGAGTTATCTGTGACTGCTGATTTTGCAGCTCTGTTAGCATCTTCATTGCCTTTTATTCCTACATGGGAGGGACACCAGCATAGGGTTACGTTACCTGAAAGCGACGTTATCCTTCTTCCAATTTCAATGGCTAGGGGATAAGTTTGGTTGCGTGATTTTATCATTTTCAGCGCACTGTTTGAGTCTGAAAATATTGTAGTATTATTGGTACCCGTTTTGACTGACTTGAGTTCTGCCGAGAGGACGGAAGCGCAATCTGGAAGTCGAGCTGCTCGTTTGTGGTGCGGGAGAATTGCTGCACATGCAACGCCATCTGCCGACTTCGATTCATCTGTGAAAATGGACTGAGATGGTTGATGGGACCTTTGATGGTCCTGAAAAATGTTGGATAGCACTACGGTCGTAATTGTCGATTTCGAAGATGGGAGAGTTATTTGACATTACTGAAGGTTGAATAATCCATGGGGCAATAGTATAGTAGTTGTCAATGAGAATGTTTGGCTTTGGCAAGATTAAACTTTGTAAGAGTTTTTTAACCCTTACCGTGTAGGTGATGTAGCTGCGGGTCCTTGGGTTGTCTGCTGGTAGCGTATTTTTTAGTATTCGTTTTAGTTTGTTGTGATGTTTGTAAACACGTGCAAAGTATTTGAGTTCTGCAACTTGTCTTTGGTGACGCAGAGGTAGTATTCCGGTCTCGACGCAAAGTGAGGATGTTGGGGTTGATTTGAAGGCGGAGGGGGCTTGGTTTTGTACAGGATCTAATTCCTGGATTACATATTTTGATGCTGCTCCGTATAGATGACATCCGTAGTTTATTTTGGACAATATGAGAGTCTCGTAAAGCTGCAGGAGGGTGCTTTTGTCTGCCCCCAGTGATGATGCGGCAGTTTTGTCAGAATGTTTGTGGCTTTGTAGCACCGTCATTTGAGGTTTACGACGTGGGGTTTCCATGTAAGCCTTTGATCCATTGTGAGACCTAGAAATTTTATGTTACATTGAAAGGTGATTTGGTGTCGTTCAAGTAGCAATGGAATATGCGGAATTTTGTTTTCTTGTAAAGGTTAGGGCTGTTGTTTTTTCACTTGAAATTCTGAAGCCGTGTTGTACGGAGTAGTTCTCTATTTTGTCTATTGCTTCTTGTAGGCGATTTGATACTTCTGTTGCGCTGGTGCCTGGGAGCCAAATTGCCAAGTCGTCCACATATAATGAACATTTAATGGTAGGTGGTACTTGGAGAGTCAAATTGTTGATTGCTATTATGAAGAGGGTTGTGCTGAGCACACTTCCTTGGGGTACTCCTTCGTGTTGGCTGAATTGTGTAGACTGGGCTCCATGTAGATCTATTTTGAATTTTCTATTGTTAAGGAAGTTTTTGATGAAGAGTACGAGTGGACCTCTGATTCCTAGCTCGTGTATGTTATTGAGTATATGACGTTGCCAAACCGTATCATACGCCTTGGCAATGTCAAAAAAGACCGCTGTAACAAATTTCCCTTTGCTGAATGCTCGGCGGACGTCGTGGTCAAGGAGGGTTAGAAGATCTAGTGTTGGTCGGTATTTTCTATAACCATATTGGTTTGAGGACAGAAGGTTGTTTGTTTCTAGATATCATTTCAATCTAGCATTGACCATTCTTTATAATATTTTGCATAGGCATTGTGTCAATGAAATCGGTTTATAATTCGTTGGGTTTGATGGATCCTTTTCAGGTTTTAAGAAGGAGAGGACTAGAGCTTGACGCCATTCATCCGGGAAGGAGCTATTAGTCCAGATGCGGTTATAAATGTCTAGCAGTAGCTCTAAGGCGTTTGGGTGGATTTTCCTTATGATGAGGATTGAGATTTTATTATCTCCAGGGGCTGTGTTAGGGCTTTCTTCTAGTGATGCTAGTAATTCCTTCATAGAGAAAGGATTGTTGTACGGAAGGATTCTATTGGTTGAGAAGTCTAAATTTGTTGATTCTGTTAGAATTTTCAGCGTTAAAAAGTCTTGTTTCGAGATCCTTTGGATATAGTACTGAGGGTATGCCCTATTATGTTAGCGACTTACGTTTGATTGCTGATGGTATTTCCGTTAATACAAAGGATAGGAAGATGAATAAGGCCACGCTGTCCTGACATCTTTTTTATTTGTCGCCAAATTTTTGCGATAAGGGCATCTTTGTTAATTTTAGATACATATTGTTTCCAGGAAGCTCGTTTAGCTTCTTTGAAGGTTTTTCGGGCGATGGCAGCTGCTCTTTTATAGTCCATGTTGTTTTGTAACGTTTTAGTTCTTATGAAAATTCTGTGCGCTTTATCACGTTTTCTTTTATCGTCTTGGCACTGTTGGTTCCACCATGGAGTGTTGCGCTTGCTGGTGTTGTAGTTAGTCTTTGGGATGTGTTCTCGAGCTGCTTTCTGTAGTTCTGCCGTGAAGTTGCACATATTAGCCTCTGGATTGGGTTGGAGTTTGGCTGTCGTCAATGTGAAGGCGGTCCAATTTGCTTTATAATAATTCCATAGTTTCCTGGAAAGTGGGGTTCTTTGAGCAAGAAGCTTAATAAGTATTGGGTAGTGATCGCTACCACATAGGTCTGAGTAAGCGCTCCAATGAGTTTCTGTGGGGAAATTAAGGGAGATTAGGCTTAAGTCTATGTTATACAGTGTGTTGATGATAATGTGTTGCGTTATTTGCATTTAGGATGTTGATGTATTGGCGCTCTATTAGGTCTGTTATGATGCGTCGTCGAGTATTTGTTTTCGTGTCGTTCCAGTAGTGGCTTCTGAAGTTGAAGTCGCCAAGGATGAAAAATGGCTCTGGTAGTTGGTTGAAGAGGGCTTCGAGGTCCTGGCGGTTTAGGGGCAGATTAGCGGACAATGTAGCCGAACGGCTATGACATTTAGGGGCGTGTTTAACTGGTATTGCATGTGTGGGATATTTCGTCGCTTGTAGATGGCGTTGCTTTTGGTCGAGTCAGTTGTAAATAAATGACAACCATATTTGTTACTCAAATGCTGCTGCGGGTTTGAGTACATAGTCTCGTTGAGATAAATGCACACTGGGTCTTTTTCTGTGATTAATTTTGTAAAGATTCGAAGTTGGCCCGGAGGCCACGAATATTGCATTGCAGGATTTGAGTTTGTTTTTCATATTCTTCGGTCTGTAGATCTATTTATAAGGCTTGGAGGCTCCGTATAGGGTGGAGCTACCGAACTTTGTATAGAGTTTGTCTGAAGTTTGTTTCGGCGTGCCTGGTGTTATCGGGTTCTGTATGTTTTTGTCCGTATTGTTAGTTTTCTTATTAAGAGCTTCCTTATATTTTACCTGAGGGCGCTGAAGCTTTGGTTTTGTGTTACGCTGGGTGCTTAATAGGGGCATTTCTTTCTGGCTAGCGGGTGAGGGTGTTCTTTGTGAATACTGTATTGATAGTGGGGCGGTATGTCTAAGGTCTTTTTATTGGTATCGAGTTCCTTGTTTATTGACAATTCTTCTGTAGTTGAATATGTAGACCTTGGTGGAGAGGTGATATTTGGGAAAGGAGAGCGTCTTTTCGGGGCTTTGCACTTCTACTTTGTGTTTGTGTGCTTGAGCCAGACGGTACTGTTTTCTCGGCTTGAGATGCCGAGCAGTGGTAGTCTAGTGTCAAGGGTTGTGGGTTTATGAGTTGGTTGTGGAGGGGTGAGGATAGCTCACTATCGTAGCATATAGTTTCTATACTCGATGAGCTGTTTCTTCGGGTTGATTTAACTTACGGGCTTTTATTTGGTGAGGAGGGGGAGGCGGCAGATTTAGGTGATTCTTGGTGGCTTTTTTTGTGATTGCGCTTTAGGTAGGTCTGTTTCGTAGTGCTTAGTGGTTGGTGGTTCAGTTTGTATGTGGTGGGGTTTTAACTTTGGGCTTTCTAGTGGCCCTTGTTTTTTTCCTTGGATAGTGCGGTTTTGTTGAGGGCTCCTAGGTCCAATGTTGGTTTGGAAGTTAATTGGGTGGTTGGAGCTTTGGTGGTGGAAACAACGGTAGCATAACTTGGAGTACTCAAAGTTCTTCCTTCCTCGACCATGTCTTTTAAGGATTGGTGTCTTCGAATGCCAAAACGGACAGTTTTAATCCGTACCTCCGGATGGAAGTTGAAGTGTGGACATGTTCGCTTGAATGCCTGGCGGTTATCTCCACAGTTAATGCATTTTTCTTTTGTTTTGCATTGTTCGCTGTTGTGTCCTTTTTCGCTGCATTTGAAGCATAATTGTGGATCAGTTTTACAATATTTGGCCGAGTGACTAAACATCAGCACGATCGACATTGAATTGGAGTTGGCAGTTCTTCCTGTATTCGGATTGTTGTCCCTGCAAATCTAATTATTTCTGGGATGGTTTGCTGTTTGAATGTTATTTTGGCGATTTTCAGCGGAGTTGAGCGTGTGGGCAATTTTCTCTCGAAGATGGACTCAGTCTATTTGATGGCCGTCATCTTCAAACAGCCTTTGTATCCCTTTGCATATGAAGGCCACCGTACGTTTGGGTCCAGGCACAAATCTGTTGAGTAGAACCGCGCCTACACTCAGGTTGTGATTATTTTTGTCCGTTGGTTGTATTTCATTATCAACTAAAGCGGTGAGGGCCAGTAGTTTTTTTTATATTTTTTCGGATTTAGCTTTAACTGTAGCCTCTGTTCGGTCCGGATTGATTGAGAATTCTGGTTGTGACTCTTCTGTAAAGAATTTTAATTGTTCTTGCAGTTCGAGTGCACAGAATGGTTCATTTCTTGTGGTTTTTAGGGTTATATATCTGGACCAGCAAGCCGGTTCGAATATTATTCTGAGGTCGTTTATTTTTTGCTTTTTGCTGTTGTTTTTTTGTTGAGTATTTGTTTGTTCATTTTGTAGAGTTGGTGATTTAAGAATATTATCCATGGCCAATAAGTAAAATTCAATACCCCTGCCCGTGGCGGCCCACGCTTACCCCAACAAGGGACCGGCACTACTGGGCGCCTTTTACATGGCCCCGGCCGGTACCACTAGGCGGGGCGCTATACGCCTTCCCTGCTACCCCTTGGGAACCCCGGACCAAAACCACACATAGAATGGTAGGTTGATCAGAGTAGCGGATTAAGCTTGGTGACAGGCTTCTGAGCGGTTAGGGTCACCACGCCTAACATCGGGTCGTAGGAATGTCCAGTGCCGTGGTCCCCAGTTATTGGTTGGGACCTAGATGAATTACCTACCATGGCTAACGAGTGACATCTGCCCGAGTTTAAAGTCAGAGTTGTCCCTTTCCTAGGTGGATTGTCAACCAAGACTATGAGCCCCACCTGCCCAGCCAGGTTATACCGCCTGGCACTCGGTCGTTGGACACAATTTCTGTATAAGCAAGGGCACCACGATCAGGTAATGCGCCAACAATTGGGGTGCAGAGGCTAAGTAGCCCTAAAGGCTATATATTGCACATGCAGCCCTGAAACCCCCACCAGTGAGAGGTGGTTGGGGTGCCAAGTCTCTGAAAAGAGAAAGTGGAATGTATAATTAAAATAGAGATTAGACTGTAGAAAGGAATAGCAGACTACTATATGACTGATAGAGTAGGCAAGTGAAGAATATAGATGCAGAGGAAGTATAGAAAATTTAATGTTTTGAAGCCTTTACTTCGGTTAAAGCCTGGACTTTAATAATGCTTTTCGAAAAAGAGAAAAAATCAGTAGAGTAAAACGACTCAAAATAAAAAGAAGCGATACTGGCCACTTGGCTTCGAAGGACCGATGGACCGCGCTCGAATCTCAGTTGATGGTTTGCTCCTCTTTTTCTTAGAGTGGAAGCAGCCAAAGTCGAGACATCTCTAAACTGTTTTAGTGCCCCATTTATGCACTTGAGTCCTTGAGGCGAATCTCTATACCCTACCTCCAAACACAAAAAGAGGAGAAAAATGTCGAAAAATAATCCGACTTTGAAAATCCATTTTTAATTCCTTCATTTGAGACTCGACGCCTTTGTCCTCATCAGAGATGATACGAGTCAATTGTGGGAATTGACTATTTCTGGAAAGCACCTAGTCAATCCAACGCCCCAATGATTACTTAATGCCGAAAGGAAAACTAATATATTCCACCCATTGGCAATTCTAGATTGAGTTGGCTGTGGAGATAACTGACACTCAACTGGGCTGTTGGATTTTGTTGTGGATTTCTTGCTCTCTTTGAATTGACTTTAATTAAAAAGAATAAGAAGCATTAAATCTCTTTGATCGACCTTTAATATACGAAATTTAATACTGTTTATAAGATTCAGACATTTTAAGTGAGAACATCTTTTAAAATTAACTAAGTATAAATAGGCTTTAATATATCAAACAAATAAACTAAAAAGCAAAACAAAGAAAAATGTATTCAAAGGAAATAATGCAAGGTTAGGGTAAAAATTGTTAAGGGACTTCCGTGGGCTTCGAGACTCGCTAAAAAATACTAGAATTATTAAAGGTGATTTTTGAAGGTGAGTTTGAAGGCTTAAATTTTGGCCAAAAATTTCGCGAGTCAAAAGTGAAGTTTCTTTTGCTAATCCAACTGAAAGAGGATTTCCACGTTCCGAATTAGGGCCATCGATGCATTCATGCGTTAATTGAGGCTTGCATTTGTCTCACAAGATGGCACATAAGTTAGATGTTATCTTCCAATATGGCATTCTGGTTGTAATATTAGGGGATATGGAGATGAGGTCATTTAAATTATCCACCAGTTACCCATTTCCTAGAGCCAAAGTTTTGGGTCGAAGAGGGGATGTGTATTAAGTTAGCTTTTGACCCATCTGGGAAGATACATTTTCTACGGTTGATTAAAAAATTAATCCAATGAGATTATTGAATAAAATGAAATGAGAGTGGAAGGAATCAACTCCTTTGATAGAGATTAGGGACTGGGGGGTTCCAAAGGCTTCACTTGAAGGTCAGAATCCCAGGGTTTGGATAGAGTGTAACAATGGGAGAGAAGATGGGGGCGCTGAAGAGTAAAGCTTGCTCCTATAATCCGTTTTGGACTGTACCAGGGATGTATAAATCCTCAATAGGTTGATTCAGTCTCATTTTCATGAGGTGTAGAACAGTACCATTAATAGTACAAGGTCCTCCAAGCGTATATGGAAGATTCAGGTCAGTCTGAGGTCAAGAATCAGTCAAAAACATTTGATCTTTTGGACATTTTCTAATGGTAAAGAGGTGAGGAATTTTTGACATCTCTTTAGTCTACAAAAATGAAGGCTTTTGTTTCAGTCGGAGAGAAGCGAAAGCCCTTTTTTATATCTGCCTAAATCAGTGCTGAGGTTCAAGAAGGGCTAAATTTGTGTTCATGAAGGTCCCACAGGGAGGGATCAATTGATGTTCAGGAAGGTCCAACAAGAAGGGTTAAATGGGTGTTAAGAAGGGTGCCACAGAAAGAGCTCAATGGATGTTCAGGCAGGTCACACAGGAAGGGTTCAATGGGTGTTCAGGACGGTCCTACAGGGAGGGCTCAATGGTCCCTTTGAGGGGGCTAGGTGGGTATTCAAGGAGAGTTCAATAGTTATTCCGGGATCACTCAATAGGTAGTATGGTAGGCCTCAGTGCTCAATGGGTATTGAGGCATTGTGGCCTTGCTGAATGGGTGATACAAGAGGGATCAACAATGTTCACTTAACCCTCACAGCTTATTCTCAAATAGAGCTTCGATCCCCCTTCTGCTCTATAATCGCTTTCTGGTCCTGACACCCCCGTGTTCATTTTCTTCTTTGCCCTAAAAGCACGAAGGAGGATCTCGGAGGCTACGTCCACAAGCCACCATAGACATGTTTGATGTCCGTCCCCATGGGACAGGTCTCTATTATTAAAGACTCGCTCTGCTGATTCCTCGCTCTCCGTCAGGTAAGGTGGTGTGCGATCGACCTAATCCAGAACCCATGCCTCAACTAATGCTGAGGCCCTCAGGATATCCAGGTCGAGGACCTCCTTAATGCCTTTTCTTTCCAGGAAGTCAGGAAAGTTCTGAGCTACCCACTCATCGTCCTCATACCCACCGCAGTCCCTAAGCAACGGTTACGTTGCCTCACAACCCCAAATGTAAAGTCATATATAACCTTATATCAAAATTAGGGAGAGGGTGGTGGCTTCGCGCCTCTCTTTTCACACATTCCTGACTGGCAGGATGGTTTCCGCCAATTTCCCTATATTTGGGATCCCTCCATCATTACCCTCTCACTTCTCAAAACCCGTAGACCTTAGATTCATCTCAAATCCCCTAGTTCCTTGACCACATCTAAACCATAGCTTTCTCTCTCTCAAAAACCGACTCCACAACCTAAGCCCCAATTCCCCTCTTCCCAAACCCTAGCCGCAAAACCCATCACACCACTCGCCGCTTCCTTATCCACGCCTGTCTACATTCTGTAACTCTTCGTAAATTTCTTTCCCCTTTCCTTTCAGAATTCCTCCGCGACCGTTCCTTCACTGTCTAGGTAAGATCTTTCTTCAGGTCTTTCCAGAGGAGAAGGGCATACACCAGGGCTTATCTTGCCCATCGTGATGAACACGGTCATATCCTCCATTCCCCGTTCGAGCAACAACTCATTCTACGTAACGTTGACGACTTGCTGATCCCCTACTGTGGTAAATCTCCCCCACGGTCGCTAGAACGGTCAAATTGCGCTCACTGCAGCCTTTGAGTCGGCTGCCTCTAAGGGTTTTTCTTTCCCCCATCACAAATATTCCTGCGCCTTCTCACTTCATCTTCTCATAGCTTCCTTACCCCATCAGGAAGTAATGTTAGCCTATTTAAGACTGTTACAGGCAAACTCGCGATATTAAAAGTATCAGCGATTACCTACCCCCCCTTTCCCATCGACCACTTCTGTTACTTCTCCTATCAGACCTATAGTGAGCCGCTGCCTTTTTTGCCCAAAGCTCTGATTAAATAAACCAAATTGCCTTCGAACCTGGGCTTCTGGGACGCCATTAGTCCGGTGCTGCCGTATGGGACACCTTTGGTTAATTGAGTATACCAGGTGGGTTCTCTCTGGGGCCGCTGAAGATGAACCTTTTCCTCGCCCGCAAAGGGTTTCTTCAGGTAGAATTCCGTGGTGGGTGGGGAGTCCACCTGATGAATTTATTTTAATTTAGTTTAAGGGGAAATCTTCTCTTCAACCACCCTCGCACAAGTTTCTGACTTCAGCCATTCGCGCTTTTGGATCTCGTTCCAGTTCGTCTCATTTTCTCGCGTTAGATCCGTTTTACTCAGAGGTGACCCTTGGCCTCAGTGATTATTTTGGTGAACGGTGCGGCGAACCGCGCACCATGTGGTTCCGTAACGATGGAGCCCTGGTAGTGGAGGTCTATGCTCTCAAGACTCTTGCTCGATCTCCTCTCACCCGACCCTCAACACTGTGAAGTGTGTTAGCAATTCTAAGATGCTTCAGTCAAAGCTGGCTAGTCAGTGTATCATTGGCATCCATAGACAACAGCGAACCGTTGGCGGAATTCTGGTGAATACACCAAAGATGTTCCTAACGTTTGATCGTTGAGATCTCCCATCGCATATTAAGGGGGGCTAATTACGGATACCAATCATAACCCTATATATCCAATCCAAGTGATGCTTAAACTGTTATAAATTTGGTCATGTGAGCACTGTCTTCCGCCACCCACGCACATGCGTACATAGCACGCAGGCTTACTATGGTAATTCTTGCGTCCATCTTCGCTGTTGTGCCAAGCGTGGAAAGTCAGTGGGTGCATCTTCGAAATGACGCCTAATTCTCTTTTAAAAGAAGAAGATTTTGCTGTCCGTGATTCTACCAAGGTGGATATGTGAGAAGCAGTAGCGTTCGGTGACTTTTGAAGATGAAGAAGCAATTCAAGTTTTACAAAAATAAATATGTTAATTGAAGTAAATATGTTGTTCATTAAATCAACTATAAAATTGTAAGCTACACACTTTAATTAAATGTTTTTTTTTAAATTTTATGCTCTTTAGACTTTATTTCAATGTTAAAATAGCTTCTGTAAGTATGCATAACCACAAGCCAAGATGTTCTATCATATTGGCCTACATTGTATTTGCGAGTGAAACAGTTTTGGATGACATTTAGTCCTGGTGTAGGCCTACCTGTTTTAATAATAGTTTCTTTTGCATTTTAAGTCATGGCGCTGAACTTTCTTTTTCTAACTTTTCAATAATGGAATTGCAAATGCAATTCTCACAATTCTATTTGCATCCAATTTTTTTAAAATGGGGTTATCACTTAAAAAAATGAATAAACAATATGCCACACTCATCTAAGCACTTACTCGCAGCTACTAACTGATCTCAAAGATACGAGGGGTGAATCCGGTAGGGATGCCAGAATCCAGGAAATATAAACAAAATGCTTAAGATACAAAAGCGTAACTATACAGAGTTTATGCTATATAGCTGCTTTCATTCTCAGAACCACTATTTAAATATAACCTAAAAATTATTTAAGCTTCAGAGCATAGTAATAGTTACATCATTGTGTATTAGACCATTTATTGTGTTTTGCACAGGGTTGCGAGATGCAAGCAGATGACCGCAAAGCTAAATTTACTTACTTTACTGTATACAAATAGGTTATTTTTCTTAATTCCAACACACGTTGAACTATCTAGATAAAAATCATACAACTCTAATGACTATGTTATTGCTAAGAAAAGTAAAACATCTTTAAAACTATTCATTCCAAAGCACAAAAACGCACATCTATTATTAAAGTTAAGAGAAAAGAAAGAGTAGAAATCTCGACGAAAAGGATGCATTTCTTCAATTGCACTCGGGCTCATATGGTCCAGCACCAATTCAATTGAAAATGAACGGTACCATATGGCGTATACAAGTATAGGCAAGCATAAATGTGAGAGTAAAATTGATTCTGCCATCATATTAATTGTTGGGGTGTAATTTCTTTTTCTTTTCTTGTTAAATGGGGGAAGCATTGCTTCCCTTGCTTCCATTGACTGCATGCCACTGGTGGGAAGCCCGTTGACTGGTCCGGAACAATTCGTTTCTGCGGCGTCAAATTCTCCGATGTTCTAAGTATGGCAGCGGACGCTCGTTTCGCTCGTCCACTTATCTAGTATACTACCTCATATGTTCCGCCAGCCTCCTGCGATGCAGCAGCACTACCATCTACTGTATCATCTTCGTCTCCTACCCGCATCCAAGTTTGGTCTCCTAGTATTCCCCCATTCTTCTCCTCCATTGATTACCCCCGCACCATTGAGTGCTTCCAATCGCCGGAAGCCACTCCGGAGATTCTGAACGCCATTCAGGCCTATATTTAATCCAATGAGCGGCTCCGCTCTGACGTAGTCATGACTGACGCTCCTGGCCCAAGCATGAGGCCTCTCCCGACTCTTCCTACATCTCTATGAAGCTAAGTCAAAGAAGAGCGGACAATCTTCCTCTCGAGAAACTCGCAAAGAACCATTTCAGTTGCTGCACACCCTATCTTTGCCTCTTTCGCTTCTACCCTTGTTTCTTTGATACTTCTTCTAACTTTAACTTCCGACTTTGCCTCTGTCGAAAATTGTGTACCCTTCGGCTGTAGTGAGGTACCTTACTTCTAGATGGTAACGTTGCATCCAAGCATCATTTATCTTTACTATTTCTCTCATCTCACGACCCTAACCCATCATCTCTTTAAACTGCCCCTGTTTCTTCGAGACCGTCCTGACTGCGACATCCTATCTCCATTCAGACGTAATTTGTATATCCTACATTGCGAGTGATGCTCCTCCATACCACGGGGGAAATGATACCCCCGAATCTTTCTTGTCTCTACCCTTTCCTCCGGGTCATGACCAACTGACTTTGGTTTGCCAAATAAACTTAGTTCTCACGATACTACTCCCCGTTCCTCTAAATCGGGGGTTAGATGGCCGTACTGAGGTTCCTTCTATGACGCCCTTGCCGGTCTTTTCTCGAAGGGCACCTGGTCATGCGGGCTCAATCAACCCTGGTACCATTTCGATCGCGGTCTCTCACCGGTCTGAGTGATAGCAGCACTTCTTCTATGGGAATGATTTAAGGTAAGAAATGAGTTGGGCAGCTGCCCAGTCCAAGTGGATTCTAAGTGGCAGCGGAAAATAAAAAGAAGGCAATTAGTTATAAAAGAGGGTAGGACCACTACTGGATAAAAAATGTTAAAATGAGGGTTTAAAAGATTCTTCTGGAACAATGCAACAAATGTGGGACAGGCGAGGGATAGTGAAAAGAGATGTGAAACAGGAATACCGAAGAGTGGCGAAATGAGGGCATTTTAGCAGAAGATGGGCGACCGATTGGTCCCCATAACAAAAACAGCAGCAAGGGATGATTCGAGAATCGGCCGGAACAAGATACCGTGGGTAATTCTTGTGTGGCCATGCGAACGTGGCAAAGGGACACCTCTAAGTACCGTAGTCTCTGAAGTCTTGAGGGCCAAGAGCGAGCATACTTTTTGATTTTATATAATTTAAATGATGAACATCCATCTCATTGGTCCTGCCACAACTGAAAAATATATTCTTTAATAGGGAAAAGAAATCTCGATAAGGCAATGCAGAGTTATCTGGGGACACAGACTAGGCTGAACGGGCCAGCTGATCAGTCCTCTCGTTGCCCAGGACCCCTACATGCCCGGAGACCCAACAAAATATACGAGTAACTCAATATTGGGGCGCATTCTGCACCAGCCAGTTTAGGATTTCTGTAATTAAGGGAAGGGAAGCATTAAAAGAGCAAATTGCCTGTAAAACACTCCTTGAGTCTGAGAAAATGACGAAATCTTTAAAAGGTCAAATTTGCATCAGTCTAAAAGCTAAAATAATGGCTGAAAGTTCAGCGGTAAAAATAGAAGCTGTCTGTGGCAAAGACACTTGAAACCATCCATGTACTAGCGGTGGTCAGTAAGTTTTGCGAATCGGTAGGGCAAAACAGAGGAAGGGGGATGGCCATTTGTGGGGGTGTTAGGAAAAGTTATGACAAGTCAGGACCTGCAGCCGCACGCTCCTGTCTCGTCTATTTATGAAGCAAGCTGATCGCAAATCGTCAGTCACAAATATTTCAACAATAGAGAAGGTTGAGCACGGCGCAGTGATCAAATATTTGACCAAGGAAGGCAAAAATGCAAAAGAGAGCCATGAACGCATGGTTGCAGTGTACACCAACACCGCCCCTTCCTATGCAACCATTGCTCGCTGGAATAGGGAGTTCCGCCATGGTCGTGAGTCCCGTGAAGATGACCCCCGTCCAGGACGCCCGTCAGACGTGACAAACGAGGACAATGTGGCCCGTGTGGAGAGGATGATCCTCGAAAATCGACGGGTGAAGGTCGAAGGAATCGAACGAGAACTTGTAATCTCACATGGAAGTGTTATCAACATCATCCACGACAATTTGGCCATGACCAAGGTCTCTCTGCCCGTTGGGTCCCTAGAAATTGCACATACCATGATCGACTTCAACGTCGTCAAAGTCCACAAGGCCAGAGTTGCACAAGCTGCCCTGCGTGAGTGCAGATTTGAGGAGCTCAACCATCCCCCCTACAGTCCAGATCTGGCCCCTAGAGACTACTTTTTATTCCACCAGCTCAAGGCTGCACTGCGTGGACGCCGGTTTGGGGAGGATGAAGATGTCCAGCTCTCCATCCAGGAGTGGAATGAACAGCAGTCGAAAGATTTCTGGTTGTCAGGAATTCGAAGCCCCAGGGACAAGTGGCGCAAGTGCATGGAAGTCGAGGGTAGTTATATTGAAAAATAATAAAACACTTTTCCTCATATCTCGTTTCCTTATATCCGAATTGCGAAACTTATTGACCGCCCCTCGTATATCGGGCAGTGTTGTATATGTGAGTTCGCATGCGCTAGAAACAGGCTGTTAAGGGAGCAAGAGTCCGTGGACGACTTTTCCAGGCTCCACATGCTGGTAGATAGTGTGGGAGGTGGAGCACGCCAATTAGGTGTTCAGCGGTGACGGGAGGGCAAGGACCCTTAAAATAAACAGGTTGGAGGCATGATCCAGAGGTTCAGGGATGGGGTAAGGATGGCCATCTATCGAATTTGGCCATTGACTCAGCAACATATAGGCATCTGTAAACAGCTGATACAGGGGCCCGTTGTATACCGCAGAGGTATCACCTACAGATTAGCAGTCTATGAGAAGGGAAGGGGAGCACCCCACTCTCACAGTAAAGGCTGTTGACAGAAGAAATGTGGAAAGCTCCACTGGAGAGACGAACTCCGAGTTGCGGATCGGGTACAGCATTTTAAGGGCAGGGATGGGGGAGCCGATGAGTAAATTTTTCATCCATAGTCCATTTAGATTGGACGAAGGCAGTGTATAGTGACCGCAGTGTTTGACGATCACTAATCCACGACGTGTAGGAGATGAATTTCAAAATGTCTAGAGCCTGTTGACAGCCCGTTCGAATAAGGAGTAGGTGTGTTAACCAGGATAGCTTGGGATAAAGAGTTACGCTCAGAAACAGAAACTCAGAGACTAACTCTACAACTTGTATGGAGATTGGTGGGGAAAAAATAGCACCTATATCCCGGTGGAAATACATTGCCTTAGGTTGGATCGTGCAAAAGTGGAATCCCCTAAGTTGTGCACTTGTCGAGACCACATCGACTGTCAGTTGCAGCCGACGCGCAGCTGATGGGCGGCGAGGCGAGGAATAGTATAATGCGAAGTCATCGACGAGCAGGGTTGCCGATGCACCTTCTGGGAGAGATGAAATGATATTATTGATCGCAATTCCGAAATATAAAACACTTAAAACGCTGCCCTGAAGAACTTCCTCCTCTTAGGGTTGCAGGTCAGAGTAGGTGTCACCAACACGCTTCATAAACGATCGAGATGCAAAGAAACTTTGAATAAAAGACGGCAAAAGACCTCTATTGCCCTAAACGTATAGCTTATATAAGACTTCGTATCTCCTCGTTGTATTGCAGGTTTTGTCATATCAAAAAATATGGCCAAGAAACGGTACTATAACGAGAAAACTTCCGGACCGATCCCTCGAAATGTACTAAGAGTTCAAGGGTACTATCACCCTTGCAAAAACCGCACTAAAATGGAGACGGTAAGTAATTGGTTTCTATTAACCAGTTTAAGCGTACACGGACCATCTTCTCTATCAACTTACTCAGGCAGCTGTTAAGAGCTTTTGGGTGGTAGTGATCAACGTTTGACCTGTTCTTGTTCGGTTTGACAAAGGGAAGGACAATCCCAACGTGCCATGATGATGGGTAAAAAACTTTCACCCATATAAGGTTGTACAGATGAAGTAAGAAATTGGATCGAGGTGACGAATTTTATCAAAATGGATCCCGTCAAGGCCAGGAGAAGAGTATATACACAGGGGCAATGCAGAGCAAAACTCATGGATGGAGAATAGAGCATTATACGCAAGGTTAGTTTTTATTGTAAAATTGAGATTATGAGACTCTTAGCTTGATCTCTTTATTTTTACCGCTGACACTGGTGACGGCACGGAAGTTGTTGGCTCAAGCATTACTGACCACCAGGCTGTTATTCAATAAGGATCCATGTAAGTTAGTGTGAGTTTATTATGGCCGTCATAACAACCCCGGATCTTGTTAAACCTCGGCCAGATCTTTGCAGTAGGGGTCATAGAGAAAATTGATGGAACGGAGCTTTGCTATGAAGTTCAGCGAGCCTGACGAAGGGCTCTTTGGCGAAGCTCCCGAGCTCGGTTTTGGTCAACCTTATTGCACAAAGTTGGGATCTGCCGTAATCGGGCATGAGCTACCTTGTAGTTTTTGATGGCTGTCGGACTCTCTGAATTCCCTCAGGTCACAGTTAACGGGTCGCCTCCGTGGAATGGTGTGTATGACCACCTTGTAGATATTCGATGTGAAGTATGCTACCTCCGCCTCGATACCATTGAAGGTCCACAAGGAGCCACTTGTAAAGGAGGCCTCTCGGAAGCCTTACTAATTGGCATAGCTTAAGTTCGACTTGAGAGACATGGTTGTATAGGGCTAGGATGAACGGCCGACAAGCCAATAGGGAAGTGGTCACTCCCGTGGAGGTCATCAAGGGTTGACAATCGAAAATAAGTTAGGCAATCGGTGCAACAAAAGTCAGGTCAACACTACTAAAGTAATCCGTCTGGATATGATAAGAGGTTAAATTGCATGCATAAAATGCCTTTGGCATTCCAAGTAATTTCACCCAAATATGGGTGACGGGGATTAAAATCTCCAAGTAATAAAAACGGGGAAGGCAACTGATCTTCAAGTTCTAAAAGGTGGGGGTCTTGACAATGGTAAAGAAGGAGGGAGGTAAATAGAGCAAAAAATAAAAAAACCTTGTAAGAAAAATCCTTACGGCAACAGCTTGAAGGGTGGTGTGAAGGGGAAGGGGAGATACATGTTGGGTTGACGAAACCATAACTGCCCCCCTCCCTCTCCGAGTGAGACGAGCCCCTGACAAGGGTAATAGAGTTGAAAATATAAAAACCGGGCACCGCCGGAAAAGGCAGTGTACCCAGTTTGTTCTTTTGAAGACAATTAAGAGCGGGGTGGAAAGTCGTCAAAAGAACTTTGAGTTCTTTTCACTTAGGAAAAACGCCTTGATAATTCAATTGTAAAATGGGAGATATTATGTGGGTAGGTTAGGTACCACAGTAGATATTTTTTTTTCCCTTTGTGGCTGAGGTTAAGAATGAAGTGCGCCCCAAAGAGCTTGGGGGGCGAAGATCAGATTTTGAAGAGCCTGCTATAGCAGGGAAAGAGTAGTGACAGTGGGTATGTCCGATGGCCTCGAGGAACGGGTGGAGGCCCCTGCCTATAATTGGGGTGCACAGCAAGGCTGAAACGGAAGGTCGAGGAGAGACTTTCGGACTGTAGATCTGGATTGATCGGCCGAGAGCGCTTTCAATGACTGATGGGTTGATCCAACAACCATGGCTGGTGATGTTAGAATATCTGCTTCCATCATATCATGAGTAGGAGGGTGAGTGGGTGGAGCAGGCGATCTGGATAAATTACAAGGAACTGGCTGTATTTCTGCTACCGTTTGGACCGGTAAGGGGCCTAAATCCCGTAAAGGGTGTGACAGGCTTGAGGGCAGAGAATATTCAGCAAATGGAAAATATACCATTGCAGATTCCTGAGGCTCGGCCGAGTCAAGTCCAGAAACTGCCTGCTTATTGGTGGCCGAATACCCAGGTGAGGAAATTTTCTTCTTACTACCGGGCTTTGGGTGTCGAGGCCAGTTAGAAGAACATTCACTGGTCCGTAGAGAAGATTATTTCAGGTAACTTCTAATGGCTTCAAGTGTCTCAACCTGAGAGTCGGTCCCGTCTAGATCTCCCGGAGAGAGGGGAGCAACATTAGGTATCTCGATGTGAGATCGAAGCTTCGACAGTATATCGTGAATGCTTCTGACACTAACGGTAGATGGGCGAGGAGATGCATCAGGCGTGTCGGAACTCGAACGTGATGGTCGGTTTCGTCTAGCGTCACGGAAAACTTCTGAGTAGAGCTGGTCAAGAGGAGAGGTTTGTGACCCAGCACGTTGGCGAGCCTCTCTCACGTCCAGATGCCGAGAGTCGCGCAAAGCGAGGACGTCCTTTTTATATAAGAATATTGGGCAGGTTTTTGACGTGAACCTGTGGGTACCACTGCAGTTGGCACAACAAGGTGTTTTGGTGCATTCAGCTCCATGGTAATCAGAACTACAATTCAAGCAGGAACTGTAGTGCTGACAGACAAGACCAACATGTCCAAATTTATTCCAATTGAAGCATCGTCTGGGTCGGTCGACGTAGGAGCTTACCGAGACACGAAGGTACCCTGCTTTAATAAACTGAGGCAGTTCCTGACGTTCGAACGTTAAAATCAATGTGGCAGTTAAGACTAGTAGAACTTATAGTTTTAGTCACCCTGTGTATATGTGTGACGCGTTGGGCACTAAGTTTGCTCTAGAGACGGGTGAGGTCGTAGTCGCTTAATTCGTTTGAACAGACGACACTTTTGACAAAATTCAGACGTGGATGGGACGAAACGGTCACTGGAACTTCGGAAATCGAAGACAGATTTCGCACAAGATTATATTGAGAGCAGTGTGATACCTCGACTACGATATCATCACTACCTCTTGACCACGCCCGGCGGGGTTCGCCACAGCGGGACTCACATGATTCATTAACGTCGAACACATCCACCTTTGTAAGTGGGGTGTCAGATGACGAACTAATGACCGCAAAATGGGGATAATCTTAATCTGGGTGCACCTCGTTCGCATAGAGATCCGACAAGCGCGTTTAGGATGAGAGGGAAGCTGAAGAACGTTTGGCACGAAAAACATTACGAGAAGGGGAAGTTATATGTTTATGGCTAGCCATTGCAAATAGAAATAACTTCACATTCTCCCTTGAAACTCCATACCATTGAAGCCTACAAAGGCCCGGCAGTACTGCAAGTATGGATTCGGTTATGTCCGGTATGACCTCTTGGAGAATAGATACAAATCTACCACAGCATCTTTATTAACCAAAGAGGCTGCCCGAGTTCTCCTAGGCGCGGATAAAAGGTGCCAATGATGGGTTTCTCCATCAACAGACGAAGGCCTTAGAGATACCCCACCTCCTCCGCCCTTCAGAAAAGAACAATTTAGAATCAGTCCAAAAAAAACAAGCAGAGGTCAAGAAACCATCAGGGCAACTATATAGGAAAAGAAGATGGGGAATTAAAGGACAATAAAAGAAAGTAATAGGGGTGGAAAGAGGGGTATATTAAAAGTCTTGTTCGCAGAACCAGGGGAACCCTAAGGGACACAGGGGTGACGCCCATCAACACGATAAGGCCAGAGCCTTTCTGGGACCAACCCTGGAAGAAAGAAAAGGTCCCAGAGAGAGAGGGGCTACCTATGGCTGTATGGGGTCCAGAGAGTAAGGGCTTGGGAATGGGAGAGAGTATTAGGGGAAGGGATCGAGGAGGGGGACACGGAGGTCCTTCAGTGCTTCTTCAACTCAGAGGAATTAGATTTGAAGTGACGGATAAAATCATAGTCAAGGCCGCGAGAGGTTGAATCGCCCCATGAAAGAGGAGCTCGCAATTCGGCCGTGGTAAATAATTTATTGTAAGAATGACAGGAATTTGTGGAAAAAACAGGAGGGCGGGTTTCCCTGCAGGCCTTAAAGGTTAAGAATTCGTCTGAATAGCGGGCGGCTCTGCTAACTTCATGGAAAAGATCAGCCAAGTCTTTAGCTACCAACAATCGATCCGAGACCAATAACCCTTGCATAATTATCAACGGGGCAGTGTGACCTGCATATCGGTCCAGGATCTTCTTATCTCTTTTCCTGATCTTCGAGGGAGGGGTCGAAGAAGAGATAGATGCGACAAAACTTCGCCAAGAAGTTTGACCGGCCAGCCGTAGAATACTTTGGTGAATTGCTCTGCTTCTATTTCTTTTAATCGTGGTTCATGGCGTGGTGTTTCCATGGTATCGGGAGTGGGCAGATTTGTGGAGAGGGACTGCGGTTGCACAATCGGGGTTCCATCTCTGACAGAAAATAGCGGGCAAAATAGTATCCATCCTAGGCAAATGTATCTCTCATGAGTTCTAAGAGTAATGCGGCCAATGTTTCTCCACTATCTGACATTCTTTTTATAGTTTGGCCATTCTTTTGCACCTACAATTGGTGTATGTGAGAACGATGCTATAGAGTTCTGGGCAGTCAAGAAAAGAAGGGTGAATATGAAATATTATGGAATTTAATCGAAAGGGACCAATAATCTATCTTGCTGTGAGGATATGAACTGTGCTTAAAGGCAGGCCAAGTAACGTATTGTGATGGTAGTAGTAAATTTGCCATATGATTTGATTCTACCTCTACTATCAAGAAGATTACTTAATTTGTGGTAGGAGGACGGCCGATAACCGAATCTTGGTTTAATATTGTGGAGGATATATTGGAGAAATACATTTCTCTGACCTAGACCCGTCTCTATGGGGCAGAGGGGGTGGGCGTGAGATAGAGTATGTTCTAGATCCCTCCCCCCCGCTCATCAGTCGTGAGTCTATAGAGGTTTAAAGATGCTAGAAGCTAGTGCAAACATCTGCTTCTTGTAAAACCCAACTTGGAACATGGTATGGAGACAAGTAACAAAGCTGGAGCATCTTGTTTCATCACATGGTCACTCATCATTAGTCCCTGGGGGCTAGTGTCCCCCCATCCACGTCTGGATTCTTTCTTGGGCTGGGTGCAGACGGGCTCCCACCTCGAGACGAGGGGGCATAGCAGGCTTTCATCTTGGAATGGGGAAATTGAGTCCAATTGCAGGTAGAGGTGATCCCCGATGACTTAGGTGGAGTAAATAGGGCCACACCCTCTCCTCGAGGATAAGCTTTAAGGGGACCAATGAGAAAGTATACGGGGTATGAGGGAAACTCTCGAACCTGTAGCTAGTGGACAGTTTCTTTATTTTTAGGATTTTATATAATTATTTCACTTTTTAATTAAAAAAATATTATCTAAGAAAACGTGTCTGAATCTTATTAACGATGTTAAAGTTTGATTAATAAAAGTGGATCAAAAAGACTGAATGGTACTTTCTTAGAAAAATCCCCCTTCCCCTAAGAGCAAATAACATTGTCTGATTTGATGTGTGATGGTTGGTGCAGATGTGTTTTATTAAGCTCAATTATTTTCTACATATCTCCTTCCTCACACTTTTGAGCATTAAGTAATTGTTGCTCTTGGATTACTTCAATGTGCTCATTATGTCCCATAACCTTTCAATCCCCACAATTGACCCGTATCTTCTCTAATGTGGATTAAGGCGTCACCTCTCAATATCGAATCCACTCGAAGCAAGTGGATGGAAATGGATTTTCAAAGTCGGATTATTTTCCAACATTTTTCCCCTTTTTTTGTGTTTGGAGGTAGGATATATAGAGATTCGCCTCAATGATCGTAGGAGCTTAAGGAGGCAATAAAACCGTTTACAGATGTCTTGAGACACGAAAAACCCAAGATTTTGTACGATTTCGAAAGTAAAACCCAAGTACCCAAGGTGTAAGTTCAAAACCCAAGATCTGGGGGCAAAACCCTAGCATTGGCAGCCCTGGTTTGGGCTTTCGCTGCTTCCACTCAAAGAAAAACAGTCGGTGCTTCGAAGCCAAGTTGCCTTAGGAACTGGTGGTGGCGGTTCTTCAGAAATTGTAGTCAGTATATTTTTTAGTTCCTTTTATAAGTCATAAATTTTATTCTCTCTGTCCGATTGTTTCGTTTCTGTATTATGCATTTGTCTTTGACCCAAGTTAAGCCAAAAAGACAAAGATACCATCTACCTAGTTGACCCTTTCTCTACGCCTCTATTTTACACTTGCCTAGTCTATTATTCTTATGATGGCCCCTTTCTTTCCTTAAGTGTGAGCACTTCATTATTCTCTCCCCCATTTCTCTTTGATTTCAGACACTTGGCACCCCCACCCACCTCTCATTGGCCACAATATTTTCGTTGCCAAGATGGACCAACCGTTCTTCTTTACCTTCTCGTCATTCCCTTCGTGTTGAAAGATCCACGATGGTAAGCCTTTGAAATCCTTTGTGGGATATTAATTAGTAGATTGATCCCGCTTTAGAAATCTAATGTATTTTCCTTAAATATATTCAGCATTCCCAGAATCATAATTTATTTGTGCGGTAGTTGGGCACAGCCTGGAGAGTTGCGCCCCTCTCAATCTAAACTAACTCATCGGAATAGCTATCTTGAATGTTGAGGGCACAAAGCTTTCCACTTATTTCCCATGCCCAACACCTTTCGTGGTACTTGTCACCACGTCAGTTTCCTTTCCGTCCTTCTTCCCAGCATCCACCCTCTCTCGAAAGAATCCTCATTTGGCGTACTTGCTGTCCCTTCGTGGATGCGCCTTCGACAGTGGCTGCCAGTAGTTTGTACAAAGCCTATCATGTCTTTGCTTTCCCCCTTCTTTTCCTGCCTCTGGCTGATGAGAAGGCACGAGCACCAAGCACACTTCAGCCCCGTGGCTGGTGTTTAGCTTTGCCAACCAACTTATTACTGTTAGGTGGGTCCCTTGTATCGTGGGTCGAATTTGATGCCTCTTGGGTGTGGAAAGCGGATTATTTATAGTTACTCTACTCAAATTTGATTTTTTCAAAGTCTAATTATCTTTCCCTACACGCCCCTAAATATAATTTAGCTTACATTGTTGCTAGATATTCTAGTACTTCCTTTAATTTAAAGGTCCTCCTTAGTTGTAACAAAGGTCTTGGCTTCCATAACACAGCATGCGAGAAGGTAGCCGGCCTTATCGGTTAAGAGTACCCAACATTGTTAAAATTTGACTATTAAGACATTTTCTTCAGTCTGTACCTTTCCCCAGTGACTTTTGACAACTCTCCGACTTAAAATAGTTCATGGTCTTTTAATGAATAGAAGCATATCCTAATTGCTTTAACTTTACTTGGATGAGTACACAAACGATGAAATAAAACCTGACCTTTTAGATACAATTATCTTTTTAAATTAACAATGAAATTAATTAATGTTCAACCCTAGCTCTAATGTCTTCCGTTCAGAGTATAAACAAATATTTTTTTCTTCAGATGTGGTCTCTGTGAAGGTCTCTGTCATTCGCTTCTTTGATTCAAAATGTAAGTGGAAGACTCGTTATCATATTAACCCAGAGTTTTATTTGCAGTCCCCTATTAATGGCTTCTTCCTTCCCCAGGATTCTATTCTGGCCATCGAATCAACCAAGTAACCGCCAAAAGGAAGCAAAACGGGGTTTGACATAGAGCCATGATAAGTTGAACCTATGATTAATTATTTTAAAGTAGTATTTAGACAACGACAAGAGGGCATTAATTGGCCATTATGTATACAAAGCCAAACTTTTACCAAAGACTGGAAAATTCAAAGATAAGTAGCATAATCTTTCGGCACTTCAACATCGCTTGTCGAAATCCCGGATTCTCATTTATGTTAATTTCTATCATTGCGGACATCTCCCACCGTTCTACTTTTTATCCCTGCTTTATTATTTTAACTTCTCTGTGCATTTGTTTTAGTAGCACTTTGCGCGCACATAAACTGTACTAGCATCTTTAGTGTAAGCGTTTATATAGGACTATTAGGTTAATTTTGATGAATCTAACATTAGATTCATAATGTTTCTGAACTCTTTAACGGACTTCAACGGTTGTCTGGATCGACGAAATTTAAGTGTGTTCGCCATTGGTTTGGCGAAATGGTCGAATTATGAGAGGTTAAAGATGAATGGCATAGTTTCTTTATTTTTCTCTTATGATTAGTTTAGTTTTACTTTTTCAACCGTCTTAATTTAGCAACCAGTCGTTTTTTACAATAATAGTGCTGCACAAAGATTGGTTACAGAGTATTGGGGTTCAATTTCACAGTAAAGTACTAGAAATAAGCCTCTTTATCTTTAATGCCCTAGTATTTATTCGACGTGTCATCAATTGTCCGAAGGGCACTAATCATTGCCGTCTCGGTGGGATTCGACGTATTCGCCAAAAGGCTCCCCTCCGAGAAATGGGTCACCTTCTGGTCTCTCTACCAATCACCCTAGTTAAAGCTCTCCTCTGATGGATCATGTTGCTCTTAGCCAACATGCTGCCATCAATGGAGCGAATAACCACCAAGCGTTTGAAGCAAGCGGGCTCGAAAACGCCAGATAGCCTCTGAATGAGGGGCCCTGACGTAATCGAGGCTCCGCTCTGCGCACTTTTGTTCTTCGTCTGGGACTCCGTACCCTGGGGAGCAACGCATCCAGATCTGCATCTTGGCTTGGTCGCTTGAACCCGCTTCTCCCCTCCGCCCAAGCTAGATGGAGGAGCCTCAGCAAGATCATTCTCCGAGATGTAGAAAGTCTAGGCTGTCACAGGGGTACGATCCGTTTGAGGCGATCACTCCTCTCATTGTGAAGCCTTGGATACCTGACCGTCTGAGGAGGAACTTGCACAGGGGGGTACTCTGATTCGGTGCCTGGTACCGAGCCAAGGTTCCTTCCCATGTAAGGTCCTACCGTCTGGGGCACGGTTGCCTAAGGGACCATGTCCATCTCAGGTGGGAATCCTTGTGGCCATCTCCCCCAGGACATCACGGGTCTCATTGGTCACGCAGTTTTTGTCGGGGAAGAGAGGGGGGCACGTATAGTGACCCCATCTAAGCTCAATATGCGAGCTCGCAGGTCTTTAGAGGGAAGAGGCCGACAGGGCCTGTCTTCCATCCTCCCCTTAAGGGAGTTGGTCCTATCTTGCCGCTCCCACCGAGAGCGGTCAATTATGGGCCGCCTTCCTTTCTTGGCAGTCCCCTTAGAAAATAAAGGGGGACTGTTGGTGGAAAGAGGGAGGCACCCGAGGGCCCCTCCAGAGAAGGGGGTGACAGGGACTCCCCTACACCTGTAGGCAAATGAGAGAAATAAGCTTACCCTCCGGCTGAAGAGTTTTGGAGGGTTCCCTGCGAAAGCTAAGGGGGCGGGGACCTCCATTTTCTCGGAGCTGCCCGAAGGTGGCTCCGTCGCTGGTGAAGGGGGATTAAAGGGTGAGATAGTATTTTCTTCATTCATGGGCATGGTGCCTATGGTCTTTTTGCGGGACGCAAACGCTAATCACCCCAAGTAGTAGCCCGCTCTGTCAGGGGTGAGTACAGGGACGGCAGAACCAGCTGCCGCTATTTAAGGCTACTCCTCCCGCCTAATGGCCTGGCAGCCATTCGGCATGGTGGTTCCACCTTGGGCACGGCATAAAATGGATATAGATTGAAAGGGGAAAGAAAAGGGAAGTTAAGAAAGTGTGGATGGGGAGATGCAGGGGTGAGGGAACGTTAGCCTCTCCTCTCTCAGCCCCAATCTGGGATAGTTGGGCTAGAGAAAGCTGAGCGGCATCTACCCTGTGAAATTTTAGGCCGACTAGATAAAGTTGAAGGAGAGGTTAAAGAGAAAGTGAGGAAGGAGGGCAGATACGCAGGCTGTCTGAAAGAAGGAGAAGAGGCTAAGCAAGTACCCTCAGCACGGCGGCCAGGAAGGCAAATTTCTGCGCCCCTTACGGGGGAAGGAGACATAAAAAAGAACCGCCTCCAAAGAATACCGAGAATCACAAAAAAACAACTTTCCGAAGAATTGAGGGATGAAATCAAATTAAAAGACAAAAAAATGGCCGTAAAAATGGATGCTACAAGAGGGAAAGTGGACCGAAGGGAGTCCGTAGAGGACACCGCCGCCGCCCCAATACCGAGGTCCGAATTCAAGCCGCATGCTCAAGAAACACGCACTTTAATAGATGGGAGTCAGTAGACCCTTTCTCGAAACGCCAGAAAGCAGTACAGACCTCAGGAGGGCGAACGCTCCAACACGGAGACGACAGGGAATGGGAGGGCCAACAGCACGGGAAGACGTAGAGTGGCGAGATGGTCCCCATCCCGGAGCCCAAGAGGCCGGGGGAGAGAGATGGCCGCCGATCAAAAGATGCCAAAGAGGAAAGGTACTGCTGAACAGAAAATAGGGATCGTAGGCACATCTGCAACCAGTGATATCGCAAGGGAAGCACGCCACCCTCCAGAAAGAGGCTAGGGATAGGTGAGGTGCGAAGGGTTCCAATACTAAGACGGGCTCCAATCGACCGGACAGAGTCAAGTAAATTTAGGGCCGAAGGAGACGCTGGAGAGTACACGTAGCAACCGTAGTCCAGCCGGGATTGAACCAGCGCTGAGTAAAGCGATCACAAGGTGTATCTATCTTACCCCAAGTGGTGTGGAATAAAACCCGAAGCAAATCCATAGCCTTCGAACAGGAAGCTCTCAAGCGACGCAAATGGGGCACTCAAGTGAGCTTGCTATCAGCCGTTAAACCCAAGAACTTAAAAAGGAGATATACTCGTCGAACATTAGGACAAGTGTACAGCACTAAAATAATCCATTTGAACATGATGAGAAGTAAAATCGGCGGAATTTAAAAGAAAATGGAGTCAGATAATAAGAGGGACTCAACCACTCCGGCCCGGGGATTACGGACAGTATCACTCCAAGACGGGTGGCGAGCATAAAAATCACCAAGTAGTAAAAACGGGGTAGGTAACCGACTTGTCCGACTTGTGAGCTCTAAAAGGTCAGGCCGGCTCAAATAAAATCCAGGGGGATGTACACAGAACAAACAGTTAAACGCTTGGAAATAAAAACTCTCGCAGCCACAGCCTGCAAGCTAGTACGGAGGGAGAAGTGGCGCAGAAAATAACGTAGAGGAAATTAAAAGAGAACACCACCATGCGACACGCTCCACGCAGGGGGAAGGGGTTGAATTAAACTCCTGGAAGTGCGAAAATACCGGGAAGGGAGAGTCCCAAGCAAATTTTTTTTCAAACAGACCACCAAGGGCCAAACACTAGAAAGCAAGACCTGGATTTCTTCCCACTTTGGGAGAAACCCTTGACAATTCCACTGTAGGATGACAGACATTACTGGCGTCTCGACACCAACGTCGGGGTTCTAGTGACGGAAACTGTCGAAAGTTCCTGACTACTAGTAGGCCTAGAAGGAAAAAGGTAAAAATTATGATGATCCGAGGACGCACCAGGCGCGCAATTGACAGCGTGAACGACGGGAGGCGACAGCTGAGAGCGAGACCGAACCCCCAACATAGATGGCTCATGGTCGGGAGGGAAAGTCAGATCGATCAGAGACGGATGAGAACTAAGATGCGAAGAAGATGCAACATAGTAAGGAACATGGACAGAGGGTGAGACGGGAACAGGATCAGATGGTAAGGAGGGAATTGGGTCAGATGGAGAGGAAGGAACAGGGTTAGAGGGTGAGGAGGGAACAGGGTCAGGATGAGATAAAGGAATAGGGGCATTGGCAAGGAATGAACTGGTCTAGGATGCAAAGGAGACGAAACGGGTAGGAGGAAAGGGAGGCAGAACTGGGATAGGAGGCAAGGAAGGCGGAAGAAGAGTAGGAATCAAGGGAGACGGAACGGGGGTAGGATTAATCGAAGAGTGAACAGAGGTAAGAGCAAAGGAAACCGGGATAGGAAGACGGACCGATCACGACAACACTCGGATATCATCATGATTAAATAAAACCACCGAGACCGCCCCAACTACTGACGCTTGTCAGCCATGTGATCAACTGGTCGACTTGGCACCTGGTGAACCTCCGCCCGCACAATGATATCGGTGATGCCAACGGGGAAGGTCAGCGAAAACGGAGGAGGAGAAGACATAAAAATGGAGGGAGCCCCAACAACAGACTCAGGGATATAACTAGCCTCATCAGAGGCAGCGCGATTAGAATCCGAACGGGATGAGTCGGAACCCTTCCGTTTTCGCTAAGGCAAAGTAACGGAATGAACAGCGGGGGAAGAAGCCTGGAGAAACTGCAGGATATCCTCCAGCGTAACAGAAGATACGGCTGCAAGGGGCGAGCTACCCCCTCACTCTACGACGGCCTCACGAAAATCTAGCCTGAGGGAGTCGCGAAGAACCAGGACCTCTTTCTCAAAAACGAATGCGGGACAAGAACGCGAAGCCACGCTATGGGAACACCCACAGTTGGCGCAAACTTCATGATTCCCACAAGAGAGGCCATGATACGTCAACGCACATGCAGCACAGTGAGGAACCTGCTTGCAATTGCTGCTCTTATGGCAAGTAAAACAACATTTCGGGAGCTCGACATAACGGGACACGAAGATAACCAGCACGAACAAACTGGAGCAGATCCTGACGCTCAAAGGTGATGATGAGCGTACTCGTAGTATATACGTCCGTAACCCTCTGGGACGAAAGTTTATCCTATAGTCTCGAGACATCATACTGCATTAATTCGTTAGAGCGAATCGCCCCTTAACAAAATTAAAGCGAGGGTGGGGCACTACCGAAACCGGGACCTCCGAAAGGGAGGACAAATCCGGCACGGCGCCACACTGCGAAAGTACCTCAACCACTAAATCACCACTAGCACGGGCCCACTTACGGCGGGGCTCAGCACAACGTGACTCAAACTCTTCATTCAAATCAAACACGTCCAATTTAGAAAGCGGAGACCTGAAACTGTAATTCAGCAACAGAAAACGAAGATAATCCAAATCAGGATCCATTTCTTCTGCGAAGGTATCTAATGTGAGGGAATCTCCACGTGGAAGATCTTTAGCAGAAAGGAACTCCCATGGGCAGCAAAAGGCCTGGTTAGGACTAAAGTGGTAAGCCTACCCCCCCCCCTCCTACTTCCACAAGCGGTAGCCTCGAATCGAGTCCCCCACGATTCACCTTTATGTGGGCTAAAATAGCTCTGCCGAAAGATTCGAGGCCCTTCGAGAGTAGAGCTGTTTCCCGCTAACCCCCAGCTCTGGGGAGAGCCTCGGATATAAATAACGCTCGACTCCCCGGAAGACACACAGAGTTGAGAAGTGACGCCAGAACCAAGAAGATTTCCCCATGGTTCCAAGTCAAGTGCTAGCAACAAAGCAAAGTGACAGCTGGACTATTTTGTGTATTTGGAATTAGCCCCAGCCAGGAGGTAATTCCACTGAAAGATCGCCCCGAGTGATTTTCCGACTTCTTTCATCAACGCCTGTCGAAGCCCTCCTTATATCGGGTAGCCGAAATACTCTCGCCTGGACCGGAAGTTACCCCCCCCCCCTTGCTTTTGGAGAATTGTCATCACTCCAACCTCCCGCTCTGAAGTCCGAGCGGTCTCACCTCACGTACCGAAGACATCCGTAAGCCAACCCCCTCCCCCCCCTTCGTTTATTGATGTGATTTTTGCCCGTTAATTCTCTGAGGTAATTTTACCCTTCAATTCTCTTATTATTTTTTTGGTGTAAATAAAATTATATTTTTATACATGTCTCTTTAAATAACCTTGAACTTTGCCATTGTCCATAATTTACCTGACCTCGTTGCACTCTCTCGTTACTCAGCCCATCTGAACGCGTGGTTTTCCGTCCCTTTTGTCGGTTCGCTTTCAAGTTATTGGTCCTCTCCCATAGATATAATATGGTATTGATATAATGTAATGTCATACCACGACATCTAACAAGCGCGGAAAAGAGGACATTATGACAGGCATAGTACGAGAACCAGAATTTTTTTTATTATTACCCATATAAAGTAAAGTATAATAGGGGGTGCGAACTGGAGGCAGCGCAGTTATCGTCTAACATCGCAACACCTACTCGGATAGCCGGCCCAACCAGGACCCTCCTTCAGGGATCAACAACCAGCTTCGGAAATTTACCGGTTGGAAAAGCAAAGACCCCCAAGAGCGCCACTCCGGCTCAAGCGCCCACCAACCAACACAAGCAGGACCCAGCCGTGTGGTCGTGTGCCCCTACGGACAACCTTAAAACACAGAGATCACCACACAAACGTAGATGGAAAGACGATGCAGTGTGAAAGATAATTGGTATAGAAGACGAGGCAAGGTTTAGCAGAAGAAAAAAGATACCTAGCTTTGGCCGGACGGAGCGCAGAGTGAGGATAGCAAATCGCCTTCCGTGCTCATTATGAGGTGGTCCGTTTAGAGAACTTTATAGGCGAGGCTTTTGGGAAAAAATAACCAGTTTTCGTTGCCTTCTTTGACATAAGTAAGCTTATGATACCATCTGGCGGCATGGTATTTATAATAGTTGAACGACTGGGTTATGAGGGTCCTATTAGCCAATTTTAATCGTGGAACCAATGCAGAGGTATTTGGGACCCCCAAGGATAGGCTGATCAGCCTTCTCGTTTCCTATACCTATGGCGATGCCCCTGGACACTTTGAGAGGTGTTCTTCTCTTCATATGAAAAACTCTAGGATTGAATTTGTGACAGTTCGCATTCCTGGGTGTAACCCTCGATTGCAAACTGACATGGCTACCACACTTAGTCATATGTCTGAAAGCCTTTGACCCGTTACAAGTTCTCTCCCAGATGCCATGTGGAGGAGAGACGCCGTGGACGCTGTACATCGCCCTCATCCAATCTCCTTTAGATGCTGTGTGATAAGCAAACTCTTCGTCCTCCCCACGGACCATTAGGTTGTCATTAACATAACCATTACCATTAATATAACTACTACCATTGTCACTCATTACAATTACCTTTGTTATTATAATTATATACATCAATATTATAATTGTCATTATTATGATTACCTGGGACTCAAGATGGATGCCCAAATGTCCCGTTTAGATGGTCCTACCGTACTCCCGATTTCACATATGTGCCCTCCTCCCATGTTGGGCTTCCCCTTCCCTCCCCGTGACATGTACCGGCAGAAGGCCTTTCCAAACGGGTCCAATGACCTTTGCCTACTTTATTTGCTAATCATGGGGCATGCCTCCTCCCATGCACCCTTATGGCCAATATAGACCCACAGTTATACGTCAGACCGGGGTATCGGTGGGGCTTCCGTGTACACCGACGGCCTTCAGCTGACCTTGCCCTGGCTACCATCGATATTTACAGCAGAACGCTCAACTTCTTTTCGACTAATTTTAACTTTGCCTTCAACAAATTTTACTGTTTTTCACCAATTCTAGAAGTATTTTACAGTCCCATTCTTTGGATCCCCCATCCCCACACACTTTTGTCCAGGAAAATCGATCATAGTTAGCCACGGTCCTAAGAGAGGTTTCCTTTACGAGCGTCCCTAGCCATGTGGGGATTAATGGAAATGACGGTGCGGATCTGAAGGCCCTTACAGCTTCCCTCTGCTCCTGCCCCCCTTCCCTCACTGCAGCCCATTTGATACCATTTAGTCAATTGTTTTTTCATGTTCATTTGTAATGTGTTTTGCCGGAGAATTTGGACTACTAGTCTGAGAGTGGGCCTTAGTCTGGGGATCAAGCCGCCACTAGGAAATTTAGTTCTAGTTTTTACTGACTAATCTATTTGTTGAATAGCATAATAGAATTCTACTAAATTCAGCCATAAAAGTGTGGGAAGTAAGTGTAGGATTGCCAAATTGAAAATGAATACCAAGTGAATAAAAAACTAGGGGCATTAAAGATATGAACAGGTTTAGTCCTACTACTTTGCTGCGAAATTGAACCCCTCAAAATGACGTTCAACCTAACTTAATGTCTGACCAGTAAAACCAACCTAATTATACTGGGGAGATAAAGAAACGATGTCATTCATCTCTAATCAATAATTTGACAGTTTCGCCCAAAAAGCGGTGAACAGATATTTTATTTCGTTGATCCAAATAACCGTTGAAATCCGTTAAAGGGTAGAGACATTATGAATCTAATGATGGATTCATCAAAATTAACCTAACACTAATGATGCTGGTACAGTTTATGTGCGCGCGAAGTGCTCCGAAAACGAATACCCACAAACTAAATGAATGAAGCACGGAGAAAAAGCATAACGGTGGGAGACGTCCGCGAAATTAGAAATTAACGTAAATGAGTATAGCTATTAAGATGGATTGAATGACTAAACTTGCCTAGATAGCCACCATTAAACCTTACTATAGGAATTTAAAGATAAAAAATGACTTGAAAGAGAAAACGTGATGAAGGATAACTATTTCAACCGGGAAGGTTTCAAAATCACTGACTCATAAACTTAACAAGATTTATTCAACAACAAATAATGGAATATGACTAATTTAATAATACAGTTAATGAATATAATGTTCATTTTTAGATATATTGAATATAATGTATATATATATATATATATATATATATATATATATATATATATATATATATATATATATATATATAAATAAAGAAAGCAACTACAGGATCTGCGGGTGATAATACAACCACCACAGGGCTATGCCATTTTTATTTTCTGTCTTTCAAATAAAATTTGAAGACAGAAAGAAAGATGCAGAAACCTGGTGTAGCTGACTATAAATACATATAGTACAAGAGAAAATAGGAATTGGACGCGAATGAGCAAATGAGACAGGAAACCGGAGTTTTTTAAAGGCAAGAGAGAGGGACATTAGAAGAATCCAGAATCAAAGGGAGCAGAGGGCGGCACAGTGAAGGCGATCCTTTACCGAGAAGACAGAAATAAGCCAGGGGAAAAAAAGTTTTTAATTCCTTGCCGGGACTCGAACCCGGGTTAACAGACGGTGTAGAATCTCTATGAAGACGGATGAGAAGAGGCGATCCCAGGAAAGTCTTCCGGGACGTAATCAAATAGTGGTAATCTTCCTCTGAACATAGCGGATTACGGATAGGATCTGCTCAAGAGATCACGACGACGAAGTTCAGTTCTACTGGGATACAGATACACTTGACCTAAGCTACAAGACTTCCTAACTCGCCCTCTCTGATGAGAATTATGCCCTTCGTCTTAAATATGGGAGTTCGTCTTTGGAGGTAAGGGGAGGGGAGGGGGTGCAAACATAGCTGGCGCCAGTCTAGGCCTGATATTGATTAAGCCACAAGGCGCGTTTGAATTCATACTTCCACAGTATCCAATGGTCGGGTTTCTATTTCATCGGTTATGTACTTATATAAGTAAAATGAAGACAATCTGAATATCCTTATATTCATTGAAAGACGAGGAACCATTATAATAGACAGAAAGTTGTCTAAAGTCACTTAAGAAAATTACAGACATAAAATAAGCTCTGTAGTCAAAAGAACTATATTGAGGGTATTAATTGATAAGCGTACTACTGTTTCCTGCAGCATTTTGGAACCCAGTATGTTCTATAACCAAGAACATCTCGATTGAAGGAAATACAATAAGATGAGATCGGGAGGATGAGGTCGGGAGGATGAGGGCGGGCGTATTGTTGTGGATAGAGGTGGGGAGGGTTATAAGTAGACTTGAAAGTGCCTAAATATGAGTAGAGTAACTATAAAAAACCATCTTATACAACAAAAAGGTAGCAAATGGGACCCATGAAATCAGGGAGCCACTTAACAGCAGTAAGTTAGTTCACAACACTAAAACACCAACCGCAGGTTTGAAGTGTGGTTGATGCCCGTGTGTACTCGGCAGAGAGTCCGGCATTGAAGAAAAGAGCAGAGGAATGACAAAATGTGTGCTCTAATTTAGTAGAAACCCGTTAGAACAACCACCGGTGAAGGCAAAGCCACTAAACCACAGCCGGTAAGCTAAAGGATGACTCTTTAGTGAACGGGCGAAGGATAGAAAGAAGGACGGGAAAGACAACTAATGTTGGGATATGTACCAAAAGAAAAGGTCCTTAGTATAGGTACGAGGTGGAACTATCTCTGGGAAGGAAAACGGTACTCTAAACAAGGAAGATAGCTATTCCGGTGTGTTAGTTTAGGATGTGACAAACTACCGCACAAAGAAACGTAGGACCCATCTAATAGTTTCCCATCTCTTCAGAAAAATCTTTGAACACCAATAAATATCCCACAGAGGGTTTTAAAGGCAACCACCGTCGAAGCCACAGCCGCTAATATCCCCCAAATAGGTTCAGAGGCTTACCATCGTGGATCTTTCAACACAAAGGGAATAACGAGGACGTAAACAAGGCAGATTGCTCAACCTTCACCTTCAGTTATATCCAAAGACGAAAACATGGTAGCCAATGGGTGGGTGTGGGCGCCAAGTGTCTGAAATCAAGAAGAAACTTGATATGTCCCCCCGAAAGAAGAGAGTCAAGACTTGCAAGGATTTAACTTAACACCTGAACACACTCTAGAAGATTCATCTGATACCCGCTACTTTATATTGGCTCCAGGAACGAACCGGTCTCAGGCCAGGGTCCCTCAGCCGCTCGTTCCCATAATCCATCGGAAGCAAGAAACCTGGACCTTTTGGAAGATTCGGAGCCTCCACCATACTCACTATCTCCATCAGTCCGCGTGCTGGGACAAGAGACCCAGAGGTCTCCACGAAGGCCGACGCCTGCTCCCATGGCCTAACCAAACCAGAACTTACGTCCCGTAGATCATCAGGCCCTAAAAGCAGTTCAGTCCGAAAAAGTGGTTGCATACCTCCGCGACAACGTCAATTCGGCAACACTAAAAACCCATGACAGGGAATAATTCACTCTCTTATTACTTTATTCTGCTTTAGGTCACCGCTGCAGCGAGACGAAGTCCTCTGACTTCACAATCTTATTTGCCTATACTACAACGTCATCACTCACTGTTGGAGCGTGGCTTTGTCGAACGCTCGGGAGCAGGCGGCAATTAACACAGGAATTTAGCTCAGCAAATCAGCATTATTTGGGCCACCACAACAGGTAATATTCCAACAGTCGGTACATCCCCCTCGCTATAGAACGTGTCAACAACCTGCCACGATGGGCACGCGAGGCAAAGGAGCACCACGCAGAAGGAATCGGAATCGCCCAGCAGTTCCTAGAAGAAATTGCTGAAAATCTGGATTGGCACTGGCAAGTGAGAGTGTACCACACGGCACGAAGAATAGGCCTTGGCAAAAGAACACGCTCTAATATTTCAGAGGAATTCACCTCTTTGTCTCCACACATCATCCCTCGGTTCTAGTCGGACGCAAAGGCAACTCTAGATAGCGACGCCGTAATTATATTCAGGTCTGGCTCCTCTACCCTTTTTGTCATCAGGACTGCGGCATGCCACCGACTTTTCAGCGACACCGCAGCAACAGACCCTGCAATCTCCCAGGAAACACCTTCCTTCGATCGATGTCTTCAGGAGGGAGGTCATTGATGTCCACTAAGAGGATCTGGCGGTAATAGAATTTCCCTCTCGATCCCCTCTACATGACGCTGTCGACATCACGGCCTTCTTTGAACATGCAGCCGAAGAGCTAGGAGGTCTTCACATTGTCGATCCGGTCCCTCTAAGAAACCCACCACAGAGCATAGTATCTATTCTCCTCCCCGGCTTGGCAGTCCCGCCGTAATAAACGTCAACGCACCTTCAGCCACCTCCGAATCCGACCCGGAATCGGATTATCCCTCGGAGCATGGAGATGTACTGAGGGATATGATGAGTGCCCCTCCGGATATAATGGCCGGCGGGAACCGTGGACCAGCAGATGCCGGGATCAACACTATCAATAATAACGGCAACAACGCAGGCAATGAATGTCAAGATGCAGGGGACTGGGATGAAGTAAGCCCCAACATGGATCCCCTTGAACATTCGCCGCATGTTACCAACCCCGACGCCCCGCCTAGATCTTTAGCCCTTTGGATCTTTCGCCAACGTCTCCCCAGTGTGCCATATAACCCAAGCCTTGCAGAAAAATGGGCTCATGATTTTCATCAAACCTTCGAATCATCACTAGGGCAGCTCAACTCCAAACGTTCGCTCCTACTACAACAACTACTGGACTTCAGTGTGATTGAGCAATCCGAAGACATTACTCACGCCTACAAGTTATTCGCGGTACCCAAGCCAAAAGGCAACGCACGAGTAGTCTAGGACATGAGTGCGCTAAAGCTCTGAACACTACCAGTCCCAGGCTTTCCAACTCCCCAGTGTCAGCAAGGTCCTAAAGCAAGCCTCGACCAAGAGCATGGCTGCGAAGCTGTATTTCAAGGATGGCTTCTACCATCTGATAATTCACCCTAAGGCGAGAAGATTTTTCGACACTACATGCAATGGTGAAAAGTTTAGATTTATTCGCCTCCCCATGAATTTTTCCAGAAGCCCATACTTGTTTGCAGATGGGCCTTGCCTCTACTATAAATGCGTTTGCCAAGGAACACGAGTGCCAAGCACACGTCTATCTGGACAACATCCTTATAGTAGGAACAAAGAGAAACGTGCACGCTTGCATACTAAGAATTCTACGATCCCCCAAGAATATAAACAAGGAAAAGAGCACGCTAATTCCCGCAACCCGACTAACGTATCTCGGAGTGCACATCAACCTGAAGAAAAATTAGGTAGCACTTTCATCCCTAATGTGCAACAAACTCTGGAAGGTAATCAAAGTCGCGTCCGAACATCGCCTTTCCAGAAAAGCCTGGATGAGGATAGCCGATCTTCTTAATTTCGTTAGACCCTTCATACACCTCCTTTTGTTCTGGATCCAACTTTGTTACCAACAGCATGCCTCCCCAAGACCCGAGGACTTCGCTCCTTTGATACCGCTAATAACGGATAAATGGTTCACCCTGCTGGCTCCCCCCTAGAAATTTATTGTGACGGGAGCCCCACTGGTATTGCCGTCTCCTCTCGGGAACACGCGGTGGCCTGGCCCCTGGAGTCTACTACCTTGGGCTCCATTTTCGAGAGCGAAACGGTGGCTTTATGGCTTTAAATCACTCTCTTCACGAAGGCAAGGCTATTCAGTGACAACACACCGACGATATTCAATTCTTCAAGAGGAAATATTCCTCTCTCTCTCCCTTGTTACAAAGATATCCGACAACCTTCGTGGGAAGATCTCTAGGCTACTCCCACGATCATCCCTTCATATAGCCTACATCTTAAACAAGAACAACATTGCCGATGGCGCTCCAGAGTGCTGATGAATCCAACTGCCGCCATTTGAGGCCACACCTCACACCCAGTGGCCAGGCAGCCCATCAGCATGGCGCCTCGACCTTGGGCTCAGCGTAAAATTAATAGCGTGTGGAAATAAAGAAAGCGGATGTAAAGAAGGTGAATTTGTGGTATGAAGCAGGTTGTTAAAGACCCACCATACCAAACCGTAGCTCAAAGGTGGTGAGGCGTTGGCCCCTCCCGCCTCAGCTCCGATCCAGGATGGTTGGTTGGGATAAAGCTGGTCGGGGAATTCCCTGTGAAACTAGATGCTGGCAAGAGAAGTTGTGGGAGAAGTTGTATGGAAAGTGAGAAAGCAGGGTAGGAAGACCACGTGTCAGAAAGGAGAAAAGGCTAAACTGGGGCCGGAAGGGGCTTTAAGTCCTGTTATCACAGCGGCCAGGAAAGAAAATCGCCACTGTAAACTCCATCCTATTTTACCTTTAACTTTCGTCTCTTAACTGCTACGAACTCTTTATATAGCATCTTTCTCACATGGGCCTGTTAGAGGGGCAAAGGATTGACCAAATTATGGAAGGAAAGTCAGATAGTGGAGTGGAAGCCGTCGCAGAACTCTTGGAATTCTTTAGAGATACTTCTGCGGCAAGTATTCAAGGATGTTTGGTCTCCGATCAATTGTCAGTAGCTTATGCCTTGGCTGAGCTTTTCTATGAAAGTAGCAGAGTCGCACGCTATCGATAAGAATTCTTAACCCTTAAGGCCTCCCGAGAATTCCGCCCCTCCCGTTTTTCCTACAAATTCCCGTCTCAAATAAATTATTTAATACCGCTGATTTTCGAGCTGCTCTTTTACAGTGCGATTGTAACTCTCTCGGCTTTGGCTATGATTTTATCCAATCTCATTACTTCGAGTTGAAAAGGCAATAAAGAGCCTTCTGTGAGCCCTCTCCGCTCCCGTCCTCCATTACTCTCTCACACTCAAGACCTTAGTCCCTAGACTCAATCCACCCATAGGCCACCTTACCTCCAAAAACAAGACTCTCCAATCACCTCTCCTGATGGCGCTCACCAAATCCCCTCTCCCTATTCCCCCTCAATTAACTCTCTGGACACTCGCCTTAAATCCTATTTCTCTCACCCCCATCCTCTCCCAGATTCTCCAACATGGCCTCTAAAAAAATCTTTTCTATCCTGCCCTATCCATTACTGTCCCTCCCCCTTTCCACCGTTCCTCTACTTATTGACCCCCTTCTTATCCTGTATTTAACCTTCTCCCCCCTCTCCTTGTGCATCCAATAAAATACCCCCCTCCGCCATGCCGCATTCTGCCCACGGGCATCTCTTTCTGTGAGCGTAGGCTAGCTAGAGGTTCAGGATCCCTAGTCCTCCCTCGGGACAGCCTAATTCTGCATATTCATCAACTCTTTAATGTGTACAAGTGTATTAGAGTTAAAGGAGGCTCAAGGCTTCATAAAGCAACCGTGGGGGTGGGGGTGTGGTGCGCACACCGAGATGAAGAAGCGTCGGTAGAATAACCGACCCAGTCAGTAATAGCAAAGTGCCAACTTTGTTGCACACAACGAAAGGCATGTTCCACACAGTTTACCCCCGAGCAGTCCTCTAGCGTTTCCTTTAGTGTAGTGAAGCAGTTAAAGCTAAGAAGAGTGTAAGTCAACGATACTAACACTCCGGATCTTCCTTAACATAAGATCCCAATGAATGTGAATCAGACTGCGTGTAAAAGGCCACCTATTTCTCTTAAATGGCCTATTACGGCCCAAATCTCGTCCTACTCTTCCAGTACCGACGTCCTGCGCCGAGTTGGCAACCCAGTATGGTAAACGCATCCCCATCTTCTACTCCCTCCCTCATGGATCCACTTTTACAACGAGTGACTGCAGAGAGGACACTCATCCACTCTTCCTCAATCTCGAAGTGATCAGAAAGGTCATTCTAGACCCTTCCTATTCACAAAATGGATTATAATCGGCTATTCTACATAGGACAATTACAAGACTGCCATTGTACTTCGCCAGTTTCCTCAGCAGCCAATTGTAAGCTGATGACCTGGTAGTTCTATTGCTACGGTAGCTAGTTGCTACAAATTAACTTCAATGCTGCCGTTCAAGTCGTCTAAATCGTGTGCCTTCTTGTAGGCCCACCACAACCACCATGTAGACGTTCCATCGTTTTCCATGTCTGGGGTCCCAAAAGCGACGAAGCAGCGAGAGTGGTCCCTTAGCGTCATCTTCGAAGCGTTTTTTTGGAAGCCTCACATCTATCTCGCTGCCGCAAAATGGACACTAAAACTTTATTAATGTGTAAATGGAGCTCATGCCTCATTTATTTCCTGGAACCCACTATCTGCAAAGCAACTCCTCCAGTTTATGTCATCCATTAAGACAGACTCCAGCCTCATTTTCTGGCTACGACACAATTCCTCATCATCCGAAAACCTTTCCCCATTAATCGAATTCAGAACTGAGGTATCTACATAGGCTAAAAAGAGCCAGTTTACTAGTCTCCAATAACTATCTTGAGGTCGGAATGCAATGTCTTCATCGCCCAACTTTGCGTTTGTCTAGACACTTTTCGAGGGCTGAATACATCACTTTAGCCGCTGGAGTCCATTTTTCCACTCAAAAAACAACTGGCAACTCAAGAAACGTCGTCCATCTCTTAGTCTGCCATTTATCTCTCTAATCTTTTAGATATCTCTCAAGAGAAAAGTTCCTGGATGATATCGCATGCAAAAATATCTAAGCTACTTCCAGGAATATGCCAGATAGCAGCTAGAGTTCTCTTATCAGATCGTCAGCCATGTTTCACTCAATTTCCTATCAGCCATCTTGACTAATGGCTCACGTTAACAACATTTTCTTTGCTATCATCGTGCATGATCGATGCCTTTGCACCCATTTCTCGATTCTCCTAGTAAAAGAAAGGAAGGGTCGGCATAAAACCCAAAGATAATTCAAAAGATTATCAACATAAAGTAGCAGTAAATCAAAGACCAAATATAAAGATATAGAATAGACAATTAGTTTGTCAAGAAAATGGAGCACAATATTTGGTGAACAAAGCTACTAAAATAATTGAGACCCATTTAATACCCAAAGAAAGTTTTTATAAAGCCATAGAAAGTTAAATCCAATTTGCCATTTCCAGCTTTAATATCCAATAATTCAACAATTTAGCCAAGGAAGTGGCCAACACAAATTTAAATTTTGTCTATCCAAATGAAGACCAAAATTCGGTAAGAGGCTCGACACAAACTTACTGCTATGTTCTACCAAATTAACCTAAAGCCCCGATGGTGTGGACGCTAAACTACTATCACTGATCTGGCTGATGAGCGGGTGAAGTGCTACTAGAACAAAGTCACCGGGAAACTGAATTATTAAAGCCTGGTGCAAAAACAGAAGGGTAAGAGACTTCCGCTAAGATAGTAATTAAGATATTTGAGCAAAGATTTCGACGAGTTGGTTGTAGATACCTATGTCACGAGACCTAAAGAAAGTGGATTTTTATCTTTTTTTTGGCTAAAGAAGTTTGGCTTAATCAAAATAATGCCCAGATAATGCCCTCGTTTCTGAATACTAACTAAAATCTACTAGTAAAGCCTAGGTTAAACTTTGTCATGGTTCTGTGTCAAGCGATTTTCCTTCATTTTGGTGGTCATTTGGTCGAATTGCTGGGCGGAAGAGAATCCTGGGGAAGGAAAAAGCCATTAATAGAGGAATCCTACAAAGTTACTGGGTTACTTTGATGATTAGCATCCAAGACTTACATTTTCGATCAAAGATGACAATGGCAGGCACCTCTTAACCCGAACCACGCCTGAAACAAAAATCTTAGTTCAGATTCTTAAAAAAGGATGGTGGATTTAAGGTTCCGCGATAGAGTTTCCGCAAGTAAATGGTTAGGATTAGACTACCTTGTAAAGTAGAGACTATAGTGTCTCGGCTAGGTAACTACCCGAATATCGGTTGGAGTAACAAAGAAAAGGGTGCATTTAGGATAAGTAAATGAGATAAGCAATTAAATTACAAATATATTAGATAGTACAAAATGATAAGGCAGTTTTTGAGCGTAGTGCTTATATTAACGTAACCCCTTCCACCTCATTCAAGGAAAATAAAACTATTTTAGTCGGCACGGGATGGGGGGGATTACATGTATTTAATTTGTAAAAGCTTACAGGTGGGAAGTAGGGGAACTGCTGAATGTAACAGGCAGTAACAACAAGGAAGGAAGGTACCCTAGGAGACCTTACGGTCCATTCAAGGAGGGTACCTTTGGACTAGCAATCGAGCGGGCACATGGCTGCTCAATTGTTTTGCGTCCCTAAACGGCCACTTTTCAAGACCTTGTCTAGTCTCGACTTGAACTGCTCAACAGATTCACTGTTGACAACTTCCACTGGAAGTGCGTTCCACATACCGCAGATACTGTAAGTGAAAAAATGTCCACACAGATTGCGGTTGTAACGCTTCAGTTCAAGTTTGAAGCCGTGATTGCGCGTTCTATTCTCACTCAGTGTGAAAATATCCCGGTAGTCAACATTTTCGAACCCTCGAAGTATTTTGAAAACTGATGAGCTGACCACGCAGTCTACGGGTTTCCAGCGAGAACAGATCTGATTCCCTTAGTCTATTTTCATAACTTTTATGTCGGATAGAGGAAATCAGCTTGGTTGCCCTGGCTTGTACGCGTTTCAATCTTGCCATGTCCTTTTGCAATGAAGGACTCCAAAATTGTACGGCATACTCCAGATGCGGTCGGACAAGTGAGAGTTGTACAGGCACAGTACAATCTCCTGGTTCCGATAACCAAACTGGCGCATAATATAGCCTAGCATTCTTTGGGCCTTTTTCTCCGCCTCAATGCACTATTTGGAGAACTTGAGGTCACTAGTGATTGTTACACCCAAGTCTTTCTCAGTGTCGGTGGATTCAATAGCAGTGCCCTTAAGGATATACTGAGATTGGGGGTTTCTGTGGCCGATATGCATCACTTTGCATTTCCCCACGTTAAAAGGCATTTGCCACGTGTCCGACCACTACCCAATCTTCCAAAGATCTTCCTGCAGGCGAGCAGTATTTCCATCCTTTGCAACGTTCATACCAAGCTTGGTACCGTCGGCAAATTTGGAAATCTTGGCAACCCTGTCACCGTCCATGTCGTTAACATAGATGATGAATAGTGTGGTCCCAGGACAGAACCTTGAGGCAGCCCGCTAGTAACGGGCGCCCACTCAAAAGACTGTCCATTCACCACGACCCGTTGCCGTCTGCCACTTAGCCAGTTCTCGATCCAGCCGGCTACCTTTCCGTCTTTGCCCAGCGCTCGCACTTTCCGGAGTAGGCAGCGGTGTGGTACCTTATCAAAAGCTTTCTGAAAGTCTAGGTAGACCACATCCACCGCCTCGTCCCGATCGTGCTCACTGAAAACGAAGTGGAAGAATTCCACAAGGTTTGTCAGGCATGACCGTTGCCTTCGGAAGCCGTGCTGGGAACTCCTCTGTAGCAGGTTTGACTCTAAATGCGACTTCACTTTTTCCACCATGATGCCTTCCATGAGTTTACCAACTATCGAAGTCAGACTGATAGGTCGGTAGTTCGACGGTTGGTTACGGTCTCCTTTCTTGAAGATAGGAGTCACCTCCGCCTCACGCCAGTCTCTAGGAACGCATTTGGTCCGGGTTGACATGTTGAAGATTGCGCTCAGGTGTCGTGACACTTGATGGCGCACTGATTTCAACACTTTAGGTAGAAACCCATCCGGGCCAGGTGACTTATTCGTCATTAGGTCACTGATCTTTTTGATTTCAACTTCGGTGAAGTCCATATCCTCCAGCTTTTCCCCCCCGAGTAGAAATCCGTAGGCTGGGGGATATGACCACACTCTTCAGTAAACACTGAAGAGAAGTAGTCGTTGAGGAGGTTAGCATTTTCTGCATCTAAGTGCTTTAATGCCCCCTCCTCATTTCTCAAATGGCCAATCGTTCGATGGATTTGTTTACGGCTGTTTACATATCCAAAGAACTCCTTGGGATTCTCTTTACAGAGTCTCGCCACTCGGAGTTCCTCAGACCGCTTAGCCACCCTTATGCTGGACTTCACTCTCCTGGCTAGCCTCCGGTATTCGTCAAAGTCACCCAAAATCTTCGATGGCCGGTACACAGTTCTCTTCTCCTTAAGCAGTTGGCCGATTTCTCGATTAAACCAATTTGGTTGAACAGAAGACCGATGGAGGCATTTCAGAGGGATGAAACGCGATTGAAGACTCATGAATGTGGTTTTGAAACTATTCCACGACTCTTCAACAGCATCGCACACTTCTAGCCTCACGTCAGTAAGTCCAGCACGAAAGCTTGCAAAGTATGCTCTTCTCAAGTCAAGTTTCCTTGATTGACTGGCAACAGACCTTACCTTCGGGATCTTGACGCTAAATCCAACTAGCTGGTGATAACTGCCACTGAGCTCTTCGCCTACAGAGAGATCCTCAACGATATCATCGTCAGAGGTGAAGACCAAGTCGAGTATATTGTCTTCTCTCGTCGGTTCTCTGACCCATTGAGTGAGGAACTCGTTGTTGGCGAACTCCAAGAGTAGCGCGCTCTCGCCACAGGCTGCTCTGGTTTGCCAGTCAACTTGGCTGTTGAAATCGCCCATAACGATGCACACTGCCTTAAACCAGCTCACCCAGCAGCTGTTACAGTTCCCTGTCCTTCTCAACGGGTTGGTAAGGGGGTCTGTAAAGCAGCAGGGTCCTGTATCTGACAAGACCAATCTTTAGGTCAACGCCTAGGAGCTCGTGGGCGGATATAACGTTGGAGTTCTTAGATTTGATTGTATGCTTGACATACAACATTACACCGCCACCCTCTCTGTCTGGCCTATCTTTGTGGAAGAGTTGGTAGCCAGGAACCGTGAATTCGCCTTCAAAGTCTCAGTTTAAGGTTTTTATCCACGATTCTGTTATGGCTACCATTTCGGGTTCTTCCGTCGCTACGAGGCCACGGAGCTCAGGAAACTTGTTCCTGATTGACCTCGCATTGAACAGAAGAACTTTCAGGAAGTCCCCTAATGTAGGACCCCCTATACTCTTCCGTTTCCCGGCTTCTTGTTTGTCGCGGTGGCACCATTTTTGACAACGTCCGAGAAGGTTGTTTGGGGAGGGACTCGGGCGTACTGGCGTACGTCCGCCTTCCCAATGGGCCGGACACTCCTTTGGGTGCGCTCCACGACATCCTGGAAGATGTTAGCTAGGAACGCCTTGACCTTAAAGGAGAGGTGTACCCCGTCCCTTTGGTAGAGGTCTTTTCTAGCATAGAATACGGCGTATGGGTCAACAAAAAAGACACCCTCCGCCGTACAGAGGAGGGCCAAGAGAAAAGGGACGCTCTTCCGCCGAACAAGGTCGAGTTTATTCTGATCCATCTGACTACTGTTATTGAGTTTATCCCCTTAGTCAAAAGGGCAACAGTACAGAGAAATAGGGGAAGAGAGAGGGGAGAGTTTATACTAGTTAAAACTTCTGGTAACCAGCGTCGAGAGCACAGCAGTAAACTACATAAGAGCAGTCATGGGTAGAAACAAGAATAGCAAAGTGGAAAGAATAAAGGGTGCCCCACAAGAAGAGGGACAATGAGAGAAGTAACACTACATACAGCCAGAGGGCGGCCATTCTCCAAAAGTGCCCATCAACAATAAGATTACGGGGCACAACTAGTTAATGAAGTTGTAGAACACGAGGACTTTACTTTTGTACAAACTCAAGCAAATTCTCACCAAATCAATTTTTTCGACTGTTTAAGGGAAGGAAGACGTAAACAAGGCAGGTACTCCATCTTCCCGTTCAGTTATATCCACTGGCGAAAACATGGTGACCAGTGAGAGGTGGTTGGGAGCGCCAAATCTCTACAAAGAACATGGAATGTATAACTATAATGGAGATTAGACTAGAATGGAGTAAGAGTACTATATGAAAATAAGACTAAGCAGGTGAAGATTATAGATGTAGACGAGGGAGAGGAATGGTGATGCATTTATTCGAAGACTTTAATTCGATGACGGTCCAAACTTTACTAAGTTATCGAAAAAAACAGGAAAATACGCTAAAATTAGTAATTTAAAATAAAAGAGATATTCCGAAGAACCCCCGGCTGTTTCGGCGACTTGGCTTCAAAGGACCGATCGACCGTCGCGAATCTCAGTCATGGGTTCGCTCCTCTTTTTCTCGGAGTGGAAGCAGCCAAAGTCAAGACATCTCTAAACTATTTTAGCGCCTCATTAAGCTCCTAGGGTGATTGAGTCGAATCTCTATATAGCAAATCTCTCAAAACCAAAGAGAAACAAAGAAGAAAAAAATTTTAAAAAATAATGCGACTTGGAAAATCCATTTTAATCCAATTACTTCGCGTGGATTCTACATTGAGACGCGACGCCATTATCCCCATCAAGGAATATACTGCTCAAATGTGAGAATCGAATGGGTATGGGGCATGCAGAGGAAATTGGGGTGATCAAATGGCGGCAAGTATTGCTGAATTCCGTAATAAAAACGAAGAATGAGGTGGTAGTGAAGATGGGCGTTTTCGAATATCGAGAATCAATTTCGAGTTTTGCTTTTAGGTGTAGATTTCTTTCTCTCTTTGAATTGACTTTAATTGAAAAGAATAAGAACTATTCAATCTTTTTGGTCGAACTTTATTATCCAAAATTTAACACTGTTAAGCCACCTTTTACGAGAAACAGTTTTTTAAATTAACTAAGTATAAATGAACTTTAATAAATCAAAACAACCAACTAAATAGAAAGCAAAACAATTAAAAGGTATTCGAATGCTTGGGGTTAAACTTGCTAAGGGGCATCAGTGGGCTTCGGAATCATCACAAAATCTAAAATGATTAAAAAGTGGTTTATTTGAAGGATAGTTTGAAGGCTTAAATTAGAGATGGTCAAAAGTGAACTTTCACTCGCTAATTCTAAAAAAATGGGATTTCCACATTCCAAATTAGGGCCATCGGTTTATATATGGCAGGAAGATGAGTGGCTTATTACATGTTCAAGAAATGGATTATCGATCATTCTTTGGTCAATCGAGGCCTTTCATATGTCGCACAAGATGACTCATCAGTTAGAGGATGTTATCTTCCAATATGGTCTTCTAGTGCGGAGATGAGAAAATTTAAGTTCCCCAATTCGCAGAGCCAAAGTTTGGGGTCGAGTTGGATGTTTGTAGTAATTTGGCTATTGATCCAGCTTGAAAGATACGTTTCTATCCCGTTGATTCAAAAGAGATGCGTTGGAAGGACTCTACTCTCTAATTACGATTAGGTCGGAATCCCAAGGTTTAGATGAAGTGTAACATTCAGAGGGAGAATGAGGCGCTGAAGACTAAAGCTGGCTCCCATATAAATGTTTGGACTGCACCAGGGATGTATAAATCATCTATAGGGTGCGTCAAGTCACTCATCCATTAGGTGTGGAACAGTACCTTTAATATTCCAAGGTAATCCAAGACTTTCTCTTTTATGAAGCGTAGCTAAGGGATCCAAGTCAGTTTATGAGCAAGAATCAGTCAAAAACATTTGATCTCTCTAACATTTTTTAATGGTGTTCTTCGTAAGTAAAGAGGTCAAGGTTTTTTTTATACTTTTAAAGGTAAAAATTTAATATCTTTTCTTTTAGTCGAAGAGAAGGCAAATGTATATTTATATATCCTTTAAGGCAATTCAAATGTGTTGTAGACGTCCGGCAGTTGAGGTTAAATGTGAGAGAGGACAGAGAAGAGGAATTAGGGTGCGCCGCCTTGCAATAAGTAGCCGACCAAGGCACTCGTTCGGCTTTGGGCCAAGTACACTCGCTTGCTCTTTCATTCAATATTATCCTTAAAATGCGCGAATGAAATCTTTGGCAAACTTACCACTTCATTTAACCTCACCTCTGTTACTGTGCATCATTTTTACAGGGCTTCGCCCTTAAGTTGGTCTACACCACGTAAGAAGTTAACACCACCACATATGGAATTTATTTATTTTGAATTTAAGGATTTATAACTCTTTTTACCCTATAGGCTTATCTGGCTTAAGTCGGTATTAAAAACAAGAGATACAAATGCGTACTGCCGGCAAAAGAGGCACTGAAATAATGTGAACAGTTAAAAGATTAAAAACAAAATAAAAGAGCACTAACATGCATTAAGTAGTCCTTCATGTAAACATAGGAATGGACTAGGCTCGGATAAAACTAAGGAGAGTAAAATATGATTAAGATATAGGGCAGTAAGGAGGCAACTAGGGGATTAGATTTCGGAGGAAAGGCCAGCATCTTCCAGGAATCGTACTAGGTTGGGCATACCATGGGGAGAATCTCTGGAATAGATTAAAAGGTCGGGTGAGGACCGAAGTACTTCTATCGATGGGAAAAGTATCGCGGGCAGGTGAATAAGATGCGTCGCGTCGAACGATATGGAGCTAGAGCTTCTGCTAAAGAGGCGTAGGGTTTTCAGTATCTCCAAGTCTAGAGGGTGTCGAGGGAACAAGCGCCTAACAATCGCTGGAGAAAAGCAGAGGACAAAGAAAGCGGCACAATACACACAGACGCACACTTAAGTTACAGGCATACGGCATACATTCTAAAAACAAAGGCGGCTGGGGAAATAAGCAAATGACATGCTCCAGCCGCATGGGAGAGCACAAAACAAAGTATAAAACAATAAAACTGAACCCTAAAATATAAAAACAATTTGTAAAAGGGATAAAACGCCACTTCGTGCTAGAAACCTAACGAGAGAGGTCGACCGAAGGGAGCCCTTGGTTAAAAGAAAGCGAAGTCGAGCAGGGGAAGTGAAGCCAGAGAGAGACACCCTGATTACTAAGTAGGAGTCCCTAAGGGGCAGAGGGGCAGAATCTGGGACCTCGAGGGCGTCTGGACGTGAGAGAGGCTCGTCAACGTGCTGGGTCACAAACCTCTCCTCTTTACCAGCTCTACTCAGAAGTTTTCCGTGACGCTAGACGAAGCCGACCATCACGTTCGAGTTCCAACATGCCTGATGCATCTCCTCGCCCATCTACCGTTAGTGTCAGAAGCATTCACGATATACTGTCGAAGCATCGATCTCACAACGAGATACCTAATGTTGCTTCCGACTCTCAGGTTGAGACACTTGAAGCCATCAGAAGTTACCTGAAAGAATCTTCTATACGGACCAGTGAATGTGCTTTTACCCGGCCCCAGGACCCAAAGCCCGGTAGTATGAGGAAAGTTTCCTCACCTGGATATTCGGCCACCAATAAACAGGCAGTCTCTCGACCTTACTGGGCCGAACATCGAGAATCTGCAATGGTCTCTTCTCCTTTTGCTTACCTGTCCAAACGGTAGCAGAAATACAGCCAGTTCCTTATGCTTTATCACGATCGTCTGCTGCCCCCACTCACCCTCCTACTTATGAGATGAAGAGAGCAGATATTCTAAAATCACCAACTATGGTTGCTGGATCAACCCCCTCAGTCATCGAAAGCGCTGTCGGACCACCAATCTAGATCAACCATCCGAAAGTCTCTTCTCGAATTCCATTTTCGCCTGGCTTTGCACCCTAATTACAGGCAGGGGCCTCGGCCCGTTCTTCGAAGCCATCGAACATACTCCCTGTCACTGCTCCTTCAGGATCTCTTCCCCTGCTATACCAAGCTCTTCAAAATCTGATCTTCGTAACACAAGCTGTTTGAGACGCACTTCAAACTCAATCTCAGCCAAAGAGGAAAAACGATATATCTACTGTGGGATCTAACCCGCTTACATAACATCATCCATTTTACAATGGAATTATCAAGGTGTTCTTTCTAAGTAGGAAGAACCTAAAGTTCTTTCGACGGCAATCCAACCCGCTGTTAGTTGTCTTCAAGAGAACAAACTGAGTATACGGCCTTTTCGGGGGCGGCCCGGTTTTCGTATTTTCAACTAAATTACCCCTGTCGGGGGCTTGTCTCATGGGGGTGGGGCATAGTTCTGGTTTCGTCAACCAAACATGTATCTTCCTTCCTCATTCACACTAACCTTTAAGCTGTTGCCGTGTGGGTTTTTCTTAAAAGCTCTTTACTGTTTGCTCTATTTGCCTCCGTCGTTCACTACCATTATAAAGGCCCGACATTTTAGAACTTGTAGATCAGTTGCCATCCCCTTTTTATTACTCGGAGATTTTAATTCCCGTCCCCCATATTGGGGTGAAATCACTCAGAATGCTAAAGGCGATTTTACCTCTCATCATGTCCAGACGGATTACTTTAGTTGTGTTGACATGTCGCTCTGTTCCCCGGATTGCTTCACTGATTTTCGATATTCAATCCTTGATAACCTCCATACGAGTGACTGCTTCCAAATAGCCCTCTAAACATTACTCTTAAGTGAGACTTAAGCCATGCTGATTGGAAAAACTTTCGAGAGGTGTCCTTCATAAGTGCATCCTCGAGGATCTTCAATGGTGTTGACGCGGCAGTAGCGTACTTCACATCGATTATCTACTTTACATTGATTATCTACGGGTCGCTCACCCATGCCCTGGTGGACCTTGGAGTGTGCGACAGCCATTAAATACTACAAGATAGCTCATGCCCGAATCCGGCGCAACCTAACCTTGTGAAATAAGGTTGACCCAAACCGAGCTCGTGCACTTCACAAAAGAACCCTTCGTCAGGCTCACTGAACTTCATTGCGCCGCTACGTTTTATTAATTTCCTTTATGACCCCTACTGCAAAGATCTGGAAGCGAATTAACAAGATCGGGGTTGTTATGCAGGCCATAATACTCCCACACTCAACTTAAAGGGATCCTTAGTGAATGGCAGCCTAAGGTTTAGCAATGCCTTGGCGAAACACTTCTCTGCCGTCAGTAGTGTCATCCGTTACAAAAAGACTTTTCTAGCCTATAAATCCAACGAAGAGTCTCATAATATCAATTTTACAACAAAATCTAACCTTCCATATAATGCTCTATTCACCATCCATGGGTTGCATAGGTCCCTTTTTAGATCTACTTCTCCTGGCCTCTATATTATCCATTTTTATATGATTCGGCACCTCTATCCCCAATCTGTCCTTTTCTTACTCGAGTTGTACAACCTTATATGAGTGAATGGTTTTACCCATCATCATGGCGCGTCGGGATTGTCCTGTCCTTTGTCAAATCGGGCAGGGACGGGTTGGAGGCATATCACTATTACCCTATAGCTCTTGCCACCTGTCTGAGTAAGTTGCTAGAGAGGATGGTGTTGGCGCGCCTGAACTGGTTCCTAGAAACCAGTTTAAGTGTAGTTTTCGCAAGATTCATAGTACCCTTAACCTCTTAGATTCAAGGGATTGGGCCGGAAAGCTTTCTCGATAAAGCACCGAGTCTTGGCCATATTTTTCGACATTGAAAAACCTACGATACAAATGGAGATACAACGTCTTAAATCAGCTCTACATTTGTCATATGAAAGGTCTTTTGCCGTCTTTTATTCAAAGTTTCTTAGCATCTCGATCCTTTATGTTGGAGAGACCTAGTCTGACCTCAACCTAGAGAGGAGGGAGTTCCTCGGGGCAACGTTTAAGTGTTCTACGTTTCTTTAATTACCTTCAATGATATCATTTCCTCTCTCTCAGAAGGTGTATCGGCGACCTTGTTCGTCGATGACTTGGCACTATACTGTTCCTCCCTTTGCCTTACATTAGCACGTCGGCTGCAAGTAGCAGTTGATGTGGTCTCGAAAAGTAGACAACTTAGAGGATTCCCCTCTTCCAATATTAAAACTAAGGCAATGAATTTACACCGGCGTAGAGAGCTTGTTCCGCCGCCTATCTCCCTACAAAGTGTAGAAATTGAGTTCGTCTCTGAGTTTCGGTTTCTTGGCTTAACTCTTGATTCTAAGCTATCCTGGTTACTACACTTACGCCGTCTTTAAACGGTCTGTCTGCGGGCTCTAGAAATTTTGAAAGTCCTCCTTCACGTCATGAGCAGTGATCGTCAAACACTGTATAATGTCCTTGTCTAATCTAAATTGGAATATGGATGCCAAATATTTTCCTAGACTTCCCCCTCAGCCCTTAAAATGCTGAACCAAATTCATAACCTTGGAAATCGTCTCTCCAGTAGAGCCTTCCACACTTGTTAAGGTCAACAGACTTTACTGTGAAAGTGAGTGGCTTTCCTTGCCCTATTACGGACTCCAGATCTGCAGGCGATAGCTCTGCCGTGTACTGCAGGCCCCTGTGTCAGAGTTTTACAGATACCTGTATTCTGCTGAATCAACAGTGGTATTCGATAGGTTGCTATCCTTACCTTGTCCCCTGAACCTCCGGATAGATCATCTCTCCAACCTGGGTACTCAAAGCTCCTTACCCCTCCATCGACGCTGACTCCTAGTTGGCGTGCTCCACCCCCCACAGGTTGTACCAACATGTGGAGCCTGGACAAGTCGTTCATCGACCCTTGCTCTCTTATGAGCCTCTTCCGAGATAATGCGACCTCACATATACAACACTGCCTGATATACTCAGATAGTTGCAAATTAGACCGTGGCTTGGGTGCCATAGCTAGATACTCAGGATAGTTTTTAACTTAGTTTTTTCAGCTGGCATCTATTTTTACCGCTGAACTTTCAGCCATTCTTTTAGCTTTTAGATTAATCTAAATTTCACCTTTTAACGATTTTGTTTCCCAACATTCGACTCCCCTCTTATCCTGCCTTTGATCTTCCCCCTCTCCTTTCGTATCCATTAAGTTCACCCTGCATCCTTGCCAAATACTGCCCGCGGGCACCCTCTTCGTGCGCCTAGGCTAACTAGAGGTTCAAGATCTCCTAGTACTCCTCCCATACATCCTAATCCTGCCTATTCCTTAACTTTTTAATGTGTACACGTGTAGTAGAGTTGATGAATGTGGAAGCCTTCAAGCAACCGTGGGGAAGTTCGGCATACAATGAGAGGAAGCAGAGTCAGTAGAATAACCGGCTTAGTGTGCCATAAGGAAGTGCCAACTCTGTTGCACAAAGAATGGTATGTCCCGCACTTTTCACCCTCGCGCAGTCCCCTGGCTGCCCCCCCCCCCCCCCCCCGAATGGAGTAAAGCAGTCAGTGCTAAGAACAGTGCGACTTGCATGGAATAACGCCTAGGTTTCCCCAACATAAAGTCCTAATGAATCATGCTCAAGCTTCGTGTAGAAGAGCGCAGCGGTTTCTCGTAAATGGCCTATTGCGGCCTAAATCTCTTCCTACTCTTCCAGTAACGACGTATGTCGCTGATTTCGCGTCGTGTGTGGTAAACCCACCCAATCACCACTTTCTCCCTCATGGCTGCACTTCATTTTCAACGAGTGACTACATATGCGCTAGCCCTTGATTTCGCTTGAATATTGATATCATCAGAACACTCATTCTAGACAAATTTCCAATTAACTAGAGACTAGGATTATATTTAGATCTCCTCTATAAATCAATTAAAACACTGACTCTCATTTGGTCGGCCACTGCCGCTGCCCCCTTCCATTTTATCAGCAGCTACTTTTACACTGACCTTTTAGCCCTATTCCCACGGTCAATAGGATGCTAACGTTAAGTCGGCTGCATCGTGCGTCCTTTTGCGAACCCGCGACAACCAACATATCTACGTTCTATCGTTTATGCCCCGATTCCCCCAAATCGGCGAAGCAGTCTGTCAGGTTGCTTTGTCTAATCTTCGAAGAGCTTTTATGGAAGCCTCACGTCTTCTACCTCTCTAATTAAGGGACTTCGGACCTTATTTATTTCCTGGAACCCAATATCTGCAAGGCAATTCGTTTAGGCCAGGTCTAGGGTTTTATCGTCTTGAGACTCCAGTCTTATTTAATGGCTACCACTGTTCCGTATAACCCGCAACCCTTTCCTCCTTGATCGAATTTAAAACCTGGGTAACACGATAGGGTGAAGGTTTCCGTTTGCTTTTTTTCAATAACCATCCTGTGGTCAGAATGCAATGTCTTCCCCATTGCCCAAGCCTGCCTTTGTCTAGACGAACTTTCCGAAAGATGAAAACATCACTATCAGCCTCCGTCCATTATGGAACCTCAAGGCCCGTAGTCCCTCTCCTCTCTGGTCTAACATTCCCACTTACCTCCAATCTATTAGATTTATTTACAGGAGTTTCTTCCTGGAAGATATCCAGAGCCCATTTACACTAACTGCGACCCTAACATACCAAATTGGTAGAGTTTCCTTTTTCGGAAAGGAGTGTTTCTGTAGTCTCCCGCTTCTCCCATCCCAGTCATCAAATGACAGCTTTAGTACTTCCTCAAAGTTGTGACCTCCTGCTGGGGGTGGTCGTCGGACTTGAGGGTGCTTTGCAATAAATCAGTTGATCAAATTGCTCATTTAGCCGCTAGCCAACTAGGCCTAGCTGCCCTACCATTCACCATTATCCCTCTACACGTGAAAGAGAGCTTTAATTGCCCATGGATCGTTACTTGGCAACTACCACAACAAAATTCAACGCATTGAACAAAAAGTAATTACAGGGGCTTTATAAGATACTATAAGAAGCATTAAAAACACACAGTAAACATAGGAGCAATAAATGAGGTACCAACGAATCTATTAATAGAGAACAGCGAGACAAATCTTTTAATGATAATAGGGCTCAATTTTGGATGAGCAAATTTGGTAAAAGAATTGACACTCGTAAACTCCAAATTAAAAAGTCTTTATAAAGCCATAAGGAAGTAGAAGCAAATTTGCCATTCCCATCTTTAATATCCAATAATTTAAAAATTTCGCTAAATCGGAGAGGAGAATGGCAGGCACCTATTCACTCAGATCAAGTCTGAAACAAAAAGCTTATAGATTCTTAATCTAAGGATGGCCGTGTTAACGCTCCGCATTTAAATCAAGGTCACTTGTTAGGATTATTAGACTTTCTGTACCTTGTGAATTAGAGGCACATTGGATAGTCTATTATCTTCATTATGAAAAGACTAAGCTTGGTAACAACCCGAAGTAGTTAGGGCGAAGTAGATAAGGGTACAATTAGTGGAAGTGAATAAGTGAGAGCTCTAGCAGTCAAATTAAAACTATTTTTAATAGTATGAAATGGTTAGGCTTACAACACTATGTTGCACGGTTTTCGAGCTTTGAGTGCTTTGATAAACCGCCCTCACCCCTCTATTGAGGAAAATAAAACTGAATCTAATCGGTTGTAAATATCATATATCTAATTTAGATAGGTTTGCGGTTGATGATTGGATGGAGACTAGAACTTTTAATTCTAGTAGACGACTTCTATATCTTGGCCCCCTTGGGTAATGGGTTACCAAATTTGGACTCAAAAAATTGTGCCCTCTTGAAGGCAAAGCAGGCTCTAAAGAGGAATCTTTGAATACACAAGGACTTCATTTTAACACCAGCTCTTCTAACTTAGCAAAATGGATCTTGAACTGTTGAAGGCAATGACGAGGACGTAAACAAGTCAGGTTACTCCATCTTCAGTTTCAGTTATATTCACCAAGGAAAACATGGTCACCAGTGAGGGGTGGGTGGGGGCACCAAGTCTCTGAAATAATTACGAACACATGAATTAATATTGACTTAAGCTAGAAGAATGCAAGAGGAAATAAGGGGCAAGTTTTGTGGACACTAGACGAATAATAATAGAGAACTAGACGGGCAAAGAATATATTTACACAAACCACAGCTTTGTCGATTCGATTACGAGCTTTTACTTCGGCTAAAGACCTAACTTTAATATGAGTAATCGACAACATGGCAGTAGTGGGAAGACAATGAAAAAAACCATGGAAGGAGCCAAAGTCGAGACATCTCTAAACTGTTTAATTCCCCATTCAGGTCCTATGTTTTTTTGGGGGGGGAGAATTTCTATATATCTAAATTCCTAATACAAAAAAAGAGAAACAAAGAAGAAAGATGTTGAAAAATATTCCGACTTCGAAATTCCAATTTAATCTACTTACCTAGCGTGGATTCGACATTCGAGACGCGACGCCTTTATCCACATCAAAGAAGATACAGGTCAATTGTAGGGATCGAAAAGGTATGAGGCATTAAGAAGACACTGGGTTAATCTAGTAGCAGTAATGGTTACTTAATGCAATGGTACAATAAGGTGGCTGTAAGGATGCGTGTTTTCACTTAGTGAGACTTAAATGGAGGGTTGAAATTTGGTGTGGATTTCGTCTCTATTTGGAGTGACTAATTTAAAAGAATAAGAAGCTTTCAACCTATTTGATATGACCTTCATTATTTAAACTCTTCACACGCGTTTTTAGAGAATTTTTTTTAACTAAAAAATAACTAAGTCTAAAGAAACTGTAATAAATTAAACAACTAAATTATAATACAGAACAATTAAAAGGTATTCAAAAGAAACAATGGATTGTCGAGGGTCAATTATTAAAAGACACATTAGTGGGCTTTGGGAGTCTAAAAACCTAAAATTATTAAAAGGTGATTTTTGTTGGTGAGTTTGTAGCGGTGCGAAGATGTATCAGAGAAAAATTCCTTCCAAATCGATAATATAAATAGCCCATTAAATTACCAACTCAGTACGGATTAAGCCGTGGTGTAATGGCTAAGAGCATCGGCGTTTAAATCTATCGGTACCGAGTTCGAAACTCAATGGGCCAAAAACCTTTTAAGAAGAAATCTCCAGAAGAAAACGGAAGTCAAGGAAAACGCCGAAGGACCAACTCAAGAAGACTCAAGATAAATGGATCGCCTCAAGAAAGAAAAACGGAAGAAAAACGACTTCAAGGGCTAACTCATGGAATCATTAAGAATCAAGATAGAATCATTAACTCAAGATAATTGGAAGTAAATGAAGAAAAGCATCAAGTAAGAAATCGAAGATCAAGAACTAAACCAGCCAACAAGAATAATCAAACCAAGATAAATGCTATAAAAATGAAGATGCATCAAGAAAAAAATCGAAGATCAAAAACTAACCCAGCAAATAAGAATATAGATTTATACGCCGATGCTCTTAGCCATTACGCCACGGCTAAGTCCGTACTGAGTTGGTAAATTTAATGGGCTATTTATATTATCGATTTGGAAGAAATTTTTCTCTCATACATCTTCGCACCCCTACAAGTTTGAAGGTTTAAAAGTTGCCAAAAGTTTAGAGGGTATAAATTTATGTTTCTTTTGCTAATCCTACCAAAACCGGATTTCCGCTTTCCTAATTAAGGCCATGATTGTATATATGAAAAACAGATGAGTGACCTATTGGAAGTTCAAGAAATAGATTATGTATCATTCTTAGGTCAATTGAGGCCTTGCATATGTATCTCAAGATGACACATAAGTTAGATGTCATCTTCAAATATGGTAATTTAGTGAAATTATTAGGAGATTTGGGGGTAAGAACATTTAAGTTCTTCATTAGTTTCCCAATTCGTGGAGCCAAAGTTTGGGGTCGAGTAGGGTGTCTGTAGTAACTTGTATATTGATCCAGATTGAAAGATACATTTCTATACCATTGGTTCAAAAGAGATACTGAAGATATTACTGAATGCGGTGGAAGAACACCACTCTCTAATTAAAATTACATCGGAATTCGAAGGTTGGGATGAAGTGAAACATTCGGAGGGAGGATGGGGCGCTAACGGCTAAAGCTGGCTCCCATAATCTTGGTGGACTGCACCAGGGTTGGATAAATCATGTATAGGGTGCCTCAATCGCATTTTTGAGGTGTGGGTGCAAAGTGTACCATTAATAGTCCAAGGTCACTCAAGCCTTTCTCTTTTACGTAGCGTATGTGGAGGATTCAGTTCAGTTTGTGGTCAAGAATCAGTCCAAATCTTTTGAGCTTTTGGACATTTTCTAATGGTTTCTTTCGTGAGCAAAGAGTTGAGGAATTTGGGACAACTCTACCCCTAAAAAAATTCTGGGTTATTATTTATTCGGACAGAAGCCAAATCCGTTTTTGTATATTTCCTTCTACACAATTTCCAATGTTTGGCAGACGTCTGGCACTGGAGGTCAAACGTGAGAGAGGATCGAGAAGAGCAAAGTCGCCATAAATTAGAGTGCTGAAATATCATCTGGAGGCTTACTCACAAACTGTTAATATTTTATTTATTTTTTTTTTTTACTGAGCCCATCTGGCAGCTGCCCACTTGGGCATAGGTCGCCGAAAAACACGACAGCCTAGAACTAGGCTACTTTAAAATAAAAATATGAAAACGTAACAATGATATAAATTCGAAAAATTTAACAACTAGGAAGCAATCTCCGGCAGCGGGGGGAGATCCCCCTCACCCCGGTACAGGAGAGTGCAACCTACAAAACAACAACAACAGAAAAACAACAAAAAGAACCTTAAATAAAGGGGAGAAACCCGGCCTCCCCCCAAAAGTCAACAAGTCCAAAAGTCAATGTGCACGAATCCGTCCCGAGTACAAGGGACAGGCGGTAGCGACCCCGCCCATCCCGGTACCGGGACAGGTATCGTGCGTGAAGATCACCCAGACTGGGACATTCGACAAGAATGTGCCCAACAGTCTGGGAAACGACGCAGTCGTTGCATCAACTAGCAATGCGTCACACGAGTGTGCCCGATTCGGAGACGACAGAAAACAACCTGAAGCCGCCGAGACATTGGGGGATAGTTCCATGGGAACAGTCACGGCGCAATGGCACGGAACTTTGAGTTCCCTTCGACCGTCTCCCATCTTCTTTGCCAAGCAGTCTGAAGAGCTACCCGTATTCCTGCCATGTAGTCGGTGTGAGGAAGAGCGAAACGCTGGTCCGGTTGCAGAGTCCTCGCGGACTCTTTGGCGCCCGCATCGGAGCACTCATAACCCGCAATTCCTACATGTCCAGGAACCCAGCAGAGATAATCTCGAAATCTGCCCGGCTCGCCAAAACCATGGCGTCACGGATATCGCGAACCAGGGGATGCGGAGATTCCAATGCCCCGAGAGCACTCAGGGCGCTTTGTGAGTCGCTATAGATCACTATCCGGTCTCAGAACCGGGCGCGTCGCGTAATCTCCCGTACCGAGTGGTGTATTGCCACCAGCTCGGCCGTGAAGACAGACGCAGCGCCTGGTAGAGCCCCGCTGACTTCAAACAGTGGGGATACGGCGTGGAAGCTGACCCCCTCTTGGGACTTGGAGCCATCCGTATACACTGGCACGGTTCCAGCGTGACACGATGTGTGATCCAAAAAGGTCGAACGCAATACTCCCGGCGCAGTACAAGCTTTGGGAGCAGAGGCCTGGCGATAAATAGCCAAATGTTTTACCCTACAGGGTGGCGTCCTGGGCAAAACTAGGGGTGCACCGGCCCGAAAGCTATATCTACCTCTCGAAGGAGTTTCCTGGCCCTAAACCCAAAGGGCTTAGAGTATGACTGGCGTCTCTCGGCGGCATAGGCACCATCGAGATTAGCTGCGGATGCAGTTAGAGCTGTTGGCGAATGAGGAAGGCGCCGGGTTCGCGCGTACAGGCGAGTGATGCACTGCACGCGGCGCAGAGCGAGTGGCATCTCCCTAGCATTGACCCACAGGCTCTCAATGGGGTAAGTGTGGAAGGCACCGGTCGCAAGGCGAAGGCCGGTGTGGTGGATCGAATCCACCTTCCGCAAAAAACGCTCGGCTGCGGATGCATAAAACTTGCATCCGTAGTTGAGCTTCGAGCGAAAAAAGGATCGATAAAAAAGGGAGGCAGTAGCCCTATCAGCGCCCCAAGCGCTGAACGTCACGGAACAGAGAATGTCCATGGCGCGGGTACAAGAGACCCTAAGGCTGCGAATATGAGCCTCCCAGGTGAGGTGTCGGTCGAATACAAGACCGAGGAAACGGTGCGGCTCAACCACATCCAGGCGCACCCCATTAAGAAACAAATCTGGGTCGGGGTGAAGCCGTGGATGACGTCAGAAGTGCACCACCTTAGTATTGGCCAAAGAAAACCGAAACATGTGCGCTTCGGCATAGCGAGAGACGCGGTTCAATACCTGTTTGAGTCGACGCTCCAGAGTTGGCATCTGGGCCGCGCCAAAAGAGATCGAAAGGTCATCCACGTAGAGCGTAGCGAGAACATCTTCCGGCAGCACCGAGGTGATACCGTTGATGCTCAGGGCAAAGAGTGTTACACTGAGAACACTTCCCTGCGGGACACCCTCTTCCCGCTGCTTTGGGCCGGAGAGGGCTTCCCCCACCCGTACGCGGAATCGACGATCTCGCAAAAATTCAGATATAAACATTGGGAGGCGTCCCCTCGCCCCCATCCTGTGGAGAGTCCCAATGATACCGTATCGCCTGCGGTATCATAGGCCTTCTCCAGATCGAAAAACACCGTGGCGTATTGCTGTCTACGAAGGAAAGCCTCGCAGATGGCATTTTCCAGTCGGAGCAGAACATCCGACGTGAAGTGGAACTTGCAGAAGCCGTACTGTGCAGAAGACAGATGGCCTTCGCTGTCCAGGAAAGAGGCTAATCTAACATTTACCAATTTCTCCATCAACTTGCACACGCAAGAGGTTAGAGAGATTGGGCGGAAACCGGTCAGAGTAGAGTGATCTCTCCCCGGTTTGCGAAAGGCAAGCACATTAGCGATTCGCCAGGAGTCTGGGAGAAGATCTTCCACCCAGATCCTGTTTAACAAATCTAACAGAAAGGCCATGCCTTGCTCACCTAGTTGTCGAAGCATGGCGTACGGGACATCATCCGGCCCATGGGCGGTGTCCGCGCACGAAGCGAGAGCATAACGCAACTCACTCAGAGTAAACTTGTCATTGAAGGGTTCTCCGTCTCTGGAGGTAAAGCCAAGCCGGTGGCCTTCCGCGACATCACGACGTGTATTGAATGCTGGCGGAGCAGCATCACGGCTAGAGAATGCGGAAAAAGCGGTCGAAAAGGATTCTGCCACGGACGCGGGGTCCAAGATTGCGGTCCCATTCTCTTGGAGAACGGGAGGGGGGTCCTGCGAGAACTTGCCCCGAATCCTTTTGATTCGCATCCACACCTCAGCTAAAGACGTCTTCCCGTTATGTGAAGACACGTATTCCCGCCAAGAAGAGCGGCGGGCGTGCTTCGAAATATACCGGAACCAAGCCCTAGCCAGACGAAATTCAGCCACAGTGAAATCGTTCGGGCGGCGCTTATAGCGCATGTAGGCATTATGCTTCTGTTTGAGGGCCGTCTCACACTTGGCCGACCACCATGAAGGTAGTCGGCGTGCAAAACGGCGAGAAGTCCCAGGAATAGTAGTCAGGCCCACGGCGATGAGGTTGCCGGAGAAGAACTCAACGGCCTCATCTACCGACCTAAACTCCTAGACTGAGATAGAGAATTCAGTCATTTCCTGAAATGCAGGCCACCGCGCCCGCGCCAAGCACCACCGAGGTGGTCTCTCAGGCGGCAGTTGCCCTGAAAATGATATTTGAATGGGAAAGTGATCACTACCATGGAGGTCATCGACCACCCCCCAATCAAAATCAGGTTGTGCATCCGAAGGGCACAAAGATAGGTCAAGGCAAGAAAATAAAGCGGTTCTCGGACAGTGATGCGTAAACTCATCCACGTTTAGGACACCCATCTCAAGCTCTTCGATCAGATCGGCAAGGTGTCCCCTGGGATTTATGGAGTAATCTTCCCAGAGAGGATGCCTGCCGTTCAGATCTCCAAGCAAGAGATAGGGCCTCGGCAACCGTGCCATGACGCGACGGAAGTCCCCCGCGTCGAAGTCAGCTGACGGTGGAATGTAGGCAGAAATGATAGTATACCTCCCCTGCAGGTGCAGCTGCACAGCCACTGCCTGAAAGGAGGTATCTAAAGAGAAAGGAAAAACGGAGACATTATGCCGGGTGTAAACCACGCATAACCTAGCCCGGCCATCCCGCGGTGGTGGGGTCGCAAGACCCTTATACCCCGCAGGGCAGGCAGGGGGCACGCGCCTAGCATGCTCTCATGCAAAAAGATAGCAAACGGGGAGCAGGACGAGACGAGCCTCCGCAGCTCCTCCCAGTTCGCCCGGAGTTTACGGCAATTCCATTGAAGGAATATGCCCTCCAGGCCTAGCTCGGAGGAGACGCTGGGGCCCTTCTCGAACTGAAGACCCTCACGGGAATGGCCGTCGCTTCCCGGGGACAGAACCCCGGGCGCTGTTGGCCGGAAAAAGCGCTGAAGGCGCTGTCGCCTTCGAGGACTTATTGGGGGAGGTTGGGCTCGCCATGCGAGTCTTTTCCTCCCTCCGCCTCGAAACCTTAGGCAGGCGTTGCGGCTTCGGAGGCGGGGGGCCCTCTTTTCGAGGAACCACCGTCTGTGAGCCACTCGCTTCACCTCGGGGCGTGGGCGAAGGAGCCAAAGCTCCTTTGTTGCTGTCCTCCTTTCGGGGGACAGCTTTAGGAACCCCCGAAGATGGCCTAGCGATGATCTTCAGGGGTGTTGCCTCCTGTGAGTCTAACGACTCGGTGGAGGCGCGTGGCCGTTTCGCCTTGCGGGAAACGGTCACGCTGAGGGAAGAGGGGGGGTGCCCTGGTTTTAGCCGGGGCTGGGTATGAACCCTTTTTGCCGCCAGCTTTACCAGGGGAGCGCCCGTGTTGGGTAGAGCCCGCAGAAGGGCTCCGAATGGGCGCGTAAAAAACCGTGCTCGTTGGCCTGGATGGGCCAGGAGCAGAGGGTGCCTTTCTAACTATTGATGCATATGACGTCCCAGGCATAGCCGGGCGCGCCAGGACCAAGTCCTTAGCCTCGCGGAATGAGAGTCAATCCTGGGCCTGAATGGCTAGGATTTCTTTCTCAAGGAGATGTGCACCACATTGCTTCGAAGAAGCAGGGTGCGGCTCTCCGCAATTGACACACTTGGCCAAACACGATTTGGACTCATCGTGTGCGACCTTGGAGCAATTTACACAGACTTCGGGTCACCCCGACTTTGCACGTCTACATGAGCGATTCGTATGGCCGAAGCGGTGACAGTAATAGCACCGCCGCGGCAGTGGCACGAATGCCTTCACGCGGTAGCGGCACCAACCGGCACGCACCGACTCAGGGAGCTTGTCACAGTCGAACGTGACGAAAGGGGAGGGATGGGTCTCGAGGCCCCTCCATGTTTTCTCATCACACGTTCGACCTTGACCGCCCCATGTTCGGCCAGCTCTAGGGTGATGTCCTCAATGGAGTAGTCAACGAGTTTCCTCGCATAAACTACTCCTTTCAAAAAGTTCATGCTGGAGTGTGGCGTCACACTCACCGGGGTGCCATGAAGTGTCCAAAGAGCACTTTTCTTGGCCGCCTCGGCGGGATTCACCGCATTCGCCAGAAGGCTCCCGTCCGAGAAACGGGTCACCTTCGGCTCTCTACCAATTGCACTAGCTAATCCTCTCCTCTGATGAATCATGTTGCCCTTGGACAACATGGTGCCATCAGTGGAGCGAATAACGAGGAAGCGTTTGAAGCCAGCGGGCTCGAAAACGCCAGGTAACCTCTGAATGAGAGGCCTTGATGTAATCGAGGCTCCGCCCTGTGCACTCTTGGTGTTAGTCTTAGTCAGGGGCTCCGCACACGGGGGGGGGGTAGAGGGGCCGGATGTGCCGATCTTGGCTTGGTCGCCTACCAAGTTGGTAGCAGACCCATCCGTCCCCGCAGCCCCCGCGGATGGAGAGAAGCTCCGAGTCTTCTTCGTCTTTTTAGTCTTTTTAGTCTTTTTCTTTCTTGGAGAGGAGGGCGGGGAATGAACCCGCTTCTCACCTCCGCCGGCAGAAGCGCCCATGCCAGATGGGCCGGCCTCAGCCAGGTCCCTCTCCGAAATGGAGAAGGTCCTGGTAGTCGTAGGGGCACCTGTCGGAGGAGATCCCTCCCCTCCTTTTACTGCCTCGGAGCCCTCGGCCGTTTTAGGGGGACCTTGCATAGGGGCGGATTCGGGTTCGGTGCTTGGCGCCGAGCCCGTATTTCCCCCCATGGGAGGCCCTCCCGTCTGAGGCTGGGTCTCCTCAAGGACCCTGTCTATCACAGGAGGGGCCTCCAGTTGGCCATTCCCTCCCAGGACTTCGCAGGTCCCCTTGGCAGTGTCGCCAGTCTTGTGTGGGGAGGCACAGGCCTTGACCCTGGCAAGGTTTAAAATTCTTGCCAGCAGGTCTTTTGAGGGAAGCGACCAAAGGGGCCTGGCTTTCCCCTCCCCCCTAAGGAAGTTTGCCATACCGAGCCGCTTCGATGGGGATCGGCTGACTAAGGGCTGCCTGCTGTCTTTCTTGGCACTTCCCTTGGAAAGAAAAGAGGGGACTGCCGTTGGGAAAAGGGAGGTGCCCGAAAGCACCTCCAGAGAAAGGGATGAGGAGAAGTCCCCTGCACCCGTAGGCAAAGGAGAGGAGTAAGCCTCCTCTCCGGTTAGAGAAATATGGAGGGTCCCCTGCGCAAGCACAGGGGGGGATGAGCCGTCATTTTTTTTGGTGGAGTTGCACGAGGGCGGCTCCGTCGATGAGCAAGGGGGAATTAGGGGGAGATTTTATATTTTCTCATCATTGGGCATGGTGACCCTATTTTTGCTACGGGACGCAATAGCTCATCACCTCTTGCAGTTGCCTGCACTGCAAGAGGTGCTTACAAGCACGGCAGAGCCAGGCGCCGCCATTCGGGACCACCTCTCCCGCGTGGTGGCCTGGCAGTCCATCGGCATGGCGGCTCCACCTTGGACACGGCGTAAAATTGATAGAAGGGGAAGAAGAGAGGAAAATGGATGTGAGGAAGGTATGGGTGGGGATGAAGCAGGTTGTTAAAAAAACCATCCCAAACCGGAGCTCAGGGGTTAGGGAACAATGTCCCCTCCCCCCTCACCCCCGATCTGGGGTGGTTGGCTTGAGAAGAAGGTCAGCATCTACCCTGTGAAATTAGAGGCTGACCAGAAAAGTTGTGGGAGAGGTTGTATGAAAAGCGACGATATAGGGGAGAAATCGGGCTATCTGAAGGAAGGAAGAGAGGCTAAGCTGGGGTAGGACGGAGCGCTGGATCCCGTCAGCACGGCGGCCAGGATGGCAAATGGCTGCGCCCCTTACGGGGAGTGATAGAAACAAATAATTTATGTGGCGACATGTACGAGGGGTGGTCAATAAGTTTTGCAATTCGGATATAAGGAAACAAGATATGAGGAAAAGTGTTTTATTATTTTTCAATATAACTACCATCGCCTCAATGCAATTACGCCACTTCTCCCTGAGGATTCGAATTCCCGAAAATCAGAAATCCCCCGACTGCTGTTCAATCCACTCCTGGACGGCGAGCTGAACCTCTCCATTGTCCCCAAACCGGTGTCTACACAGTGCAGCCTTGAGCTGGCAGAATAAGATGTAGTCGCTAGGTGCCAGATCTGGACTGTAGGGGGGATGGTTGAGCTCCTCGAATCCGCACTCACGCAAGGCAGTTTGTGCAACTCTGGCCTTGTGGAATTTGACGACGTTGAAGTCGATCATGGGGCGTTAGTTTTCTAGGGAACCAACGGGCAGAGACCTTGGTCATGACCAAATTGTCTTGGATGATGTTGATAACACTTCCATATGATATTCCAAGTTCTCGCTTGATTTCTTTGACCTTCACCCGTCAATTTTCGAGGATCATCCTCTTCATACGGGCCACATTGTCCCCGTTTGTCACGTCTGACGGGCGTCCTCGACGGGGGTCATCTTCAAGGGACTCACGACCATGGTGGAACTCCTTATTCCAGCGAGCAATCGTCTGGATCAGGATGGGGCCTAAGTCCTGTGAAGGGCGAGACGGACTTAAGGGCATAGAATGTTCAACCATAGGGGAGGAGTCCATTGGAGATTCTCGGGGTTCGGCCGAGTCAGCTCCAGAGGCTGCCCGCTTATTGGTGGTCGATGGCCCAGGTGAGGAATCCTTTCTCTTACCACTGGGCTTTGGGTCTTGGGGCTGGGTGGATGAACCTTCACTGGTCGATGTTGAGTATTCTTTCAAATAGCGTCTAATGTCTTCAAGTGTCTCACCCTGAGCGTCTCTCCCAGCTGGAGCTGCTGGACAGAGGGGAGCTAAATTGGTTATCTCGGTGTGAGAGCGATGCTTCGACTGCATATTCTGAATGTTTTCGACGCTGCGAGTAGATCTAGGGTGAAGTGCTTCAGGCTGGTCGGAACTCGTGCGTGATGGTCGGTTTCGTCCAGCGTCAAGTAAAACGTCAGAGAAGAGCCAGCCGAGTGGCGAGGTTTGTGCTCGGGCACCCTGGCACGCCTCTCTTATATCTAGACTTAGGGAGTCACGCAAAGCGAGAACTTCATTTTCATATAAAAATATAGAGCAGAGTTTTGACGCAGCACTGTGGGTACCTCCGCAGTTGGCACAGTGGGGTGTTTTGGTGTATTTGGGGCCATGGTAGTCAGAGCTACAATTCACGCAGGAGCGAGGGTACCGACAGGCACGGCTAGTATGTCCAAATTGATTGCAATTGAAGAAGCGCCTGGGTAGTTCGATGTAGGGACTTACTGGGACACGAAGGTACCCAGTTTTAATATACTGCGGCAGTTCTTGTCGTTCAAATGTTAAAATCAGTGTGGCGGCTGGGACTTTAGTGGAGCCTAATGTTTTAGTTACCCTGTGTACGAGTGTGACACGTTGAGGACTGAGCTTACTCTGAAAGCGGGTGGGGTCGTAGTCCTTTAGTTCTTTTAAACGAAGGACACCTTTGACGAAATTCAGACGCGGATGGGGCGAGACAGTTATTGGAATTTCAGCTATCGAAGATAGATTTCGCACAAGGTTGTGTTGAGAGTGGGATGACACCTCGACTACGACATCATCACTTCCTCTTTACCACATCAGGAAGGGTTCACCACAGCGGGACTCAAAAGATTCATTAACGTCAAACACATCGTCTTTTGCAAGTGGGATGTCAGATGATAAATTCATGACAAGAAAGCGAGGATAATCAAGATCTGGGTCTACTTCGTTGGAATAAGGTCTCCAACGAGCGAGGGAAGGCTGAAAGGGGAGCTAAGGAACGTTTGGTACGAGAACCCTTACGAGAGGGGGGGGGGGGGGGGGGTTGGTTTATGGCTAGCCATTGCAAAAAGAAAAAACTTCGCATTCTCCCTCGGGGCTCCCCACTATGGAGGCCTACAAGGGCCCGACACAACTGCAACTATACAATCAGTTACATCCTGTATGTCCTCTTGGAGAATGGATACGGATCCACCTCACCATTTTGATAACCCTAAGGGGCTGCCCGAGTTCTCCTACGCACGGAGAAAACGGGCCAACGATTGTTTTCTATTTGGGCATTCGGTAGACGAAGGCGGCGGAGATGCCCAGCCTCATTCACCTTCATAAAAGAACAATTCTGAATCAATCCATCAAACGAGCAGAGGTCAGGTATCGATAAGGACCAGTAAATAGGTGAAGGAAGAGGGAGAAATAAAGGGCAGTGGAAGAGCGTAATAGAGGAGAAAAGAAAGAGGGGCATGTAAAAGTCTTGTTGGCAACACCATGGGTCCCCTAAGGGGCTCAGGGCTGATCCCCCCTCCCTCGCCACGAGAAGGCTAGAGCCTCTCTGGGTACAACCATATATGGGTAAAGGGTTTTTACCCCTCATCATGGCGCATTGGGATCATCCTTCCCTTTGTCAAACCGGGCAGGGACGGGTTGGACGCAGATTTCTACCGCCCTATAGCTCTCACCAGCTGTTTGAGTAAGTTTGCTGGAAAAAATGGTGTTGGGGCGCCTAAACTGGTTCCTAAAAACCAATCCCATTCTCTCTCCCTTTCAATGTGGCTTCCGCAAAGGTCATAGTACCCTTGACCTACTAGTACGTTTTAAGGGATGGGTCCGGAAAGCTTTCTCATTAAATCACCTAGTCCTGGCCATATTTGTCGATATTGAGAAAGCCTACTACACAACACGGAGATACAGAATCTTGAAGTAGCTATACGTCTGGGGAATGAGAGGCCTTTTACCGTCACTTATTCAAAGTTTTTTAGCATCTCGATCCTTCAAGGTACGTGTTGGAGACGCATACTCTGACTTGCAACCCTAAGAGGAAGTGTCTTATGTTTTATAATTGCAATGAATGATATTATTTCGTCTCTCTCAGATGATGTATAGGCACCTTGCCTTCCATCAACAGCACATCGGCTGCAACTGGCGGTCGATGCTGTATCCAAAAGAGCACAACTTAATGGATTCCGCTTTTCTACGAACAAAACCAAAGCAATGTATTTTCACCGAGGCAGAGGGGTTCTTGTTCCGCCATCTATCTCCCTATAAGGCGAAGATATAGAGTTGGTCTCAGAGTTTCGGTTTCTTGGCGTAACTCTCGATCCAAAGTTATCGTAGTTAACACACCTACGCCAACTTCGAAAAGGCTGTCTGCGGGCTCTAGACATTTTGAAAGCCCTCTCACACACATCGTGGGGCATCGACCGAGAAACATTGTGGACATTATACACAGCCCTCGTCCAATCCAATTGGATTATGGCTGTCAAATTTACTCATCATCGGATTTCCCTTCAGCCCTTAAAATGCTGAACCCCATTTGAAACCTCGGAGTTCGCCTTTCTAGTGGAGTTTTCCGTACTTCTCCTGTCAACAGCCTTTACTGTGAGAGTGAGGTACTCCCTTTGCCCTACCATATACTTCAAATCTGCATGCGATACCTCTACCGAGTACAGCAAGCCCCTGTATCAGAGGTATACAGATGCCTGTATGCTGCCGAATCAACGGCGGCATATGATAAGTTGCCATCTTTACCCCGCCCCTTAAACCTTTGCATAGGAGATCATCTCTCTAACCTGGGTGCTCCAAGGGTCCTTACCCTTCCATCCTTACTGACCCCTAGGTGGCGTGCTCCTCTCCCCACAGTATGTACAAACATGTGGAGCCTGGAGAAGTCCTCCATGGACCCTCGCATCATTAAAAGCCTGTTCTTAGAGTATTCGATCTCCCACAAACAATGCTGCCCACTATAGACGGATGGCTCTAAGTCGGGCGGTGTTGTGGGCGCCGCAGCTATCTACCCAGGAGGAGAATTCCTAACTCTATCTTTGCCGCCAGCAGCATCCATTTTTACCGCTAAACTTTCACCAATCCTTTTAGCCTTTTGACTCATCTAAATTTTACCTTATAGTGATTTTGTCATTTTTTCTGACTCAAGGAGTGTTTTACAGTCAATTAGATCTATTAATTCGTCCCATCCCTTAGTTACAGAAATTTGCAACTGGCTGATCCAAAATGCGTCCCGATATAGAATTATTTTTTGCCGGATCCCTGGGCATGTGGGGGTCCTGGGCAACGAGAGGGCTGATCGGCTGGCCCGCTCAGCACATTCTGTGTCCCTGAGAACTCGGCTCTGCCTTTTAGGGACTACTTTCCTTCAATAAGAAAGTATATTTTTCAACTGTGGCAGAATGAATGGGATGACTGTTCAACATCCAAACTATACAAAATAAAAAAAATCTATTCGCTCTTGGCCCTCGAGTCGTCATGGAATGCGGTTGTTGGAGGTGGCCCTTTGCCGAGTTCGCATTGGCCACACGAGACTTACTCACAGCCATCTTGTTTTGGGTGATGTTCATATCAGCCCTTGCTGTCGTTTTTGCGGTGGGAACCAATCAGTTGCCCACCTTTTATTGGATTGGAGCCATTTTACCATTCTCCGGTTGTCCTGTTTCCCGCCCCTTTTAACTATTCCCCAACACACCCGTCTTCGATTCATATTGGCGGAGGAATCTTTTAACCCGTCGTTTTTTTAATTTTTGTCACAAAGTGGTCTCCTCCACCTTTTATAGATGATTTGCCTCGTTTCATCCTAGCTGCCATATAGAATCCACTTGAATTGGGGAGCAACCCACTGGCTCCTTACCTTAAACCCCTAAACCCTCTATTATCTTCGGAACGGATTAATCGGCCCTACTTCTGGTTTTCTATACTAATCGCACGCCTACGTAGTGAACTTAATTCCTCCAACCCTCTACGTCTTGTATCTATTTGTGTCGAATTGTTTCGGTCTATCTCAATTGCCTCTTTCTTCAGAGGCTGGACGAAACCAGTCAAGGCATTGAAGATGGCGGAACTTGGTTTACCTACTAACTTGCTCTTTGTTTAACCTAGCTATGTATTGGAACGGGCTGGATACTCGCTCGAAAGTAATATGTAACAACAAATCGAGAACCAAGTAGCTTCCCCTCAGCATAATAATTTGGCGAGGCCTACTTGGTTTCATTACTTGGGGCGAGAAATTTCCGGAGTTGACCCTGTGTTGGCTTTCGACTCCATATGCGTCACTTGATCCATACTTATTTATCGTTATCCAACCCCTTTCAGATGGCTCGACTTTTCCATTCATAGGCGCTACCCAAGCCCCTAATTGTCAATGGGCCTATTCTATTCCGTCCTCTCGACCACAAACTGTATCGGTTATAAACGATGGTTTAAGTTTCACACGTGGTTGAACTTATGGAGTGGTGTCTGCCATTTTCCCATCGATTCCCGATTCATCTCATGAGACTCGAATCATTGGGCCAATCCAGGATATTTGCTAGCGGCGAACAAATTAATCGCTTCTTCCTGCCTCACAAATCTGTTTTGGCCCAAGAATCTCTCAATTAACAGTTAAAATGGGCCCAAACGGCTCAATACAGAGGAGTAAAAGCTCAATCTATCTATTTTTAAGTAGTCTAGTGTTCGTAAAGACGGCAACTACATGGCGTCATTGTTACCAAGCCAAATTGACTTTTGTCAAAAACAATAAATGCAAAGAATAAATTTAGTTAGCACAAATTTGACCTTTGAACTTAAAGATCATTGGTGGAAATACCGGTAAAGTTTAATTTGAATTTCCAACTTGGCGGACTTATCCCACCCTAGAGTTGTAGCTTATTTTAATTCAGTGCTTTTGTTTTGGTAATTAGCTTTTATCAACGATGCCAGTAATCGAATTATTGTCCTTGTAATAGGATTTAATTTAAGCAATAGTTCTAGATTAGTAGAGTCATTAACCTTCTTTGATCGTTAATTGGATGGACAAAACTTGTTTCAGTGTACCATTTTTTAGGTAACATTGTATCCAACCATAGGATATTTAAGATGGGAATGGCAGTGGATTTTATTTTAAATCGTTTTGTCTATCTTTATTGAAGATAAAACTTTAGCTAAACGTTCCGAAAGTTATCAGAGAAGAGGTAAAAAAAGTACCCGAAGTTAAATTTTCTCAATTTTCTTGCGCCAAGCAGTGGTTCAAAATACGCATCGTAGTTCGGCATCGAATGAATCTGGCAACAGCATTTGAATTCCAACTCTAAAATTATTATTTTCGAAATGGGCTGCTTCGCCCCCCATAACCCGTTTTTTTGCCAGGTACTCTCCCTCACACAACCAATAATAGGTTCCAATTCAAAGGCATTTGCTAGACGTCGTTAGATCTATATTTTGACTCCAGACATTATATAAAGACCCGAGCACAAATGTTAATTGAATTAATCTTCTTTGATATTGAGTAATAAACGATCACTTATGATATAATGCAATATGATGCAATGCCATTTGACAATGACTGTGTATGCCATATTTAGCGTTTCCATTATAAAGAAAGGACTTGATTCCCAGACATTACTGAGATTGTGGTAGTAGCTTTGTCATGGAAATCCTATTATCCTGTGCCAAGGCATAGAAGGGTACGAGGCTCTAAAATACAAAGTTTCAAGGCTAGAATCAAAGGTAAGCGGATTAAAAAGAGGGCCCCGGGGCAATAAACAAATAACACCCTGGCATAACTTGACTAAAATTGAAAACGAAGCTATCAGGGACCTATTGCCCCGCACCCAAAGAAAGAAACGCGCATACTGAAATTTAATCTACAATTAGAAGCCCTAAAAGAGAGAGCCCGAACATATTAGAAATTGGAAGAGAGAATTAATGCTAAAGGTTAGGCCCTCTGCTAGTAAGAAGCGCAGTATATGGTTACATGGGACGCGTAAACTAGATAGGAAGCATTCCAGACGGAAGAAAGACGGGGGCTGGTAGTCGACCAAAACGATATGGGGGATGAACAAAAGGAGCATAGGGGGCGATGTGGGGCCCATCGCTACTCATTAAATGCACACGTGTGAGGCTCGTGTGGCCGATTCGCAGACGACAAACGACCACATCAGATCTTCGACGATGTTGAAAACAGCCATCCCACGGTAAAACCGAGGACTTAACGGAATAAGACTTGTTCCTGATGAAGCCATCCCATTCAAACATCCAGTGCCGAGTGTAGTCCCTAAGGTTTAAAGTAAGGAACCAGTTGAGCAGCTGCACAAGCCAAGTGAATGCTAAGTGGCAGCGGAAATAAAAAGAAACAAATTAGTTAGAAAAGGGAAGAAGACCATTAGGATAAGAAAATTGAAAAATGAGGATTAAAAGATCCTCGGCCAGCGTGAAACGAGGGAGGGGAGGGGGCAGGCGAAGGATAGCTAAAAGGGTCGGGAAACAGAATGACCAGAGAGTGGCGAAATGAGGATATTCTAGTAGAAGATGGATGACCGATTGGTCAACACCACAAAAAAGGCAGCAAGGGCTGATTCGAGCACCAGCCGAAGCAAGATGACCGTGGGGGGAGTCTCGTGTGACCGATGCGAACGCTTAAAAGGGCCACCTTTAAGGACCACAGTCTCTGAAGGCTCGAGGGCCAAGAGCGAACAGACTATTTGATTTTATATAATTTAAATGAACATCCCTCCCATTCATCCTCCCACAAGTGAAAAATATATTTTCCTAAATAGGGAAAGAAGTCTTTAGAAGGCAATAGAGAGTTATCTGGGTACACAGAGTAGGCTGAACGTGCCAGCAGATAAGCTTTCTCGTTGCCCAGGACCACTACATGCTTGGGGACCCAACAACCCCCCAAATTTAACTGGATAGCGGGATGAGTCTAAAAGCTAAAAGAATGGCTGAAAGTTTAGTGGTAAAACTAGAAGCTACCAGCGGCAAAGATAAAGTAAAAACTCTCTTGAGTAGGTAGCTGCGGCACCCATGCCATGGACTGACTTGAAACCATCCGTGTATATCGGGCAGTATTGTATGTTTGAGGTCGCATGTTCAAGGCACAGGCTCTTAAGGGAGTATGGGTCCACGGACGACTTGCTCAGGCTCCCCATGCTGGTACACACTGTAGGAGGTGGATCACGCAAACTAGGGGTCAGCGACGACGGAGGGGCAAGGACCCTTGGAGCATTCAGGTTGGAGAGATGATTTCCTATAAGGAAGTTCAGGGGCGGGGTAAGGACGCAACCTATCGAATACTGCTGTTGACTTGGCAACATACAGGCATCTGTATGCTGGTGTATACGGCAGAGGTATTGCATGCTGATCTGGAGTCGATGATAGGGCAAAAGAAACACCCCTCTCTCACAGTACAGGATGTTGGCGGGAGAAGTGCGGGAGGCGCCACTGGATAGACGAAATCAGAGGTTGCGAATCGGATTCAGCATTTTAGGGCTGACGGGGAAGCTGAAGAAAATATTTGGCCTTTATTGTCCAATTTGGATTGGACGCGGGTAGTATACAGTGACAACAGTGTTTTGAAAGTCCTCTCCTACATGAGGGAGAGGACTTTCAAAATGTCTAGCGCAATCAGACACCCCGTTTGAAGACGGCGTAAGTGTGGTAACCAGGATAGCTTGGTATCAATAGTTACGCCCAAAAACCGAAACTCAGGGACGAACTCTATCTCTACAACTTAGAGGGAGGTAGGTGGCGGAACAAGAACCTTTCTATCCCGGTGGAAATACATTGCCTTAGTTTTTCTCGTGGAAAAGTGGAATTCTTTATATTATCCACTTGTCAAGACTGCAACAAGTGGCAGTTGCAGCGAGACGCGCTGCTGATGGAAGCAAGGCGAAGAACAGTATAGTGTCAAGTCATCGACGAACAGGGTAGCCGATAAACCCTTTAGGAGAGAGGAAATGATATCATTGATCGCAATTACAAACATAGAACACTAAAAACGTTGCCTTGAGGAACTCCTTCCTCTTAGGGTTGCATGCCAGAGTACATCTCTCCAACACGCACCATACAGGATCGAGATGCTAAGAAACTTTGAATGATAGACGGTAAAAGACTTTTCATACTCCAAACGTATATCTGCCTTCTCAATGTAGAAAAATATGACCAAAACTCGGTGCCTTAACGAGAAAGCTTTCCAAACCGATCCCTCTAGACGTATTGAGAAGTCAAGGTTACTATGACCCTTGCGAAAACCGCAATGAAATGGAGACATTGATTGTTTTCTAGTAACCAATTCAGGCATACCAACGCCATCTTCTCTAGAAACTTGCTCAGACAGCTAGTAAGAGCTTTATGGCGGTCGTGATCTGCGTCCAACCCGTCCCTGCCCTGTTTGACAAAGGAAAGGACAATCCCTGGTGCCATGATGATGGGTAAAACCCTTCACCCATATAAGGTTGTACAACTCAAATAAAAAAAATCACAGTGTGGATGGAGGTGCCAAATCATATAAAAAATAGATCCCGTCAAGGCCAGAAGTGGATCTAAAAAGAGACAATGCAGCGCGCAACTCGTGGATCAAGAATAGTAAAATTGAGATCATTTGACTCTTCGTTTGATTTATAGGCTGGAAAAGCCTTATTGTAACGGCTGACAGTGCTGATGGCACCGAGGCGGTCAGCCAAGGCATTGGTGACCACTAGGCTCTCATTAACTAAGGATCCCTGTACGTTGAAGGTGGGGGTATTAGGGCCGGCAGAGCAACCCCGGATCTTATTAATCCTCTTTCAGATCTTTGCGGTAGGGATCATAGAGGAAATTGATGAAACGTAGTGGCGCCATGAAGTTCGGCGAGCCTGAGCAAGGGTTATTTTGGACCTGAGCTCGGTTTCGGTCAACCTTATAGCACAATGTTGGGTTCCGCCAGAATCTGGCTTAAACTAACTTGTAGTTTTTGACGGCTGTCGCACACTTCGAGGTCCACCAGGCAACGGTTAAGCAACCCGTTACGGCTCACCTCCATAGAATGGTTTGTATGGCTGCGTTATAGATAATTGATGTGAAGTATGCCACTGTCGCGTCGATAAAATTGAAGGTCCTCAATGAGGGACTTGTGAAGGACGCCTCTAGGAATCCTTCTCAATCGGCATGGCCTAAGTTCCACTCGAAAGTAATGTTTGGAGGAGTGCCGAAAAGAATATAGAGAAGTGGTCTCTCCCATGGAAGTCATCAAGGGTTGACCATCGAAAATCAGTGACGCAATCCGGGGAACAGAGAGACAGGTCAAAACAACTAAAAGAATCCTCCTGGACAAGATAAGAGGTAAAATCGCCTGTGTTTAAAACGCAAAGAAGGCCAGATATTAAAAGAGAATCTAAAACACTGCCTTTGATATTTCAAGTGATGTCACAATATGGGTGACGGGCATTAAAATCTACGAGTAATAAAAAAGAGGAAAGCAACTGATTGACAAGTTCTAAAAGGTCGGGTCTTGACAATGGCAAAGAGTAAAAAGCTTTGTAAGAAAAAACCCTCACATGTCTCTCCCAATCTCCCTCTTTAGACTATTGCTTGTATTAACCTGTCTTTATAAAGTTATAACGCAATAGGGCTCTATGTTCGCGCATCTCTCGCCTCGAGGTCGTTACAAAAAGATGCCCCTGGGTCCTTGAATTTCTCAGATGTTATTGGCTAATAGGCATCACGTGATGTGAGGTATATAGCAAAGGGATAACGTTTTTGAATTTTTGTCATTACATTAGGCTTAAATGATTTATTACGAAGACATTAATTATTATTAGCTATGTATATAATTTAAGAGTAGTTACATACAAACTTTTGTAGAAATGTTTATTATATGAGTAGTTTCTACAAATACTCCCCCCATCCCAAGAGAGTCACTCGCCCATATAAAATTTGGTAAACGGTCTATATTAAACAACGCGGCCCGAACGTGTTACTCCGCCATTTGGCTGATTTGGCTCACGGGGACACATTTGACCGGCAGTGTCAGTCAATCGAGGCGAAGTACCTGTCCCCTGTGCGAAGGCGGGCGGGGCAAAGGTTATCCGTTCCGTTCCTCCCAAACTGGTATCTGGCGGGAGTTGTCAGACTTGCTCTCCGTTGACAATGAGGGTTTCTGCAACAAAAGAGGAGGCGGCAGCAATCAGAACGGAGAAGTGGGCGTGGCATAAATTATTGGAGGAGGGTTTAGGAAGCGAGTGTGATAAATCACCGGATCATTTATACATAGTTATAGTGGAAGGAGAAGACAGGGGCCGTTCAAGGTGAACACCCTCTATAAAGGCGGACTTCAGGTAATCCATAGAGACAGTATCCTGCTTGGTGCTAAACTGTAGTTCAAAGAATTTCAGGCGCTTAGAGAGGAAGAGAAAGGGTCAATCATATACGGGTGGCAAGGAGGAGCAAGTTGGTGCGCGAAGGCGGCGGACAAAAACATGAGAACAGGTTGCCATCTGTTTTGGCACGAAAGGTTTCTGATTAGCAGGCACTCTTCGGGCGGTCTACTTAACTTCGGACATCGCCTGTACTAAATTAGGTACCTATGCAGCTGTATCGAGATAGGACGGTAGAGTGTTGTCAATACAAGAAAAGAACTGACCAGGGAGACGAAGTTGAGTAACATAGACAAGTTCCGCCGCAGAGCAGGCCAAGGCAGCCCATGAGCTTTATATTAATCCTTATGTAAGCTGGAGAACTCCAAAATTCTCACACCCATGTCGACTGGCCCCGGATAGACTCAGCTTAATGAAAAAGAAGTTCAAGTTTATGGTGGTAGCCAGCATAGTCTGCCCTTATACTTCTCCTTAGACTTCGATTCGCGTCGATCCAAAGTCTACGCTGGGTGAGTTAAGGGCTGGTGGTGATTACAGGCAGCTCAATACCTGTACCATCCCAGATAGATAGATATCCTCTCCCCTATCTGTCTGATTTAAACTCTGCCGTCTTCGGTTGTTTGATCTTTTCTTGGCTCGATCTGGTTCGTGCTTTCAATCAGATCCCAATTCATCCAGATGACATCTCAAAGACAGCTATCCCCACGCCATTTGGTTCATTTGTCATGCTCCGCATACCATATGGCCTTCGTAACAATGGACAGACCTTCCAACGTTTTATGAATCAGGTTCTGAGAGGCATTCCCTTCGTATTTTGTCACAAAGACGACCTCCAGATAGCATCTTCTTGTCGTTAGAGAAACATCTCTCTCACCTTCGCCAGGTTTTCACTCGTTTATAAGAGTATAGTATCGTATTCGACACTTCTAAGTGCCTCTTTGGTGTCACGTACTCTCTTTTTTGGAAGACCACATTTCCCCTGACGGAATTCGTCGTCTCGAGGATAAAGTTGCTGTTATCCGGGATATCCCTCGATCTTCTTCACTCAAGCAACTGCGTAGGTTCTGTGGTATGGTAAACTTTTACCACAGATTTATTCCTAACGTTCCCAGTATCATTCAACCTCTCTATATTCTACTTTCAATCTCCAAGAGGAACTTTCCTCTATCGTGGTCTTCCAAGGCTTGCGAGGCCTTCTCTCGCACAAAAGAAGCTATGGCCTCCGCTGCTTCTCTAGCCCACCCTTGCCCAGGGGCTCACATAAGCGTTGCTTCGGACGCGTCAGTTACCCATGTTGGTGCGACGTTTATTCCTTCTCAACATAGGTACAATACGTTTTCCCGCGAACTGCTTGGGAGTGCATGAATTTACTGTCTTCACCGACACAAAGGAGAGAGGATATGGGGCAAAGAAGAAAGAAAGAAATTAGCGTAAGCGAGTTGCAAACAGCTTCCCGCATCGCTGGACCACTACTAACGGCGAATCTACTCGGCTATCCTGAGTCTCAAAATGGCTCATTCAAGCGAAGCTTTTAGGCTACTCGCTTGAACATCTCGTGCGCTACAGGTTCCACCGCGGTTGGCACATAACAGTATTTTGTCACATTTATGGAAATGGTAATCAGAACTACGATTCACACAGGAACGGGAGTGCCGAAAGACACAATGAACATGTCCAAATTGATTACAATTGAAGTACCGTCTGGGTAGTTCGACGTAGAATCTGACCGGGGCACAAAGGTACCCAGCTTTAATAAACTGGAGCAATTTCTGACGTTCGGACGTTAAAATCAAGGTGACAGTTTTAGTTAGCCTGTGTGCATGAGTGACACGTTGGGTACTAAGCCTGTTCGTTTGAACGGACGATACCTTTGACAAAATGCAGACGTGGATGGGGCGAAATTTTCCAGCCAACCTGTTTTGAGAAACTGAGCACTTTACACTATTTTATACCTTTAAGTCTACCAACAACGCTGACCTAAGCAAATTCAACCTATTTAAAGTCGATAGAGAGCTCTGAGGTGCAATACGGGGACCTAGTCGAATTTCTGAGAATAACGACCGAACGCTCACTGTTAAAGTGAAATCTAAGGCCCTAGACCGTAAATGGCAGCGCCTGACCGACTGGTCCGGGAACCGATAGAAGTGTCGTTTCACCAGCGTTATAACCAGTCACAACGGGTTATCACCTGCGCTCTCTTACGGCGATAAGCTGAACAGGATATTACCGACATGCTACCATACCTTGGTGTGATTAAGGTCTACCAAAGTAAGAGGCTACGGGAACTTCGGTTATCGAAAACGGATTTTGCACAAGATTAGGCTGAGAGTGAGATGATTGGGGTATGAGGGGCTTTTTACCGGTTTTTATTCAATAATTTTTATCCTCCCGTATTGGGGTTGTTTTCTTAGGCTTGCGGTTTCAAGAGGAGCGTGTTTAAAGTGCGACATGTTTCGCTGTTGCCATTAATAGTCTGATGCCCACTCTTCCGGAGGGGCTTTGGCTTCTCTCTTCGTGGATGACTTAGCGTTGATTTGTTCATCTCCCCGCTTGCCTTCTGCTGCCCATCGATTACAGCTTGCAATTGATGAGGTGTCGCGTCGCGCTGTCTCCAAAGGCTTCCCTTTCTCGCTCACCAAAATGAAGGCAATGCATTTTTATCGGGGTCGTGGTGTCCTTGGTCCCCCTCTCCTTTTCTTGGACCGTACGGCGATTGACTATGTCCCCGTCTTAAGTTATTGGGTTTAACGCTTGATAGCATGCTCACTTGGGTGCCCCATTTGCGGTGCTTCAGGGCTTTCTGTTCGAAGGCTATGGATTTTTTCGGGTTTTGTTCTCACATCACTTGGGGTAGTGATACGCGCACCTTGCGGTCGCTTTATTCGGCGCTGTTTCCACCCCGGCTGGACTACGGTGGCCAGGTGTACTATTCAGCGTCTTTTTCGGCCTCAAATTTACTTGATTCTGTTCCTTCTCATGGGGCCCGTCTTAGTAGTGGAACCTTTCACACCTCGCTTATCCTTTTCCTCTTTTGTGGAGGGTGGAGTGCTTTCCTTGAGATATCACCGGCTGCAGGTGTGCCTACAATCCCTGTTTCGTGTTCAGCTGTACCCTTCATGCAAGTCCACGAGTGCCTTTTTGTTCCGTCCTCTTCGGCATCTTTTGATCGGCGGCCATCTCTAACCCGGCCTCTGGAGCTGCGGGTTGGGGGCCATCTTGCCTCCTTAGGTATTCCCCGGGTGTTGGCGCTCCAATTTCCGTGTTTTCTCGGGATTCCCTTCAGTCCACTCTCAACACTCCCATGTTACCTAACCTTGAAGCGGTGTGGGTGCTTGCGTGTCCCAATGAAGTTGGAGGCTGTGCCAGAGGGTGGTCTTCCACCCCCGGCAGATCAAATCATGCCTAAGTGGCTCTGATGGAGGGCCCAGACTAATGGATGACGACCGTACCGAACCCCCATTGCAATGGAATTTGCGAAACCGAAGGCTGTCACAGTAGGGATAATAAACCCTCCCCGGAAAGTTCAACAATACTGAAGAGGCTTCGGCGGAGAAATCTTGGATGGCCTCCGTTATTGCCCCTAAACAGAAATCTGTGGCTTCAACTATGGGTTAAATAGTTGGGGATGGAGGCCCCATCATTAAAAACAGGTATGGGCTAAATACTAAATCATGACCTAATGTCTACTATAAGTATAAACCACAACAGCGTCAACGGGGCTCCCGACACAAGGGATGTCGGAGGCATCTCGATTTGAACGCCTTCCCCTGGACAGGAGGAGACAGGTTGTCAACAAGCGACTGGACCAAGATCGAGTGGTAAAGACCATGCTCGTCCTGCTCGCAATTCTTGCCGGAATCGCGATGATTATGCGTCTGTAAAAACCGTAAATATGAAAGAAGCAGTATATTAGATTGAGGACGTAATTTTCCAGCCAACCTGTTTTGAGAAACTGAGCACTTTACACTATTTTATACCTTTAAGTCTACCAACAACGCTGACCTAAGCAAATTCAACCTATTTAAAGTCGATAGAGAGCTCTGAGGTGCAATACGGGGACCTAGTCGAATTTCTGAGAATAACGACCGAACGCTCACTGTTAAAGTGAAATCTAAGGCCCTAGACCGTAAATGGCAGCGCCTGACCGACTGGTCCGGGAACCGATAGAAGTGTCGTTTCACCAGCGTTATAACCAGTCACAACGGGTTATCACCTGCGCTCTCTTACGGCGATAAGCTGAACAGGATATTACCGACATACTACCATACCTTGGTGTGATTAAGGTCTACCAAAGTAAGAGGCTACGGGAACTTCGGTTATCGAAAACGGATTTTGCACAAGATTAGGCTGAGAGTGAGATGATTGGGGTATGAGGGGCTTTTTACCGGTTTTTATTCAATAATTTTTATCCTCCCGTATTGGGGTTGTTTTCTTAGGCTTGCGGTTTCAAGAGGAGCGTGTTTAAAGTGCGACATGTTTCGCTGTTGCCATTAATAGTCTGATGCCCACTCTTCCGGAGGGGCTTTGGCTTCTCTCTTCGTGGATGACTTAGCGTTGATTTGTTCATCTCCCCGCTTGCCTTCTGCTGCCCATCGATTACAGCTTGCAATTGATGAGGTGTCGCGTCGCGCTGTCTCCAAAGGCTTCCCTTTCTCGCTCACCAAAATGAAGGCAATGCATTTTTATCGGGGTCGTGGTGTCCTTGGTCCCCCTCTCCTTTTCTTGGACCGTACGGCGATTGACTATGTCCCCGTCTTAAGTTATTGGGTTTAACGCTTGATAGCATGCTCACTTGGGTGCCCCATTTGCGGTGCTTCAGGGCTTTCTGTTCGAAGGCTATGGATTTTTTTCGGGTTTTGTTCTCACATCACTTGGGGTAGTGATACGCGCACCTTGCGGTCGCTTTATTCGGCGCTGTTTCCACCCCGGCTGGACTACGGTGGCCAGGTGTACTATTCAGCGTCTTTTTCGGCCTCAAATTTACTTGATTCTGTTCCTTCTCATGGGGCCCGTCTTAGTAGTGGAACCTTTCACACCTCGCTTATCCTTTTCCTCTTTTGTGGAGGGTGGAGTGCTTTCCTTGAGATATCACCGGCTGCAGGTGTGCCTACAATCCCTGTTTCGTGTTCAGCTGTACCCTTCATGCAAGTCCACGAGTGCCTTTTTGTTCCGTCCTCTTCGGCATCTTTTGATCGGCGGCCATCTCTAACCCGGCCTCTGGAGCTGCGGGTTGGGGGCCATCTTGCCTCCTTAGGTATTCCCCGGGTGTTGGCGCTCCAATTTCCGTGTTTTCTCGGGATTCCCTTCAGTCCACTCTCAACACTCCCATGTTACCTAACCTTGAAGCGGTGTGGGTGCTTGCGTGTCCCAATGAAGTTGGAGGCTGTGCCAGAGGGTGGTCTTCCACCCCCGGCAGATCAAATCATGCCTAAGTGGCTCTGATGGAGGGCCCAGACTAATGGATGACGACCGTACCGAACCCCCATTGCAATGGAATTTGCGAAACCGAAGGCTGTCACAGTAGGGATAATAAACCCTCCCCGGAAAGTTCAACAATACTGAAGAGGCTTCGGCGGAGAAATCTTGGATGGCCTCCGTTATTGCCCCTAAACAGAAATCTGTGGCTTCAACTATGGGTTAAATAGTTGGGGATGGAGGCCCCATCATTAAAAACAGGTATGGGCTAAATACTAAATCATGACCTAATGTCTACTATAAGTATAAACCACAACAGCGTCAACGGGGCTCCCGACACAAGGGATGTCGGAGGCATCTCGATTTGAACGCCTTCCCCTGGACAGGAGGAGACAGGTTGTCAACAAGCGACTGGACCAAGATCGAGTGGTAAAGACCATGCTCGTCCTGCTCGCAATTCTTGCCGGAATCGCGATGATTATGCGTCTGTAAAAACCGTAAATATGAAAGAAGCAGTATATTAGATTGAGGACGTAATTTTCCAGCCAACCTGTTTTGAGAAACTGAGCACTTTACACTATTTTATACCTTTAAGTCTACCAACAACGCTGACCTAAGCAAATTCAACCTATTTAAAGTCGATAGAGAGCTCTGAGGTGCAATACGGGGACCTAGTCGAATTTCTGAGAATAACGACCGAACGCTCACTGTTAAAGTGAAATCTAAGGCCCTAGACCGTAAATGGCAGCGCCTGACCGACTGGTCCGGGAACCGATAGAAGTGTCGTTTCACCAGCGTTATAACCAGTCACAACGGGTTATCACCTGCGCTCTCTTACGGCGATAAGCTGAACAGGATATTACCGACATACTACCATACCTTGGTGTGATTAAGGTCTACCAAAGTAAGAGGCGCACGCCATTTGGTGACCTTGAACAGCCTGAAACGTTGGTCTTAACATTTGACACTCCAACTCAACTTGATCGCATTCGGATCCACTCAGGTGTCTATGAGCTTGTCCTTCCGTACGTGCCCCTTCCTTGCTGTTATTACAAATGCCAACAATATGGACACGTTACTAAGATATCTGTGGCCGCTGTGGTCAACACTGCGGTGAGGAACATGATATTCAACATGTCAACTGCCTACGAACTGTATTCATTGCAGCTTAACTCATAGCACATGAGCAAAGACTTGCTAGAAATGCCTTATTGAAAAAGAAATATTGGCTGTTAAGTTTAAAGAACACCTGACCTTTGAAGAAGCCCGTCATAGAGAATCCTCAATGTACCCAAATACCAGAACTTTAGTGTATGTTGTGTAAGCAGCACAGTCTCGTAAGACCTCTTCCGCTTCGTCGAAGGACCCTTCTCCGCCGGGGAATTCTGCACACTCACTACCTCCAAAACCTATAACTGACACCACTGTTCGATACAAAACCGAATGTTTTACCTTTGTTTTTCCAAAGCAAACATCTAGCAATAGACGTCAATCTTCAACATCATCCACATCAGATGCTACTTCTGAAAAAACAAAACGCCAGAAACCACCCGATCGTTCTGTAAACATCACTAGTATTCCTTTGCCCATATATAGCGCAAAACATGACCATGGGAACCGTGATATCACATTGGAACATACGTGGATATCGAAATAATTATTTTCATTTAAGAACGCTACTTGCAGATTCACAGGCGGCAGTCATGTGTCTGCAGTAAACCAGAATGCCAGCACCCCTACCAAACCCGCCACGAGGGTTTCTTATGTACCACGAAGCAGGCCCTCTCGACAGAGATGGATTGGACCACGGTGGCGTTTGCACACTAGGGAAGGGCGATGTTCGTCATTTATGGATCCAGCTGACTTCGGACTTGCAGGCTGTTGCAGTACAATGCCACCTTGACAGATTATACATGATTATCTTCCTCTGCATGACGGAGATAGCGCTTAACAAATAAATCAACTGGTTTCGCAACTGCCACCTCGGTATCTCCTTCTAGAAAATTTTAATGCTCGACACATACTGTGGGGAAACGCTGTCGTGAACCAACGAGGCAAAATTGTAGAGTCTTTTGTTAACACCTGAGATTCTATAATACTAACTAACGATAATCCTACTTACTTCATCCTACAAACAAGCACCCTTTCTTGTATCAATCTTTCTATATTATCTCCAGATGCAGCAATTAACTACTCCCGGTCCGTCAGCAAAGTTTTATATAATAGCGGTCACTTTCTAGTCATTCTATCCATCGCAGACAACTACCCTCTCCTAACTACACCTCGGTATATTTACGAACGAGCAGATTGGGCGAGATACTATGCTGTGGCTAGTGATAGGGAGGTTACATCATTTCCTACCGTTGATGATGGTGTCGAATACCTCGTGGATACGCTTGTTGCTGCGGCAGACACTTATATCCCAAAAACGAGCGGAATACAGCGCACTCGGTTTGTTTCTTGATGGATCTGAGAACTCCAAGCAGCAATGGACGAGAAAAATTTAGCTGAATGGCGATATTACCGAACGCAACTTACAGAAGATAAAATTGTGCTTAGTCACGCAAGAGCTCGTGTTGACTACCTTTTGAAGAAATCTTAAGCAAATAACTCTGGGTCAGGGTGGAGCCGTGGATGGCGGCTGAAGTGCACCACCTTATGTTTGCCAAGGAAAACCGGAGCCTGTGCTCTTCGGCGTAACAGGAGACGCGGTTCAACGCCTGTTGGAGTCGACGCTCCAGAGTTGTCATCTGGGCAGAGACAAAATAGATCGAAAGTCCGTCCACGTACAGCATAGCGAGAGCATCTTCGGTAAAACCGACATATTGCAGTTGAGGCACATGGCAAAGAGTGTGACACTGAGGACACTTCTCTGCGAGACACCCTCTTTCTGTTCCATTGGGACGGAGAGGGCTCCCCGTACTCGTACGTCGAATCGACAAATTTCATGGTGTGGAGGGTCTCTATGACACCGTATCGCCATTCAGTATAATAGTCCTTGTCAAGATCGAAAAGCACCGGGGCGTAGTGCTGTCTACGAAGGAAGGCCTCACATACGGCATTTTCCAGTAGAAGCAAAGCATCCGACGTGGAGTGGAAATTGCGGAAGCCGCACTGTGCAGAGGTGAGATGGTTTCCGCTGTCCATCAATTTGCACACGCAGAAAGTTAGAAAAATTAGGCGGAAACCAGCCGGGGTAGAATCATCTCTCCATGGTTTGCGAAAAGCGAGCACAGTATGGATTCCCTAGGAATCTGGGAGGATAACCTCTACTCAGATCATGTTGAACAGATTTAACAGAAAGGCCATGCCTCGTTCACCCAAGTGTCCAAGCATGACGTGCCGGAGATCGTTCGGACCAGGGGCGTTGTCTGCGCACGAAGCGAGAGCGAAGCGCAACTCAGTCAGAATAAACCTATCGTTGAAGGGTTCTCCGCCTCCAGTAGTAAAGTCTATTTGGCGGCCTTCCGTGACATCACGATGCTCATTGGATGCTGACAGAACAGCATCCCGGCTAGAGAATGCGGAGGAAGCGGTCGCGAAGGATTTCGCCTCGGACGCGGGGTCCAAGATTGTGGTCCCATTCTCCTCGAAAACGGGAAGGGGTCCGTCGAAAACTTGCCCCAAATCCTTTTGACTCGCTTCCACACCTCTGCTAACGGGGGGCTTCCCGTTAAGTGAAGACACGTATGCCCGCCAAGAAGAGCAGCAGGCGTGCATCGAAATATACCGGAAGCTAGCCCTAGTCCGACGAAATTCGGCGACAGTCAAATCGTCCGGGCGGCTCTTATAGCGCATGTAGGCATAACGCTTCTGTTTGAGAGCCGTCTCACACTAATCTGACTACCACGGGAGTGCTTGGCGTGCAAAACGGCCAGAGATTCTAGGAATAGTAGTCAGGCCCACTGCGATGAGGTTGCCGGAGGAGAACTTAACGGCCTCATCAACCAACCTAAACTCCTCGACTGAGATGGAGAAATCAGTTATTTCCTGAAATGCGGACCAATGCTCCCGCGCCAACTACCACCTAGGCGGACTTTCACGCAGCAACGGCACATAAAATGATATTCGAATTGGAATTAGAAAGTGATTACTACCATAAAGGTCATCGACCCCCCCCCCCCCACACACACACACCACTACCACCACCAATCAGGCTGTCTATCCGGAGAGCACAAAGATAGATTGATACAGGAAAATGAAGCGGTTCTCGGGCGGTAATGCGTAAACTCATCCACATTTAGGACACCTAACTCCACCTCCCCGATCAGGTCGGCAAAGACTTGACCCAGGAGATTAATTGAGTAGTCTCTGCAAAGGGGTGTCTAGCGTTTAGATCTCCGAGGAAGATAAATGGCCTCGGCAACCGTGCAACGATGCGACAGAAGTCCCCCGCGTCGAAGTCAGTTGGCGGTGGAATGTACGCGAAAATAACAGTATACCTCCTATCCAGGGGAAGCCTCACAGCTACCCCCAGAAAGGAGGTATCTAAAGCGAAAAGAAGAACGGAGAAATCATGCCTAGTGTAAATCGCACATCCTCCCGCCCGTCCCCGCTCCCTTGGTGGTGAAGTCACACATCCTTATAGCCCGGGAGGGTGGGCAGGGAGGGACGCGCCTAGTTTGATCTCCTGCTAAAAGATAGCTAACGGGGAACGGGACGAGACGAGCCTCCGCAATTCCTCCTAGTTAAACCAGAGTTCGCGGCAATTCCATTGCATAAATATGCCATCCAGGCCTAGCTCGGAGCACACGCAGGAAAGTCCTTACGCTTCCTGGAGGCAGAACTCCGGGCGCTGTTGGCCAGGCAATGCGCTGAAGGCAGTGTCGCCTTCAAAACATTATCGGGGAAGGCTGGGCTCGCATTGCGAGTCTTATCCTCCCTTCAGCTCAAAGCCTAAGGCAAGTGGGGCGGCTACGGGTTCTGGGGGACCTCTTTTGTAGGATCCACCGTCTCCGAACCACCCAGCCTACCACTGGGTGTGGTAGAAGGAGCCGAATCTCCTTTAGTGCTGTCCTCCTTTCGGGGCCAGCTTTAGGAACCCCGGAGGATTGCCTTACGACCCTCTTAAGGGGTATTGCTTCCCGTGAGTCTAACGACTCGGTGGAGGCGCACGGCCGTTTCGCCTTAAGTGAAATGGTCACACTGGGGGAAGGGACGGGAGCCCTGGTTTTAGCCGGGGCGGGTGTGGTGAACTCTTTGTGCTGCGGACTTTATCAGGGGATCGCCCGGGGTGGATAGAACCCTCAGAAGGGTTCCAAATGGAGGCGGAAACGACCCTGCTCGTAGGCTTCGAGGGGCCAGGAGAAGAGAGTGTATTTCTCAACATTGAGGAATATGAGGTTCCGGACAGCACCAGGCGCGCTAAGACCACGCGAAATGAGACAGTTCGCCTGAACTATCAGGATTTCCTTCTCAAGGAGATACGCACCACATTTTTTCGAAGAAGTTATGTGCGGCTCTCTGCAATTGACACACTTGGCCACACACAATTTGGACTTATCGTGTACAACCTTGGAGCAACTTACACAGACTTCGGGTAACCCCGACTTTGGACGGCGACAGGAGCAATTAGAATGGCCGAAGCGGTGACAGAAATAGCACCTCCACGGCAGTGGCACGAATGCCTTCAAGCGGTAGCGATACCAACCGGTACGCACCGACTCAGGGAGCTTGTCACAGTCAAACGCGACGAAGAATGTAGGTGTGGGTCTCGAGGCCCTCCATATTTTCTCATCAAACGCTTGACCTTGATCGCCCCATGGTCGGCCAGCTCTAAGGTAATGTAATCGATACATTAGTCCACGAGTTCTCTCGCATAAACTGCCCATTTCACGAAATTCATGGTAGAGTGCGGCGTCGCACTCACAGGCGTGCCATCAAGTGTCCGAAGGACACTAATCATGGCCGCCTAGGCTGAAATCGACGCATTCGCCAAAAGGCTCCAGTCTGAGAAATGGATCACCTTCGGCTCTCTACCAATCAAACTACCTAGAGCTCTTCTCTGATGGATCATGTTGCCCTTAGCCAACATGCTGCCATCAGTGGAGCGAATAACGAGAAAACGCTTGAATCCAGCGGGCTTGAAAACGACTGTTAGGCTCCGATCTTGGGGACCCGACATAATCGAAGCTCCGTTCTGCGCAGTTCTGGTCTTCGTCTGGGATTCCTCACACGGAAAGGCGGGGGGGCAACAGGGCAAGACGTGCCGATCTTGGCTTGTTTGCTTACCGAAACGGCAGCGGCCCCGGCGGAAGGATTGGAGCCACGTGTCTTCTTCGTCTTATTTTATTCTTTTTCTTTTTAGGATAGAAGGACGTGAAATGAACCTGCTTCTCCTATCTGCCGGCAAGATCACCCAGGCCAGATGGACCGGCTTTCACAGGGTCACCAGCCGGAGGAGGAGATCCCTCGTCTTATTGTACAGTCTTGGAGACCCGAGCTGTCTTAGGAGGACCTTGCACAGTGGCGGACTAGGTTCGATGCTGGGCGCAGAGCCCAGTTCCTACTGTCTGGGATGGGTTGACTCAGGGACCATGCCCATTTCAGGGGGAAGGGGGCCTCTATGTGGCCATTTCCCATGACATCACATGAGCCATCGTCTTTAGGCGGGTAAGAGAAGGGGAAGGTATGGTGTCCCCATCTAACCTCAAAATTATAGCCCGAAGGTCTTTGGAATGAAGAGGCCGACGGGCCCTTTCTTCTCTCCTCCCGCTAAAGGAGTTAGGCCTACCGTGCCTCTCCTATCGGGAGCGGACAATTATGTGCCGCATGCCTTTCTTGGCAGTCCCCTTGGAAAGTAAAGGGAGCACTGCCGCTGGAAATAATGAGTCACCCGAGGGCACTTACACAGAAGTGGGTGAGGGGCGTCCCCTACACCCGTAGGCAAATTAGAGGAGTATACCTCTTCTCCGGTTAAAGAGTTTTGAAGGGTTTCCTGCGAGATCACAGGGGGGGGGGACTTTTATTTTTCAGTGGGGCTGCCCGAAGGCGGCTCCGTCAGTATGAAGGGGAAAGGGGAAGAGTTTGATTTTTTTCATCATCGGGCATGGGGACCCTATACGTTATACGGGAAGCAAACTCTAATCACCTCTCGCAGTAGCTCGCTCTGCGAGGGGTAAACACGCGGCTAAAAAAAAACAACTGCCGCCATTTAGGACCACAACTTTCCTCCCACTGAGCAGGTAGCCCTTCGGCATGGGGGCTCTACCTTCGGCTGGGCGTAAAATCTATAGAGATTGAAAGAGAGATTAAGGGGTATGTGAGGAAGGTCTGGGTCGCGATGAAGCAGATTGTTAAAGCCCACCACCCTATGCCGGAGCTCAGGGGTAGGGAGTTATTGTCCTCTCCCCTCTCAGTTCGATCCGGGATGGATGGGTGAGAGGAAGCTGGTCGTCTTCTACCCTGTGAAATTAGAGGCCCACTAGAGAGGATTTTAGGAGAGGTTGTATGGAAAGTGAGGAAGTATGGTAGAAGTGCAGGCTGTCTGAAAGAAGGAGAGAGGCTAAGCTGGGGCCAGACGTGGCGCTGAGACCCGTCAGCACGTCGTCCAGAAAGGCAACTCGCCGCGCCCCTTACGGGGCCGGGGAAATGTACACAAAACAAGAAGTTAAAAGTTTGGAAATATCAACCCTCTTAGAAACAGCCTGCAAGCTAGCACTGAGCAGAAGTTGCACAGAAAATAGCGAAGAATAAATTGAAAAGAGAAGCACCACCATAGGACACGCCCCGTCAGGGGATGGAATTAAAGACTCAGAAGTGCGAAAGCACCGGGAAGGGGCGAGTCCCAAGTTTACTTTCTTGCAAAACGACCACCAAGGGACGAACGCTAGAATGCAAGAGCTGGAGTTCCTCCCACTTGGGGAGAACCCCTTGATAATTCCACTGTAGGTTGAGAGACATTACTGTCGTTTCGATACAAACGTCGTGATTCTAGTGAAGTAAACCGCTGAAGGTTCCCGGAGCCTAGAAGCTCCAACTTTGATGGTTCATGGCCCAGAGGGAAAGAAAGATGGAGCAGAGACGGACGAGAACTAAGATTTGAAGAAGATGGAAAAGAAGACGGAACATGGAAAGAGGGTGGAGGGCAATAGGGTCAGAGGGTAAGGAGAGAATTAGGTCAGATGGAGAGGAAAGAACAGGGTCAGAGGGTGATAAAGGAACAGGGGTAGGAGGCAAGGCAGACGGAAGTGGGGTAGGAGGCATCGAAGATTGAACAGAGGTATGGGGCAAGGAAGACGGAACCGGGGAACCTCCGCCCTCACAATGACATCACTGATGCCAACGGAGCAGGCCAGCGAAGACCGGGGAGAAGAAGGCATCAAAATGGAGGGCGCCGCAACAACTGACTTAGAGACCAAATAAGCCTCATCAGAGCTAGCGCGCTTTGTCTCCGAACGGGGTTAAGATGAACCCTTCCGTTTGCGCTGAGGACAAGTAACGAAAGAAACAGCGGGAACAAACTCCTGGAGTAGCTGCCGGATATCCTCCGGCATCTTAGCTCGCTCAATCTCACGGTCCGCAACAGAGGGAAGAACATGAGAATAGGGCAAAGGAAAGGGGGCAACGGAGGAACGGCTGGGAGGAACCGAAGGAAAAGGAGAGGGAGTAACAGAAGGACCGCGAAGAGAAGAAAAATACATGGGACGACCTGGAGGAGGACGGCGGGAACCCGCCATCCGGAGAACGTCAGAGAAGAGACGGCCGGAGAGGTCGAGTTGCCGCCGCACCCTACGACGAGCTTCACGGAAGTCGAGCCTAAGGGAGTCCCTAAGAGCCAGGACCTCCTTCTCAAAAATAATACGGTACAAGAAAGCGAAGCCGCGCTATTGGAACATCCATAATTAATTGGCGCAACATTTATGATTCCCAAAATAGGAGCCACGGTACGCCAACACACAAGCCACACAGCGACGTGTCTGCCTACAATTGCTGCTCATATGGCCAAAGTAGTGGCAATAAAACAAAATTAAGCGCGGATGGGGCAAAACCGAAACCGGGACTTCAGAAAGGGAGGACAAATCCCGCACGGCGCCACACTGCTCTCTAGAAGATACCTCAAATACTAAATCGCCACTACCACGAGTTCACCTACGGCTGGGCGCACCACAGCGGGACAAACTCCTCAGTCAAATCAAACACTTCCAATTTAGAAAGCAGAGACACATAACTAGAATTCAGCACCAGAAAATGAGGATAATCCAAATCAGGATCTAAGTTTAATGGTTAACCAGGTGGCAGTTGCACAATCCTAATGGATTCTTAATGGCGGCACTGTTAAAACGGGGTCGCCAGAAAAAAAAAGAAGAAGCGTGGGAGACACTCAATAAAAATGGGGAAAAGCAAAGGACTATAAAAAACAGTACAACACACAGAGACTCACACTTAAATTACGGGCATAGAGCACGCATTTTAAAAACAAGGATGGCGGGGCAATAAATAATGACATCCACCAGCCACAGGGGAGGGCACATTGTAGCGGGCCGAAAAATTTAGACTAACCCCCAATCGATCCAACCCGCTTCCTACACTAATCCGGACGTGAGAAATTGAAGGAGAATGAAACGGATTGCATATACAGTCCCTTTACTTTCAAAAAAATGTATAATGATAATTACAATAATTTATATTTACAAGGAAAGTGTGCACACTTCAAAATGAGGCCAAATTCCCCAATCCCAACAAGATACCAAAAGAATTTTATAACGGGCGAATAGAACAAATTTACTTAAATATATCTACACAAAAATAAAAAACACAACAACAACCGAACGAAAAGGGGCACGCGCTATCACTTGTGTGCTGGAGGTGGGTGGTAGTAGGCTAACATAAAAGGAGGCAGGCTTGTCAGCCAATGCGGGTGTGGTAGTTCAGGTGTCTAGCGAGGTATGAAAGCCCTCCGTCTCAGGGCTGGGCGGAGCACTCGTCTAGAGAACCCTTCTTGCAGTCCGTCCAAGCTTCCACTCTCTCTAAATGTATATCCAAACAATCCTCAGCATCAACAATTCTCCAAATATTTAACTCTAAAAACTACTCTTTCAAAATATAATCTTTTGATAAGAGATTATTTTATACAAGGTACAATTTTGTTAAAATAAATTTAGCAAAGAAACTATCTGAGAAAGAAAAAACAATTTTAATACATGAAATCAAATACATATATATACAAAGAGAAAATATAAAAAAAAACTCATTCCCACTCACACACACATTCTTACAGAGGGAGGGAGAGGGTACTGCGAAAAGGGGTGGGAGCATGGCCCTTTTTACACACACTCACATTCGCTCCACCACACCCCTCCTTCCTTAAGCCATTCGACCAGTCACTCACAAAACCCTTTCAATCACTCTTCACGGTACCACTTGTGCTCAATTGCACCTTTTCCCATACCGATACGAGGTTATAATCACAACAATTGATCCATGTATGTACCACACCATACCCTGAATCAACTGTGTGAAAATTCATTGAAAGCAAGTCAGCTTCACAACTCTCATTTATGCCTGGCGACCGGGCCAGTACCCAGTGGTTAAGCTAACTTCTTCCGGGGGTGTGAAGGAACGATGGGTGCAGTACTACTACTACCTACCAAGAAATTGCAAGTGGCCTCCTTGAAGCGACAGACCCTCGCGGTCTATTTTGATAATAGGAAGATCTAAAACACCATTCGCCGAGCTGTAATCCTTGAGCAATTATAAGATTTATTTTCATTGGTTACATTTATTTAAGCAAAGATCTAAGCCGTAACAAGTTTCCTAGTAAAGCTTGGTGCCACTGTAACGGATACACAGAAGGGAATCCCATAATGATGTGGGAGAAAAGCGTACCATAAAGTAGCCTCCTAACGTATAATGTTTTATAATATTACCTATAATGACAATCGTAGACGCTATCGCTGGAGCCATTGGTTGTGCGTTATACTCAGACGACCCGGCGACATACAGGATGTGTCTAATAATTTGATATTATTTCTCAATCTAATATTTTTTTTAATTCTTGTTCAATTGACCTAAAGTTTTAACAACACGTGTGGAAATATGTCAATATTTTGTCTTCTCTTTGTTTTGATTTATCTTTTCAGTTAATTAAATGCCATTCACTTTGTAGAATGAGTTTGTGTGTTAAAGTATGGTCGAGAACAAGATTCCAGCGTGCGCCAAGAAGTCCATAAGAATCAAGGAAACGCTTGGGAATAAAGATCTAAGGGCTTATCTCAATGAAAATCTGCCACAGTGATGGATCAGACGTAGTGGTGAGGAAGACAATGTGTTGTTGGAATGGCCTCCACGTTCACCTAATATTATGTGATAGGGAGAGTGCGTAGCTCTCCTAAATCTTCCTTCATTTCATAGATAATAATAATAATCAGCAAGAAAAGATAGTTTTGTGTCACAATATAACAATTTCAAATTTTTCCTCTGCCGACGACGTGTGCCGTCTCAGACGGTGGGCATATTGCAAACTACCATAGGCACCCGGGGCTGCCCGGGATAAACAGTCCTGTCGCAAATAAATACAGATGCAAATGGTTTGAAATTCTTATCTTGTGACACAAAAATATCTTTATGTGCTGATTATCATTATTTTTATTTATGGGGTGAAGGCAGGTTCAGGAGAGTTGCGCACTTTCCCTATATTATGATATAGTATCATATACTATATAATACCATCTAATATCATATAATATAATTACAATGAATATACGTTTCACCGCGCGCATCCGGCAGTTTACGCGCGCGCGTGAATGACCCTTAGTTGTGAACGAGGAAGTTTGTAGCCGCACGAACAGATCGAGTGTCCTTTAGATACATATTTGTGAAATCGTTCATGCAATCCACATATCTTTGAAAATCTCATCCAAATTTAAGAAAGTAAATCTTATATTGCTCAATATTAATAAGCCTGTTCAGTTTCATTTGCATAGATTTTAGTTCCTTGAAAATATACATTTCAATTGATATCCATTTTTTTTAAACACCCTGTACTTTTTCGAGCACGATCCCTCTGTGGCACCACCGGCAAGTCCAAATCGCAATGACCAAGTGGAACAATGCTCACCTACCGATGGCTTCGATCTATCGACCTCGAAAGCTATGTGAATTGCTTCTCTTCCGCAAGTCACACCAACGCGCAGAAATTCCTTTACAGGATACGGACGGTATTCGCTCGCATTATGACTGTCTCAGTATTTTTTTTTTCTTTTTAGATATATTTGTCAAATTTGTGTGTTTTTTCATGGCATGTTCTGGCTATTTCACTCGATGAACTTGCCTGTGGCCTCGATGACAGCTTCCAGGCGACTTCGAAATAGGCCACAGGCCAACGTCACTATTTCTACTTTTAGGCCCCTAAAGGCCGTGGTAATCCTGGTCATCAATTCATCCTCTGTGTTGCAGCGGGATTTATTAGGCTCTCATTTCACCACGCCTCACACAAATAAGTTGAAGGGGGTTGCAATCTGGAGAGTTGAAGGTTCAAATGTCAGGTTCTGTGCGATCGAAGAAATTCTCCGAAAGCCTGCATGGGTCTTTTGGCTGGTGTGACAGGGCGCAGAGTCTTATTCCAACACTTAAGGCCTCCCTGCAATTACCCAGTCGATACGGAGCTTCACCACCTCGCTCAGAAATCGGAAATAGACATCGGTATTTAGCCTGAGGTCCTCAGGAAATGAGTGGAGTGACATGACGTGACCTTCACTACTGACGACATCAAAGACCATGATTGTCGCTTGAAATTTCCTTTGCTTGGCTCAGAGCACGTCTCTGTGTGCAACAGCGAGCCACGTGTTGTTTTGAGAGTTGATCTTTTGGTCTTGGCACAAATCTTTCTCGTCGGAGGAGAACCACAGCATGCCTGAATGAGATGGGTATTTCAACTTCACTGTGTGCTTGAGTCTCTTTTCCTGCATCGCCTAGTACAGAAGTTGTCCTTTCCTCATTTTGTATGAAAAGTAGCAAATGCACGAATGTACTACTAGCATGATGAACCTTTTTCATCTGCGCATTTATCCCTTATTTTCCGAGTCTTGTTTTGGCTGTTACCCATATATGCTGCCCCCCCCCCCCGTGGATTTTACAGCTATCCCTCTTTTGCAAACCAAATGGCAAACTAATAAAGATAGATGGGCTCTAGACGGAGAAAAAGGCCCTTTGCCTACAAAGAGCTACCAGATATTGGAACTCGGCAGATATCCGCACCCCATTTCAATATCGGCAGATATTGGAATGTCTCAGGATCTTCCGACAGCACAGGAGCAGGGATCGTAATACCGCTGCTAATCGACGCCAAATACCTACTTCTGCCCATAAAAGCAAACTGACACTCTTTTTTTGAGGCCCTTCAAGCTATGTAACCCCTGTCAGACACCTACTGCGTCATTCATCTATATTATCAAAGCATCCTTGCTGCGATCTAGCAATGCTATTCCATCTAATCCAAAGTCTGCTCTACCCAATAATTATTTCATTTTCTATTAACATCTTGGAAGAAAATTATCACATTCTATTGAATCTCAGCCCACATCGGTGTTTGAGCAAACAACAACGTTACGTTTCCACGCAACATCCCTAATGACCTCTCAATTCAGACTTCTACTTTACTGCCCCGGCCCACATATCTAGGCCAACAAAGGGCAAAATAATAGTAGCGTTGCTTAGGAAACTGAGATCTCCAAATATAGATAGATCGTTTGATCTGCAAAATCATGTTCATGTGCCAGCTTTAATCGGTATTACATATTTTTACAAGAAAAGTATCTGATTATGTGGCAAAATTTTCTATGATGTTGATATAATATTGTGGTGGTCCCATTCTTTACATAAAGACTAGGAACTGGAGATGTTTGGAAAGCCGCCCTTGATATTCACACTTCCATTTTATGTATGCGATTCAAAATTCGGAGTGAAGATGGAGCAGCTGACAACTAAGCTTAGCACTCATAATAATCCGGTTCGGATTTTATTAGGGATGTATAGAGCATCAATATTGTGCGCCTGTAGCTTTGCCATAAGGTAGGGAATACCACTTTTAACAGTTCTAATTGAATTCCTAAAGACATTTATGCTGCATGTAACGTGTATGGAGGAACTAGGGTAGCTGACGATCAAGTGGAGAAGAGAGAAACGCCCCTCTGTTCTTCAAATCCTTTCAGGTTATTTAGCGCCCTCACCAGCGCGTTCATTTCCCGTACCTGGCATAAACTCAGTAAGTAGGCAATCTCGGCACCTTTTCTGCTTGCGGCAGGTTTGGATACTGCTAACCATGGGGTGCGGATATTCCAGGGCTTCGATGGCACTCAGGGAGTTCTATGAGTCGCTATATATCACAATCTACTATCAGACCTGGGTACGACCCGTAATCTCTCGTATCGAGTGGTGTATTACAACTATTTCGGCCGTGAAGGCATACGCTGAGCCTGGTAGAACCCTTTCGACTTCAAACAAAGGTGAGACGAAGCAAAACTGACCCACACTTCGGATTTAGAGCCATCTCTGTACACTGGCCTAGCTCCGAGACCCGGCGAATTCTCCAAAAAGTCTAACTCAGTATTCTAGGCACTGTCGAATTCTTTGGAGCAGAGGCAATGCAACAAATGCAGTATTCGCTAAGGTGGTATCCTGGGCATAACCAGAGGTACCATCAGCCATAGAGCCTCATCAATCTATCGAAAGAGTTGCCTTAGCTAAATCCGAAAGTCTTAGGATATGATTGACGTTTCACGGCGACATCTGCACGTCGAGATCGACCGAGAATGAAATGAGAGCCGTTGGCAAGTGAGAGAAACGCTGGGTTTTCACGTGCAAGTGCATAATGCACTGTGTATGGCGGCGCAGAGTGAATATCGATAAGAGGCTCTCTATATGGCATTCCGCAAGGGCACCAGTTGCCAAACGGATACCAGTGTCGTGGATCGAGTCCACCTTCTGCAATTCACGCTCGGCTGCGGATGCGTAAAACTAGCCTCTGTAGTCTAGCTTTCAACAAACAAAACAGCGGTACACTGGTAGAGAAGTAGCCATATCAGCACCCCAAGTACTGAACTTCCCGGATGGAAGAATTTTCATGGTACGGGTGCAAGAGAACCTACTGCTGCAGATGCGAGTGTGACTCTAACACATCCAGGTGAACCTCATTTAGGAACAAGTGCAATTCGATCGAGATGAACCAGTAGATGGCGACAGAAGTGAATCATCATCTTAATCATGGGCAATTAAACCTAAACCCGCGAGATGTTCAGAGCCGAGTGGATTCGACACTCCAGAGTAGGAATCTGGGTGGCAACAAAAGAGATCGAAAGGTCGTCCACGCAAATTCCAGTGAGAATATCTACTAGCAACAGCGATGTGATGACTCTGATGCTCAACGCAAAAGCGTGACACTGAGGACAATTCCCTGCGGTACGCCCTTCTCCTATCCTGTTATATTGGTGAGGGCCCCACACATATGCGGAATCGACCTTCTCGCAAAGAACTCGCCCCCGTGGTATGTGCGTGTTTCCATGATGCCGTATCACAATTCGGTATCATAAGTTTTCTCTAGAGCAGAAAACAGCCTGCTTAAGTGCTCTCTACGAAGAAAGCTCGAGCGGATAGCTTTTTCCAACTGGAGCATAGCATCCGACGTGTAATGAAATTTGCGAAAGCCGTACTCCTAAAGAGACAGGTAGCTCTGCTGTCTAACATTAAGCTAATATTAACCAATTTCTTCAATAGCTTGTACACACAGGATGTTAAAGAAATTAGACAGAAACGCTGGAGTAGTGATTTCTTTCTAGTTTACGAAAAGCAAGCATGTTAGCCATTCGACAGGAGTCTGGGAGTAGTATACTATCCGTCCAGATAATTTTGAACACATCGATCAAAAATGCTATGCCTCACTCATCTAGTATCAAAGCATGGCCTAGGAAATATATTACAGACTAAGAGTGGTATCTGAACATGAATGGGAGCGAAACGCAACTCAATCAGCGTAAGCAGGTCGTTGAAATGTTATACCGCATCTATTGGCTAAGTCCAGTGAGCAGAGGTGAGTGAAAAGTCATCGTCTCACTCTTGACGGTTAGAGCATTTCTTTGGTGCTCATAAGCTGATTCATTATAGATTTTTGCCAGTCTACGCATATGCAAGGCTCACTTAATTTTTGGTTTACATGACCATGCATATGGTTGTTGAAACAGCGAGGTTTATTTATGTATTGGCGTGCAAGAATAGAAAGATAACTTGGCTTCGCGTATATTAGTAGTTCCCGATGCTCAATATTGCGTATTGGTGTCTGAGAATTCACCTGGAGGACATTAATTATCCTTGGTGCTCCAACTAAGGAATCCAAACTTTTGACTGCATGTTTATTATGAGAGGTTTCCTCCACGAGGAAATTTCCATTGGTACGTGGCCACATACGCTGTGTCTCACCACAGCTCAAATCAAGATCATCACAACATCGAAAACATCCACCTTCGATTTAGGTGCCTTCTTCTACCGTCTCCTGGCCCCGAGGGTGCTAAACAAATAATACGGGGCCCGGCAGCCAAAAACACTTGTAAGGGGAGATTCGTAAAGAGTGTAGCGAAGGGAATATTTTTTTATTTAAAGGGTATTTCCTGACGAAGGCCGTTAAGGGCATAAGCACCTAAAATTAATAACTACTCTATTATTAGATTATATTATATATAGAAAAACAGCGAAAAAAAGAAACAGCAGCAAACCAATAACACAAAAAAACAAGACCCAATTGAGACTAAATTAATAAGGAAGGCATGATCAGGTATCAGATAACAGACCACTTCCTCAGGGGCTCGAGCATGCCCCCCTTCCCTAAACAAAAACTATATACATTGGAGGAGACTCGTAGTGAACAGGAACTGAAAAAGGACAGTCTTTGTGAAAATGGTGGGTAAAATGAGAGGAGACAACAGACCCCAAGTTTTAGTCGAAGAGTTTGAAGGGCATTGGATGGGTCAAACCTTCTTTACAGGCTATGGCGTCTGGGATGCTACGTCAGTCATCCAGATACAGGATGCAACCAGAATTCATTAGCGGAGACAAAGAAATTACCCTTTGCAGATTACCCACTGGTAAATCCAGATGAACTGTCAACTTTTAGCGTCTACTTTCAATCGCTGACTCTTCCATCGACTGCTCCAGAGTTCCAGACCTCCCGTCCCCTTCCAACACCTTCAGCGGGTTGTAGCGCAAGATGGATTATGTCATATGGTGCCTGAGTGATGGAACCCCTCCGACTTCCTTCTTCTCTATCATTTGCGACGGTACATCATTGCAGACCTCATTCTACCACCACTTTCCTCTTCTTCACTTTATCCGTATTGCTTTGTTATACATACACCGATCAATAGATGGAAGTCAGTCGTCAATATAAACAAGACAAAATAATTATTTGTATCGCCGCGTCCTTTGATCAGTCCATCAGGGAAGGGATGGGACCAGCAAAGCCCTACGTTTGGTTCCAAGCTTTGTTCCTTCTTCACAATTTGTCTGAGGAGAATGAAATAAAATGCTACAAATTTTTTATTTATTGTGGCTAAAAAGAGTCTTTCCTTTTCAAACAGTTTTCTCAATACTCTTAACAGTAAAAAACGATTATAATACAATATTAAATAGATCAAAGACTATATTCTTGACTATGAACAATGAAGAGCATTTGGGCACGAGTATTTGTAAGGGTTTGGTAAAATCAAACCCATCTGAGGGGCATATATAGTGCCACCTCATAATAGGGTCACACAAGCGTTTGATCTCGTATTATAATCATTTATAAGATCATTCGTGAGCTTCGATGATCCAGAGATCAGACCGCTTCAACCGGACCCTCCCAGAAATGGGGTGGCGGATAAGTTAGAAGTTGGAACCAGAAGTGGAACCCCGACCTTTAATGGAGGTATATAAGCACATAAAAACCAACATGAAACTTTTAAAAAATGGAGTAATAGAAAAATTATTCAGCACAATCGAATGAATATATATATATATATATATATATATATATATATATATATATATATATATATATATATATATATATATATATATATATATATATACATATATATATATATATATATATATATATATATATATATATATATATATATATATATATATATATATACAGAAATCTATATCAATATACATATTAGCGTATATCAAAGAAGAATGTCATATATTGATGTGGCTCTTATCATAGACTACGCTTTTATTGATCCAAAAATTTACTCTAATTTAGGAACGAGAAACTAGGAAAACACAGCCTTGTCCAAATATAGGATTAAGATTTCTAGGTCTATATTTACATATATGGGAAGATCAATAAAGAGACTTATTACTGGCGAGAAGCGAACATAACTCCATAGCTAGAAGTGGCCCCTTGGACACAAGAAGAGGACAACCGAGCTCGAAGCAGTCACCTAGACGTGACTCCATTTTCAGAGTCAATATCACACAAAACCATGAAGGTCAAGGGACAATTCCTGGCTTCCGTTGTTTGAACCTTCGTTTGGCAGAGACCAGTGTCACTTGTTGTCCTCTTTCTTGAGGAAATATAGCACCAATTACATTGAGAACTTGAGATAAATCAGAGACAATGACTTTGACCCGACTTTCTTTAATTGTTCATGATTTTGCGCAGAAGCCTGGGGCTTTTTGGTTTCGGTTTCTCCTCATCGGAGCTGAGTCCGGATGTCGAGACTTTGAGTCTCGTGCAGTTCAACCTCGATTGGAGTTTCTTGAGGAAGGCACACGCCGTTCGGTCCCCTGAGCGAAGGGCCAGAGCTCTGAGAGAATGGTATCCTGGGAAAAAGATATAAAAGATGAATAATATTATTGTCATAATAAAAAAATAGCAATGGTTGTTAATGGGCACTAATGCGGAAGTTCAGCAAAAATAGATTGACACACAAGGGATGGCTGGATTGAACATGTTTCAATCACGCTGATTGGGGAGGGTAGATAGAGGGTAATAGAGGAAGCTGTGATGGAGTGTATCCGGTGCAGTTGACTGCCACGGTTACGCAATCCGAAAGAGTTGAGTTTAATCTTGCTATGGAAAGTAGGGAATCAACATTCTGGCAACTCTGCCGTAGCTGGGCCCAAGCCCGGCTGAGGAAGGACAAGGGTTGGCTAAGGGGTGCAGATACCTCAGCCATAAAACCAAACTAGTGTACCAAAAACTTACTCCACCCTACCTTCATCCTTAAGTGGCATTATCTTACCCCCTACTACAATACCTCGTCAGACGCTTGAGCCAATATTTCCTTATCCCTCTCACACTCAGCTACTAACAACAGGTGCCTCATTCACATTCATACTTCTGTCAATACTTCATTCATAAGATATACCTACTTACTTCCTGGGTCCCCTACCTCCCTTATACGAGGTTGGGGGAGCGGTGCTAGGTTGATCTTCAGGTCGCTAAGAAAGGATATATTGCGTGTAGTGCGAGGTTAGGGCAGTCTCTAATTTGGTGTTTAATGCTGTCTGGGCTTTGGCTGCATGTGGTGGTTGGGGATGACGGGGCGAGGTTTATACTTGTGTTTGTATTGTTCGAGTATAGTGGAGTGGCTTAACCTGTGTTGAGATAAGATTACTCTGTGTGTTGTATATAGTGATTTCTCTGATTGGTTTATTGAGGTGGTTGGGGAGGGGCTCATTCAGGATGTTGCTTGCTGGTAGTGTGTTCAGGTATCTTTGGGTGAAGGTAGTGTGGACGGGTTTGATTAAGTTAGGGTTTGGTGGTGGGGAAGGAGGGTTATTATAGAGGTGTTGGAAGTAGTGTGAGGAGGCTTTTACCTTGTGTCTGAGAGGAAGGGGCTTTGAGTCAGATGATGGTTGGGGTGTGACAGCTCAAGCTCTGATGAAGTGTTGGGTTCCAATCATGTGTAAGTGTATGTTGAGTGTGAGTATTTTTATTTCAGCATGTAGGTGCGGCGTGGGTGTTTTGCATGTACATCCTGGGAATAATCTGAGTGCCTTGTTTTGTATGATTTGTCGTGCCTTTGTATGAGATTTGGCTGTGCTTGGGTGCAAAGCTGTTTTTTCTTAGTTGAAGATGTAGCATCGAAATTACTATATCATCTACATCAGCTGCCTTCCTACTAGTCTGAGCTCTCGCTTCATCATACACATCTTGCGTGTTTTTTATCTCCGTAAACTAATACATCACGCGAATTGTCCCCTTGAAGTCAATCATATTGACATCCGCTTCCTCTATCACACCATTATTGTATAGCTCAGCAAATTATTATCGCCATTTACTTCACACCTCAGGGCTCACAAGTACTGGCATATCATTCAGGCTGCATGTCAAAACTCATGTTACATTCGCTCCATCTTGAATGTCCTAATTATATGTATCAGAGATCACACACAAAGAGAGAGAGAGAGAGAGAGAGAGAGAGAGATAGGAAGATACGCGCCGCCTTGCCCTTCAATAGAGAAGCGACAACAAACACCTGGCGAACCCTTTTTGTCTGCGCTAATGGAGGTGCGAAATTATGAGACGCCGCGATGACCTGAAATGCCACCATCACAGAAGCCTACGACAAGTGCGAGAGCCCAGAAGGTCCCATCTGAAGTCGGACAAGGTTCGCCTCACCGGCTTAAGAACCTTCACGCCCTCGCGCTAATAGGCCGAGTATCTGCCGTCCTCCTTGCCCCGCCGAGTATTCGACATCCTCTCTGCCTCGCCGAGTATCCGCCGTCCTCCCTGCACTACTGAGTATCCGCCGTCATCCCTTCCCCTTCAGTATCCTCTGTCCGCCCCCATCGGTACCCGCTATTCTCATCCCGTTGGACTCTGCACAATTCACGCAGAATTCCTCAAGCTCTCGGTATTCTTGTTAATTCACGTGACTACCTCAACCCGCTTCACCCGCTCCTCGAATGCACCGCGCTCAATCTCGATTCGTGTTACTCGAAAGCAAGATTTAAGTTCCCCCCCGTAATAGTAATTATCCAGAGACTATTGTTTGAACTTTGCGCCAAGGCAAGGATTACTCCCTCAAACCAAATCTTCGAGGTAACAGCATGGCGCAACTCTTCTGTACAAGTGCACTCTCTGCCCCCCCCCCCCTTCCCTCAGTGTAAGCCTCATCATCGGCTTAGTTTACGCTCAAGGTAGTTCGAGTTCGAGCGTCCCTCGGTCAATATTGTCCGTTAGTTTGTACGCTGACCGTCCTCACCACACTACCTCCCCCCCTCTCTTAGCTGCTGAGAACCCGTGTAAGTCTATTATGTGTATATCTCATTATAAATCTCCTTTTAATCTTGCAACATAATGTTCATTTCAATATTAGTAAAGATATTTTCGTACCCGTTTTTCTGTTGGCCCGGAACTCAAAGATAGTCGACTATTTGCCAACCTACTTTCAGTTACTTTGCACTCTGCTTATATTGTAACTTCCCACGCACTCGTAAAGCAGAAAGGGTGAATTTGACTCTACTCTACGACATCTATATTAAACTGGTGTAAGGTGTGCGGGGTTAACCTACGACATCTAGATTAATTTGGTATCAAGTTTATGGTGTTAATCTTGGTTAATCAATTGATTGAAATTTGATCAATCCATTGGTTAACCTTGGTTAAATTGTTAATTGTTGGTTAATCTTGGTTCCGCTTCTGGAGTTCAAAATGTGAGAAATAACCATTGTATACTTATTTGCGAAGTGTATTTGTTGCCGTTCCCATTTATTTATTTTTATGTAAATTGATTGTCAAGTGACCGTGTTTAACTATTAATTCTATTCCTACACGGAATACTATTGTTGCCCTTCAAGGCTTCATCTCATGCCGTAAATTGAATGTATAGAAAATAGTATTATTCTTCGAGTGCTGCAACTCTCGTCTTAATTAGAGGGAAATCTCGACCGCAAAAACTCTCTCGCTAGTGTTCTCTCCCACACTTTGTTGTCCGTGTGTTCGTTGGTTAGCAAAACCATTTGCACTCCCGTTCGTGCGTGAAGGAACTCATAATTCCGCCATACTCGTTGTCGTGCGTTAATTTAATTCTTGTTGTTGTGCCCATCGCGTAAACCAGCGAGCATGTCGCCGTTTGAATTTGTTAAGGCCCAAGGTGTGTCACGCAGACTCATTGGAAAAGATTTGGTGGCCTACATCCAGGAAAAAGAATGAAGAGAAAGAGAAAGGGAACGATAAGAAAGAGAAGAAAAAGAACGAGAAGAGAGAGAATTCGCTCTCACGAATTGGAGATGAGCAAACCGAGGAACGAGACGCTCTCCATAAATTCCTCAAGTGTTAGACTAAACGCACGGCAGTCTGCGACCATAAAACTCCCCGTCTTTAAAGAAGACCAAAACTTCGGGTCTTATATCACCCACTTCGAGATCTCGAAGGTGAACCAGTAGGACATCGAGACGCACGGCGTAGGGTTTGTCCTAGTGCATGATTACTTGGGGCACGCCAATAAATTCCTCGTTGCTTACTGCTACATTGAGTGTGCGAATTTTACTGGTTGGGCTTACGTCGTGGCAGCCCCTATTAAGTTTTGGTCTGTCCTAATTGGTTAGTCCCCCGGGTTTCTTCCGCCCCCGTGGCTCAAGCCTTACCACCCGTTCCCGCGTGAAGAAGGAATGTGAATGTCTTTGTCCCCTGTGGACCAAAGTCCAGAGTAAAACACACGAAACCGTCAGAGGGAATAAGGTAATTTCCTATCTTGGCAAAGACGACCTACTCTATCGAGTGTGCACCAAGGAAAAGTACACCGAGTCCCGCACACTATGTGTACCACGTTCCCACGTACCTCCAATCCTGCAGACGACTCACGATATCCTATTTGCTGGACAATTTAGTCACACAAAGACCGCTCAGAGGATCTTCAAATACTTTTATTGGCCTGGCGCGACCAACGAAATTCTTTGATATTGTCGTTCCTGCGACACTTCCCTAAAGACGGCTATAAACGGACGAGTCAGACCTGCGCCCTTGCAGAAAGGACGTCTAATCTCCGAACCCTTCTCCCGAGTAGCTATCGACCTAATTTGACCGATCCACACCCCGTCGAGCGAAGGCCATATTGACGTTTTAACGCTGGTACACTTTGCCACTCGGTTTCCAGAGGCCGTAGCCCTCAAGAAAATCTATAACATATCCTGCGCCGAAGCCCTTATTTTTATCGTTTCCCGTGTGAGCTTGGCCAAAGAAATACTCTCGGATCGTTGTAGTCAAATCACTCCCGAATTAATGAAGTACGTTGGTAAATTATTGATGATCAAGCCCCTGTTTACCACTACTTTTCAAGGCTATTCTCAGGAAGTTGTGTGCAGATCAGCCCACTGAATGGCACCGCTTCCTTCCGATATCCCTCTTTACCTACCGTGAAATTCCCCATCGTACTCTAAGTTTCGCCCCCTTTTAACTTTTATATGAATAAAAATATCCAGACTTCTTATTCGTGCCTACTGTATTTAAGAAAAAGGCTGGAAAAGTGCGCTGAAATTGCGTTACAGAACGCTGACGTCAATTTTGACAAGTATAAGACATATTTCGATTGCAAGTCCAAAGTAAGGAAATTTAACTCCGGAGAAGATGCTTTTCTTCTCCTACCCACGGATAACAACAAAATGTTGAGCAGTGGAAGGGCCCCTACCACATGGTCGTGAATCGTGGCCCCGTTGATTAGCTAATTGAAACCCCCTCGGGAAGAAAGCTTTTTCATGTTAATATGCTAAAGCGGTACCACCCGATTCCGAGCATCAACCAGATAGTTGCAATCGACGAAGAACCCCCATGGAATCTGACTACCTCCTGGACCCCTTTCGCGTAATCCAAGTCCCCTGCTTGGAGAAAGACAAGGAATGCCCGTTGCATGTCTTGCCTGACTTTAATAATGCTCCGCCTGCGGAAATTAAGATATGCTACCAGTTACCATCTCGTCAGGCGGATCAACTTCAAGCACTCCTGAATCGTTTTGATAACGTCACCACCAAGATCCCCGGTAGTGCTACCCACTTTGAGCACAATATACAGCTAACCCCCCCTTGGAGCCCATCCGTTCCAAACCCTACTCCCTGCCTATACACCTCCGAGGAGCATTTAATAATGAAGTGGATAAACTTCTACGGTTACAGATCATCGAACCTTCGGAGTCCAACTACGGTTCCCTGGTTGTCATGGTAAAGAAGGCCAATGGTTCTTATCGAATGTGCATCGATTTTAGAAAGCTAAATTTGGTTACCGTATTCGATACTAGACCAGTACTCACTATAGATCAGAACCTCCACCTTTTTGAGAAGGGCAAGTTCATCTCCGAGTTGGATTTATGCAAGGAATATTATCAGATCCCCTTGAGGGAGAAAGTGAAGAAATTTACTGCTTTCCCTACCGAGAAGGGCCTTATGCAGTCCTGGAGGCTCCCTTTCGGTCTGGTAACGGTTTGCAGAAATTATAACCGGATGATGATGAGGATTTTAGAAGGCTTACCCAACGTAACCATCTATTTCGTTAATGTTTAAGTGGCCAACGAAGATTGGGATCAACACTTAACTACCCTTCAAACCCGTATTCTATCCACTCCTGGAACACAACTTGACAATTGGCCTCGGCAATGTCACTTCGCTTTTGTCACTATCGATTACCTCGGCTTACATATCGGGAATAATCGATTAGCCTCCCAGCAGGAAAAGATCCAGGGCATCTTGGACATGCCGTTGCCCAGTAATAAAAAGCATGAAATTCAATTCCGCATTTTGTACTTAAAAGGCACCGATAACTGTATATCTGATAGTTTAGGTAGGAACCCGTTAGATCCTTCTCCAAACTAACTCCGGGCCATTTCTTTTAATCCATGTATTAATTTTGTTCATGAAATGAATTGGTATATTTAACCATATAATAAGAAAATGCGTATCCTTTATGTATATATATATATATATATATATATATATATATATATATATATATATGTATATATATATATATATATATATATATATATATATATATATATATATATATATATACTTGTGTGTTTGTTTGTTCATATGTGTGCAATGAATTCTTTTATATCCTTAACCTTTATTACGTTGTGTTTTGTACAATCATAGGATAACTTACTATCGGGCCAGTGAGCCTCCTTTAATGGTATCATAGAGAAAAAATATCCTTTGGCCTCTATGACGTAGCATTTTATAAAAAGTGTATGTTTATGGTATACCCTCCCTCCCCCTCCACACACACACACACACACACACACACACACACACTAACTCCACTACTTTGTATTTTGGCTCCATTTTGAAAATGTGTCCAAGGTACTGTCAACTTTGTCCCTTATTGTCATGCGACTTTAAATTATATTCCTCCCCCAATAATCATTCTCCAATGTCACTTCTTTCCCTGAAGTTCCGTCTGGGGATGGAGAAGTGGGAGAGAATACAGAGAGAGAGAGAGAGAGAGGAAGATACGCGCCGCCTCGCCCTTTAATAGAGAAAAAGACAACAGACACCTGGGCAGCCCTTTTTGTTTGCGATAATGGAGGTGCGAAATTATGAGACGCCGTGAGACGCCGCGATGACCTGAAATGCCGCCATCACAGAAACCTGCGATAATTGTGAGAACCCAAAAGGTCCCATCAGAAGTCAGATAAGGTTCGCCTCGCCGGCTTAAGAACCTTCTCGCTCTCGCGCTAAAAGGCCCAATTTCCGGAGTTCCGCCTACCCCGTCAGTATCCACCGAGTATCCGCCGTCCTCCCGGCCCCGCCGAGTATCCGCCGTCCTCCCTGCCCTGTCAGTATCCTTTGTCCGCCCCCGTCGGTACCCGTTATTCGTGTCCCTTTGGACTCTGCACAATTCTCGCAGAATTCCTCAAGCTCTCGGTATTCTCGTTAATTCACGTGACTACCTCAACCCGCTTCCCCCGCTCCTCGAATGCATCGCGCTCAATCTCGATTCGTGTTACTCGAAAGCAAGATTTAAGTTCCCCCCCGTAATAGTCATTATACAGAGACTATTGTTTGAACTTGACCCTATTCTACGACATTTATACTAAATTGGTGGTTTAAGGTGTGTAGCGTTAACCTACGACATCTATATTAATGTGGTGTAAGGTGTAGTGGGTTAACCTACGACAATATGGTTCATCAAAGTACGCTTGCCATCTAATTTAAACCTTATCGCTCACAAGTACCTTCCCATTCGAAGTTTTGATTTCTTTGTTTTTCAACAACTTCACTTCCGACCGAGAAGTCAGAGTGAGGTTTAAAAGCTTCGTTTGAATGAGCCTTTTTTGAGAATCAGGACGGCGCAGTGGATTCGCCGCTCGCTAACGGTGGTCCGGCGACGCGGGAAGCTGCTCGATACTCGCCTACGCTGCTTTTCTTTATTCTTTGCCCATTTTCTTACGCCCCTCTATCGAAAACGCCTTGCGGAATGTTTCATATGTTGCTTTCTTAGTCTAGTTAATCATTCTTTACATTACTCTTTTCACCTTAGATGGGTCCATGCGCATGTTTCTAACATGTTTATCTGCAATACGAGACATATGTGTATACCCCGCGCACTTTCCTCGCCAATGTTCATTTCACAAAATCACTCTACCATAGAACATTTATGAAAGTGTCTATATCCAGTTAGAGTCCAATAGCGTTTGCTCTACCGACGGCGAACATGCAACCACGCCGTAGACCCTTCAACGTAGCCAACTGGCTACAGCGAGGTAATTACTAATCTACCAAATTTAAAAGAAAAAATCTAAAGTTTTATAAAGTGGCCAGTTTGCTACGCCGTTAGTCGCGGCCAGGTAACCCATCACCTTTTCAGCATTCTCTCTCCCACCTTGCAAGCTTTTTCACATACTCTTCTACCTCTCTCTAATCCACAAACATCTCTCATTTAATTAACCCTTGGTTAACGCAATCATGAGGTCAGACGTCACATACTCATACCTATCCTCGGCTTTACATCATATTTAACACTTTTTTACTAGGCACTACTCATTCTTACTACTACATTCCTTCTCTCTGAGCGGAAATAACGTGTCTGGCACACAGTTTCTCTCACCATGAAACCTACTATATCCTCTTTATGTCATTCTCACTAGATATAACAAAAAAACTCATCCCAATATTTATTCAGTTCGTCATCTATTTACTACAACCATCAGCAGATCAGTTCTATAGTTTATCTACCACTTATCCCAAGTCATTCGAGAACCTCTCCTACTGAGATCATCCCCGCATCAATCTAGCATTGCAGGGTCTACCCACCTCATCAACGTAACCATCTCACATTTATACCTATCCCTTACATCATGCTACCTTCCCTCAATAGCTAATTTACTCCCGATTTACCCCTATCACTACAAATCACTTTTGATCCAATTCATCCTCTCCATCTCACAGGAACTTTTCATTCTCTTTCATGTTCATCTCACATAGAGCAAACATGTGCAATCTCCAAATTTTAAGTACAATCACTACCAAATTTTCTATTTCCTTCCACATCATATTAACTGGTTGTGGTCCGTAACAACTCCACCCAATATATAACTACCGTAATGCGTTTCTAGGATAAAGAATTCTGGTATGCTGATCTCCATATCAATGCAACCAACCTGAGATTAGATGTCGCTTTTTACGACAGTATGGATTGAAGTAGCGAACGATAGAGCTTTAACACTGGAGCGGGGGGAGGCATAACATGCAGTTTCAGGAGTAATTCCGTGCAAAGAATATATTCACTCAAGAGTACAAATATAAATAAGCACCTCAACTCCATTCAAATAAGAAGAGAAGATGAATAAAGTAGAAAATATAGACTGTGCAAAGAAGTAAAGTTACCAACCCATTAAGCCAAATTTCTATGGTTGGGAGAAGGCATGCAAAGTCTTGTGGGATAAACTAAAGTAGAGAGCATTAGTATGTGGAGATAGAAGTACGGCCTCCTTTTCCATGCAGGGAAGAAACAAACAAAATATTGAAGATGAATCAAATGGAAGCTGGAAAGAAACAGGTTTTCATTTTCAGTGGAAAAATTCGATTAAATTCGATACAGAAGAAGAAAGGTGATGAGAGCAGGTCATGATGACTTTGACTATATAGATAAAGATCTTAAAATCCACATGAGAGCAGACAGGAAATCAGTGAAGCTTACGCTACAAGGGTTCCGAGAGTGAGACGTTGAACCGACGAAGAAGAAAGGGCAGAATCAAGCGGACAAGAGATACAAGAGGTAGAGTAGTCGAAGTGAGAAAAGACAGAGGAATGGATAACGATCTCAAGACTCGAGGTCGAAAATTTAAAGAATCCGAAGAAGGATGCCAAGAAAACACATGATAGTGACATTATAATAACCAAAAACCTAAGGGAGAGCCGCCGTCAGGAGGATTCCATAATTACGACCCGAATCATACGGAGGTGGAGAAAGTACTAAAAATATATAAATATAAGTGCCCAGATTTTAAGGAAATTTAAAAAATCTCTGGTTAGAAGTCTTACCGGATTCGTGCTTTGGTTGCGTCACCTTCAGATAGGTATTTTGTATGCTATGGACTGAAGAGGAATCGACGCAGTCCAGCTCGCTTAGGGAAACCATGGCTTCGCCAATAAAAGTATTGGATCTCCCCAGGTTGTAGTCCTTGAGGGTGAAGAGGAGGAACCCCGAAGAAACTCCATTGTCCTCCTTCTTCAGCTCACTGTCAACGGAAGGACAAGATCCTGTTAACGTATGGCCCCACGAATTATATTTAGAGAAAGACAAAGGCAAGTTCCATGGAGAAAGAATAAGGGAAGGGAGAAACATGCGAATGGCAATTGTGGATAAATAAGAAGAAAAGTTGTAATACCAAATATCAACCTACAATACTGTGGGTGAGAAGGGGCTTCATAAGAGAGTGAATTTGAACCCTGTTTTCTCCGGGGGAGGGGGTTCTTTCCTTCTCCCTCCAGCAATATAACAGCCTCTTCGACATTCAGTGAATCTTTAGGTTTCGTTCTAAATGTGTGTGTGCGTGTGTGTGTCAGGTTTTGGATGGAAGCGGACACATATGTTTATGTTGGTTAGGTCGGTTTGGTGTTTTGGTGTATTTAGTTTGGGATGCTGCCTGAATCGAAGCCTACCCAGTGATTCGTGTGACGTAGGAGGATGTTTCTTCTCAATTGATGTCTAGTGGAAGTGCATAGCTTGGATCCAGAGAAGGGATGGTTTGCTGTGTTGTGTATACGCGTGTTTGTACCGCTCATGATGGTATTTCATGAAGTATTTCAGTAGTGTTTGAGGAGGATGAAACAAGTCTTGCGTCTCGTATTGTCTTGAAAAATTGAGCACTGTGTAGGTCAAGGTGTTGTTTTATATTGACTAGGTAAGTTATGCAGTGTAGGTGGCTTAGATGCTTTGAATGCTTTAAGTGGAGTGGAGTGTTTGAGTTTGTGATGTAGAGTTGACGACTCAACTCCGGGTTTAATGTCGTCAAGAGAGTGACAGAAAATTTTGAGAGGGAGACAGCCGTCAGGTTCTGTTGCAGACAGAGTTAAAGTCTGAGGATATACTGTTGGAGATGATGGGATGTTCATTTGTAGTTAGTGTAATTTTCAGGTATGCCGTCGAAACTCTAGGTGGAGGCCTTTAAGGAAGTTTGCAAGCCATTTTGGGTAGTGTTTTGTATAGTGTGGAATATTTCGTTGATGATTATGTGTCTAGGTACTGTGTCGAGTTTATTCATGTCAATTGTGTGCCCTAGTGAACCCCTCCCCCTCCCATGTGGTGGTGTATATTCAAACCAACCACATTGAGCTTAAGTGAAGTTCGAAGCAATGGTCAAAATTCGTTCTAGGAGGCGTCTCGTGAGATGTGTTGGTTGAGGACATTCCATAATTTTGGAGCGGGTAAAGAGGTGAGGATATGTTACAGGATAGTGTTAGGGGTGTGGATTTTTTTTTTAGTTTAGAATAGCTATTATTTAGGCAGATTTTAAGGCGTTTGGAATGGAGTTGTTGAACAGAGAAGAACAGTTGAAGAATTATGCGAGTACGCTGATGCTCTCGGTCATAGATGCCTCAGTTTTTTGTTTGATAAGTTGCCAGGATTAGAGGCTGGGGAATACTTTGCCTTAGCTAAGCTTAGAATATCATTTCAGCACTGAATTCTGCTGAAAAGTCTTGTGTGACTGTGAGCGAGTGGCCATATTTAAGGTTGTGTTCGTGAACCTAAGATGTTCTTTTATTAATTTTTGCTTAGTATTGTATGGAGATACGTATGTGTGTTTGGCAAAGTTTAGCTTGTTCGCGTTGAAATAAATAACTATTTGTGCATCTTATTTATTGTTATTAGAGTTATCAAATTTCCTGACTGCTTTATAGAAATTTTGCTGTCCAGGAAATTTCATTAGTGTCGCCTCGGTTGCTTTTTTATTGTTTCCAATGGTTGTGTCAGGTTTTGGCGAGCTGTTTGATCTCAGGAGAGAAGTTTGCATTGTAGTGTTTCATGATTCAGTTCGGTATGTATTAGTTACGTGTTGTATAATAATAAAGAGCAAAGAGGTTTTGGCATCTGAACCAGGCGACTGAGAGGTCTTGTAGTTTTGGTTCGGTGTAGTTGGTAAAGAGGTACCAGTCAGTACTATTATGGCTTGTATAAATGTGAGATGGAGGTGAAATGAGAAACTCAAGGGCAATTTATATAATCATTGAGGGACGTTGGAAGAAGAGTGCCGTTGTTAGTTTTCCTAGTTAGTCTAGTGACTAGGTTTGCCGAACTAAGTCTGATGTCACGGAAGGTTTCGTGGGTGTAGGTGCTGAAATGTTTCGGTAGGTGTAAGTAGAGATAGTGTATAAAATGATTGCAGGATTTTGTGATCTGGCAGGCACTTTTCTGTGTTTGTGGGCAGTGGCACAGGTTTGACAGGACCAGTGTCGACGAAATGGCAATGTCATTTGACTGGCACCTTCTTTCCATATCTCCGCTCGTACTAGTGGACACCAACTGGACTGCTTGTTGTGAAGATTCAATGTATCGTTCTCTGTTTTGAAATCTACTTCACCCCTTCGATGGTTAACGAAAGGGGTGTAGCAACCCTTCCAACTTCACTAAATGAAGTTGGGAACTTTTTGTATTGTTATCTTTGCTCACTCAATTATCCCATTTTATTATCCCAACTCTTTGTACTCGTATATCCCCCCCTTGCATTCAACAGTTTACCCCACCCATCACCCCTTACCGAATTAAAGAATAAAATGAGCCATAGCTGAAGGATGGCACAGAATGCGGATTAATTCTAAAGGCAAGTCACTATTTGGGGCACTGGTGTCACGCAAACGTCTAGAGAGAGAAAGGAAGGGGTGGACCAGAGGGTGACTTATCAATAAGGGTCTAATATGACCAAGGACCCACAACAAACATCTTTATCTAGTAGAGCTTCCCTTAAACCAATTACTTACAACTCGAAGGTTTCATCGAAAACTGCTGGGTCGCTTTTCTTCATGGTTTTGGTCCTGGCTTCGTGAATGTTTGGGAACCAATCGGATGGAACGCACTGCATCTTCACGTAGGAATCAATAGACGCTTGTAGGGTGTGTTTGGACACGAACCCTGCCCCTTCCGCACTCAGGTGCATATCTTTCGCCATGATTATTTCCACAATCAACTTCCCAGCTTTCGTGAAAAGGGTCTGTCAACAAACAGTTCGTCATCATTCTCATCTGAACACTATAACATTGCTAAAAACCCCGCCTCTCTAATGAGATTTATTCTCTAGAAAAGTTCATATCAGGTATTCATATCAGGTATTCATACATAGAATAACATGCATGTCGCCTCTAATCACGCCTATCATGTCCGTAAACACTAAAAACATGCAACCAAAACACATCTTTGTATCATTAGGGATTCAATCGAAAGGTCATGTTTCTTTTTTTTCTACGGGATAAACACAGTCATTAATATTTTTGGACAGAATTACACTATTATTGAAAAATTGGTCTTCTCACCCTAACAACCAGCTCGCCCTTGGCTTCATTAGTGCAGTCCTTCTGTTCTTCATACCTCTCGGAGTAATATCTTGAAATAAGGTTCTCCGTTGTCAGTCGAAGACATTCCAGAAGCTTCATTAAATCAACGTAAGCTATATAAAAACAACTATTTCAATCACTAGTACTTTAACTAGTAGCTTAACGACCCGTATCCAGCTAGGAAGGGGCGACTATTCTCAAAGGAAATAAGAAAGGTTAGGAATCAGATATGGAAGAGAGAAGCATGCGAGATGGTGTGGCTGATGTGAAATGACTGAAAATAGGAAGGCAGCTGGAGCAGATGGTAGAAAAGCCGAGAAGGTAAAAAGGAGTGGTAATTGTGTTAGGAAATGGGTCTGGTGGCTATTTTGTAAGACATTTGAAAAAGGAAGTGTCTGAGAGCAGGGGTGCAGAAATAGTGACGTTGTATGGGATGTTGAGAAAGAGGAGTGCAATAACTACAGGATGATGTCTGTTGATTGGTGTAGGTGAAATGTATGGACAAAATTAATAATGAGTGTATGAGAAGGATGCCAGTTATTTTTAGGGGAGAAAGCTTAAAGTAGGTTTATGGCAGGTGCTAAGATGTATGGAGCGAGGAGTAAATTATAAGGTGGTGTTAAGAGTGTTCTGGCTGAAGTAAGGCGAGCGCTTGGGAGAAATAGCCGGAATGAGTGATTTGACATGTATAGGGGCTGTGAGGTTGTGTGAGAGAGAAGGGGGACCAAAAGAGAATGTCAAGGAGCAAATAGATTTTATGCGTCTTTAAATTAAGTCTACCATTTACCACATTAGAAATATTGCCCCCCCCCCCCCGCCCTCTCCCGCATTCTCGATGGTTCTACTTTACCTTGGCTTTTCGCTTCGCTGTGGTCGATCCCAGCTCCATTCGAGGGAGAGAAGAACTTGAAACAACACTCGAGGATTTGGTAGACCCCATTGAAGTACGAAGCCTTTCTCTTCTGTTTGAAAGGAAGAAGAAGAAAAAGAAAGCGGTGACGAGGCTTACTTGTTTTCAATAAGGTCAGGCCACGGGAGGGGGAAAGGGGGAGGGGAGGGGGCTGGAAAGGTGATGAACTAGTAGTCCTTTTTTGGACTCTAGATTTGTTACTTCTCCTCTTTCGAGGGACAACCAGGGCTCTTGTTTCGGTTTCCATTTGTCCTCTTTAGAATTTATTCCCCTCAAACGCGAAACCCAACATGGGCATTTGCCATATTTTTTAAAGAAAGTGAAACGGTATTAAAGAAAGTAGTGAATTTAGGTGAAACGAAGATGCGTGGGAGATAAATATTCCAAGTAACCAATAGAAGAGACCAGATAGGGTGCTCGAGACAGGGAAGGAGGGGGAGGGAAGAGGAGGGGGAGGCACTCGTTCGCATGTAAATATGAGTGAAAATGAGGCCCCCCCAAAAAATCCCTGTCTTAACGCTCTCGTGGGGGACGAAGGGGGCTAGAACGAGAGGTGGGGATGGAGGAGCAGGGACTATCATTACTTATATTAATTCCCTAATGCTGGGGCAGTGGGGCAGGCTAACCCTCTAAGAACAAATTGGTATTCAGTACAAATAATTGAGAGTGGTTAATTGACGCCTCGCCCCCGCCCCCCCGGCGTCCGGGGGAGGAATCTCCGTGGAGGAGTACTCGCCGTAGTGACCTTGAAGTTATCTGATTTTATCCCCCCCCCCTTGTGGTGTTGGTTTGGTCCGAGTACCTGGTACTCTTCCAAACCCTTTCATTGTCCTCGTTGTTTTTGGGGGGGGCACCGGGAGGGGATGGGATGGCTGGAGATACGCGGCCTAAATGGCTTAACGCTATCCTTCACCCATGGGTGGGGCTGGCGCGTACAAACGGGGAGGGGGGAGGGAAGTAGGGGTAGTGTTGGCGGCGAGGCCCAAATTCCCCCCTCGATGCGTCGAGAGTTGCGCGCCCTCACGGGTATGAGCGATTTTCACTCCCCTAACTGCAACACTTTCTTATAAACCTGTTAAAGGCGGGTCTGCTGGCTACGGCCCTGTTGCTTTTCCCCTTCCCTACAAAGAGAAAGTTGAGTTGGCACGCATCAACGCCCAAAACACGCTCCACTCCAGCACATCCCCCCCAAGTGTCCCCTCCTTCGACCGGGATTCCCCCCCCCATACACACCTAGCACACACAATCCAATCCACTTCCTCCTCCCTAGTCAGACATTTCTCTTTCACACACCCGGGTACATTTTCCCCTTTCTCCCTCACATCCCCATTCGCGCCTCTTCTTCCTGAGCCCCGAACACCACCATTCCTTCCTAATTCTATACACCCATTTATAGACCCCCTCTATACAACCATCTAAACACCCATAAATACACTCTCTCTATGCAACTTCTTTCTACACCCATCTATACACAGATCATTATCTTTACACAGCCATCTATACACCCTTCTCAATAACCTTCTTAACTTATACTTTTCCTCTTGAACTTTTCTTCTTCTAACCGGTGGATAAGCGGTTGTCCCCCCCTTCCCCTCGTCACCCTATAGGCCTCGGGTTCGATTCCCGGACACAAAATATCCGGCTGCTTCCCAGTAGCAGCCGTCAATGAAGCGGTGCGTCGAGTCTGATCATAATTACAAACATCTCTGACCACGCACGTCATCACACCCATGGCCAATTACAGCGCCGCAGTCTTTCCCTCTACCTCACCCCCACCATCTCCTCTCTCTTCGCTTTCATTCCACACTCCCCTGACCTGGGACGGGTGGCTCTCTCTTGGACAACGAAGGATTCCCTGCTTGCTGGGGAGGGGGTGGGGGGAACCCAGTACGAATGTTCTTTCTGCGCATTCCCTTCCAACAGGAATCGGTCTCTCGCCCCATCTTGCGTGGCAAAGGTTGTCAGTCTGATTTTTATGTACATTTCATTATCCAGTGGGAGGACCTCGTCCACGATTAAAAAGGTAGTTAGTGGTGGCTGGCGTCAAGGTTGTCACCAGAACACTCATGCTTATTCCACACCCCAACCCCTTAGCATTAAGTGACGCTTTAATTAATCACTCCTGAGACTTTTATGTAATTTAAAATGTTGTGGTTGCAATTTGCCTCGTCTGTAACACTTGTTTAACAGCTACACGTCTTTAAAATCACCCCCTACCCCCCTTTTCACTACAAACCACCATCGCTTTACTCTTTTCTGCATATAAATTTGGCTTCTTCTCGCACACACACCCTACCACACATTGAATCAACAGTTCCACATCCATCTCAATCTCACCAACTAACATCAAGTCACCTCTGTACACTAACATATATAGATAACATCCACCCTTTACCATTCTTTATCAATTTCACACTCTTTGGTCATTCATACTTCCCTCAACACTCAATCTGCACAAATATATTTAACAAATATGGCTACATCACACACCTTCACCATAATCTCCCACGAATATCCGACCACTCCACTTACTTTGGCCATCTTTCATACAAACGAATGTCTCACTTCCGATATAATTGCGTTTCTCACTTCCTAACAACTTAACGCTTCACTATAGACATGATCATACGGTTTCTCAAGCTACATAAACCCAACATACATATTTGTATCCCTTACATTTTTTGCCAACTGTCTGATTGGAAACCGATCAACGCACTGTATGGCCATTTTACTCCGACCTTGTTCATGACCTGTCATTCCATACACCTCGCTTACAACATTCAACGAGACTTACTCCCTTGTAGTTCTTGCATAACATCTTCCTCTCATCTATCCTTATGCAATGGTATTATTACATTACTTTTAAAAGACTCCAAAATAACCATCAGCAACTTATAGTACTAGAGTCACTCCCTCGTTTTAACATTTCTGCCAGTCTACTCAAGCTGCCTTCTCATTTTCAAACCTCTCGCCACGCTAAAATTTCCTTCCATACTTATCGGTTTCATACAGTGATACATCATCTTCAAAGCAAGTCATTATTACATTCACTCTATATCACATACCTATACTATATACAGAGCTATTCAAGGTAATCTTGCCATCGACCTTTGACCTTGCTAATGCTCGGAACTACCATCTTGTTCATATTCTGGATGTTCACACCCCCATCCTTCTCTCGGTATCTCACCTATCTGACATCCTTTCAAAATAACTTCCTGCTCTTATCCAGATCTTCATTCATCTTCCGAATCGTTGATTTACTGTTTTCTTACTCTGGTCACTTAATCTCTCATTTCACTTTATTTTCTCTCTTATGATCTACATTCATCCAGATTTCTTTTATGTGCTCGTCTGCAGAATTAAATTCCTTAAAGATGTCTTTTTAGCTCTCCACTGCCCATTATTTCGATCTTTCTTTAGAGTTCAAACACACTTACATTCAGCTCTTTTTAGACTTACCACCATCACTTTCATAAGATTGCTCCACATTTGCTCTATCACCCTATTTAATCATCATCTTTAAACTAATCCTCTTTTACACTCCACCATTCACACACACACAGCCTCTCTTAATCTTCACCAATCTCACCTACCCCCTCATTTTTCTCTCTAATTCAAAAGCCTTTTACCTTTGATTTTACATTCTTTTCCACCTTCCTCTCGTTTTTTCACCCACACACTAACCAATTTAACTTTACAGACTACTTACTACCAGGTGGTCAGCCCCATACACTAACTCTCACGCAATTCAAATCCAACACATCTCACTGCTTTTGTCTCCAGATGTAAATCATCATGCTTTTACATGCACTCACACTTTTCTTTGTGTACTCAAGAGGGATTGTTGTGCTGGGAGAACGTGCTTGCCACACACACGCGTTTCTTTCACCACGTTTGTTCGTCCACTGAGGTTTCCCACAACCATCAATCGATGGCAATTCCCACTTTCATTTGCCACCCCAACCAAGTCATTCTTAGAATAATGATAATAATAATGAATTATAAAAAAAATAATAATAATAAATCCTTATAGTAATCTTAATTTCTCGGAGGGGGAGATTAGATCCTTCCGTTGGGTCAGGGAGCTATTTTAAGGAAGTCGCCGGATGGTCTCCCGATTCGTGGTTCGGACCCCACATTAACGGGCATCACAGGGTGGGACGTACATCGGTGTTGCGCTTAACAGTGAGGGCAAAGAGATGGACGAGTCCCTCCCAGAGCCGTTGGAGGAACCGCTTGAAGTTGCCGTCGCTCATCTCGTTGCAGATCAGTTGGATGGCAGGGTCGAGGACGACCTCGAGCAGGTGCTTCTCGGAGGAGGCGTCGCACGACTGGATCACGGCGTCGTGCAGTGTCATCGTCATCTGAAATTCGTGTTCGTGTCACATCTCATTCGTAACGGGAGTCGAAAGGGGTCTTGGAATCAGAGGGGGATTTTCCTCATCTTTATAGAGGATGGCAAATGTTGGGCTAGAGACTGAAGCTTGAAATAATGGGGCTATTTTCCTAATGAATGGAAAAGGGGCTCATGAGCATCGGGCGAGCCTAGGAATGTAGATGACCCACAGGAAAAAGAAAACATGATTTCATAATTTAACTATTGTTATAACTGACAATCGATAACCAACGAGAGCATCGTGAGAAATGGAAATTTAATCTCTTTCATGGATAAATAAATATAAACGAAATGCTTGGAATGGCAGTTTTTCATTTTTCTTCGGTCAATTTTTATAGGGTGCTATATTTGGGATCGTTAATTGAATTTCATGGCCGCGGTATCAATTGACTTTTGTCTAATTCGGTCCATTTGCAATGGAAATTGAACATAAATTGACCCCCGGAACTTCATTGATCCTAAATGAACGAGTCTGGATCTCTCAACCGTCTGAAGCTACAGGATCTACAGAATGTATGGTTAAACTTCACTTAGGTGTGGAGTCGAAATGTATAGGCCTATATATGAAAAGTTCTCATTCTTAGCATAAATTCAAGTTGGAGTTAATCCTACAAGTGCGGCATAGCACAAAATGTGTCACCAAGCTCGGTTTCTCAAGTGTTTCGGCACAAAATGTATAGCTATAAATCACGAGTATCAATCATTTCTATATAATTTAAATAATTTAATATCCATTGGAATTTTATTATTGCCATTATTGAGCCATTTCAGTGATATATAATACATAGAATTGGTGACTGTTTTGAGAAATTGGGTCAGGTTAGGTTAACGCGGGATTTCAACGCGAAACTTCTCGGGTTAAATGAAATTAGAGCATTCATTGTGTTCCCATAAATTACTCTTGTTCCAATCGGAATAATTCTGTTTTGGGTTTTTTTCGAGGGGGGGAAGGGTTTCAAATGCCTTTAATTATAGTTGCTAACCATCTCTGTGCGCAGAGGGTGAGTGTAGCTAGAATTAGTGTGAAGGAAACTCAACACTTTTTCAAGATCTTTTGGTTAAAATTTGCAAAACAATTGAGAAAAAAAAACAAAAATTGACGAGTGAATTATTTTATTGTTAATAATCAAAATCTTACATTGAAGATTGTCATGGAAATTCAATTTTAACTGTTAGTTAAAAAAATAATTTCAAACTGAGTAAAGGCATTTTAATATTAGTTTGCTTTTATCAACACTTTTCAGGCTAAACTTGTCTCTCTTTTTTTACTTCCCCGAGTGGGCGGAGCTAATCGTGACCCTAAAAAGTGTTGACTGTAACCTAGGGTTAGAGTACAATAAAAGAATATACATTTTTTGTAGACTCAAATTAAAAATTGTTAATTAAAACTACCAAAATCTACAACTACAAAGCAAAACAAAGAATTAAAAAAAACTTTAGTTACAAAATTTGGACATTGTTGCCTTTCGATATTCAATTATGCAAACTTTGTGCCTCTAACAAGTTTAGGGTCCCTAATTTTACACTATCGAGATCAGGGGTTCTCAACCGGGGGGCAATTTCAGGGTTTAAAGGGAGGAAATCGGGATCACAGATTGGCAGACTCTAACTATTGGAATATAGATATTTGTATTGCATTCGAGCCTCCTAGGTAGTTACCTGCTGCAGGCACGAGTAGTCTCCCCCCCCCCCCCATCCTAGTTTTAAAATTTGGAATGCCCCTTTTGAGGCAGACAATCTTGGAAAGAGGGAAAATGACATTTTGAAATATGGTGAAAGGGGAGCATGGGGCAAACAAAGTTGAGAACCACTGATCTAGATACTAGAGAAGACCATAAACTTGTAGGAGCTCGAATTCTACATAAAATCTCAGAATTATAACGATATAAGCTTTTCTAAAGATTTAGATGACTTAGATAATGTTAAGTAGGACGGAAGAAACGGAATGTTTGTTTAGTTTTAATATTATAAACAAATTTGAGTATCAGTCTCTTAGAATGTTTAAATCCCTGAACTTATTTGTGACTTTGTCCTAAATCTCAAGTAGGACCTTAAGTGTGTTTGATGAAGTCTAAGTGTACTATAAAACAGTGAAATTGTTAATCCTTGAACTTTAAGTGCAAATACTATAAGGGTTGCCGGAGAAGAGTCGGGAAAACTGGCAACACATTTTCCAAGCAAGTAGCGAATTTGGTAAAAAAAAATAAAAAAATAGCCCAATCGTAAAAAATAAGATATAAAGTAGCAGGGCATGCTAAAAGGTCTAACGAAGCCTTTATAAAGTACCCCAATCCCCTCTTCCCTGCAACTATGACGGATGAGAGTTAATCAAATTCCATCAATATGTGTTTGGACAAGAGATGTAAATATAGGCTTGTTCCCGAGAGCTTACAATTTCACAATTAATGTCTTGACACTTTTGGCAATGAATGCTCGCTCTACCCTCCTTAATCGCTTATTTCAAGTGATAATTGTAGTCCGTTCTAATGGAATAAAAACGTATTTAATTACTTTAAAAACTGTTACGAAATATTCTATTACTTTATGATCTAGTTTTGCTTATTGTTGACGTTATTAACGTAGCATAAGGTGATTAAAAATAGAAAATATAGGAAATGTCTACATACGTTATCAATTCCCATAGAATTTTAAGCTGCGTAAAAGTTCCTTCTAATCTTCAGACAAATTAACTAATTTATTATTTTAAAAAATAAATGAAGCCAACGTCCTGAAGAGCGAGTGGGCGGATGTTACTTTATCACGAAAATAATTCATGTGACTATTTTGTTATGTCGCTGCCTTACGAAATGTCGGCGGGTTTACATAAAGACTTGAATATTCTTCACACTGTTGCAAATCCGATATGTAAACAAAACGGCTGATTATTTGATTAAATTCACTTCTGTCGCGAGAAGGAATTAAGTGTTTTATTAAAAGGTTAAAACCAAAGAAGACATCTTTAGAAGAAAGATTTTAAAAGAGGCTACTGGTGATAGTGGCAAAGTCAGTCAGGCTGGCGGAGATATAAGAATAGTGACAAAAAGGCAGAAACTACTGGAATGTTCTATCTTGCCCTGGATCAAGGATAAGTAGGCCTCTCCCCGCTTATGGAGAAATTGGATTTGCTATAACCATTTTTAAGAAAACTAAACAAAGATTCACTTGGGATAAAATGTTAAAGATCAGGAGGGGGAACACATAGATTACCGCGTGTTTCACATGTCACTTGAACGTGGAATTTATCGGGCGCAAACCTAAGACAAGGTGAACATATCTGTGTAAACAAAGGCAGTCTTATAAAGAATTAGTCGCATTCCATACTAGCCCTCCTATTATGTCTACGGGGTGTCCCACAAGAAAAACAGACCCATATTCATGGGCCGGATTAAAGAGATTTAAGTAAACAAACCCCAGAGGTAAACAGCTAATTTGATCCATGATATATTAATTCAAGCTTCATTACTTCACACACTCCGCTAGAAAAGATACATGGGGAACATCACGTCCTCCTACCGGATCGACGCCCATCTATTTTTCATCCTTTTTTCCCCATCATGGGTCTCCACCCATCCAACTATCCCCTCCAATGGGTCAACGCCCATCCACCTATCATCGACCTACCCTCCTCATGGGTTGCAGCACCATGCAAGTACCAACCTCGGAAGGTCTTGCTATGCCTACGAGGTTTGTTTCTATGATTTTCACACGAGGATTAATTCCCCTCGAATAATTTCACCAGCTATTTGCCAAAACAACCCGAGGGAAACAGCATTTTACTTCAACAGGCATTTCTACAGCAACCACTAACTCACACAAGTCAACTTTGCTACGCTCCAAGCAACTGATCTTCCATGGTCGGGGGCCTAAATAAACGTCAAAATCAATCCGCTCATTCAATTGCACTCTTTAACTACTGTTCAATTCTTTGTAAAAAGCCTCGTCTCACTTATCTGTAGTACATCATTAAATATCTATTTTTCCAATTAAAATACCCGTCTATATCTCCGACACCCCAATAAAGTGCTGCACTTGAATTCTCAACAAATGAATGACGCTCACAGCCAATGAACAGAGCACCATAGATCGTCCTGTCGCTTCGGTCTTTTAGAAAATCATTATTATTCTAATAATGGACGATTATTTAAAAATATAAATTTAAAGCATTTGGGCAAAACATTTTTAGAATAACCCCCAGTTATCATAAAATGAACACGAATAAGATCACAAACACGAGTAGTGAATGTAGTAAACAAGAATAAAGCTTCAGAAGGTGAAATGGGCAAGGCATAGCAGAAGAAACTGTAGACGGAAGAATTCCTAAATAGACACTTTTATATTAGGTCATCCGGAAAGTTCGTGCCGCTGTGGAAATTGAACAAAATATATATTTACAAAGTAGTTAATTGTCCGTCGATTTCGGCGATGACGTCACTTCAGGCCCTTCAAAAGAATAAGTTGGGCAAAGAGAGAAACTTGCACAAAAGATGCTTAGAGTGGGAAGAGGTGGGGTGCATTCCTCATCTTGGCACTCCTTAGTTGGGCTGGTGGCAGAGTGGTGCAAGACGACCAGTGCTGCAGGAGACTGCCGAGTCGTCGGTCTAATAACGCCCGCCTACTGTGGGTCGCCACAGCAGATCTTGCATTAGGGGCTGACTCCCTTAGTCTTTGTCCAGTTAAAGACATCCACAAGACAGTGGGTCAGGAGGTGGTGAGGGATCAGGGCGTGTCTACACGTTGGTGGGCCAAGGTCCAAACACCTCTGGAGACTCCTGCTGCTCCGAGTTCCTCCTGAGTCGTTGTTTATTCTCGAAGCTGATCTACATTAATTTAGAAAAGGAGCTGCTTCGCTACTACTTACAACAAGAGCTTGCTTTCGTAGGCAGACCTTTGGTCTGTGGCCTACGGCAAAGGTGAGGGTATCGGTTTCCATTTCAGGATCAAATTGAGGAGTTACCTTTCCTATATTGTCAAATTCTAAAATGTATTTATTACTTTGTTCTTTTTCTATATCTTCTCCCAGTAGAAACCTTTCAATATCTTTCTTTTTGTATTCTCTTTTGTAATCGTAATCTTTATTTTATTCTAAAATTTTATTAATAATCTCATCTCTAAATATTTCTTCGTGTACAATATTTTAAAAAATTATTTTACTCAAACCTTTTTCATCTTCATTCTTATATTTAGGCAGTATTTGGTCTTTTTTTCACATCTATCCTTATTTCCTAGGGTTAAAGGCCGTAAAATCTTTTATCGGAATTCTTTTTAAAATACGGAAAAAAATATCTACGATTCTTTTTTTTTTTCTCAATCTAAATTTGCTTTAATAATTTCATTTTCCTTTACTCGTTTATAGGGAGGGGCCAGTAGCTATTACCTCCTAATGAAGATTAAAATTGAAAATCTATTTTAGAAATAAATTCGATGAAACATAAAATAAATAAAATTTTCTGAACTTTCCCATTTGTAATTCTTTTTGTTTTCAAAAAATCAAAATCATTCGATTATATCATATTTATTTTTTCCGAACTTCATTTTGTTTTTCAAACTTCAAAGAAACTTTTAGAATGTATTTGGATAAAAACTTAAAATATATCTAGGTCCTAAAATTTAATATATTGTTATGGATAAGTAAATCTAATAAATTATATAATTAGCTTTTTTCCTACAAACCTTTTCTATTTTATTGATGTAAAAAACTAAAGAAAACTCTTTAAAATTAAAAATTGCTAATGAGCGATAAATAAGGACTAGGCTAACCTACGAGGAGTTATGCCCTGTTCTGTTCGTTCCTGTCCTATCGAAATTCATTTATATATTTCCTATTTCTGGTGCTTAAGCTAACTGAGTCATAATTAATAGCCTAATTAGGTTAACAGAGTCACGATTAATAGCCTAACTAGGCTAACCGAGTCACAATTAATAGCCTAACGATGCTAACAGAGTCTTAATTAATAGCCTAATTAGTCTAACCGAGTCTGAATTAATAGTGTAATTAGGCTAACCGAGTCCGAATTAATAGCGTAATTAGGCTAACTGAATCATAATTAATAGCCCATTTAGGCTAGCATAGTAATAATTAAAAGCCTAAATAAGCTAGCATAGTCCTATTTAGTAGCCTAATTAGGCTAGCCTAGTTTAATTAACAGCCTAACTAGGCTAGCCTAGTACTTATTTGTTGCTCATTAGCCAGGTGCCTTGTTAGATCAACTGTTTTTCAATATCAATTTTTATTTTTTTACAAAATTAAATGGGCAAAGTTTGTAGAAAAATGGTAATTATATAATCGATTAAATTTACTTAATTTTGGTATATTTTTTCAGAGCGACGCGAGCTTTCAGGGTGACCTAATACATAGAAAGACCCGGAAGCTTTGGGGCAGAGGGAGGTCCAGCGGAGGGATAATATACTCCAAAGATGAAAACTTACAGATACCTAAATAATTCTATGCGAATTCTCTGATTAATTAACTTCGATTAAATATTAAAGGACGACCGTCTGGGTATGGATCGCAGCATCGATGATGCATCGCTAATACTCTATAGAAAAAAGCTCCCTAGATTTCCACTTTGCTATGGATCAGCGTTTGATATGATTTCAATGTTCGGGATCGAAAATGACGATTCGTCACTTAAAAATAAGAACCGAAAACCGACGAGAGCTTTTCTTCCACCAAGTTTGGGAGGAGAGACTCGTAATTTGGAGAAGTTAGAGAGAGTTAAAATGTAGTTTGAAAATAGACTCTTTAAAGAGGCGCAAATCCCCATAGCTTCCTAACCTGGAGAAAGGTAGATCGTCCAACGAGGTTGAGGCCAGTATGATACTCAATCCTCTAGATGTCTGGAGTACTGTTGTTGCCCATGAACTCCCCTTGCAGAGTCGATGAAGTTTAAAAGGGGCCTGGTTCATTTACGATATTTAAATACGATCATTAGCTAGCGTTTATTAACGCAACGTCTTACTTTAACTCATTGTGCGTTCTTTAACAACAGGCCGAATTACAGCGTTATTTGCTCGTTCAGGAACAGAGTTTGCGCGCGCAGAATCACGTGATTAGAGTGGGTTGGTCACTTGACAACACAGTATGCCCACGCCATGGATACGTCGCGGATCTTAGCAGACACCGACTTCGCGCTAGGCTGGAATCTAAACTACCACCGGTAATCGGATACCGAGATAGATGATGACATCTGCTTTAAGTCAAATCACACCCGCAGTTCATCCCGGCCGGTACTTAGAAACTTCCTTCGGTAATACTTCAGTTTCGGGACACACGATAGGGGGCGCTATTTCTGGGCTACAATTCTGCAATTTAGGCTTTATTGCCGCAGATGGTAGCCTAATCTGGATATGGCCGACGTTTTATCTGTTGTTATTTTATTTTGAGCTTTATTCTTTATTATTTAGTAAATGCCTGCGCTTCTACTCAATTATATTATTTAGTAATGCATCGATTTTTTATGTTTAGTAATGTATTCATTTTTTTTAGGTTTCGTTTACCTATTTCGTTTAAATACAAAAGTCACATTAGGCATTTCAATCGGCATATATGTTTCGGTTTTGCGGGGAAAGTACATATTTTTAAGATATTATACCTTGAAGGAGTTAAAATTGACATTTAAATACGTGAGCCTTGGTTTCTCTTAATGTTAATATAAACCATTATTTCACACACTGGTAACCCTTAATTCGACCTTATTTCAAGCATTGGCAACCCTGAAGACAAGCAGTTAAAAGAGCTCGATTCTTGAGCATTTGTATTTTGACTTAAATACGACTTTTGTCAATTTCTCGGTCAATTTAATAGACTTTTGCATAGATTATGGCCTCATTTTAAAAGGGAAGATTTGCAACAGGTGAGGAAAAGAAGCGCGGGGCGATTATAGTAGTGGAAAGTGGAGATGGTTTAGCTTTTGTCGTGAAGTGATTATTTATTAGGCAATTTAAGACGGTGATAGCGCCGCTGACATTTAACAATCGCCTTTTGCATTCAAATCTTATGTTAGCCTTTCGAATTAAGAATATTACGAGGGTTTTTTTTAAGTTGCGAAGCCCCAATTTCGAAAGTAACTAAAAAATGTTACTTTGGGGCGGAAATAGAATAAAGTAGGCGGCGCTATCATCTTTATTATTTCGATAAACGTGCAGAGCAGATCGCATTAATTATAGCCCAAAGTTTTAGCCCAGAAATAGCGCCTCCTAGCGTGCGCCTCTAAGCTGAAGTATTACCTTTCCTTCAATGGTTAAGTTATTTCAGAGTCTAAATTGTATTTGATTCAGCGCCTTATAAATAAATTTAAAAAACTAGAGTTCGTTACTAATATTTATTTGATTTATGTGACTAAGACTTGACTAGAAAGGTCAATTTCCTTTTAAACTCTATGTGTAGACGATATTTTCTAATGTATTAAATGTAAAGTTGAAAACCATCAGGACCATCGCTGTTACAAAGGCCTTAGAAAGAAGCTCGTACTAAAAATGGAGAAGTCAGGCGAGTTAAAATAGGGTGAAAGGTACCCAAGGAGGCGAATGCAGGTCGAATATGTATCCTTGTTTTAATTAGGAATCCCTTTTTGCAGAACTTTCGTTTATGAGCTTTTCAAAAGGGTCTTCAGGCTACAAAATGCCTTTAACACAAGTCTTAGGGCTAATATGGCCACTAGTGAGTATTATCTTGATAATGTTTACCTAGAAAGAACCAAGTGTTTAAATAGAGAAGTCAATATATGACGGTACTATCATTCCTGAAATTAAGCCTATTAAGTTGGCTATCTTTCAGAAAACCTACGAGGGAGACTCCGGTTATCAATACCGGTTTATTTCGATTCAAAACGGGTTTAAATGGGAGACTCCGGTTATCAATACCGGTTTATACCGATCAAAACTGAGGTTAAATGGGCAACTCTGGTTATCAATACCAGTTTATACCAATCAAAACTGGTGATAAATGGGAGACTCCGGTTATCAATACTGGCTTATACCGATCAAAACAGGAGTTAAATGCGAGACTGCTTATCAATACCAGTTTATACCTATCAAAACATAGGTTAAATGAGAGTTTACGGGAGTCAGTTGAATATCATGGAAAATATTCTTTCACTATTACCAGATTGTTTCCATATCTCGAGTGACATTCAATGTAGTAATAAACTAAAGCTACCCCCACCCCCCCCACCCCAACACACATACACCAAATCGAATTGGCTCCCTCTTTCTGCTTGCATCGACTAAGGCTGAATACGGAATCACCTAAATTTTCCCCTAAATGTCCAGCCAATGGAGTATTTAGTGCATAATTACTATTTCTCATTCGCTTGTGAAGGAGTAAAATGGCTTTGTGAGCCATAAGTGATACACTAATAGTTAATTGTCGTTTAAGTTATCGGAGGTTTATGGTTTGAGGTAAACTTGCCAATTAAGAACTGGAAGTTTAGTTTCTTTGTTTTTTACCCATTTACAGATAATCCGGTGCATATCTCAGTGAAAACTTGAAGTTTAACGTGAATTCCCCTTGAGGGTCATTGAGAAACTAGATGTTATTTTTAATTCATATGTCTTAGATTATATTTCCTGTACAGTGTTAATATGGAAATAACATTTAACTGAGTATTATGAAAATTGACACTTTTTAAGTCTTTAAAGCATTTTTAACTATATTTTAAATAGGCTAAAATACTCCCAAACATTTTTATTCAATATTTTGAGGTTATACAAAGTACTATTTCGTCCCTTTCTGGAGTATGTCTCTCATAATATTTGGAGTGGTTCTAAATCTGAGAAATACTTGATAAAGTTGAATCCAAAGCTTTCTCATAAACTTTCCGAGACTACCTCGTAACTTTCCTCCTTTACCCGTTGCCGTAATGTCAGTTCACTTGACCTACCCGCATGTATGCCACCTCCCCCACTCATATCCAGAGCAGTTAATACTCGACAGTCTTCTGAATCGCAGGCTTATTATGAGGCGACCAGGAACTCAAGGGTGGGCCGCTTTGAAGCCTCCTTCTTTCTTCATACTTTGGAACTCTTTATTTTATCGTGTCTTTCCTCATAACTACGAGCTGTCACTTTTCAACTAAAAGATCTTTCATTTTCTCAGAAATCCCTAATTACTCTTCTATGTCTCTCTTTTCTGTTTCATAAATCTATAAACATTTCGACTTGGGCCAGGCTTTGAAGTGTGCGTCTGTGCCAGGTGCCTTCAACATAAAAAGAACCCTAATAATTACGAGTATATAGCACCATCTCACAAGGTGAGGACTTAGTTATCATTATGTTTTTTCCGATATCATCTTGCTCATTATAATTACCCTTATCGCCTTTCATACACAAGGGGGTTCATTACACAATAACGCCAGGAATCCGCGAACCTCTGGTACCTATAATCCGGCCACGCATACAAGCTTTTTATTAATATAAATTCCGTATTTTTTACCTTTCTCCTTAAAAAGGTTTGGGACAAGCTAAGTATACCTGAAAAATATCGGATCACCAAACGTATTTCAGGGTTACAATTTTCCTAATTTAGGACATCCTAACTAAGTAAAAGGCTTTGAATTAATTTACGTTTCGTTAGTTTTTGTTTTTATCAAAATATTATATCATAAACAACTGCGTATATTTCAGCTCAACCAAAGGATCAAAGATAATTGCTTTTAGCGGTTATATGTTGAAATATATAAGTATTTATAAACAAATTTAACTGAATATTTAAGTTAGGATAACAATGAGTAGTGAGTGACCTTAAATCTGTATTATAAAGACCAGTTTCCACGAGATTTCATCATATCCAGAGATACCGCAAAGCAACCACAATGGCTGATCACAATGAATGGCAGCTGCGTTCATGACTTTGAGAGTGCAGGATTTCGCCACCCATGCTTACCGCTAATTCGCTTGATACACAATGAATGCAGGCAGAGAAGGATCGAATAGAAAGATGTGGCTATTGAAAACAGTCCCTCCCAACAGGCAACCCACCTCGAATTCTATGACAGTACTAACCAAGATGCACAAAAACTTAATTTTAAAAGAATTTCTGGGGGAAATCCTTCAAGCTGATGAGTATAGCACCATCACATCCGGTTTATGATGCAAGAATACTCTAATAGATCATTAAGAAGCCAGCCTAGTGGAAACAAGCCTTAAAGAGGACTAATCATTAACACCAACAAGTGAGTGTGGTAAATATGCCTGGTAGATGGATCTTAGCTCAGTTAAGGACAAAGAAGCGTCCTCTAGGTATGCTAGATAAAAAATGAAGGTCGCTACTTTTTGCTATATCAACAACATACTATGGCTACTGACAGGGTAGGATATCTGAGAGTAGTACTCCTGTCTATTAGTTTTTTGTACAAATATTGTGTATCAGAGGAGATAATTTAACTATTGCAGATTTCAGCGGTTATTTCCATAAAGATAATTTGGAAAATCCTACACGAGTGCATGATTCTGTCGACAAGAAAAAAAACATCCGACGCGACTGTTAATAGTGCTCGTAATTCTCCAAGAGTGTGAATAATACCTTTTCGATCACAGCTTCGATAAATTCAATCACTTTCCCCTCCATATTTTCGGACGAGTGCTCGATCAAGGTTTTGATATTGTTGGTGAAGCGAACCGATGCGTCTTGGCCGCCGGTTTGAGACATCTGGACTTTTTCGCTGAGGAAGCGAACTCCGAAGGCGTCCGGCAGGCGGGTCAACTCGTCCCGCACCCTCTCGATGTTGTTCAGTCCAGTGCAGATCTGGTCATGGGGAGAGGAAGACGTTGTTGAATGACCCAGAAATATCGGGTTGAAGCAAGTGGAACAAGTAGGGAGAAAATAGAACACACAGAGGGGGCTTCAAATTAAACCATCTCCCCAAAAAGAGAGGTCGGCACGTAACTACTCTTTTTGTAGTAATGCGGTGCTATGTATTGTAGCATTTGGTCCAGCCACAGTTTATCCCTCGCAGAAGGCATAAAGCACGCATCCTCACGAACTCAATTCATACAAACAAAATATCATCCACATACTCTTCAGTCAGCCATTTTTCTCTTGACCACACATTCACATACTCAATCTACCTTTTGTGTGATCTTCCAAACCTTCATCCACCCTATCTAACACTAACCATCGTATATTTGCTTTACAATTCTATTACCATCCATTCTTCTTAAATGACCATACCACATCAGAACACTCACACCCTAAACATATCTTACCAACTAGCTCCGCACTTTATCTCCACTTCTCAAATCAAAACACTCCTCTAGAATAGACCACTTACATTCATGATCTTTCATTCTACTTTCATACCATCGACACACTCCCATAATCCAACGTTGGCACCACCACACTCTCAAGCCGCTTCCTGCAACATTCCTCAATCAAGCAGCAAAGCTCTCATCGCCACGAAGACATTATTACCATTTAAAACGTATGGTTGACTTCTGGTTCTTTTTTACCAATATCCTACAAGATGGACGGGAAGTCCAGGACAGTCTAATTCGAGTTTATCTCCTCATATGATCAAGATGGAGATCAATAAACTCTAATTGGACTGTCCGGGGACTTTGCGTCGACCCTGTTGATACTTCTCACTTGTTCAATTTATTCCCGTAATTTGAAGTGCAAAACCATACAGGGTCTATCCCAAAGAGAGTTTGTAAGGAAGAAGTTTACGATAAAGTGAAAATGTGTGGAAGATAAGGCCCAGACCTGCAGATTCCCCTGCGGCATTGAGGCCAGGAAAAAAGACAATTATCCAGATACCAGTGGCAGCATGGTTGATCATGCTACATCAAACATTCCCTTGCGGGTGCCCCACTTGTTCAATGACAAGACCAATGACTCTTAGTATCACACACCGGCGGGATCCGCACCCCCAGCTACCATCGGATTACAGTTTTCTGGATTTTGTTGTCGCTCCTTTCTAACACATGCCCAGTAAAAGGCTTTGATCCCAATTTCCAAATCCCTCTCAAAATAAGCCCCCACCCCCTCCTCCTGGTATTAGCATCTAAAAACTTAGAAAAACCCCTCCCTCACCAAGTTCACATCCTTTCACATTTGTAATTCTCTCATTACTCCAGCCACCCATAAATATGTCAAAAGGTTGGAGCTGCATCACACAATATTATCATACCCTCTCCCCCCCCCTCGTCCACGTATGGGGGCCATTATTCTCTCGAACGCACTCATACTTCTAACCTAAATACTCTTCACACCCTTTAATTGTTTACCAGTCACTCCATACATTCTTGAAACCTGTCATAATGTCTCCCTATCTCTGCGATCAAGTTCCCAGACTCATGTACCCACCACACAGTCTCTGTCTCGTCTCTTATCCCTTATTTTTTTCGATCACTGTCTTAATGCAAATACTTGATGCCCACGCCACGTACCCGCTCTAAACGCACCTTGCTTCTCCCCTATCTATCCCTTTGTTATCCTTCTTATTCGACCAACCAGAAATTTCAATGCACCTTTTGCCTAAAGAAGTCAAAAGACTTATTTATCACCTCTACTTCGTGCATTCACCTTTCTACCCTTTGCACTTATACATGCAACGCATTTATTACAGCATTCGCTCAGGAGACATACATTATATCACTTTCAATTAGCTTACAACACAGCCATCAGCCCCCTTCCATAACACAATCACCGCCTTTTTTTACCATCGCAGCGACTATATCATCTACTTCATCCGCATTTCGATTTTTTACACCTACATCACACTAACAACTCTTGCTAACCTACCTCTTCCATACCTTGATACAGCACTCGCTTTGCATCGATTAAGCCAATCATAATCACATCTACCATATTCATATTATTAAACTCATCAAAGTACCCTCGCTATCAACTTTTGACCTCTTCTTTGCTGATATATACTCTCCCATCTTTATCCTTGGTGTTCACCCATTTATTCTTCTCTTGGTCTCTACCCAATTCCTTGGAACTTCCTGTTCTAATTCGGATCTTCATTCGTCTTCTTTCAAAATACTACAGTCGGTGTTTGTTTCTCTGGTTAATCACACGTTTAACTATTCTTTTTCGCCCCCTTTTTAGGCGAATCCCCCTCACATTACAATGTGCACTATTAAGCATTTATAAGTGTGCCTCCATTCTTTTCTTTATTGTACTCTGCAGATCTTTCATCCACCATTTGCTTTCGTTTAGGTTTTAGCACCTACGCATACAGCCTCTTTCCAATTCCAATTAGCACTTTCTTACATTTTCTTATCATAAATTGTCCATAATGAAAGTAGGCCAATCAGTGTGAGTGTGATGTGTAGGTGGCTTGGGTGAGTGGGAAGAGAATAAAGGATGAGAAGAACCATACAGGGAAAAGTAGTTCCACTGAGTCTCGTTAAAAATAGCCCTGCAAAAGGGTTCCATAGTTTGGGAAGTTCCTTATTTGTTTTTGTCATTCGTAACCTTTTTCACAATCTTTGTTTCATTTATCAAAAAAGAGATAATGAACTTTCATCTTCGATAGACAAAGGTAGATTATATACAAAGAACATAAATCATGTGTACGACCAATCCAAAATGATGTCCCCCAAGGACCTACCCTTTCAACTCTACTTTTTAACTTATCCACTCAGGAGATTCCGCAATCACAAACTGCAATTATCTAAACAAATTTCTACGCTGACCATATTTGGATAACAGCACAAAATCCAGAAATGTAAACAGCAACTAGAACTCTAGAACGATACATAAACACACTAGAACATTGGCTCCCATTAAATTGAATAAGGAAATGCCTCCGCCCCCAATTTATCAGCAATTCTATTCATAGCAGATTTCCAAGAATAAACAAAACACCTTAGAATCAAACTGAATGACAACTGCCATTAACCAAAACTACCAACCTCCTGGGAATCACACTCAACACTCACATTCCCTTCGCCTCACGTGTAACTAACATACCCAACAAAGTTAAAAAGAAACTCAACGCTTTAAAAGCACTAACAAACATAACTTTAGGACAACATAGGGATTCCGTAATTGCACTATGCAAACAATTCATCTGCACTTCCATCAGTTACGCAGTGCCAACTTGGCACCAAAAAATTCCAAAAACCAACGCAGACAAACTAGACGAGTAAAAAAGGCACTAAAAAATGTCATAAGCTGCAAACAAACCACTCCCATTCCGCAACCACACGCAAAAACAAAAAATACTAACAATTGGAGTAGACTTAAACATGATAGGAATCCCACACTCCATCAGAGCACAAAACTAATCCCACCCCAACCATCATCTTACAAATAAAAACCCACCTCCGCCCAGACTCAAGAAAGTACCCCCAGCACATTATTACCAACACCAATACAATAACACTCCCCTCCCTCCACAAAGCACATTCTGATAAAACACAGCCACATTATCCTCACTTCCAGATACTTTAACAACCTCGGATAAACCATCCCTAACTAAAACACATCACCATATAGACAACTCAAAAGAATTATTACACAAGTCATGTTAGTCTAACTAAAATCAATGCCACTTCTCTGCCCTCAAAAATACAAGCACATAACAAGTCTCGCCCCAACACCAACTTAGACCAGATGTAACCTAGACCCGTAAGACACTAAAAACCTCCTCGACTTCTCTCACCTCACACAAGAAACGACCTGTGGACCCGCCCAGGCATGTGGTGGCTTGCTGGCACCCACGTCGATCAGTTGGGAGGGCAAGAAATAGAAGTTTCTATTCCTCCTCCTTTCCCTAATCTGGTGTCCTTCCCTAATTTCCCACAGAGTCGTTTCGCTGGACACCCCACTTTACTATCTATACTTTATTGATGAAAATATTAATGAAGTCCACCTCGCCTTTGTCAGTAGCCCATGGTTTAAATGTTGAGACCCCAGTGTCAGCTGCAGTATGGGCAACCATGATGCAGCTGAAAACTGGAGGATTGTGTCTTACCAACCTCAATGCTCAAAAGTGAATCTGGAACTATATACATATCTTCCATATATTTCCACCTCTTCCCTCTTTACCACTTTCTTTACAGTTCGTTCCTTACAAACTTCATGAGGGAGATGCCCTAGTTGGCCTTTGCTTCTTTATTTTAAGTAATTTCAACAACTTGATCTTAGCCCGCAATGCAGACTTCCACTTGCCGGGGACGTCTATCTGGTCAATCTTAGCGTGAGAGACAGGACGACGCACCTGCTGGGAAATGACGAGCTGATCCGCAGTGCTTTGCGAGCTGAACAGCCCCTCCACTTTCTTCTTCAAGAGGTCCGCGTATCTCATCCCGTACGAACAAATGTCCTCGAGGATTTTGGCCAACAGGATGGTGCTGTTCTCGGGGTCTGGCCACTCCAATTTGTGCCACCAGATTTTGACCTGCGATCAACGGAGACACAGGAATTAAAAGAAAATTGCAGAGATTTAGCCTATGGTCAAATGACAGGAAAGACTGGACCAACGATCAATGGTTCACGGGAACATATAACATAGGATCAAAGTTGTTAAGAAATTTGGACTTTAACAAACAAGCAAATATGTTGTTTTTTCTTTTAAGGAAACTGACACCAAGAGCATAAGTGCCACAATCAAATTACCCTATTACTAGGTTTAGTTAAAAAAACACAGAGGTATTTGAGCTATGGTTAGGTGATGAGAGAGAAAATTGTCCTGTAATTAAAATATTTCTGTGCTGAGTTCTCCGTTGGCTTTTGTTTTATTGTTGTTGTTCCCCAGAGCCTGTTATTCTACAAACCTGGTATCGTGCAGGCACCTAACAACCACTATCGGGTCTTTGCATAGTTGTAGAATGTATTGGTTGTGTTGCGTCTTTGTTCTGGGATTAGATGTCATAATATATTACAAGCATTACTCGGATTATAGTTTGGGAAGTGCTGAGACTGAGAGATAAAGGGTTTAGGAAACGGTCATATCCTGTTTGTAAAGTTGGAAGTAAATCAAGTAAAGAAGTACAATAAGAGATATAAAGAAAGAATGCTAGAAAAGTGAAAGGTCCAAATCTTTTAATTCATTGTTTTTTTAGTTATTAAATGCTCTTCTCTTAGTCTTTATATTTGTTCAAGCTTGTTTATTTTGGTATTTATATATTTTTTTACAAAGAAAATATCTTCTTGTAAGGTCCTGTGAATGTTGGGATAATGGTGCTTTGTTCTGGTTGCGCCTATGATATTTTACTAAGTATTCGTCTGTAAGAATTCCATTATTATTTTCCCAGTACATAGCTCAGTGTTGTATTATCTTGAACTAAACGAGTCTGGATTTCGTTGAGTAGAGAAACAGTGAGATAACTAGCGTCAAGTAGTGTTCTTTTGTTTTTTCAGCAGATATTTTGAAGCATACAGTGTGCCTAGATTTTTTTATTTTTTTTTTTGCTAAATTCGCCCTATTTGTTTCATGTGTCGCGTATCATCTCGATGAAATTTGGAGTACAAGAAAATGACCATTAGTAGTGTAATCGGTTCGTTTTGCATCAACCATAATTGTTTCTATAATATTTCTCGAGATAAATATGAATTTACTGATGCTGCTGCCATTTTCGTTGATTTTTTTAGGCGCAGCTACGATTGGGTCGTATCATCTGAGAACTGGATATGGACTGCGATGGGATGGACTTTGATAGATCGTGCTTATATATGGTATAAGGCATGAGTGACAGACAGCTTACCTGCGGTATGCCTTCCCTGAAGGAAAAATATGGATCATGGTGGTTTCCTATGATGATATGGGCTTTCTGCCACTTATAAAACTGCATAGCAATCTCATACTTTTTTTCATTTGATCCAAGGTGGATAACTTTGAATTTTAATATGTCTCTCCAGACCTTGTCGAAGGCTTGTTTGACATCTCTAGCCTCCACTTCGAATATGATTTTTTTTTATGCTTTAAACGTTTTGATCACGATAAGCCTCAAAACAGTTTGAGTTGCTTTTCCTTTGCGGAAACCTAACTCTTTGTTCACTATATTTGCCATTCTCATCTAGAAATCTGATCAGTCATCAACAGGGGATCTTTTCCATTACCTTCCCTACAAAGTTGAGAAGAGAAATAGATCTAAAATGTTAACTGCTGTTTGAGTTTTGCCCGGCTCGGGAAAAATCACTTTAGCCCATTTGAATAGGTCCGGGAAGTACCCATGGTCCACTTATCCTTGAAGAGCTTTAGTATTCTGGTAGATTAACGAAGTTGCGTTTCGTTAATCCTGACCATTCTGTGACTTTCGTTTTAAATAAAATGCACTGACGTAGTTAGGCTATGCGTTTACGATAGCAATATCTTACCCCGTTGATTTTGAATCGTAACCGCATCCTAACTGCCTCAGTGGGGCCTCTCACGGAGGGTTAAAAACAATCCCGTGCCAGGGACGAGGGATAACGAATTCGTGTTTGGGACGGAAAAAGTGAAGGTTAATAGACCAATTGAAACAGTCATTGGGGGTCTGTTAGATTGGTCATTTGGATAAACGCACTTCCTTGGTGTGCATGAGACTCCCTCCCCCCCCCCCCCCAAGCGTGCAGGAAGAAAAATAAATAGGGCGAAATATTGCCCTCGTAACTGCATACCCTGTAGCTTTTAGTTTGAAGGAATGAATCGCTTTCAATAATCCAATCTTAGTTATGGACGATTGATAAAGTTTTCTCTTTTTAGTTCTACTCTCCCGGTGGGATAGGTTTTATCATTCTTATTCTCCAATTCCTCCATTATTATCTTTTCAAATTTTAGATCAAAGTTTGCGTTATCCCCCTAGTTATTAGTGAAGACCTTTTCCTCCGGAATCTGTAAATAGTTCCACAATTTCTTCATCTTCTTGTGTATAATCAAATCCTTTGGAAATTCTCATGTGTTTAGGTTGTTGCTTACCTTTTAGGTGTTCTAATGACGACCACATTCCTTTCGATTTGACGAATTTTGAAGATATTTCATTAATTTATCCGGAAAAGTTTCGTCCTTTAATTTCTTCCCTTTAGAGTGATTCGGTTGGTCCTTAAGACGGCAGGCTTGACGTACACTGTCAACCAAACTGGGTTCTTCATAAAACCAGCACTCTGTGTATTTGCAAGTCTCAGTTGCAGTTGTATCGAGAATGTTGGGAAAATGCGTTGCACTGCGTCTTTTTCCTAGAGAGAAAGGGAGCACCTGTCTGTTTCGATCAGGCCAATGTGGTATTTGAATCTGCTTAATTTTTGGTGATGTCCAAAACCGGAGTCTTGGCTGGATGATCCGTGTGTGAAAGAGGAACATTTGCGATGATCTCCAATGGAATGGCATAGAGGAAGGCTTAAGACCGAGAAATTGGATGTTAGGTAAGTGGATTGTTTTAGTGGCCGTGATGGTCTGGTTTCGGGTAGGTAAGATTCCTTGGTGTACTAGGTTCTTGGAGTTTTATGCATGCCTAGTGAGGGTGGTTACATGTAATGGCTTTAGTCCCTCGCACTATGAATTAATTTGTGTTCCATGGAGTTCAGGATAGTGTTTGATGGGAATGACCTTTCTTTCACAGCGTAAGTGGTTTATCATGGTGTTGAGGAAACACCCCGAGGCTAACCAGAATGCCTTGGCTTCTGGAGTGTGATGAAGGAATTGGATGCGAGATTGGGTGACAATGTAGTAAAGGCAATGGCCAGCGTGTGGGCGTGTCATCATGCTTGTAAGTGTTGACGATAGTTTCATTAAACTGCCCAAATGTGGTTCCTGTGTTCATTTTTGTATTAGTTTTGTCTGCTGTTTCATGTGTTGTGGAAAGGCTTAAATGAGTCAACTTTTCACTTACGTCCGTAAATATCCCAGAAACGTCTGTTGCTGAGGAGCTGAACTTGCAGTACTCATCGACGTGTACCAGATTATCCAACTCGACAGCTCGCTCGATCATTTGCAGGGCTCGCTTTCTAGCTAGGTCGACCCACCGCCTCACACCTCGATTAAACCACCGGTGGTACTCATAGATACCAGACTCCTTCCTTATTTCGATGGGAAGATCTATCCCCAACCTGCGAAAGGAAATAAAGCCATGAAAAAAACTCAGTTTCTTTGATCTTCATAAAATGATGAAGACACAAATATTCCGCTGCTAATTGTTCGCATATGTACTGTTTTCTACTGCCATTCGCACAGGCAGGTGGCTATCTCAGTGGGGACCTAGTTTACAGTGGAATTCGAACCACATTGTGTCACAATCTATGGCAGCTGTTACTTTTCCTATAGTCTCAATTACAAGACCGACTCGGGGACATTTTATATTTAAGAGAAAAAAACGAAAACCAACACTAGAATCGCAGTTTCAAAGTTTTTAAAAGGAGGTTTGCGACGAAAGAGGGTTTGCTTAGGAGTAGTTCTGATTTATGGAAATGAAATAACCCCAGTAACCAAAAGAGGAAACTAAGTTTGTGTCCTGAATTTGGAGGAAGCAGAACTTTCCTAAAGCGTTCAGAAACCGTATTCGAAGCCGCAGTTTCTAACTATTCATTAATCAAAGCAAACTAGGAGCAAATGACGCGTTCGGAAGGACAGCGAAATAAAGAGAAGAATAGGGGCTTGTAAACATCAGTAATGTGAACGAGAGAGTAATTGTCAGTGAAAAGGTTAAAATTAGTAGGGAGACAAATTTGATGAAGTGTATAATGTAGAATGTAAGCAGAAGTGAATGTGAATAAGAAATATTTGGTTGATGCAATTGGGTGCTCTATCAGCGTATGGAAAGGATAAGCTTTGAGAACTCTTAAGAGTTGGATAGGCAGTAGCGTGGTTGACAAAGTAGCCCAGATGTTAAAAACTGGCTGTGATTGTGTGTAATGAACTGGATCGGTTGGTTGTTAAATCCTTTAAGGATGAAAGAGTGCATGAGTAGTGGAATAATGTAGTTGTTGGCATCTCTCTGTCGACAATGGCGTTTGCACCAAGAGAGGCAAATGCAATACCAAATAGGGGTGAAGTATATTGAATGTTGTAGGTAAGTTGCATGAAAGATTCTGATTTAGAATGTAAATGACTCGAAATGATCGGAGAACGGCATGGTGAATTGTAAGCGGGGTTGGATGCTGTGTGGATCAGTTGTTTGCGTTGAGATAGAGAGCTGCCTGAGTAAGCACGGGGTAATCGGCATATGACATATGCTGGATTCATGCATCTGGAGAAAGAGATTGAATTTGTAGATAATAAAGTTTTATGACAATTTCTATAAATGTAATGAGAGAGTCGTGAACTGATGGTGAGAGAAGTTTTTATGTTGGTAGTAAGATGTCAATTAGGGTGAAAGGTGGCAGAAGTGAAAGGTTTAATATATACATGTGGGTTTATTAGGAAAGGGTGTATGATGTTAATGTCTTATTAATATCCTTATGCACGTTGTGTTTCCAAAAAAACACGAGTAGGGGTGAAGGGCTAACGTGTGAGATTGTTGAGAAATGGTAGGGCATAGGGGCTGATGATCTGGTGTTAGTGTTTGGAAGTTAGTTTAATTTGGAAATGATGATTAAAACGTTTGAAAAGCTATACAAGAGGAGAATTCTAAATGTAAATACAGAGAAGAGAAAAATTATGCTGTTTTGGGCCCAAAATAAGGTGGGTTTCGAGGTTAGATTCCTCGGTGTGGCGGTGGAACAAGTATTTAATGTATGATGTGAACGATAATGATTCTGATAATGCAGAAAGGGATAATGGGGTTATAAAAGAAAAGCCTCCTTATGGTGAGGCTATAGCCCCTCACTACATGGAGATATATGGGAACATACTTGTTAATCCTGCCGAGATTGACGTATAACTGCCACAGATTCGTTCCATCCTGCAGGGTATAGGACGGCTTCCCGTCGTCGATATCCTCCGTCTGCTGCTCGGAGATGTTCTCGAGGTGGTTGTACAGGTTGAGGATCGGCGGGTGGACGCAGTGCTTCAGTTTCTTCGTCGCCAGTAAATACATCTCTCTGAACAGCTTGATGTTCATTTCTCTGAAAGATAATAAAGGGCAGGTAAACAACAGGGTAGTTTACCTACAAGTGCTGGGATTGTCTACCTCAAGGGGGTATTTATTACAGCTCTCATTTAGAGCAGCTTTGTAGTAGTGGAAAATGCAATGAGGTAGACCAAGAAAAACTCAAGGGTATTTAGTGAGTCTAATTGTTAAGAACTTTGTTTTATAATTTGAGGGAGTTTCCGAAAATAAGTATGGGTAGGGTTTAGCCACCACTGCGGAACCTAGTTTAAGTGGGGTCCGAACCAAAGGTCTAAAGGACATGGCAGCCTCCATGAATCCGAACTCCATCCGGCCACTAAACAAACTCGATGCGACTTAACTTCACTCACATCAGAAGGGGGTGTTTCATGCGGTTATTATTATTATTCCCACTCCGAGAGAGATCACTTGTACCACTAGGGCAACGGATGGGGAGCAACTCTCCCTAACCTGAACCCTTTCCCCGATGAACGCAGCTCTCCTCATCATGGAGAGAGGTGAAGGAGACTCGAAGAGGGGTCTTACTTGAGCTGACCTCTGGAGGAGGATCATGTGCCCTTCCGGACCCAATGAGGATTTACAGCTACATAACTTTCACACATTACCACTCATTACAAACTTTCTGCGGGAGATGCCATATTACATTTTAAATTCGAGGTGAAAAAACAAACTTACTTGTGCAAGCTTTGTTAGACCTGACAACATGGGAAAGATGGCGTTAAACACCATCCCCCATCTAATCTTACTTGAGCAAAATCGGACTGTAGAAGGATTGAATTTCACACAGGAAGTCGTACACGTCCGAAGTGATGGCGATGATGCTCTGGACTTCGATCTCCTTCTTCGTTTCCCCTTTGAGGTGGCGCTCCAACAATTCCGTCCACCTGCGTGTGAAAGGAAGGCGATCATAGAGACGGGGGGCCCACCCCCACAAGTAACATTCAAATCAGCGCAACTTAACCCTAGAAGTGCGGCGTGGCGCAGATTGTGCCGCGAGCTCGGTCTCTCAAATGCATCGGCACAAAATGTGTCACAACAAATCACGATAAAATACTCAGTGAAAATCTTCACCCTCTACCAGTTTCACCCAAAGTGTGGTTGGTGCACAAAATTGGCCATTCAGAAATATGGGGTGTTATGTGCTGGTAACACCTCTTCCAGTCAGAGTTGACCCCTGTGCAGCTGGTCCATATCACGCCCCCTCAAAACCGCCCTCCATACACATTATCATCCAATTCTTCATCTGTCAAACCTTTCTTTCTCTCTCTCAATCACATATTCACCTATTCTCACTCCCTTACACTTACTCTTCAGTATTCTGCGTACAAGTGTAGTTCCTTTCTTCTCCTTTGCCCAATTCACCTCACACGCTTCCAGTCAAAACCTCATTCCCACTTCTCTCTACGCCATACACATCTGGTTCTTTCGCACACGGAGTATATCTCTCACGCTGTTCATTTGCACCACTCTCAAGATCTTTCCTTCTCCTCCCATACCAGTCTCACTCCCATACAACAACGTTGCCACCCCAATAACTCTCAAGCTTCCTAGTATATTTAACACTCAAACCATTACCATTTCCTAACTTAATTACGTTAGATTTTCCTACCATTTAAATCCTTGTGGTTGCAATCTGGTTCGCCTCTACCCCGATCCTTTACACTGCATCCTAAATTTTTATTTCGAGGAGAACTGTGTTGGGTGAAGATCGAAAATTTGATTTCCTTTGTTTGTCCTGCTTCACATTACACCTCAGCTCTCGATAAGGAAAGAAGTGCAACGTTTCACGCAGGTCAGATTCGACCTCATCCAATTTCAAGTGAGGTGGAGGGACGTTGGATCCTCTCGCATCCAATACTTGAAGGAGGATCAGTGATTATTTATCTTTCACACATCTCCACTTACTATTTCTTCATCACTTTCTTAAAAGAATTTACCTTACCAACTTTCAGGCGGAGATGACCTTGTGGTATTCCGCTTTAAATTCAAGAGGGAAATGGGGACTTTGGTTATCCCTCACTACTAGATCGAATGTGTGTCTAGTCCAGCACTTAAATGTGGTTTGGAGGAGAAGTCTTGGGAATCCTAAAGACATTTTTTCCATCTACCAACTCATTATTTTTCCGAAATTGACTTAATCAAGGTTGTAATTAAAATGTCTTAAGTGGGATTGAAACTAAGGCAACAACAAGGAAAAGGTCAAATTAGACCATCAAAAACCTACCAAATTTTCATATAGACCATTAAAGCCTCTTTGACTTCATTCTTTAGATTCTTAATTTCTTTCCTTTCGAGAAGACCGATCGATTCTTTGTGATTCTCCAGCGCCAAAAAGATGCTGGAAAAAATGCAGAAAGATTATCCCGGAGGCGTCAAGGAGGAGATAAATGATTTTAATCATTAATTGTTTCCATGCATCAAACTGCAATTAAAAGTGTTCTTGTCTCCAAGCAGAAATTAGCTTAAAATAAACTATTAAGAATTGCGACAGGGCGCCTACCCAAACGTCTGAGCAGGAAACGATTTTCAGTACATTTATATTCTGTTGGAATTGATTTATAAGATAAAATTTTCTTTATATTAAACACACTGCCAATAAATAAATACAAATTCTAAAGGTTGTCAAGAAATTAATTTTTTTAGAAAACATAAAAATTATGCTCCATATTTACTGCAATCTGTTTATAGATAACTTTAGAAATGCCTATGCCTTTTTAACCTACAAAAATCGTTTGTAAATGCTACATGAACTGTGTGAAAGACAACGTTTACAAAGTGAGAATATTGCTTCAGTTCGATTGGCTTGAAATACACGTGATAGAATTATTAGAGGGGATGAAGAGCAGGGGTTCTGTACTGCAATATTAAGCGCACGAAATAATGGTTTGATCCAAAATAAAAATCCATTCCTATTCCTTATTTTTTATTAACTAAATAATACACAAGCAGTTACTGAAGACCTAAGTGTTCACATTTGCATCATTTAAATGTTCAACAATTGCAACGTCTAAATGTTCAATAATTCCAACGTTTAAATGTTCTTCAATTGCAACATATACATGTTCAACAATTGTAACGTTTAAATGAATCTCTTGAACAAAAACACCCATGACTGGACAACCGAAAGGGTGTCCTTCTCCTTCAGGGTAAGGCAAATTTGACCCAAGGAAACATTAATGGGTTAAGCTGCGAAGTTCATCCTCCTCCTCTATATTCACCAGCCCCTGCATCAATTACCATTTATATCAGCATTGCAATATCTCCTTAATGCCAAAGTTTACTCTGATCTGGAAGTGGATAAGGATATACAATCATATACTTCAACAAAACCGAATAAATTCTTCACGAAAGGAGCTATCCCCTGCTTGGTTAAGCAATGAGAGAGTATTGTCAATAATGATGGAAGCCACTTTGGTGAATAAATGTATCTTTTCTATATTAAAAATGATTTTACTTTCATATAAAAAAATTCTTAAAGAAGAACCGATAAACAGCCTATATTTAATTTGGGACGAGCAAATTGCCAAACTGAATTTGACGCTTCCATGAGAATATTATTCAGCTGTGACATGGGATCCAAGCTTAGCATTTTTGCCTATTTCAAACAATGCTGCTGTCATATCCCGTTGCCTTCTACTGCATCTCCAGTTTTTCTTCATAAATCGAAACATACATTAACTCACTTATGAGTCAATAAATTAACTCAAGTATTTAGATGCGAAAAGTGGAAAGTTTTCAACAAAATCAATTTTTAATGTTATTACTCTAGCCGAACTAGTAGTCATACTTTCTATTCCAGGGATCACCCGTTCAATTTTCAACTATTTTGACTTACTCTACTGTGTATGCAAACTGTTGTTTTGCAACGACCCCCGATTGTGGAGGAAAGCTCTTGTTTAAGGTGCGAATACGCTGAATGCTGTTATCGATCCAGATGGCATAGGAGTCCGCCAAGCTTTCGATGGCAGAGACATCGTATACACCGTCGGTCAGATGCTTCTGAACGATTTTCAACTGGTTCAGGAGCCAACCCCCATCCACGGTCGGAACTCTGGACACAACGATCCACCAAGACAAGTTCTGAAGTGCTGGCTTAAGACCCAAGATAATGGCATGCTGTACAACCGCTGCATTGGCTTCTGGAGATAGTTGTCCGTGCCACGGAATATGAACGATATCTTCTTCCTGAAGGAAAAATAAATGCCCATATACTTGAGGAAGATAATAAGGGACGCTGTCATGGCAAACATGGCGGAGCTGGTTTTGGGGGATTGAAAACTTACAAAGATTTGGGAAATAAAACGTCTAAGGTTAATGAGAGGAACAGAATTACGGACACTAAAGAGGGACTTAAGTTACATTCAATATTATTGCGACTAATCCTTTATCAATTCATACTTTGCAGATTATTTCGGGGACCCGGGGGGGGGGTGAATTTGAAGTGTAATAGAGATCTGTAATGAAAGTGAAAATGTGTGAAAGATATATAGCGGCAGAGCCTCCTGCATACATTGGGCCCAAGAGGATACATAGCCTCCAGGTGTCACTTTGCATTCCCCTGGGGAGGGGGGGGGGGCTTTGTAGAGTATGATGAACGTACTGATTGCAGAAATTGTGTCTCAATAGGTCTTAATTAGATACTAGATGTTTAATGGGAGTTGTATTCCGATATCCTAAAGATCCGAGCTATCACTTCACACTTCAGTGTATCACCGACCACGGACTGCAGCACAGTGGTGGGTTAAGACAGAATGGTAGAACACGATGATAGGTTAAAGCGATGGACAGACAATACCTGGAATTCCAATAAGGTGATTCGGACTTTTGTGTACCAGTGCTCATGATATTAGTTCGTGCAGGCTTCTAATATGCCTACCCAGCCCCAGCACACAGGAGTGTTGAGTTAGAGTAACTGGCCCTCCTTTCACACCTTTATCTTATAATTACACTTTTATCTCGTTCTGTCGGCACTCTGCACATTTTTTGTCAGATAAATGCCTAACTATGCGTGACAGAAGTGCAAAACAACTTAAAACTGCCCGTAAATACCTTTTAACACGTACACACATCCACTTCTTGTACCAATTCCCCCTAAGCTTCACTACACCGCATCCCTTGTTTATAAAGGGGTTCAACGGTTGTTACCGTGTTGTTGTTGGTAGCAGTCTTGATGTGATGGTAGATGAGTCTGGCGAGGATGGCATCGTGACTCCTCTGCGCCTCGAGTCCAGAGACGCTCTTGAGGGAGGCGGTGACGAAGGCGTTAACCAAGAGGGAGCCTCGCTGCTTCACCCCCTCCCTCAACGGGTCCTTGACGATCGGGAACCAGTCATTGAGGCCCCTCTCCCGGATGTCCTGACCACAGAAATGGAATAATAATTGTCATTATTATAATTCCAAGGATAATACTATTATTAATAGTATTATCATTCGAATTATTATTATAGGCCCGCGATTAAAAGCAAATTATTCTGATAGCAGTAGCCGTAATAGTAGGAGGAGTACGGTGTGCCACGCGCGTCACCTTGAGTGGCACCGTTACGGATCCGAGAAGGTGGTGCTCATGCTTGTGGGCGATGGCGGTGGTGCCTTTGATGAGGCGAGAGAAACTGGCCAAATCCTTCACCGCCAACACCTGGCTCGTCAGCTTCGGGTCGAAGTCGTGCCTGCGAAAAGAACCAAAATCAAAACCACTCAGCCACTCGGCGCAAGTCTCTAGCTACCACCTCTACCCACACACAGGAAAGTGGGCCGGGGGTCTTTCGGAGTACAAGGGCCATTGTGTCTTCGCAATTTCGACCGGGCATCTCTGCTTGAAATCCCACCATTAGTTTTTGCTTTATTATTTTTTTATTCATCTATCGCTTCTACTCATTCGTTTGTTATTCTTTCGTATGTGTTTCTCTGGTTGACTTACACAAATTTCACATTGAACAATAGCAAGTAACAATCCAAATTTTCATCTTAGCAACAGCCATTATTTTTCTATCATTTAGAAGCAACACTAGAGAGCGCCAGGGCCGTATCATAAGGCTGACTAAGCTAAAGGCTAGGCCCAACAAAGGCACGGGGTCCTTGCAACCTCTTTTCAGTTGGGCAAAAATTATGCAACTATGTTTATATGTATATCGAAAACTAGAAATTATTATTCCTATTATCATTATTATTATTATAAATATTATAATTACTATTAGAATGGGATTTAAGATAACTACAGAAGTGAATTTTCATTACAGTATATTACAATTTCATTACTGACAATTTCATCTTTATAATACCGTAATAGTATTTTATGTTTTTGGCAAAACAGTATAACATCTCTGTCTGTCTGTCTCTCTGGTATGTATGTATGTCTGTCTGTCTGTCTGTCTGTCTGTCTGTCTGTCTGTCTGTCTGTTTCTCTCTTTCTCTTAGAAACTCCATTAATAATTTATTTTGTAATATTATTTTAATAAATTATACGAAAGAAAAGGGATATAGGCATGGGTTAATACGGCATTGGGAAGAAGAGGCAATTTTGTAGTCTTAAATGATATATAAACTGAGTTAATTTAATTAATTGACGAGGGTCAATTGACGACTCACCAGATTTGCAGTTTCACAATATCTTGATTCAAGTTTTTGACTTTTCTGAAACAGAAAAAAAGGAACTTGACTCTTTTCCCGAGTGTATTAATCGCAAAGGCCGGAAGGGCGAGGTAAGGAGAGTTGCGTCCCCTTAATGTTTAGCAGATCCGAGTAAGCTATGATGTTCCTCCTAGACATTATTAATTCCCATAACTTCACAAGATTTACCACAAACCATTTTTTTTTCCATTTTTCGGAAGAAAACGATGCCATTTATTTAAACCTATATATATATATATATATATATATATATATATATATATATATATATATATAGTTAGAAAGAGTTTGAATCTTCGATAATCATATTAATTTGCAAAACGTTTAATTTTCATTAAAAATTTGAATAATTAAATAACAAACATGTTCATTCTCAATTCTGGTGGTTTTTTTTTAGAAATTATCTCGAAATTTTACCAAGTTAAAATATAATGTTATGGATTCATTTATTTATAAATATTAATAATATATATTTAGTATATATATATATGTATATATATATATATATATATATATATATATATATATATATATATATATATTGTTTAAAAAATAAATATGAAAAGAATCACTCAAGCCATAAGGTGTGGGCCGATTAAGCGCCAATCTACACCTTATTTTCATATTCACTTTATAACAATGTGGCACTAAATGCTGTAGCATCTATTTACTTATTTAAATAAATAAATAAACCCTAAACAAAACTCTTCTTTCTAATAAGTTTCCTCTTCCGGCAACCCGACCGAATATTTCCTCGATCACGTAATTCCACCCCCCCCCCCTCGATGGTGCTCCCAACTAAGATCTTTGGGGAAATACGAATTGGTGGAAGACCACAATAACCAACGGAAATAGTACTTTCAACCAGATCTAAATCCCAAAAGTATATGAGTGTTGAAAAGAATTTTGCAGTTCATCTTGACTCTCGTCGTTTGCTTGGATTATTATTATTGTGAAATTTACTTACAATTTGAACTCTTCTTTCCATTTGGGATTGAGGGTCTCGTGTTGAGTGGTCGTTCGGTAGTTCTGGCCAGTGCCAGGAATATCAATGGTCACGTACGGGTTGCTGCCCCCTGGAAGGAAGAGATCGTCAAGGAGTGACAGGTGATCGACCTGGCAATCAAGGAATTAGTCAGGCGTGGCAGAAATGAAGAAAAAGGATGAATGAGGAATAATATGAAAGGTTTTAATCGTGTGGATCATGAGGTATGTTGTAAACGTCCAGGTACAAAAATGTTGGGGTTAATTCATTTATGAGAAAAGATATGCGGTTGGTTTTGTGTTGGGACAAATCTCAACTGGTTATTTATGAAGGTTAGAGAAAAATGTAAAGATAAAAGGTGTTGAATTTTCGATACTATTTCAATTGATATTAGAGTAATTTTAATCAGGTCGTATAATTCTATGTCCATAGGTAAATATTTAAATGGACAAATAACAAAGAATGGTCACATCTGCTGCAGGGTCAGACTTTGAGACGTATGCTGCATATAAAGGATATTTGGACACTCTTTAAAGTTATATAGATGAAGCTATAAGAAGAAAATATGATTTCCCCCTTTGTTGGGGTAAGTGTTCTGGTGAATTTAAATGACCACACAAAAAAAGTCCATTTGTGTTAGGTCAGGAGATGTAGGTGACCATTCAACAAGACGACAACATCCACATGCACTATGCATTTCCCCGCTGCCGCACTTCGCAGTTTCAGCGTTGCTTTTTGCCAAGTACGGTAAAGTAGCGGAATGCTCTTCCTGCCGAAGTTGTGCAGGAAGATCTTAATATCTTTAAACGAGGTTGCAATACTAAATTAAGGGTAGGTGCTACTGCCTCATAATTTTAATATTGATTTGATTTTAATAATTTTAAACTTATTTATTTATTTATTTGCACATTTCAATTTCTTTCTTCTAGCATTCATTCCTTCTTACTTGACATATGGACACTTTGGAGGCTTGTTTTCAAGTTCATGGCCGCTAGGCTTTTCCCACAAGAATTTTGTGTCCATTATCTCAAATAATAATTTTATTTACCATTTTTCAAGCATCAAATATCGCTGTAAAACCCATAACTATTGAATCAGTTGTTAAAGAGCCCTTCTACCTGTATATGCATACACCCCCCCGGCCCAAACTAGAGAACAAAAGCTAAATTTCTTGAAATACTAGTCTAATTTCCTTTAAAATTGCACACAATATTTTTGGATATTTGCTTCTTATTTTGTCCAATTTTGATTTCATCGAACTAATAAAAAGTGTTATCAGGAAATTAATGCGGATTGAAGAAAGGATGCGTCCCAAACAGGAGAATGATTAGTAAAAATGCAGCTATAAAGAGGAAACAACATAATTATCTCATAAACAAAGTAACAAAATAGTAATAAGAAGTATGCATGAAATTGTTCTGAAAGTCGTGATCGCATCTTGGGCCGAGGGACTTCATCAATTTCTCGCTTTATTCCATTTGTCTTTCAAAATGGAATCTTCAACATTCCTTGGTTTGCCAACCATAAAGTTCTCATTGAGGATCTTTTATCAGTTTTAAATCGGGGTTAATTCGGGGATCGGCGTAGGCCACTTCATCACACCGATATCTTCAGCATCAAAGAACTCCTCTGTCTTTGCATTGTGGCACTGATCAATGGCCTGCAAGAAAATAGAACCACGTACTCCCGATATTCGCAAAGAGAGGACCACATCTTCTGAAGCAGATTCTTCTATAGCGCAGCGTTTACCCTACTGCGTAAACAGATGATCTGACAGACTCCCAACGCCTGAAGACATGACCCACACTATAAAGCTTCGTCTTTTCGGTGTAAATGGGATTCAATCTTTCTCCTTTACGACACTTTCCATGCTGCTTCTCATCTGATCTGAACGAATTAAATTTGCTTTCGCTACTGTAAAACATTTTTTCTCCCTATTCAGCACTCTACCGACATGCTCAATAACGAAGGCCAACCTAGCCGCTTTAATATTTCTACTTATTAGTGGTTTTCTAGTAAGGGGGTGAGCTATGAGTCCCACTTCAATCAAGCCACAGGAAGTCCGACGAGGCGCATTAAGGTTCATATTCTCGGCACCTTGTCCTAAAATGCCGCCTGCTGTCTCAAATATGTCCTTCCTCGCCATCTGTTTGCATCGTTCTATCGTCCTTGTGACTGTTTTTTCGAGGAAGAATCGTTCCTTTTGTTAGCTTGAAGGATTCGTTTCCTCACAGAGCTTTATTATAAGTGAAATCAAACTTTTTGACGGATTACAATGCCTTGGTATGTCAGAATGCTATTCCTTCACTCTTCTACTGGGCAACCTGCATTCTGAAATTTGTCGACCTTATCATGTCTCGTCATCTTGAGAATTAAGTAATAAATAACATTACTGGTAGTTCACAATACAGGTAGGGCAGTGTTTACATACAGACGTTACAATTTTTCACGTGCAAACTAAAAGTTGTTACTATTCTCTACTTTTGCACACATCCTTTCTTAAAATACATATTTCTTTCCTCATATTTTTTTATTCTGTTGTTTTAAATTATGAAACGGCCATTATTAAAAGTAAATTTCCAAAAATATTGTGTGCACTTTTCATGGAAATTAAACGAGCATTTTCAAGAAAATGACGATTTTGGTGTAACGTTATACCAGCCGGAAGCTTTGAAATAGTGGGGAAATAGCGATTGCTCGTTTGATAAAAAAATATCCTAAAGAAGAGCGTCCTTTCCTTCGAAGATTTTGATCTTTTAGGGGAAAAACAAGGAGAAAAATTCCCCGCTATCGATAAACTACAAGTTCTGATTGAGCATGGGCGAAACATTAATCCATTTAATCACGATCAAACGCCGCCTTATGAACCTAAATTCGTTTAGGAAAAACAACAAATAGTTGAGAGCAAATAAATGGGTCGTAGAAAACGAAGTGACCAAAACAAATTATTATCAGAGCCATTCTAATTTGGTAGATCTGGAAGGGCTGCAACTTCTGGTAAGTAGGTACTTCTGGTAGGTACTAACATATGACCTCGTGTCTCCAACTTTCTAAGAAGATTTCCCCCCATGGAGGGAAACAAAGAGTCAGCCGAATTGGACTAAGAATTAACTAACCTTTGACTGTCTTGGCACGGAGGTCCGACGCTTCGAGGATGTTCAAAGTCAACGTGACATTCGCGGCCTGCAATGGAGAAGGGGTGAAATAGAAAGGGGCTCGAGAAAAAATGGACAAAAGAAAGGTAGGCGCAATTTCTTAATCTCAACTACCCGCCGTTAATATGCATATCTACTAGTACCTTCATCACTCCTTTTACGTCACCATTCTTAACACGAAAGGTTTGACGAGAATGTCCCGGGTGGCTTTACTTATATATATATATATATATATATATATATATATATATATATATATATATATATATATATATATATATATATATTGGAGACGAAAGAAAAGTCGCAAAAAGCAGTGAAATCCATTTTTGTAAGAAGTTATATTAATTTCCTTTCAAGCTCTAGAAAATTATCAAAATTAGGTAAAGGTAAAGGCAATTTAAAAAAAAGAAGTGGTCAAATGAACCATAAAAGTCTGGTTTGTTTGAACCTTGCCATAGAACAAAGAAGTGAGACGAAATTCATATCAAACCACGCACTCGCACTCCGGCGTCGGATGGATGCACCCAACACGAAAAAGGTTAAGTAAAATAAAGAAGGCCACCCTCCTCCAAAAAGTGATGCAATCCTCAAGTCTAATTACACGAGTCCGTACCGAGTAAAGGGGACAAACGATAGCGACCACGCTCGTCCCGGTACCGGGAGGGACAACATGCGCTAAGATCACCCAGACCGGGACACTCAACAAAATGTGCCAAACAGTCTGAGGTCAACGCAGTCTTGGCAAGTGGTACTCGATCAAGTGGCGATGTGTCCTGCGAGTGTGCACAGTTCGAAGATGACAGATAACAACTTCAAACCATCGAGGCACTGGGGGTGAAGGGCACGTCCACGGGAACAATCGTGGCGGGATAGCACGCTACATTATGTTTCCATCGGCAGTATCCCATCTTCTTTGCCAGGCAAACCTGAGGGCAGACCAGATTCTTGCATGTAGTCCGCCAGTGTGAGGAAGAGCAAAACACTGGTCTAGTCGCTTAGTCCTCGCCGACTCTTTGCCGCCCTAATTCCCCGCAATCCCTATATGTTCAGGAACCCAGTAGATGATAATCTCGACCTCTTCCCAACTCAAGGTAACCGTAGCATAACGGATACCTAGAACCATGGGATACGGCGATAATAATGTACCGAGGTCATGGAGTCCAGAGTGACACGAATTGTGCCCCCCAAATGCCAAATGCAATACTCAATGCGCTATAGAATCTTTGGGAGTAGAGGCGTGGTGAAAAATATTCAAAGGTGGTTCCCTCAAGTGTGGCGTCATTGGCAAAATTATTGGCACCACCGGCTCGAAAGCTGCACCAAGCTATCGAAGGTATTTCGCACACTTAAACCAAAAGGGGTGAGAGCGGTTGTTGACGCCGAGCCTGCGCGTACAAGCGCGGAAGGCGCAGAGCAAGTGACATTACCTCAGCATCGCCAATCAGACTCTCAATAGGGGATGTGCGGAAGGCACTGGTCGCCAGACGGAGACCGGTGTGGTGGCTCGAGTCCACCTTCCGCAATACACATTCGGCTGCGGATGCATCCGTAGTCAAGCTTCGATCTAACAAAGGATCGGTAGGAAAATAAGGTAGTAGCCCTATCAGCACCAGAGATGCTGAACGTCATGGAACGACGAATGTCCATAGCGCGGGTCCAAGAGACTGTAAGGCTGCGAATATGAGCCTCCCAGGTGAGGTGTCAGTCGAAAACAAGACCAAAGTAAAGTGTCTCCAGTTGTGGGTTCGTTCTTGTTCTCATTACAGGTACTTTTTTGTTCTTTTTTCATGTTCTTTTAGTTCGAATTGTAGATTTTTGTTCTCATTGTTCCCACTATGGATTATTTCCCCCTTTTTGAGTTGTTTTAGTTCTCGTGGATTTTTTGTCTTGTCTGAGGTTCCTTTTAGCTCTCACTGAAGGTTCCTTTTGTTCTTGTGGATTCCTTTTGGCTTTGCCGTTGATTTGTTTATCTCGTTGTGGATTCTTCATATTGTTGCTGTTACTATTATTAAAAATGTGAGTTCATTTTAGTTCTTATTACGGATTATTATTATCGTCACTTCTTTTTGTTCTTGTCGTGGGTTACTTTTATTCCCGTTGGTAGTTTTTTTTGTCTTTTAATGGGGTGTATAAGTTCGAGGTGAGGAATACACCTCCATTTCTAGACAATCTCAGCCCAAATGGATTCTGTATTTTTTTTATCTTTTATTTTCTTAGCTCCGGAAATTTGTTTGTCCTTCTTCTCTCCTCGGGCATTTCTTGGCTTTTCGTTAAACCGTGTTCAAAAATCAGCTCTTCCTTATTTTCATAAGTGTCTGTACATTTGACATTCTCTTTGACCTGAAAAAAGCGGAAACTCCCAACTATTTTGAGCTAGAAAGCACTGCCGCGTGTAGCTTTCAATTTTCTGCCTTGAAATCGGCCAAAAGCACCAGCTCCCAGCTCTTTTGAATCATGTTTTTCAGTATAATTTTTTATCTAAACATGATGGAACGACAAATTAAGCATAAAATAAAGAAGCATAAAATTGATAATAATAATTAACAATAATAATTTATCTTTTTAAGGAAATAACAGAAACTCAATAAGAATATAGAACAATATCTGCGAGTTAAAACTTCACAATAGCATTAAGCAAGAAACTGAGGGAGCTCCGTGGGCACACAGTTGATATCTCAGAACCACCACATACTGACCATAGGCAGGTGTCAAGTAGGCCATCTACATAGCAGAAATCTCACTAAAACTTTCCTTGTTGAATAAATACCCTTCAGCTTTTCTCAGAGGTTCCCAGTATCTCACTAAAAGACAGGAGTAGAAGTATTTTTTTAATCTAAAGAATTTACCGAAAAATGCAGGGAGACCAAAGGTGCAGACCTTGCATCTGAAACAGTTGAATCTATCATCCAATTCTGGCAGAGAGCTAAGATCGATTTTTTTTTTTTATTTAGGGGCAATCTGGCGACTGCCCACTTGGGCATAAGTCGCTGCAATCAAACAGCCTAGCTCTAGGCTACTTTAAAATAAAATTTTGAAAACAAAACAATGATAAAATTGAAAGATGACAACAATTAGGAAGCAAGCTCCGGCGTCGGGGGGAGGTCCCCCTCCCCCCGTCGCAGGAGCGTGCGACCTACAAAGAAAACAATAACATAAAAAAACAACAAAACCAAATTAAATAAAAGAATGAAGGATGGCCACCCCCCAAAAGTCAACAAGTCCACCAGTCAATTTGCACGGACTCGTCCCAGTACAAAGGACAGACAGTAGCGACCCCTCCCATCCGGTACCGGGACAGGTAACGTGCGCGAAGATCACCCAGACCGGGACATTCGACAAGAATGTACCACCAGTCTAGGGGACGACGCAGTGGTCACAATAGGGCGCAGGCGAGCGCTCCATCAAATATCGATGCGTCACACGAGTGTGTAGGATTCGGAGACGAGAGAAAGCGACCTAAAGACGTCGCGGCATTGGGGGATAGGTCCATGGGAACAGTCGCGGCGCAATGGCACGCAACTTTAAGTTCCCTCCGACCGTCTCCCATCTTATTTGCCAAGCAGTCCGAAGAGCTGCCCGTATTCCTGCCATGTAGTCGGTGTGAGGAAGAGCGAAACGCTAAGCCGGTCGCAGAGTCGTCGCGGACTCTTTGGCGCCCTTATCGGCGCGCTCATTCCCTGCAATTCCTACATGTCCAGGAACTCAGCAGAAGATAATCTCGACATCCGCCCGGCTCGCCAAAACCGTGGCGTCATAGATATCGCGAACCGGGGTATGCGGAGATTCCAATGCCCCGAGTGCACCCAGGGCGATTTGTGAGTCGCTATAGATCACAATCCGGTCTCCGAACCAGGCACGTCGCGTAATCTCGCGTACCGAGTGGTGTATTGGCACCAGCTCGGCCGTGAAGACAGACGCAGCGCCTGGCAGAGCCCCGCTGACTTAAAACAGCGTGGAAGCCGAGCCCCTCTTCGGACTTGGAACCATCCGTATACACTGGCACGGTTCCAGCGTGACACGAGGTGTGCTCCAAAAAGGTCAAACGCAATACTCCCGGCGCCGTACAAGCTTTGGGAGCAGAGGCGTGGCGACAAAGAATCAAATGTGATACCATCCAGGGTGGCGTACTGGGCAGAGCCAGTGGCGCCACCGGCCCGAGAGCTATACCTAGCTCTCAAAGAAGTTTTCTGGCGTCTCTGGGCAGCATAGGCACCGTCGAGATCAGCTGCGGTTCAAGGGAGAGCTCTTGGCGACTGAGAGAGGCGCCGGGCTCGTGCGTACAGGCGAGTGATGCACTGTGCGCGGCGCAGAGCGAGTGGCATCTCCCCAGCATCGACCAATAGGCTCTCAATGGGGGAAGTGCGGAAGGCACCGGTCGCCAGGCGAAGGCCGGTGTGGTGGATCGAGTCCACCTTCCGCAATCAACGCTCAGCTGCGAATGCATAAAACTCGCATCCGTAGTCGAGCTTCAAACGAACAAAGGATCAATAAAAAAATAAGGCAGTAACCCTATCAGCGCCCCAAGCGCTGAACGTCACGAAACGGAGAATATCCATGGCACCGGTACAAGAGACCCTAAGGCTGCGAATATGAGCCTCCCAGGTGAGGCGTCAGTCAAATACAAGGCCAAAAGGAAACGGTGCAATTCAACCACTTCCAGGCGCACTCCATTAAGAAACAAATCTGGGTCGGGGTGTAGCCATGGATGGTGGAAGAAGTGCACAACCTTAGTCTTGGCCAAAGAAAACCGAAACCTGTGCGCTTCGGCATAGCGAGAGACGCGTTTCAATGCCTGTTGGAGTCGATGCTCCAGAGTTGGCATCTGGGCCGCGCCAAAAGAGATCGAAAGGTCGTCCACGTAGAGCGTAGCGAGAACATCTTCTGACAGCAACGAGGTGATGCCGTTGATGCTCAGGGCAAAGAGTGTGACACTGAGGATACTTCCTTGTGATACTCCATCTCCCTGGTCCATTAGGCTGGAAAGAGCTCCCCCCACCCGTACGCGGAATCGACGATCTCGCAAAAATCAAGATATAAACATTGGGAGGCGTCCCCTCGCCCCCATCATGTGGAGAGTCCCTATGATACCGTATCGCCATGCGGTATCATAGGCCTTCTCCAGATCGAAAAATACCGTGGCGTAGTGCTGTCTACGGTGGAAGGCCTCGCAGACGGCATTTTCCTGTCGGAACAGAGCATCCGACGTGGAGTGGAACTTGCGGAAACTGCACTGTGCAGAAGACAGATGGCCTCCGCTGTTCAGGAAAAAGGCTAATCTAACATTTACCAATTTCTCCATCAACTTGCACACGCAAGAGGTTAGAGAGATTGGGCGGAAACTGGCCGGAGTAGAGTGATCTCTCCCCGGTTTGCGAAAGGCGAGCACAGTAGCGATTTGCCGAGAATCTGGGAGGAGACCCTCCACCAAGATCCTGTTGAACAAATCTAACAGAAAGGCCATGCCTCGCTCACCCAGGTGTCGAAGCATGGCGTACGGGACATCATCCGGACCATGGGCGATGTTCGCGCACGAAGCAAGAGCGGAACGCAGCTCCCTCACAGTAAACCTGTCGTTGAAGGGTTCTCCGCCTCTGGAGGTAAAGTCCAGTCGGTGGCCTTCCACGAGATCACGACGTGCATTGAATGCTGGCGGAGCAGCATCCCGGCTAGAGAATGCGGAAAAAGTGGTCGCGAAGGATTCCGCCACGGACGCGGGGTCCGAGATTGCGTTCCAATCTCCTGGAAAACGGGAGGGGGGTCCTGCGAGAACTTGCCCCGAATCCTTTTGACTCGCTTCCACGACTCTGCTAGAGGGGTCTTCCCGTTAAGTGAAGACACGTATGCCCGCCAAGAAGAGCGGCGGGCGTGCTTCGAAATATACCGAAACATCGCCCTATCCCGAAGAAATTCACCGACAGTGAAATCGTTCGGGTGGCGCTTATAGCGCATATAGGCATAACGCTTCTGTTTGAGGAAAGTCTCACACTGGGCCAACCACCACGGGAGTGGTCTGCGTGCAAAACGACCAAACGTTCTGGGAATTGTAGTCAAGCCCGCGGCGATAAGGCTACCGGAGAAGAACTCAACGGCCTCATCTACCGACCTAAATTCATCGACTGAGATAGAGAATTCAGTCATTTTCTGAAATGCCGGCCACCGCGCCAAGCATCACCGAGGTAGGCTCTCAGGCGGCAGTTGCCCTAAAAGTGATATTTGAATGGGAAAGTGATCACTACCATGGAGTTAATCGACCACCCCCAATCAAAATCAGGCTGTGCATCCGAAGAGCACAAGGATAGATCAAGGCAAGAAAATGAAGCGGTTCTCGGGCAGTGATGCGTAAACCCATCTACATTTAGGACACCTGTCTCAAGCTCCTCGATCAGATCGGCAAGGAATTGTACCCTTGGATTTATTGAGTAATCCCCACAGAGAGGATGTCAGCTGTTCAGATCTCCAAGCGAGTGATAGGGCCTCGGCAACAGTGCCAAGGCGAGGCGGAATTCCGTTGCGTCGAATTCAGCTGACGGTGAAATGTACGCAGAAATGATAGTATACATCCTATTCAGGTGAAGCTGCACAGCCACTGCCTGAAAGGAGGTATCTAAAATGAAACGAAGAACGGAAACATCATGCCCAGGGAGGGCGGGCAGGGGGCACGCGCCTAGCATGGTCTCCTGCAGAAAAATAGGTAACGGGGAACGGGACGAGACGAGCCTCTGCAGCTCCTCCCAGTTGGCCCGGAGTCCACGGCAATTCTATTAAAGGAATATGCCCTCCAGGCCTAGCTCGGAGGTTACGCGGGGTCCCTCTTCGAACAGAAGAACCTCACGGGAATTGCCGTACGCTTCCCAGAGGCAGAACCCCGGGCGTTGTTGGCCGGACAAAGCGCTGAAGGCGCTGTCTCATTCGAGGACTTATTGGGGGAGGTTAGGCTCACCATGCCAGTCTTTTCCTCCCTCCGCCTCGAAACCTTAGGTGGGCGTTGCGGTTTCGGAGGCGAAAGGCCCTCTTTTCGAGGAACCACCGGCTCCAAGCCACTCAGCCGAAGCTCCATATTGCTGTCCTCCTTTTCAGGGGACAGTTTTAGGAACCACGGAAGATGTCCTGGCGACCAACTTCAGGGGTGTTGCCTCCTGTGAGTCTAACGACTCGGTAGAGGTGCGTAACCGTTTCGCCTTAAGGGAAACGGTCATGCTGGGAAAAGGGGGGAGCACTGGTTTTAGGCGGGGCTGGCTGTGAACCCTTTTTGCCTCCTGCTTTACCAGGGGAGCACCCGGGTTGAGTAGAACCCACAGAAGGGCTCTGAATAGGCGCGGAAACAACCGTGCTCGTTGGCCTTGGTGGGCTAGGAGCAGAGGGTGCCTTTCTAACTATTGAGGCATAAGACGTCCTAAGCAGAGCCGGGCGTACCAGGACCAAGTCCTTAGCCTCGCGGAATGACAGTCGATTCTGGGCCTAAACGGCCAGGATTTCTTTCTTAAGGAGATATGCACCACATTGCTTCGAAGAAGCGGGGTGCGGCTCTCCGCAATTGACACACTTTGCCACACACGACTTAGACTTATCGTGTGCGGCCTTGGAACAATTTACACAGACTTTCGGTGACCCCGAGTTTGCACGTCTATAACAACGATTCGTATGGCCGAAGCGGTGACAGTAAATAGCACCGCCGCGGCAGTGGCACGAATGCCTTTTCGCGGTAGCTGTCCGAACCGGCACGCACCGACTCAGGGAGCTTGTCACAGTCGAACGTGACGAAGAGTTTAGGGGTGGGTCTCAAGTTCCCTCCCTGTTTTCTCATCACACGTTCGCCCTTGACTGCCCCATGGTCGGCCAGCTCTAAGGTGATGTCCTCTATGGAGTAGTCAACGAGTTCCCTCGCATAAACTACTCCTTTCACAAAGTTCATGGTAGAGTGCGGGGTCACACTCACCGGAGTGCCATGAAGTGTCCGAAGAGTACTTATCTTGGCCGCCTCGGAGGGGTTCGCCGCATTCGCCAGGAGGCTCCCGTCCGAGAAACGGGTCACCATCGGCTCTCTACCAATTACACTAGCTAATGCTCTCATCTGATGGATCATGTTGCCCTTGGCCAACATGCTGCCATCAGTTGAGCGAATAACGAGGAAGCGTTTGAAGCCAGCGGGCTCAAAAACGCCAGGTAACCTCTGAATGAGAGGCCCCGATGTTATCGAGGCTTCGCCCTCTGCACCTTTGGTCTTAGTCATAGTCAGGGGCTCCGCACCCGGGGGAAGGGGCAGAGGGGCCGGATGTGCCGATCTTGGCTTGATAGCTTACCAAAGTGGCAGCAGACCCATCCGTCCTCGCAGCCCCCGTAGATGCTGGAGAGGAGCCCCGAGTCTTCTTCGTCTTTTGAGTCTTTTTAGTCTTTTTCTTTTTAGGAGAGGAGGGCGGGGAATGAATCCGCTTCTCCCCTACGCCAGCAGAAGCCCCTAGGCCAGATGGACTGGCCTCAGTCAGGTCCTTCTCCAAGATGGAAAAGTTCCTGGTAGTCGCAGGGTACCGGTTGGAGGAGATCCCTTCCCTCCTTGTACTGCCTTGGAAACCCGGGCCGTTTGAGGAGGACCTTGCATAGGTGCGGATTTGGGTTCGGTGCTTGGCGCCGAGCCCGGATACCCCCCCATGGAAGGCCCTACCGTCTGAGGCTGAGTTGCTCAAGGACCATGTCTATCTCAGGAGGGCCCTTCAGTTGGCCATTTCCTCCCAGGACATCGCAGGTCCCGTCGGCAGCGTCCCCAGTCATGTGTGGGGAGGCACAGGCCTTGACCCCGGCAAAGTTTAATATTCTGGGCCAGCAAGTCTGTTGAGGAAAGCGACCGAAGGGGCCTGGCTTCCCTCTCCTCCCTAAGGGTGTTGCCCTACCGAGCCGCTTCACTGGGGAGCGGTCAGCTATGAGCTGCCTGCTGGCTTTCTTGGCAGTCCCCTTGGAAAGAAAAGGGGGGACTTCCGCTGGAAAAAGGTAGGTGCTCGAAAGCACCTCCAGAGAAGGGGGTGAGGGGGAGTCCCCTACACCCATAGGCGAAGGAGAGGAGTAAGCCTCCTCTCCGGTTATAGAAATATGGAGCGTCCCCTGCGCAAGCACAGGAGGGGGGGACCTCCCTTTTTTCGGTGGAGCTGCTCGAGGGCGGCTCCGTTGATGAGCAAGGGGAATTGGGGAGAGATTTGGGTTTTTTTATATTTTTATTCCTGGGCATAGTGACCCTCTATGTTCCACAGGAAGCAATAGCTCATCACCCCTCGCATTAACCCGCTCTGCAATGGGGGCGTACAGGACCTGGCAGAGCCAGGTGCCCCCATTTCGGACCACCTCTCCCGCCTGGTGGCCTGGCAGTCCCTCAGCATGGCGGCTCCACCTTGGACACGGCGTAAAAAAATTAATAGATTGTGAAGTGAGAAGGAAAGGTTATGTGAGGAAGGTATGGGTTGTGATGAAGCAGGTTGTTAAAAACCAACCACCCCAGACCGGAGCTCAGTGGTTAGGGAATATTGTCCCCTTTTCCCTCAGTCCCGATACGGGACGGTTGGCTGAGAAGAAGGTCAGCATCTACCCTGTGAAATTATAGACTGACCAGAGAAAGTTGTGGAAGAGGTTGTATGAAAAGCGACGAAGTAAGGGAGAAATACAGGCTGTCTGAAAGAAGAAGAAGAGGTTAAGCTAGGGTCAGACGGGGTGCTGAGTCCCGTCAGCACGGCGGCAAGGATGGCAAATCGCCGCGCCTCTTACGGGGTGGCTAAGATCGAGGCAATGACCACGTACAAACCAATGGAGTTCTTCATGAAACTACTTGAAAAACATCATGCTCTGGTGAAAAGCAAATGAAGAGCAATTAGCCATAGATGAAAAAGAGGAGCATTTGTGCTGGGATCAGACAGGCTGTTCGATATATGAGCTCCATATGCAATCCAGGAAATAGAGAAGAGTGGACTGTTTTTATCCAGAGAGAGAAGAAAGATAAGGATATCAGGTTTTATGAAGACCAAAAGACTGAGAGGAAAGGTCATATATCTGGTCGACATCATATCTTGGAAATCCTAGTTGGGCTAATTTGGGAAGGTTTAGAGGCCAGATAATCCATTGTCTGAGCCTCTGAATGATGTTTAGACAGACGTGTCCATGGAAAAGTCAAAGATGCTGGCTATCAACAGCAAATAGCTGAATAAAAAAAAACAGCGAAGAAATACTCAAAAACATTCTAACAATAGATTTAAATCAAGTTTCTGTTTTGCTACAGAAATAAGAAAGTAGTTTTCTATTATAGTTTTTTGCGTAGATTACGAAAATTACCTTTATTTTTCAGGAATTGACTTCAGTCTTTTTTTAATCTGCGCATTTAATCTTTTATTGATATTAGATTATTCAGTATATTGAGGTATGAAATATTTGTTATTATTTTTATTTTATGTGACAAAAAGTACAAAGATAAGTGGAAACAAAAAACTTATTCATTAAAAGAAATTAATAAGTCCTATTAATACATTTCAGAGTGTGGTATTATAAAAATATATTTAAAAAAATAATGAAGATTTAAGATCTTTTCAAAATTGCTGAAATCTATACAATAGTCATATATTTTTAGAATATTTAGGCTTCTTTTTATGTACAACATATCTGTCTCTGTGAAGGGTCCAGCAGAAGTCAGCAAGCAGTGCATGACTCTATTTCCCTTTATAACGATTTTTTATAGTAGCAATATCTTGGTGGAATCCTTCACCATGCTCCTCGCTGACGTCTGCTGGATTCTCTGGAAAGAAAGACAGATGGGAATGCAAAAAATGCCCCTTTAGTGACATACTACATCCCAACTCATTATAAGACATAATCAAGTTCTGAACAAGAATGTAGTAATTTTCTGATTTGTGCCTTCCAAGTAGAACATTACATACACCTTTCAAACTATGCCAGGCCTCAAATTCTGGTTTGCTCAATTTTGCCTCAAACTCACTATCTACCATAAGTTGTCGAATCTGAGGCCCAACAAAGATGATGAAGATTCCTTCATCACTAATCTTAGGAAATTTTGTTTTTAAATATAAGAAGGATGGCTGGTCATGCTTTAAGGCTTTCACAAATTGTTTCATTAAACCTAATTTTATGTGAACTGGTGGCAAAATTATGTTTTCCTTAGGAACCAATGGTTCGCGTATGACATTATGACAACCTACTTTTGTATCTCCTCTTAAAGCCAATCTGAGCGTATGTAATGTTCTCCCCTAGCTCTACTGTCCCATTAGCACAAAAAACACATGAATTTTGTGTAGTCTGACTGCAAGCCATTGAAAATGGCTACTACCTTATGGTCAGCACAAATCAACCATTTATGTTCACTGTATTTAATGCTTTTCAAAATGAAATCTAAATTCTCATAAGTTTCTTTCAAAACAACAGAGTGGGTTACTGGTATCGATGGTAGTTTATTTCCATTATGCAGAAGCACGAGTTTACTACTATATAAAGAAGCGTCAATGAAAAGTCTCCTTTGAGTGGGTTCATAATGTATATCTAATTCTTCAAAGAGACGTGGAATATTATTACAGTAGTATAAATTGTTGTCAGATAAAAATTTGTCTTGTAAATTGTTTAATCGAATGCGAAACTTAGTAATTCGAACATCTTCTGCTACTAAATTTCTTTCTTTCAGTCTTGAGGCCAGTAATTCATTCTGTTGCTTTGTTAAGTTTCGATCTCTTACAAGATCATCTAGATCAAGTTGTGAGAAAGGTTTTGGAGTAGTATCAACAGTTTCTGGTTCACATGATTCCATATCTGATTCATCAGAGTTAGACAAAACAATTTCTACGGTGGTTCAGGTACTGAAATGTCTTTTGTGTGAACTTTGAGGCCGAATAGCAGATCTAAGGTTGGGATATACCACAGCTGAAGCGCAATTCGTTGTTTTACCTAAAAGTATGAAAATTATATACATAAAATTTAAAGTTTGTACATATGTGTGATTACAATAAAGTGGTTCTAAACTTAATTAATTTTATATTTAAAAAAAAATAATATTACAGTATACTACCTTAAAATATAGGTACAGTGGACAATAAACAATTACTTACTTTGTATGTCTACCAAACAGAAATAGCATTCAGTGGTATGATCTTGGTGCTCTTGCCATACCATTGGAAAACCAAATTGAAGGCTTTTTATTTTTCCTTTAGACCATTTTGACAAAGAATTAAAGCCTATCGTGCAACAGATATGTGGTGTTCATGATTTATCTTGGTCGCCAATTTTACATCCAAAATACAAATTATATATTTTTTTCACTAGAGAAGAAATTCTTTGATTTTTTTTTAAATGTTACTGAACCACATATGTAGCAGAATTTATCTGGGCTATTTTTACACTGTCCTCTTGGCATTTTAATTAAAATTATTGCCTTTATTTAAAATTTTATTTAGTTAAATAACCTGAAAATAAGAAATAAAATAATGAAATTCGTTAAAATCTTCAAAATTTGACAAAAATAGTAATTAGTAACTTACAAAAAACTGGAGTCATTTCGATAAAAATGACTTCCCTTATTGAAATGGCTATACATAAAACTACATTAGAAAATTTTATTCTAATCTTTGTAGTCGACAAAGAGTTCAATTTTGTTGGACAGTTTATTATTAATTATTATTATTAATTATTATTAATTACACTAGCCAACAAATTTTAACTTTGTCTCTGCTACTTAAGTAAATTTTGTTGTAACTAACTAATTTTGGTGCGCTGATTCCATATCTGTGCTCAGATTTGTCCTAGCACGTAAGGTTCCTGGGTTATGCAACTAGGCTATATTGGTCACTTTGTCACCTTGGATCAATTAATGATATAATTATTACGAGTTTGAGAAGAATCAGACGTTTCTGGGCAAAGGTTTGGAATCGGGGCACCTTATTTGGCATTATGTACGTCCTTTTGCAGACCCAGACAAGATATGTATTACATATAAAAGAGGTAGTACTCACTTAACTATAGATTTCGTCAAAAATGTTTGAGACTAACGCTCTTGCGCTTGTACGTGGATATAGGATCATCCCGTTGTAGGAACCAGGAACAGTCACCCATCATGTTTTAGTTGAAGCAGCCTTGATACCTGCTTTCTATCATTGCGATATCTCGGTGGAACCTTTCCCTATGTTCGTCACTAATATCACCCATATTAGATGGAAAGAAATCTAGATGCGAATGCAAGAAATGCATCATTAGAGACATCCGACACCCCATTCGTTGAGAGGCCTTTAGTATGTTGTCCACTAGTTCTTCATAGTTTTCAGCCCTATGATTACCAAGGAAGTTCTGCACTACATGGACGAATCCAATGCTGCCAACTCAAGTGGAGTTAGTTTATTTCTGAACTCCCTGTCATGTATCAATTCTCTGATCTCCGATATTTCTCTTTGAGATACTGGAATTCATCAGAATCATAAGCCATTGCTTTAACAAAATGCATGATAAAGTCAAGTTTCATATAAAGTGGTGGAAGGTAGATCTTCTGCAGATGTACCAAAGGCATGTGCTTCACATTGTATCGGCCATCTATGTGTTCTTCTCTTTCGGGACACTTTTTGACAATATAATGATTGCTGTCGTCACGGCTGTTCCATAGTCATAAGACGCACATATTCTTTGTATATCCGAGCTGTAGCGTAAGAAGTAAAGAAATTACCTTTAGATCACCATAGATATTCCACTTATGATGCGAGTAATGAACACCTTCCAAAATAATTTTCATTGAGTCATATGTGTCTATCATCCCAACAATAAGTTTACAGGAATTGAAGGTGTTTTGTTACCATTGTGTAGCAACACAGCTTTGAGGCTAACAGTGCTTGTATTGATGAATAGTCTCCATTCATCAGGCAAATGCTCGTTTCCTAGCTGATTCATGAGGCCATTAACATCAGTACAGAAACAAGCACCATCTTCTTCTTTATAGAAGACAGCTAAGGCCTCATGGTGTTTACGGAAAGTAGATATTTTTGCACCGTCCTCTAGAAAATTCCATTGCTGTAGTCTGAAACCCAACAGTTCTGCGTTCTCCTTTGACAGTGACAAATCCCTCACCAAATCATTCAATCTTTCTTGATTTATCAACTGGATCTTCTTTTCCTTAGAATCATCCTCATACATTTCATCGTCATTGTTATCCTCCTCTTCAGGCGATGAATCATCTACTTTAACTGCACTAGCTGATGGAGGAACTAGGATTAGCATCTCCTCATTATGGGGGACTGGTTTTATAGCTCACATACAATCTGGATATACAATTTTTGACTTGTTCTTATTTAAGAATCCCGCAATATCTGTCATACAAAAGTAGCAATCAAAAACATGATTTTTTGGCTCACGTCACACCATTGGTACAGCAAAAGGCATACCCTTCGGTTTGCCATTTAACCATTGTGTGAGCCCCGTATAATATACAGTACAAGATTTATGAGGTGCCCAGGTCTTGTCTTGGTCACCACCTTACAACCAAAATAATAATTGTATGCAGTTTTCACTCTTTTAGCTAAATTTGTCCGCTGGATGCTTGGAGTATATCTTCCACAGATATAACAAAAGTTGTCTGGGCTATTTATACATCCTCGTCGATTCATGTTTTCAACTTAGTTTGTATATATCCTCTTATATACTTTTGTACAATCTTATTTCATTTACCAATTAATTGAGAGATAAATCTGAAAGAAAAATGCAACTAATCACTGCATGTAAATATCGTTTCAACACCACTACTATAATGGCTAAATTTGACAACGTGATAAAGCAGGAGTGTAACACAGGAACCAAACACACACAACACATCCTCTCACTACGGTAGCCGTATCAACACTGCCCATATGTGTAACTAAAGAGTATGTGTGTAAGTCAGGATCCTTACGTGCTAGAACAATTCTAATTACAGATTCGGAATCAGCATACTCGATTTAGTATAAATCACAAGCTAATACCCAAGTAGAAAAATCATTGTTGACTAGTATTATTTTTATTTATTCATTTATGCTATTTAATTTTATGGCTAATTTGTCGTTATATATGGTTTAGATCAAAAGTTATAGTGCAAAACATGCTTCAACATCCTCCGAGGTAAAAATTGTTGTGACTTTCAGCCTTTTTCAGGTCAAAGGGCATGGGAAAATGTGCAGAGACCTCTGAAGATAAGAATAAGTTGATTTTTAACAATCCTATCTTTCGTCTTCGTGTTCTCTTCTCCAGTATTACTTTATTCTTCGTTTTCTGTCCTCTTGCCATACTTTATCCCTCCTCTTGTCCCCTTGGCCAGTTCATGGCCCTTCCTCTTGTCCCCTTGGCCAGTTCATGGCCCTTCGGCTTCTCTCTCTCTCTCTCTGGCATTAACTTGTCCTTCTCTCCTCTGGCATTTCTTCGCCCTTTGTCTTCTATCCTCGGGCATTTCCTTGCTCGCTCTTAGCTTCTTCACCCCTCTCTCCCGTCGCATCAGGTCTAGGCCTCTCTTCCGCCCCAGGACTAGGGGTTGGAGAGGGGAGGTCCTCGCAACTTTACTTCACTCCCACGCAAGGGAGGGGGGAGGGCGTGTCTAGCTGGCCATCACGAATCCTGAATTGATATCGGGAGGATTCCGAGCCCTCGGTCCTACCGCCCTCAGGGAGATCCGCCCCTAGTATGTAGGATGAGCTGTCTTAGGGAGTGGCTTAGCTGTCCAGAGCACCCCAAGTAGTCTCTTCTTTGCATACTCGGTCTGTGTACCTTCCCCCTTCCCTCTCTTTTTTTATGCTAGGAGCTGTGCCTCCAATGAGGACACCAAGCTTCCACTGAGCAGCCCCCACTCGGGAGAGGGGGGGGGTCTCCCAATTTAGAGCTTTCTGCCGGATACGGATCACAGTAGAAGAGGTCGGAGGACATTAGTGATATAAGGACTAAAGGGTAATCCAGCGAGGGATTTCCCCTCGTCCGAGGGACATACAGATGAAAGAATGGGAAACATAGGACGCCCCATTATACCCCCCTTACCTCCTCCAGAGGTTAGTATAAAGAGCATAGACATCCAGCAGAACGAACTGAATCTCTTTATAAAGTATTGAGGACAAGATGCAGGTAATCCAACGGAGGCATAAACAGAGATTGAATAATGGTGAAAGGGACAAACAAAAAAAGATTCTGGAAAAATTAAAAGGTCATACATAGTTTGTAGGGCATCACCGACGAGTTCGTTCAGGTAATGACTTGTACGAGGCTAACAAAATGACTATGTTCGTTTCATGTAATGAATTGTGCGAGGCTAGCAACTGACTAGGTTCGTTCCAGGTAATGAAATGTGCGAAGCTAGCAATTGCCTTGGTTCTTCTCAGGTAATGAATTGCACGAGGTTAACAAAATGAGTATGTTCGTTCCATGTAATGAATTGTGCGAGGCTAGCACATGACTTTGTTCGTTCCAAGTAAAGAATTGTGCGAGGCTAGCAATTGACTTAGTTCGTTTCAGGTAATGGTTTGTGTGAGACTAGCAAAGTAGCATACCCGTTCCACTTACTTGTGTGATGCTAACAAACTGACAAGGTTCGTTCCAGGAAATGATTTTGTTGGTGGTTGCATTTACCATTTTGATTTTTCACTGATTTTTATTTTGCTTTATTGATGATAATGGGTTGATTGCCTTATTTTTCTTTCATTCTTAGGAATTTGTATACCTAGGGTAACTTACCTCACGCCGATGAACCTTCTCGAGAATAGCCTCAAACGTCTCCGGTGACACCTGGAACGCGGCTTTCAGGTGGTTCCTGACTTCACCCAGGGTTACATTGTATCCTCCCTTCGCCCCTCCTTTCGCCTCCACTCCCCAGGTACCGCCAAGATCTGGCCCCATTATGGAATTAACCGAAAACAGGGTTTCCTCCAAGATGTCCTCGCTCTGGAAATAGACAAAATTGCAAGATTAAAATTTGACAGTAATTATTGACGGTTTATTTCTTCGTTGCGTTTCAGTGTTCATTATATTTACAATTGGTGAATAAGAGGACAAAATGTATATTTTTCAAACAAAAAGACCGTGTTTTATATATATGATAAACTTTTGTTCTTATAATTTACCTTACAGAGTATATGCAGTAAGAAAACATGGCAGATTTATAACAGAGAGAAGAAAGTTTTCGCTTTTTGCATCATCTTTGATGTGGGAATGGATAAGAGGAGGAACTTTTTAATATAAAAAAACGGGGAACTTATAAGAAATTAAAAGAAGTATTCAGGCGTTTTCCTCTAAATTAATGCAAATTTCTTCGGGGAATGAGATAAGAGAAGATAATATACGCATGTGGAAGAGGTGCCTTGGTATTTGGTAGTTGGGGCGATGGGAAATCACAGTGCTGGGGAAAGAAGTTCACCTCAACGTCACGTGATTCACAGGATTTTCCTAAGCAAATGCGATTGACATTTACATCAGTGAAATTAAACGCGTTAAAGGATAATAGACTTGGGTCGTTTCTTAAAGTACAAAACACCCCTTTTTTGTTCAGATAAAAAGGAAAAGGCCACCAGATAGTTAGAGTGAGAGGAGCGAAATCGGAAGAGAATTTAGGCCGCTTGGGACAGTGGGGCACGTATATCTCATGAACTTGCTTGAGTTGTTCCACAATGAAGTCAGGTCGCAAGGTATGTCAGGCTTAGTAGATCCTGGCGTAGGGAAGGACGATTCGTTTGAACCTTGGGGGCCTCGCTTAAATACCCAGGGGCCTCGCTTTAATACCCAGCGCCTTGCTTTAATACACAGGGGCCTCGCTTTAATGGCCAGGGGCCATCGTTTTAATACCCAGGGGCCTCGCTTTACTACCCAGGGGCCTCACTTTAATGCCCAGAGGCCTAGTTTTAATGCCCAGGGGCCTCGCTTTAATACAGAGGGCCTCGCTTTAATACCCAAATGGGCAATTTGGTTGTGAAGAATGTGGTGCGGTTGGGAGAGATGAAATGAGTTAAATTCAGCTCCCGCATAACTAAGACCATTTGGAAAGATCATCTATAGGTGAGTGCGCAACTCTCCTTCATCTATAGGTGAGTGCGCAACTCTCCTTCATCTACTTTGATTTCGTAACCAAATTAGGCCCCTGTGAAAAATCTGAATCCGATGTGAAAATATATTAGTTTCTGATGACCCCAAATTGGATTTGATGACCTGATTTGGTGACCTCTGGGAAGTAGGGCACAGGAAGAGAAGGGCGCTAGGCGCCCCTCACCCATTGCGGAGACGAGGGAGCATAACACACCACCCTGTAGTGACGCGCAGGAGTAAGAACTCGCACAATGTAGGTTCGACCCCAATTTCTTTTAATGGGAATGTTTGGGATTCAGTCCCTATTCGCTTGTGACTTGAGATTCCAATTGGAAAAAGGAGATCGGGGCTTTTCCAGGGGTTGGTGTCTCCTGACTTTTTAAGTTATGGATTTGTGTGACTGAGGTTAGGTTGGGTTAGGTTAAGGTTATGCAAATTTAGGTCAGGTTCGGACAGGCTATGATGGTTGCCTTGCGGGTAAGGTCGCCACTAGCCTTCTGGATATACGGTGTTGGACTTCTAGCGTCGAGGCACGAGTTCGAACCCCGATAGGGGGGTCGAAAAACTTTCAGCGAAGTCATCAGCTAGCCACCCATTGTCGGATACGCTGAAACCTACCTCTGGGGGAGGGTAAAGAGATACACGCGCATCAGGCACATAGCCTTTCACAGCACCGTTATCGTTCCCTTCCCATCTCCACATCATAAAATTCACTGGCCTCTGCCCCGAAACCCTGCAAATGCAGTACTAGTACCTACCCCCTGGGGCAAGAAGGGTTTTTATGTGTTGCTGACGTAACGCCCGGACACCTTCTCCAATGAAGCCTCTACCGCCTGCGGGCTTTCCAGCAATTGTCATGCTGATATTTATTCTACTTTCATTATCCGGTCCACTATGCCAGGAACTCCCTGCGCAACTTACGTTTTAGGTTAGGTTACGATAGGATAGGTTTGGTTGCGTTTGGCTTGGTTAACTCAAGGTTAGGTTAGATTATGGTTAGGCTTCTTAAGGTTAAGGTTGGGTTAGGGTAGGTTGGACTCTGCCGATGGTAAGAGAGATTTAGATCGGTCATTGAGGTTCTGTAAGTCGTGTTTAGAGGCTAGAAATAAGGCAAATAAGGTAATAGACTTTATCAATAGAAGCTAGAAATAAGGCAAATCGGGCATTAGGTTTTATCAATAGAAATTGTCAGTTATAAAAGTAAAGAAATTATCCCCCAAATATAAAAGTAGTATGTTGGGCCACACCTAAAATAGTGTATTCACTATTCAGGCATGGTCTCAACATTACAGATATGGACTATTGTATTCAGACATGGCTCCCACATCATAAACATGGAATATTGTGTTCAAGCATGGTGTCAACATCACTGATTTTGGATGCACTACAAAAATGATCCTGGAGATGATTCCATGAATCGGTTGAGGGCAATTCACATGTTTTCATTTGAAAGGAGGGGCTTAAGAGGTCATATTATGCAGATTTTTTTTAATTCTTAAGGGGATTTATAAACTAGAAATTAGGAAGTATTTCTAGCTGGAGACACAAGATAGGACCAACGGTTATTACTTGATTTTTTGTATCTAGATGAAGGCTGGACTTGAAGAATTATTATTTTAGTAATAGAGTTCTGGATTCTTGGAATGTGCTGCCTGGGGATGTCGTAAATAGCTCTAGTTTGACATTCATAGGAAATCTAGACAAGTATATGTGAAGAGCCTATTTTTATTAGTACTTGCATGTTTAGGGTCTTGAATTATAAACTCATGCTCTATTTGCCTTATTTCTAGCTTCTATTGATAAAGCCTATTACTCAATATGAACGACCAGTCTGGTTGATGGCTGATAGAACAACTCAATGGATGCGGATTATACCACGGTGATGGCTTAATGGGTTTTTGGCTACTCCAACTGTCGTGACTTTGATAGGCCCTGGTGGCTTTTTCATCCTTTATTTCTATGTTACATATGTTATGATTTGTTACCTAACGTGATCTAAGCAACACCCACAGACACATGCCCACGTCGATGTGATTAAAGTGGATGAAGAATGGTGAAAGAGATAAAGAAGAAGAAAAATCAAAGGAATAAGAAGAAGGAATGTGACGACCGCCTCATTTGGTCTTCGCTGATCCAACCACGAATTTGCCCATCGTTAGGAGTGAAAATAACAGGAATAATCCAATGGAGGGAATTTAGAGGATGATCCAGGAGGTGCTATTGAGTTTTGTCATCTCGAGATTTTTATTTTATAAATTAGGTAAAGAGGGGGATACCTTGGGGAAGGGGGAGGGGGCGGGGTCGAGGTTCAATTGCATTAGTCAACCCCAAATGTTGGGGCACTAAAAGCATTGCTCCCTCCCTTTACATGGGCAAGTTCGTATAACGGGAGGCACCCAGAAGTACGGACCCCAAATCGTCCACAATTACGATCAAAATGCCCGCCCCCTTGGCTTATGTTGACGACCACCAGGTCCACACCTGCTTAGACCCAACCACAGGGGAAAGATGGCTCTAAACACTTTTAATTTGGTTCTCTGGATGTGGGTTCAAACTTACTTCTGGGAAGTCGTTGCTTTTGAACCACTTCGGCATACCCGACGTGGTTGAGCCCACACTCCCCCCGGGGCAGAATGGCTTGGGGGTTTCCTCGTCGCCGGTGGTGTTCAGGGCGACCCCGCTGTCACTCGAGTCGAAGGGGGCCCTAATGCCCTTCTCGAAGGCGAGGTCGCTGCTGCGGTGCAAGATCCCGAGAGTGGTGTTGGCGAGGAGCGTAACAGCCCCGTTTTCTTGGCTACTCTGCCCCGGGGCTGCATCAGAGGCCCTCCGGGGGGAGTAGTCGTCATGGAATACGGATTCACCTGAAGATGTAGATGGGTGCCCAAGGGGAAGGTTGAAGTCGTACTTGAACACGTTTTCAATGTACTCGAAGAACCCGGCACTGGGCAGGACCCAGTCGTCCTCCTCGAGGTCATCATTGGAGGTCGGGAAGTGGCGACGGTAGAGGTCGAGGGTCGAGGGTGACAGTGAGGAAACACGGTCGAGTCTCATCACGGACAAGATATCCTCAGGCTGACTGAAGGAGATCTGAGACGATCTCCTACGAAACGGTCGATCCGTATTCGACATTGGTGTTTGGCACTGAGGTAATCTGACGCCGGAGTCGAAAATCCAACAATTCCTTTATGCATTTAAGTGCAGAACCCAAACCCCCTCATTGCCAAAGGCGACTAGAGAACAATTTTCTTGTGTATCTTTAAAGAGTAATCCAAAAAGGGGGTATAAAACGGGGAAGGGGGAGACTTGAACCTAACCAATATTTGCCGAAATAAACATTTATCGTGGTCAAGACGGCTGGAGACGAGAGCGCAACAAACAACCTCACGTCAACAGGAAATCGCACTGAGAGCCCTAAAATTGAGCAACGGCTTATATACAAATGTCTCAACCTCTTTCAGCCTTCTATTAAGGTTCATCCCCGCTGGGTTAATAAACTATTGTTGCGTGGATGCGTGTGTACACACATTTTATGCATCATTTAGCTCATTTTTTTTGTAATAATAAACTCACGAGTTTCTTTTATTGTTATGCGATAAGGGCAAACAAAAATACCCCAGTACTTAATGATCTCACGGCGACCATACAAAGTAAACACCTGCAAAACATGTGGGGCACCACCTGACGAGGGCATAAGCACTTAATAAGTCTAAAAAACAAGGAATGGGTATTTGATAGTAGTTTCGGTTCGATGATGTCATAAGGACTTGATAATGACATTTGACCGTATTGACCTGACCTGACCCGACAACATATTCCCTAAGGAGACTTGAATCGGCTTCCTTATCGCCAAGGAATGCTTCCGTGGTAATCCAATGAGGGCACAGTCCTATAATTATTTGGGGAAAGAGAGACCTGATTTATTGAGAAGAAAAAAGAAATACCCACTTACTGGCTCAATCTTTCAAACGCCGTCTTCATCAACAAAACATCATCTTATTACTCTAGATTGAGACTACCTAGGATCAATTCCTTCTTGGTGTTTCCCTTTTATCTTTATCTCGATTGACCCGGGGCTGATTTCGTAGGCTAGTCGCAAAGCATCATTCTTCTATTCATCCCTGCTCAGGGACGGGAATGGGGGGGTCACCCCATCCGTCTTGGTTCTGGCAGGAGGGTGAAACTTGTTTGCATCCTTGCCGCCCTTTTCACTATCACAGGATCCACTGCATCTTTCGTGTCCTTTTTTTTACGTAGGTGGATCTGCAGCTCTTTTCACACATTAACCCTTCCTTCAACTTCACCACTTTCTTTAAATATTCTCTTCACAAGCTATGTGCACGAAACGTCTAAATTGGGGACTTTTTTTCGCTCTTTTTCGAGATGATGTGGAGATGACGTCAGAAGAGGACGCATGTGACGTCAGGAGTGATGACAGTGGTGGCGGATGCTTTTGATTGCTTCGTTTCAGATGAAAAAAAAAAGAAGCTCAGGTGAAAAGTTCGAGAAGGAGAGGTAAGTTTGAGATTTTATAGAATCATCCTTTAATTCAATTGCCCAATATATATATATATATATATATATATATATATAGAGAGAGAGAGAGAGAGAGAGAGAGAGAGAGAGAGAGAGAGAGAGAGAGAGAATTGAGTGTGTGTGTGTGTGTGTAAGAGAGAGAGAGAGAAAAAATAACAATTATTTCTTAAAATGTCCTTCTCGGTTGCCATAACGACCGGTTCTGTTAAAAACAAACAAACGAACATCCTAAAGCCACGCCACGTTCAATCTGCGGCGCTCGTTCGCTTCACTTCATTTCACATTTTTTTAAAATGCACAAACGGTCACACACACACGCTAGGATCATTATAATTAGTTGTTTACACATACTGGTCACAGCGTCGGCGGGAAATAGGCCTATTATATGTTTTACAGACGCATATTAAGCTATATTCCCTAGAGACCTTTTGAGCACCCTTTATAGATGATTTTTAGTGTTAAGATTCACTTGGGAAGTGTCAATACGCAGACCAATCTACCATTTGTAGCGTGTAATTTGGTATCAGAACATTCGCCAGCCTTAATCGTTAACCACCACACTTTTCTTTTGAACTGTTTTATGTTTTTTTCTTCAAATTTGTTAGTGGACGGAAGTAAGTCATCGAGACTTTTAGAAAATCTTTGTGATAAAGCGAAGTTAAATGGAATTCAGGGGAAGAAACGGTGCCTGACTATTATGGAAGGAGCTTTCGCTGCCATAAGAGGATAGGGGTCTAGATTTCCACCCGGCAGTGCATCTAGTCAAGCCATATGCACAGACAGCTTCAACCATGGACGTAATCACATACATAGACAATTACGACACCGCTCTCGCTTCCTCCCTCGTCTCTCCGCATGCACGACATAGGAACTCCTAAGTCCCGAGTATGTTTGCTTCTTGTAGGTTTCTATTGAGGGTGGGGGGGGAGTGGGGGCAGCTAAGATTATCAGGTAACTATGGTTACCTGTCTCGATAGTTCTTGCTTTTTGCTTCTTGTTATTTAATCTAGCCTAGTATTAGACTCTAAGATAATAAAGAGGCTTATGCCTTTGTCGGCAGTCGCCAGATGCCCCCCCTCCCTCCCAAATACCTGTCTCGAAGGAATGGACGGGAGCACATACATTTCAAAATATGAGCGAGAAAAGTTGGCCGTTCTGTGGAGTCGGTCGCCGCTTACCGACATCCCGCAGGCTGCATTCGCCGCAGCCTTGCCACGAGAGACCATCTTCGGCCCGCTCGCTTTTCTCGGCGAACTTCTCCTCTACTGAGTGACAGACAGTGGCGGCATTCATCGCTAGAGAGGGTGACCGGCCCGTCCGGTCACCCTTTCTTGGTCTTTAGTACAATCCTTGCTAAGCGAGATCTGTGGGTTAACATTTAAGCGATTCACACTGTGTGGGTTCTGGTTTATGAATAAAAATGTCGGCTTAAACTCTTGGATCTTGGATGCCGATGATCTTTAGCTCGGACAGACTGCCTTATCTTTGGTTCTAAACATTAATCATCCTCCTTTATTTTTATCCTTCTATCTCTAAGAGATAAATATTTTTTGTTATCATTAAAGGAAGTTCTCCATGAATAGGCATAAACGAGATTTATTATAATTCTTCCTGAACTTGCATAAGCAGGATTTATATTATTATTCTTGTTGTTGATGATCCTCAGACAGTCCTACCGAGCAGCCCAGAGACCCTGAGGAAGCATAATGGCATGTAAGGAGTTTTTCCGCAGTCCCTTGACAGGATATAATGCGGTGTGTGTCCTGGAGAGGCAGCCGCGATAGTCGCATCCAACCTTTGCCGGAAGCTCAGGTTGGCTGGGTGATGCCCACACCGCAGCTTGCCCAGGTGGACTCTGTCCTCATGAAGAGGGGGGGGGGGGAAGAATGTAGCAAGGTGTTGTTGGTGGTGGGTGACTAAATTAAATAGAGCGTGGAGTGAAATGGGTGTTGGAATTGTTTCAGGAAACGGGTTTTGGGTGGACGAGATGGGAGAGTTGACAGGTTTCCTTAATGTGGTAGAAGTTGGGTATTATTTCAGTGTCTATTGCCATTCTTAATATTATTATCGAAATATTTCCTGAACAGGAATAAACAAGGTTAGTTACCAATTATTATTCCTCTCTTTATTAGTGAGGTAGTGGAAAATGACGTCACAAGTCTCTGGTCTCAAGAGAAATCTTATCAGAATGTTGTTTTTTTCGCTTTTATCGTGTTCACTCTCGTTCAAGTCTCATCTTCGAACGATGTGCTCCTATTCAAACTCAGCAAAAAAAAAAACTAAAAGAAATGAATGAATGATTTTGCCATTATGGTATCCATGAACAAGTATGTGCAAAAGAATATTAGTCTATTATCACTAGTCAACAATGATTTTGCTACTTGGGCATTAGCTTGTGATTTATACTAGATCGAGTATGCTGATTCCGAATCTGTAATTAGAATTGTTCTAGCACGTAATGTTCTTGAGTTACACACATACTCTTTAGTTACACCTATGGGCAGTGTTGATACGGCTACCGTAGTGAGAGGATGTGTTGTGTGTTTTTGGTTCCTGTGTTACACTCCTGCTTTATCACGTTGTCAAATTTAGCAATTATAGTAGTGGTGTTGAAACGGTATTTAAATACAGTGATTAGTTGCATGTTTCTTTCAGATTTATCTCACAATTAATTTGGAAATGAAATAAGATTGTAAAAAAGTATATAAGAGGATATATACAAACTAGGGTTGAAAACATGAATCAGCGAGGATGTATAAATATCCCAGATAACTAGCGAAAAAATTTAGCTAAAAGAGTGAAAACAGCATACAATTATTATTTTGGTTGTAAAGTTGGTGACCAAGACAAGCCCTGGGCACCTCACAAATCTTGTTCTGTGTGTTATACGGGGCTCACGCAGTGGTTAATTGCAAACGGAAGGCTATGCCTTTTGCTGTACCAATGGTGTGGCATGAGCCAACAAATCATGTTTTTGATTGCTACTTTTGTATGACAGATATTGCGGGATTCTTAAATAAGAACAAGTCAAAAATTGTATATCCAGATTGTGTTTGAGCTATGAAACCAGTTCCCCAATAATATGGAGATGCCAATCCCAGCTCCTCCATTTTCTAGTGCAGTTAAAGAAGATGATTCATCTCCTGAAGAGGAGGATAACAATGACGATGCAATGTATGAGGATGATTCTAAGGAAAATAAGATCCAATTGATAAATCAAGAAAGATTGAATGATTTGGTGAGGGATTTGTCACTGTCAAAGGAGAACACAGAACTGTTGGGTTTCAGACTACAGCAATGGAATTTTCTAGAGGACGGTGCAAAAATATCTACTTTCCGTAAACGCCATGAGGCCTTAGCTGCCTTCTATAAAGAAGAAGATGGTGCTTGTTTCTGTACTAATATTAATGGCCTCACGAATCAGCTAGGAAACGAACATTTACCTGATGAATGGAGACTATTCATCGATGTAAGCACTGCTAGCCTCAAAGCTGTGTTGTTACACAATGGTAACAAAAAACTCCAATTCCTTTTGCACTTATTGTTGGGATGATAGAGACATATGACTAAATTAAATCTATTTTGAAAAGTATGCATTACTCGCATCATAAGTGGAATATCTGTTGTGATCTAAAGGTAATTTCTTCAATTCTTGGACTGCAGCTAGGATAAACAAAGAATATGTACTTCTTATGCCTATGGAACATCCGTGACGAGAGGAATCATTATATTGTCAAAAAGTGTCCCGAAAGAGAAGAACACATAGTGGCCGATACAATGTGAAGCATATGCCTTTGGTACATCAAGAAAAGATCTACCTTCCACCACTTCATATCAAACTTGGCCTTATCACGAATTTTGTTAAAGCAATGGCCCATGATTCTGATGGATTCCAATATCTCAAACTGAAATTTGGTGCAAAGAAAATCGATGCTAAACTTAAAGTTGGCATTTTTATAGGACAGGAGATCAGAGAATTGATACGTGACACGGAGTTCAGAAATATACTATCTCCACTTGAGTCGCCAGCATGAGATTCATTTGTCCATGTAATGCAGAACTTCCTTGGTAATCATAGGGCTGAAAACTATTAAGAACTAGTGGACAACATACTAAAAGCCTATCAACGAATGGGGTGACGGATGTCTCTTAAGATGCATTTCTTGCATTCGCATTTAGATTTCTTTCCATCTAATATGGGTGATATAGTGACGAACATGGGAAAAGGTTTCACCGAGATATTGCAATGATGGAAAGCAGATATCAAGGCCCCTTCAACGGAAACATGATGGGTGACTACTGCTGGTTCCTACAACGAGAGGATCCTATATCCACGTACAAGCGAAAGAGCAAGAGTCTCAAACATTTTAGACGAAATTATAGTTAGGTGAGTACTACCTCTTTTATATGTAATACATACGAGGCGCGGTCAATAAGTTTTGCAATTCGGATATAAGGAAACGAGATATGAGGAAAAGCGTTTTATTATTTTTCAATATGACTACCCTCGACTTCAATGCACTTGCGACACTTGTTGATAACACTTCCATGAGAAATTCCAAGTTCTCGCTCGATTTCTTCGACCTTCACCTGTCGATTTTCGAGGATCATCCTCTCCACACGGGCCACATTGTCCTCATTGGTCACGTCTGACGGGCGTACTGAACAAGGGGGTCATCTTCAAGGGAATCACGACCATGGCGAAACTCTCTATTCCAGCGAGCAATGGTTTCATAGGAAGGGGCGGTGTCGGTGTACACTGCAACCATGCGTTCATGGATCTCTTTTGCATTCTTGCCTTCCTTGGTCAAAAAATTTGATCACTGCCCGTTGCTCAACCTTCTCCATTGTTGAAAAATTTGTGACTGACGATCTGCGATCAGCTACTGCTTCTCAAATCGACGAGGCAGGAGCGTGCAGCTGCAGTTCCTGACTTGTCATAACTTGTCCTAACATCCCCACAAACAGCCATCCTCCTTCCTCTATTTTGTCCTAGTGATTCGCAAAACTTATTGACCGCCCCTCGTATCTTGTCTGGGTATGCAAAAGGACGTACATAATGCCAAATAGGTTGCACTGATTCCAAACCTTTGCCCGAAACGTCTCATTCTTCTCAAACTCGTAATAATTATATCATTAATTGATCCAAGGTGACAAAGTGAGCCATATAGCCTAGTTGCAGAAATCAGGAACCTTACGTGCTAGGACAAATCTGAGCACAGATTTTGAATTAGCGCACCGATATTAGTTAGTTACAACAACATTTACTCAAGTAGCAGAGACAAAGTTAAAATTTGTTGGCTAGTGTTATGTTCTAATTATATTTTCAACCAATAGATTTCACCCCTTTTCTCCTTCGTTCTATCCTCCCTTTATCTATCTGCCCTATTTAGTCTATCTATTTAACACTTGTTTCTTCCTTTGGTAAATAAGTCGTGGTAATTTACCTCCTTCAAAAGCTACCAACGCACAGTGAGGTCCGACCTTAAAATTGTTAGGGCCATATAGCTTTAAGCTCACTTTTTGGACTTCTCTCTCATCCACGACCAATCTCGTACATTTTCTCAATTCGGGGAAGTGGAGTTTCTCCCTGGAGGTCAAGGGATTGATATGGGAGGGGATTTTGGGCTAGTGGTAATGAGATCAGTTAAACATTTTAAATCAAAGAGAGCAGAACAACCATTTTTAAACGCCTAATCTTTTTCTAGTAAACCCCTTTCTGAGACTTCACCAAGAACCGTGCCCTCCACGCGGTATGGGACGCGTGCCCCCTTCACACGGATGACTGCGCGGGTCCGCCGGAATAGTGGAATTACACGGAATTTGGGGGCATTGGTAGATATCTTTTATCTTCTCTCGAAAGAGTTGATGTTTTCGCTTTCTACCGCCGTACTCTGTGTTATATAATTCACATTCCGATAAGGTGTAGTGCAGATCATCGTTATATCGTCCGCAAATTAGACGTATAAAGAGCCTTCTGTCAGAGGTTGGGAAAGGTCGATAGTGAATATATTGTAAAGTAAGGGAATTATACACCTGCCTTGTAGCACCCCCGCCTCGAGTTCGAACTCGGGGCCATTGAAACCTTTAATGTTCAGAAACGCTCTCCTTTCCATTACATAATCGCAAAGAATCCTTTCAAGTATGGCATTGAGGCCCAGTTGTAAGAATTTGTATTGCAGACCTCTCCTCCATACTTTGTCAAATGCCTTTTTGACGTCACGGAGTACCAGATTTGCATGGCGTCTTTCTGCTTTTACTTTTGCCAACTTTCTCGGTGATCACGGATAGCGCCGTATGCGTTCCTCGCTTCCTTCGGAAGCAATGTTGTTGGTGTTAAGCGAATGATTTTCTTCGAGGAACGTATTCACTCTGTTGGCCAATATTTTCTCCAAGACTTTCCCTGCAAATTCTAAGAGAGATTTATGCATGGAGTTAGCTGGACTGTCCGGTGGCTTACCGGCTTTGGGAATTAATATCATTTTTGCTACCTTCCAGTGGTCAGGGGAGTAACCGACGTTCAGGCAAGCATTCATAATATTCATGATCCCCAGAAAGATGTTAGGCGGGGCTCGATTCATACCTGCTGGGTTGGTCGACGTGTAATCTGAGGCACCACTCCTCGTATTGAGGTCGCCGGCAAAAATAACGATTCTGCCGTGACCACAAAGTTGCAAGAAGTTTTGGGGGCTGGTACCCTGTGGCCAGGACCAGGGTGCCCACTGCCGTACGGGTCTCCACAGTGAGGTATGACTCATCGAGTCCACTTATTGATCTGAAGACCTCTTTTCACAGCTATCGCGCATCCGTCGAAACGTTCTGCGCTGTGATTTTTGGTTAAAACTTCGTAAGGGACAATTTTTATCCTGTCTGTGTCATTTATCCCATGTTCTGAGATAAATTTAACGTCTGGATCATAATGTTGTATTACGTTACCGTATAGTATTTCTTTGGTCGTCTAACTGTCTGAGTTAAAATGTAGTATTTTTAATGTCTCTATTGTCTTGTTCACTATAGATTCCTGTGTATGTTCCTGTTGTTTTTTGGACTTATTGTCTTACGAGCTTAGGTCCTTGTGGAGTGTTTGGTGGCGTGATTGTTTTTCCTGTACGTCTTTTCCTGTATTCGCCATCAGTTTGAATAGTAAAGGTTTCGGGGGCCAGTTTTATTAAGACTTGGAGTATAGCCTCCTCGGCTTGTTTTTCGCTGCAGTAGTCCGAGGTGAATTTCCATTTGTATCTTCCGAATATTATTTCTTCCGATACATCAAGGACATCCATCTCCTTAGGAAAAGGGGACTTTTCAGCAGCGAATACCTTAAAGTTAATTTCCTTGAATGGTGAGCGTGCCTAGATTCCCTCTTACAAGAATAGGACGATCTCGGACGTCTTTGAGGCTGTGAGGTTTCCCCCCCCCCCTTCCCCTTCTGGTCTCGCAGTCTCAGTCACCGTAACCTCACTATCCTTCTCTGTGTGTGTGTGTGCTTGTTCAGTAATTTGTGGTTTGTTTTTATTCTTGGTGCGTATTTTTATATCCTTTACTGCCTGAGCCTGGATCCTAGGATTACAGGAGAGAGCTGGGGTGTTGATGATGGTAAGGAGCTAGAGTTTGAGACTAATTTTAAGATTTCCCCCCAGACCGCGGATTCTGGGGAAACCACATTTTCTGCATCCCGTTTTAGTCAGTATTCTATTAAGCTCTTTTGCAAAGCATACCAGGGAGAGAGATTTGCAATATGAGCATAATAAATTGCAACACGTAATTTTGGTCGAGTTTTCATTCTCGACATACAGATATGTTTTTGTTTCTCGAGCTTCCGCCACGGCGTAGGTATTATTTGCCCTTTCTTCCTCAGACTGTTTGTTTTGATTTGATTTTTTCTTAATTAAATCTTTCTTGACTGGGCAAGCCATTGACAATGTCTTGTGTGCTCATACGCAGTTCAGGCACTTCATGGAGGTGTTGTTGCAACTTCTCCACAAGTATGAGTCTTAAGAGCAGATGGACCACAGAAGCACATTTCCCCTGGGAAGTTTGCAATGGTGTGCTCCTCGTACTTGTAGCACTTGAAGCACATCTAGAGGTAGATAAACTCCTCTCGTTCGATCTGCTCAGGGCAGAGACGAACGTTAAAGAGAAGCATACCTCCCTATTTGGCCTCTACTGCCATTGCCGTGTCGCAAAATACTATTTTAAATACATGGGTATAGTGCTTGAATTTAATAACCTCTGAAACATTCGCCCAGGTGTGTTTTTTTCACCACCGCATGAATTTCTTCCACGGAGTGCCCCCCAATCCATGGATGGAGGCGGCGAAGGATAACACCCCGGGGTGTCTGAATTTGTGGAGTGTGTGCGTTTTAGTTTCTGCTGCTTGGGGTGAGGTGAGTGTTTCGCAGTCACTTTCCTTTGAGCAAATAGCCGCGTATCCGTTGTGTGTATCAATGTCTTACCAATGCAATTCCCTAGTCCCCATAAATTTTAACGAAGACCCTTCCCCGATCAGAGTTGGAGCCATCGGAGAGGGTTCTTCACCGGAATAGGCCCGGTCTCCCTCCTTCACCCTTCCATCCTCTCATATGAGCATAAGGGAGGAGATGGGGGGGAGGGGGGCAAGTTCACTCCTCGCCACGGGCGCACGAAAGCGAGTGAAAATTTCACTAATTTTAAAGGCAAAATTCGTGAATGAATTTCTTTATGACACTGCCAAAAGCTTTTCCAAAAAGATTCCCCAAACGCGCGGTATAAACGTGCAAATCTTAGGCGATCAAAATTAAGGCACAAGCACGATCTCCACGAACGCAAATAGGAATTTGACGTACTAAGGCAACCGGAGCAGTCGTAGGTATTCATATACACGGCAGGAATTCCTTATAACACATATGGATAAAGATAGACAATCCGTGTAAAAGGTTATCCCAAATAGTAACGGATAGGGATGGTAAATAACAATACCCACCCACCCCTTTCACACACTGACTTCATTCCCTCTTTTATAAACCTCTACTACTTTTCCGGCGGATATGCCCACAATGATTATAATCGTTATCCGTCTCTCTTTTCTACCATTCCATTTTTATGCTGCTGACACTTGCCAAATCTATATTTCCATCTTGTCAGCCTCGTTAGCCGAGACTCGGAGAAATCCTCTGACGACAAATAACATCATTACTGAATGACTCTCGGACAACTGTCTGAAATACAATCCTGATAAAACTTAGATTTTATCAGTTTGTATGTAAACCAATGAATTGCGTTGTAAGAGAGTCACCGAGTTAAATTTATTTAAACTTTAAAACTTATTTTGTGTATTAAGATAAGGGAAAATTACAGATATTTTATTGCATTGGTGAATATATACCATATTTTTTCAACTACAAACTATAAAAATGAGAAACAAAGCAAAAACAAAGATAAGAGGCATGTCGAGATACCCGGAGGAGGGTCCGCGTCTCTCAGGGAGTCAAAGAAGTCATTAACGATTTAGATGAAGTGAGTTTCCATCAGAAAATCGGCCCCTGCGTCAATCCGATGTGCAGGAGCTAGCCTAAATGAAGCGAGATAAGCGGTAGTGACATCGCTCGTCACGGTATCGGGACAGATAATGCGAAAGAAACTTCCCAAACCAGGACACAGAACCAGAATGTGACGGTCAGTTTGGGCGACCAAGCAGTCTTCAAAGAAAGGCTCATGGTAGCGCTCCATCCGATGGCGCTGTGTCCCTCGAGTATGATCAATTTGAAGGTAACAAAAAAGGACTGGATAGCGTTGAGACATCGGGCAATGGGAAATATTTGGCATTAATGGCATGCAAATTTCCTGGCGCCGTCTCCTACTTTCCTTGACATACAGCTGGAAGGTGTGACTTCATTCCTGTGATTTAATCAGAGTCGAAAAAAGAAAAAAACAGGTGTGTTAGGCTGTCTCTGTAGAAAGTCTAACACACTAGATAACACACTCATTCCCAGCTACCAATACATGTCCAGGAGCCCAGCAGAAGACAATCTGGATAACCTCCCGGATCGCACAGCCATTGTGCCAAGGATACTCCGAACCAAGGGATGTGGCATTTCTAACGCCTCATGGGCGCTTAGTGCTTTCGACGAAACGCTATGAATGACGTAACGGTCTTCACCATGGCATGGCTCGTAATATCCCGTACATAGTGATATATTGTGACTACCTCGGCCGTGAAGATAGACACAGCTGCTTAAAGGGCTCCGCCGGCTTCAAAGAAAGGAAAAGTAACATGGAGGCCAACAGCCGCTCCGAATTTTCAGCCATTTGCATACATCGGCCTTGCTTCATTTTGAACCAAAGTATGGTTTAATAAATAAGAACTCAATACTCGAGGTGCTTTTGAAGAAGATAAACGTTTGGATATGCTGGCCTTCTGGCTGAATCATAGAAGCTACCGACCAGTCTTACACCAAACTCTTGAAGGAGTTTCTTAGCCTTTAACCCGAAAGGTTCAGGGCATTATAAGCGTATCTCGTCAACATCGGCACCTTCCAGATCAGCTGTGGATGAAATGAAAGCCATTTGTGATTGGATGAGGGGCTAAACACGCGTATAGAAGCTCATCCTGAATGTACATGCTGAAAAGCGAGTGCTACTCGTATCTCTTGGGTATCTACAAGAGTGATCTCTATAGGGAATGTGCGAAAGTCACCAGTCGTCAAACGCTTACTGCCCAGATAGATCGAATCCATTGCGTTCACTAGACTGACAATAGTTCGAGAGCAAGAAACCTTATGGTTGCTAAGATGTGCCTACAAAGTAAAGTTTAGGTCGAGTCCAGCGCGTCAAAGCGGACCAAATTTAGGAACAGGATTTGGTCGTGATGAGGCCAACGAAGTCAGGAGAAGCGCACGACCTTGGTCTTAACCAAACAAAACTGAAACTCGTGCGTTTTGGGACAACAAGAGAAACGGTTAAGAGCTTATTTGAGCAGGTGCTCCAAAGTACACATCTGAGCTGCGGCAAAGGAGATCGAGAAGTAGCAAGAACATCTTCTAGCAGCACCGAGGTGATGCCCTTGATGTTCACAGCAAAGAGAGTTACACCGATGACGCTTATCTGCAGATCATCCTACTTTTCCTACAAGTTTGGAGAGGGCTCCCTCCCCCTCTACGCAAAATTGTAGTAATTCATAAAATGGGGATGTGTCCCATCGACCCCTTGTAGGCCTTCTTGAAATAAAAAAATGATTTGTCAAAATGCTACCTGGAAAAGAAAACATCCGATATAGCACCCTCCAGGCGGAGCAGAGCATCCGACAATGAGTTGTAATAACGGAAGTGCACTATGGAAAAGACGATTGACTTCAATTGTTCATGAAGTTACTAACCTAGCATTTACAATTTTCTCAATCATCTTGCACACAAGGGAAATTAGACAAATTGGGCGGAAACCAAATAGAGTGGAGTGCTATCTTCCAGTTTTGCGAACCCCAAGCATGGCATCCATTCGCCCGGAATCTTGAAAGATTCCTTCCGATCAGATCTTGTTCAACAAAGCTATCCGAAAGGCGGACTAAATCACCTAGGTGTAGAAACATGGCGTACGTGATGCCATACAGAGCAGATGCGTTATTTGAGCAAAGACATGAGTGGAAGGTCGGTCAAGAGTTCCGCACCTCTGGAGAAGTCCAGTAGGCGGCGTTCAGCAAACGAAGAACGTATTAGGAATGCTGGGGCGGGGGGGGGATATACTAGCTGGAGAATGCGAAAAAAGAGGTACCTAAAGATTCGGCCACGGACACGGGGTCCAAGATAGCGGCCTCTTCTTCATGACGAACGAGAGAGGTGTCCTGTAAGAAATTACCAGGAAACATTTTGACGCTACCTACACCTCTGAAAAGGAAGTCCTTCTATTGACGAAAGACACGCTTGCCCGTCGTGAAGAGCGGAGAGCATGATTCGAAACGAAAGAGATTATGGACTTCGCCGGTCGAATTTCACACGGGCGGTGACTGCAGAGCTTATATGCATATCGTTTCTTTGTAAGGGCCGTCTCACACTCGGCGTCCAGACGTTTGGGGATTATAAGCCAGACCCACGGAGATGAGGGTGGCGAAGAACAACTCAACGGCCTCATCAACAGACCTGAACTCCCAAAGAGACCTCAGTTATTTCCTCGAATACGGACCACCATGCTCGAACCAATGACTAACGATTTGGCATGTGGAGTAGCAATGGCCCAGAAAATCATATTTGAATGGTAAAGTGATCGCTATTATTCAGGTCATCGATCACTTCCTATTTAAAGTCCGATTGTGCATCACGCGAGCACAGAAACAAGTTAAGTTACGAAAGAGAAGGGAAAAAGTATATAGGTCAAAACCCCGTAAATTATATATTTCATATCCATTTTTAACTTTCCATTATTGGGCAAGCAGCCCTATTTTTGAATTTCCATTATCGGGGGTGGATGCCAATTCCTACTTTCAATTGTCGGGCACGGATACCCATTTTCAATCTCCATTATCGGGATGGGGACCCATTTATCCCGGTTCGCTAACGCTTAACGCCGACCCTGGAGCCCAATCCGGAGCGGGCGCGTATGACATTGCTGGTCCGGGCTCCACACCCTTTTAGACCGAACGCTCCGCTGTATGGCGTCCCGCCGGGAATAACTGTACAACCATTTTAACGGGATATTCGAACAACTGATCACTACGACACACGACAGCTAAAGTAAATTCGACCCAACTCGAATTCTAAGCACATCCGACAAATAGATATACCAAATTAGACTTAACATTGCTAAGCGTTTGACAGCGGTGTTTCCCCTCACCTCAGTCTTAATTGAAATCCTCTGAGGGAATGACATCTAACTGTAGCTTGGTAGTATTTCTTAAGGAATAAAAAAGAACTATAGAACCTCAGAATGAGTACCGACAAAGACCCCAGGAAAAATGCCAGGGTCCCGTCAAGGCGAACCCGAGCCAAAAGGGGGAGGTGGAAATCGATCGCAAGCAAAACTGCTCCAGGAAATAAACCAAATTAGTTATCCTACACTTTAAAAGGACCCCAAATTATGTGGTGTTAACTCTAATATTAGGCCCAGAACTGATCTTGCACATATCCACATGTGTAACAAAAATAAAATCACGTTTTATTGGGGATTAGGACAGCGGATACACACTTATCTACCTATGTATCCTTGCTTTATGCAGGAATATAATGCAACTCATAGTTGATTACTACACTACCTCAAATACACAACCACACGCAGGAGAAAGAAAGCAAAGATCTTCCTACAGATCTTCGCATATACTTCGGTGTAAGCATACAGTGATAAGAAAGTGTGAAAGGAATTCGAAAAACCCATTTCACGCGTATTTTGTAATGGTCTAATCCCTGGTATCATCCTCTGCCATCATTCTTCGCTAGTTCAGCAGTCGCTCTCACATATGTCTCCTATTAAGTAATATCTACCTTTGAAAAATACAGATAAACTCGACTTTTAAACATTCACAGGCGTTTAATCAACAACTCGATCCATTAGACTAACCATCGTTTGTGATGTCATAACTGAGGTAATTTTGAGCTATGGCCGTGGGGAAGTGTTTTGCTCTACCATCCATCTCGAACAGTATTCGATATTAATCAAAATTTTCAGTATTTTAATATTTCAATCAGTAATTGCCTACTTGCATGTGATGAAGGGACTAATGAACTAAGTCTTTCTTCGTCCGGTTTATTCCTAATCTGGGGAATTAGCTTGGTTGTTCTTCGTCGCGACCGTTCTAACAGCGCTACGTCTTAACTCTGGCATTGGGACGGACAACGGTCAACGGTTTATTAAGAGATGAATTACAAAGAGAGAGATTACATAAATGTAAATATATAGCGAACAGTGTGCAAAATAAGTATAAGTAGGAAGATAAAGGTTGCCGGAGACGTGGAAATCAAATTTTTAGCTCTATACAATACAAATTTCACATTTACTCATAAGAGTTATTTGTTAAGAGTTAATATTTACACATTATTATATAGTTAACGTTAACTACACATTATTTGAACTACTTTACATTATTTCTACGCATTTGTTGTAAAAACTTCTCTTTTTTAAATATTCTATTTCAGTCCAGCTGATATATTTCGTAAATTATTTTTAACATACTTTATATGTACATTTTAATAATCACTGTTATTATCAATTATTTTATTATTATTTATTTAATTCACTGTTGGGCTTATTGTTTATATTTTATACACTTGTATTTTCACTTTATTTCGGACGTTTTTTTTGTCCACTTTTTATGGCTTTGAATGTTGCCATGTTCAGGGCGTGCGCGTCCGATGGTGGGATGAACACCGCGTCCTTCAACATCAACGCTGCAATTTCGTCCAGTGAAAAAGGTCCCTCGAAGATACACTTGAATTCCCCCTTGACAATACCAAGTAGGAGAAATTCTGAGTCCTCTCTCGGGGGCGAGCACAGGGGAGAGCCAAATACCTTGAGGCCCACGTCCTTGCCGTCGAAGAAGTAACCCATCTCTAGGACTTCCTTCCTGTCGGTGAGGGGGACCTCCCTTCGTGTATTCCTCTTCGTGCGCTTCTTTTTCGTCAGACGAATTTTGTTCGTTTGTCGTTTCCTCTGTCTTCTTTTTCTTCTTATCTTTTTTCCTTTTCTTTCTTGCGCCTTTCTTCGTTTTTTCCTCTCATTCCGAAGTTTCTTCCGTTATTTATTTTTGCTATTTAAGTTTCAATAAGAATCTCTTATGGGGGGAGGAGGATGAGAAGCAGGAGGAAGAATAATAAGATGAGGTAGAAGGAGAAGTAGAAGGAGAAGGATGAGAAGAGAAAGAGAAGGAGTAAGAGGAGAAGAAAAGGAAGAGAATGATGAAGAAGAAGAAGAAGAAATAAAAAGAAAATAAAGAGAAAGACGGGAAGGATTGAGCATGAGTCCGAAAATAGATCTAAGAAGCCTAGATTAATGTCGCCTTTAATCCGGATCTTTGTGGAGGTGGGGCATGGTTCGGGGAGTTGCGCGTCCTTTCACAACTAGTCTAAGAGATAATAGATTTAGAGCTTTAACACTGTCCTTCTACTTCTTTGTTCTCAGGTGAGGAATCGTATTGGTCATTTGACGCTGGACTCGCTCTAATCTTTTTGTGTCGCGCTCTAGCTGTGGTGACCAAAACTGCACGCAATATTCCAAATGTGGCCTCACAAGTGCATTGTAAAGTGTTAGAAGAATACTCATTTTAGATTTGTTTTAAAATGTATTACCTATGAGTAAGAGTATCGTGTTTGCCTTTTTCGCTACCTCCATGCATTGTTTACTTGATTTAAGGTCGCTGGAAATTTTTACACCGATATCCTTTTCCACGTTAACCTTTGGTATGTCAGTTCCGCCCAGTTTATAGTTGGTTCTCACGTTCTTTTTACCAATGTGGAAGGGGATGCACTTGCCGACGTTAAAATTAATTTGCCATTTGCTCGCCCATTTAACCAAGTTTGTTTATGTCATCTTGAATCAGTGCACGGTCTTCGGAAGTTTTTGCACGGGCGCCAATTTTTGTATCATCTGCAAACATTGATAACTTGTTAATTATTCCGATGTCTATGTCGTTAATATATATGAGGAAGAGTATTGGTCAAAGCAATGATCCCTGCGGCACGCCGCTTGTTACCGGAATATAGCTGGAAGAGCTGTCACAAATTACTACTCTTTGACTTCTTTTACTAAGCCAATTTTCTATTTATTTAACTACTTTTAGCAATCAGTCGTTTGTGTGGTACCTTGTCGAATGCCTTCTGAAAATCAAAATACACAATAGGGGCAGCTCTGTCTTCATCATATAGTTTGAATATGTCGCGAAAGAAATTAAGCAAGTTTGTCAAACATGATCGTTTTCGACGAAATCCATGCTGAGAATCTTTTATAAGTTTTTTTCGTTTCTAGGTGAAACACAATTTTGTCTCTCATTATGCCTTCAAATAGTTTTTAAATTACTGAAGTTAAACTAATAGATCGGTAGTTTTGGCACGGGAGTGGTCTACCTTTTAGAATATGGTGTAACATTCGCTATTTTCCAATCTTTTGGTACAACATTCGTTTCTAAACTTTTATTGAATATATGTATCAGGGGGACAGTGATTGTCTCGCGTATTTCATATAAAATTCGAGAGTGAATACCGTCTGGATCAGGAGAACTATTTATGTCAATTGCTTTCAAGGCTTCTCTGACTTCGTTTTCAGAAATACAAAAGGCATTCAGAGGTTGCTCATTGTTGTGGAACAAATCCAATGGAACTGAAATGTTGGTCTCATCTTCCGAATATTCGGGCCTCGTGTAGCTACGTCTATTACTTGGTAAAGAAGACCACTCAGAAGGCCTTGGTAGAGAGTATTTCCAGAGGCTGTAGAAAGAGGTTCACTCCAGTTTTGGCAGGGTAAGTTAAAATCTCCTAATATTAAAGAGTTGCGCCCACAAGCTATAGTTGTTTCTACAAGAGAGAAAGAGAGAGAGAGAGAGAGAGAGAGAGAGAGAGAGAGAGAGAGAGAGAGAGAGAGAGAGAGACAAAGAGAGAAAGAGAGAGAGAGAAAGAGAGAAAGAGAGAGAGAGAGAGAGAGAGAGAGAGAGAGAGAGAGAGAATAGAGGTATAGACGATTGAATTGGCCGATGTCTCTTCCACATCCGGAGGTCCTCGACAGCTATTATGCCGAGAGAGGTGCCAAAACTTTCTTATGCTGGGGGCTGTCTCTCATCCTTCTTATGCTCATTGGATTGATGGGTCCTGGTGAGTGGTGCCTGAAAACAGCCGCTCTGACGCACCAGTTACCGCTACAATATTTCACCCCTGAGGATGTTGGTTTTTTTTTGTAAAAGTTGTTTTAATGGTTTTTGGGTGGGGTTTGCAGTGGAGAGTTTCTGTGTGATCCATTCTAGATCCCTTCCTGAATTTGTGGTCCTAGATTGTCTTTTTCTAAGGAAAATAGACGAGTACCTCTTCGTTGAGTCCCCTCATCTGAGAGGTGAGAGATATGCCGGATAACCGAGATCCACACACTCTGTCAAAGCCATTTTAATAGAGATAGAGAGAGCACAAGTGGCAGGGGTGGAGGGAGCGAGTCATAGGACATCAGACCCAGCTAAAAGTAAATAAAATAGGCAGTAATAGTGGAAAGGGCTTAGAAATATCAAGGGCTAAAACAAGTCAAGCTTTAGTTAGGAAAGTTTTAATTTGGAGGATCATCCAGTCAGACTGAACTATGGAAATATCCTTAAGATAGATCCAATTTGATTGATCACAGTCCTTGAAGTTCCCTTGGTATTTTAGGTCCCGAGGGAAATTAAAAGTTGTTACGGGGAAACAGAACTGGTTCAGCAACTCCATCCCTCATTTTGCACCTACACCTCACTGCAAATTACATACGTTTGTCCATGTGAAATCCGAACTCTGTCCAGCATTTGGATACTGTCCTTTCTCCATACGATGGATCGCAAACTTGATAACTGGGACATAGAACCCCCCTCTCTCTTTCCAAATATGGAAAGTGGTGTAATCGGGAGGTAGTAGGAGGGAGTGTAAGGGGTTTAAATTACCCGGCTTTCCGTTGGGTGCTGTGTTTCATTTGCGCGCGCGTGACTCACGTGCTCCTCGAGCGTGCGAGGCCCGAGTCACAGTAGCCCGAGAAGGATCTCGCTAAGAAAATGAAAATGGCACCTTCATTGAAGGTGTATGCGTGTATTTGTGTACGCCATAAATCACGCACCTACACACATTCCTTTTCCACCTCAATAAAATACACTGCACTAATGATCCCACCACAAAGATCCCCTGTAAATACAGTAATGGAGCTGTGTACTTCGCTCGGAGGCTCCCGGAAATCTACTCAAGGTAATCTCTAATTGCACACCCACCACACACACTCACTCTCTATCAAAGGGGTGCTAGAGAAACCCATTTTTATGAATAGGGGGCACCATCCCCATAGGCTATCGTCCCAATTACTGGTCATGGTTTGCAGTTGGTCTTTATTAAAAACCGATGGGGTATAAATGGGAAAAAATAACAGATTTTCTCATCAGCCAAATATCTATAGCAAATCCCTATTAGCACCGTTCCCACCTGCCTGTAATAACCACATCGGCAATGGTCTCCATCATGTTGTCAGCGCATTTGATGAGGGTTCTGACGTCATCGAAACCGACGCCAAATTTGACCTTTTGCATTCAGAGCTGACCATGACTTTCAGCACTTCCCCCCCCCCTCAACAACACACACACACACAACCAACAGGAGCTCGAAAGGAGGCAATCCTGAGATCGGCGGCACATTTCAGTTCTCAGGTTGCGGTCGCCCATTAGCGGAATTGACGCTGAAGAGTGACGTAATACCTCCCATCCCCCCTCTCCTGCGTGATTATTTGTGACGTAATACATCCCCCTCCTCCCCATACTCACGCGCAATTATTTTTGACCTATTACAAGACATATCTCTAAGGGTTGGACAAAATAATGGAAAAATCTACTAATTTCACTTTTTTTTTTCCTACCGACATAAAATTTCGACTGAATGGAAACTTAATGTTACTCTATGGTGCATGGTTTGGGGGTTTACCCATTTATGGGCTTACTTGTCCCCTCTTCGAGCGGATTAATCACCGATTAAAAGATGAAAGGGGAAGGCTCTCTATTTAAACGTAAATGGGTGTAAGGGACAGGGTATTTTTAGTGCTTTATGCGCGTCGCCCTACCTTGTGGCGAAACGGTATAAGTTGAACCCAGCCACCGAAGGAGAGAAGAACAAAAGAAAATAAAGAAGGAAAACAAAGATAGATAGGAAGAGATAAAACAACAACAAATAAAGCGAAAATAAAGGAGGTAATCAACCTTCAAAATCATTAGGATGGTTTTGGTCTTTAAGGAGACCCGCGCACCCCAAAATGAGAAGAGGGAAGCCTTCCCCCTCCTCCCTCCTCAAAATAAACACAGAGTTCTTTTTTATCTTCCGCTTCCTCTTATTCTGGCAAAACCGGAAATGGGGGGGATACCCAATTTGGTTGGGGGAAACTTACCCACAAGATGGGGGGGGGGGCAAATTTCATATTTTTTTAATGAATTTGATTTTTGTACGAACTTGTTCTCGGGGGCTTTTACTGCACCCTTCCGGTTTTCCCCCCTCCCCCCTAGTGCTCTTGTCAGATCTTGTTTCCTTTTGTCACTAACTCCGCTTCAAGTAGTTTCTTCTTACGTCTATTCGGGCATTCGAACCTTATAGCTTTTTCACTTTCCCTAACTTCCCCGCTTTCTTTACAACCCCACTTACAAATCATGATGAGATTCCCTCGTTAGTTTTCGCAAAGTTTAAATTAAATGACAGGAAGTTGGGGACCCGAGAGAGGTAGCCATTTTGCGCGGGAGACAATTCAAGGGCAACTTAACCCTTTTCCCCTGAAGTGGGGTACTAAAGAGGGATATATTCAGGATAGTGGCGCGTCCATGTAAATCTTTTAGCGCTACGAGCAGTCTCCTCTTTAAACTACTCGAGATTCGGAACTGCCATCCATACAGCTTCAAATCCGAGAAGGGGAATTGGGGCCAAAACCCTCTCCCAGATCCCTCGTACAGGTTTATCCCCCCGAAACGAGGGGAAAAAGGAAGGAGGGGAGGAAGTGATGCTCTGCTTCGCTCAAACTCAGTAATGTGGACGAAGGAACGAATACGATGAACAGCAGCTTTGTTGAATTAAACAGAAAAAGGCGGCAATCAACTGGGCCATTGGGGCAAAAGTGTTGTTTCAATGTTTCCTTACGACGGCGTCACGAAAGGGATGAAGTTGAAGACTAAGGGGAGACCCCTTACAACGATAATTGAGAGGGTTACGCAATTCCCCTCGATTTTCTCTCTTTGCCAAAGAAAGTTTGAAATAGGACAATAAATAGACATAAATTCGGAAGATTGAATGAAGAGTGGGATTGTTAATGGTTTACTTACATCTCCTTCCTCCATCGTGAGAAGGGTGGCGATTCTTCGATCCTCCTCGGCGATCCTGCCCTTGAAATATCATTCAAAAGGATTCATTGTTGGTCAGTGTTCGAAAAAATCGGATCTCAGTTGATAGAACTGGGTTGCGTAGCACAAGAAGTCCAATTTCCTACCAACTCAAAATTGACATTAAGTGACACTGACCCAGAAAAAGCCCAATCCGAAAAACTAAAAAACTAAAAGCAGAGTCCAAAATGCGAAGCACTGAATTGGCACTTGATTAGATAGTAGGCTTGAGGAGACAAGAACACTCCCCTCTCCCTCTGGACGTGGTTGAGTTTCCTAAGGTTGAGTAACGGGGAGGGGGAATGGATGGGAAACCAAAGTATGACCTGTTGATCACTGGTTGTTTCGGAAATACTAAAACCCGGTCAATAAGAAATGGCAGGGCTCATTGAAATGAGCTTTTAAAACCAGGTAAAGAGTCGTCTCAACTTACACTGAATGACTTATCAGAATGGCCTTTAGCATCGAAATAATAAACGTGATCTTCTAAAAGTCATTAATTATATTGTAGATCTATCTTCTTGGGTGAGCCATGGACAATGCCATGAAGAAGCTTAGTGGCTCTTTGATTCATATGGTATTCTGTAAGGTTTAAATTACTTCACTCACATTATGCAACCCCACTCATAAAGGAAGGCCTGAAAAGCATCTAAAACCAGATAGAAACCTTCTACAATGCTTTTGTCACATGCTCACAGCCACCCCAAGATACTACACTTCCCTTAACCGAAGAAACGATCACTGCCAGACATCAAGCCTCGTCTTAAAATTGATTTTAGTTGCCATTTTGGAAGGAGGAAATCGATTTCAGTGAACGAGTTCCGTTGCCAAAGAATCGGGAACTCGACCCAGGAACTAGCCACTCCGAAGGTCTAAACTCACCGGGGACTAAAATTAGACTGAGAGGGGAGAGCGAAAAGGCACCCAGGGAGGGGCCTCAGCGAATTCTCAACACATACGCACTCCACCTCACAATGGACAAGTCTTCAGCGTGACGGGGTGGGGTTACGCGAAATTGTTAAAGAGAATCCACTCAGAGGATGATTATCCTATTAATTTTAAAAAGCAAATGTGAACGGGGGCCTCTTTGACCAGAAAGTCTTTGTAAAAAAGTTTGTTAAGAAATTAGTGAAGTTAGACGTGAGAATGTATAAAGATAAAACCCGATTGTTGAAGAGGAAAGGAGATGACATTGTACCAAATTCCCCATCATATGTGGAAGGGAAGTTATTTGACATAACCGGAAATAATGATTGGAATTGCCACTAAAAACTAAAAAAGATGGCAATTGAATCGCAGACACAGACAGGAGGATGTGTGATGGGAGAAGGAAAAAAAAAAATCAGATACGAACGTAAAATTAAATTTTTAAGTATTGTCAATTAATAAAAAAGGTGCCGATTCCAACAAAAGTACATTTACAAATTTAAACACAGGATAAGTAATGGAACGGATAGAAATAAGTGAAAGAAATAAAGGAACAGAAATAGTGAAACATATGAAGTCTAAAAACGGATGTATAGCTGACATGCTTAACCTTAACATGGGGCAGGTTCATTCAAAGCCACCAGGGGCAAGTTTTTAGATATACTGTAGGAATACTGTAGCAGAAATTCGCTTGTCATGGGAGTGGAATCGAAGTATTCTAATTACTTTCTTAAGAATTAGAACAAACGGGCATCAAGGAAGATAGAGCGAGGAAGCGAGAGACCAGGTGTTGTAGATTTTCAAGGTGGAAGTTAATTAAGAATGATTGCCATAATGGCGACTCCGATTCGGGAGTAACACAAAACATCTTTAAAATGACAGATCGAATTTTGACAATAACACCAATTTAATATTACTTTCCGTTAGCCATTTTCTTCCATTATTTATTCAAAATTACTATCTGTCCAAGCTTTCAAAGCTCTTTTCTTCCTCGTGTCACTTTCACTTTCCATTGCTTCACTTAAATTGCTTATATTTACGATTGTAAATAGAGAGGAAAACTTTCTCTCATATCCTTCATAATAGATGAATGCAATTGATATTAAGACATCAGAGGATGAAGGGGTCAAAATAGAGGCGTGCGAAAGATTTGAAATGAGAGAGCAGATTCAAGATGCGTAGAAGAGGAATTTTCTAAAATATTACGGTGGGATCAGATTCAGATTGTTCTACGAGAGCGACATTTTCCTCTGGGTCGAGAGAAAGCATTTTTCATTCGGTGCAATTTCAAAAGCAATTTACTTATAATATTAAGGTTTGATTTCAAATTTTGGTCTTTTTACAGACAAACTTGATGGAAAGTTTATTCATTATAATTTTATAGGTATTATACAAACTCAAACCCGGTTATGAGTTTTTTGTATTTGTTTTTAATGTTGTTGAATATCTGTCTGAATATCTTCGCCTTCTAAATCAATATGTACATGATGACTTTATCCCCTATACTTTTAAGCTAATGGAGCAAATAAATACACAAAGGTAACCCTTACAAATACAATGGGAAGTGGAAGCAAGTTCCAAAATATTGAAATTTGCAATTTGGTTAATTTATGAGGACCGTGAATGGAAAGTGAATCTTTTCTTCCAAATTAGACCTAAATGGGGGCAACGCTCCATTGGAATACACTCCTGCACTGCCCGACTTGTAAACATGGCCAACGTTCCATTTTAATGCACTCCTGCACTGCCCGACTTGTAAACATGGCCAACGTTCCATTTTAATGCACTCCTGGACTGCAAGACCTGTAAACATGGCCAACGTTCCACTTTAATGTACTGTTGGACTGTCCGACCTGTAAACATTGCTAACTTTCATACAAGGTAAGTAAGTAGGTTAAGGTGATAATCAAGTTTGTATAAAAGTAAATGGTGACATCGGTCTTAGTGATTGAAATGCGAAGAAAGTGATGGGCTGACAAAGCGAGCAAGGGGCACGGGGAGCAAGCTATAATCTCTTTTGCTGTGGAAGAAATAAAATTTGTTCTTGGAATTCGGTTCTTTTGGTACTCGTTCCAGATCACTACCACATAAATACACATAAAATCAAATCATGAAATGAAATTTTATATGCGAACCCCCTTAAAGTTAAGTTTTCTTTATTCTGAACAAAGAGGATACTATTCCAAGGTCAAATTCTGGTGTGTTTTTTACTCCACTGATCGGGTTGAGAAAATTACAGCCTCGGTTTCATTCTCTCTCTTCTTTTTTTTTAAGGAAGTGGTGCGTTCAGCACGAGTGAATGCAGCTTGCATGGTTTCTGTGCGCATATGAGCGCGAGTATGCATATGACCACATGTGTTGTTTATGTATGTAATGAGATGATTAATTAAACCGGTTTGACTTAAATGTATCTTCTTCCGTTTTCTGTATTTTCCTTGCAAAGAAAGCGTCCTAATCTTCTCCCTTATTTTTATAACTGTTCCCTTTGTTAATAGAACTGAACATACTAATTATATTAGTAACTAATGCGCAGGAGCAGGTGTAAATGCTGAGACAATACTAAATTCCTTACAGTTCAGGAGTACCCGGGGAGGGGGGTAACATTAACGAATCCAAACTTAGGCGTAAAGAGAAGAAAAAATGAAAGAGGAGTAAGAAAACAAGGCGAATAAACTAACCGTAATGCCCAAATGAAAATGGGAGGACGCATTTCAGCAAAGGACAGAGCAGAAAACGCACACGATGAGAGAACGCAATGCCCACTTGCGGCGGTCGAAAATGATCAATTTGGAGTATCAACTTATGGCGATTATAGGGAACGGTGGTGGGTACGGGATACATGTTACACATCCCCTTCACCCCCCTCCAAAGGAATGTGGTCATATCAGAGTTGAAACACAATGATTCACTATAACGGATCCTATGTAGGATAAAGATCACTAATAACTTGAGGCCTCCAAGTTCTAACCCAATTTTACCCAACTTTTAACCTAACTTAACTTTAACTTAATTATAACGTAGCCGAACTTAACCAATAACCTAACTTAACCTATAACATAACTTTGGCTTTCCTTTTTTGCCTATTTAATAGTACCATGGCCATGTGTTCTCGGTTCTGAACCAGCCACTTCGAAGCAGCGCCATCTTATGACTACCTCTACTCTCTGGTACCAATGAAGCATCCATTTTGTTCAAAGGGGGGTTATCACTTTAAAAAAATGAATAAAAAATACGCCACACTTATTTTGTAAACAATGCAATCACCATGCCTCGCAGCTACTGATCTCAAAGATACGAGGGGTGACTCCGGCAGGGCTACCAGAATCCAGGAAAAATTAACAAAATGCTTAAGACAAAAGAGCGTAACCATACAGAGTTTATGTTATTTAAATATAATCTAAAAATTGTTTAAGCTTCGGAACATAATAATAATTACGTCATTGTATCTTAGACATTTTGTTGTTTTTCCTAGGTTCTGGCAACCCGGCAGGGTTGCTAGATGCAAGCTGATGACTGCAAAGCTAAATTTGCCTACTTTTCCGTATACAAATAGTTTTTTTTCTTAATTTTGACACGCCGTTGAAATATCTAGATAAAAATCATAAAACTTTAATGACTGCTTATTATTTCTAAGAAAAGCAAAAACATCTTTTAAACTATTCATTTCAAAAGCACCAAAAGCAGAATTATTATTGAAATTAAGAAAAAAAAGAGTAGAAATCTCGACGAAAGGGATGCATTTCTTCAATTGCAGTCGGGCTCATCAGGGTCTAACGCCATTTCGAATGAAAGTGAACGGTACCGTATATACTATACAAGTATAGGCAAGCATAAATGTGAGAATAAAATTGATTCTAATATCATATTAATTGTTGGGGTGTAATTTCTTTTTCTTTTCTTCTTAAATACTGGAAGCATCGCTTCCTTTGCTTCCATTGACTGCACGCCACTGAAGGCAAACGCATACCACGGTTGAATATATTGCATTCTGGGGTAAGCGTCACTCTTGAAGTCTAAATACCTCCATGCATAAATACACCGACACAGCTGCGTGTATCCCCTCCCCCCCCTTATTCCAAATTTGCCTTTTCGCATCGAATCCCATTCACTCCTTTTCGCGCCTTCGGGATAACCAAATTCGCGGCCGACCACACAGGCAAATGTCTTTCTCAACCTGCCAGCCGAAGAAGGCCCGAGTTTCTTCGAGCCGAAATAAACCTGCGACTTGAGACGAGGAAGCTCGGATGGCGCCGAGAGTATGAATCTTTGGCATGTCCTGGCGGCAGACGAAAGGTCTTTACGCGCCACGATAAGAAGTTTATGAGAATCCGGTGCTCTCTCTCGATTTTAGCTCTTGAGGGAAATAAAAAGGAAATTTCTCCCTGGAGTCGGGCAGAAGATATTGGACCTTCGTTGTGTGTGGAGCTAGTCCCACAAGGGAAACAGTTCGTCCGTTACAAGGAAGAAACTTCGGGAAATTTGTTGTTGCCGTCACGGTACTTGTTAGTGCTAAACTTCTCGCCGGCTCCCCATCCCTTCAGAGTCAGAGGTTATACAGGACCTCCCTCTGAGGATTACCCTAGACGCAGCTAGGTAATCATTTCTGGCTACCCACTCCAGGTGCCAATAATCGGAACGGACACTTCGAGGAGAAGAATTCCGATTTGAGTCACAGTTTAAATCGCCTTCGCGATCCGGCCTAGGATCATTATATGAGGACACCGGTCTAGGATTACCCCCACATTCGGTAACCTCGGACGACCGGGCTAAGTGCAAACATCGTCAGAAGAAGAAGACATTCACCGTCATTTTTCAAATACTTACGAACTCAAAGGTATCGTTAAAGTGAATTATTCCCTCCCCTAACTTCACCAGTTTAATCAGTAACTAGAATTTCCATCCCGATCTCATTACCTCGAGTATTACAAGTGATTAATTCAGTGCTTAATTCCGTGATATTATTCAATTCATTGTGTCGGGTGCAATTAAGACGAAAGCATCCTAGTAAGTAGATTTCAAGTGTAATCCCCACGACATGATATAGACTTACCAATTCAGTGCGAAGATTAATCCTATTTATACATATATATGCTATTTCATATTTTCAATTTATGTATATAAAAGTTTATTTTTGTATCTGTGAGTTTTAACTATTTTAGACGATCCTTTGGCAATTGATAAGCAATCCACTCGGCTCAATTTTCAATATTACATAAGTCCACCCATGACTAGCTTTTACTGAGTGAAAACACACTCAGGGAATCATTATCTTAATTTTGATCAAAAAGGAAACACCGGGGTTATTCATATTCACCGGAAGTGGCTACGGTAGGTGTATTGGCTGCACTTCACCCCACTTTACCTTAGTTCGGAATTAAAATAGATGCCAAGGAAGTGGGACTGAGATTACCCACTCACTAACCCTCAACAGTCACTTACCCCAGAAGGGCTCCTGAAAGTGGGATTGGACTGCATTAAATGTTGGGTGTTCCAAGGTTTGGAAAGAAAGTTTGGAATGGTGTGTCTCGTAAATTTCAGGTATAAGCTGCGTTCTTCCAAACATTCGATATTTGAGTACAATACTGCCATCCGGGTATTTATTATATAATTAAGCAGAAGACTATATCAGACAGTCGCTCAAATATATCATTAAATATGTATAAAAAGGGATTTAAAGTTGAGTGTGCTAATTCTCGAGGAATCTCCCTCCTCGACGTAGACGGCAAAATTTTCGCACGGGTTGTTCTTGTGCGATTGCTGAACTCTGTCAATGACCGTGTTAATGAACTGGCGCCATTATTGCTGAGGCACCATTTCCGTTTACTATTTGGCGGCGAGTAACGTCTTCACCCCGCAGTGTCTCAAAGCATGAACAAAAATATGCGCATAAATTTCGATCTTCATTATGCCAACGATGCGGCATATCCTTCCCCAGCCCCTTTGTCCCTCCAAAAAAGAGTAACTCAAATGAAAACGCCTAAATAACTGGTAGTACGCGCGTAAAAGCTGACGAGACTGTTGTAGTCTAATTTACCTTCAATCCTGCCAACGGAGGAGTCGATGCCCTTCTTATATCTAAGTCGAGTGATGAGATTTTGAAAAAGGTATTCTCCTTTAAAAGCCTCAAGGGCATCCTCACCTCCTCATGTGACCTTGAACCAGAGGTCTAGAGTCGGATAATAATAGTAACAACAAGCTTTGGGAGACTCAATGATCGCGTTTTCCTCAATAGAGATCTAACCATCAAGACCAGTCACTCTTCAGCGCTCTCTGGCTACCAATCCTTCTGTTCCACTGAGAGTCTCGGTACCGTTTATAGATCGAAAATCGAAAGTATGGAGACATTCCATATCCAATGCCTCAAGAGAATCCTTGGGAAGAACGCAGCCCCCATGTAACCGTTCTTTAAATCGCGTATTACTCCTGCATATAAGATATGATTTTCACCCGCCAGCTCAGATATGTTAGCCACGTAATTCAAATGCAGGAGGCTCCTTTGCCCTGTCATAATCTATACAGAGAGCTGCGCGATGGTAGCCGCCCCGCAGGCGAACAAAGAAAACCAGACAAAGATCAGCTCAACGCCACATTAAATATCATTAAATGGTGCCTACAATCCAGTTTTCAGTTTTGACTTATGGCTATCTTGAGTGGCACTCTGTGAGCTGACAAGCTGTTGATTCTTTTGACAGCTGCAAGTAACTGGCACCGTGTCCACAGATACGATTTTCAGTCCAGCGGCCTCCCGCTCCACCTTAAGGAGAAGCTGTGCTTCGAAGTTGAGTACCAGGGGCCATCAACGAGTCCACTACAAACCCCAAAGATGAATGCCAGGGAGTGAAAGGACGCCATCTTCGATATCCATCGACTACCATAAGCAAGTAAGCACTCAAACATACAATGTTTGTATCAAGAATATTTGGCACGCCATCTATAATCTCTTCTGCTATTTTATGTCGTAATGTTAATGTATTATTGTTTGGTGTTTCGAGAAACATAGGTTACACGTAGTCACTCACTAGTATGATACATGGGTGTGTCATAGGTTCTCAGCTTCGGTTGAGGAATTAACATAATCCGAGATTCTTTGTTTATTAAGTAGCAATAGACTGTCTTGGATACCAACAATTTGACTATACAAAATAGATGGAGGATTAATGAATTAATTGAACGGGGTAAGAGTGAGGAATGCGTTTCATTACAGCGTCCGTAATCGGGAGCATGGCGGATACAGCTGCTGTTCAGCCTCACCCGAAGTAGCCGTGACTGCCCATGAATGGAGAAGGCGAGATTCGTGGTTTCTAAAGTCACTTCATGTGCGTTTAATGTGTGCATATAAACACATGTATGCGTCAGTATTTGTTACATTTCTTAATTTCATCTGTATAAATCTATGATCAAATTTGTATCCTTTTCTTCTCTTCTTTAATTCAACCATGTTTAATTAACATTAAAAGTCTGGTTATTTTACAACTCAGAATGAATAAAGTAGAAATATGGGAAGTAGTTGAGAACTTTCGCGTATTTTTATTCCTAGCCCCTACTTTTCGAGGGCCCAATTCTCTTTCCCTTTGCAGCTCTAAGATCCCCCAAATCATGAAGAAACTACTGTGTTTGGAGGATTGGTAAATGACCCCCCTCCCCGCCCCTCTGATGTGGGTATAAAAGGAATTAAGGAAACGTCTTTTAATCAAACTCCCTCGAGTTTATGTTTGTATTAAACAACCAGTAAGTTTATTTAAATGTATGACTAGTTGCAATAAAGCGCTCGGTGCGGGAGATTACGCATCGTACCCGGTTCAGAGACGAAATTGCGATTTATAGCGACTTACAGAGCACTCTGAGTGCTCTCGGCGCATTGGAATATCCCAACCCCAAGGTTCGTAATATCCTCGACGCCACGGATGCCACGAGCCAGAGGGAGGTCGACGGTGTTTTTTTGCTGCGTTTCTGGATATTTAGGGATTGCGGAAAATGGGCGAGCCAAAGAGTCAGCGAAGACTGGACAACCAGACCAGCGTTTCGCTCTACCCCAAATGACTACGGCCAGGAATCATGCCAGTCTTTCGGGCTGCCTGGCAAAGAAGATGGGAAGCGGTTGGCGGGAAAATAAATTGTCGCCCCATCACACCGCGACTGTTTCCTTAGTCCTACCACCCCCAATGCTCCGACGGCTGCAGCTTGTCTTAGGCTAGCGTGTGGATCTTCGCACACGCTACCTTTCCGGTACGGAGCGAGCAGGGTCGCTATTGCTTGTCCCTTGTACTCGGTAGGAGTTCGTATGCACCTGATTGTGGCATAATAAAATTGTTGAAGGAGTTAGACCTCCTCCACTGCGCATACCTAGCCTCTAGATGTTGGTTGTATGGTAGAGCAGCGGAGCATGAATTTGTGCTTTTGGGTTACCTGTTTTTTTTGTGTTTTTTTCCTATTTTTGGTTTTCGCGGGTGTTTTTTTTTAGTTACCGTTCGTTGTGGTTTTTATTAAGATAGAGTAATAATGAAAAGTCTGTTTTGTACTTATGATGACTATGCCCCTGGTGGCAAGCGCCAGTTGGATGCTTTAGAAGAAAAAATGTTTAAATGTATAAGGAGTGAGGGAATCCATATAGACCATTCTGGCGCATGGCGATTAAGCTCTGAGTAGCTGCTCTGGGTACACACCTACACGAATTCTCCTCCGGCTTAACTTGTTCGAGCAGAAAGCAACTGGTCGTGGGGATCCGTCCACCATCTGATGCAAGGCAGCACCTTCCGCGAACTGGGAGCAATCTGTCACCAGCTGGTATGGGGGATCGTTAGGCAACGGGTGGTGAAGTTTAACCGGATCCAATTAAACCTGACTTGGTCTGGTCAAATGCTATCTGTGCTTCTTCACCCCATTTGAGCTCACGACCCTTTGGTTGCAGGCGTATAAGCTCGGTCAACGAGGCTGCAATTGCTGCAAAATAGGGGATTATTCAGCGGTAATAGCCCAACATGCCCAAATATATATATATATATATATATATATATATATATATATATATATATATATGAATGCAATGTCCGGCAGGAAAAAATTAAAAGGTGTTTCCAAGTATTTTCGAACTTTATTAAGTTCCTTATCAAGGATAACTACAAGAAATAATATTATATTAGAGGTATATATAGGAAATAAAAGTATGAAAGGTTGTCCATGTGCCGATGAAATGTGCTACTTGCATTCCGTAGGCCGAAAGGAAGCTTAGCGAATTCCAACAGGCCAAGAGGAGTTGTGATCACCGGATTCATGGGGATCTGATGGCAGGCACGGACCAAATCCAGCTTTGAAAAGATACTTTTTCCATGGAGGTGGTTCGTCAAACTTTGAATCCACGGCCAAGGATATCTATCGGGCTTCGTAATTGCGGTGAATGCTCGGAAATCTCCAACCATCCTGGACTCTCCCGGCAGCTTCTTAGGAACTAAGTGGATTGGTGAGGCTCATGGCGAGCTCAACGTACGCACAACCCCCTCCTTCAATAGCTCTTCATACGATGCTTAGAATATTTAATTAGGAATAGGATGTTTCAACTTAATTATGACATTCACAAAGCTAAATAACAACAATACAGTTTGTAAATATACAAAAATAAAACAACTTAATCATCAAAAAATAATATTTTTCAATTGAAATACGTGAATACTAAAATATAAAAATAAGAAGATTTAATAAAATAAACATAAAACAATTGCAGGACACAATTGCACCCCTCCCCCCAATTCTTACAACATTATAAGCGTTTAATAAAGCAACCCAACAATGCAACCTACCCCAAGTGCAACAACCATCACGGCGAAAATTCTGAACACCCAGAGTTGACTGTCACAGGAAATGTGAGTAACATTTTAGGAATGGAGTTCATTCTGCATCCAAATGGAAATGAAAACATTCGGTTCGGAGGTCGATGCTAAATTTATGGGACCTTGTGTTGGCCTTCGCGCCCCTCTAATTCTATCGAATCCTACTATTTAGGAAACATTAAAGGAATGGGAAATTCTAGGACCCTTCGGGAATCAGATTATTAGTGTAATTCCTTCGCTCATTTCTCTCTCACCAAACAACAATAGAAAGAACAGATCTGCAAGCGTTAAAAAGTAGAGAACAACCAAGTAAATTAAAAAAAAAGAAGTCTCGATCAAAGTTAAATGAGATCAAGGTAATTTCATCGGAAATTGATATTTTGATTTGGTAAAAAAAAAAACAACTAAATGAGAAAACCCAAAGTGATAAGGCAGAATTTTATGAAAAGATGCTCGTAAATTAATTGCATAATGTAAAAAACGAATATATCATGTACGGTCCCGCTTCTGCTCAGCCATCACCACCGTCGCCACACTCAGTTGACCACAATATCAATACTGGCAGTGCCACACCGTCCTTTGCACGGCCAAGGCCTCTTTCGATGGAGAGATTACAGGGTAACCAAAGCAACTCTAGAAGAGCTATTGAAGGAGGGGGTCGTGCGTACGTTGAGCTCGCCATGAGCCTCACCAATCCACTTAGTTCCTAAGAAGCTGCCGGGAGAGTCCAGGATGGTTGGAGATTTCCGAGCATTCACCGCAATTACGAAGCCCGATAGATATCCTTGGCCGTGGATTCAAAGTTTGACGAACCACCTCCATGGAAAAAAAATCTTTTCAAGGCTGGATTTGGTCCGTGCCTACCATCAGATCCCCATGAATCCGGTGATCACAACTCCTCTTGGCCTGTTGGAATTCGCTAAGCTTCCTTTCGGCCTACGGAATGCAAGTAGCACATTTCAACGGCACATGGACAACCTTTTTCGAGGATTGGGGTTCGTTTATATATATATATATATATATATATATATATATATATATATATATATATATATATATATATATATATATATATATTTCACGGTGAAGGTAAGGACACATAGGAGGCTGAGGTACATGTGATTTATTTATCGAACAACGTGAAATTGAAGATTAGACTGGTCAGCAGCAACTCATATGACTATATATATATATATATATATATATATATATATATATATATATATATATATATATATATATATATATATATATATATATATATATATATATATATATATATATATATATATATATATATATATATATATATATATATGTATATATATATATATAGACGACATTCTGATCTTCTCGGATAACATGGACGACCGCTCGAAGCATTTGGAGGAAACATTCAAAATTTTGGTAGAAAATGAGCTAAGGATTTCATTGGAGAAATGCAAATTCGCGAAGAAAGAAATTGATCTCCTCGGGCATCACATTTCGGAGGAAGAAATCTGCCCACCGGCCACAAAGGTAAAAGAAATAGCAGACCTGCCATTGCCAAAAGAGTCAAAGGGACTGCGCCCTTATTTGGGCATGTTGGGCTATTACGGCAGAATGATCCCCTATTTTCCAGCAATTGCAGCCTCCTTGACAGAGCTTATACGCCTGCAACCAAAGGGTCGTGAGCTCAAATGGGGTGAAGAATAACAGAGAGCATTTGACCAGACCAAGTCAGCTTTAATTGGATCTGTTAAACTATACCACCGGCTGCCCAACGATTCCCCATACCAGCTGGTGACAGATTGCTCCCAGTTCGCGGCAGGTGCTGCCTTGCACCAAATGGTGGACGGATCCTCACGACTAGTTGCTTTCTGCTCGAGCAAGCTAAGCCGGGTGCATCAAGCATACTAGACTTATGACAGAGAGCTCCTAGCGGCATATCTAACTGTCGTCCACTTCACGCACATGAGTGAAGGGCGCCACGTACCCTTGTGCACGGATCACAAGAAATTAGTGTCTGCAGTTTCGTCGCCATTGAACGCCAAAACTGAAAGGCAGCAATGTCATTGGACAGCTATATTGGAGTATATCAGCGATATCGCTTACGTGCGTGGTCAGGACAACGTAGTCGCTGATTGCCTTTCAAGGGACGTCAACTCAGCCCAAATTGACTCTTTTGACCTACAAGCGTTAGCAGCAGCGCAGAGAAATGACGAAGGAACCATGGAACTGCGCATGCATGCAGTTAAAATCTTTCCCCGTGGAAGCTCAGCTATGCTGTGAAATCACATGAAGATACCCATGACCATTCGTGCTTATGACGTGTAAAAGGACGATTTACAATCAACTACACAGTTTGTCACACCAGGGAATCAAGGCTTTGCTTCGTCTGATCAAAGCACGATACTTCTGATCCAATATGGGCAGGGATATTCGCTCCTGGACAAGGAAGTGGCTCGCATATCAATCTTTGAAGATTAACCGTCACACGATATCTCCGATCCTGCCCATATGAAATTCCATCTTCAAGGTTCGAAACTGTACATATTGAAATAGTCGGACCACTCCCATCATGCGCACTTCCTGGTCAATCCTTCCCCTCGCACCATCGATATTTACTTTCGAGTATCGACCGAGCCTCAAGATGGATAAAAGCAATACTGATCCCGCAGATAAGTGCCATAACAATTGCTTTGGCTTCCTAGACGGGTGGATGTAAAGATTTGGTGGCCCGCTCTACGTTGTAACCAACAGAGTCGCCCATTTCGAATCCGAGTTGTCAGCCCTCGTTGATTTCCATCGGATCCGCACTACATCATACAGACCATCCACGAACGGGATGGTGGAAAGGGACAAAATGACACTAAGGGGCTCCATAATGGCCCGTCGACAAGGCTAGCTGTTGGCACTGTCAATAATCCTCCTGGGCATTCGTGCCTTGCCCACCGAGTCGGGATTCTCGGCTTTCACGGCAGTAAAGGGCACCACACTATTGTGCCCAAAACCTTTAGTCTCGTCGTCCTCATCGAAATCGGACGCTAAGTTTATTAAAGAGCTGGCTGGCATCGACAATGGACAGATCGACTTCGCCAGAGTATATTTAGGACACCTGCACTCGGTGCCTACGCCTTTCGTGCGCCGAGACTTGCCGAATGGAACGCATGTTTGGGTCCGGATAGACCGCGTTCGCAAACCAATCGAAGCGCCACATGCTGGCCCTTTTCCGGTGATCGAGCGTGGCAGCAAGGTATTTAAGCTGGAATACCCTGATGGAAGAAGGGACACTGTTTCAATTGACCAATTAAAACCGGCAAAATTGCCCACCATACGCGATAATGACGTGCTGGGTAATTATCGTCTCGCAAGGAATCAGGATGGGCACATGAGGAGCAGCCGCAGTTCGCCGCGTGGAGAACCTCGCTGATCCATGTTATTTGTTTTATGTACCTTAAAATTTGCATGTTAAAAGAAGCATAAATATACATACATGCCTCGCTGAAGCATTTTGGCCTTGTAACTTTGAGCAATGTAATAATTATAGCCACAACTTAGCGATATTTCATGTATTTCCTTAGATGAGGAGGAAGGGGCAGGTTGCACAGGCCTTCTCTGATCACAGTTGTATCCATGTATTAGTGATGTAAATTTCATTGCCCAGTGCGTATGTTAAAAACGTATTTGTTTGCCTAGTTTCGATGTGCAATTCTCTTTGTAACTCGGTTACTGGCGGGAGAGTTCTGTGGAGAGCATAGCCCTGGCTTAAAATTGCACCAGCAAAGTGCAGTGCATCGCAGGAATAGGAAGAATTGAAACAAATGTCCTCGCGGATATATATATATATATATATATATATATATATATATATATATATATATATATATATATATATATATATATATATATATATATAAACCAGTCAAGGAAGTAATCGGGAAGCCGAGAATTCAGATAACAGCAAAATTTGGCGACAGTGTAATAAAAACGAACATTTCTCGTCTGGAAATTGAATTAAGCCGAGACAGCTCTATGCGTCTCAGGAATGCTAAAATTATATCGAGAAAATATAAAATTGTAGGCACAATTAATCAATGACCTTTGTAGATAATGGGATAAGGAATATCCTGCCAAGTGGGTGGACCTAAAACCATTGTGATCCAAGAGGCCACGCCTCCTGTACTATATATAGAAGAAAAAAGAGATTCATTCACACTTGGGTAGAGAGATCGATAATAAAGAACTAATTATGGTTTGTTTAGGAGTAGCAAAGCCCCTATTGTACCCGCCTAAGTCTTGTTCTCGTAACACTCGATTTCCTAACGAATAGTGAAATATTCCCTCACCCTTATCGCGTAAACGCGAGCCTCCGTTGTGCTTTACTTGTGGTGACTTCCTTCCTCTCCCATAAACTGGGTTTCCTCATTCCCCCAATAACTGGTGACGGTTAGCTTTATCTCCTTGCCATAAAGTACTGGCCTGAGCCTAAGAATGTAAAAATAGACATCAAAAATGGACATTTCGCACCTTCCGATACTTATAGGGTTCTAAGTGAAGCTTTGATATATTAAACGCTAAATTGTAGCTGAGACAAACAAAGGTAGTTTAAACAAATTAAAGAGAAAACAGTTTACTCAAATGCGCTGCTCAACAGCTGATCAAAAGTTTAAGACCACAGCGCATAATAGTCTACATTTGCCCAAATTATCGGATTCTGTATCATATATCTTTTGGAGCTTACGGTGTTAAGACTTCATAATGCCTAGAGCGAGTAAAGTTTCATTATTTGAACGTGGTCGGATCGTTGAATTGCATAAGCAAGGCCTGTCGCAGCGTGCCATTGCTGCCGAGATTGGACGCAGTAAAACAGTGATTTTCAATTTTCTGAAAGGTCCTGAGGGCTATATAACAGCGAAGTCAAGTGATAGACCGAAAGAAATTACACCAGCACTAGGTAGAAGGATCAACAGAGATGTCCGTCAAGACACGGCGCGGTCTTCACCTCAGATTTGGCACTTACCGATGCTCATTGCAGTCCAATAACCATTAGACGTCATCTCAGAGGGAAGGGCATAAAAGATAAAAAACGGCTTCAAGCGCCTCGTCTGCTTCAACGTCACCAAACCGCCTGATTAGAGTTCGCTAGGGAGCACCAGGCATGGGAAATCGCAAAGTGGAGGAACTTTTATTCTCTGATGGAAAAAAAAAATATCCCTGACGGTTTCCAATGTTAATGGCATGACAAGCAGATTCCACTTGAGACGTTTTCCATGGAACAATGGGGCTTCAGGTTGTACAGGGGCATCAAACGGCGGCTGGCTATGCAGAGATGCTGCAGAGGACATCCCTCACGACAGAGGGCCCTCGTCTGTGTAGTGATGACTGGGTCTTCCAACAAGACAATGCGGCAATTCACAATGCACGCCTAACAAAGACCTTCCTCTAGGAGAATGACGTCCCTCTTTTACACCACCCTGCGTGTTCAACGGATCTAAACCCAATTGAAAATATTTGGGGATGGATGGCAAGGGAAGTCTACAAAATTGGACATCAGTTCATGACAGTGGATGCCCTTCGTGAGGCCATCTTCACCACCTGGAGTAATGTTCCTCCGTCCCTCTTAGAAACCTTCGTATCAGGCATGCTACGTCGATTTTTTTAAGTTATCAACAAGAATAGCAGAGCCACTCACTACTTAGTCCTTATTCTAAAGGTTTAATTCAGTTTAGAGGGTTTTTACATGTTTTGGGGGTATTGGTCTTAAACTTTTGATCAGCTGACGAGTAGCTCATTTCAGTAAACTGTCTTTTCTCTTTAATTTGTGTAAACTACCTTCGTTTGGCTCAGCTACAATTAAGCTTTTAGTATATCGAAGCTTTACTTAGAACCTTATAAAAATCTGAAGGGGAGAAATGTACAATTTTACAGTTTTTTAACTGGTCCTATACTTATGATCAGGACTGTAACACAGGGGAACAATTTTAATCACATCTTCTAGTGATTTAGATTTATCTGCTAATTTTAATTCGTTTTTTCATTCTGATTTCAAATATATAATCCATTTTTACCCAGATGCTATAGTTATTCTGCAATTTATATTTTCTCGTTTCCCCGAAAACTGCCCTCCGGATGGACAGAGAGGGTGCTTGTAGAAAGCAAATACTTCACAGTACATAGTAGTAAGATAGTAGTAAGTGTTATTGTGCAAAATATTGACATTATTGTTTCTTTTTTTCAAGTCTCATGTTAGAGTGGTGGCTTCGTCAAGAGGAAATTGCGTTAATGATCCAGACACCTTCTGCTACAGCTACATATGTGGCTGTTACAGGCTAGTTCGTCAAAGGCACAATATATCAAACTTTGTGATCAGCACTTATTAGGCATATTTTGATGTTCCTCTTGGCGAACAAGATAGGACGTGGGCCCCATATGCTGTTTGTCATAGTTGTGTGGAACATTTTCGTGAGTGGATGAAAGGAAAGAGAAATGGTCTTGCTTTTGGAATCCCCATGGTGTGGCGAGAGCCAAAGGATCATGTATCGGACTGTTATTTCTCTCTGGTGAATACAAAAGGGATTGGCAAGAAAAATTGGCACAAGATCGACTACCCCAAACTTCCCTCGGCGATCCGGCCAGTACCTCATTCTGAGTCTTTACTAGTTCCGATTATTTTCAGTGGATATGCTTCCTCTGAGGATGAAAATGATGTACCTGATATGGACGTCCACCGGATGGATTCAGAGTCTGCACATTCATCATCAGATGCTGAACAGTAATTTGCTCCTCGCTGTTTCAATCAAGAGGATTTGAATGACTTGATACGTAATTTGGCGGTCTCTAAGAAAGTTGCAGAACTTTTAGCCTCCAGGTTGAGTGAAAGACTTATGCTTGGCAGGTCGGTACGGGTATCATATTACCGAACATGAGAGAGTACATTTGTTTTTCTCTGATAACAAACAATTTTTATACTGCCACGATGTTCCTGGTCTGTTGGGACTTGGCACCTATAGCCCTGCTGAGTGGAGACTGTTTTTGGATAGCTCCAAGCGTAGCCTCAAGTGTGTCCTTTTCCTTTTGCATAATGGCAATGAGTTTGGTGCAGTTCCTCTCGGTCACTCTGGCTATGTGCGAGAAACTCACGATGACATAAGCATGGTCATGGATTTACTTAAGTACTATGAACACATTTGGTTCATATGTGTAGACCTTAAGATGGTCAACCTTCTCTTTGGCCAGCAGAAGGGATATAAAAAGTTTCCATGTTATATCTATATGTGGGATAGTCGAGCCCGTGACAAACACTGGTCCCCAAAAGATTGGCCATTTCGGGAAACTTTGGAAGCAGGAATGCCAAACATTGTTAATGAGCCAATCGTAAGTCGAGAGAAGATCGTTTTTCCTCCACTTCATCTCAAACTGGGGTTGATGAACCAGTAAGTCAGGGCGTTGAGCACTAACAATGATTGTATTAAGTACATAGTATCGGCGTTTCCTGCTTTGTCATACGAAAAAATAAAAGCAGGAGTATTCGATGGTCCTCAAATCCGAAGACTTCTGAGTGATTCTAGATTCGTGAACACCATGAATTAAAAAGAGAAGGCAGCCTGGCTTTCATTTTCTGCCGTTGTTCGTAACTTCTTGGGAAACAAAAAAAGCGCATAACTACGAGGATCTGGTTACTAATATGCTTTTAGCATATCGTGATCTGGGGTGCAACATGAATGTGAAGCTGCATTTCCTAAATAGTCACCTCGACCGATTCCCAGAGAATCTGGGAGCCGTGAGCGACGAAAATATACTTCCATCTGGATTTAATGACGAGGAAAGAGCGCTACCAAGGTCACTGGGATAGACACATGATGGCGGACTACTGCTGGACGATTAGAAGAGATCAACCAGAGAAGACTTACAAACACAAATTTCTGCCCGATTAAAATCAAGAAGAGCTCCTCCAGCCTAATGTGTAATTCAAGTTTCTTCTCATATACAATAAAATGTTTGGGCAAAAAAACCTGCTTTACTATAAATAACACAAAAGGATGATTCAAAATTACTTCAGAGCATGATGATAGGCGTGATAAAATGAAAATTATTGTATAATATTAGTTATTGATATTACGAAAAAGCTGTAACATTTAGAGAGAATCTGATTTCAGATTTAAATTCAGTATGCTCGAATTAGGTAGGAAAATGTACTTTTTAAATTCTTTAAATATCATCAACTATTATAGTGACAATGCTTCTAATTGTAACTTATTATTTGCTCCTAATTGGAACCAAGGAAAAGAAATAAAAGATTCGAAAAAATCTTACTTTTATCTAATTTTAATATTTTCTTTAGGAACCGATAAAATAATCGAAAGAAAACACGAATTCATAAAGTGTAATGAATAGCATATTTTATTGGTAACTTTTATATTATTTAATTGGAGAAAATTATATATATATTACATTACGAAAACGACATTACTATTAAAATACATATAACGTTTAATATTTTAGACGGTTTCATATCACACAAAAACAATTTGAAAACAATAAAAGTATTCCTCTCTTCGCCTTGCTTATTAACTCTTAAATTTCCTGAAAGAACCACTCGATAAAATAAATCCGAGGAGAACAGAAAGAACAGAACCGACGAGCAAAAAAATGACCGCGCATTAAAAGCTGAAGATGAAGGAAAGAAAGAAGAAGAAGCAGCACAAAAGTAAATCAGAACTTAACGTTGCACAAAATGAAGGCAATGAATGTAATGTGGACTAAGTATTTCTGAACACATCTTTAGGCAACTTTAAATGACCCGAACCTTATCATTTCTCTATTTTTACCCAACATGTCAGTTTTCCATTTGATAAAGGAAATGAAAAGGCAAATCGGAGATTGGCACGTCTTAGAACCCGGTTCGGTCATTCTTTTTTGTCCTATAATGTAATTTGTTGTTTTAGAGCGCCAGCCTGATCCTATTAATTATGAAAGACAACAATACTTCAATATTGGCTGAGTGAACTTTTTAATTACTTTATTGTTGAGAGAGTGTCACAGCGTTTAATCCGTTTTAAGGAGAGCATAATTGCATTTGTTGTTTTAAGGAAGAGCCGTCTCAAACACGTAAGGATTTAGTGAAACGTCCAGGAATTATCCGACAATAAATATATATTTTAAATTTATCAATTAACCACAAAAAAACAGAAAAATATTTATATTCACCTAATAAGTTTAACGAGGACAAACATACTTGAAACTGGGCCTATTACAAAATTTATTCATGTCCGCTCTAACACACCGAAGCGCGAGCAAAGCCATCTAGTGACATCTGGCAATCCCTGATCCTTTCTTTAATGTAAGTTAGAATGACCATTTATATTCGTATTGCTTTAGTATGAGTTTATTAAGGTACTCAAATTAACTGGGTTTTAATAGTGGCCCTTTTAGATTATTAGCATTCAACTCCACTTTAAGCTTCACTCGTCTACCGGTAAAGATGACGGGGTTCACTAACAATTGTTTCTACTTCACTTAATTTGAGTACCGTAATAAACTCATACTAGAGCAATACGAATATAAATGGTCATTCTAACTTACATTAAAGAAAGGATCAGGGGTTGCCGGATGTCACTAGATGGTTTTTCTCGCGCTTCGGTGCGTTGGAGCGGCCGATGGTAGATTTTCCTCGAGGTGAGATGGAGGTAAGAGAATCCGATGTCTAATTCTTCGGTTTTAAGATTGCAATTTGAGTCACTCGAGGGTGACTGGTTCTTCTATTATCTTACTTGCGAAATTCCTGTTTGGCACTAGGAATATTGGTCCTGCCAAGCTTTTTACTAAGCCTGTGCAGGATGCTTCGGGCTGGCACCGAAATAATCCTTCTTCTCTTGCTGCCGAAATTCCTAGTTTGGTACTAGAAATGGTAATCCAGTCAGACTTCTTCTAAGACTGTAAAGGCTAGTTCAGTCTGGTACCGATACAAAACGTGACGTTTTTCGATGTTAATTCGACACTGGGTGAAGGATCGATCTTCTCGAACTTATCTTTTATCGTCTCTCCTCGAATTCTTCTTTCTTCTCTTGCTCCTGAAATTCCTGGTTTGGCACTAGGAATGGTAATCCCGTCTGACTTCTTCTAAGTCTGTAAAGGATAGTTCGGTCTGGTACCAATATAAAACTTAACGTTCTATGTTAATTCAGCACTGGGGGAAGGATCGATCTTATCGAACTGATCCTTTATCGTCTCTCCTTGAATTAATCTTCTTCTCTTTCCTTCAGGGGCTTATTTATAGACTGGCGACCGCCCTATCTAAGGGGGAAGGGGCGAGGCCGCAGTGGGGAGAGCGAGAGATAAGGAGGGTGGCACCGCGGTGCCCAAGTCGGTTTGTTAATTAGAGACACCCCCAACCGTCCCCATCCTTGGTGTTCCTCTTAACTGGCACCGCTTTTTTTGCGATTTAACCACGGGCCTCCGCATCTCGTAGGTAATTGGATCCTTTAAGCGCTGCTTAAGGGCCTTTGGTGGTCACCTTAGCACAGCGGCTCGCTCCGACTACCTATGCGGCGAAGAGATCAAAAAGGGTAGGCAGTTCGACAGTTATTCCGCCGGCTAACGTTCCCACGACTCTCCTCATGTGGCTCGATTCTCTTGCTTTCTCCGCAGGGGAGGGGGGGAAGGGCTTCAATGTATACGTCCGCCTGGCCCTCCAGGAGGCTTTATGTTGTGATTCCTCTACAGTTTTCAATATCAGAGAGGAGCTACTACCGATCAGACCCGTATAAAGGAAGACATTAGATCTAGTCGATCTGTGAGCTCTTAACTCTCCATATTTGAACCCCTTGGACTATAAGTCTAGGATGATGTTGACACGGAGACAAAACCTCAGCATAACCATACCAAGGACTCGTTGCAGGCTACTATCGTGGTCATGGCTAGGAATCACCCAATCCAAGCATGCAGTTGACTGTGGTCGTCATCGCAGCTGAAGGTGGTTTTATTGAATAAGATTTACAATCCGGATGTAAAAAATTAACTACTAAATTTTTTCTCAAAAGACTCCGGACGCCCTGTAATTTCTGCGAATTTCGGAAGAAAAGGCAAATAATATTACCGTATATTCGGTAACTTTCTGCATATTCTAAGGAACACTTTGTAACCAGTGAAGAGAAGAAAAGCAGCAAAACCGACCTAATATAACATGATAGAGATTTAGCTCATAGCACAATATTAGTTACTTAGTATTCAATATGAATTAACACACTGTAGCAATATTAGGTTTCGTGTTAAGCCGTGAATTCCAGTTATTTTTCCTATTTTACGAGCATCGTTCATGAATTGACCCACGATCACACCAAACCAGAGATTGGAAAAATTGGAACTAACCCAAGCTGCTCGTTGAGGGGAGTCTCCCAAGTGACTATGACATTATAAATACTTAAATACTGATCCACTGTTACACGATATAAAGCAGAACGAGAGGCTGAAAGAAGCATCTATCATACACATCATCATTGGTAGTTCAAGGGCTAATGAATACCAACTCCTATTCTTGAAAACCCCAATGACCCAGAAATCCAACTTTAAGCACTAAAATCAACACTATCTGTTCCGAAGAGGACACGGGACCAAACGCATCGCTGAGGAAAGTATAACCAAGATTAAAAAACAACAAAAAATAATACAGAGAAAGGAAGTCACGTGCTTGATCTAAAAGTAGTGAAAGAAAGAACGAGCTGTTAATAATAATAATAATAATAATAATAATAATATACATTATTTCGACATATATTGTGATCGACACTCATCAACGCTAGAGAAGGAATGACACTCTCGGACATTTCGAGGAATTTTAATCGCCAGAAAAAAGTGATTTCACGCTTAATAAATCTTTACGAAGATCCCGGGTCATGCGAGTCGCCTGAAAAGAGGCGTCGCCCTGGAAAATTCACTTCCAGGAAATAGTGAAACGGATGACGAAGAAGGAGCGATTTGAGACTGCAGACGGTATTTCACGTCAAGTTGCAGAGAACTTGAACGTGAGTGTGTCTCGCCAGACAGGGTAACGTCACGTGAGAGAGATGGGACCCATATCACGCTCCCCTGCTAAGAAACCGTTCATGTGTAAAAAACAATAAAGCGACTAGGTTGATATTCGCTACTGAGCATATCCTGTGGAGTCCTGAGAAGTGGGTGTTTTTCAGCGACACACCAAATTAAATTTCTTCGGATCGTACAGTGAAAGATTGAATCCCACTTGCACGAAAAAGAGGGTTAAATTAATAAGGTGGCAACGTTTTGAGGTGGGGCACGTTTTCAAGCACTGAGGTCTTTCCGCTAGTCCGTTTATGTGACGAAGTAAACGGTGCGGTCTACAAGATTATGTGATTCCCTCATCTTCGAACACGGGAAGACGTGACCCTGTTTTCATGCACGGAAATGTTCGGTGTCAAACAGCAAAGGCGGTGAATCATTTCATGCTTAGGTTTTCTATTCGTTTAAATCAGGGCAGATTTCTGCTCGAAATCCGATATAAAATGTATGAAAGATACCTGGCGAGGGAGTTCTGGTTCGAAAACCTATAAATAATGAAGACATCTGGCAAAGATTGAAAGAAAAATGAAGCAAAATCAGGCCGAAGATGCGTTCAAATCATTATGTTATTTTCTAGCTGCAGTTATATTTATCCTTCTCTACTTTTGGACGCACCTTTTCATCAAATACTTTAGTCGTTACCTTTTTTAATCCGTTGTTCTGTGGAATAAAACTTGGACACCATCGGAAGGAAATATCAAAAAATATCCTTTGAAATTTTCAGGGAAATTTCAAAGACTTACTTATTTTTTGTATTCACCTTTCTCCCATTCCTTCTTTTACACCGGTAATATCACTAAATTCTTCCACTAGCTCTATTTTATTCCATATTCACCAACGTCATTTTAGTTTCCTGGCTAGTATTTCACCCCATCAACACGTCTTCACTCAGTTGCCGTTCTCTCACACTCTTATTTTTATCCCTCATTTAACACATTTTTCTTTCGGTTTTTCACATTTCTCAAATCATTCAGAAATCATTTTTATCCAACAGAATCCCCATTCTCACACTTCTAAACACAACATTTACTGTTTCCTCATTCTAATTTATCGGTGTTTCTCTTCTCTCTCCCCTTCTTTGTACGCATCCTTCCGCATCTTCCGACACGGCTCTTTAGCTTCCTCTTCACTACAAGTTCTTAACATCATTCTAACTTTCAGCACTTTACTTTACATTTCCACACCTAAAAACACCCATTATACTGCCCATGAGTATTCTCTCCAACTAGCGCATAAAGCACTCCACGCGAGAGCGTAGGGAGCTAGCCGTTTATTGGCGGCGCGCTGAGTATAACGCGTGGGCACAGGCAACTCCAATACACACGGCAACACACATAGCCAATCACAGCACCGTTGTCATTTCCACCCTTATTCAATAGCACACACTCACACACCACTCTTACACCTCAGAACCGGCTAGTGGGTAACCATATCCATACACTGTTGACGCGAAACGGGTGCCCTCCCCCCTTGGGCAAACTCGTTTTTCAGTAGCAAAAAAACAATACTGCTACTCTTCTTGCCCCCGGTCCCCCTTCCGAAGAGGCCCGGTTCTTGATTCCTTGGGGCTTGTCTGTGATTGCCAGGCTGCTCTTTATTGAGGTCTCTTCCACGCTTGGAAATTCACGGGCGTCGCAGTTAAATAAAAACAATAAAAATAACTTTGGCCACACTTCGAATTAATCTTATTTGCATCCGAATCCATTTATTTATCCTTGATACGGAAATATTGCGTCTCTATCCTCACTTATTCACTTTTTTATCCATTAGTCTATTTTGGGGGCGTATTTACTACTATTTTTCTAATGGTTTCATTGATGATAGGGGGATAAATATTAACATAAAGGTAAAAGTATTTAAAGATAAGGAAGAATTATTAAGAGCAAATTGCGGAAATAAATAAAGAGACGGCCAATTTTTAGGCCGTTTAAGCCCTAGTCCGAAAAAATCTGCGTTCAACGTTAGTCTGTTTGAGAGGAGGAGTTAAGAATTTTATCTCTTTTTTTATGTGTTATATAATTAAAGTGATGAGGTTGTGAAAGGAAAAAATGTTGTAGTGACTTATGGTTTGGATACCACATTAAACTGTAGCTCCTCAGTGAGATAGATGCTGGACGGTAGAATAGATGGCAAAAACCATACCAAAATAACAACGATTTTCCCCGACTACTCTTTTTATTCCTTTGCATTTTTACCCACAAATTGTTATCATTTTCCCTACAAATTCAACCTCTAAATAGATCAAAGGTAGAAGAATCGAAGGGTGAATTGACCGAATTCCTAAACTTCGGTCCATTTGAGGATCGTGACCAAAACATCCCATTTTTAGGTTGAATGAAATAGTAACCAATGAGTTTAAGAAGCAGGCCGAGTTTTCCGCCCACTCTCTCCCAAATAGACCTAGTCTTGTAGAATTCAACCTTTAGTCTCCGTGCTTTCTTCAACTATCGGGAATAAAAAAATGTTCTATCCATATTCCTCCATTATATATTCATATCACCAAGCCACCTAGATTAAAAAAAAAGCTTCATTAAATACGTTGAATAAACGAGTTTGGGAAAAATATAAAACACCTCAGTTTGGCTGACTCGCCAAAGCCCAGCAAAAACATGCCCGGCTAGAGACTAGAGCCTCTTATTTATTACTCCTTGACATACACAAATGATATTAGCATTAGTGGGATCGAGATCAAATGAGGTAGCAATGTGAAGTGAATTGTTTGGCAAGAATGATAGGGTTGGAATTTAAGGGCCAGTGGGGCTTACGAGAAGCTAGTTTTCTTAGGATCTGTTTTGAGGCTAGCCCACCATTTTTTTTGATAATAAAGTATTATAAATGCTATTCGTGTACGACTTTAATTACTCATATTATTCCGTGAAGGGCTTGTAAGTCCCCCCCCCCCCCTGCCGGGTTATAATAAGGATTTGTTATTTACTGGTGCTTTGCTACAACATTCTTTTATAGACTCAATCAGTACCAAAACTCCTTTTCAATCTATCCATCCCCCTTTTCTCTTGTTCCTCTTCCTCATCTTGAACTAAGCTGGCCCCATGCTCGTGACAGGGTTTCATAACATAACAACATAACATAACCCAACGGATTCCAAAAGCCCTAAGGCCTATCATCTGAGTCTACCAAATCCACACAATTGAGCGGAAAAATGAACTTTTAATTTATGAGATATTCAATTTTTGTGTATGATTTTCGCTTAATATATATCGTAAATCTCTTTAGTTAAATTTAACAATTAAGTTGTGAGATGTAGATGTAGTTAGAAGGGGATTTGAATCTCTTTGTGAAGAGTTTTAACACAAATCTCTAAGGAAGAGGGTTATTTGTTATAAGGTAAATGAAGGTAAACAGAAATATGAGCTTGAAGTCACCATCAGAAGTACATAATCTCAGTCCTGTATCCTTGAAGTGTCTAAATACCGGTTATAAAGACCCTTTTCGTAACGTTAAATTGGATAATTCAATGATTCGCAAACTTCACCAGCATTGCTGGAAGGTCAAATGTTATTCTTTGGACTCTCTAAATAGATGGCAGCACTGGCAAAAACAAAATATGCCAAGGAAACAGGTCCATTAGCATATTTCCTTGTTAGAATAGCCATTGCTGCCAACTTTTCCGGTTTCCCGCAGGGCAGGAATGACTCCACCCTTCTCATAAACCCCTAAAGAACCACAGATGTTATAAACAAATGTCACTTTTCGTTTTTATTTTATTTTACAACACACGCTTATTTTAAGTAAAAAATGGTGCAAAATTCATGATGACAAGTCATATTAATATGTTGGCATCCATTTCTCAACAGTGAAACCTGCCATCGTTGATAGAACAAAAGCAAGTTCAAGAAAGTTTACCACTTTTCAGGTTCACAGGTCGACTGTACTTTTAGCTCTTAGGATATCTACTTAGAAATAACTTAGTCACTTTTCCTAAAACAAAGTCCGAGTTGATTTCGTTGATGTTTGCTTTTATTATCTCTTTCAATACGTAAAATTGCCATTCATAGTTTTATAAAATCGACAGAAATGAAGAGAATAATGATTGGTGAAGTTTAAACAAACTCTGTCTAGAACTGAAGCACTCTTAACCAAAGCCTCCAAAATCTGGCCTGCTGAACACCATTAGGATAATTGGTTTTCCATAAGAGAAGTGAGAGGAGAAGAATCCATGTGAGAGAGAGAGACATAGATACACACACACGCACATGAATGTACGGAATAGCATGGAAAGTTCAATTGTGTAAAGTTTTCCTGTTTTTAAGGGGACATTTTATCACCGCTTCCTGGATCTTCATTATTTTGAGCTGATTTGCTTCTATCGCACGAGAATTCTCAATTCAACGTTCCTCAGCTATAATCATATGGATCTAGCGCAGTTTAATCCTAGAATAGGCATTTGTGATCCTTTTACCCTACCCTGGATGTTTTTTTTATTCACTTATATTACACTTATTTCATTATTTATTCATTATTTCATCACTCCGAGCAAAATAGTCGCCCTGTACCTGCCGAGACACTTTTCTCCATATGAGCCCAGGAGGCAAGGCTGTGTCTTTTAAATTCTAGCCACCCTTTAGGGCAAGCGGTCGAAGAGTGGCCAGTCATTCCCAAGCGGCTATGGCACCGCCACCCTACATGTATTGGGACCACCGCACTTGGAAGTATCCCGCGTGAGGTTAAGCTGCAATTCAACATCCACTTCCTAGCTATTGCATGGATCGCTAAAACAGAGGGGTGTCATGAAATTCCTATAGCATGCAACAGCCTCCCTCCACTCTAACCCGGTCCCTCATGACAGCCTCACAGCATGCAACAGCCTCACTTAATTGTGGTAACGTTGACGTGGCCTACAACAGAGGCTGTAGGATCAAAGGCCTTCTCCCTTAATCTCCCTTAAGGGGTCGGAGGGAGCAGAGATTCCAGGGGAGCTAAAAACAACAACATTTGCTCCTAGGGATTTTCCGCTTCGATGTTAGGACTGAGTATTTATTCATCGCTCAGAATACCGCTTGAGTCTTATTTAAGTAAAATTAAGCTTGGAATACCAGCGAGAGTATTTTCGGCAGAATGAAATTAGATATCCGTGAAGTAGTGGAAGAGAATCGCTGCTTAACAGCGGAGGTCAACGTGTAGTTTACAGATCCAGGAAAAGCCACTCCACTTCTGATTAAATGAGTCCTTGAATAGAATATTACATAGAGCCACTCTGAGGGTTACACTGAGCCCCATCTTGACGTTGATCACCCCCCCCCCCCAAAAAAAAAGAAGTAACGTTTTAAACTGGATAAATAAAATTCCCTCCACCAGAATCGAAAATCCCCCCCCCCCTTCTCCTAAAGATTTGCTGTTTTGTAGGCGACGGGGGAGAGGGGGATGGAGGGAGGACTATTCAAGGTTAAAGGACATTAAAACCTGATTAATGGTGTCACCTAGCCCCCCCTCCTCCAACCAAAGGCGATTTATATAACAAAAGTCCTCGGTAGAGATGCAGAGAACCGGGAAATGTCGGGCCAAGGATCAGGTTTAAAGAAAGGGCGGATTTTTTAGCACTTGGCAGTATGCCACCGATTCCGAGACGGCTCCTTTTTACTGTTTATTTTTTTGTGGCTTTATTTCTTTGTTGTCGACTCTCTCGATGTTCGTGGTCAAGCTCGCTTACCGACCAGAGAAACAGGTCTAATCTGCTGCGGTTGCCACTGTGGAGAAGCGAAATCCAACGGGGGCGTCTCCACAAGAAAAATTATAAAGTGGTGAAGTTGTTAGAAGTGAAAATTTGCAGGTGCATGATCCCTAGTAGACGAAAGAGGAGACTACTTTTGGCTATTCTGATAGATCTCGACTGATATTAATTGAGAGATCAGGGGAGGAGGGGGGGGGATGGGGGGATGTCCAACCCGTGGACCTGGAGTCCAAAGTTCAACCTGTGATTTACGGCAACCTTTTCAGCGTGTCTGAAAGACCAGCCTCCCCCCCTCCTCCCTCATCATGATCTAGTCCAAAACCGGATCCATTTTCTACAGGGTGTTGCGCAAGTCACGGATCATAGGGAAAACTGAAGTTTAGAGTCTTTGTTAACTCCGATGTGTGACCCCCTGATCGAGACCCCATCTTAAGACTTCAGGGGGTATTTCTCCGCTGTGTTTCCTGAAGCAGTGGGTTTTGCCCTATGGTGCGTGACTTGCGGGACACCCTATAGGAAGTGGGTTTCATGATACTAATGACCACTACCCTTAAAATCGGTTCACTCGAAGGCCTCAGATTGGTTGCCCGCTCAAGTATTTATGTGTTTTGGGATTCCAAGCACTCCTTTTTTTACCCAAGTCTCTAGGTGAATGATGCTAGATGGCAATTATCTGCTGGTAGTTACTTTGCTGGGTCTAGTTGTTTCGCATTCGGCATTTTTTTTTAAATAGTACCACTCATTCCAATTCCTCCTTATCTTTTCTTACACTCAACGTGAATAAGACATGATTGATCTTTGATGAACATGTCTAGGACTTGTCGTGTTTCCAGACGACCCTAAGATTTTTTTGTGAAAATGAACAAAAGCTACTGTAGTAATAGTAGTATTTTTATTTATTTTGTAAGGATAATTTTGTAAAGAAAGTGGCCAAGGAAGAGGAATTGAAAATGTGCGGAAAAGAGAGAGAGGGCTAAATTTGACGATTTGCATAAAAGAAATAAAACCCACGCGCTATCTCAGATAAAGATAAATGTATTTTAAAAATATAAAAATATCAAGTAGATTATGGCCGGGAGATAACAGTTGATTACTCAAAGTAGCCGTCCTCAGCTTCTACCATGGACTCAAGACGCCTCCTGAGCTCGTGCTTGATGTTGCAGGCAAAGCGGGTAGTGTCTTTCTCAACCACCCATGGGATTAAAATCCGGGGAATCAGGAGGCCAGTAAGTGGGGCTGGTGAAGTCGTAAAAATTCACTGACAACCACTTTGGACTCTTTCCGGTTGTGTGGCCTTCCAGCAGCAACTCACTCGATCCAGGTTTGACCACAGTCTCCACTAGCTCCACATAGCCGTCTGAATTGAACCGAAGATCCTGCTCAAACATGTGGGGCGGCATGGCATCACTCTCAATGGAGATATACCCACATACCATCACAGCTTGGTGGAATTAGAACTTCATTAAACGTGGAGCGTCGCATGGATTACAGGAAAGCCACATGCTTTTATGGGTGTTATGGAATTGTTCCTGGCAGAACTTCTTTTGATCTGAGAAGAACCAGATCGTCTTCAGCTCAACAGGATGCTTCAGCTTGTTCAGGAGCTTCATTGGCTTCGTCACCGGTTTTCCTTGGCCTTGGTTGTAGTAATTTGTCCCTTGCGCCTCTTGTACGAGTAGTAGCGAAGGTCCTCATTCCGGGTCAACTTCATGGTGGTAACTTCAACGCCCATCTCTCACCAAAGCCCAGATTCCAATGCTTGAGTCTTCCATCACCTCCTCGTGCAGTTGTTGGATGAATTCTGGCGAGCGGACGTAGTGGAAACGCCTGCTGCGTTCCTTTCTGCTGATCTCGGCTTCGTAGTCTCCGTTACAGCTGCCCATATCACGGATAAATAGCCTTTATATTGTTCACAGAGCATTGAACACCAGTCATGATGTCGGCATTTTGATTTCCCACTACAACTACTTATTGACAGGTAGTTGTAGCAGTAGGGTTAGTAGTACCACCATAACTGAACGAAAGCTTCGTCCATAATTGTGCTAAGTTGATCGTCGCGCCACCAAATGAATTGGGGTCATGTGCGGCCGCATTCAAGTATGGTTTTGCTGGTTGAGGTTATACCTAGTAAAAGAAGGATGCAAAGGGAAGGGGGTTATATAAGGGCAAGGATAGATGTGCATTTGTCTTTAAGCTTAGGTGTTTAGCTAGTGTGTGTGCGTTTGTATTTATTTGTCGGTGTGTACGTGTCTATGTAAGTGTTTCGTGTTCATGTGCATTCGTGTGAGTGAGGCTTGCACTGAGTCTTGGGTTGTCTCCTTGGTCGTCTTATTCATTTAGCTATTGGATTCCAAGTCGCCCCCGCCCCATCTGCTCGAGCTTAAGCAACACCCCTGGACCGAAGTTCCAGAGGGTAAACGAGGCGGGATTAAAGGGGGCCTATTTTAATTGACCACAAGGATTGGCTAAGAGGATTAATTGACCAGTGGTTGTCTAGCCGATTAACTTGATACGAGATAAATTGACTATAGAATTTATTGTGTCATGGAACACCACTGTATACCATAGACTACTCCTATATTATGTGGGGGGGGGTAACTTGATTACCTAGTGCAACGCGAACCGTTGAAGGACTGTTCGCAGGGATTAACAACCGACTAGGATGTCAAACTTGAGGCGTTGGGTTTCAATTCCTTAATAATTGGTTGGCGAGATTTATTTGAATAGGACGAGAGTATCGTTCAAGGTTAGTTAAAGATGAAACAACAAAATATAATTTTATTTACAAAGATCAAAATAAGAATAATAATAGGGAAAAGTTAATTATTTAAAATGAAATATTCTCTTGATAATTACTATGAGAAGGGATTCTCAAATGGAGTTATTGATTAATGTTACTAGGCTCAGATCAAAAGGGGGAACTTGACAATACTAATAATGGAAGGGGGTTTCAGTCTTACGGGTCGGTGACTTCGAGGAGGGTCCTTCTTGCGATGGGGCGAGTGGGGAACGATCCGATAAGGCAAGTAGAGCACAATCCGTTGAGGCAAGTGGGGCACGGCCCGAATGAGGAAGGTGGGGCATGATCCGAACAAACCTTCCGATGAAGAAAGCCAAACTTCAAACATGACGCTCGACGGGTAATGTAAGATTACTCGTAATTCCACTGGAAGAGAAAACTTCTCCTCCTCAAGGTAATGGATGGAGATTTTCTTCGGCTCGATTAAACAAAGGAAGACTGTTGCGCAAATTCAAAGGCTTGCCGATCAGAGAAGCTACGAATTGACTAGGGTAGAATCACAGCGGAGAAAGTCTGCTGTCTGGTGAACGCTCACGGGACGAGACGATAAGGACGGCCTTGAGGTACGGGTTGGACTCTTCTAACTACAGAATAACTCGATTATTTGTATGCCTGATTCTGAGGGGGAAGGGGGAATTTGAAGAAAGAAGAGAAAAGCTCCAAACATCTTAATCATGAGGTGGAGTCGATTCATCATTCAGCAGCGAGGCAGAGCGGCTCTTTCTCGCCTCGTCACCGGAAGGGGGGCTAAATATATGTTTAAATTGTAATATTAATCAATGCAGCTGCCTCGGTGGCGAGTACGCGCTCCAGGCTAGACCTAAAGGCCGCGCGCACCCGATGCGGACGAAGTCCTTTCACATGATCGCCCACAAGCGGTTGACGGAGGACTTCCACTTGTCGACGTGGCTGTGACGGATCTATCAAGCCTTGCACTCGACATGCATCCATACCCTGCAGTCGAGGGTATTGAATTCGGGTGACTGCGATGGACAAAAGTCTTTCAACCCCAACTACTCCTGCATGGTCTTGGCCGAGTGGGATGGAGTAGCGTCCTGCTGAAAGAGTACTCTCCCTTCTTTGTGATCTTTCTCACACAGGGAAGGACTTTCGTGGCCAAGATGTCCCTATAATCAGCCGCGAACCACACCGGCGGCATCTTCTCGCCATTCGAAGCCACGGCATCGAGCATCATCGCGAAGGCCGGGTGTTTGGTCATGGACGCGTAGTGGACCTCGAATACATACTGGCCGAAGCTTAGCATCCGGTCGTTCTGCTTCTTGATGACAGGATCGAGTGTGAAGGATTTTTTATCAGAAAAAATGAGAATTAAATTGCTATGACTCTTCATGTTGTTTAGAAGGAGCCCTTCTCCCTGACAGCCCTACACACTTTGGCCACCGAGATGTTTTTCTTTTTCGATAGCGCAGTCATTTTGAGCTTTCGGAGCACTTTCGAAGGCTTTTCTCAAGGCCATATGGTTAACTCCTTGACGTCTGCCTGAAGGTGGTCGATCTTTAAGGTCTTGCGCCTTTCCGCAACTATGTGGACGGTCATCCGGCTGACATTGAGCCGCTTGGCGATGTCGAACTTGTTGTGGCCCGAGGGCAGGAGAGCAGAGATCTCGATTCTTTTAGCTTCCACCTCTACACACCTGCACACAATGGAAAAGACGTTTGATGACACGATCTGGAAAATTAAAACTTTAAAGTTTTTTGGGCGGAACTTTTTCTATCCCATGTAAACCTCTCGATAGGCGAAAAACGACTGTAACATAATTTTTGAAAAAACCGGTATGTAAGCAGAAGGGCGTTGAAGGTCATTTTTGTATCGAGTGGGGATCGAGAAAGAGGGAGGTTGCACGGGAGATACGTCGAGGGAAAGGGGGGGGGGCAGAGGTTGCATGGTTTTGAACCAGTTGCAAAATTCAGATGGTGGCAGCCTGGGATTACAGTAGTGAAGGGGATAGGGGAGAAGACATGTAGGGCAATTTCAAAGTTGTTGTGGCGAAAGCAGAGGTAGGATTTATTAGCTTGGCACAACATGGGATTTGGGGGCATCTCCAACACAATGTTTTAGAGAGACAAAAGAGGAAACTAGTAAAAGTGCCAGGGGCCAAGAGGGCGCGTAACTCTCTTAGGTCTGCTCCCTGTTGCAAACGACGGGCCACTTAGGCCTCTTGATATAATAAAAAATAAAGTTTATTTTTATATGGCACCCTTTTAGAACTGGTTAAATTCCGTCCTGGAATTGATTCTTGTTCCTCTAACCAGCAATTATAAGATAAAAATAACTTCTCCGAATAAATCATTAAAATAAATGACATTAATAAGTTGGGTTTTATTAAAACCTCTCCATCTAATCGATTAGGTTCCCTTCGATATGTTGATATTTGGAGGATCGTATCCATCCACTCTCGGGTCTAAAGTTCGTACTCGGGGCCAGCGAGGTTGGACGTCTGCTCTCTCGAACGCACCAAATATTCTCCTCTCTAAATCAATCTATATACCTTCAACTCATTTTCATTGTCTCTGTTTTCGAAATTCCGCACAACCTTTGTGGCGTAAAATCCCTTCTTTGGATTTTGCTTTTTAATTCAAAAAAACAATTCCCTTCCTTCTGATCGAGGGATCAGAGAGCCAATGTGAGAAAGGTAACGAACAATCAACTTTTGGTTCTCTCGTTGCTTTTGCGCACCGGTTTCTCCCCTCCATTTGGGCACAGGTGCGAGGTTCGGGGGTTCCGAGATATCCAAGTTGGTGATTCGTTCTTGTTGTCTGCGACGAGATGTCAATTAATTATGGCGCGTTTCGGACCCTTAAAGCAACGATAAATGGACAATCCTGACAGCGAACGAGGGGCAAAAAAATAGCTTCTTTGATCTCCTCCTGTGATAGGGTGTGTCTGTTACTAGGTGGGAGCCAATCTCGGAACGACTTGATCCCCCCCCCCTTCCCCTCTCTCTAGAATCGTTGGCTATATTTTGTTGACAAAGAATTCAAGGGTTTTAAAGGGCAATAAAATTTTAAGCGTAGTTCCTGTTCCTCATTATTATATTATATTATTATTATTTATATTATTAATAATAGTAGTAGTATTTATATTATTATTATTACTTATATTATTATTATTTTTATTTATATTATCATTAATATCATTATTGTCATTTTTACTTCATTGTTTGTTACCAATTCTTTAGTTTCTCTTTGTCTTTTTTTTTAAATTTATATTATTTATCATATTCAAGTTGTTTATTAGCTAATTTTGCCATTCCCTTCAGTATGTATTTATAAACATCGTCCTTCAGACTATAAACTTGGCATTTAATTTTTTATAAGATTTTGTGTTCAATAGTTTTCTCTGTCTGTCTCCTTTAATCGCTGAGGAGGGCTGCAGTGGAGGACCGAAACGTCTGGCCAATAAGGATTGACATTATTTCTTGGATTTTCATATTCTTGTTACGAATTTGATTCCCAAGAAAGAGTTCTATTACACTGGTCAACAGCAATTTGATTGTTGATTTTTTTTAGATGATTTAGGACAATTTTGATGTGCTGAATCCTCAAATCAAATTGTTTGGCTCAATCAGGTCAACTTTTTTATTTATCGCCACATCATATTTTTACGTTTTTTCACACGTATGGGATTTTATCTGTATAAGATGCAAAAATCTTTCTTGTTGCTTAAAATGAACGAAATCTGAAGAGTTTACATATGGCAATTTTTGACTAACTGCTATTTTTTCAGGTGAATGAAATAGATTCGGCCAGAAGATGTTGCAAAAATAAGCCTGATGTATTCTGCTACATCTGGCGGCGAATACACCGTTGTTCCTAACAGGAATCCAGTCACAAGTTTCATAAAGCATTTACCATGCTTATTTTGGTATGAAACTTGGTGACCAGGATAAAGCTTGGGCGCCTCAAATGGTATGCAAGACATGCACCGAGTATCTGCGTCGTCGGACCAAGGACAAGAAGAGTTGTCTAAAGTTTAGAATTCCCACGGTTTGGAGAGAGCCGACAAACCATGGCACTGACCTCCTCTTCTACGCTATTGATTTGACCGAGATCAATATAAAAAACCCGGGCAACCTCAAGTATCCTGATCTTCAATCAGCACATCGTCCTCTAGTTCATTGTGATGAAATTCTGATACCTTTCGTTGGAGAAATTCCTGACATTAATGACGAAGATTCCTCCAGTCTTGAAGAAAATGAAGGAGTGGTTTTTGAAGATGATGCTCCACATCATTTTTCCCAAAAGGAGCTAAATGATCTACTTCGCAATCTTAGCTCGTCAAAGTCCTTTGCCGAACTGTTGACATCAAGATTAAAGGAAAAAGACTCCTCTCTGACAGTGCTCGCATCACCTTTTACTTCAACAGACATCAAGACATTTGAAGAGAAGGACTTGGTGTACTGTACATATATTGTGCGTCTTATGCACAAACTTGGAGTGCAACAATACCAACCCGAAGATTGGAGACTGTTCATTGACAGCAGCAAGTGGCTACCAGTTTGCCCCCGTACCCCTCGCTCACTCGACTGCACTGAAGGAGAAGTATGAAGCGGTGAAATAAGTGTTGGATAAAATTCGATATGTTCAGCATGCGTGGTTGATTTGTGTTGACCTAAGATGGTGAACTTTTTTTATTGGGACAACAGTCCGGGTTCACCATTACCCGTGATCTCTGTGCATGTGGGATAGTAGGGACCGATCTCAGCATTACACGAAGAAGGACTGGCCTATACGAGAGGATTTGGTGCCTTGCAGAGCAAGGACCGTCATAAACAAGAGGCTGTTTAAAAGGAGCAAAACTCTTCTGATCCTTACTCCTGTGCAAATATAGATAGATACTCTTGGGCATTTTCAACTATTTCCATCTTCCATGAACAAACATGTGTCTTCTTAATCTCAAGAATATGGACATAAATTCTTCTTCAAAGGTTTAAATCGCATTAACCATATGAATGAGTATTGACGAGCCACAGGATAATTTTGTCATGCTTCCTTTTTAGTTAATATTTCCCCAGCTCTTTTTATTAAATTTTAAAATAGTTTTTACCATACGTATGAAAAAATGCCAGGCAAAAAAAGAATGTAATAAGCTTAATCGTCATAATTTAATATGAGAAACAGGAAAAAAATAATTATGCGGAAGGAATGGTTTAGAGTCAGCCTGTATGCGGAAGCCGTGTGTAAGGGAACGAGTATATATTGAATTTGTTGGTGGAGGACCTATGGATCTAAATTAATGTTATTTCACTATTTTATCTCTTGGATCTTTGCTAATGAAGAGCTAAATGTTTAAATGTTATGGTGAAACCAAAAGTAGCAATCGTTCCAGCTTATAATGGCGTTATTCTTCAGGGACGTCTAAAAGACACTTGTAAATACATGTGGCAGTAAAATTGGCAGTAACACACACATACAAGGAATAGGAAACTATTATTTACCACTTACTGTTTTAGAAGTTTCTGTCTCTTCTATGAAATGCCACAATTCCTTGATTTCTTTTACTTCTGGCAGTTTCAGAAAGGCCTCCATGACATGTGGGTCAAAGATCATGTTATGTAAACCCACTGTGGGGGTGTGGGCCCCATTTTTACCCCCGAAGGCATTCTCGAAGAAGAACAAAATGTCCTCGTGAACCGTGATTTTCTTCTTGGCCGCGCGCTTGGCCTTGTGGTGGGAGAAGATGTTGTGGTACCAGTGACCCAGGATGCCGTGATCCCCTGCGGGATGAGGAGCCACCACATGATTTGGGGGTAGGTATTGGGTTATGGACTCGTTGGAGTTTAATTGAGTGGGATCCTCTTCATCATTTTCATCGGGAAGACGAATGGTCGGGGTGGGAGTCGGGATCACGGGCTGACATGTGTTGAAGGGGAGCTGAGGCGGGACGCTCTTTCGCCTTTCGGTTCGGTCTAGGTCGGGGTCCCCTGAGGAGCGGGGAGTTTCTTTATTCTCCGAGTCCATGTGGTGATCCCCGTGGGTCAAGAGGTTCATGAACGAGTTAGCAAGACCGCCCTTTCTAAGGGTGGAGTGGTCCCCATCTCGCTGGGGGACCGTACTCTTAGACCTCTCCACGCGACTTCGCTTGATGGTCGGGAGGAAGAGGCTTTTGGAAGAGGCGACCGGGTGTTTGGACTGCACCTCTGCCTGGACCGGACTTAGAGTCCCAGGGCCATCTTTATTCGTCATGATTTTGAAGGGATTGGATTGTTGGGACTCCTCACAAGGACGAAACACTCCACATCCAGAATCCAAGTCCCATTGGGTCAGAAACGGGTTCACAGGATTGGAATCTTTTCTTCCTTGATCCTGGATACTTTGATCGCCACCGAAGTCAGCGGGGCCATAATTACTGGACCCGGGAGAAGGGACTGTCCATTGCTCTCCGTCATTTGACCCCTCCTGGTCATTGTTCGAGTTTTTCTTCCGAACGGCGGCGTGACGAACCAAACAAGTGTTGATTTTGTGCTTCTGTTTCTCGCTGTTCCTCCTCTTGAAGTTTCCCAAATCTATTTCTTCGAGTTTGGTTGGAAGGACCACCTCGAAGTCATCCTTAAGGGGGTGTCTCGTTCCATTATTAGCAGTGGATTGGTGGGAAGACAGGTTAGGAGGGATGTGGGGTCTTTCGATGTCATCAACGAGAGGGGGACATGGGGATATGTCGCACGAAAGCTCTTCAACAATACGCTTTCGAGATTGTGGTGGGATGCAGTCCATGGTAGAAGTTTGAGGACCTTATTACTTTTACTTCTAATTTTCAAGAATTAGTGAGTTCAGTAATGATAATCTGATTTACCTTTGCATTTCAACTTTTATTTCAGATAATGTCCGCCAAACTGCATTTTCTTGCGTGATTTTCGGTATTCCCTTATATTTACACTCCGTCTCTTCTTATTGCACAAAGTTTAGTTGAAATTTACTGAGTAGTTTTTTTCGTTTTCTATACAAATGTAATTAACATAAATAATAAAGACACCTTCAGATTTATTGTTCGAGAGAGAAATTCTTGGGAAAAGGGAAGAGATATCGCCACTTCTTTGTTAAATAGTCGAATATGTAATGTAAATATGGCTACAATTTCTACCCTAACTGGCAGAGAGCAAAACCATAGTATCACAACAAATGAAGCAAAGTTCAAAAATGAAGCTTCATCCCAACTGGAGTTTTTAATACTCGTACCCGGAATGAAAAATAGTAAATCTAGTGACTTCTGGCAACTCAGAAATTAGTTCCAACTACCTGTATATTAGATTTAAAATGTATCCTACAATATGAAAACGGTATTTTAAAGCATTTTTAATATTTAAATGTAAAATAACTTTCACGATTTATAAAACACCTGCGTAATGATTCAGTTATTTTCAAAGCTCCATAAATCTTGACAAATACTCTAAAATCTGGAGGGTCAATGCCAAGGTAAGAAGCCTTTTGCATGGCAAAATTTGAAAAAAAGTAGTTGTACTAACTGGCTATAGAATATGATTTATTTAAATAAATTATTCAGTCAAAATTTGTTGGCCTGTTGGTCTAGGGGTATGATTCTCGCTTCGGGTGCGAGAGGTCCCGGGTTCAATTCCCGGACAGGCCCTATTTTTTTATTATTTTAAATTGGCTTGTCATGTTTTACCACCAATTCATGTCGCCTAATAGCTAACACAATGGAGACCTCTTGGCTTCACCGAGAGCGGAGGGCGAAGGGAAGTCCTATCCAAATACATATATCGAACAGAAAAATATTAATAGTAGTATCTCCTCTTTCACTATCTCTCTGACCCTTAATTATCCTTCTACTACTCTCTCTTTCTTCTTTGTTCCTCGTCGCCATACACCCTGAGTCAACGAGATATCCATGCAGAGTTGAGTCCCACTGGAGATCTCAACCCCCCTCTCTCCCCCACACTTAGATTCGTTGGCTGAATTGCCTGAGCAACTTGATGGCTGATACTAGAAACTGAGCCCCTCCTGGCTCGAGATTCGATTGATCCGGCCTCAACGATCAGAAAATTGCCCTTGGATATGATGAGTTAAATAAATGGGCAGGTAAAGGGGGAGCAGAATGACGGGGGGAAATAAATAGGCGTAGGAATCGAGTATAACCGAAAATTATATACCAAACCGTGTTTGGATAAGGAAAAGGTCTGGTATAGACTGAATAGATGACGACCACCTTGAACAAATTAGTCATCATCACAATGACGAGCAACCACGTGACCCTATCCCCTTCAAATCCTCCACCATCACCCCATAAGAAATCTCCGAGTGACGTCATAATGACGTTGCACCTTCCCACGGCGTGCGAGAAGCACGGGAAGAAAAACAATGCTCACACAACGTGGATAGCAAGAAACCGTTGACCATACATTCCAAAACCTAAATTGTACACAAGGCAAAGATATTCGGAAGATTTCATTTCCCCGCAATGTTTAATAATTAATTCGAGGCTTCACCGAGAGCCGATGACGAAGGAAAGGCCTATCCAAAAAGATTAATTAATTACAGGTGAAAAGTGAGAGGGAATGGTAGGTACATTAAGAAAAAAAAACGTGGCAATATTTTTAAGAAGCATTCAATGAATGTCACACATCACATCATATGATAAAAATCTTGAGAAAATGCAATTGAAAAGTAACAAAAAGAAAAAATTCACCTACTAATAGTGTAGGCCGTAAATTAAAAAAATATAACTATGAAAGAGTCGATGGCTTCTATCAAGAATTTATTTACTCTGGCCCCCCGCCCCCCTACGCGTTTTATTTGAACTTTGCGGTTCTTAGGAGAGCCTCTTCTGGAGAGGTTCTGAGATAGTCATAAAAAAAGGGGAGGGCGCAGGATAAAGGACCGGTTCTGAGATAGACAAGAGGTGGCAGGATGGAATAAGATGACCGGTAGTGTTTTCAGGTCGCAGTAGGATTAGTCGAGATCGAATCTAATTTTGGAGGGGAAGCGGTGAAACTCAGGTTGTTTGATCTACAGTCATGGCCAAAAGATTTGAGACTATTATCATTTTTCTTATGATAAATTTGATATAACTTAATCAAAAGTTGCATTTTGTTTTAGTATGTTTGTATCATAATTTGAAGGTGTAATATGCATAGATTTAAACCCCATAACCCATTTTATTAATAAATACAGTTAATTGATGGGCCCAGTCAATATTTACAATGATGTCCCTTGTTCTGCATGACGCTTCAATTCATCTTTGGAATGCTTGAGGCCAAATTTGTGATCATATCTTAGCTGATAATTTGCTCCATTTGTGTTTATTCATCCTCCGCAATTGGATGTCTTCCGTTTATCATCCGCCGGTTTGATTATGACGTACAAATTCTCCTTTGGTTTTTAAATCTACCGAATTGCTGGACTAAGGTCCAAAATGTTTGATGTTATTTTCAGTCAAGATATTGTTATTGATTTTGCTTTGGACAAGGTGCGCCATCATGCTGAAAATCTCAGTTATCATCCCCCAAATTGATCTTGAACTGTTGGGAAAGGTTGCTGATGAAATACGTTTCGGGGCCATTTTGAGTTCATGGCAGTGTTCTTGAGCAAACTTATTAATGCTCCAGTTCCCTTAGATGAGAAGCACCCTCAGACATGGAGAATGTTTGGATGCTTCACTGTGGTTACGACTCGGGAATCGCTTCCCTTTTGTCCTCCTAACGAGGGATCTTCCTGAAGCTCCAAACAAGCGGAAGTAGAATATCACTGTGTCCGTCTTCAACATTCCATTCTTAATTTTCCTACGGAAGTGGAGCATATCCGTAAGGTTCTTTTTTGTCAGATGGGTCTTCTTCATAGTCCTCTTCAACTTGACATCTTTGTCACACCTGCGTCTTTCCAAAGGGAAAGGAAGCTTGGCACTGGCGGCAACGCGGTCTTTATCTGAGACCTTACCAGAAAGCGATCTTGACGTTCATTTCAAAGTCTTGGGCATCCAGAAGACTCCGTCACAGGAGTTTAATCAGTCTTTTTATAATCATTAATGAACCTAAAGATGTCACTTCTTGATGTAATACCGTTAGGGACTATTTTGCAATTCAGGCAACTTTGGTGCAAAGCAACAATGGTTGCTCGCTTTTATATGGAAATAACCATTTCTGGAATTGAACAAAATTCAAACATTTATTTTTACAAAAAAACAACGAAAGAGATTATAATTAGACCAGTCAATAGCTTCGCAACTCCCCCCGTCCTTCGCTACTAAAATTTAAAATCTGAAAAAAAGCAGCCATGGTTAAATTTGATCAATTTTCTGAACTTCACCAAATATAATAATTTTAAAAATGAACTCTAAACTATTTCCCCCATTCCAAAATATCGCTTTACTAAAATATAGTTATAGAAGATATATAAAAATAAATGTTCTGAACTTCACCATTTGTAATTCTCTGGGTTTTAAAAAATTCACAAAAATTCGATACTTATATTTATTTCTAAACTTCACCATTTTGTTTTTTTATATTATAAAAGAATTATTAGAAATAATTTTGATAAAAAAACATAAGTCATAACCAAACTAAGATGAAACTATTATTCAAATACTCAAAAAAATCCCCTTCCCAAATTATGGAGTTAGTGATGATGATGATGATGATGATGAAGTGATGATAATTATTGCTATCGCGTAAATTTTAAAAAATTTAAATATATATTAGTTTCAAAACGTTTGGCCATGATTGTAGGGTTGCTTCAAATATATGGATATTGGTGGGGAAGGGAGGTGTTTTGGGTATTTTGCGTAGGAATTGTTTGGGGGTTCATGAACCTGGGATAGAAATTGAGAGGGCGTGTAGGGTGTGAGAGACATAACAGTTTACTTAATAATTGTATGGCTATCAAGTTTAGTTACTCCTCGATTGGGAGGGTTTTTTCGCAATAGAGCTGGTGTAGTAGAGGGGTAGATTTGTGCAAAGTTTGTATCTTTCTTTGCGCCCTTTCCTACTCTAAAGCTATCTACACCCTCTACTTTCTATTCTTTAGCTACTCTGCCACCCAATTTAAAACAACACCAGAAACTCCATAAATTCTCAATTTTGTAGTAATTTTGTAGGGCTCATCTTATAACTAGGGAGGCCTGTGGTAGCAAAATTGCAGGATTTAATAGGCCCAGCGAGGAACTCCGCAAATGGACACTCGGTGAATCTATCAAATCCTAAGCAACCATATCACAGTTCTAATTAAAGTATAATTAAAACACATATGTCATTTATTTTTATTCATTTGTCTTATACCAATAATCTAGAAATTCTAGTAGATTTGTGAGGCAAAGTTTACCTAAGATGAATCCGCTCAACAAGTTATAACTTTTTAAAAAGTTTGTTATCCACTTTTATTACCAATATACACATGCGGCATCTCAATATAATTAAGTTACCTTTAAATATTTTCTATAAAATTTATTTAAAAGAGAATTTTTAAATGGCTAACTATTTAAAATAATCTTGTTCATCTCTAAAATTAGTTTTAATTTAATGACCTCAAAGTTTGCTAAACATAGTTATGATAAAAAACTCAAAGGAGTAGGAAAGAAATGAGAAGAAATTTTCAAGGAATGAACAAGGAGACGGACTACATAACTCCCAAACCTAAGTTAGGGAGACAAAATCAAGGTTCAAATTAGGTCATTTCGAAAGGAGGACGCACGCGTTTTAGGCCTCTATATCCTGTAATACTTCTTCGTATCGTTGTAATAATGTCCTAGGAGTAATATTTTGATGGCCGAGAGGGTCTATCATCCTTTATTAAGACACAAAAGGACAATATTTGAACCTGATTATACAACGCTAAAATTCTTCCACGACTTCATCTGGAATGCCATGAGACGACTCAGTTACGCTCGCACGTTTATTTTTAATGTTAATATTAGTTCATTTTTATTTTCTGACAAACGATATAGAATGTTAGGGGGAGTGGGCTATTTAAGTCTGTTTAATAACATGATCTTGTGCTTACAGATATCCTTGTTCTGGCGTTAGATCTTGTCCTGTACTCAAACTTACTGAAGTCGGGTTGGCAACTGGGGTTCTGTGGAGGGGTGCGGCTCGATAGTCAAACCTTATTTCTCTATTGCTCCAGTATTTATCTAGGTGGCTCTCGAAGATCTTGACATTTGATGCCCGTACTACGCTCTCCGGTAGGTCGTTTCCAGATTGCTGCTATCCTTGGGGTGAACGAGTGCGTTCTTAAATTTAATCTTGAGAATTGGTATTAAATTTTGATGCTATTTCTTCCCAATTCCCTGTCTTTTGGCCTTAATCTGTAGAATTAATTATACTAAACATGTTTAGATAACCTGTTACCTAACCGTATACACTACCCGTGATCAAAATAAAAGAACGCTTTTCTTTTATCAAAATATTTTCCAAAATATGATGAATAGGTAAATGAAATTTCCATGGTACATAAAGGCATGCATTTAATATATTTTATGAAGATTTCATATTGTATAATCTTATATTCAAGAAATTATATTAAATAAACTAACAAAATAAAATATTGACACGTGCAAAATAAGAGAACGATTTTTTTTTTCAGGAACATTCTAGAAGTTTCTTGAAATCATCTGGCAACATTTTGCTCAGTAGATAAGAACTTTGCAACCGCTATTGCTGTCGTTCTTACTCTGCATAGATGCCACCACACATGAAAGTGACTACTGAGCTTCCTCAGAAAATTTGTCGCTTGGAGACTTCGCTGAGGAATCTTTCTGCGATTTCAAGAGAGGTAGAAAGGTCCAAGAGTGTGATTTCGCGCATCCTCAAGTTCTACAATGAAAACAAAACCTATCAATCTCCTGCAAAAGTCGGTCGACCCCTCATACCCACCGTCCGAGAATACAGAGTTATTAGGTGCTTCTCTATGAAAGATCCCTTCAGGCTGCAGCAGGAATTTCTAGAAAAGTTAAGACCAATATTGGTAAAGAAGTGAGGCCTGTTCTCGAGCCAGAAAACCAATCATCAGTAAGAAGATCAAGAAGGCGAAACTCGAAGACCTTGGCATTTGGTGCCCGTACTACGCTCTCCAGTAATGAAGATTGGGAGAGAATTAACTTCAGCGACGAAAGTAAATTTAATTTAGTTGGATCTGATGGCAGACGCTTGATTAGACGTGCAGGTGACAGACCTAACCCAAGCATGGAGGAGGCAGCGTCATGATATGGAGGATGGTTTCGTCTGAAGGAATGAGTTCGCTATTTTGAATAATTGGAACGGTAAATGCGAATGTGTACCTAAACCTTGTACAACAACATGTTATATCTTCTCTCCGAGCATCTCTGAACAAGGCAGCAGTCTTTATGAAGGACAACGTGCCATACCATACTGCAAATTGAGTAAAGAACTATTTAGAACTAGAAGACTGTCGAGGTAATGAAGTGGCCTGCTCAGAGCCTGGTCCTGAACCCAGTTGAGAACCTCTGGAAGATCAGTGGAGACAAAGTTCGAGCTCAGCAGCATTCCACTGTGACGGATTTATGGACGAAAATTGAGCAAGAATGGAAGAAAATAACACCAGAATTTTGCAAGACACTGGTAAGATACTGTGGTCGTCGTTGCGCAAATGTTTTAGAAAAAAAAGGCTTCAATACCTCATATTATGTTTTAAATTTCATCGTTATCAAATCTTGCTGTTTCTAGTCTATTTGATTGCCAAGCAATTCTGCGAATGATCGTCCTCTTATTTTTCACGTGTCATTATGAAATCTCCATAAAATATATTAAATGTATGACTTTATGTACCATGAAAATTTCCTTTAACTAATCGTATAAAATATTTTAATAAAGGAAAATTGTTCTTATTTTGCTCGGTAGAATAAATACATCGTGGCTCAATATATTTTCTTCCCAAATTTGGCCTCGTCTATTTCGAAAGTTTTCCCTGGGCCACCCATTTTCTACGAGCACTTTCCAAAATAATTAATAACCACCTCTCCAAAAAACTAAATTGTTCCACCAAGCTTCGGGTTGAGGGGAGAGGTGTGCATTCGAGAAAAAATCCACACATCAATCTAGACACTTTTATTTTACCTCGGGAAATAACGTTTCTGTCACAACGAAAATGAAATTGTTCAATAAGAGTAAATTCACTTCCAAACGTTGGACAGACCAACTTTTTCGCTATAATTTTAAGTTAGGATAAATCTAAGTTTATTAACTTTCTTTTTAAATATAAAATCATACTAAACATGCTTAAATACTCCACTACGATAATTTTACAGATTATCAACTCTAACGCATTTGAAGGCCCTATGTTAAAAATATTTCTACTTTGAAATATTACGCAAAATACTACGATATATACTAGGTATTGCAAAAGTCCTGTTACACTCTTTACGACGGTCTCAACAAAGGACACAATTATAGTTTTCATTCCGTTAGACACTATCTTATTATTTTAACATATAAATATGTGTTTAAATTGTAATATTAATCAATATGGTCACCCTAGGTGGCGAGACCTAAAGGTCGCGCACACGCTGCGGACGAAGTCCATCCTCATGATCGCCCACACTCGGTTGATGGAGGACTTCAGAGCGTCCACGTTGCTGTGACGGACCATGCAGACCTTGCCCTAAAAATGCGCGACTGGGCAACTGCGGCGGGCAAAAGTCCTTCGACCAGAAATTCATGTTCGACTCCAACTACTCTGGTGCGGTCTTAGCCGTGTGGGCCGCGGCACCATCCTGCTGAAAGACGTAGTCCACCTTCTTCGTGATCTTTCTCACTCAAGGAGGACGTTTGTGGCCAAGTTGTCCCTGTAATCGGACGCGGTGAGCCTTTAACCTGCCGCGAACCACACCGGCGGCATCTTCACGCCATTCGAAACCACGACTGCGAGCATCATCACGGAGGCCCGGTGCTTGGTCGTGGACACGTAGCGGGACCTCGGAAACATCCTGGCCGGAGCTTACCACTCAGTCGTTACGATTGTTGATGATCGGATCGACTGTGAAGGTTTTTTCCTAAAAAAAAAATGAGAATTCGATTGCCATGATTCCCCATTCATTGAGAAGACGACGGCAGTGCTCTCGGCATTGTTCTCGCTTAAGGTCGGAGAGCAGAGTCCTTTCTATGTACCTCAAGAACTTTTGCAATATTCGGTAGCAGTATTACGGCGTGCAAATTTCGAAATTTTGCTGCTTTTAGCCTACTTTTATTTTTTCTGGTTCTGTAAAGTTTTGTGGGCTGTTTTTCCCAGGCAAAGGAACAAAACAAAATGCTTATATGAGCAAGGCTGCCAGATGGGCGTAGAGATGCTCAGATTTTAAAAATTCTCGTGCTCTCACTTATTCCGATTTAAGACATTACGACCTTCAAAACTTTCAATAATTCCCGGACTAACCTTGGGAGGACCTTGGAAATTCTATCATTCGAGAGAAACTGTAAAGCAACATAAGGGTTTCAAATTTTTTTAAATCGACAGAATAGCTAGGATGTTATTGCCAAAACAAAATAATTCCCGGGCTGACATTGGGAGGACCTTGTCATTTATATCATTCGAAAGAGAATGTAACAAACATAAGGCTTTCAGATTTCGTTACAATCGGTCAAATAGTTATGATGTTATTGCCAAAACAAAATAATTATCGAGTTAACCTTAGGAAGACTTTGGCAATTATATAAATCGAAAGAGAATGTGAAACAATATAAGGGTTTATAATTTCGTTAGAATCGGCCGAATAGTCACAATGTTATTTAAAAAAAAAGCAGAACGGGGACTGACCGACCGACATAGTGAGATGTAGAGTCGCCCGCGACTAGACTCGCACGCGACTAAAAAGCTTGGGCGTAAACATGTTATATTTAACGCCCAGGTCAATTTTTGGTGATCTTCATATCAATTATAATGACAAGTAATTTACCCTTTTTAACGTCTCGTTTTAGCCTAAATTTATCATCCTTCACTTTAGAAAATATTCTAAAGTAAGACATGAACAATAAAATTTGAAAGTAAGCATGCAGTATCGGTAATATCAATGGATAGAGACTTGATAGATTTCATAGCGCAAGGGAGCCGTTGTAGTCAGCGCTGGACAGTTCCAGAGCTGCCAAACTTTATCACTGAGAACAGGACTGCCAACGTTGTTATTTTGTTTTGTTTTTTTCATCCAGATCTGGGGCTTACAATTTCTGGGTTTAAATTTTGTAAATGTAATGGAATCTAGATTTAAAAAAATTAATACGCAAAATGATCTTAAATATAGAGCAAAACAACTTGTTGCATTAAGATGTTAGAATAATATGGTTTAACATAGAAACAAATTCATTTACAAAAGTCGTTTTATTCATGCGCACGTAGTCGTGAAAACAAGTATTAAAAATGTAGTCAGGATGGTGCTCCCTTCTGACAGTGCTTATGTTCATACTTCTCTAACTGAGCACATTTGGAAACGAAATTTTATGTATAAAGGCAACGGCAACCTTTCAAGTTATGTGGGATTTCTTTGTTTGCCTTTCGTGTGGTTCGGAGTCCTGATTTGAGGGTGCATTATTCAGTTCCATTCGTCTTATGAAAGTAACTGGTTGCATTTGAGCCATACATATAGGCGTATCCAGTTCTCTTAATTTTTAGTTGCGGGCAACTCTATATCTCAAAATTTCGGTTGGTCCCCATTTTACTTTTTTGTTTTGGCAATAACATCATAACTATTCGGTAGATTCTAACGAAATTTGAAACCCTTATTTTGTTATACATTCTCTTTCGAATAATATAATTGCCAAAATCCTCCCAAGGTTAGCCGGAGAGTTAGTTGGCAAAAACATTATAGCTATTCGGACGATTCTAACGAAATTTGAAACCCTTATGTTGTTATAATTGCCAAGGTTTTCCCAAGGTTAGTTCGGGAATTATTGAAAGTTTTGAAGGTCATAAGGTCCTAAATCAGAATAAAAGAGAGCACGCGAGTTTGGTCAGTAGACCTTGTTTTAGTGGTCGAAAGTAAAATAAAGCGTGGGAATTTCTTCTTGTATGTGTGGATAAAGCTAGTGATGGTAGGGAAAAAGCTTTATGCAAGCCTTGTCGAGTGATTTTAGCGCCCCAAACCTCTCGTTTAGCAGATCATTTGAATGATAAAAACCACTTGAACTTAGTTTCTGCATTTACAGAAATTCGCTCGCAGCAAAGGTTTCAAGTCAAATACAAAATGCTGCACGTTCTGGAAACCTCGCGATTTACCTTTACAGGTTAAACGCAAATATTACACATCAATATTAAAATTTTAAAAAATCAACTTGTGTGGGCACGTACTCGAACTTTGACGTAAATTTTTTTCTGGGTGGATTTGAGCGTAAAGCTCCACGAGCGTGGAACTAATGACAAAATTATCAGTCCTGTATTCTAGCGGACTTGCCGTGTCATGGCCTAAGAAAGACTTAAGGTGCATACACACTGCGCTGATGACACGTGTTAACACGCCATATGACGTGTTAACAGGTGTTAGCAAAAAATCTGGAACATGCGTTCTCATAATGAAGTTCACACTAGTCTGATATGTCGCGTAACACGTCAGCTGACGTGTTACGCGACATATCACGTGTTAACACGCATCAGATGAAAATCAAAACTCCCAGATATTCGTCAGAAGGAAATCTGCGTCAGATAGGTGTAGTAGGCACATATTATTGTATAGTGTTTTAATATTATTGTATGTTTTGAAGTATTCTATAGTGTTTCGATATTATTGTATATTTTGAAATTATTCTAGTGTTTCGATTTTATTCAACGGGTACTATTGTATGGTGACAAATTGATAAAGTAAAGTAAAAGTGTTTTCGTTATGGAGGAACAGTTAATAGAATATGTTAGAGGATACGATCACTTATTTAATCCACAAAACAAGGATTATAGGGACCTGAAGGCCAGAAGAGAAGCTTGGGAGGAAATCAGCGAACGAATTGGTATTTCAGGTAAATTAACATTATATTTATTTTATTTATTGAATACAATATATAAAGAATACAGTTCGGTAGCAGTTTCAAATAGCTTTTTAAGCAGTAGTATACTAATTTCATTTGCTCGCTTGTTTGTTGAGAATTTTCTATTTTTAAAGGTCACAATAATTAACCGTTGAATTCCTTTCTGGTTAATGTGTATTCCTGCCTTTACGAATAGCGTCCCACTGCCATGGGCATTTTAAAGCTCCTTCTTGTGTGACAAAATGCTTCTTGAAACTTTCTCGTACTGCAGCAGCTTCTCGCACATGATTTCTTCTGACTGATTGTAGATCTCCTAATGCCTGAATTTCTGTCTCGGATGCCTGAATACCTTCTTCGAAATTCGTATTCCTGGAAACACGAAGCATGTTGTGAAGGCAGCAGGAAGCCAGTACAATTGAATCAACTGTTTCTGGTTGAACTTCAAGCGGTTTCAGGAAAACTCTCCACCGCCCAGCAAGAATGCCAAAGGCGTTTTCCACAACTCGCCTTGCTCTCGACAACCTATAATTAAAAATCTTTTCTTCATCTCCATTGATTGAATTTTTAGCGATAGGTCGCATAATGTACGTTTTAAAAGGAAACGCTTCATCTGCTACCATGACAAAGTCACATGGATCACCAGAAGCGTCAAGTTTTTCAGCTTTAGGAAAATTAAGCAGATTTTTGGCACATTTTTTACCAAAATTAGACCTTTCAAATGTTCCACCATCACTATTCCTTCCAAAAGCTCCTACATCAATCATAATAAATTTATAATTGGCATCTACCAACGCCAGCAAGACAATGGAATGATTTCCTTTATAGTTGTGGTAAGAGGATCCCCCATTGTAAGGGCATCGCATTTGAATGTGTTTACCATCCATTGCTCCTAAGCAATGTGGAAACCCACATATCTCTTCAAAATCTTTCGCAATTTCTTTCCACTTTATTTGTTCTGGCTCTGGAATATGAATAGATTTAAGTGATTCCCAAATAGCTTGGCAACATTCTTTCACTATTTGTCCAGCCGTACTGAAGCCCATTCGAAAGGAGAATCCAAGTGATCTGTATGAATTTCCTGTCGCCAAATACCTGAAAAAGATAAAATAAAAAAATGAAGCTTCCTTTCTTATAACAATAATTATCATAATAATAAAATATGAATATTTTTAATTTCGTTATTAATCATAAAGTTATCTTTTGCAGCTGACGCATGCAAAGACACATGGACAAAACTTCGGAATGCTTATACAAATGCCAGAAAGAGAAGGAACACAAAATCTGGTCAAGCAGCTAAGAATGTTCCTAAGTGGAAATATGAAGACCAAATGTCATTTTTGATCCCAACATTGGAACCACGAAGGTATGTATGATAAATCATTTAAACACACTAATTTCACGTGAAATTTAATCATTCTTTTAATGTCCTTTGCTGCAGTGGTTGGAGGAAAGCCCCAAAGTTGAAAACAATTTGTGCTTTTACATACTTTTATTAATTGTTTTTTTTATTTTTCTATTGTTTCAGTACCCATGGCAATGTGGAACCACTTTGTCCAAGTGTTGATGATTTGTCTAATGCGGTCATCAATGAAACTACTGAAGAGGACTTAAACAGAAGCCAAGTAGACAAAAATGCAGCATCAGAGAAGGGTGCCGATGACAATGGTAATCAAGAAACTACAATTGAAGATCGTACATCAACTCCCAAACCAAAGTATAGGAAAAGGCAGACTGTGGATTCATCCATGAGTGAAATAGTGAACATCATGAAGAATAACAGCCGTATGCGGGCCCAAACTCTTCAACTTTCAGAAGGCCACAAAACGGATAGAGACGAAACGGAAATGTTCTTTTCAAGTATTGCCAGCTCTGTTAAAAAACTTAGTGTCATTGAACAAGCCAGAATAAAGATGGAAATAAGCAATATGGTGTTCAATGCCCAGATTCGGGAGATGGAGCAGCAAAACCTTTATCAGAACACTGCATCTGGCCCCTTTCATCCACCCGTAGTACCAATCCCATCACCCTCTCCCACATCCTCCATTACATCCTTTGGTGAATCAAACCCCAATTGCTATTCTACCTCGAGTACAGCACCTTCTACCCCTTTACCCGAAATGGAACATTCTACATGTCCTACAGGAATGGCCACACCATATTTTTCTATGTAATATCTTACATATTTATGTGGTTCATGTACCTAATTAGCTGAAAATAAAATTAAGACATCATTGTGCAAGTTTTACTCACCTCAAGCATACAGCAAGTCTCTCTTCTGCTGGTATACATTTCCTTAGTTGAGTGTTGGATTTTATAATTGCTGGTTTTTTTAATGTGTAAAAGGTTGTAGAACTCTTCTTTTGTCATCCTAAAGTACATAACAAAACGATCTTCCTCTGACAGTAGTTGAGGAAATAGGTGATGAAACTCACCTAAACTTTCCCTTTTGGCGTTTATAACATTTGTTTGAATTTTTTCCAGAAGTAACAAGCGCTATAGCTATTGCTACTAACTGCTCCTCTTCTTCATCGAGTTCATTTAACATATTATTATTCATTTTCAATATCTGCAACACAAAATTAGAGGATAAAAAAGAAAGAACGTGCTCACTCCACAAAAAATCAAATCTTTCTGACGTAACATGCATCAGATAAATGAAAACGTTGTTGTGTTATATTATGCAATCTGTTGCTTTGTGTTAACACGTCATATGGCGTGTTAACACGTGTCATCAGCGCAGTGTGTATGCACCTTTAGGCTTCAGTTCGAAATGGCTGATCTTTGTGACTGTTGTGATACAGTGTTTTTTGCGTTTTCGCGTGAATATCAGTCGTCAATATTAAAAATTAGTAGAACTAAACCTGTTTAAATAATTTACGACCCCTAATCTTTACATCGTAATTAAATTAGCATCTTACGTAAATGTGATGCTCAGTGTTGCCAACTGGTACCGAAAAAAGGGGGCTGAAAGTGGTTCAAAAGGGCTAGTTTTTAAAGGAAAATAGCTACTAAAAAATGGGTCAAATTATATAATAACATATAATACTTATTATACTACTATTTGTTTTACTTACCATTATGAATAACATTTAATAACTAATTGCGCCATCAATGTCTTCAAATCCAAGCTCCAAAACAGAAAACACGTTGAAATATTCATTAACTTCTTCAGCCGAATAGCTGTGAATAGTACAAAATTTTGTTACAACATTCAATGGAAGATCATATTGGTATCAACATTTTCCGTGCCTTTTTCGTCCATATTTGATTGTGAGGATACTATTCAGTGAAAAAAACTTTAATCTTGTTTCTCAGTTTGGTTTTGATTACGCCTACTTGGCTGAAAGTCCGTTCAACATCCGTGTTAGAATGTCGGAGGGAAAGAATCATTAAAGCAAAATTTGATAGCTATCCAAAAAGATTTTCTTCAACAGAATCTTTGTAATTTTAAACTTCATCCCAGAATTTCAAAGTTCTTAGTTTATTAGCTGTTAGTATTTTCCAAAGAACTGTATGTAATTGTCTCCATTGAAAATCGTTTTTGTTCAAAATTGCAGAATCAGATATGAACAGATTTGCCAAAGAAATAATATCTTTCTTTATTGAATTCACGCATGACTTTATGCTTAGTTCTGATATACTTTGCGCAATACTATAATTATCGGGAAAACGCGAGCGCAACTGGTCTATAAGCACTATAAGGTTTACAGCGTGAACGAATATTTCTTTCACTTTCTTCACCAATTCTATTTATGCCATTTTCATACTTGGCATTAAATGTTCTTCTAAAATAGATTTTTCATTTATTTTAATACCAGGAATCACTACCTTTGAACATAATGAATTAATCAGATGATTTAAATCATTCATTAGTTTTACTGGGTCACATTTTTCACTTTCAAAGAGTTTATTTGTTCTACTAATTTCATCAAAAACTGGCTTTAAAAATGACAAATACACATAATTTCGATCATCACATAACATAGAGTGCAGAAATTCAGAGTTGTAGCATCGCTCATGTATTCTAGTGATTTCAAAAGGAGTTTTCAAGTTAAGCCACTGATGATGTATACGAGTAATGACTTTGGCAATTGATAGCCATCTCGTCTGGGTGCACACGATTAATTTTAAAAGCATCTTATCTTTATTAAGTCTAGAATAAATTTCGTTTTACTTACTTTGCTGAATGGAGGAATGGAGAAACCAATTGTGAGTTTCTTTGACAAGAAAGTCCAAATTGCGTCGAAGTGATTTAGCTGCCTAGTGAGAAACTGCAAGCTGGATGGAGTAACACACACAATTTATTTGAACTAAATTTGGTATTTAATTTTTCAGTCCTGCGTATACGCCACTGTTCCACCCAGTCATCACAGAAGCGATATATGTGCCGATACCAACCAGATTTTTAATATTTAAACCATTCTTGATAAGAGATAATCGTAGATGCCTTAATTGATTTGCAAATATTTTCAGCATTCATTCGTAAAGTTGAATCAAATCTAAGAAAGACACCACTAAGTTATGTTTTGAATTCGTTCAGATATCATTGCTTTTATCAATGTTAAACTGAAACTTACATCCCCAACATCATTTACCAAATTTTCTATAAAATGAGGAACAAGAAGTGTGGAGATGATAGCAGAGCACTTTGTTCGATGAAGCTATAGATCCTTGCAATTTTTACTATCCGAAAATAGTGCTTTACACGAATTACTAAGATGATCAGAAAGAGATATAGCACCATGACAAGCAATAAAAAGTGCAAGAGAAGATTCGGCTCGGTTAGTGGAATCATTTTCTATTGTAACAAATTCAAGAACATTGTTTCTTTGGGCACTAAATGTTTTTTGAGTTTTATATGTTTAGCATTGTTCAAGTGTCTTTCAATGTCATTTATTTTAGCTTTGATTATGCACTTACAGAATTTGCATAGGCATTTTGGATTGTCACCGGCAACAGTTTTCAGCTAATCTTTATATTTTTGATGTAACAACCATTCACTTCGAAACTTTTGGCTATATTTTTCCATATTTAAAAGGGTGTATAAATTATATGGAAACGAGATATGAGAAAAAGTGCTTTATTATTTTTCAATATAACTACCCTGACTTCAATGCACTTGCGCCACTTGTCCCTGAGGCTTCGAATTCCCGACAACCAGAAATCTCCCGACTGCTGTTCAATCCACTCCTGGACGGCGAGCTGGACATCTCCATTGTCCCCAAACCGGCGTCCACGCAGTGCAGCCTTGAGCTGGCGGAATAAAAGGTAGTCGCTAGGGGCCAGATCTGGACTGTAGGGCCATGGTTGAGCTCCTCAAATCCGCACTCGCGCAGGGCATCTTGTGCAACTCTGGCCGTGTGGACAGGTGCGTTGTCGTGGAGAAGCAGGACATCGCATGTCAACTTGCCGCGCCGTTTCTGACGGATGCACTTTTTCAACCCAGCCAGTTCCTCGGCGTAATATTGACCTGTGATGGTCCTTCCACGAGGTGCATAGTCCACCATCAACACTCCCCCAGATTCTCCAGAAGATGGTGGCCATGATCTTCCCGGCTAAGGGTTGGGTCCAGAACTTGATGGGGTCGGAAAGCCCCTCTGCTTTCAGGCCATGCTTTCGAGCTTGGTCTCGGGATCCCAGTGATGGACCCACGTTTCATCAACTGTTACTATGCGTGACTCGAATCCCGCTGGGTCTTGGTTGTACAAGAGCAGCAGCTCCTTCGAAGGTTGACGACGTTGAAGTCGATCATGGGGCGTGAGATTTCGTGAGGTTTCTAGGGACTCAACGGGCAGGGACCTTGGTCATGGCCAAATTGTCGGGGATAATGTTGATAACACTTCCATGTGATATTCCAAGTTCTTGCTCGATGTCTTCGACCTTCACCCGTCGATTTTCGAGGATCATCCTCTCCACACGAGCCACATTGTCCTCGTGGGTCACGTCTGACGGGCGTCATCTTCAAGGGACTCACGACCATGGCGGAATTCCTATTCCAGCGAGCAATGGTTGCATAGGAAGGGGCGGTGTCGGTGTACACTGCAACCATGCGTTCATGGATCTCTTTTGCATTCTTGACTTCCTTGGTCAAAAATTTGATCACTGCGCGGTGCTCAACCTTCTCCATTGTTGAAAAAATTGTGCCTGACGATCTGCGATCAGCTACTGCTTCTTAAATAGACGAGGCAGGCGCGTGCAGCTGCTGCAGGTCCTGACTTGTCCTAACTTGTCCACCTAACACCCCCACAAACAGCCATCTTCCTTCCTCTGTTTTGCCCTACCGACTCGCAAAACTTATTGACCGCCCATCGTGCCTGAAGTAGACCTCAATAACTTCACGAAAATACTGAATTTTGGCGTTATAGCCTACAGTAACCTTCTTAAAAAACATTCTTAATCTTTAGAATTACCCCCCCCCCCCTTCCCTACCACTCCTAACCTTCTCCATCGTGGTTCCAAAAATAAAAATGCTGATGTAATTTGCTTAGATTTTAGCAAAGCTTTTGATAAGGTTCCACATAGGAGTTTACAAATTAAAAATGCATGGGATATGTGGTTAGTCCTGAATTCTTTGACTGAAGTTTTTGACATCGATCATAAACTTTGTTATCCTTTTCATTTCCTTAATAAATGCCTTCAGTTAGCTAAAAAGTCTTTTTATCGTTTTAAACCTCGCGCGACTTTTAATACAAGAATACTCTTGTACTTCCTTTTATTCCACCCTTTGCTTCTCTCCTTCATATTTTAAAATCTCTAGGCATTTGTGTACTATTTAACTATAATAATACTATCTCTAAACTATTAGTCACGAACGCCCCTTCCCCTATTGGTAATGTATATTGCGTAAAATTGCTTTAAATATTACTTTGGCCAATCAGATAAATGTTTAAAAAAACGAATTTCTCAGCATAAATATAATGTCCGTCGCGGGGAAGAAATCAGCTGATTTTATGTTCATATGTTATATTTTAATCACAATATTGATTGGAATAATCAATAACGATACAATTTCACGAAATATCATTGAATCGACCTTTATTAGTAAATTCCCAAATTTTAATTTAAGTCCTGGCTTCTAAAAACTTGATGGTTATTTAAATTATATTCACAATGAACTGTCGAAACTTTTAATTTGAGACTAAATATTTATATTAATCTTTAGAAACTATTTAATTTTATTTTTTTGTGCATCTATGTAGACTTATGTTTATGTCTGTGTATTTATTTTCGTTAGAGTCAAGTCTTTAGAACTTTTGTACTTATTCTACCTTGGTTTTTCAATCCTGACCTCCGATGTTAATCTCTCGCTCAGATTTTCTCCCTCCCTAATTGCTTAGGCGGTATTTTAATCCTCTTTTCAACCTTTAATCTTTTGAATTTATCTGATTAATGATCTTAGTTTGTATTTATCTTCCTTTTTTTGTGTCACTCTTCGCTCCTTCTAATGTTTCCATTTCATATTAATTCATTTTGTTGATTGGTTTTTTGCTTTTTTGTAGGTGTTCTTTCTCCTCTGTATCATCCTTATATATATATTACAATTTTCAATACTTTTGTTATTCATTGATAAAGAACTAGAGATAAAGTTCGAAAGTACTCGGAATCCTCGCATTAATTTTCCCTGTGGGCTTTGTTGCATATATATATATATATATATATATATATATATATATATATATATATATATATATATATATATATATATATATATATATATACCAGGCAATGGCTTCGCATGGTAATTTTTTTAGAAATTTTCTCCACTTCACCATTTTTTTTTTTATATTATAAAAGAATTATTAGAAATAACTTTGATTAAAAAAATAATTTATAACCAAACTAAGATGAAATTATTATTCTAATACTCAAAAGAAATCCCCTTCTTAAATTATATATATATATATATATATATATATATATATATATATATATATATATATATATATATATATATATATTATGTGTAAACCGAAACCAATTAATAATACAAAATACAATTACCGAAACAAATATAAAAATAAAAACAGATTGACCTCCAGGCAGCACCCTGCCTTTTTGCAAATCTATTACTTCTTCCCCATTTCCAAATTATATCTCTCAATTTATCTCACCTACCCTAATTTCACCACTTTAATAAAAAAATACTAAGAAGAAGGCCAGGACCTCTTGAGACTCATCTCTGGTAAAAGTTTCCAATGTACTGCGATTAATTATCACCCCCACCCCCTCCCTCTCTCCCACCACCCAATCTTTCCCCAGAATGAAATGGGATTATGTGCTCTCGGATTAAATTCGCCCCCATATTCTTGCATCAATTAATGGGTGTCGCTCTTCTGATCCCGAGTCTTTTAAAGTCCTTTTTATTACCATTAAATTATAATAAAAGGCGGTATTTTAAAGGGCGCTCGAGAATTCATGGGAAAGTGGATTTGTTTGTGCCACAAATGGAGGCTCCTTCACCAGGACTCCGTCAGAATGTTGTCATTGACTTCAAGTACGACTCAAACACACTAGTACTCTCCTAGTGATCACTATTATTCTCCAATTATCACTTATACTCCCTCAGTAGTTTTAGTACTCCTAGTGCTCACTATTACTCCTAATGATCACTAGTAAACACGAACTCAGTGATAACTAGTACTCTCTTAGCGATCATTAATACTCCTAGTGATCGCTAGTACTCCTATTTAATCATCAGTACTCTACTCTGTGATCACTATTATTCTCCGATGTGATCACTAATACTCTCGTGATCCGAAGTACTCACCTTGTGATCGCTTGCCTTTTCCCTTTATTTGTAGGTTTCAGTGGCACAAATTGGATGCTAAAAGCCCTGTGTCGAAGGAGACTTACCTTCCGCGGAGAGATCACGCCCCCGCCGCCCGGAGATCCGCTCTTCATGAACGGCTCAAGAGACTCTTGCAGGGTCTGCGGAGAACAGGAGATCAACGTCACAATCATTATCATCTTCATTAGCGTCACTAAAATCATCATCATGGGCGGGGACATACATTACTGGCATGGGATGAGCGAACAATGTTGGGATGGTTTGGGTGGGGCTTATCGTCCTCTTTTACCTCTAACCTGGTCTAATCACGTCCGTGGAAATGGAAGTCCAAGAAGTGAGCTCTGTTAAGGCCAATCCGAGCTGATGAGTCGCTCAACCCGTTCCCACATCATTTAACTCATTCATGGGAGTATTTTATGGGAATGGAGAACTGGGCACCGACAATTCCATCAATAGGTACGCTCACATTTAGTCTGTTACGACGGCCAGCTGAAACCTATTTAATGGTAGTCTAATTCCAATGCCAGATGAGGCAGACGAAAATTTAGGCAGAATATTTTGCACCTAAATGCTGCTAAGAGTCCTACCCCCCACCCCCTTAAGGCCACATTGAACAGATGGCTACGCAGGTTGTTGTTGGCTCTGTACCACGATTATGTTGGCATCATGTGGGATTAGGGTTCAAATTCATGAGAGTTTTTATTTCACGACATTTTAGGGGGGACGAGGGAAATCTGCTGTAGGAGGCGTCGATAGAAAAATTCGTAGAAAATTCGAAATAACAAATCGAATGACTTAAATTTAATTTATTATGTCATGGTGTGTATAAAGACGATGAGGTCAAGAGATCACCAAAAGATGATGCGATCCAAAGGATCCAAACACGATGAGGTGCAATGGATCACCCAAACAGGATGGGGTCAGATGGATCACCCAAGGACGATGGGGTGCGATGGATCCCCTAAAAAGTAGGTGGTCCGATGGATCGCCCAAAGACGATGGGGGTGATGGCTCGCCCAAAGACGATGGGCCAATGGATCACTCAAATAGGATTGGGTCCGATGGATCACCCCAAAACGATGGGGTCCGATGGATCACCCAAAGACGATAGGCTCCAATTGAACACTCAAATACGATGGGGTCCGATGGATCACCCCAAGACGATGTGGTCTGATGGATCACTTAGAGATGATGGGGTGCGATGTATCATCCAAAGACGATGAGGTCCGATGAGTCACCCAAGGACGATGGTTCCGATGGATCACCCAAAGACAATGGTGCGATGGATCATCCAAAGACGATTGAGTCCAATGGATTATCCAACTTTGATGGGGTCTGATGTATCTTCCAAAGATGATAGGGTCCGATGGTTTATCCAAAGATGATTGGGTTTTATAGGTATTTCATATATGATGGGGTCCGATGGATCACCCAAAGACGATGAGGTCTGATGGATCACTTAGAGAGGATGGGATCTGATGTATCATCCAAATACGATGGGGTCCGATGGATCATCCAAAGACAATGGAGTCCGATGGATCACCACAAGGCGATGGAGTCCGATGGATCACTTTAAGACGATGGGATCCTATGAATCAACCAATTACGATGTGGTCCGATGTATATCCCAAAGACCATATGGTCCAATGGATCAGCCAAAGAGAATGGTGCCAGATGGATCATCCAAACACGGTGGTGTTTGATGGATCATCCAAAGACGATCGTGTCCGATTGATCGCCTAACGACGATGAGGTCCGATTGATCATACAAAGATGATGGTGCCAGGTAGATCACTCAAAGACGATGGGGTCTCATGGGTTACCCCAAGACAATGGGTTCCGATTAATCATCTATGGCCATGGGGTCCGATGGATCATCCAAACACGATGGGGACCGATTCATTACCCAAAGAACATGGGGCGGATGGATCACCCAAAGACGATCGAATCCGATGAATAATCAAAGACTATGGGGTCCGATGGATAACCCAAAGACGATGGTGTCCGATGGATCATCCAAAAACGATGGTTTCCGATTGATCACCCAAAGATGATGAGGTCCAATGGATCATCCAAATCTGATTGGGTCCGACGTATCTTCCAAAGAAGATAGGATTTGAATGGATCATCCCAAAACGATCGGGTCCTATGGATCACATAAAGACGATCGGGTCCGATGAATCACCCAAGGACGATGGTTCCGATGTTGCACTCAAAGACAATGGTCCGATGCATCATCCAAAGCCACTGGTGTCCGATGGATCATCCAACTTTGATGGGGTCCGATGTATCTTCTAAAGACGATAGGATCCGATGGATTATCCAATAACGATGGGGTTTGATAGGTATTTCAAATATGATGGGAGCCGATGGATCACCCCAAGACGATGTGGTTTGATGGATCACCCGAAGACGATGGGGTCCGATGTATCATCCAAAGACGATGGGGTCCGATGTATCAGCCAAAGACGATGGGGTCCGATGGATAATCCAAAGACGATGGGGTCCGATGGATCACCCAAAGACGACGGGGTCCTAAGGATCACCTAATGACGATAGTGTCCGATGTATCAGCCAAAGGCGATGGGGTCCGATTGATCATCCAAAGACGATGGGGTCCGATAATCACCCAAAGATGACGGGGTCCTATGGATCACCTAATAACGATAGTATCCCAATGGATCAGCCAAAGACGATGTGGTCCTATGTATAACCCAAAGGCCATGGTGTCCGATGGATCGCCCAAAGACAATGGTGCCAGATGGATCATCCAAAGACGATGGTGTTCGATGGATCATTCAAAAACGATCGTGTCCCATTGATCGCCCAACGACGATGAGGTGCGATTGATCATCAAAAGATGACGGGGCCAGATGGATGACCCTAAGACGATGGTGCCAGGTGAATCACTCAAAGACGCCCTGTTACCTTACCATAGAATTAAGCATCTTGGCATTTTGAGTCAGTCTTCAGGCCTCATTATTGGTTCTCTCTTGCTAGACCTCTGCGCCACCTATTTCGTGATTAAAAGATTTAAAATAGTTAGAAATAATTTAACTCACCTATCAAAACATTGCTCCTCTTCCTTTTATGAACCTTGCCCCATCTTTCTATACACACCCTCTCCCTGCTGGCATTTTAAATTGTCGCAGCTTGATGTTAGTGAAAGTGAAGTTCATCATTGACCTTATTCCCTGCTGTGACCTCCTGGCCTAATTCCTTTATCCACGTTGCTAGATGGACAGGACGTAGAGGCGCGCATAATCACTGCCTTATACCCCCCTTTCTCTCATTCAAAGCGAATATCCAAACTCTTTTAGAGCTCTGCTTGCAACCTTGCCTCAAAAACCACTCTTACAAGTTCCAATGTTTACGTTCCTCAGACAATACCAATGACAGATTCTTTGATTAAGTCAGCGAATTTCTAAATATAGCATTCTCTAACCCGTTGCAACCTTAATTATTCTGGGAAATTTTAATATCCCCGTGAATACCCGCTCCTATCTATGACTTATTGACATACAGTATTTAAACTTTATTATCTCTCTCAATTAATATAATCCCCAATTTACTTACAGTTAACCTAGTTGCTTCCTGCTTCCAGATTCATAGGCCAACCATAACTGACCCTTCCCTAGCTATTTCTGACCAGTTCTACATTTAGTTTTGTTTCTCTCTTCTTCTCCACACAACCCTCCAGCACTTACTCCACCAAGACTTATCATGATCGGCTCTCTTCAATTAGCCAAGGTCAGATGGCAATACATCCCTCTCTCTTTCACCCGTTAAACTTTGCAATCACCCCTGCTGATGTCTACATAACCCTCCGCTATTTCTCAGAGATCCTCTCCTCCTGCTCAACGCCCATTGCTCTCTTCTTCACACAACCACTCGGCGACAACGTGCCCCCGTAGTCTTCAGACACTATTTTAAACCATAAGAAAAACAGACGTGCATGCGAGAGACGGTTTTGAGCTACCTGCATTCGTGGTGCAGAAACAGAATCCGCCTCTGCCACAGATTCCCTCGGCGCTCGCTCTTATACGGCCCCCCTAAATTCATCATATATGGCTCGCACCCGCCATATCCTTGCAGAAAACAAAAACAAACCACGCCCCTTCTTCAAGCTACCTGCTAATCTATCTGCCCCTCTGAAATCCCAGTCTCTTTCTGTATCTCCCCTGATGAATTCTGTCTTCTTCTTTGACAAGCTAGTTGATATATGTATGTTCTAGTATACCCTCTACATCTACTCCTGGTCGCAGAGTCACTTTCTTTTCCTTCCCACTCGAACTACCATCTCTTACCCAAGTATCCCTTGAGGAATTGACTACTCTCCTTCTCTCATCGAAAAAGACCTTTTCTCGCCTAGATTCATTCACTCTGAGTCTTTGCTGCTAGTTTCTCCTTCTTCTTCTCCCTTACCTCAGTCATATTTTAAAACGCCTTATTCTCGTCTGCAATAGTACTAACCGACTTCAAACATGCTCTTCTTTCCACTTTTCCTAAAGAAACCGAACCTGGACCAAAGCGACTCTACAAGATACCTCTCGACACTCTCTCAACTACCCTTCCTCTCCAATATACTTGAAAGACTGTTGCCAGTCCAGATTCGAGATCAGCCGTTCTTTTCTAACGCCGATAAGATTCTTTAGTCTGGTTTCGAGGCAGAGGGCAACACTGAATCAGCTGTCCAACCTGCAACGAATTGCCTTCGCCCTGCGGCCGATGCTGATTAACCTTCAATTCTGGTATTGCAGGACCTCTCGATGACATTTGAAAACATTGAGCACCCCGTGATTCTTTACCGCCTCTGTAAAATCCTAAGTTTCTCTAGAACTGCAGCTAATTGGTTCCGTTTGCACGTTCCATCTCGTTATCAGTCCTCGGAGGTTCTCTTTTTTTTGTTCCGCAAGGTTCAGTTCTAATTTTATTTTGCACATATCTTCTTTCTTTTGATATTCTTATGCGTCGTCTCGATCTGATCTTTCATACCTATGAAAATTATCTCTCCTCTTCTTCATCCTCGTTTGCTGAGACTTTTAGAATCCTACTCTTTGCTTATAACATCATCGCAAATGGCTCTCTGACAAATTCTGAAACTAAATCATACCTCCTTTTGTGATGCAGTTAAAATCGTTATCTCTGCCTCTGATAGTCAAGTTATCTGTCAAAACCTATGTTACTAACGTCTGTAAATCTTATCTCTGCTTTATCCATAATCTCAGCCGCATCCACTCCCACTTTGACGGCGACAGCTTTGAGATTAGCATTCTTGCATCCTTCACCACCTTGACTACTGCAACTCCCTCCTAGCTGAATCACAAGGTTCCCGCATTGGACCCCCATCAACTGTTTCAATACTTTGCAGCCACTGTTATTCTTCACTGGTGGCATTTCTCTCTTGAAACTCCCCTGCTTCTCGAGCTCAACTGGTTTCTGATTGGACACAAGAATCACCCTTAAGATCCATCTGCGTACCTATAATACCTAAAATGCTGCAGTTCCCCACTACCTATCATCCTCGCTGACCCTATCCTAACCTTCCAGAATTCTTCACTCGAGCTCTGCTCCTCTACTGATCGTTCCTTGTAGACGTCATACTTGCCCCCAAAATGTGGAATGCCTTACCTCCTGCGATGTTCTCATCCTAACCACTCGATGCCTTCAAGCCTGTATTGGGGGTTTGCCTCTTGTCTCTAGCTTTTCATTAGTAGGGCTTTCTGTGAAAGCTTGTGAAAGAAAGCCCGTGACATAGAACAACGGAATATATTCAATTTGTCCGGAACTTCATTGGTATCACTCTAAATATCCTCAGGATCAAAGAACGGATATAAGAAAGGTCGCCTGATTCCATAACGAGCCGCTCTTGTCTCCGTCTGCACTCTGAATGCGAGGGAAACCGCGGAAGGAAGCGACGCCATGACCCGTTTACCAAGGAGGAAATCACTCGGCGATTGCCTCTTTTGTATCTTGGCCACTGCTGAGAAGCAAGAAGGCGCAGCCCTTGACTTTGTTAATTGTTGCTGAAATGATCAAGTTTACGGTGTTGCAGTTCTCACAACCCACTGATTCATTGATTGATTTATTGAATACAATAGTTAACGTAAGTTACAAAGAAAATAATAATAAAACAAACGCCGAAAAGAAATAGAGAGATTACTAAAACACTTTTTCTCTTCCCTTAACTTTACCACTTTTAACAACCCAATTCACCCCACCTCTCAATTATGTAAGAGATTTTCCCATTGTTTTTCGCTTAAATAAACAAAATCTTTAAGCCAAGACGTTCATTATAAACCAATCGCTCCAGAATGATAAGATACGAGTATTCCGAGCTGATGACGGCCAAGCATTGTGGAAAAGCCAAGAAACGCTTGAGTATTACCATTTCTTCTTACAGTCCTTCTGCCATAAATATGCCATATATCTGTTTTAATTAAGCCCCCCCTCCTACCCCTCTGCCTTACTTTAGAGGTCTCCATGTTGAGATGAACATCACCTGACGATTTTTGAATCAGACTGACTTGGCGCACGAGGGAGTTGTTGCTCGAGGCCATCCTTCTCTGGGCTTTAGGGGGTAATTGTTAGTCAAGTGGGAAGAGATCTTCCTGGCCCTTTCCGAGTGTCATTTAATCAACCTCCTAAGGTGGTCTTTTTTACGTCAAGCTCAAAAGATGGCACTTTTAGATAAGCAGGACTTCGGGTATACCTTCGCCCTTGGAAACCCGCCGAGGTTGCTTTCTTCACCTGTCTATAAGTTGGTTCGTAGCACTGTCTCTTCTTTGTGAGCCTATCTCAATGTACATATGTGGTTTTTTGGCTCTCTCTCCTCTTTTCTCGGTCTCTTAAAATTCTGCTTTTGTTTTGTAAATATGTTTTTTTTCCGGATTATCTTAGTTATTTTTGTTGTCTCTTATATTATCTGTTCGCCTCCTGCCTCTGTTTTTCACTCACGGTATTCACGTCTTCTCTTATTTGTGGCACTGATCGTGACGGGGCACTGATGCGAGACTGAGAGGGCCAACCTTACCGGGATGCCACCCTAAGTCACCCCGATTCTTCAACGGTGAGAATGAATATGCCACCTCAAGGACCACTTGAGGATTCTCAGAAAGGACGCCCAAGTATCCTCTAATCAAAACTGCACTTCCGTTCTTCTCACAGCTTCGCTTCTTTTTCCTCCGATGCAAACGGGGCGGGTGTTTGGGTGCCCCCCCCCTCCTCCTCCATACATTTAGTTTATACGGCTCTCAGCGCTCCTTTACCGTCCCTATTTCCCTCTTTGCCACCTTAGTGTATTCTCTCCATTGTCATGGAGGCTTGTTGCCCTCCCGGCCTCAACACTTGCAATTTGCCCTACCTGTCCCAATCCATGGGAGAGGACCTGCAGTTATATATCTTTCACACATGTTCACTTCCCTCCTCTTTGCCACTTCATTACAGATTTTTCATTAGAACCCTTTTGAGTGATGCGGCTTCGCTGCTATTGCGCTTCAAATTCGAAAACTAAAGATCTCTTTATTCTTTGCATCTGCTTCCTCTTCGTCCTTCCCTTTCGCTTTCTCTTCACTCATTATTTTCTTCATCTCTTCTTATCTTTCTCCTCTTCAGTACCTTCTCCAAGACAGAAGCATGCAAGAGGTGGATGGTGCCTAGAGATATAGAGGGAGAAGCATTATGGTAGGTGCTGAGAATGTGTGGAATGAACAGTAAACTGTTGGATGATGTGAAGAGTATTTATGTTGGAAGTAAGGAGTGTGTTTGTGTCAAAGATATCCTGGGTGAGTGGGTTGACGTATGTGGGGCTGTAATACTACAAGCTTGTGTCATGTCACTATTGCTATTTAATGTTTCTATGAATGTAGCATTGAGAGAAATAGTTATGTCAATGTGGGGAAGAGTTTAGGTGGGATTTGGCACTGTTTGGACATGGCGTGAGAAAGAATGGGACTAAAGGTAGATGCAGAAAAGAGTAAAGTGACAATGTGATGGATGGTGTATCCTGGTGTAGCCCTTGAATAAATGTAAGTTTTAAGTGTCTAGGATGCATTGTTATTGATAGTTGTGCGGATGAAGCGGAATGAAACACAAACACGCTACACGAAAGTATGGTTGTGCAAAGGTTGGTGTATGGGAGTGACTATGGTGTGCAAGAAGAAGGAAAAGTCTCGAGTGAAAGAGGAGTACTCAAATACTTTAAACCACCTTTTTCGCTAAATTGCTAATCTTATTTAGTGATTCATAAATTCCAGATTAAGGTTCAATATAATTCCAGGGATACGAACACCTTCTTTCTATAATTCGTAGCCACGAAACATTATATCCCCCCCCCCTCCCCCAAAGTTATTATCTTATCATCCTTGTCAGAATCGTTGTGTGTCTGAATTCTAAACTAGCTAATTCATTCGGCGATTTTGTTATAATTGTTGAATTCCTTCATTCTATTTTCCGGTGAAAATAGAACGAAATTTCTATTTTTCTTTGCATCAACCAAAATGTCTCTCTTTCTAATGCCATCGTTAAAAAGGTGGTGTGGTTCCCAATGCGACTTCTATGTCCCGGCTGAATGACATGAGTTCAGGTTTTCACTGGTAGTAAACAAGAGGGGAAATTTGTGGTATTGAGTAAGAAGTGGAACGATGTAGGGATTTGGTATGGATGTGTGAGCTTTAGAATTAATTGTATATGGATGAAGTTGAAATTTTCAAGGGTGGAATTCTGCGTATTTATAGTTAATGGGTCGTGCAAAGATAAAAGGTCCAACACTCGTTCCGAGTGTTGGATGAAAGTGAAACTGGGAATAAGTGATGGTTGTAGGAGATATGAATAACAAATAGGTGATGGGATGTGAAATAGCATAAATTGGGATCTTGGTACATCTGGAAATAGGGGAAGAGGTTTTTGTGCTAAGAGAAGGCTGGATGTGACAAACACTTTCGTTCTCGAAGAGTAAAAGTGATTCGTTCCTCATGAGAAAGAATATAATGAGGGATAAGTTTGAAGTGAAGGATGTTAGGAGTATGGAGCTCTTTCACCACATAATTCTGCGGTGTGTAGTTAAACCCTGCGTGAGAATGTGAAACCCAAAGAAAAAATGGCAAGAAAGTGAAAAGTGAAAGGTTGTTGTATCAAAGAGATAGGGAAAGAGTATGTGAGAAAGCTTGAGAGTTGGAGAGAGAGGAAATATAATCCTGGAGATATATAAAATGTAAATATTTAAGGAACTCCGTTAGTGTTGGAGGGCAAAGACTGCTTCCGTGTGTGTTAGAATTATATTTATAACATAACATAAGATAACATAATTTCACGGATGACAAAAGCCACAAGGGCCTATCAAAGGTCATCCGCATCCGTCGAAACCCACCCACAAAAAGCACCATCGCCAGGGGAAGACAAAATCGAATTCCCCCCACAATATAATATAACAGTTGACAAAAGCCACAAGGGCTCATCATAGGTCAAACGGCCTCTTTTTTAAGGCACCAAAACTCCCAAGAAAACTACATCCAGAGGATTGCGTCCAAAATCAAGGGTATCACCAATCAAAGCTTGTCAAGAACTAAATCATGCAGCTATAGATATATACAAACAATATTAATATATACAAAACTTAGGAACCATCACAACCTTCCCTCCCCATAAACTCATCCCACCTACTCTTAAATACATTTAAATTTGGACTACCTACTACCCTTCGCGGCAATTTGTTCCAGAAGTCCACCACTTTATTGGTGAAAAAATATTTTCTTAAATCCAACCTACACCCTTGCTTTTTAATTTTCAAGTGGTGACCTCTAGTTCGATTTCCATCATCTAACTCAAAAAACTTGCTAACATCCAATTTATCTATCCCAGAAAATTTTTTAAAGAGCTCAATCATATTTCCTCTCACACATCTCCTTTGGAACAAGAACATATTTAATACCCTCAGTCTATCTATATATTCAAGGTGCCTCAGGAAAGGAATAATCTTCGTTGCCCTCCGTTGCACTGACGAATAACTTAGTATACTAAAGGTTAGAATGAGGATTAGAGACGTGCAGTGGAGAGAAAGCGGGATGAGTTCTTGTAAAACCCTCACACTACAGATGAGCATGGCAGGAAGATACGCATCTATGCATAAAGGCAGGCTTAAATAGCAATGAAAAGGTGAGCAATCAGAGAAAGACACGGATGAAAAGCAAAATCGGGATGAGAAGTGGGAGTTGTTATTTTGGAAGAAAGTGAGAAACCAAAAGAAGAATTGCTGTGTGAAATTCAAGTATAAAATGATAAGGTGTTTGTAATTGAAAAGATGAAAAGTACCTGGCGATAGTATGATACTTTGTTGTGCTATATAATGTAAGTATTTAATAGGAAGCAACCTGGATTTGATTTTCTTTGAGAGTGTGAAACAGGGGCAGTATAAGTGTATGGAAGATATCAGTATGCAACGGGATCTTAGTAGTGTGAGCGTTCTGAAAGACAGGGAGGCAGCTGGAGTTGATGAGGCATTAGTCAAGATCCTAAAAGACGTTGGAAATCGTCTAATGGAATAGATTTTGTTTATGTGTTGTAAAGCCTTTGATAGTGGAACAATGCCACGCTACAAAGGAAAATGAGACAAAGATGAATGCAAGAATTAATGTGCAGTAACTCTGAGTGTTGTAAGCTCTGGAATATTGCAAAATTCATATTAGGTGTGTAAGAAGCTTTGCTAATAATAATAAGGGGTGAGCAAGGTAGATTAAGGGTGTGTGGATTAAGTGTGCAGACTGAGACATTGGGTTGAAAAAGCAATGGGTGAGAGGTGTGAGGTATATACTGGGGTGATGGCTCTGGATAATGCGAATGGTGGTGTAAGTAGGGAAGCGCTATGGCAGGATCTACGAATGGAGAGGGTATGGGTAAACTGCTGGATGGTGTAAATAAAACTTTTATTTCGGAGTTGGTGAAATTTTTTCAAGAGTGAGAGGAGGGATGGGGGGAAGGGGGGATGTGGCTGTTAAATATCCCTATGGGTGAAGTACTAAGAGAAGTCAGAGTGAGATAGGGAACTGTGCATGAAGGTGATGATGGATGGGGAGGTATATGATGAAGACCTGGTGTTAGTGAGAGAGAAAGAGAGAGAGAGGGAGAGGGAGAGGGAGGAGGGAGTCTTACCCCCTAAGCCAGTGATGTGAAGGGAAAGAATACGATGGGGATGTAATGGTTTAGTCCATAGGCCATGGTAGTTGTCTGGGTGAGGGAGATTGGTAGACAAGTGTGTGTTGAGGATGGGTGGGGCAGCGTGTAAGTGAATGATAAAGGGTTGGGTCGAGTGTAGGATATGTATGAAGTTTTACGATAGTATTCTGTCTCAACGTTAGTGTATGAGAATGATACATAAGTATGGAAGGAAAAGAAACGTTCTTGAGAGAAATGTTGGAGGTGAGAAAACGAGATAAAATGAAGAGCGAGTGGGTATGAGGTATGTGGGTATGTGATAAAAGTTAATGGGATTTTGAACGATAATGACTTGCTAAAGGAATATAGGAGACTGATTGTTAAATTGTGTGAAGGGTTGGATGACCGCGTAAAATAGGGTTTGGGAACTGTTTTAGAACCATGGGCAACTTTTAAGTCCATAGGTAGTGGTGGCACACACGAATCAAACTCCAATTTTGTAAACCTATTTTTAGGTTCGTTCACATTCAGCCTACTTATTCGATACATGATTACACACACACACATGATAAATAATCCTTTGAAAATTAGTATATACAGGCGTTGATGCTATCGAACCATGTCTGTATTCAGACTACGAGGGTGGGTGAATGAAAATTCAACCAGGGGCGAGAGGTTCCTTCATCGCTGGCGTAAAATAGGGATTAAGTATGTGAAAGTGTTGACCGTGGGGAAAAGTGGTTGAGGGTTGAGAGGGCGCTTTTGGGTCGGGTCAGTTCAACCAACGATTTTCCGGGCCAACTCCGATTTTGCTCATATTTGGTAGGCTTAAAGATTTCACTGAAGCAAGTAAAGCACATAGATCTTAACATACTAGGTTGCACCCTAAGTGAGCTACGACACCGTGTAGTTTGACCCGGAAGGTCATTTTCAGGGGGTACTGCCTTCGATCAGCACTCAATATCCCGGGTGCTTGAAAACCCAGAGACACCATTCTAATACCATTTTAAAGATGTTTGATAGCTCTACAACCTTATTTAAATAACCTTTTCTGTATGAGGTCAATTAAATAAAGTATGTTGACCTTTGGTCTCTCTTTATGCCAAGGGATGAAACGCAAGATCAAGAGACGCTATAAGCACCCTATCGTTGTGAAGAACCAATGACGCTGCCAATGGATGGGTAGTTTTGTAGCTAAATGGGGCAAAAAATTGTGATATGGGGAGGGAGGGCACGATTTGTCGCGCTGATTCGCGCCGATCTCACTTTGAGGAAAGGCGATATATGGTGATGATAAATGTAGATACAGATACCGTGTTACTCAGCACTCACATCTTCACAAGAAGATTCAGATCCATCCTCATAAAGAGCGAATATCGGATATTTCCTTGTCTTCGTTGTGGAAAGGAGGAAAACGAGGAGAGATGCCAAGCCTAGCGCTTCTTAGAGTGTATTTTGGCCCCACATATTTCACATAACATAAGAACATAAGAAAAGAAGGAGACTGCAAAAGACCATTCATGGCCTACACTTGGCAGCTCCTGTTCCAGTCAACACACAAAAGATTTCTTACCAGAGAAAAGTCATCAACATTGTCACCCTTTACAGGAGTTCTACTTCACTACTTTTAACTCGAATCTCCTCTTCAACATTTCACACAAAGTTGCTCTTCCTTTTTTGCTCTTATAACACTGGGGATCAAATTTCAACTTTCTGTTTATGGACTTTTACATTTGGTAGTTAATTATACGTAATTTGGGTGTGCTGAGCACGAATCTTTACTCTGTTTTGCTCTATCAGGTCCTGATTTTGTTCAATACACTTCCTCTTTCATCATATTCATAAAAAGGATATTTTCTTAATACTTGGCAAGTTTTTTTGCAGTTGCACATTATAATTATAATTATCTATTAGTACCTATTCAAAATAATATTTGTTTTTATATTTCAGATTTTGAAAATAAGGAATTGAAATACCTTTACAAATTGACAAAACAATCAAGTAATATGTCCTGAAGCACTAGAAAGTTCATATGCAAAAATTCTCCTGATTCATTTTTACTACATATGTGAAAATTTTACACTTCCACATCTAAGGGGGAATTAAGAAACTTCGTAAAAAGAGCTTAATTAGCTTATTTTGACATAAAACTGGGGGATCAAAATAAATCATGGGTTCCACATAAAGACTGCACTGTATGCATTGAAAGACTGAGACATTGGACGAAGGGTTCGGAGTCAAAAATACCTTTGAGAGTTCCGATGGTAAGTTTATGATTTCATAAAACTACATAACCTAGTCATTTGTGTACTGTAAATTACCTGTGTAATTGTAACTTAGGTACATAAACAACTTTTGATGAAATTCGCTTTTTTACCGCTTCACAATTTTTTATACATTTCATGAGTGGCGAGAGGCTTCTAGCCATAGGACGAATTGCTACTTCTGCTTTGTCAAGAGTTCAGGCTTCACTAAGAAAAATAAACATTGTATCGAGTACCCAAATTTCGACACCGCATTACAACCTGTGCTATATTTTAGTGAAATTCCCATTCCAAAATTTAAGAGTCTGCCATCTCAGGAATTAGTTGAAGATGTTTCTGAAAATATTGTCATGCACTCTGAGGCGTCAGATACCGAATTTGACCCCAGCGTAGTTGTAAGTGAAAGTGATCAGCAAAGGTTTAACCACGCCTAGTTGAATGATCTTGTAAGGGATCTAAATTTACCAAAAAATGCTACCGAATTTTTAGCTTCAAGACTTAAACAGAAAAACATGTTTAGTTCAAACATATACATTTCATTTTACAGAAACAGAAAAAAAGAACCTCTTAAATATTTTAGGACAGAGCATACTTTAGTATATTGCTGCGACATACCAGTTTTGTTAAAGGGGATGGGGGTTCAGTCTTACAATGCAAGTGATTGGCGTTTGTTTTTAGACAGTTCCAAAGGAAGTCTTAAGTGTGTGTTGCTGCATAATGGCAATCTATACAGCTCGATACCAATTGGGCATATGTGTTGACTTAAAAATGGTCAATTTTCTGCTAGGGCAACAAGCAGGGTATACTAAATATCCCTGCTTCCTTTGCTTATGGGACAGCAGAGCTAAGGAAGTACATTATTCTAAACAAATCTGGCCAGCACGAACATTACTTACTGTCGGAGAAAAAATGTAATTAATCCGCCTTTAGTGAGCATAGATAAAATCATATTTCCTCCTCTGCATATCAAACTAGGTCTCATGAAACAATATGTTAAAGCTTTAGATACAAACGGCGAGTCTTTTCAACAAATAATTTCAAAATTCCCAAGTTTAAGTTATGAAAAAGTCAAAGCTGGAATTTTCGACGGTCCACAAATAAGAACACTAATTAATGACATCACTTTTTCTAATGTCATGAATGAACGCTAAATAAATGCCTGGTTCGCATTTGTGGACTTAATAAAACCCTTTAGGAAATTATAGGGCAGGTAACTACTACGAGGTCGTAAGAAAACTTTTAAGTGACTAAAAAGAGCTAGGTTCCAATATGAGTAGAAAAATGCAGTTTTTGAATTGTCATCTTGACCAATATCCCAGTAATTTAGGTGCTGTAAGTGACGAACAAAGGGAGAGATTCCCCCAAGATATTAAAATTAAATAAGAACGTTATCAAGGATACTGGGAATGCCACATGATGGCTGATTATTGCTGGTGCTTGAAAAGAGACCTGCCGTCAACAATCAAATACTATAGACAGTCCTATAAAAGAAAGTTTTACCAGAGGGAAAGCTTCATATCTCTTTGTTTTGTTTTATTTTAAGTCATTTCTATCGTTATTAATGTAATTTTACAATAGTTTGAACTGCATTTATTTATGAAAATTTGAAATAAAAGTTAACGCATGACCTTTATTTTTAGTCCTAATTTGGAAAAAAACTGGAAAATGGCGCATGTGCTGTTTACAAGAATCAGGACCTGATAGAGCCATTACTTACAATCAAGTGTCAGATATCATTCAATAAAATAAATATTCCCCAGTGTAATTAAATGAAAAATTCAATAATAAATATAATTTAAAAAATTCAAAGAAGTCAGATGATCCAACCCTATTTATTAAGACACGCGAAGCAGAATATGGCCCCACCCTGGAAGGTTAAATACACCAATACGCCACTCAAGGTTGAAGATGTTTGGTAGTGTTATTTCCACCCTCAATCTCACTTAAAACTTACACCCTTTCCCTTCATCTGCCTTCCCTTGGATTGCCCTTAGTGTTCCTCCTCAATTATCCTTATCTTCTTAGGCAAAGGTTTAAAACACTTCTTTTGCCCCCTTTCCCATCAGGAGATGGGCTGAAACCTATAAGGGCCTCGATTCCATCTTGGTGGCGCCATCTTAATTTTCACCCTACCCGCTGGGGGCTTTCTCGCCCATGGTAGAACCCTAAGGCATCGAGATTAACCCCTGTGAAAAGTGAAAGCTAACCTTGCGTGGAGCGAGTGGTGGCTTCAGAATACGCCTGGGGGCCGCTTTCGGAGGTACGTCGGGGGAAGTCCTCCTCCGGAGTCGCTTCTGGGCGAGGTCTTTACTGCCAAAGATCCTTGGGAAGCGTTCGAGGGGCTGCTGCCCTGGGCGCAGGATCGAGGGCTCTTCTACCGGGATCGAGTCTGGGAGGGAGGTCATGGAGGTCTTTTTCGACCTTGGCGGTAAGGTGGGCTGGATAAGAGGACTGGGCATCACCTTTTCAAGGGGTTGATGGCAGGGGGTGGTCACCCCGTAAGCGATGGAAGCGGCTTTGCCACTGTAGAAGGCTTCTCCTGCCCATTTGGAGTCGCGCCTCTCCCCAGGCTCCGAGAAGTCCAAATTGGTAAACGAAGAACCGAATACCGTCACACCGGGGTCATCCAAACCAGAAGACGTTGACCTTTGCACTAGGGATTGCGTTGACGTAGTTTTCTTGGTTCTTGGACTGGGGATCGGTGGGCGTTGTTGGATCCAGTTGGGGAGTTTGGTTGCGGATCCTTTGGAATCTTTGCTTATGTCCTGTGTGCTCCGGGTGGAGCGATCATTCGTCACCTTTCGGAGACTCACTTTTGGAACTGAGGATACACTGGAGGAAGGCTGGTCTCCTATCTCCCAGTAAATAGGGTCATTAACTCCATTATTCTCATCTCCATCACTGTTTCCATAGCCGGGATCCCGCAGCGTTCTTTTATTTGCCATTGGTTTGGGAGTTTCTAAGTTTTCCACCACAACCCTTTCCTGAATATTTTCCCTTTGTGGGTTCTCTTGCACCGCAATTGTGGGCATCTCTGTTTCGATGGGCATCTTTCTTCTCTCCATATGATTTGGAGGATGTTTATCGGAGTCCATACATAACCCTGGCTTGCTTTTCCTCGCTCTAGGGATGGGTTGTGGACGTAGATCGCAGGTGGCGATTGCTTCGTTCTTTAGAGCCTTAGGTTCGTCTAACTCCACTTTATTTCCGCATCCCGAAGCTTCCCCTAAATTTAAATTCACATTGTTTTGATTTTCATATATTTGAGTTTCAGGCCCATAAGAATTTTCTGATTCAATGGTGTAAGAAACTGAGGCAGAGATAATTGGTCGATTCAGATCGTTCTGTTCGTCTGTTAGGGAAAAATGGCTCTCTTTTACAGAAAGGTTCCTTTGACTCTCATTCTCATGATCCACATTCGCATCTTCTATGTTTTCACTTCCATCTAACTTAATACTCGATTCTATTTCTATTTTCTTGACCTTAGCGTATGGGTCGTTTAGATGATTGCTACCTTCGCCATAATTACCTTTAACCTCTATTCTTAAAACATTCGATTCCCCTTCAGCCTCTTTTTCTGGGTATACTACAGATGATGCCTGGGCTGATCTCTGTCCACCGGAAAATCTATCATTTGTTTGACCTGTGACTTCTTGATCTCTGGGATTTTCATCTTCTGAAGAGTAGTGAGATCTCGATGGCGTAATTTTTTGTCCATCCATTTCTCTCTTGTCCCTCGTTTGGTCTGGTGAAGAAACTTTAGTAATGGCATCGTCAACATTGGATTCCTTGATATTTACTCGTGGCTGAATTTTGAAAGATATTGCTACATTATTCGTACGACCCAATAAATCTTGATCTGTTGTCTTGGACACTTCATTGGTGTCAACGTCATTCTGAAGATTATCTTCTCTACTGCAAGTTTGTGGTAAACTTTTGATTTTTGCCTCTACTTGTGTAGTGTTATTTTTGGTCATTTCCATGTTAGAGTGCAATCCTTTCTCACCATAGACACTTTCGTCAGAGCAATAAGATTCTGGAACGATATTCTCACAATGGTTGTCTGGTAAAATCTGACCAGAATTCTTAAATATGTTACCAGGAAGAATAGGGTTGAACAATGACATCACCTTTTTCTTTTCTTCTTTAAATTTTATTTTTTCCTTGAAATCTGATGCACGGACATTTTCTTTAATATTTTTGAAAGTCTTGGTAATATATGCACCTGGATTTTGCCTTTTATTTTCTTCAGGTAGAGACTCGGTTTCATTTTCGGCTTCTGAACCTGCTTTTGCGGTTACGGATGGAGATTTTGCGTTGTGTCCACTATCAATCTCTTCGGTAGTAAGTTCATCATTTTCTGAAGTCATTACAACGCTTTGGCGTTGAGAATTGGGGATTTGGTTCACGGAAACGTTTCGTTTTAAATCTGAAAGGATGCTCAGAGCACTATTTTTCCTAATTTCTGAAATGATTCCAATGGCGCTAAATCGGTTAGATTTTGGATTGGTGCTTTCTTTATTTTTTAGGTCTGCTTTGCTATTACGTAGAACAACACTGTTATTGGTTTGCGGAGTGGAAATGGATTCGTTCAAAGTTGTGTCAGTATTGAATTTAGATTCTTCTCCTACGATTGTTTCTTCCTTTGAAGAAACTTTCCCTTCACCAACTTCCTTTAAATTAAGATATTTTGCATTAGATGACTGATTTTCGCAAGTCCCATCGTGATTATTCAAATTACTTAAAAAACTCTTTTTATCGGTATTTATTGTATTTCGGTGCATTTCCATTTCATCAATTCTTGTATTAATTCGGTCAGGAGTTGCGTTTGGCACGGGAGTTGGGTAGTTATCTGCTGTTGACAAGTATTTTTCAATTTCTTCGAGTAGTTCATCGCTGTCGTCATTTAGTTTTGCGGATTTAGCCACTGTTATGTTTTCATCTGCATCTAAGGAGGTTTCGAGAAATCTGGGGAAACCTTTTGAATTCTGCTCCTTATCAATATTTTCTTTATTGACATGACCTGTGACTGCATTAGAGGTAGAGGCGAGATTCGTCGACTCCTTGTCTTCAACGTGCGGCGTCTTCAGAGGCAATTTCTCCTCTTCACCAAAAATATTCTTTATATTTTCTTTTTTAACCATTTCTGCGTTTGCATTTTCTCGGGCGGGCTTTAAGCTTTCAATTTTGGCACTGGGCTTTTTGCTCTCCCTTGAAAAGAGTTTGTGCAACAAACGTTTCGTGGTGGAGCTACTTTGGGAGGCACTTTGGGTGTTAAGTATAATTTCATCTTTCTTCTTCTCCTTGATTTCACCATCATTTAACCGAACTTCTGACCTACTCCGAGGAAGGTTTCGGCGTTGTTTTGGCCTTGGTTGTTGTTTTTTTTCCAAAGTTTGCTGCCCCTGCTTAAGAGCATCTTCGTTGAAGCTTTTGACCCAGTCCCGCGCCCGCGCGGAGCCTGGTCGAGGTATGTAATGAGGGGGCACTTCAATATCTTCGTAAGATTTCCCTGACGCGGGTGTTATCGTTCTTGAGCCGCGGGCATCGAAATACTCGCTGGCCAAATAGTTCGAATACTCTTCCTCTCCTTCTACAGTCAGTGGAATTTGAGGGTCTGTTTGTAGGGAGGGTTCCTGGGCGTCGAACCACGAGTAATATTCATCAGGGGAAATGTTAAGTTCTACGGCACATGGGACCAACCCTCCTCTCGTCCGCTCCTCTTCGTGAGGATCATCGATGAAGAGAATCTCTTCATCTGAGGATTCCTCGTACGGGTTGCTCTCTAGGTATGGCGAAGAGGTGGAGCTTTGGGAGGAAATGAAACTCGTATCACCATCAATGGAACGGGGCATTCGCGGGGACGTAAAACTGTCGTCAATATAACGCTCTTCATTTTGAACGGGCTTTGTATTTAACGCTGTTTCTCTCCGGGTGAGGCTGGGACAGACATTTGCTTCATACTGACTGTTTTCCGCCGGTTTGGGCTCATGGACGGATGCATAGATCTTGGATTGGCTTTGCGGGTCGTGTGTCTTGGTCTTAGTCTTGGTTTTGGTAGATTTTGAGTCAGAAACATCGAGGAAAGCCTCCTTGGATTCCTGTTCGCTATTATTCTGGTCGCCCTCCTCTGCCCTGAAAAGAGAAAATAAAAAGGCGATTAAGATCAATGCATAATCTTACCACATTTATTCCCCCCTCCTCCACATTTTGCAGCATTAATTGCCCTTTTTCTAGAAGAAATAAGAGTGCGTAACTCCACTAGGGGGCGGGGGTATAGTTGTCAAGGAACAGATTTTAAAATTCCAAGAATAAGTTCGTACTCGAACTTGTACCCAAATATAGAGGTAGCCGGTTGGTCATCAGATATATGGAGATCGGTTCGATAACACCAAGTATCCTCGCTCCTTTCTGGCTCAAGACTCGTTCATTGGGAGATGAAAATCATTGGTCTTCGACAGAAATCAAAGTCGGGGAGAATGGAGGGCGGGGGGGAGAGAGTTAGGCAACAAGAATTATTGTTAATTCCTCCTAGCTTCGATTAATTCGCCCTCAAAAAATAGTGAAACTAAATGTTTTGTATTAAGAAAATTAAATCCATTTTGTCATGATTAATAGCACTGGTCCACAAATTTTAACTTTTTTTTTCTGCTGACATAAGTTTGAGACCCGTTCTTAAGAAATTCGGGGCCAGTGAGTTTAAAAATGGCAATAGTTTTCTTCTATCACGTCAAGTTTTTTATTTATGGACTGGTCCATATTGGTCCCACTCATTGTATCAGGCTATCTTACGACCAAGTGAACGGAAGTGGAGGTGTTTGGTATTCTTCTTATTTTATTTGATCTATGTATTTAGATTTCTCTTTATGCACATCTAGATATATAAAACAATTGTGTTTAATATAATTTTGTGTTTTTTTAGATTTGTTTAATGAAAAAACATTCCGTAGTATGGCCTCATTACGAAGGAAATGTTTGAATTCCCCAGAATCGTTTTGCAATATATGTGGTTGTTTTACTGCACAACTCAAAGAGTAAAAAGAGCCTACTTGGCTTACTTTAAGATTAAATTGGGTGATCGGGATAAACCGTGGGCCCCGCACAATGTTTGTAAACCATGTTTCAAAAATCTACTCCAATGGACAAAAAATGGCACAAGGAAACAACTAGGATTTCGCATTCCTAAGGTGTGGCGGGAGCTAATAAACATGTAAAAGATTGCTACTTTTGTCTCACAAAGACTTCTGGTTATAGCGAGAAAACGCGACATAAAATAGGTTACCCAAATCCTGATTCAGCAATTCGTCCAGTGCTTCATTCAGATGAAATTCCAGTACCTGTATTCAAGGAACTTCCTTCACTGGACGATGTAAGTGATATATGTACGTGAATCTGATGTAAGCATTCAACTTGACAGTGGTCCAATCTTTGTACATACATCGACCCAAGAACGTGGAAACTTCAGCCAATTAGAACTCAATGATTTAGTTAGAGACCTAGGCCTGTAAAAAGAGTTAGCAGAAGTGTTAGCTTCTAGACTTGAAGAAAAGATTTTTTTTGCAGGAAAAACATATATAACTTTTTATAGGAACAGGAAGAGAGATCTCTTGGCATTCTTTGAAACTGAAGATTTTGTTTACTGTTGTGACGTGGAGGGACTGCTAAACGCGATGGGTGTTTCAGAGTATGATCTAATGAATGGAGACTATTTATAGATAGTTCAAAGAGTCTAAAATGTGTGTTACTCCATAATGAAAACTTGTTCGGTGTGATTCCAATTGGTTACTCTGTGCATTTAAAAGAGAAGCATAAACACATAAGATCTGTATTAGATTTACTCAAATATGATAAAACACAAATGGATCATATGTGTGGATCTAAAAATGGTAAAATTTTACTTGGCCAACAAGGAGGCTATACAAAATATCCGTGCTTCCTGTGTTTATGAGACAGCCGAGCCAAGGACAAACATTGTGAACAAAACTCTGGCCAGTTAGAGAAAGTTTGAATGTTGAGGAGAAGAATATTATACACCAACCACTTGTTGAGCGAGAGAAAATCATCTTCCCTTCCCTTCATATTGAACTAGGGCTGAAGAAACAATTAGTGAAAACTCTTAATGTGGAAGGTGACTGTTTCAAATTTGAAAGGAACAATATTTTCTGGCTCTAGTTATGATAAAATAAAGGCTGGAATTTTTGATGGGTCGCAAATCAGAAAGTTAATGCAAAACCAAAACTTCTCGAGTTCGATAACTGATAGAAAAAGTAGCACGGGATTCATTTGTGGCTGTTGTGAAAGGATTTCCTGGAAACCAAAAGGCTCCTAACTACAAGGATTTGGTAGAGATATTGCTGGATAGCTTTCATCGTTTAGGCTGCAACATGAGCATAAAGGTTCATTTCCTCAAGATCCATATTGATAAATTTCCTGCTAATCATGGCAACGTGAGTGATAAACACGTAGAGAGCTTTTAATCAAGATATCAAGATCATGGAGGAGAGATATCAAGGCCGATGAAACACAAAGATGATGGCAGACTACTGTTGGAGTATCAAACACTCCAGACTCTCTCTCAAGCGAAAGTTTCTTCCAGGAATGAATAGGTATGTGTACTGTCAAGGAATAAGTTGCCTCCCCAGACAATATGTCTATATATACACATATGTTTCTATTGGTCGGGAGGAAAGATATAAAAGCCACTAGAATATGTATATATACAGTTCTATACACATATATCTTCTAATATACGTACGCGTCCTTCGCTACGTACAACTACGTTGACTTCGTAAAAGTAATCCGTTGATTACGAGGTATAAGAGAGCGATTTTAATAAGGGGCCGATAGCGTTTAATGAGTTTACCTGTTCAAAGATATATTTAAAGAGTGAAAACCAAAAATATAATTTTAATAAGTCACTAGTTAACATACGGGAAATATAGGAAATGTAAATAAGGATAATACTGACAGAATATAGATAATTGGCAATCGGGTAACGTTAATTATTTGTTAATTAGCTTTTAAAGGGGATACTATAAATCAGTTATACAGAAGGAATATTTAAAAGTCGGAAAGCAGGTCGATTAACGGGCGATGCAATCACGGGTCGTTTTGCCTTAAAGGGCTCACATTCAGGAAGGGAACTCCTTTAGCGAATCGTCGTGGGGAATGGAGACGGAAAATGGTCGTGATTCTCGGCCAAATACCCTGATGGCGACGATAATGAAGGGAGGTGGGACCAGAAGACGAATTCACGATCCTTCTTGAAGACGGACGATGGCACCTATGCTCTAGATAAGTGCAACCTCCAAAAATCGAGACTCTGAAGCGGCTTGGCGCAAAATCTCACACGGGAAACTGGAGATCCTTGAGGGACGGGAGGTACAGATGAGACGAGAGGAATCCCGGCTAGTCCTTCGGCCAGGATTCCACGACTCGAGGCTTGCTCTGAACAGAGTAAGCCTTTACAAAAGAGATGGATCTGCCTGAGGAGATCCAACCTCGATGGTATACGCGAATACCAGGGACTTGGGGAAACAGACACACAATCTGAACCGAAGGCAACGAGATCTCAAACGCAATCTGCCGATCTTCGAAATACCCAGGGTATTTATATGACGGCCATTTTTTGGGTGGTCAATCGCTGGAAGGCACAGACGTCTGTGAGAAGGCTTTCGGCGCCTAGAGGGATTAGCTTTTGTCGTCCGACACAGGTCTATATCGTCTCCAATGATGTGGGTGGGAAACTTTTAGCTAACAGTTTCCCGACTACGGTGATTAGCGTTTCATCGGTAAGGTGAAAGCTTTTAGCGACCAACTTAAGTAACTACACCTGTGAGGCGCTGACGGATATTTAAATTCTTTCTTCTTATATTTTTCTCTTTGAATACAGAGCTTACTCTACTTAGGAGACATGGGAAGGGAAGGAATTCAAGAAACAATTGAAGGGGGTATTCTTCTTGGCGTCCCTTTCCCTTACATGCCTCCCTTCCAAAGATGGCATTTTTTCCTGACACGAAGGGGAAGGAAAAAGGGCATCTCGACCAAAACCCATCTGTATTATAATTTCAGCACACACTGCGGCGGCCAAGGTACAGGATTTGCTCCGTTTGATCCCAGACGACGGATAAAACTTACACATACATTGAGGTTACTGGATAATTAATTACATAATTAAAATATATATATAGTTTCATGCAAAAGCAATACCACAATTTAGAATAAGGAATCAATCAAGCGGAGGGACAATCCAGGAAATAATTAAAAAAAAATCAATAATGACAACACGTATATATAAGCAATACATTAAAATGCGGGCGTACGCACACAGGCACAAAATAAATTTTACATGGGAGAGCAACGAGCTCGAATATATACATGAACTTATAGGATGTATGGAGTTTTACCTTGGGGGAGGAGGGTTATCCACTGGATTCCTACTAGACTGTCTGCTACACATTTTTCACTACCTTTAAAATACAAAATTCAGAATTGATATTCCATTAATAGCAGACTCCAACGCATAAGCCTTCCGTTTTGGCTTTTACAATTTCTTAAGTACGTCAAAGGACGGTGATCCGTTTCGATCATGATCTCCTGACCTATAAGATACATTTTAAATTTCAGGACACCAAAAACTATTGCCAGAGCCTCAAGGTCTATTACTGCATAGTTTATCTTGCGTGGCAACAGCTTCCGGCTTGCATAAGCGATAGGATATCTATTACCATCTTCTTCGTACTGCAGCAACACGCAACAATTTGTTCGGGTTCGGGAGCCGCAATATGGGGGCAGATATTAGCCTATCCTTCATCTGCTGGAAGTGGGAAATTGCCTCGGCGCTCACAACGATGGAATCTGGATAGTCTTTCTTAAGGAGGGAGTTCAGAAGGGACGCTAAGGCAGGAAAGTTGGAGACGAAGCGACGGTAGAAGGATGTTGAGCCCAAGAAGGAACGTAGCTGCTTCTTAGTACGGGGAAGGGGCATATCTGAAATAGCCCTGACCTTTTCTTGCTGGGGCGTTATTTGATTTTCCCCAATGTGAAATCAAAGGTACTTGATAGTGTCGTAAGCAAAATGACACTTGGAAGGACCTATGGTCAGACTATGCTCGCGGAGCCTATTACAGAGGGAACGAAGCGAGATTAGATGTTCATCCCATGTTCGTGTAGCTACGTACAGATTATCAAAATAGAATGACACATTTTTCAGACCATCTAAGATGCGGTGCATCATTCTGTTGTAATTACTACAAGGAGTGGCTAAACCGAATGGAAGGCGCTTAAATTGCATAAGCCTTTTACCTGTAGGGAAGGCAGTGTATCTCCGAACGAGTTCCTTGAGGGGAATTTGATAGTACGCCTTTCACAAATCTATCTAGAACAAATGTAGGCTCTGGTTTATCAACGGGATCGGTTCGGCATCGTAAACCATCACGGCGTTAAGTTTTCGAAAGTCCACACACATTCAAAAGGCCTGGTCTGGCTTCCGAACCATAACAATGGAGGAACAGTAATCTGAAGAGGAGGGTTTGATTATTTCTAGTTTTTAGTAAGTTTTTGACCTCCGGATTAAACGATGATCGCAAATAAATGCGTAAAGGGTACTGCTTGGATCGAATCGGTTCTTGCGTGGTCAATACTATATCATGCTCGAATTGGTTCGAGCAACCAGGCTTCTCGGAATGACTTGCGGGTAGGCTTTTAACAACCGGGATAACTGGGCTTTCTGAGCGGGCTCCAGGTGGAGATTTAGATCGATCTCCTGATGGGGGTCTTTGTACGTTTCGGAAGCAACGGGAGTGGGTAGTCATTATCAGCTTCTACGCAAACTGTCTGGACTAGGTTAAGAGGTTAGGGGGGTATAAGAGGCTTCTATCACGGTCTCTTTGTCCAGGGCAACAATATTGTTCATGCAGGCGCGGAGGGGGTAACTTTTGAGTATGTTGACGTCGAACAATTTGTTACCGGAGAGCGTTTGGATGAGATAGTCCACGGAGCCACGGGCTTCGAGGACTGAAAAGGGGCCTTTCCATTGAGAAAGAAATTTATTTGTCTCCGTGGGCAGGAGAAGCAAGACCTCGTCACTGGGCTTGAACCGTCTTTCTTTTGACTTATTGTCAAAATAGGTCCTGTAATTTTCCAGGTTCAAGCCCACATTTTTGTATGCAATGTCCGCAGATTCTTCCAGACGGTTTCAAAGGTCCAATATGTATGCGTAAGAGGAATTGACCTCCTCATCTAGTCGGGGGTTGGAAAACAATTCATTAAGAATGCTCATCAGGCTGCGGACATTTCGGCCGTAAAGGAGTTCGAAGGGAGCGAACCTCAGAGTTCGGTGGGGAATTTCCCTGCAAGCGAAAAGGATGACCGGCAGGTATCGATGCCATTACCAAGACTGGGCTGACACAGTTTCTTAAGGACGGCCTTCAAAGTTCCATTTAATTTCTCACAAACGCCGTTTGCGGCTGTAGGGGGGCTGAAGGAATTCGGTCTTTCACCGAAGTCTTTTGACAAATGTCACAGGAACTACAGAAGACGGCAATTTCTTTGGCAGCGCCTGGCCAAAAGAAATGATGAATTATTCGCTAAGTCGTCTTGTTATGACTAAAGTGGCCAGCTAACAACCCATCGTGGGCAACTTTGAGCCCTTGTGGGACATAGAAGCGAGGGATACATAGCAAGCACGTAGGGGAGTGGTTAGGAACGGAGGTGGAACGGAACAACATTTTACCCAACCGGTGAAATATCGGCATTCTATGAAACAACGGACCACTGGGAAGCGGTTGACACGTCCCAAGTAGTCCTGGACTACTGCAAATTTTTTGTGGTCGGGCCTCACTAGGGGCAGCAACTTTTCCGATACGACGATGCACGTGCATCCCTTATCTCTGACCAGGGTTGAAACTCAGCACCTATTAACCGATCCAGTTTCAAATTAGAGCCCACCGGGGGAGCTCTTGTTAAATAAAAAAATAATTTGAGGTCCCGGGGGGCTATTCGCTGATGATGCAAGCAGACGTTTCGGGGCGAGCAGATGGAGGAGGAAGAGAGGCGCTTACTTAGTGGACTTCTTTTATTTTTCTCTTTGGATAGAGAGAGTTATACTTAGGAGACATAGGGAAGGAAGGAATTCAAGAAACAAATGAAGGGGCATTCTTTTTGGCGTCCCCTTCCCTTACATGTACGATTGCTTATGTTTTCTCCTATATATTAGAAAAATAACCTGTATGTATTTAGTAATAGGTGATATTATCTTACAATGCATTTATCCTTTCAAGTGTGTTGACATTTTAAGTTATGGTTTGAAGCTATAACACTTAGGAAATTATCCTTACCGAGTAAATACATGCAGTACGTCGTAAAATAGGAATATTCTGTAGAATGAAAACCTGATGTGTTAGAAAAAAAATGGATGCCATATTTGAAATTAGTTAAAAACAACCACAAAACATGAGTCAGCAAAGTGTGTTAACCAGTGTAATTCTTATATATAATTCCTCTACAAACGCTTAGCATCCATCAGGAAAAATGATCAGTAGTGTTTGATTGATTGTTTTGGCCAAGTCTTATTTTATAGGTGTCATTTTCACCATCAAGTCGAGATCGTTATGGCGTATTGTGCATTTGACTGACTTCATTGGATTATGCCCAAGGTAGAGACTATTTGGGGATATTATTTTTTTATATTCTAGTGGTAAATAAGTGAATTGTCCACTTATTTGCTCTATGCATTCCTTTTGTACGCATGGTCCGTGACAAGGGTAGTTAGCTGGTTATATTTTTCTTCCCCCTCTATCCCTGTCTCTCTCCACACCCGCACCTCTTATCCTATTTATCCAGTCTCATTGACCCCACACTCGTCAGAGACGCCGTTCCTTTCACTATTCTCCATTAACTGTTCTCTCCTCTATGAACCCCAATATAGCTTCTCTGGGCTTGAATACATATTTCACTATAAATCCAGACGGTTTACTCTAATAGAACTCACTATATCAGAGTTACAATTATAGAGCTATAATTGTAACTCATAATTTAGTATTATCTGATTGTTAGTGAGGTTCTCCTATATTAGTTTAGAAGACATTATATAATTAAGAGTGAAAGGAAATTTGAGAAAGCATTTTTTTTTGAAAAATAAGTATTTTTTTACTAACTCACTAAGCATTGCGAATAGAACATGAAATCGGCTTCAACTCTGCTCACGATAGGACCTCCACCTTTTTCAGTTTCCTTGTCTCTCCAACAGGGAAACTGGTAAACAAGGTCTGCTGACCAAAAAGTCGCGTGTTCTCACTTATTCACCTTGGGTGGACTTTGACAATTATACCATTCGAAAGAGAATGTAAAACAACATAAGGGTTTCAAATTTCGTTCGAATCGGCCGAATAATTTTGATGTTATTGCCAAAATAAAATAATTCTAAGGCTAACCTGGGGAGGACTTTAGAAATGATATCATTCGAAATAGAATGTAAAACAACATTAGGGTTTCAAATTTCATTAGAATCAGCGGAATAGTTACAATGTTATTACAAAAACAAAAATAAAAACGGGGACCGACCGACCGACATAGTGAGATGTAGAGTCGCCCGCGACTAAAAAGAAATAGTCTCAAGAGAGGCCTATTTATCAAAGCTACCACTGCGTTGATCCACTACCTACCGGCCACCTCTGACCCAATCGTGGGGAAGATCAATTAACTCTCCAATGTAAGACAGGAGGGAATCAAATGAGTGACCATTCCAAAGTTCCTTCACTGTGCGACCGATAAGCGACTGTACTATCCAATGATAAATTCCTTAAACTAACCGACCTTTAAAGCAATGGAATGTCCCTTATATTTGTGGTGCTAGGAGTTATAGAACCAGTACAAGATAAAAATTCAATCTTGGACCTCACTTAAATTGAGCCCCTGTAGCTAGAATTCCTTTTCCTTCCGTTCATTATTTTTAACAAGGTTGTAAGTGAGACTAAGTATATCGTTACCTCAATTTAGAATTCATCCAATGTATGTTCCCTAATTCCTAAGCGGTTTATGTGTAAATAACCTTTACTCTTATTGGAAGGTAATGTAGGAAATTGATCATTATTTACTCGAGCTCTTTATAGAAAATTAGTAAAAAACTCATTTTAGGAACTAACTTGACACTTGCATACCTTTAGCAACTATTTCAGGGTATCCTTTTATAATATAAAAAGGACAGGTCTATTTTTGAAATTAGGGAATTTTTTCAGGTTTCTCACGACGGGCTTCAGAGATTTCCCGAAAGTCAAAGAAAATAGGGGTTTTCTCGAGGGGAAAAGCGTCGCCTCCCAATCGGGAAACGGCGCAGGGATCAATTGATAATTAGCAGCAATTTCCTTAAATACATGCCGTTTGTCGTGGAATGGTCAGACTCTCTCTCTCTCTCTCTCTCTCTCTCTCTCTCTCTATATATATATATATATATATATATATATATATATATATATATATATATATATATATATATATATATATATATATATATATATATATATATATATATATACGTAGGTACTTCGGGTACTTGGAGCCGAAGTTGGTTGAAGACCGTTAGTGAAAGGGGAAATTGTTATGAGTCTAGTGGGGATGGTTTAGTATTAACTTTGCGGGGTCTTTTTAAACAAATATTTCAGAGTGCAAGTTGGCCAAAGATTAGCAGGTAGCTGGTACGCGATGGGGTTGTAAAAGAAAGACAATGATGAAAATATATCTTTACTAACAACAAAATGATATTTATATTTACACAAAAATCGAGTTTAAAGGGAATGGTCGCTCAGACGGGGTTAAAGGTCTACACGAGATACAGGTAGGTCAATTAAGGGATTAAAGAGGCCAGATTCAGTTTGGTGATTTAAAGGGAGATTTTTAACTGGAGCGTTCACACAAATAATGGAGCAATTGGGTAAGCCAAATTCAAGATCAATCTGCAGGCGGCAACGATTACGATTATCTTACGTGCTCGTTGCCGAAAAGGGACCAGTTAGGGGTACGATGAATTCGACGGAAGAAGTCGGTTACCTCTTACTTCAGACGAGGGAGCACTTGTCGAGCCTTCGGATTCGGGAATCCTTGTTGGGTACTTGCCAGTTGACTATGGCAGAGTTCACTGATGTCGAAGCTTGCCGATTAAGTAAGGCAGAGTTCACGGATCGATTTAGCCTTCAACTCGAATCGAAATCGCCGCTGGGATGGGGGGGAGCGTCCTTTAGCTCGTTCGCCGAACTAGGTGGAAGTCTATCAGTTCTGCTCTTTAAACTCAGTCGAAGTGTTATATAGGCGCCTGGTGAGGTGGCTCCAAACGCGCGTGTGAATTTGGGGAAGAGTCGGCGACTCCTTCGGGGAAAGGGGGAATCATGATAACGTTGGTTGGAATGTCCAACGGATTTCAATTTTCGAGCGGAACGCCAGAATGCTAGCGGAGAAGTGGCCGTGGGGCAGGATATGGACGATGACATCAGTCCCTAGGTAAATACAGTTAGGGCGTCAGCCGCATCCTTGCCCAGGTTCAGCCATCCTTTCACAGCTCCATGCGGTGATTTCAGGATCCACGTTGGTGCCGAAGGGCACGTGGTCGCCACTTGACCTCATTCTGCTACACCGTTGAAATTTATTGGTTAATATTGGGTTTATGCCCACTCTCGAATTTTGTAGGCGCTTTGTTATAAATATTTAAAAAAATAATAATACGCAAATTCTAGTGTATATTGTAGATATACTCTATATAACTTCTTCACTACTTAATGTGGGTAAATTTCTAATTATGATGTTATGGCGAATAGATTGGCCGCCATCTTGGGAGACACATTGTGAATTTTGAATCACATTATAGTGTTTTATATATCATTTTGAAGTGAATATTTTTCTGAATTAAAATATGATATTGGCATTTCATATTAATCAATTTTAAAGAAAATATGATTGATTTAAATAGCATTAGGGGATGAGGCTTATATGTCTGAAATCAAGCAACGCGGTAGAAAAACTAGAGGCCTACCGTCATTTAGCAATCGCCCTATGACATCGAATCTAATGTTAGGCTTTCGAATTTGGAAGATTAGGAATTTGTTTTGTTTTTTAATTGTGGGTGCGGAGGGGGGGGGAGCAAAGCCCCCTATTTCGAAATTACCTTGAAAATAATATATAATACAATATGATGCGATTGCAATAGCTTTCCAAAAATTTGAAGATGGGCATAAACCCAACATTAACCGATTTAATACCTTTGCTTATATTTTATTATGGGGATCATCAATGCGGTTTATCTCGTATTATTCTAGACTTTCCCTCGTCAGCTCTCTGTCTCAGACCAGAAAAAGGGGCGGGTTTCTTGGAAGGTTCTTCCCTGGATGCAAGTTCTAATTGGGGTCAATTTAAAATGGATGTCATTTACTGTAGTGATTCGTAGTTTAGACCCAACTGTATGTCTCCAGTAATATAGGTGTCAAACTGTGTGGATCAGTAGTTAAACCCGGGCACACTACATCCCAAGCTAGTTGATGGTCTTAGGGGAGGTAAAGAAGGGGGGAGGAATTATAAAACAGCGAACCTACAGAGTGCTGCAATATTGATATGTCTACAAGTAAACTTCTACAGAGTCTACATAATCTACAGTCCATTAGATTTTATTGAATGGGTCAAATTAATTTAGATATCATGGATAGAGAGAGAGAGAGAGAGAGAGAGAGGGAGAGAGAGAGAGAGAGAGAGAGATAGAGAGAGAGAGAGAGAGAGAGAGAGAGAGAGAGAGAGAGAGAGAGAGACGGGTAGGACAGAAAGAAACCGCCATCGGCTTCTTTTGAGGTAACTTCCGTTTAAAAACACTCCCCATAGCCAGCCTAATTGTAATAGTAACAATGAGAGGTTCTGAGAGAGGGCGTGAAGGTCTAAATTCACTCCCAGCGCATCTATATAGATAAAGTAAAATCCACTTCCGGCGCCTTGGTAACATTCACTTCCGTATGAATAGTTTTACCCCCAAAACACGAAGACAAGAAAATTTACTAAGAATAAATAAGAACTATGAACGAGGAGACTCCCACACTGCAGTATTTGACGTTTGCTTCTCCCGGGGAAATACTATCTCGATCCCTCCTTTCGAGGCTAGCAGTGGTTGTTAGAATGCAGGTTGTATTCTCCTTCATAACTTTAAGCAGGCCGAATACTAATCGGCCAAGTGCAAACCCAACCGTTAAAAAGCCATCGAGCTTGACGCTCGTACCCCACTACCCCTACGCCCTTCTCTTGGAAACAAAATCTTTGGGTGGCAGATCCACCCGGAATGGTAGTTTCCCTATTGTAGGTCTTGTACGTTTGTGTGTACGTGCTCACGGCTCCAGGAGCCTGGAGCTGACGTGTGAAAACCTTTTGCCGATTTAGTTCTTTTGTATTTTAATGTTGTATTGATTATTTTATTTTTGTTTGTACAGTTGTAAAGATTATTCTTGTTTCATCCACTTCAATACCAAGAACCTTCTAGTTAGTATATTTAATTCGGCCAAGGAAAAATAGTCACTCTTACTCGATTTAGTGCAACCCACGTTTAAAGTGCATTATTCAGAACAAGGCCAATAGCACATTCTCCTGTGGGTTGCCAAGCTTTTATGGGTGGCTATCAGAAAACTGTAGAGAAACAATCTTCTTGCATAGGCTAATTACAATAAATATTTTGTTTACGTTATCCAATTGACCTTTTAAATTTATTTATTTATAAGTTCTAAAGAATTTTATATTCCTGTTAGTGTGCTTCACCAATTCTCCCAAGCGGAATTTCTATTTTCTTTCTGGCCCCATATACTCTGCCATATTTGAAAGATTCAGTAGGAATTGCATTTTATTTGTTTTTCTTTTCGTTTATTTGGCGTACTTGATGGGTAGATGCCGAGGCCTTCGCCTCAATCACAGTTAGGGAATTTTGCTAAAATTTCGACTCCAGAAATTATTCCGAGTGAGCGAACAAGATAAAAGCAGAATTGTGTGAAATAATTGGGTTATTTTTTTAATTTTTGTGATTTTATTTGGAGGTTAAGCAAAACCCATTTGCACTTCCGTTAGTGCTTCTGAGTGAAATTAATCGAGTTAATTAAGATTAAATCGGCTTCAACAACCCCGCTAAGTTCTTTTGTTTTGTTTTTTTTAAATTTTGAGTAAAGGTTTGGTGAACACGACAGCATGTCGTCTTTCGAAATTTTCAAAGCACAAGGTCTCTTGGATTAAATGAAAAGGATTGAAGGGAATACCACATATTTTCAAAGTCACTTTTCAAATTCTTTCGGGCAAAATTCGCATTTTTAGTTTTTTATATCATTTTATTGCAAATTTTTATGCGCTTTATTATGCTATAATTATTTTTTTAGCAACATGACTAGAACATAGTAAAAATTAAGATAATGCAAAATTGTATACATTCGTGGAAAATTTTCTTAGACATTTAAAGTTGATTAGTAAAAGAAAAAACAAAACTACACAATTGATTTTATTGCAAATTTATGCACTTTTTTATATTGTATATTTTGTTTAGCAACATAACTAGAACATAGTGAAAATTATGATAATGCAAAAATTTTAACATTCGTGGGAATTCTGCGTAGATTTCTTTAAGTTGATTCATGAACAAAACGCAAAACTATACCATGCAAATATAAATATTTGCTTAAAAAAAACGATGCCTAAGAACTAGTTTATATTTTTAGCATCATTCGAATATAGATTGAACTAAATTCCAGGGCATTCAGAACACCCAATCTATTCACCTAACCCACCCCCATCCAACTGAGAACAAAGCCTTTAGTTGACCATGTATGAAAAATATATGTTTCAGTCCGCCATTAAAACAGATTTTAATGGAACTAAATAAGACTGATTTCAAAAGATAACTAAATTACATGTGAATCTTTAGGCCATGAATTGAGTTCGAATGCTAAATGTTCAGTAATTCTATAGCCATTTTATGATATTAGGTTTCAAGGGGGTGTTCTGAAATAACCCCCTGTATTTGAGGAATGGCGCCATATGTTATTATCATTTTGTGAGAAATAAAAGGAGTTTTAATAAGCTTTAATTTCATATATAATGATCTAACGTAGCATAAAGTTGAAAAAAATGAATGTGGTGACCCATTAATGGCAAATATCCAAGAGGGAGAGAGAGCAGTAAGAGCGGAAAGAAGGGGAGGAGAAGATAAACAACGTGAAGAAAGAAGTGAAAAAGAAGAGAAAGAACGTGAAAGAGAAGAGAAGAAGAAAATTCGTTTACATGAACTAGAAATGACCAGGGCCAGAAACGAGACGATTTCAATTACTTCCAGGACTGAAGTGTAACAAACCGCTGCCCTAAAATTGCCTGTTTTCAAGGAAGCAGAAAATTTCAGGTCATACCTCATTCACTTTGGAAAAATCTTCGAGGTGAATCATTGGGATATTGAAACAGATTGCGTAGCCAAGTTGTTGCTTTTACTTAGTACCCAGCTCAGGTACATTTTCTTTTCGCTCCCATCAGAGACAACCATTGATTATTCCATGTTAAAAGCCGAATTTCTTGCTGCCTATAACATGACTCCAGACCTTTACCGTACAAAGTTCTGGCACTTTCGGATCCAGGTTAATAAACATTCCGTCAATTTGGATATTCGCTGCAGCGTAATTTTAATTTCTGGCTAGATGCCTCCAAAGTTGCTCAGGAATACGATGCTTTTGTTGACTTCGTCGTCAAAGACCAACCATTGGCGTCATTTCCATCGGATATCAGATCCATCGTTAAAGACTGGAAGTGCGTAACATTTAAAGAGTGCATCGAGGAAACGGATGTATATGCGGCTAGTCATAATTGCAATCCAAAATTAGGGAAGAAAACGGAACCACACTCTCCCGAAACAAAGAATCATAAACCAAATTCATTCGCCACTACAGGGATAAGTTCATCAAAATGACTAGTCCATCTAAGCTTGAGTCCTTCTGCCTGCCAGACACGCGTGAGATCGAACCCTTCCCCTCTAATCTCCCTGCTTCGTCGTTCCCCAGGAGAAATATCATCTGTTACTTCTGTAGAGTAGAGGGTTATGGAAGAACTAACTGCACTCACAATTCTCAATTTAAAGGTTGACATCCCCACCAGGTACACAATATAAGTGAGACGCCTGCTCAGCCGCGGTCGCAACCAGAAGCACATCTCCCTTCAAACGAACCGTGTCCTGCCGGCCACCAAGTGAACTTTCTGTTTTGATCAAATCACTCCTGGAGGTCTCCAATTCGAAACTGGAACGGTCAACGGTTGCCGGATCTCAACTCTCATGCGCGACATAGGGTGCACGTGCATCGTGATATCTGACAAATTACTTCCACCTGTAGCCCTGGATTATGACAAGTTTGCATCAGTACACAATTATTTGGGGCGCGCTAATTGATTCCCTATTGTGAGATGCTACATTAAGTGCGCCTACTTCACTGGCTGGCCCGAGGTCATCACAGCGCCCATCAAGTTATGTGCGGCTTTAATTGGCCAGAGTCCGCGGGTACCCCCCTCCCCCTCGTGGCTCAATCCGTCAACACTCGATCTCAAGTGGTTAAAGAATTGGAATCGCCATCACCTCTGGAAACCCCCAGTGCTTCAGATTGCCCAAATGTCCCTAACGAAGACTTTATGAAAAAACAAAAAGAGTGCGAATCTCTTATCCACCTATGGATAAAGGCACGAAAAAGACGCGAGACTCCATTAGGGGCAACAAGATAATTTATTTCATTGTTAAGGATGACCTCCTTTACCGCGTGTGCTCGGCAGACGATAACGCAGAGTCCCAAGTATTATGTGTTCCCTCGTTCCCATGTCAAACTCATCCTTCGGAGCACCCTCGATAGTCTCTTCTCGGGCCATTTTAGCCACTCTAAGACATATTTCTATTGCCCAAGTGCATCAGACCATATCCTGCGTTACTGTCGTTTGTGCGAATAATGCCAGAAGCCCACGGTTAGAGAGAGATTCAAGCCTGCAACCTTAAAGAAGGGCCCAATAATCTCTGAGCCCTTCTCCCAATTGGCGATTGACTTGTTCGAGCGGATTCACCCACCTTCAAGTGAGGGCAAGAGTTATGTTTTAACTGTTTGATTCTGCCACCAGATTTCCCGAGGCTGTGCCACTTAAGAAGATTTACAGCATCCCATGTACCAAAGCGCTCATCACAATTTTCTCCCATGTTGGGTTGCCGAAAGTAATATTGTGTGATCGTGGCTGCCAATTTACGTCCCAATTGATGGAATATGTGGCTATGTTGCTCATGATAAAACCAGTGCTTACGACTCTGTTCCCCCAAGCCAGAATTGGAATATGCGATAGGGTAAATGGCAGTCTCAAAGCCATTCTGAAGAAATTATGTGTCGAGCAGCCAAGGGAATAGCACAGATATCTTCCTGTAGCTTTCTTTGCGTATAGACAAAATCCCCATTGCACCTTGCGTTTCGCTCCGTTTGAATTAATATACGGAAGGAATGTACGAGGCCTATTGAGTATTTTGAAAGGGTTATTTACAAATCAAAGACTCTATCAGGAAATCCAATCTTCGTACTCGTATCTGCTCGAATTACGACTGAGGTTGGAGAAATGCGCCGAAATAGCGTAGCAAAATGCAAATGTTAACCTGGATAAATATATAACTTACTTCGAATACAAATGTGAAGATAGAAAATTTAGGCCAGGTGAGGAAGTTTTGTTGTTGCTCTCAACTGAAAACAACAAATTACTGAGTCAATAGAAGGGCCCCGTCGATTATTTGATTGAAACATCAAAGGGAAGGAAGCATTTCCACGTAAATCTTCTCAACAAGTATCACCGACGCGCATGGACTAACCAGATTGTGACTATAGATGAGGAATCGCCTATGTAGTCTAATTACACCATGGACACCTAAGTGTAGTCAAGTTGCCTGCATAGAGCAAGACAGCAAATACATCCTACACGTCTTGACAGAGGCTACTGAATCCACGTCGGCCGAACTAAATGTGAACGACCAGCTGTCGCCTCTTCAGAAAACCCATCTACAAGCACTCCTAAAGCAATTCAGTGATGTCATCTCGGAAATTCCTGCTTGTGCAGCCCAATATGAACACAACATCCGATTGACTACCCAAGAACCTGTCCAATCTAAGCCGTATCCGCTGCCCATACATCTGAGAGAAACATTTAATGCTGAGGTTGACAAGCTGTTAAATTTGAAAATAATAGAACCGTCAAAATCAGATTACTCCTCTCAGGTTGTTATGGTTAAGAAACCAGATGGATCATACCGGATGTGCATCTATTTTAGGAAATTAAATGCAGTTACCGTATTGGATGAAGAACCGATTCCCCTTATCGACAAGAATCTTAATCTATTTGAGAAATCTAAATTCATAACCGAGCTGGATTTGTGCAAGGCTTATTATCAATTTCCGTGACGAGAAGAGATCAAGCAATACACGCCTTTCCAGACTGAAAAGGCGCTGATACTATTTTGACGACTCTCCTTTGGTCCTGTCAATGTATTTTGAAATTATAATCGGATGATGGGAAGGATATTAGATGGATTACCAAAAATATGTATCATTCTATTCTGATAATATTTATGTGGGTACGAGTAAATGAAATTAGCTTCTGACTGCTCTCCATTACTTTTACTAAGACTTCGGGAGCATAATCTAACTATCAGTCCCAGTAAGTGTCATTTCGCTTACAATACAATTGACTATTTAAGCTTCCGTATGGGAAATAAACAACTAGCTCCCCAGCAGGATAAAATTGGAGCCACTCTTGAAATCCCTCTGCCTGTGACCAAGAAGCAATTAAAATCCTTTATGGGTTCCGTGTCCTTTTACGGACGCTTTATTCAGAATTTCGCCTCACTCTCCACTCCATTGCGTGAACCTTTTTTTAAAAAAGAAAGCCCAGAGTGCCTTGTAGGAACTCGCTGTCAGTTAAGAGATTTAATCAATTTAAGGGAAAACTCGTGTTGGCGTCCGTATTACGTTTGCCCAATCCCGATCAACCGTTTGGCATTCGAACGGATGCTAGAAACGAGGGAATAAGCTGTTCTAGTCCAATACTGGAAAAATGATGAGAGATTTCCCATCGCATATGCATCCGGAAATTGCTACTCAGCGAAAAGAACTACGCTGTAATTGGGCGAGAGGCCCTTGCGATAATTTGGGGAATTCAAAAATTTAAAATGATTTTTGTAGGGAAAGAGTTTGTAATAGAAACTGACCATAAACCCTTGTTCTAGCTCCGAAATGTAAAAAAAACAATAATGGTCGTCTAATGCGCTGGAGTTTGTTTTGACAAGAATTTCAATTTAGAATCCTGAATATTAAAGGTTCAGATACCTGTATGGCCAATAGCTTAAGCATGAATCCATTTAATTCCTCTTGGAAATGATCATGATTGAGAGTAAATTTTATAACTTTTAAGATTTTTTTTTTGTACATATGCTCAGGCAATATTTCTATTAAGCTTAAGGGAACATGTACCCCATTTTTATTTACTTTTTTGTATAATAGACTGATTGTGCTAACTTTATATTGCTATGGACCCGAGGCAGGTGAGCCTCCTTCTTAAAGATATTTGTTGATATTTGTGGTTACTGTCAATTTTATTTTTTTTGTAATGATAATCCTTATATGTACATATGTACTCGTCAGTCCCTGTCTGTGGATTTTTTTTGTTTCTGTTTTGTGTTGTTTTGTATTCGTATTTCTTTCTGTTTTGTCGTTTCGAAATTACGATGTGTACCTCTTTTTGTTATTATTTCATGTCAGTTATTTCCGAAAGTTCCATCTTGGGGAGGGGGGAGTAAGATGTCCAAGAAAGGGAGAGAGAGAAAGAACCCACGATCGGCTTCTTTTGAGATAACTTCCGTTTGATAACACACCCCGCGAGTAACAACAAAAGGTTCCGCGAGACGGCGTGAAGGTTTAAAATTCACTCCCGGCGCCTCTATATAGATAAAGTAAAATCCACTTCCGGCGCCTCGGTAACATTCACTTCCGGCGAACCCGTATAAATAGTTAAGTGTTGGCCTGGGTAAGATTAGTATTTTGCCAAAGAGGACGCGACACAGAAGAATATTTTCATCACAGCCTCCTTATCCCCAAAAGCCCAAAGACAAGAAAATTAAATAAGAAGACATCTAACTAGGAACGAGGAGACTCCCACATTGCTGTATTCGACTTAGTTTCTCCACGGCCAAATACTCCCTCGATTCCTCCTTTCTAGGCTAGCAGTGGTTGTTAGAAGACAGGTTGTATTCTCCTTCGTAAGTTTAAGCAGGCCGAGTACTAATCAGCAAAGTGCAAACCCAACTGTTCCGTTAAAAAGCAATTGAGCTCGACGCTCCCCCTCCCCCCCACCACCAAGCCATTCTCTCGGGTACAAAATCCTCGGGTGGCAGATCCACCCGGAATGGTAGTTTCCCTTTTGTCGGTCGTGTACGTTTGTGTGTACGTGCTCACGGCTCCCGCCTGGAGCTGACATGTGTAAACATTTTGCCCATTTAGTTTTTTTATATTTTTCACTAACTCTATAATTTAAGAAGGGGATTTTTTTTTAGTATTTGAATAATAATTTCATCTTTGGTTGGTTATAATTTATGGGTTTTTTTATCAGTTATTTCTAATAATTCTTTTATAATATCAAAGACAAAATGGTGAAGTTCAGGAATAAATATAAGTATCGAAATTTTGTGAATTTTTCAAACCCAAAGAATTACAAATGGTGAAGTTCAGAAAATTTATTTTTATATATCTTCTATAACTATATTTTAGCAACGTGATATTTTGAAAGGGAGAAAATTTAGTTTAGAGTTCCTTTTTAAAATTATTAAAACAGTAGTAAAGATAGTTTTGTCTCATCTAGAACCTTCTAGTTTGTTGATTTAATTCAGCCAATGAAAAATAGTCACTCTTTCTCGATTTAGTGCAACCCACGTTTAAACTGCATCATTCAAGGCAAAGCCAATCGCAGAGTGTCCTGCGGGCTTGCCACGTTCCCTTTCGAGTCAAAGGAAACAAACAGAGGCAGGAAATTTAACCTGACCTACGACATTGGACAATATCGATATTTCACTTTTCCTTCTTGATGCCTACCTCTAATATTCCATTTAGAGTTGCATCAACATTATTTAGAATTAATATACTATATTTGTGTTGATATTAGAAATGGGGAAAAATATTCTGTCATAAGGTATAAATGGAGCATGGGGCCAAAAAAAGTGTTGGAAGTTCGTATTCTAAATAAAGTAACTTTTGCGTGGCGAGTGCCAAAGAAGGCGATTTAACCGCTCGGTTGAACACAGCTTCTTTCTAAGCTGTCGGATAGCCAAATGGTGGGAGATACCTGTCATTGACCACGTTTTAACCACGCGGGGTGCATTAGTTCCCATCTCGACACACGCTACTTCTACCTTTTTTCCCTTGCAATTTTCCTTCACACACGTATCTACCTCCTTTAGACTACAACAAAACTGTACTTCGCGTGTTTCTAACAACATCGCCGTTACCTAGGCAACGTCTTCTAGACAGAGCTAGAAAATCCATCGCCCCCTCCCTCCCTCTCGCTATGGCAATCACCTTCGTAGCGAACGAGGTTTTGGGTAGAAGAGTTGCGCGCCTTTATGGCTGGAAAATCCGTACTTTTTATATTATATCCCCCCCCTTACACACAATAATTTCCCTACTTTCTCTAAGAACCAATTTGAGCCTATTGTTGGTTTTACTCGTTTTTTTATTGAAGAGAACCCCCCCAACCTTCTTCCATTCGCTTCTCCTCCTCAATTCGACCCAGACTTGTTTCATAATGGGGTGCCTCTGGAAGTGGTTGAATCGCACCGTTTCCTTGGTCTTGTATTTGACCGACGCCTCGCCTGGGAGGCTCATATTCGCAGCCTTAGGGTCTCTTGTACCCGCGCCATGGACATTCTCCGTTCCGTGACGTTCAGCGCTTGGGGCGCTGATAGGGCTACTGCCTTACTTCTTTATCGATCCTTTGTTCATTCGAAGCTCGACTACGGTTGCGAGTTTCATGCATCCGCAGCCAAGCGTTTATTGCGGAAGGTGGACTCGATCCACCACACCGGCCTTCGCCTGGCGACCGGTGCCTTCCGCACTTACCCCATTGAGAGCCTACTAGTCGATGCTGGGGAGATGCCACTCGTTTTACCCCGTGCACAGTGCATTATTTGCCTGTACGCGCTAGCCCAGCGCCTCCACCAGTCGCCAACAGCTCTCACTGCATCTGCAGCTGATTTCGACGGTGCCTATGGCACCGAGAGACGCCAGTCATGCCCTAAGCCCTTTGGGTTTAGGGCTAGGAAACTCCTTCGAGAACTAGGTATAGCTCTCAGGCCGGTGGCGACTGACTCTGCGAGGCGCTGCGTCTGTCTTCACGGTCGGACTGGTGGCAATACACCACTCGGTACGGGAGATTACGCAACGTGCCCGGTTCGGAGACCTGATTATGATCTATAGCCACTCACAAAGCGCCCTGAGTGCTCTCGGGGCATTGGAATCTCCGCACCCCCTGGTTCGCGGTATCCGTGATGCCACGGTTATGGCGAGCCAGGCAGATGTCGAGATTATCTTCTGCTGGGTTCCTTGACATGTAGGATTTGCTGAGAATGAGCGCGCCGATGAGGGCGCCAAAGAGTCCGCGACCGGACCAGCGTTTCGCTCTTCCTCACACCGACTACATGGCAGGAATACGGGCAGCTCTTCGGACTGCTTGGCAAAGAAGATGGGAGACGGTCGAAGGGAACTTAAAGTTGCGTGCCAGTGCGCTGCGACTGTTCCCTTGGACCTATCCCCCAATGCCGCGACGGCTTCAGGTCGCTTACTGTCGTCTCCGAATTGGACCCACTCACGGGGCGCACAGCTATTTGATGGAGTGCTCGCCAGCGCCTTATTGTGAAGCCTGCGTTGTCCATCAGACTGTTCGGCACGTTCTTGTTGAATGTCCCAGTCAGGGCGATCTCCGCGCACGTTACCTCTCCCGGTAGTGGGATGGACGGAGTCGCTACCGCCTGTCCCTTCTACTCGGGACGAGTTCGTGCACATTGACTGGTGGACTTATAGACTTGGGGGGGAAGGGGAGGCCGGCCTTCTTCCCTCTATTTAGCTAGTTTTTTATCTTTGTAGGTCGAACCTTCCTGCGCCGTGGGGAGGTGGACCTTCCCCAGACGCCGGAGGTTGCATCATCCTTGTTGCCATTTTCCCTTTTTTATTGTTGTTGTTTTTTGCATATTATTATTTTAAAGTAGTTTAGTGCTAGGCTGTGGTGAGTGCGGCGACTCGTGTCCAAGTGGATGGTCGCTAGATAGGCTCCTAAAATTCAAAAAAAAAATATCCTCCTCAATTCCCTAAATCATCTTTGCCGTAAATATTCGTTCTCGTCGCTTTCAAGTGACTTCCTTAGCGACCAAACGCATGTCAGGTTCATCCATCGACCACAACACTCAAGTCGCATTGGCTCAAGATGGCGCGTTAAGTTATCCTTACTCCCAATCCTTTCTCCTTATTCCCAATCATTTCTCCTTATTCCCCATCATTTCTCCTTATTCCCCATCATTTCTCCTTATTCCCCATGATTTCTCCTATACGCCATCATTTCTCATTATCCACCATCTTTTATCTTTATTTCCCATCATTTCTCCTTATTCACATCATTTATCTTCATTTCCCATCATTTCTCCTTATTCCCCATCATTTCTCATATCCCCCATCATTTATCTTTATTTTGATAATTTCTACTTATTCCCAATCATTTCTCCTTATTCCGCATCATTTATCATTATTTCATATCAGTTCTCCTTATTCCCCATCATTTCTCCTTATCCCCCATCATTTATCTATATTTCCCATCATTTCTCCATATTCTGCATCAATATCTTTATTTCATATCATTTCTCCTTATTCCGCATCATTTATCTTTATTTCCTACCATTTCTCGTATTCCCAATCATTTCTCCTTATCTCCATCATTTCTCCTTATTCCCCATCATTTCTCATATCCCCCATCATTTATCTTTATTTTGATAATTTCTACTTATTCCCAATCATTTCTCCTTATTCCGCATCATTTCTCCTTATTCCCCATCATTTCTCATATCCCCCATCATTTATCTTTATTTTGATAATTTCTACTTATTCCCAATCATTTCTCCTTATTCCGCATCATTTATCATTATTTCCTATCAGTTCTCCTTATTCCCCATCATTTCTCCTTATCCCCCATCATTTATCTATATTTCCCATCATTTCTCCATATTCTGCATCAATATCTTTATTTCATATCATTTCTCCTTATTCCGCATCATTTATCTTTATTTCCTACCATTTCTCGTATTCCCAATCATTTCTCCTTATCTCCATCATTTCTCCTTATTCCCCATCAGTTCTCCTTATTCCCCATCATTTCTCCTTATCCCCCATCATTTATCATTATTTCCTATCAGTTCTCCTTATTCCCCATCATTTCTCCTTATCCCCCATCATTTATCTATATTTCCCATCATTTCTCCATATTCTGCATCAATATCTTTATTTCATATCATTTCTCCTTATTCCGCATCATTTATCTTTATTTCCTACCATTTCTCGTATTCCCAATAATTTATCCTTATCTCCATCATTTCTCCTTATTCCCCATCATTTCTCATATCCCCCATCATTTATCTTTATTTTGATAATTTCTACTTATTCCCAATCATTTCTCCTTATTCCGCATCATTTCTCCTTATTCCCCATCATTTCTCATATCCCCCATCATTTATCTTTATTTTGATAATTTCTACTTATTCCCAATCATTTCTCCTTATTCCGCATCATTTATCATTATTTCCTATCAGTTCTCCTTATTCCCCATCATTTCTCCTTATCCCCCATCATTTATCTATATTTCCCATCATTTCTCCATATTCTGCATCAATATCTTTATTTCATATCATTTCTCCTTATTCCGCATCATTTATCTTTATTTCCTACCATTTCTCGTATTCCCAATCATTTCTCCTTATCTCCATCATTTCTCCTTATTCCCCATCAGTTCTCCTTATTCCCCATCATTTCTCCTTATTCCGCATCATTTATCATTATTTCCTATCAGTTCTCCTTATTCCCCATCATTTCTCCTTATCCCCCATCATTTATCTATATTTCCCATCATTTCTCCATATTCTGCATCAATATCTTTATTTCATATCATTTCTCCTTATTCCGCATCATTTATCTTTATTTCCTACCATTTCTCGTATTCCCAATCATTTCTCCTTATCTCCATCATTTCTCCTTATTCCCCATCATTTCTCATATCCCCCATCATTTATCTTTATTTTGATAATTTCTACTTATTCCCAATCATTTCTCCTTATTCCGCATCATTTCTCCTTATTCCCCATCATTTCTCATATCCCCCATCATTTATCTTTATTTTGATAATTTCTACTTATTCCCAATCATTTCTCCTTATTCCGCATCATTTATCATTATTTCCTATCAGTTCTCCTTATTCCCCATCATTTCTCCTTATCCCCCATCATTTATCTATATTTCCCATCATTTCTCCATATTCTGCATCAATATCTTTATTTCATATCATTTCTCCTTATTCCGCATCATTTATCTTTATTTCCTACCATTTCTCGTATTCCCAATCATTTCTCCTTATCTCCATCATTTCTCCTTATTCCCCATCAGTTCTCCTTATTCCCCATCATTTCTCCTTATCCCCCATCATTTATCATTATTTCCTATCAGTTCTCCTTATTCCCCATCATTTCTCCTTATCCCCCATCATTTATCTATATTTCCCATCATTTCTCCATATTCTGCATCAATATCTTTATTTCATATCATTTCTCCTTATTCCGCATCATTTATCTTTATTTCCTACCATTTCTCGTATTCCCAATCATTTCTCCTTATCTCCATCATTTCTCCTTATTCCCCATCAGTTCTCCTTATTCCCCATCATTTCTCCTTATCCCCCATCATTTATCATTATTTCCTATCAGTTCTCCTTATTCCCCATCATTTCTCCTTATCCCCCATCATTTATCTATATTTCCCATCATTTCTCCATATTCTGCATCAATATCTTTATTTCATATCATTTCTCCTTATTCCGCATCATTTATCTTTATTTCCTACCATTTCTCGTATTCCCAATCATTTCTCCTTATCTCCATCATTTCTCCTTATTCCCCATCATTTCTCATATCCCCCATCATTTATCTTTATTTTGATAATTTCTACTTATTCCCAATCATTTCTCCTTATTCCGCATCATTTCTCCTTATTCCCCATCATTTCTCATATCCCCCATCATTTATCTTTATTTTGATAATTTCTACTTATTCCCAATCATTTCTCCTTATTCCGCATCATTTATCATTATTTCCTATCAGTTCTCCTTATTCCCCATCATTTCTCCTTATCCCCCATCATTTATCTATATTTCCCATCATTTCTCCATATTCTGCATCAATATCTTTATTTCATATCATTTCTCCTTATTCCGCATCATTTATCTTTATTTCCTACCATTTCTCGTATTCCCAATCATTTCTCCTTATCTCCATCATTTCTCCTTATTCCCCATCAGTTCTCCTTATTCCCCATCATTTCTCCTTATCCCCCATCATTTATCATTATTTCCTATCAGTTCTCCTTATTCCCCATCATTTCTCCTTATCCCCCATCATTTATCTATATTTCCCATCATTTCTCCATAGTCTGCATCAATATCTTTATTTCATATCATTTCTCCTTATTCCGCATCATTTATCTTTATTTCCTACCATTTCTCGTATTCCCAATCATTTCTCCTTATCTCCATCATTTCTCCTTATTCCCCATCATTTCTCATATCCCCCATCATTTATCTTTATTTTGATAATTTCTACTTATTCCCAATCATTTCTCCTTATTCCGCATCATTTATCATTATTTCCTATCAGTTCTCCTTATTCCCCATCATTTCTCCTTATCCCCCATCATTTATCATTATTTCCTATCAGTTCTCCTTATTCCCCATCATTTCTCCTTATCCCCCATCATTTATCTATATTTCCCATCATTTCTCCATATTCTGCATCAATATCTTTATTTCATATCATTTCTCCTTATTCCGCATCATTTATCTTTATTTCCTACCATTTCTCGTATTCCCAATCATTTCTCCTTATCTCCATCATTTCTCCTTATTCCCCATCATTTCTCCTTATTCCCCATCATTTCTCCTCATTCCCCATCATTTTTCCTTATTCCCCATCATTTCTCTTTATCCTCATCATTTATTCTTATTCCCCATCATTTTCGCCCATTTTATCGCTGCTCCCGGAAGGGCCATAAAGGGAAAGTCAGCTGCGACATCCCCCCCCCCAATGAAACAGCTACCGGGTTAAAAAAGACCGGGATAAACGGCGTTGCCCTGGCTACGCCGAGGAACTCTTGTTCTCGATTGAAGACCTTTTAGTAGGGATGGAGGCGGTAAGGGGAGGGGGGGGATACCTCTATGACTGTTAGTTCCAAGGACTTTTCCCGGTATACTGAGAACTCAAAACCCAGAGATGCTTTTGTGACACCTGGCACTCAGACATCTCCGTGGCACTTGGCACTGCGAAGTACATTAAATTCATTACCCCCAGTCGGCTCCATTTATAAAAAGTGGGGTAGAGAAAGGCTTTGCAAAGAGGGTGATAGATGAAGGGGTGAAGTTAGGTGAGGTGTGAATGTGTGGTGATGATCTGCTGTGATCTGGTACGTGGAAAATCGGGATCACCCGGTACTTGGGTGACGGATTTAGAGGCATACTATCCTGCAAGATGGGGTAGAGGGGCGTTCATTATGGGGTTGGGGAGGTTAGGGAGAGTTGTGTGCCATCCCAATCTTTAGCGCACTATGTAGTCTCTTCTTTATATTTTTCGGTCCACATATTTCGTACACATCTGCCTGCCATCTCCTAACGCTTGCGCCCCTGCAAGATGTCGCCGTTTTATTCTCACAGGCCAACGGGAGCCTCTCTTTCCTTTTTACTATGCGTATTCAATCTTTCAAACGCACGGTGCCGCTTCCGCCGTTGAGGTACAACAATCTCCGGAAAACGGCCGTTCTTCCTTCCCTAAACCACCCACTCCCAATCTCTTCCCGGGGTGACGACGCTTAAGAGATGCAATGATCCGCGTCGCTTTGCTTTTGTCTTTATTTGTATCCGCGAAATTAGATATGAATAAACCGCTTAATTAATTCGCTTTAATTATTCGCTTCTTTGAGATCCTAAGCGAAAAACTCACAAATATTCAAACGCATCTATCATTGTTCTCGTGACGTCACTGCGACTCTGACGTCACCGAGACTAGACTACCCGCTCGCCTTAAGCATTCGTTGCAACCTGCCGGCGGGGGAGGGGGGATAAGAGTTTACCGCACCCAGGTTGGGGACAACGACACGGGAAGGCGAGAATACAAACGTTCATAGAAAAGGGATCGTAAACCCGAACGGACAGTTTTCAAAGCGTGAGGAACAAGTACATACAAAAGGGCACAAGAGCCTTATCCGTACTAGTTATTTGTGCGACTGATACGGAGATCATACCCTTATCCTCATATATATATATATATATATATATATATATATATATATATATATATAGAACCCACACACACCTTAAAAATGGTTTGTTTGACGGTAAAACCGACTAACAATTAAACAATGATAAATGGAGACTCAGGACACGCGCATTTTTCACCGTTGAAACGCAAAAGCATTGTTGTCCTCAATTAGTCAGGAAATTTCCCTCTCATTCACTGAGTCATTTCGTTGTGGAGACCTATTCAAAGGGGCAAAGGGGGAGAGGAGGGTTAATTCATATTTTACTAATCATTAGACGTCCGCCAACGAGGGCATCGTTTTCATAAAGCATCCGAGAAGTGGAGTGAAGGTTTAGGCTTGTTTTTTAAAGAGGTGTTCATCTGGCAAATGCCTCAGAGAGCAGAGTCGCCGCCATTCGAGAGGGAAGAAGGGAGACTTCGGATATTCGAAAAGATAAAAATTGAATAAAATTAAAACATTCGGTTTTTTTACGAAGAAGCAATGAAAGGAATTACAATGAACAAGATTGGAATGATTCTGGAGAATTGCATTCTCTATAAAGTTGGAAATTACTGGCATGGTCTAACAGAAGACCCTGCGAGTTTTTCTAAAGATGGGTTCAAATCATGTAAAAATGACTATTAACACCACTCACTTGTACACTGCTCTTGTACTCAACGTTAAAAAACACCTAAAAGGCATTATGTATCCGGTTATTCCTCTCGTAGCGAAATATGAAAATTAACCGTGAAAGGCAGCAGGACGCATTGGCACCATGCACAAGACCAGTAAAGGTTTTATCACTGGTAAAAAGAAACTCAAAATCTCCTCTTAGCTCAGTGAATAGCTGTCCACCTTGACCTCCCTATACAATTGTCTATAACAATAAATAGGTCAAGTTGTTTGTATAACAAATGGTGCGACCAAAAATGGGCATTGTTTTCACTACTAAGAGACACATGGATCAAACCGTACACCTTTTCCTTTGTTTACAAAGATGTCTCCGAAATACAGATTCCTTCGTCTATTAATTTAGAAGACTAGATTAGGGTTCTGGATACATTTTGGCCACGTTTGGTATAAAAAATTCTACACTTATTTTTCCTAGTTGTTTACTTTTTATATAATATCCTTAGATTTAGGTAAAGGTATTCTACAGGGTGCATAGCAAGGGTGGGGTCCATATTTACATTTATTTAAAAATTATAAATAATAGAAAGCTAACGTAAAGATTCCCACCAGGTTTTTGATGAGAGGTTTCAAAAGAAAGTGATGAAGTTAGGCGAGGTGATAACGTGTGGAAGATACACAATGGTCAATATAAGCTACTTAGGTTGACAGCGACTTGAAGGGCACACAACTGTCCTGAAACTGCCGCTGTCCATTAGTATGCTATTAACCTCCGCCTTCCCTGTACTTCTTATTGGCCAATATTGTCGGACGTTCTTCAAGACCAGTTATTTTTTTGCCATTACTGCTACCAACACAGAAAACCGAGTCTGTTAAGTGCCTCAAACACCACACCGAACACCGTAAGACCAACATTTGACTCTTGGTTGTCACTCCTCGATAAATAATCACTCTTGACTACCTAAGCTCTGAACTCTTCTGCCCCTCATTGAAAACAGACTCTCTCAAACACTCGTTAACCCAGTCAATCCTCTTACTAATACGTGTAGTGAACATGTTGACTACGAATTGGGACACGAATGGTACACCGATGGTTGCCTAATTGAGTGTCCCTTGCTGGTCGATATCGCATTCAAGAATTGAATGCGATGACGTTCGCCACATTCATTACACGAATGGGTGACAATTATCCTTTTGTTCCTCTTATTCACTCAATGCCCTTGAAAGAGGGGGTTGCTGAAGCAGGGGTTCGGGTCATGGCACCCCTTCCCCACATCTACATGAATTGAGACTCCATCCAGCCGGTAACCACACATGATGTGGTTTAACTTCATTCTCGGTCACTCCGTAGCCTATTTTGTGAGTCAACGGGCGAATGATGGTTTCTTTTTAGGTAACTTTGAAGGGGCTGTCTCTGGAGACGTGTGCCTTTCAGGCCCCAACACCCGCAGTTTGCCTACCCGGCCCTAATGCATACAGGAATATCTGCGGCTAGATATCATTTACATTTTCACGTTCACCACTTTCTTTGTAGATCGCTCCTTATAAACATTCTGCCTTTCATGGCCTCGTTGTTATTGCGCTTTTAATTCAAGAATAAAAATATCCTTTTATTACACTTCCAGGCACCTCGGGTAGTTCTCATTTAGGGCTTTTTGAGAACTTTAAGAGGAGGGGTATTCTGAACACGTTCTCGAGGCGTAGTTCAGAAAACAACTCAGAAAAATATTCAAGTAGAAAACACTACCCTTGATACCTTAATAGTTAAGTGCAATGATTTGGTCGACGGACCTTGAGAAACACCTATTCGTCCGCTATTCGTGACCCTTCGTAGTTGCAATAAACTTAGGGTCTTAATGGATCCAGAAAAACACATATACTTATGTTAGGTGTCATAGCGTTCCATTGCCATTGCATGGATTTTGTGCTCTTTTATGTAATTGTGCTAGTACTCTTTTGATGAGAAAGCAAAAACTCCCAGATTGATATTTGGTTATTCCTAGGAAGGTTCGTCCTTATAGTCGAACAATCCGACCTCTTTCCAACTAAAAAGGTTAAATTTGTTCGTGCAGGATTTAGTTGGGCCCTTCTGGCCCAAACAATTAGAGCAGATATTTTTAGGTTGTAACTCCGTTCATCCCTAATCTTTTTACTCGTTTTAGCTCTTTTTGCTTTTTCTTTATTCATCTTTCCATACCTACCTCATTTACCCCCTCGCCGAGTCTCGACTACGGGTGAAAGAGGGCGTCAAGCACACACAAAAGGTCTCTTGAAAATGGGTATTTGTACTTTCTAGAATCGCCCTAGAAAAGGTATATTGCTACCTTAATAGACGAAACCAACATTTGCTACAAAATAAAGGGGTAGTGGTCGTCCCTTCCTGGCGTCTCCATAATTTACCTTACCCCTACACTCCTCTCCCCAGTGGTAATTTAGTGCCACCCTCATTCGCCCGGTAATCCCGAACCTGCGCGAGTTTCTCCGAATAACTCTCTGGCACGTCACTTGGCACTGCCCGACAGGGTGCCTGGCTCGCTGGCTGGCGGCCGGGCGGCCCTCGTCAAACGAAGATGAAGCCTTCGAACAGAGCCACTTCCATGGGGGCTCGTTTCGCGTTCGATACCCCCACCTCCCAGTGACATCCCATACTCGAGAGGCGAGAGGGGGCGGGTATAAGTCAGGAGGGCAACACCATGGGGGAGAGTTCTCGAGGGGCGCTCTCGGAGGAAAATACTTGGGGAAGGAGACTAATGACGCGGCCTAGGAAGCTGTTTCCTTCGGGGAGGTTGAGCTGTCGCATCGGCACGATCTTAATTGTAAGATCCTCTCTGTATAAATCCACGTCATTATGAGCGCTTAATCATGTAAATCCACCTCATTTGAAGCATCTAATCGTGTATAAAATCCACGCACAAACCACCAATCCACCGAATTTTAAGCACCTAGTCGTGTTCCCGCAAGGGGATGGACCTCGTAATAGGGGCAATCCCCCTACTGCCACTGAAACTTGGGGAGCATTATGTCCTTCCCACCCGAGTCTTTCCTACGCCTGCTTAGACCTAACAAAGGGTGAAAGAGGGTGCTTGGCGTTCTTAAAATAATCATGAAAATGCATGGAATATCCAAAAATCCACCTCCTTATACGCATTCACCCTTATGACTAAATGACAATCCACCAATCCATTTAGTTATAAACACCACACCTTATCGAGACATGGAAAATCGACCGGATTGACCGGTAATTGCCACGAATAGATTGAGTTCGTCGCCCCAACTGATTGGCGTCCTCTTCTGGCATTTATCTGAAAGAGCGAGGCTCGAGTCCCGCTCATATCCAAACACACACCGTGGCTGATGCTGCTCCGTCGCGTTCATTTCCTCTGCATCTCGCCCCGATGCGTCATAGCGCCACCTACCCTTGAATTTGGGAACTAGGTCGTGCCCCCAACTGTCTTCCTTTGGCTATGATTGAGAGGGGTAAATCTGGATCTCCTCGATATTCCCTCTCAAGGGGGTGCAGGTTCGTTTTTCAGTTCTGAGTCGTCATTGTTCCCCGAGGTGCGAACTTAGTCCTTGCAACTTCTTATATTCTCTCTCTCTCTCTCTCTCTCTCTCTCTCTCTCTCTCTCTCTCTCTCTTTCTTTTGTCTGCCTGTCTCTTTGTCTGTCTCTGTCTTTTTGTCTGTCTGTCTCTGTTTGTATCTGTCTTTGTCTCTGTCTCTGTCTCTGTATATGTCTCTGTCTATGTCTCTGTCTTTATCTACCTTTGTTTTTGTCTCTGTCCTTGTATCTGCCTGTTTTTGTCTCTGTCTCTCCCTTTGTCTGTCTCTCTTTGTATGTTTCTCTCTTTGTCTGTATCTCTCTTTTTTCTGTCTTTCTCTTTGTCTGTCTCTCTCTTTGTCGGTCTCTCTCTTTGTCTCTCTCTCTTTATCTGTCTCTCTCTCTTTATCTGTCTCTTTCTCTTTGTCTTTGTCTGTCTCTCACAAAACAACCACCTTGCCGTTGGTGAGAGAGCTTGCGAGATCTGCTTGAGTTAAGCTAGCTAAGCTGGCGGACTTTTAGTCCAGTAGGGTCACCCATGCCAGTAAGGTAGCTGTAGTAGGATCCAGACTAAGTGTTTTCAAACTTCTCTACCACTTCTTTGATGCGTCTCCTTGCATCCCCCTACCAACCTCTTCGATTCTCTTAGTACTTAGTTTCACCAACTTTCTTCAACTGTCAAAAAAAACAAAAAAAACAATAACAAAAAACAAACATTTATCTCTATTACACATAAGTTGTTTATTAATAAGGGCCTCACCAGATCCCTTATACCGCGTGAGAAGAGAGGCTTTGGAACCTCCTAAAAAATAACGCCTTGGAGCACTCATAAGTTGCAAGAGACTGAGATTGAAGGGATCTCAGGCGTTTGGGGTACGATTAATGGAGGAATGCTAGGTACCCCTTAGAAGCTTTCTCCTAATGTGTAATGGCCTGACCCGCCTCCTGTGACCGCTACTTGCTGAGCAAAGGCTCAACTGCTCTTTGGTGAGAGAGCTTTTGTGCCTTGCTGGTTGCCAGATCAGCTCAAGATCTCGGATGAAGTCGGGGGCACTTAGCTTTACTATTTGCTTTAAGTCTATGCCGTTTTTAGTTGATTAGTTGGGCTTAGTAGGAAGACAGTTACACCTCAAGCACTCTTGACGAAAAATCAGAGATCCAGTTTATCTGGGGCTCTCGTGCTGCTCAGTTGGGAGCTGCGGCACGATTGGGGACGTCCGGTTCAGGGAAGACCTTAGGGTTTCTGTTTGCCAAACGACCGAATACCTCCTGGAAATAGGAGGATGTGATTATTGCGAGAGAAAATCACACACAAAAAACTTTTTTAATGCGTATGGTCCCAGAGTATTTAAGATGGCGAAGAAGAATGGTTCTCCATTCCGCAAGTTAACCTGCAAAATCTGCAAAGTTTATAGATGGAGTGGAGACTTCGGGGACAGGAACTGCAAGGAGCTTACAGATGCTATTAGTGTCTGTGACTTCTGCGACCTGGAGAAGCGCCTGGGCGAGAACATCGCTCAACTGAGAGAGGAGAACTCCCTCCTCAAAAGGGAGGTTCACCCCTTAAAATCACAGAAGTGCAGATGCTCAGGCAAGTGTGAAGGAAACAAGGTATCCGACGTCCAAGGGCAGGAGTCTTCTGCTGCAGGACTGGCTCAACGAGCTAAAAAGAAGAAAAGAAAGAGTAAGAAGGGAAAGAAGAAAGAAGAGAAATTAGAAAAAGAAGAAGAGAATGTAGAAAGAGAAGAAAAGGAAGTGGAAAGAGAAGACGAGAAAGTAGAAACAGAAAAAGAGAAATGAGAAACAGAAGAAGAGAAAACAAAGGAAGGCAAGAAAAAGAAGAAGAAGAAAAATTCAGAGAAAAAAGAGGAAACTGGCAAATCGCTTCCGAAAGGGAAGACTCAGTCGTCTGCAGACATATGTGCAAGGGTAACCCTTATTGGTGATTCTCAAGCACACGGTCTGAAGCCCCTGCTAGCGGCCCGCCTTCGCACTAGTGTGAAGGTAAGCTGCCTGCCAGGAAGGGGTAACCACCACATCAGAGTAGAGGCAGAGAAATCTCAGATTTCCGAGAGCTCAGTCGTTGCTCTGATGGCAAGTGGCAACGACCTCTACCTGAGAATAGGTAGGTTAGGCCCTATAGATTAAATACTCCACACAGTCATGGGCGCCGTGGACGACTGTGGGCTGAAAGCCCGCATGCTGGTTGTGGTCGGGATGCTCCCGAGAAGAGATCCAACACGGACCGCTCACTCAAAGAACGTCTCTTTGAACCGGCACCTAGTAGATTTGTGTACGACAGAGGGCGTCTTTTTTGTGGACCCATACCACAGCTTTCATGGTAGGAATGATCTGTACCAAAGGGATGGGGTACATCTTTCCTTTAAAGGAAAGGCCATTCTGTTGAACATGATCTAGAATATCGTAAAGAGGATCCAAAGGAGTATCCGGCCCAGAGTGAAGGGGGACGTGCGCCAGTATGCTCGCGTCACTCCTGGTACGACCTTTTCGAAGGTCGATAAGAGGAGTGCCACCGTGCCAACAAACAAACCGGGCAACGGAAGAGGGTATGGAGTGCTACAGTCGGGGACTCTCTGAAAGTTCTTCTGTTCAATACGAGGTTAATCAGGAACAAGTTTCTTGAACTTCGTGGCCTTTTAGCGACGTAAGAACCCGAGATACTGGCCATAACGGAATCATGGGTAAAAACCTCGAACTGAGATTTTGAGAAAGAATTCATGATTCCCGGCTACCAACTCTTTTTAAAAGATAGGCTAGACAGATAGGGTGGCGGTGTGATGTTGTATGTTAGGGATACATTCAAAACGACAAACTGCAACATCATATCCGACTACGAGCTCCTAGGGGTAGACCTAGAGATAGTTCCTTCCAGATACAGGACCCTGCTGTTTTATAGACCCCTGCTCAACTCGTTGATACGGACAGGGAGCTGTACGGGCTGTTGGGTGAACTTGTTGAAGACAGAGTGTGTATCGTCATGGAAGACTTCAACACCCAAGTTGACTGGGAAACCAGAGAACCCTGTGGCAAGAACGCACTGCTCCTGGGTGAGAGAGCCAACGAGAGGCGATAATACTCTCGACTCGGTTTTCACCTCTGAAAACGACATCGTTGAGAATCTCTCTGTAGGCGATGAGCTCAGTGGCAGTGACCAACGGCTAGTTAGATTTATTGTTAAAGTCCCCAAAGTAGAGTCTGCGACTCGTGAATCAAGGAAACTTGATTTGAGAGGAGCAGGCTTCGCAGTCTCCGTGCAGGATTAGCTGATGTGAGGCTTGGTCGGTATGATAATGTTGAAGACCTGTGGAATAGTTTCACATTTACGCACACTCATGTCTTCAATCACAATCTATCCCTGTGAAAAGCCTGCGTCGGTCTTCCCTTTAGCCTAGGTGGTTTAATCGATAAATTGGTCAACTGCTGAGGGAGAAAAGATCTGTGTACCGGCAGTCAAAGATTTTGGGGGACATTAAGGAGGACCAAGGGCTAGCTAGGAGAGTGAAGTCCAGCATACGGGCGGCAAAACGTGCCGAGGAACTCCGAGTGGCGAGACTTTACAAAGAGAATCCCAAGGAGTTCTTTGGATATGTAAACAGCCGTAAACCAATCCGTCGAACGATTGGCCCTTTGAAGAATGAGGAGAGGGCATTAAAGCACTCAGTTGCAGAAAATGCTAACCTCCTCAACGACTACTTCTCTTCAGTGTTCACTGAAGAGTGTGGTCCATCCACCAGCCCACGGACTGTTACTTGGGTGAGAAGCTGGAGGAAATGGACTTCACCCAATTCGAAGTAGAGAAGAAAATCAACGACCTAAAGACGAATAACTCCCCTGGACCGGACAGGTTTCTACCCAAAGTGTTGAAAAAAGTGCGCGATGAAGTGTCACAACATCTGGGCACAATCTTCAACATGTCAATCCGGATTGGATGCATTCTTGGAAACTGGCGTGAGGCGAAGGTGACTCCCATCTTCAAGAAAGGAGACTCTAGCCAACTGTCGAACTACCAACCTATTAGTTTAACTTCGATAGTTGTAAACTAATAGAAAGCATGATGGTGGACAAAGTAACGTCATATTTAAAGTCGAACTTGCTACTGAAGAGTTCCCAGCACGGCTTCCGAAGGCGCCGGTCATGCCTAACGAACCTTGTGGAATTCTTCCACTTCATTTTCACTGAGCATGATCGAGATAAAGAGGTGGATGTTGTGTACCTTGACTTTCAAAAAGCCTTTGACAAGGTACCACGTGGTCGCTTTCTCTGCAAAGTGCGTGTACTGGGTATGGGTGGCAAGGTAGCAGGTTAGATAGAAAACTGGCTAAGCGGCAGACGGCAACGGGTGGTGCTGAATGGACATGCTTCTAAGTGGGTGCCCGTTACCAGCGGTGTACCTTAAGGTTCTGTCCTGGGAAACACTACTTTTCCTCATCTATGTTCACGACATGGATGGTGACATGGTTACGAAGATTTCTAGATCTGCCGAAGATACCAAGCTTGGTATGAACGTTGCAAAGAAAGGAAACACTGCCCGCCTACAAGAAGATCTCAGGAAGTTTGGGGAGTGGTCGGACAGGTGACAAATGCCTTTTGTCGTGAACAAATGCAAAGTAATGCATATCAGCCACCGAAACCCACAATAACGGTATATCCTTAAGGGCACTGCTCTCGAACGCACTGATACCGAGAAGGACTTGGGTGTAACAATCAGTAGTGACCTCAAGTTCTCTAAACAGTGCATAGGGGCGGTGAAAAGGGCACAAAGGATATTAGGCTATATAAAACGACAGTTTGGATATCGAAACAATGAAATAGTACTCTGTTTGTACAATTCACTTTTCGAAAGGATATCGCGAGATTGGAACGTGTGCAAGCCAGGGCAACCAAACTGATTCCCTTTATCAGACACAAAGGTTATGACGATATATTAAGGGAATTAGATCTGTTCTCGTTGGAGACCCGGAGACTACGTGGTCAGCTTATCGAAGTGTTTAAAATACTTCGAGACTTCAACAATGTAGACTACACTGATGTTTTCCAAATTAGTGAGGGCAGAACTAGAAATCACGGCTAAAAACTTGAACTTAAGTGTTACCACCGCGATCTGTGTGGGAAACTTTTCACATATAGCAACTGTGGTAGCTGAAACGCACTTCCAGTGGAAGTTGTCAACAGCAATTCTGATGATCGGTTCAAATCAAGACTGTACAAAGTCTCGAAAAGTGGCCGTTTGGGCACGTAAGCCGTTGAGCAGAACTGTGCCTGCTCGACTGCTAGTCCAAAGGTACCATATCTGAATGGACCGTAAAGTCTTATAGGGTACTTCTTATCCTTGTAGCTCCTTGTACCTCTTTATCTCTCTCTCTCTCTCTCTCTCTTTATCTGTCTCTCTCCTTGTCTGTCTGTCTTTTTGTCGGTCCGTGTCTTTTTGTCTGTCTGTATCTGTCTTTGCATCTGTCTATATTTCTGTCTTTATCTGTCTTTGTCTTTGTCTGTCTTTGTCTCTGTTTCTCTCTTTTTCTGTCTCTCTCTGTTTGTCTTTCTCTCTCTTTGTCATTGTCTGTCTCTCTCTCTTTGTTTGTCTCTCTCTTTGTATGTCTTTCTTTTTGTTTGTCTCTCTCTTTTTGTCTGTCTGTTTATGTTTCTGTCTCTCTCTGTCTCGTTGTCTGCCTTTTTGTCTGTCTCTCACTCTGTCTTTGTCTCTCGTTCTGTCTTTGTCTCTCGCTCTCTTTGGCCTCGTAGGTTGAGTTAGTGTGGTGCTCCACTCTGCCTCCCACCCCCCTCTCCTATCTGCACTAAAATGCATACCACCTTCCATTTGTTTGAAGTTTCCTCTGTTTTTTCTTCTTCTTAATTTAAAGCCCCCACCCCCTTCTTCTTCTTCCCAAGACTCAATCTTATTTGCCGGGGGTTTGAACTACTCCTAGAGTTCACTATCAGTTTAGAGCGGCTAGGGCGGTCTAGAATTGGAATTCGGGAGGCAGACTGGAGGTTAGAGCAGTTTGCCTGTTGTTATTATTATTAAGACTTTGGTAACCATTACGTAAAAAAAAGACGGCAAAATTTATTTTTTAATTGCTGTTACTATAATAATAATAAGAAGAAGAATAATATAATAATAATAAGAATAATCATAATAATGCTAATAATAGTAATAATAGCAATTAATAATTATAATAATACTTATAATAATAGTAATAACAATAATAATAGTAATAATAATTAATAATAATAATAATAATAATAATAATAATAATAATAATAATAATAATAATAATAATAATAATAATAATAATAATAATAATAATAATAATAATAATAATAATAATAATAATAATAATAATAATAATAATAATAATAATAATAATAATAATAATAATAATAATAATAATAATAATAATCCACTTTCCCATAAAGTTGAGTCGGCTTGTCCACGAAAAATTATCATTTATATCGATGGGGTGCTGGGTGCCTCAGCATCTGGTCCAATCAAGGTCCTTACCTGGACGAGGCCCCAAACACATCCCCTTTCGAGCCGACCTTTCACAACTAACATTCACTTCTGCCTTAAACTCCTCTTTTTCTCTCATTCAAGTACTTTTCCAACACTTCACATTCCCTAAACACTCGCTATCCAATATGCTTTTCACACTCTGTTTCTCTCTATTAGTATATGACACTACGCCCTCAGAATATTACGTTACATCATCTATTACACCTTTCAGTACACAATAAATAGCCAATCGATGACACCATGAATCACTCTCAAACCATATGCTTGCTTTCACTTTACAATCTACATAGTTCCTTCTCCCAACACATACTATGTATAGTGTGTGCCCCCCTTATGCTAACGTTGGCTACAGCATAATCTCATGCAACTTCCTGCCATACACCACACTCTCACCTCTAGTCTCTGGAAGTTTCTTACAATTTTAATCTGTGTTTGCGATATTCCTTGTCTGTACCATTATCATTCAATAGCTCTAATGCCACACACTCTTCCATTTTCATCCCTAAACACTACCGTTATACTCTTCACTGCATTTACTTATAGGCTCCTCCCTCTCTCTCTCTCTCACACACACACACACACACACACATATATATATATATATATATATATATATATATATATATATATATATATATATATATATATATATATATATACTGTCAAGCGCTTCCAAATCCCTGTCACTCTCAATTACTAACATCAGGTCATCAGCTTATGCCAATATAGATCGAACCCATTACTGATCAATTTCACCCTAATTTCCCTCATTCTAATCCATAATTCTCTCAGAACTCCATCTATAAATTTGTTAAACATTAATCTCCTCTCCCGCACCCACCTACGAGTCCATCAAACCACTCACACCTACCATCTTTCACTCGGACGCACACCTTGCCCGCGGCCCTATCACAACATTTTTCCCAGTCTCAAGGACTTTTCCATTTTAACATGCAATACAACAAATATCAAATCCATTCCAAAATAATCACCACCCTTTTTATCCTTTTCATAAATCTATTTTCTACTTCATCAACCTTTCGATTTTTATAACCTTTTATAACAGTTACAATCCTTGAATACTTGTCGGTTCCACACCCTGATAACGCATTGTGCTTAAACCCTCAAAACTAATCATATCACGTATGCCTAACCTCAATGACATGCTCATCTGCACTACTAAACATCCATCAGTCGGTACTCTTGAGGATACCATCTTTGAATGTTTGTCCCAAAGCTTCTTCAACACCAGGAGTGTAGGAGAAAGCATCTTGCCACACTGGAGCCCCAGTGTTGTACACGGATGGCTCCGAGTTCGAAGTTGAGTTAGCTTCAAAACCACCTTCCATTTGTTTGAAGTCAACTGGCTGTTTTTAGGCGCTACCTTTCTCTTCACGGGAGTTCTGGTTGCAATGTACCACTCAGTATGGGATATTAGGCACAGTGCTGGGTTGGGAGACTTTTGTAATCTATACCAACTCACAGAGCGCGCTAGATGCTTTTAAGTCATAAGAATCCCCACACATCCACTGGCTCGCAGTGACCGTGACGCCAATGCTGCCGTGAGTCGGCAGGATGCCAGTATGTCTTTGTCTGGATATTGAAGAGTTGCTGGAGACGAGCGCACTTATGAGAAAGCCTGGCTGTCTGAGCAGATTGAGCAAGCGGACTGGGGATTCGCTCCCTCCTCCCCTGATTAAATGACATGAATTAGGTCGACCCTTTGGGCTGCATGTCAAGCAAGATGGAGAGGGTACTCAGGCATTTAAAGTTGCGTGCGATTGCGCCCCTACTTTTTTCGTTGATCTATTTTCCCCAGGGTCATCCAGAGCCGCGCTCAAAAGTTTTCGGACACATCGAAAATTTTAGGAAATTAGAGAAATACAGAGTCGTAAAGTTTTTATTTGCATATCAATATAAATATAATAGTTAAATAAGGAGAAATAAATATCAATAAGCTATATATGCCCAAACAATAAACAAAAATGAACAAAATACAAAAGTTGCCCAAACATGTAATATGAGCAACATAAAACAGATAATCAGATGAAACTCTGAAAATTTCAGCAAAGACCAAACTGATACAGGAAGTTCAGTAGAGCTTGGCACTTCTTTGAATTTATGATGCCATCACTAATGATTTTACTGTTGGCAATATGTACTTACTCCTGATTCCACTGCTTCCCTGGTCCCCCGCAGAGTCTAACGTTGTCTGGAGTCGAGAACAACTGCAACGTCGAATCGCCATACCTTAAGACACGTCCGCACTGACGCATGGTCTAGTTTCGGTTAGCACTAGCTCAAGCCCCTCGACGTCGCTTGTGCTGAAGAGTGATAAACGACTTCTAGCCGGCTTTACATGACTTCTGGCCGGCTTTACATGACTTTTGGCCGGCTTTACATGACTTCAGGCCTTGTGCAGCAGTCTGCGACGGACTGTTCTGACGGATACATTAATTTGGCCGCCCTCTGACCATTCATGTTGCAGCTGGACTCCGGGTTTTCTTACTATTCCGAAGGCTCATGTGACGCAGAGGCCTGTAGTCACGTGTCGCGCTGACCAAGGATCGTCGAAAACCAGGTCCGTCTTGGATGTTCCCACTTTCTCGGATCCTCTTCAAAACTTCTGCAACACTGGAATGTGATCCGCCGACCCTCCGGGCAATTTGTCCACAGCTGAGTTCCTCTTCCTCCTGCATTGTGCGTATCAGACTTCTTTCATCCACGGTATAGTAACGTGTTTTGGCCATTATTATATCATTATCAGATCCTCTCAACATGGAATATCATATTAATCAACATAGGATGTGTTCTATGGAGAAACTTTGAATGTAACAAACCGCACACTGATACCAGGATTTCATACATCTTCGCCATTTTGATATTTCAATGAAAGTTATAAGAAACTTGTACTTTTATTTCGCTTTCCTGATCTACTGGACACATGCATGGAAACTTACACCAATATATTCATAGACATACCCAAGGAATAAGAGGTCTAGTTGTCCGAAAGCTTTTAGGCCGCGGCTGTACGCTATCAACTCATTTTCTTTCGTGTCTGAATCGGACACACTCGCGGAAAGCAGCAACATCAAAAGTACGCCAGACTGTGGTGTGATAGTTTTATGAGGAGGCGGGGCTGCTCCATTCTAGTTAAATCTCAACCTTGGTGGTGGTTTGGTTGGGTCCCTGACCGATATAAGTTTCCACGGGGGCACCTAAGTGTACCTCTTAACTGTTGTTTTTATGTTTTTGTTTTTGTTGTTGTGTATTTATAGTTTATTCTATTGATAAGTCGCATTGTTTTTCCCTTAGTAGGGCCGTAGCCCGGTTGAAAGAGGGCAAGAAGGACTCACTTTAAAGGGGAAATGTTTGGGCCTCACTTCTATCCTTACAGGGTTCATATAACGCAACTACTCACACTTTCACCCATTCAAATCTCACCTTCACTCACATAATTCTCGAGTTCACACTTTCATACCCAATGTGTGCATCGTGATAATGCGCAGTCGGGGGCATTGCCTTACCCTCTTTATCCCTACTCTCAAGATTCACACCTGATGTTAACCCAACCCACTCCACTCCACCAATCCCACACAAACACTTCATTTTCTTGCAAGTTTGTCTCACATAGTGCAAGCACAAGCAACCCTGATCATTCCAGTAATTCCACTACCTCCTTTCTCTTTGTCCCATCAAATCTACCCCATAAATTTTACACGTACACATATATACACTCAATTCACACATTGAGGTGGATTTACCGGCATAACTAGAAGGGGACCGCGACATCACCGGCATTTGGGTATAGCGTTCGCACTACCAAACGGCATATATGGGTATTCTTCCTGCCTCTGACGATAATAATTACCCCCTTATCTATGGGTATCATCCCTGCCCCATCTAATACTAATTCTCCTTTATGTACGGCTACTCTCCCTGTCCCGGATAAAAATAATTCCCCTTTAATTATGAGAAGAAAGGGAACTTGGGTGACAACGGGTGAATTTCTGTGGAAATAAACATAGGGAAAGAAAGGCAAATGGAGAAACACATAAATAGAAAGGAACAGAGTACTGCGCCTTCCCCCCTCCCCCTCCCTCCCTCACGGAACAGGTGCAAACCCCCAGACTTTAGGACTGAACCTCTACATCCGCTTATGTATGGCCAGGATGCGGATGTCGCTTCCGGGAGCTTGGGAGCTTCCATCCCTGACGTGGACTTGCCGATGACGGATAAGCGGAGGGAGCGGACCGACGAGAGAAGAAAATAAGGAGGTGAGAAGATGGGTATCGATCACCATTGGGCAGAGGCTGAGTATGATCGATGGGGTAGAGGGGGTATCTCGCAGGGAGAGGGTATTACAAGAAGGACCGCGTTTTCACATTGGCGAGAACTTAAAGGGAAAAGGATAATGCGATGGGGGTTCGAATCGGGCTTTGTGGCCCCATGTGATTAAGGCGGCTGCAATAAGTCTATTTAGTAAATGACAACGCCTCTATTCGTGTTTAAGTCAAACGGGTTGAAAAGACGGAGGGGGGGGGGTGACAAGTTCCACACCCTTGGTCAAGAGTAGACACGACTCTATGGAATCATTCATATGAATAACTAAAGGTTAATGACAAATGAATTCAGTATAAATTTATTTATTTTGAATTATTTCAACACTTAGTTGGACCATCCTTTGATTTAATTACAGCCATAATTCTTCGTCCACGGATTTCACCAGATGTTCACAAATTTCCTCACTCAGTAATTTTTCATAGAGTTCTGTTTTATTTGTACTCGTGATACTTCTCATTGGTTTTCCAGACACCCCCCACGAGTGTTCTATTGGATCTAACCTGGGCGCTGGGTCTATGGTGGCCACTCCATTTCTCCAAACAAATTCTTAGGGTGGTTGGAGATATGGCATGAGGCATTATCCTGCTGAAACTACCTTTAATTCTCGGTGTTGTGGGATGAAATTTCTCAGAGATGGCTCTAAAACATCTCCCATTTTTGTCATATATATATATAAATATATATATATATATATATATATATATATATATATATATATATATATATATATATATATATATATATATATATATATATCTTCATCATCATCCTCACTTCACTAACTCTATAATTTAAGAAGGGCATTTTTTGAGTATTTTAATAATAATTTCATCTTAGTTTGGTTATGACTTATGCTTTTTTATCAAAGTTATTTCTAATAATTATTTTATAATATCAAAAAACAAAATGGTGAAGTTCATAAATAAATATAAGTATCGAAATTTTGTGAAATTTTTAAAACCCAAAGAATTACAAATGGTGAAGTTCCCAAAATTTACTTTTATATATCTTGTTCTATTCTCTAACTCTATATTTTAGCAACGTGATATTTTGAAAGCGGGGAAATTTAGTTTAGAGTTCTTTTTAAAAATTATTATAATTGTCGAACTTCAGAAACTTTATAAAATTTAACTATGGCTGCTTTTTTTCAGATTTTAAATTTTAATCATAGTCGCGAAGCCATTGCCTTATATATATATATATATATATATATATATATATATATATATATATATATATATATATATATATATATATATATATATATATATATATGAATAACGTTACAGCCACGAGGAAAATGAAACAATGGAGAACTGCGAGGCCTTTCGACTAATGGTCCTTTACAACTGACTTCGAATTTTAATCTCAGCCCTGGAATGTATTTTTTGGACCCTTGTATCAAAAGAATGTTTAAGAATGATTTTAAAGATAAAATTTCTGAATTAATGATTACCACATAGAAGTTTTTTTAGCTTATTTATATAAAAAAACCTTTCCTCCTATTTTTCTTTTGTCATATTTTCTAGTTATCATGTGTAAACTTTTTTTTTGTTTTCATATTGCATATGTAATTCCCAAGCATTGCCCCCCTCTTTCTTTTGTAACCCGTAAACTTCTTTTTTTTTCTTTTTCTTTTTTAACCCGGACGGCTCATCTTGTTAATTGTTTTTTCCAGGTATCTGTTAATCCCACGCCTTTTAATCTTTATATCTCATATTTTCATTAATCAGGTGTATAAATATCTTTCTCTTTTTCCCTGTCTTTTAGTCTGCTCAGTAAAGGACCATTAGTCGAAAGGCCTCGTAGTTCTCCGTTGTTTCATTTTCCTCGTGGCTGTAACGTTATTCATAAATTCCTCACGTTCCTTATTTTCGTGATTCAGTTATATATATATATATATATATATATATATATATATATATATATATATATATATATATATATATATATATATATATATATATATATATGAATACTATAATAAATTCTAAAAAGTTTGATTAAATATGTACAATATATACTTGGCCAAGGGTGGAGAATTCTTTTAGAGCATTGGTTCTCAACCGGGATGCCGCAGGAGCGACCAAGAAACAATATTTTAAATGCTTAAATTGCCAAAAAAAGACAATGTATTTCAAACATTTATAAAAAAATCTGACGACACTAGAAACTAGTTTGGAACTATCTTCTCTGAATTTTGCAACATAAAGACAACAAAAAGAGAAAGATTGCAGACAGAGAGTGAAGAAATTATAGTTGGATTTTCAACTCTACTTCTCAATTTTAAAGAATTATGTGATTTTCATCAAATTCAAATTTCCCATCAAACTTTTAAAGGTAATATATATTCATTTTCTAATTTTCTAATTTTTATGTCTTATTTCGATTAAATTAGGTTAAATGTTAATCGTGGCTAATTTTGAAGTGCTTTTCACGTAATTAAGTATTTATTCATGAATTATTTGATAATGGGGTGCAATGGCCTCTTCTAGATTGCAATTCGGGTGCCAAGGCTGCTTCTAGATAGCAATTAGGATGCCACGGTTGCTTCTAGATAGCAATTAGGATGCCACGGTTGCTTCTAGATAGCAATTAAGGTGCCACGGCTGCTTCTTGATAGCACTTGGAGTGCCACTATGATAAAAAGGTTGAAAACACACTGGTTTAGAACCCAGGTCCAGTCAAATCGAGGCGATGGGAAAGAGGTAAAGATGGAAGAAATCGCCTCGACCTTCATGCTTGATATACCTAAATGTCATGGCGTCTGTACAGCCTCATTACTGGCACTCCCGCCCTTCCTGCACCAGTGCCCTCATTTGGGACCCCTTTTCCCCGGTTGTAAAGTCTGTATGAGGATTTGCGGCTTTATATCATCATACACATTTTCACTTCGTCTGCTTTATTTACAGATCCCTTTCTTACACAGAAGCTAAGAAATAAAGAGAGAGTGTGTGCGTGCGCGAGAGTGCGTGTGAGAGAGAGGGAGAGGGAGTGTGCGTGTGTGTGTGCGTGTGTGTGTACGTGTGAGAGAGTGTATGAGAGGAAGTCAAGCTACCATCACATTTCCACTCTAATTCATGAAACGGAGGAGGTTTAAGGATTCCTCATAAATGAAGCAGGATTATCTCATCCGCTTCCGAGTCTCATGCGCCCTCCTATAGGTATCCTCCTCTGACTCGTTTGTGTAAGTGGGGAGATACAATGTTTGTGTGTAAGAGAGAAAGAGGGAGGGAGAGAGAAGCGCGGGATGCAACCAATCTGGTTCCGCTTCGACCGGAAGCGAGCCCCCCCCCCTCGTCTCTCCTAATAACGAACGGGATTTCGAGTTCGTAGGTTCGCCTCGTCCCTCCGTACGAACTTGTTCGTCGGGTCTCTAACCCCCTCCCCCTCCACACACCACACACATATTCCTCCTCCTTTGATTGTTATCCCTGATGAATTTTCTCTTCGCTTAGCTCTGTTCTCCAAAATGGCGCCTCAGAAATCGGGGTTTTCAATAAGGCGGAAAAGGAAACTGCCTGAAGGAGTAGGTGGGGGTGGTGAGGGGGGAGAGGCTACAAAAACGACATACAATATCCAAATGACTCACAATACGAGTTACAAGAATTATGTAAATGACTCGCTAGGTACAATTGACTTACTAGACTCAAAGCCCACTATTCAAAATCCTTACAAGGTACGACTACAACATTCAAAAGACTCAAAAATTTCGAATGACTCAAAAGACGAGTCACAGAATTTAAATGACGCAAGTTTTACTCGATCAACAAGATTCAAATAACTCTCAAGATGACTCCGAGCGCTATAAAAAATTCCAAAGACCTGCATCAATTGCTCGCCTCGCAAGAATTACATTACTCATAACAGTCAAAGGACTGACAAGAATTACACGATGAGGTGGACAAAGTAAAAATCGGTCCCGTTGTCAACTTCCCCCAAAGCAAATGACCGTATTTGTTCCTACCCTTTTTGCTACCCCTGGTGCAATCGAGGTGGGGGGGGGGAGTTTGGCCATCATCTTTTGTAGGCTCCATCCTTTACCACGTTCCCCGATCTAACTTCTCACTATTCAAGGAACTGCAGGGGTTAAATGGGCGACTCATGGACTTGAATCTCAACTTTGTGGGTGACTCTTGATGACGTGATTTGAGGGCAAATGTCGCTCTCCCACCCCACCCCACCCTCCATTTGGTGTCTTTCTTGCAGCCCTCGTCTCTGCCCTCAGGAGAGAACAAGATATTTCTGTTTACAAAAATTGGCATCGCTCCACTTCATTCCTGCTCCCCCTGCGGTAGATAGCGCGACATGGGAGAAACCCCCGCTCTTTCTCGCTTCGGTTCATTAGACTCTTCCTGTGTGTGAAAGAAACTCCTGAATTACATTCACGTTCTGTATAACGAAGCTTCTCTCTGCCACTCGTTCTGTCATCTTTGCCCAGAAAACCTGTTGAATAAGAAGTGGCAGATTTGCCGAATTGGTCTTGGGCCATACGAAGAGGGTAGAAGAATCGGTGTTTCGAGGGGGCCTGTGCCAGCGTCTCGTGCCAAAGAATGTCATCATGCCCTTTAATGTCTACCTTGACCTATTTTGGAATGTTTAGCGGCACTCACGAATGAAAGCGCGCTAACAAATAACAGCGGTATTTCCCGTTCTTCGGTGGCTACACATGATGGGAGAGGAACCCTCTCCCCCCTTTAAATATGTTCACCCATCGACCGGATTAGGTTCGGAGGAAGAACAGAAATGTTCTGGTATTTCCTCTCCTCTCCCATCAAGTAGACGCTTCCACCAACCTCAACTCCCCCAATGAAAAGGCGTATGGATGCATCGCCGTTTGAGGTCACGCGGTCCTTTCCTCTTAAGGTCCATTTAGTCATGGCGATGGTGTGGTAATCCGTTGGCTGGTTCTCTCTCGGGTATTTATATATTCGTGTGAACGTAAATCAGGTGTCAATACGCATAACAAAGGTCAAACACACGAAAAAGGTCAGTTATTGGTCCTCTTCACTGATTAATCTATAAACCCCAACGAAATACCTAAACATTGACAAAGTTCATAAACCACCCTCAGGGATTAGCATGTAAAGGGGTGTCAGAACTAATCTTCCATTCTTAGAAATGATTAATCCGCCTTTGTCCCCAAATTTCTTGTAAATCTAATCTATTTATTATAATTTATTTTTATTCATTTATAAAAGTGAAACTAATGAATATTTTATGCATAAACTCCCAATGAAAATATATATGATAAAAGCGGTAAATAGGGAGAAGTGAAAAGGTGAAAGAGGGTTATAGGTAAATGGGGTCAATTTGGGCAGGAAGGGACCGGAGAGACGCGCATTCTTCGTGAGAGCAACTTCCGTCATGAGAAAGGAATCTCCGTACCCAGAATCTTCCCCTGAGTACTTCGGAATGACCAAGTTGTCCAACGAAGTTTCGAATTAATGATTTCTCTGTCTCAGGAGCGCTTGTTGCTTCATGGCTCGGGTCGCTTAGAAGAAAACTAGTTTGCTTCAGGAAATTTTTAAGGAAACCACATAAAGCCTCCTACGTTGAGTTCAAACTAGTGTAGGGCTGAAGATGGAAGTAAAGCGATTCAGAAACTAGTTTTTAAATACAGTTGCAAAAGAAACTACGGTTGTTTTCTTCCATACATACATACATCTCACTCGCCTCTTGTAAGGTATCTAAGTTTACCCAGGAGTCGAACGTAACTTTTAAGGTGACTTGTACTTAAGTTCTTGAAGATAGCGGCCTTCCTTAATGTGCTTGATCATAGTATGATTCGTTTGTTTTTTATTTTACTTTTGTGGTTTGTTTGCTTACCTTTTGTAAACATACTTGTTACTTTTTATTTGGTAGCTCCCTGGTTCCTTCAGCCAAACTTGGCAGTAAGTAGTCAGGAATGATGCTCCAGAGGCTTCCTAGAGAGGTTATATAGAAAGATGTTCTAGATGGTTCAGGGAGAGGCAAGACAGGCTGAGAGGGGTTGTGTTTTAGTGTTGATGGAGGTTGCAATGGGGTGGTTGGTGGAGAGAGGTCTCCGGGTTTATTCTTTTTTTGTATTTGTGTAGAAAGAGGGAGGGGGGGGGCTGGTTTAGTGATCCAGAGTGGATTTGGGTAGCGCGTTTTGGAGTCTGATATTTTGCGGTCGTTTTTGAACTGCCATCGCAATGAAGTGGGCGAAGTCAGAAGTGAAGTGTGATTAATTGTCTTTTCGTTCATTTAAATTGTGGCGAATGATCGAGGGGGGGAGGTAGTTGGGGGGATTTGTGGGGGCTCTGGTAGTTGGTGTAGGACAGGGGAGGGTGTGTATTGGCTGCGAGGTGAAACGTAGTTTGCCGTGAATCTGTGTGTCTATTATGTTTAGGTACTCTTTGATAGGGGGAATTTTTGTTTTAGCGTGTAAGTGGTGTATTGGAGTGATTTTTATTCAGTGACTTCTGGCATTGTTTGGACTGTTTGTATGTTGTGTTAAATATGCCTGGTACCAAGGCTCATGGTGCATAAGTTAGGGTGGTGGGGATAAGCTGCGTCTATAGAACGTTCAGTGATTCTTTTTGTTACCCGAAGTTGGCGTTTATGAATGTTGTTTGAAATGGTTGAGGGTGGAGTCTATATGAGGTGGAAAAATGTGGGGGGGTTGTTTTATTTGAGGATAGGGAGAATATTTTCTTGTTATGTAACCGGGAGTGGTGGAAGATGTGTGTATGTGCAGATATCACTATGGCGTCTATATCTTTCAAATGAATTGTGTGGTGTGGCGTAGATGAAAGGCGGTTTAAGTTTCTGGTCCGTGTGTAATTTTCTTAGGCATTTAAGCGTTTTTCTATTGTTACTGGTGGTGGGGAGCTGGCTGATGTTGGAATAGTGTAACATGAGTAGAGTGCATTGATACGATGGGCTTGGTATTTTGTCGTACCGGTTGTAGTATCGGTTGTAGTTGTATGGGTGATTTTTTCATTTTCCAGAGTTGGAAGTTTATGTTTTTTAATGTTTTTTCAATTTTATTTTATGAGGTTGTCTACCTCATGTGTAAAATTAAATTTAAATCATTGCCTCTGCCCTTGGGAGATGTATTTCTTGCTTGCTTGGTGGATTGTGTCGGCCAATTGCGAGAGGGGTTGCTAGAAAGAAAGGAATTGCTCAAGTGTGATAGTGAATAGGGTATTTTACATGTATGATGTGAATTTGTTCTACTTGGCTTTTTTTTTAGCTATCGATAGGTTAGGTGGGATGAGATGAAAATTAGGTGGTGGTCAGAGTGGAGTGTGTGAAAGGTTTGGCAGGAAATTCTAGTGTAGAAGTGTGGGGAGCAGATGGAAAGGAAGGGTTAGATGTAGTTTTGAATGTATTATAGGGGTTTTGGTTAGTTGTGGTTGTTGGCCATTGCTGAATATCTTTGACCACAGGTAGAGGAGGAAGGACCGGGGAAGACGCCCGTTCGTTCGGACCTTCTTCGGAATGACAAGAAATGAGCCGGCGTTTGGCTCATCCTATCTTCGCCTCTTTCACTTGTTAGGTATTTTCAAAGAGGGTAGTTGATCGATGATAGTGCCGCCTCCTGGTGTGAGAGACTGTATGCTTAGGTAGGGCAAGGTAGTGATATGAATTTTATATGCGCTTAGTGCTTTAAATCATTTCTCGCTGCTTTTTTGGATGCCGTTCGTGTTGAATAGGGAGATGTTTAGTGAGGAAAGAGGGGGTAAAAATATTGTGTTAGGGGTGAGTAAGAGAAATTGTGCATGGACTTTAGGTCTACTGGCGTTTGTAGTCGTTTGACATCGATGGCTCAGGGCATCGAAGGTGGTACCATATTTGAGGTGCATAGGAGGAAGGCTTGAGAGCAGTGAACTTGTCACCGACAAGGGAGGCAAATGTAGGCTATGGTTATAACACTCATCGGAAGGAAAAAGGTAGATGTACAGGAAGAAGAGTGTTGCGGTGGCAGTTCCCCTGTTGGTAGCCGCTATTTTGAGAGCATAAAATCCTGTTATTATGATTTATTTTATCCCTTGGCCTCCTCCTCTTCTTCATCATCATCCTTCTCATCTTCTCCCGGCATCCCTCGGTAACACCTGCCTTGGACAGACATCAAAGCGCCACTGCTCATTCTCAGGACCTCAAATCTCAGTATTGGACAAGAGCTGGCGGAGGCCTTATTCCTCGGCCATAATTTTTTCACATCAAACCCCAGTTAGATTCGAAGTAGGAGGCGTAAATGCTCTTCACAGCCCCCAGGGCCATGTCTAAAGTGTTAAACTAGAAAGTGTCTAAGTAAGAGAAACTAATGTGAAACGATTAAAGCCTTCAAATCACCCCTTAATATGCTTATCTAGGTTAACTCTGGTTTGTTTAGAAGCAACATCCACACACGATTACATACAGTCCCCCTTGCTCAATCACAAACATCACTTAGCGCAATAAGGGGATGAAGCACTATTTTCAAAATGTTTCTAGAATAATACCCCCATTGGTTTCGTTTTTAAGTATACGAGAGATCTTCAAAAAGCATTGATGCAAAATGAAAGAAATATTTATTAAAAATTAAAATATCACAAATGTCTAATTTTTCTCAACATAGTTTCCATTTAGGTCAATCCACTTCTGAAGGCGATGTTTTTACCTGACAAGTCGCTCTCTAAAGAACTCCTGGCTTTTCGAATTGCACCATGACTTGACTTCACCTTTTGCCTCTTCCATCGATTAAAATCTTGTTCCTTTTAAATGTTCCTTAACTTTAGAAAACAAGAAATACTCCGAGGGGGCAAGATCAAGAATATAGGGTGGATGGGGTATGATTTGCCATCGAAATTCCCTCAAAGTTTCTCTTGTTAGCCGTGAAGAATGGGCTGGAGCATTGTTATAATGGAACATGACTCCTTTGTGCAAGCTGATCACCCGCAACGCTTTTCGGCACCCAATGAACAGAAAGCTCGATGAGACCAAGATGCTTTGTTAAAATTGCATCTGCTGATCCTTGAGAAATATTAACTTCTTTTTTAATTATTCAACGCTAATCCTGCAATTGTCATCCAGAAGTTTTTGAACGGCGGCCACCTTTTCTGCATTGGTTGATGTGGATGGCCTCCTATCTCTCTCGTCGTCATTAAGGTCTTCTCTTCCTTCTTTGAACCGTTTCATCCACCTCAAAACAGTTTTTTATGTGGTGTATACTGACCATAAACATGCTACAAAGAATCGACAATAGCAGGGGATTTCCAATCAAGTTTTGTTAAAATATTGATATCAGCTCTGATCTCAAAAGTTTGCCTTTCCATGGATAAAAAAGGGCTAATTTCTTGGAAGCGATCACTTACTACCTGAAATGCGTCAAAGGAATAAATGACGGCTTTGCAGGTATCAGCACAAACCAAAGATAGGATTAAAAATGTTTTGACTTGAAAATTTCCGATAATATTTTAAATTAATGACTTGCACAAAACCTTTTTGAAGATCTCTCGTATAATGTTACGATTTTCGAGAATTGAACTTGTAATTAAGTCTCAGTCGATTTTTTTAAAGATCCGCTAAATACAACAAGAAGTAACAACAAAGAAAGAAGGTACCCTAGGAGACCTTACAGTCCATTTAAGGAGGGTACCTTTGGACTAGCAATCGAGCGGGCATATGGCTGCTCAATTGTTTTGCGTCCCCAAACGGCCACTTTTCAAGACCTTGTCTAGTCTTGACTTGAACTGGTCAACAGATTCACTGTTGACAACTTCCACTGGATGTGTGTTCCACTTACCGCAGATACTGTAAGTGAAAAAATTTCCACACAGATTGCGGTTGTAACGCTTCAGTTCAAGTTTGAAGCCGTGATTGCGCGTTCTGTTCTCACTCTGTGAAAATATCCCGGTAGTCAACATTGTCGAACCCTCGAAGTATTTTGAAAACTTCGATGAGCTGACCACACAGTCTACGGGTTTCCAGCGAGAACAGATCTAATTACCTTAGTCTATCCTCATAACTTTTATGTCGGATAGAGGGAATACGCTTGGTTGCCCTGGCTTGTACGCGTTCCAATCTCGCGATGTCCTTTCGCAATGAAGGACTCCAAAATTGTACGGCATACTCCAGGTGCGGTCGAACAAGTGAGTTGTACAGGCACAGTACAATCTCCTGGTTCCAATAACCAAACTGGCGCTTAATATAGCCTAGCATCCTTTGGGCCTTTTTCTCCGCCTCAATGCACTGTTTCCAGTCAAAGATACAGACATTTAATTTCCTGTTCGATTGAACAGACCACTTGTGACATAAAAAACTCCTCTCTGAACGCCCTTGTCATCGAGTTACCCCTGTAAACTCAATTATCCAAGTACTTTAGCCTGAACCTCCTTGATATCGAATCTTTTCTCTCCCAACTCCATTTACAAGTATTTCCCCTTTCCACAATTTTGACAGCAAAATTTTTAATTTAAACCCCTTTGATATAAAAGTTTTCCGCTGAACTTCTTTACCATCTAGATTTATCCATAATCTCCCGTATCATAGTTTTGCCTTCACTTCAAATCTATCACACTGAACTTCCTTGACAATCAAACTTTCTTTTCGGACTCGTTTGACATAAAAAAATTATCTCTTTGAGTTTTCTTAACACCAAAATTGTCCCCCTCACCTCATTGTCATCATGAATTTCGATCTAAACCCCCTTTGACATTGAAAAGTTCAATCTAAATTCCTTCAACATCAAACATTTCAAGCTGAACTCCTTGACTCTAGATATTTAAACCTTAACTCTATTGACATTAAAAAAGTTCAACCTAAACACCTTTGACATCAAGTATACTTCATTGTGACCTCTTTTGACATCAATAATTTTAACTTGAGCTCCCATGAAATAAAAAATCAACTAAAACTCCCTTGAGTTCGTAATTTTCAACCTGAAATTTTGAACATAAAAAAAAATAAGCATTAACTCTCAAAATCAAATATTTCAACCTAACTTTTTTGATCTCAAATATATTAGCGTGGCCTCCTTTGACATCGAGTATTATCCTTCTGAAATTCCTTAATACCTCAATCTGATCTCCGCCACCAATAAGCTCTAATCAACCTGAAATCCCATTATCTAATAAATATATGCTTGAAGTCCCTGAATTCTCTTGATATCAAGTCTACTTCTCCTGGCCTTCTTTGTCATCAAGAAGTTCCTTTTGAACTCTTTTGACATGAAAAGTTCAATCTGAACTCAGTAAACACCATGAGGCCTTAGCTGCCTTCTATAAATAAGAAGATGGTGCTTGTTTCTGTACTGATGTTAATGGCCTCCTGAATCAGCTAGGAAACGAGCATTTACCTGATGAATGGAGACTATTCATAGATTCAAGCACTACTAGTCTCAAAGCTATGTTGCTACACAATGGTAACAAAAAACCTTCAATTCCTGTCGCACTTATTGTTGGGATGATAGAAACATATGACTCAATGAAATTTACTCGCATCATAAGTGGAATATCTGTAGTGATCTAAAGGTAATTTCTTTACTTTTTAGACTGCATCTAGGAATACAAAGAATATGCGGTTCTTATGCCTATGGAACAGCCGTGACGACAGGACTCATTATATTGCCAAAAAGTGGCCCAAAAGAAAATACATAGTTGGCCGATACAATGTGAAGTACATGCCTTTGGTACATCCACAGAAGATCTACCTTCAACCACTTCATATCAAATTTGGTCTTATTACGAATTGTTTAAAGCAATGGCCCATGATTCTGATGGATTCCAGTATCTCAAAGAGAAATTTGGTGCCAAGAAAATCGATGCTAAATTTAAAGCTGGCATTTTTGTAGGGCCGGAGATCAGAGAATTGATACGTGACTAGGAGTTCAGAAATAAACTAACTCTACTTGAGTTGGCAGCATGGGATTCATTTGTCCATGCAATGCAGAACTTCCTTGCTAATAATAATAGGACTGAAAACTATAAAGAACTAGTGGACAACTAGCCTAAAGACCTATCAACCAATGGAGTGTCGGATGTCTCCTAAGATGCATTTCTTGCATTCGCATCTAGATTTCTTTCCATCTAATATGGGTGATATTAGTGACGAACATGGGGAAAGGTTCCACTGAGATATCGCAATGATGGAAAGCAGGTATCAAGGCCGCTTCAACAAAAACATGATGGGAGACTACTGCTGGTTCCTACAACGGAAAGATCCTATATCCACGTACAAGTGCAAAAGCAAGAGTCTCAAACATTTTTGACGAAATTTATAGTTAGGTGAGTACTACCTCTTTTATATGTAATACATATCTTGTCTGGGTCTGCAAAAGGACGTACATAATGCCAAATAGGGTGCCCCGATTCCAAACCTTTGGCTAGAAACGTCTCATTCTTCTCAAACTCGCAAAAATTATATCATTAATTGATCAAAGGTGACAAAGTAAGCCATATAGATCCTAGTTGCATAACTCACGAACCTTACGTACTAAGACAAATCTGAGCACAGATTTGGAATTAGCGCACCAATATTAGTTAGTTACAACAACATTTACTCAAGTAGCAGAGAAAAAGTTAAAATTTGTTGGCTAGTGTATAATCAATGCAAATGAAAGCGGTTTATTAAGAGCAAGACTTTTTTTTATTACAGGACGATTAGTTTCGATGCATCACTCTTCATCCTCAGCTGAACAAACACTGACAATGTTGAAATGAATTGAAATGAAAAGGAAAGTGAGAAAAAAGAAACAGATCGGCCGATCCCCACCCCACACCCTTGTAAAGATTGGGGTGAGGGCCCAGTACTCCCTTGTAGGCCTCCGAGCACCCTCCACCCGAGTCTGCCACTTGGAGTGGGGAATACTCAGGGGTGGGAGGTGGGAGTGAGAGGGAGAGGAAGAGGAAAGGTTAAGGATAGAAAAGCGAGAAGTATAGTCTGAGACAATATAAGTGACCTACTCAGTCATTAGAGCTACAGCTTAACGTGGGATACGAACCCTGGTGTCTTTTTTCTAATCTCATTCTGTTCATTATTTTCTTTTTGGTTCCCTGCCTGTTGAATAAGTTGTAGGCTCGATAAGTCGGAGTTTTGATAGAGAGAGAGAGAGAGAGAGAGAGGAAGTTTGTAGGCTGAAATAAAAGTATGTAAGAGATTTGCATAGGGTTGCTAAGATACCTGTTGGTCAGGCTAATCCTGGTTTCAAGATAGAGAGAGAAAGAGAGAAACGGGTGGGCGGAAAGAACCCGCGATCTGATTCTTTTTGACGTAACTTCCGTTTAATAACACGCCCTATAGAGAGCCTAATTGTAACAACAAGAGGTTCCGTGAGATGGCGCGAAGGTCTAAATTCACTCCCAGTCCCACTATATAGATAAAGTAAAATCCACTTCCAGCACCTCGGTTACATTCACTTCCGGCGAACCCATATAAATAGTTAAGCGTTGGCCTGAGTAAAATTGTATTTTGCCAAAGAGGACGCGACACAGAATAATTCTTTCCCTCGGCCTCCTTTACCCAAAGAGCTCGAAGACAAGAAAATTAAATAAGAAGAAAGAAGACTATGAACGAGTAGACTCCCACACTGCTGTATTCGACCCAGCTTCTCCACAGTCAAATACTCCCTCGATCCTTCCTTTTGAGGTTAGAAGTGGTTGTTAGAAGGCAGTTTAATAAATTTAAGCAGGCAGAGTACTAATCGCCAAGTGCAAACCCAACTGTGCCGTTGAAAAACAATTGAGCTCGACGCTCTACCCCCCTCCTCCCCAAGCCTTTCTCTCGGGTATAAAAATCCTCGGGCGGTAAATCCACCAGAAATGGCAGTTTCCCTTTTGTCGCTTGTGTACCCTTGTACTCATTTTGCCCATTTAGTTTTTTTTTCTATGTTGTATTCATTATTTTATTTTTGTTCGTACAGTAGTAAAGACAATTTTGTTTCATCCAGTTTGATATCCGGAACCTTCTAGTTAGTTGATTTAATTCGGCCAAGGAAAAATAGTCACTCTTTCTCGATTTAGTGCAACCCACGTTTAAAGTGCATTATTCAGAACAAGGCCAATCGCACATTGTCCTGCAGGTTGCCACGTTCCCTGCCGAGATAAAGGAAGCAAGTGGAGGTCAGGCAATCTAACCTGACCTACTACATAGTATAATATATATATATATATATATATATATATATATATATATATATATATATATATATATATATATATATATATATATATATATTAAACTGGTGTCAAGGTTTTATGGGGTTTGGTTCTGGCAATCAGAAAACTGCAGAGAAACAACCTTTTGCATAGATTATTTGCAATTAAAATTTCGTTTACGTTATTCCTTTAACTTTTTGAATTTATTTATTTATTAGTTATAAAGAATTTTATATTTTTGTGACTGTGCTTCACTAATTCTCTCAAGCGGAAATTTCTGGGGGGTTTTCTATCCCATATACTCTGCCATATTTGAAGGATTCGGTAGGAATTGCATTTTTTTTGCTCTCTTCATTTATTTGGCGTACTTGAAGGGGAGATACCGAGGCTATTGTTTCAATCACAATAAAGAAATTTTTCTAAAATCTCGACTATAGAAATTATGCCGAGTGAGCGAACGGGATAAAATGCGAATCGTGTGAAATAATTTGTTTTTTGTGTCTTTTTTTGTTTAGAAGATTTTATTTGGGGGTTAAGCAAATTCCATTTGTACTTCCGCTAGTGCTTCTCAATCAAATTAATCGAGTGAATTACAATTAAATCGAGTTCGACAACTCCGCCTTCTTCTTTTGTTGTTGTTTTTTTTTTATTTTGCGTAAAAGATTCGTAAACACCACAGCATGTCGTCTTTCCAAGTTTTCAAAACACAAGGTGAGTCTCTTAGACTAAATGGGAAAGATCTAATGGCGTACATCTAAGAGGAAGAGACAGCAGTCAGAGCGGAAAGAAGGGAAAAAGAAGAGAAAGAACGGGAAGAAAGAAGGAAAAGAGAAGAGAAAGTACCTAAATAAGAAGAGAAAAACGTGAGAAAAAAAGAGAAGATAAAACGCATAGAAGAAAGAGATGGAAGAGAGAAAATTCCTTTACATGAATTAGAAATGACCAGGGCCAGAAACAAAACGATTTCAATTAATTCTAGGACCGAAGTGCAACAAACCGCTGCGCTAAAATTGCCTGTTTTCAAGGAAGCAAAAAATTTCAGGTCATACCTCACTCACTTTGAGGTGAATCATTGGGATATTGAAACATATTGCGTAGCCAAGTTGTTGCCTTTACTTAGTACCCAACTCAGGGACATTTTCATTTCGCTCCCATCAGAGGCAACCACTGATTATTCCACGTTAAAAGCCGAATTGTTTGCTGCCTCTAACATGACTCCAGACTTTTACCGTGCAAAGTTCCGGCACTGTCGGATCCAGGCTAGTCAAACATTCCGTCAATTTTGATATTCCCTGCAGCATAATTTTAATTTCTCGCTAGATGCCTCAAAAGTTGATCAGGAATACAATGCTTTGGTTGACTTCGTCGTCAAAGACCAACTATTGGCGTAACTTCGGTCGGAGATCAGATCCTTCGTCAAAGTGCTTAACATTTAAAGAGTGCATCGATGAATCGGATGTATATTCGGCTAGTCATAATTGCTATCCAAAAAAGGGAAAGAAAACGGAACCACACTCTCCCGAAGCAAAGGCTGATAAACCAAATTCGTTCGCCACCAGAAGGATAATTTAATCAAGATGACTAGTCCATTTAAACCTGAATCCTTCTGCCTGCCAGACAAACGTGAGATTAAACCCTTCTCCTCTAATCGTCCCGATTCGTCGTTCCGCGGGAGAACTATCGCATGTTACTCCTGTAGAGTAAAGAGTCATGTAAGAACTAATTGCCCTAATAATTCTCACTTTAGAGACGGCCGTCCCCACCAGATGCACAATATAAGTGACACGCCCATTGGTGTCCGCAGAAAAAAAATGCTGGGGGAGGGGGAAATATGGAGATGTGTCGTGTCGTGGGCATTGGTTGTGTTCATGGCAGTCTGCAGGGGGGCACGGATGGGCATTTTCCCCCCTAGAATTTAAGAAAAATAAGGAAAAGTTGCATGGAAAATACAAAATGAATGAAATACCATGGACATTGTTTAACTATTTATTCAGTTTTCCACTATTCAAGTATTATTATTACTACTACGTGAACAGGAAATGGAATCGTCGGAGATCTCTTCTAAACTTGTCAATGACCCTGTTCATTATCTCTGTGTTCTGGTTGTTCACTTTTTCACGGTGGACACTGAGCACAGAGAGGCCGGACAAACGTTGATCGGTCATTGTTGACCTTAACCAAGTCTTCACTCTGCCCATTGTGCTAAAAGACCTCTCCACTGTACATGTTGTTGCAAGCAAAGTCAGTGCGATGAGGATAGCCTTGTGCACAGCAGGGAACAGAGTGGTCTCCTTCAACATCTCAACCATACCCAGAGAGAGAGATTTGTCATCTAGTGGGCTCTTATGTTTCTGCACGTCATACTCTGCTAGTGCTTCTTCAACAAGATTCTCAATTTCGTATATTTCTTTGATATATGAAACGATGTTCTTAAATTCACGTCTTTCTATTTTCTTCATTTCTTTTAGAGGGAATGCAAAAATATGAAAATATGATGTGTTACTATCACCAAAGTGACTTTCTAGAGACTGAATCAAGGAATCCATGTAGGGGATATATATATGAGGTGCGGCGATAGTAATCCTCAATGGAGCCTCCTACATTTGGTCGGTTGATCTGGCGTGCGCATCGTCGAGGTATAGTCAATTCTATACTAATTTCTCCTGACAATATTTTCACCTTAGAGATGACATCTTCTGAAAACACTGGCTCCAACAACGCTGAGTATTTCGCTATAATCTTGAGACAGATGAGGAACACTGTGGTACCTGTTGCACTCCTCAGTTCATGTGCCGTCTGATGGGTACTCTGTGACTTATGTTGGCTTACCTCCAGTTGCTCCAGTTTTGTATAGATATCACAAAAGTTCTCTGAAAAGACGCGAATGCTTTTGTACTTTGCGCTCCATCCAGTGTCACACAACAAAGGTAGATTTGGAACCAGCCTTCTGCGTTTGGAACTGTCACGAAAAAAAATAATGATAGATTTCACAGTTCCAGTTGTATTCGGAATATCTGCGACAGAATTCAGATCATGAACCACCAAATTAAATCTATGTGAAGAGCGGTGCACGCAAACGGCTTTGGGATAAGTGTTCCTGATACGGCCCTGTACACTAATGTCTTTTCGTGCCATGGATGAGCATCCATCGTAGTCTTGACCGACCATGAAGCTTGTTGAGGTCAAGACCAATTCCTTTTACTTGGCTGATGATAGTATCTGCAATTGTTGCAGCGTCCATCATCTCCTGTTGAACAAATTTAAGGAATTCTTTGCGTATGATGGCTAAATCATTCCGTTTTTACCGCAGTTCAACAAAGATATGTCAGTAGTTTTATCAGTAATGATCGAGAATCCATTTGATTTATTTGCAGCATTCACAATATCTTCTCTTATCACTTCTTCGGAGAAAAGTATCAGCTCGTTCTGTACACGAACTAATGTGTACCTCGTATTTTTACTCGCGCTCTCCATGTGATGCTTCAAGACTTTGTCCCCTGCTTCTATCTTGAATCTCAGTAGGTTGCAGGGGTTTCCCGATGTAAAGGGTCTTTCAACAAGGACGCTCAAGCTTTGTCAGGCGATAATGGCCATGTTGTTGAAGCAACATCTGGCAACCTCACTGTGAACTGTTCAGTAGTACTTGGCAAATCACGATGGAGGGTTATAGCGTTAAAACAACGTGTGCAAATCATCAAATGTTATTATCAAAATCAGTGCTCCGTTCGACAAACGTTCCACGCATTACGTGATTTCTATCCTCGCCACAGCGACGAGGCCCATATTTGGATGAATGGATCTGTAAATAAGCAAAATTGTCGGATTTGGGACGAAAACAATCTACATGAGATACGCGAGCACCAATTGCATCCCAATAAAGTCACTGTTTGGTGCGTATTTTCGTCTAACGGAATCATCGGTCCGTATTGTTTTGAGAACGAAGATGGGATTGCCATAACCGTCAACGGCGAGATCTACAGATCGATGATAAGCAACTTCTTGTGGCCTCAACTGGATTATATGCCTGATATGGATACTGACGACATGTGGTTCCAACAGGACGGTGCTACGTGCCACACTGTGCCCGCCACGATAGACATTTTGCACCAGCGATTTCAGAACAGGGTCATCTCACGCGGTGGCGACGTCAACTGGCCACCGAGATCGTGCGATTTAACGCCATTAGACTACCTTCTTTGGGGCTACCTGAAATCGCAGGTCTATGCGAATAATCAGTAAACAGTTGATGTCTTCAAAGTCAACATAACGAACACCATCCAGCAAATTCAGCCAGATTTATGCGACAAAGTCATCGAAAATTGGGCCTCCCGAATACGTTCCACCAAGCAAAGTCGTGGCGGACATTTAAACGACATCATATTCCACACTTAATGCCATAAAATTTCCTTTCAAATTTAAGATAAATTAAGTGCATATATCACACACAACTTGTTTTATTTACATTTAAAAATAGAGCGACCTTATTGAAAGACCCTTTACTTTCTTTTCCCCTTAAAGCAATGTCATGACTGCAGCACGGTTTTGAGTGAGTGCTTGGTTGATTGTTCGGTTCATCTTATTAAAAACGGTCAACTCTGGGGTTTTCACAGTGGTGAGAAAATTGTTGACATCTTGTAGTGCGCCTTTGGGCCAGGATGAAAGCACGTGCTTCCTCGCGTGCTCATTGAAGTCTTTGTATTTGACAAAAAGAGTCACGATGAAAGCACCCATTAGACATCGGTGCACTGGTTGAGGGAACAGCACACAGTATTTGCACAGAGCACCTTTCAAGTGACTTGAGTAAGACAACTATGGAGAATATTGGTTTATCCACGGGTGACAGAAACAACGAGAGCCAAGGGAATCTTTCTGATAGTTGTTGGTGAGGGGACATATGTGTTGATCAGGAGATCATATCTTCTATCATTGGTCAAATGTTCTTCGGTGTTGACATATAATCCGATATCCAGAGGATGAGGCAAGCCATTGACCACTGTAGCAAGTGGTGTTTGGGGTGGCATCTGATTGGTTGCTGTGAATAACTGCTCATCATATCCTCCTCTATGCTGCTCTGCTGGTTCAGCATGAGTCTCTGATGTGCTTGGGGTATCTTGATTGTCGTCCGAGTAATCAGATTTACGTGTTTTGAAGAACCTTCTGATATCCATTTCACAATCCTAAAAAAAATGAAATATATAATATTATATATTAAATTATCTATATAAAAATTATCTTTAAGTATCTTAGATGTCTTATCATTGAGATATCTAAACATACATTAACTATTACATGTAAAAACAAAACTATAGTACTATTAATTTGATAGTATAATATTTTAATAGTTTAATAATTTCTACTTAATAATTTAATAGTATTAAATGCAAAAACGGAAAGAACGACTGCTATCAAATGCTAGCCGCTTATATTTCCCACATATTCCTATATTTCACTTATTCATGAATTCCAGGAGAGGGGGGGCAAATGCCCCTCCTTGGCACCCCCGCCCCTGCCGACGCCCATGATTACGCCTGCTCAACTGCCGTTGAAGTAAACTTTCTGTTTGATAAAAGCACTCCTGGAGGTCTCCAATTCGAAACTGGAGCGGTGAACGGTTGCCGGATCTCAACTCTCGTGCGCGACACAGGGTGCCCGTGCATCGTAATACCCAACAGATTACTTCCACCTGTAGCCCCGGATCACGATAAGTTTGCCACAGTTCACGATTACCTGGGGCGCACTAACAGAATCCCCATTGTTTGATACTACATTTAGTGCGGCTACTTCACTGGCTTGGCCGAAGTCGTTGCAATGCCCATCAAGTTCTGTGCTGTTTTAATTGGCCAGAGTCCGTGGATATCCCCCCCCCCCCCATCCACCGTGGTTCAACCCGTGACCACCCGAACGGAAGCGGTTAAAGAATCGCAAGCGTCCGGCAGTCCAAGATTGCCCATATGTCCTGAAAGAAGACTTTATGAAAAATCATAAAGAGTGCGAATCTCTTCGCCACCTATGGATAAAGGCACAAAACAAGACGCGGGAGTCCATTAAGGGCAACAAGATAATCTCTTTTATTGTTAAAGATGACCTCCTTCACTACTTGTGCTTAGCAGACAATAACACAGAGTTCCAAGTATAATGTCTCCCCCGCTCCCATGACAAACTCATTCCTTGAATGAGTCATTTTAGCCACTCTAAGAGGGCAAAACGGGACTTTAAATATTCCTATTGGCCAGGAGCATCGGGCAAAATCCTGCGTTACTGTTGTACGTGCGAATAATGCCAGAAGCCCGCGATTAGAGAGCGATTCAAGCCTGCACCCTTAAAGAAGGGCCCAATAATCTCTGAACCCTCCTCCCAAGTGGCGATTGACTTGTTCGGGCCAATTTACCCACCTTCAAGTGAGGGCAACAGTTATGTTTTAACTCTGTTTGATTTTGCCACCAGATTTCCCGAGGCTGTGCCACTTAAGAAGATTGACAGCATTTGATGTGCCGAAGCACTCATCAAGATTTTCTCCCGTGTTAGGCTGCCTAAAGAGAGATTGTCAGATAGTGGCCGCCATTTTACGTCCCAATTAATGCAATATGTGGGCAAGTTGCTCATGATGAAATCTTTGTTTACGACTCCGTTTCACCCAACCGGAAATGTAATGTGCGAGAGGGTAAATGGCAGTCTCAAAGCCATTCTGAAGAAATTATGTGCAAGGCAGCCAAGGGAATGGCACATATATCTTCCGGTAGCTCTCTTTGCGCATAGAGAAATTCCCCATCGCGCCTTGGGCTTCGATCCGTTTGAATTGCTATACGGAAGAAATGTACGATGTCTCTTGAACATTTTGAAGGGGCTATTTACAAATCAAAAACTGGATCAGGAAATCCAATCTTTGTACTCGTATCTGTTCGAATTTCGACAGAGGTTGGATAAATCCGCCGAAATAGCGTATAAAAATGCGGATGCTAACCTGGATAAATATAAAACTTACTTCGAATACAAATCTGAAGATAGAAAATTTAAGCCAGGTGAAGATCTATTATTATTGCTCTCAACTGAAAACAACAAATTACTGAGCCAATGGAAGGGCCCCTATTATGTGATTGAGAAACGCGGCCTCGTCGATTATTTGATTTGAAACGTCAACAGGAAGGAATCTTTTCCACGTAAATCTCAAGAATTATTTCCCACCCGCATGGGCTAACCTTATTGTGGTTATAGATGAGGAATCACCTATGGAGGCTAATTATCCGATGGACCCCTCAAGTGTAGTACAAGTTGCCTGTATAGATCAAGACAGCGAATACCCACTACACGTCTTTATATCATTCTATTTTGATAATATATATATATATATATATATATATATATATATATATATATATATATATATATATATATATATATATATATATATATATATATATATATATATATATATATATATATATATATATATATATATATATATATATATATATATATATATATGGCTATGAATCAATGGAATCAGCACCTAACTGATCTACAAACACTTTTACTAAGACTCCGGGAACATAATCTAAATTTCGGTCCCAGTAAGTATCATTTCGCCTACAGTACAATTGACTATATAGGCTTCCGTATTGGAAATAACCGGCTAACTCCCCGGGAGAATGAAATTCGAGCTATTGTTGAAATCCATCTGCCCGCAACCAAGAAGCAATTAAGATCCTTTACGCGTTCCACGTCCTTTTACAGACGCTTTATTCAGAACTTCGCCTCACTCTCCGTTCCCTTGTGGGAACCTTTTTTTTAAAAAGGGCCTCGAGTGCCTCTTATGGAACCCGATGTTGGTTGGGAGTTTTAATCAACTTAAGGCAAACTCGCGTCGGCGCCCATATTACTTTTGCCCAATCCTGATGAACCGTTTGGCATTCGAACAGATGCCAGCAACGAGTGAATAGTCTGTGTTCTAGTCCAGTACGGGAAAAAATGATGAAAACTTTCCCATCGCATATGCATTCTTTTTTTCTGTTTTGTCGTTTCGAAATTACTATGCATACTCCCTTTTTGTTATTATTGCATGTCACTTATTTCTGAAAGTTCCATCTTGGGGGATGGGGGGAAGTCGAAGATAGGGAGAGAGAGAAAGAACCCGCGATCGGCTTCTTTTGAGGTAACTTCCGTTTGATGACACACCCCATAGCCAGCCTAAGAGTAACAACAAGAGGTTCCGCGAGACGGCGAGAAGGTCTAAAATTCGCTCCCGGTGCTTCTATATAGATAAAGTAAAATCCATTTCCGGCGCCTCGGTAACATTCACTTCCGGCGAACCCGTATAAATAGTTAAGTGTTGGCCTGGGTAAGATTAGTATTTTGCCAAAGAGGACGCAACACAAAAGAATTTTTTTATCGCAGCCTCCCTATCCCCAAAAGCCCAAAGACAAGAAAATTAAATAAGAAGACATAAGACTAGGAACGAGAAGACTCCCACACTGCTGTATTCGACTTAGTTTCTCCACGGCTAAATACTCCCTAGATTCCTCATTTCTAGGCTAGCAGTGGTTGTTAGAAGACAGGTTGTATTCTCCTTCATAAGTTTAAGCAGGCCGAGTACTAATCAGCAAAGTGCAAACCCAACTGTTCCGTTGAAAAGCAATTGAGCTCGATGCTTCCCTTCCCCCCACCACCACTAAGCCATTCTCTCGGGTACAAAATCCTCGGGCGGCAGATCCACCCAGAATGGTAGTTTCCCTTTTGTCGGCCGTGTACATACGTTTGTGTGTACGTGCTCACGGCACCCGCCTGGAGCTGACATGTGTAAACCTTTTGCTCATTTAGTTGTTTTTTTTTTGTATTTCTATGTTGTATTCATTATTTTATTTTTGTTTGTACAGTAGTAAAGGTCATTTTTTTCATCCAGTTTGATATCCGCAAACTTGATTTAATTCGGCCAAGGAAAAATAGTCACTCTTTCTGGATTTAGTGCAACCCAGGATTAAAGTGCATCATTCAAGGCAAAGCTAATCGCAGTGTCCTGCGGGCTTGCCACGTTCCCTTCCGAGTCAAAGGAAGCAAGCAGAGGCAGGAAATCTAACCTGACCTACGACACCTGGGACTAACAAAGTTTGACCTAAGACATTTCATAATTATAAAATAGAAAAGAAAAAAAAGTTAAAAAAAAAAAACGTAAGTGATTCAATAAAGAGATCAGTTGTCTCGGCAATATTCTTCATTGCGTACAAAATATGTGATCCTAAATTCCTCGATATTGAAATTCATAATATTTAAGAACATCTTTTATTACCCTTTATATCCTCAATTTTTCATTGATGAGGCGCATTTACAAGCCCCCAAATTATTTTATTGTAACTTAAAAATTATGAATAATGTAATTATTCCTGCCCGCTTTAGTACATAGGAATGAACCTCAAACTAGTGCATTGTTTTTAACATAAAAAAAGAGGATGGAAAAAAAACTACTAGGGCTTATCAAAGTCATCCCATGGTATAATCTGCATCTATTAGATCGAATTATCATCCATCAACCAGTAGACTCGTTATATTTTTATAATACAAGACTCCAAGCATGTAAGTACTACAAAAAACAACATGGCTATAATACATATATAAATACATACATATAAGGCTACAAAATCAGGCTCTTTACATATGTTCTTTCCTTATATACCGGGTGCCTAAGGTATTTGAGGGCATATGTTATTTTTACCATAGCAGAATATTATTTGACTTTATATTTTCTATATTTCAGAATTATCAATGGAACACCCTATGCTTACACAAGAAATTAAGAGGCACGCAGTTATCGGGGCTATAAAGGCTGAACATAGCAATTTTGAAATAGCACAGTTTTTAGAAGTCGCTGGATCCTTCAGCTACAAAGTTTGCATGGAGTTAGAGGCCGAAGATGGTTAAGTCATGGAACGACAATGTACGCAACGGAAGACTTTATGTTTTTCAACAAGACTCGGCACCATCACACAAGGCTCAACAACGCTGGAATGGATGGCGGAAAATTTTCATCATCGCATAACCCCTAACATTTGCCCTCCTAGCTCCCCAGATCTCAATCCATTAGACTACTATGCATGTAACGTAGCTAAGAAAGAGGTTAATGAGCACCCTCATAACACTAAAGAATCCCTAAAAGCCTCCATAGTCAGAGTAATGTCCAATATGAACAAGAACCACTTGATCCTACCATGTAGGCGATTTAGACATCGCATAGAAGCCGTTATCGAAACTGAAGGAGACTTTATTGAATAAAATTACAAAACGTTCTTTATTCTTATCTTCATTACTTTTTCAGCAAAAAAGACATTATTATCTGTTTCTAAAAGTCATTTTTGTGTTAGTAGAAATTTGTCCTCAAATACCTTACGCGCCCTGTATATGATTAGCTTTTTGTTGAATGATGTTAAACTAGAGCTATTTACAACATCCCCATGCATTGCATTCTAACAATCCACGATTCTATGACAGAAATATTTCCTCAAATCCAACCTGCATCGGGATTTTAAAAATGTCCGAACAGTCATCCTTTGTCCTATCACGAGGATTCAGCACTATGTGGGGACCCTGCCTGAATACAATATTCTAAATATTCTAGGTGTGGTCTAACATGCAAGTTATATATTTTGGAGAATAACTTCCTTACTTTTATAACTAAAATTTCTATTGATAAAACTTAAACCTTTATTTGCCTTATTTCTACCCTCTAAACACTGCTTGGAGAACCTCAATAACCGATCTTATTACTACTCTTAAATCCTTCTTATCTTCAATGGAGTCCAACCAGCAACTTTGCATTTCATAACTAAATTCCACATTATAGTTGCTCATGTAAAAACTTCACATTTTTCGAAGTTGAATCTCATCTGTCAATTGTGTACCCAAGCAACTAGTCTATTTAAATCACTTTGAATTATGAAATATCCCTGTATTTATCCCCACATTGGCTGCTAACTTCGTATCAGCAGCAAACATTGACACTTTGCTTTTAATACCCACCTCTAGGTCGTTGATGTAGACCAAGAATAATAATTGGCTCTAAACAGGTCCCCGAGGTACCCCACTAATAACATCCATCCAATGCGATTTCTCTCTAGTGAGTGCTGCCCTCTGCTTTCTATTCTTCAGCCACTCAAGCACCCAATTTAAAACATTACCAGAAACTCGATACATTATCAATTTATATACTAGTTTCTTGTGAGAGACCTTACCAAAAACATTACAAACTCTACCTCAAACGTACTAATAGGCCTTGGAAATTTATAATATTAAAGTAGTCCTTAGCTTAAAAAATTATATTTAAAATAAACTAATATAAAATACCACCCCCTCTAATAAATTGAATGTGTATAAAATTCAAAGTTAAAATTCCGTTGAAATGTACATTGGGCAAACTGGACGTACCCTATCTCAGAGAGTTTACGAACACAACAAATATTCTGTACACGCACAAAACGCGTCTAATGCTCTATTTAAACACGTGAGTTCCGCTAATAAAAGCATCGCTTGGGGAAAAACAGAATTTATTTATAGCACGAATGAGTGGCTCAAGCGACAGGTAGTTGAGCTGCTTTAATCGATTCCTTCCTAATTTTTAATCTCTCGAAAGGGAACTTCCGGTTGGTCCAGATTAGCAGATCGATTATAACTAGGCAACAAATTTTTACTTTTTGTTTGTTACAGACATGTGAATAAGTGTTTCTAATTTGTTAGAGGGCGCTGAATCCGAATTTGAAAACCAAAATTCTCTATCACGTCTAGATTTTGTGTAATGACCGTCCCCCTCCCCTCTGTCTTTTCGCTATTTGTTCCGATTAATAAATAAAAAAAATAGTTTTATAGTTTTATTTTGTAATTTTGTAATTTTTAAGCAAAAATATTTTAAACGTGGGAGACCTTCCTTCTTTATTCTGGCTTAGGACAGACAGTGTACATCACTGGTGAAGTTAATCCGCGCCTCTCTCCCTCCCATGTTATTAAGATTTTATTGTATTGATTAAGTTTGTTATGCACTTAAAGTTTAAATAAACTTTGCTGTAGCCTTCTCGTTTTTCCTTTGTGAGACATCAAAGATTGTTTTTTTAAAGGCCAGCAATAATCCCCCATCATATTTGGATAAAATTTTCCTTGGTACCTCGTCTCCATAACCAAAATTTGTTGATGAAAACGTTTACCATGTTCATCACTGTCGTAGAATGACCCTTGGCTTTGATCACTCTACGCTTTGACACCCTTTTAGTAGCGGTATGCTTTAAGGGCGTGAGTTACTTCTATGATGAAGTAGGCTTTGTTCTAAGAGTGCTATTTTAGTGGTTTAGTCCTTAAGGAAGAGCTATTTTTAAACACATAAGGATAAGAGGAAACACCAGAATCTACCAAAAATAAACATGTATTTTAAATTAAATATTACAAACCAACAGTAAAATCATTTCTATATTTGGCCTCAAAGATTTTTCAATGACAAAACATATACAAGTAGGCTTCCAATAAACAAACCAATTGCCAATTAGTATTTTTATCACGACCCTATTTGTTTAGCATAAAACATTAAATTAATGTACTGTCATCTACAAACACATATGACCTAGGTTCAAGAATAATGGTTTCTACTCTCCTTTAAAACGTGGGACGTACTAAACTTCTACTATCGCAATAGAGATATAAATGTTATTGTTAACTTACAGGTAGGTATTAGGGATTGCTGGATGTCGCTGGAGGACTTATCTCTCGCTTTGAAGTGGTGTGGCCGCTGGTTGGAATTTTCGAGGAGGGATTGCTTGTCGCCTGTGCCGGGGGATGATTCTTCAACGTAATTAAAGAACGGGAGCTCGTTGGGGCAGGGTTCTTCTCCTCTCACTCTTACGGTGCTTGAGATGTGAGAATCACTCGAGGGTGAGCGGCTTTGCTTTTCTTCAGTCGGGCTTCTTTGCAGACGGAAAAGGCTTCTTCGGTATGGCACCGATATAAAACTTGACTAATTAGGTTAATACGGCCCTGAAAGGGAGGATCGATTTTCTCAATCTGATCCTATCGTTTCTCACGAAAATAGTCTTGTATGGCTGAAGGATCGATCTTTACGAACTAATCTTTCTTCTGGCGAATCGACTTCTAATAATCTTCTTGTCTAGCCGATGGATCGATCTTCACGAACTAATCCACCTCTAACGTATCGACTTCTGATAATCTTCTTCTCTTTCTTTGCGGGGCTTATATATAGGCGGATTGCCGCCCCATATAAAGGGGGAAGTGACCAGGCCACAGATGCAAAAGGGGGGGGGGGAGCGAATGGAGAGTTAGCATCTGGGGAGAGTGAGAATTCCTGAGGTGGCACTGGGGTGCCCAAGTCAGCTCGCAAATTATAGGCTCGCAACCGCACCGCTACTTGGCGTGCCTTCTGACTGACTCGCACCGTTTTTTTTCCTAACCACGGGTTTATGGGTCTCGTAGTTAATACGATCGTTAGAGCGTCGTTTAAGGACCTTAGGTGGTCGCCTTCAAACATATGTTAGCTCCAACTGCCCACAGCGGTGAGGAGATCACACATGGTAAGCATTTTCGCCGGCTACCTTTCCCACGCTTCTCCTCATTAAGGGAGGGGGGCTTGAATGTACCTATACTCCTCCAGGAGGCTTAATGTAGCCATTTCTTAACATTTACCTCCATTCTTAAGAAAATACCGGGAGGGGGGGTTCCAATCCGACGCTTACAATAATATACATGGGTAACTTACGGAACATTATATTATACAATAAATTCTAGTTCACTCGGGAATGCCTCGATAACATTTCACCTGACCTTACATTAATTCCTATATTACTGTGCCAACTTAGGATTTTCTTACCTACCACTCGGGTTACTCGCCCCTACTTACTTACAATTCTACTGATTTACACTTAACTTTGCTATAATACAATAGTTGGGCTGCTCCTTAATCGTCGACAGGGTTCCGACTTAACGAGTCGGCCATACAATTGTTGGACCCTTTTATATAGTGAATGGAGTACTGGTACTCCATCAAGAGTAAACTCCATCTCAGGAGTCTTCCATTCTTACACTTATTTTTACCTAAGTATAACAACGGTTTATGGTCGCATTCCAACTTAAACTCGCGCCCTATTAGATAATATTTGAATTTACCTATGGACCATATTATGGCCAAAGCTTCGATTTCGATAGTAGCGTAGGCTTTTTCTCTACTCAACAGTTGCCTACTGACATAAGCTATGGGATAGGCTGTTTCGTCATCTTCGTATTGAAGCAATACTCCGCCTAACCCGTCCCGACTAGCGTCCGTGCGAAGGCCGAAGATCTTGTTGGGATTTGGTAAGCGAAGAATGGGCGCAGTTACGAGTTTTCCTTTTAGAACCTCCAACTGAGTTATTGCATGGGGGTTCCACGTGACAGGGTCTGACGCTGTCTTTTTTAACAAATCATTCAGTGGGGCCGCAATGAAAGCGAAGTGTGGTACAAAACGCCTATAGAACGAGGCCGCTCCCATAAACGATCGGAGTTGTTTCTTTGTTTTCGGCCGGGGCATCTTGACTATGGCGTCCACTTTTTCTTGCTGGGTAGTCAAGTGTTTTTGTCCTATTTTGAATCCCAGGTAGTCAATGGATTCGTAGGCAAAATAACACTTGGTCGGCCCGGCGGTTAGACCTTGCTCCTTCAATTTCTCCAGCAATGAGCGTAGGGCGTGTAAGTGTGACTCTCATGTACGGGTAGCTACGTACACGTTGTCGAAGTAAAACGACACGTCGCTTAGTCCAGCGATAATTCGCCTCATCATCCTATTATAATTGCTACCGGCTGTAAGTAGTCCGAAGGGTAGCCTGGTAAACTGTAACAGACCTCTCTCGGTCGCAAAAGCCGTCAGTTTTTTGGACTCCTTAGCGAGAGGTATTTGATAGTACGCTTTACATAAATCCAATTAGGTGATGAATTTAGCGTCTTCAAATAAATGGAGATTTTGATCTATTAGTGGGATGGGCTCGGCGTCGAAAACGGTCACTGAATTCAATTTTCGGAAGTCCACGCACATCCGAAATGATTGATCAGGTTTCTTAACCATTATTATGGGGGAGCAATAATCGGACTCCGATGGCTCTAAAATTCCCAATTTTAGTAAATTCCGGACTTCCTTATTGAAGGCTTCTCGTAGGTGGATTGGTAAAGGATATGGTTTGCTCCGAACCACTGAATTAGTTTTTAGTTTTATTTCATGGATAAAATCCTTGGCACATCCGGGGTTTTCAGAAATGACTTCTGGGAATTCCATGAGCAAGTTCAACATTTCCGCTTTTTGTTGAATTTCTAAGTGGGGATTTATCTTTAAATCCACCCGAGGGTCTTCCGGGGTAGGTGAGAGCGAGGGAAGTTCGTATTCCTCGTCTTGTTCCACACACACGTTGTGTATGACTTGCAGGGGCGTACCCGGGTAAACGGCATCCATCGGTTCTTTTTCGTCTAGAAGGGTAATATTCTTTATGAACGCGCGGCGGTGATATTTTTTTAGCATGTTTATGTGATAGGTTATTCGCCCTGTTGGGGTATCTATCAAGTAATCGACTGGACCCCGTGCCTCGATTACTTCAAACGGTCCCTTCCACTGGGCCCATAACTTATTATTTTCGGTCGGGAGTAATAATAAGACTTCATCTCCTGCCTTTAATTTTCGAGCCTTTGCTTTCATATCGAAATAGTCCCGGTATTTGGCTAAATTTTTCTCGGCGTTCTCTCGAGCTAAGCCAGAGCAGTATTCTAGGCGCTCGCGCATATCCATCACGTAGGCGTAAGACGATTTGATTTCTTGCTCGAGCTTCGCGTTGGAAAATAATTCCTTAAGAATACTCATAGGACCTCGCACATTTCTCCCGTATAATAGCTCAAAGGGCGAGAATCCCAACGTCCGATGAGGTATTTCTCGGCAGGCGAAAAGGGCAGCAGGCAGGTATCTGTGCCACTGTGTAGGGTTGTTTTGACACAACTTCTTCAATATATTTTTGAGAGTCCCGTTTAATTTCTCGCAGATTCCGTAGCGGCTGGATGAAATGGACTCGTAAAAATTGGCTTGACTAACAGAAGTTTGTTAAAATACTCCATCAATTCTGAGGTGAATTGGCGCCCTCTATCAGATAGAATTTCTTTAGGCAGGCCTACTCGTGCAAAAATTGAAATTAATGCTTCCGCGCAGGAAATAGTGTCAATCTTCCGTAGGGCCACGGCATCTGGGAACCGGGTGGCACAATCCACTAGGGTGAGGATGTAGGAGTGTCCTCCACTTGAAGGGGGGTGAATTGGTCCCACCAAATCAATTGCCACTCGAAAGAATGGTTCGGTTATAACGGGCACCTTTTGTAAGGGAGCGGGAGGTACCCGTCCTCTGGAGGGATCCTTCTGACACACGTCGCATGATCGGCAATAGGCCACAATTTCCCTGGCGGCCTGGGGCCAATAAAAGTGTCGGAATATCTGCTGCGCCGTTTTGTTGTGCCCAAAGTGTCTGGCTAATATTCCATCATGCGCGGTATTCAAAATTCTTTGCGTGTATTCTTGAGGTACACACAGTGCTTTCTTGCTCTCCTGATCCTCCTCGCTGATAGTACGGTAGAGAAGTGAGTCTTCTACGATATACTGGATAGGCTTCTTTCCTTTCACTTGGAGAATTTCACCTTTAATAGCTTTCTCCCATAGAGGTTTAAGAGTGGGGCATTCCTTCTGAGCACTGGCGAAGGAAGTCAATTTGAACCCATTGTCTTCGAGGGTAATCCTCGGGGTCAACTTAGCAGGTTGCTCTTTCCTCTGGGCTTCTTGTGCCCGGGTGACTACTTGTTGGGCCACTTCTTGCTGGGGAATTAGGGGGTTTTGTCCGATTAGTACTGCGCAGAACTTAATCGGGGCTACTACCACGTCCGTCCAACCGGTGAAATATCTGCATTGTATATGACATCTCACGATGGGGAATCGATTGTCGCGTCCTAAAAAGTCGTGGACGATTGCGAATTTCTTATGGGCAGGGTTTACTGGGGGCAGCAACTTGTCGGATACCACTATGCACGTGCATCCGGTGTCTCTGACTAAAGTGGATACTCGGCACCCATTAACAGTGCCCTCTTCAAATTGTAGGCCGCCTGGCGAACTTTTGTTGAATAGAAAGTTTACCTGTTGCTGGGGCCCTTCGGATGTTGGCGCGGGGAAGTAGGACGAATCAGCTTGTCCTGCTGGGATCGCGGCAGTCAGGTTTTGCACCTGTTGTCTCGAGGTCTCCCTTAGTCGGGAGTTCTGTGGGCACTGGAAACTCAGGTGACCTATTATCCCGCAGGTATAACAAGTGACGGGCTTCCTGGAATACGTGCTGGTATTAGGGTATGATCCTTGTGGAATCCTAACTTCTTTTTGATTTTTTTCTCCTCCAAAATTTGGTTTATAAGTTCCTTTTGCGGCTGAGAACTTAAAGGGCTTCTTCTGTAAAGGCCTGGGTGGCGGCCCATTTTTCTTTGGGGAGGGAGCCTTCTCTTTCTTGTACTCCCTAGGATATAACCGATGATTTACCGCGTGGAGGTCAGCCTCGTCCAGACACTCGTTGAAGGTAGAAGCTTTTCGGTCCTTAACGAATGCACGAATTTCCTGGGGTAATGTACTTAGTAACTGATCTCTAAGGCTGAAGTCGACGACCGCAGCGACTTCGTTCTCTACCCCTTCTCACTCCATCCAAAACTGTAGGCTTCGACGAAGCTCAAAGCCAAAATGTTTGTATGTTTGTCCAGGTCTTATACGAAAATGCCTGAACTTCATCCTATATTCTTCCGGGTTAAGGTTTGTTGCTGAGAGAAGTTCGGCTTTGAGAGTGGAATAGTTCACAGTCGCTTCTGAGGGTAAAGATACGAATATCTCTCTCATCCTACGATTGAGTAGCGGTAACAGTCTGGCGACCCCATCTTCTTCTAGGTCCCAATTATTGACTTCAAATATTTTCTCAAAATGGGAGAGATATGAGCATAAATCTTCTTCGTCCTTGTACTCCGGGAGTTTCATGCTGGCCGCTGGTGACACTCCTGTTCTAGATGACACTGACTGCACCTCTAACTGGTCTTTACTAAGAGCTCTTTCGTGGGCCCTTATCTTCTCTCTTTTATCAGCTTCCATTTTCGTCTTTCCTTTTCTTTCATCAGCTTCCATTTTCGTCTTTTCTGCTTCCATTTTCATCTTTTCTCTTCTTTCTTCTCTTTCGTTTCTCTCTTTCTCCTGAATAAACGAACTCAAATTGGTTCCTTCCAGTCCGAGGCTTTGACCTTGCTTCAGATAAAGGTCAAACAATGCCATCGCGCTTATGTCAGTCATCTACCTTGTTTTTAATCAAGCCTTACCTATTCCACCACCGAAACTTACCACTTGGCCTAACAATTACCTTTAGATGGTATCCCCCTCTAACTTTACCAATTTCCCACTCGTCAAATATTCTATTATTCCTGGTGTTCCTTTTATGTGTTAGCTCTTCCTTAAATAGACACTGCTGGGTTCTTTCTAATATAAAACCTCTAGACCTGACACCACTTTTATAATATGTCGTAGAATGACCCTTGGCTTTGATCTCTCTACGCTTTGACACCCTTTTAGTAGCGGTATGCTTTAAGGGGCGTGAGTTACTTCTATGATTAAGTAGGCTTTGTTCTAAGAGTGCTATTTTAGTGGTTTAGTCCTTAAGGAAGAGCTATTTTTAAACACATAAGGATAAGAGGAAACACCAGAATCTACTAAAAATAAACATGTATTTTAAATTAAATATTACAAACCAACAGTAAAAGCATTTCTATATTTGGCCTCAAAGATTTTTCAATGACAAAACATAAACAAGTAGGCTTCCAATAAACAAACCAATTGCCAATTAGTATTTTTATCACGACCCTATTTGTTTAGCATAAAACATTAAATTAATGTACTGTCATCTACAAACACATATGACCTAGGTTCAAGAATAATGGTTTCTACTCTCCTTTAAAACGTGGGACGTACTAAACTTCTACTATCGCAATAGAGATATAAATGTTATTGTTAACTTACAGGTAGGTATTAGGGATTGCCGGATGTCGCTGGAGGACTTATCTCTCTCTTTGAAGTGATGTGGCCGCTGGTTGAAATTTTCGAGGAGGGATTGCTTGTCGCCTGTGCCGGGGGATGATTCTTCAACTTAATTAAAGAACGGGAGCTCGTTGGGGCAGGGTTCTTCTCCTCTCACTCTTACGGTGCTTGATATGTGAGAATCACTCGAGGGTGAGCGGCTTTGCTTTTCTTCAGTCGGGCTTCTTTGCAGACGGAAAAGGCTTCTTCGGTATGGCACTGATATAAAACTTGACTAATTAGGTTAATACGGCCCTGAAAGGGGGGATCGATGTTCTCAATCTGATCCTATCGTTTCTCACGGAAATAGTCTTGTATGGCTGAAGGATCGATCTTTACGAACTAATCTTTCTTCTGGCGAATCGACTTCTAATAATCTTCTTGTCTAGCCGATGGATCGATCTTCACGAACTAATCCACCTCTAACGTATCGACTTCTGATAATCTTCTTCTCTTTCTTTGCGGGGCTTATATATAGGCGGATTGCCGCCCCATATAAAGGGGGAAGTGACCAGGCCACAGATGCAAAAGGGAGGGGGGAGCGAATGGAGAGTTAGCATCTGGGGAGAGCGAGGATTCCTGAGGTGGCACTGGGGTGCCCAAGTCAGCTCGCAAATTATAGGCTCGCAACCGCACCTCTACTTGGCGTGCCTTCTGACTCGCACTGTTTTTTTTCCTAACCACGGGTTTATGGGTCTCGTAGGTAATACGATCGTTAGAGCGTCGTTTAAGGACCTTAGGTGGTCGCCTTCAAACATATGTTAGCTCCAACTGCCCACAGCGGCGAGGAGATCACACATGGTAAGCATTTTCGCCGGCTACCTTTCCCACGCTTCTCCTCATGAAGGGAGGGGGGCTTGAATGTACCTATACTCCTTCAGGAGGCTTAATGTAGCCATTTCTCCACAATCACTAACCGCTTCCAGGTTTTCAGAAAAAAAAGCAGGATGAGAATGCAAAAAAATGCATTTTAAGTGACTTTCTACATCCTATCTTTTCATAGACTTCCAGCATATTGTTTACTATTTCTCGGTAATTTGGAGATTTAAAATTGCCGAAAAAGTTTTCAGTGACTTCCATAAAGGATGTCCATGCTTTGCGTTCCTTTTCATTAAGACACAAGGTGAAGGAATCATCAGAAACAAATCTGCGAATTTGTGGTCCAGTGAAAACTCCAGCTTCTATTTTTGCATCAGTTAATAAACGTTTTAATTTGTTTTTCAATATTGAAAGCCTTCATTTCTTTGATCCATACTCTTTACAAAATTTTTGATTAACCCTAATTTAATGTGAAGAGGTGGAAGATGAACTTTTGGGGGATCTCCTAGAGCATCATGCTTAACATTATGTTTACCAACAATGTGTTCTTCAATGGCTGACCATTCTCGCTTTTTATACTGATTTTTATCATCTCTGCTATCCCATCGACATAAAAAGCACATGTACTTTGTGTATCCCAACTGCAACCAAAGAAGAAGTTATACAACTTTCAAATCACAACAGATGCTCCAGTTATGCTCTTTCTACTCAATAAGTTTAGCAATAGTTGCATTGATGAATATGTTTCTTGAAGACCTGTAGCGTGGGCTACAGGAATTGCAGCTTTTTCATTCCCATTGTGCAGCAGAACAGCTTTAAGACTTACCTTACTAGAGTCAATGAAAAGTCTCCACTCATTAGGATCATAGTCACAGCCGATTTCCTGCACCAAGTCATTAATATTGTTGCAGTAACATACAGTATTTTCTTGTGAATAAAATTTTGATAACTTCTGGTGACGATCTCGAAAGAAAGATACCCTGACATATGGAAGTAGAAGATTTCTTTCTTGTAATCTGGAGGCAAGTAACTTTTGTTTACTCAGATCAAATTCTCTAAAAATCAATGTAGAATCACTATCTGAACTAAAATATTCACTTATTGTAGTAGGTGGCTTTGGTACTGGAGTAGATTCATCATGTGGTGCCGGTTTCAACCTGATGGGAAATTTGGATAAACAATTTTAGATTTGTTTTTCTTTGAAAATCCAGCCACATTTTTTAGGCAGAAATAACAATCATCAAAGTGATTTGAGGGCTCACAACATATCATGGGAACAGCAAATGGCATTGCCTTCCTCTTCCTATTTAACCAAGCTGTCGACATTGTGTTACACTGCGTTTAACAAATATGAGAGGGCCAATCTTTAGCGTGGTTCCCTACTTTGCATCCAAAATAGTATCTGTAGGCTTGCTTCATCGTTACTGCTGTTTTTATCTTTCTCCGTTGTGCCACTGATGTGAATTTCCACAAACATAACGAAATATGTTGGGGTTGTTTCCACATCCGCGTCTAGAACTTTAGGCCATGACAAAATTTCAAATACTAACTTGAGCAAGCAAACGATACACACTGTGACATCCTTATCATAAGTTTCTTATCGGAGCAAACTTTTAATAAACGCAAATTCTAAAGAAAAATTTGTAATCAACGCCTAAATATCATCTAGAATCACCTATTTTCTGCTCTGTAATAAAATGTCTGTTTCCTAGTGTTATATTATCATTTCCTTTATAGAAATCCCCTAAGTTTTAGGGGGACACTCCGTTTTTATAAGTATTTCATCCGTGTTTTTACATGGTTTTGCAAAAGTTCTGTTACTCTTTTTTTTAACCTTTCGAAAGGTTAAACAAACTTAAACTTTTCCAGCACATTGTCACTAACATGTCCTTTCCATTCTGTCGAGATGGAATTGAAAAGAATCGATATCTCTGCTCTCCTGCGCGTGGGCCACAACTGGTCTGCCATCGCCAAGCGGCTCAACGTGAGCCGGATGACCGTTTATATAGAGTCGCAGAGAAGCTCGTGAACGGGAAAGACCTTAAAGATCGACCTCGTTCGGGCAGACTTCAATCGTTTGACTGACGAGAAAGGCTTCGAAAGTGCTCCGAAGCTCTTAATGACTGCGCTCGCGAAAAAGAAGTGCATCACGGTGGCCACGGTCGCCGGGTCTGTCAAAAAGGAAGGCGGCATGAGCTTGCTTAAGGTGCGAGGAAAGGTCTCGGCTTACCGACTGGATGTAAAAATAACGTGGAAAGCGCCTCCATTGCCTCCTTAACGACTTGAAGAGTCATGGCAATCGAATTCTCTTTTTTTTATGAAAAAACCTTCAGGGTCGATCCGGTTATCAAGAAGCAGAACGACCGCTAGCTAAACTTCGGCCAGGACGTCTCCGAGGTCCGCTACGTGGCTACGATCAAGCACCGAACTTCCGTGATGATGCTCGATGTCGTGGCTTAAATGGCAAGAAGATGCCGCCATAGTGGCTCGCAGCCGGTTAAAGGCTCACCGAGGCCGCTTTCGGGACATCTTGGCCACGAAAGTCCTGCCTGAATCGCATGCTCGCCGCCGAGAACGGCCACATTGATTGATATGTCAAATTAAACACATATTAATATGTTAAAACAATAAAAACATGTTAACTGTATCAAAACTATCACTGTGTCCTTTGTTGAGAGCGTCGTAATGAGTGTAACAGGACCTTTGCAATGCCCTGTGTGGGGGAATCCGACGTGGAATTTCTTGTCCAGCACGGAACTTCCATGCGCTGTAGAAGGTTCTGTTAGGCTTAAATTGGTAAGCCTACCCCCCCCCCCCTCCTCCTCCACAAGGTGTAGCCTCGAACCGCGTCCACCACGGTCCACCTTTACACGGGTTAGAATAACATTCAAGAGTAGAGCTGTTTCCCACTAACCCCCCCTCCCCCCGAGGGGAGAGCCTTAGACATATATAGGGCTCGTTTCCCATGAGGCCGACACAGAGTTGAGAAATTTCCCGGACCCAAGAAGATTCCCCTAGTTCCAAGTCAGGTGCTAACAACAAAGCAAAGTGACAGCTCAACTATTTGTGCATTGCAATTAGCCCCAGCCAGTAAGGTAATTCCATTTAACTATCGCTACCGAGCGATTTTTCTGACTTCACTCATCAACTCCTGTCAAAGCCCTTCTCGTTCGCCCCTTGTTTTTGGGTGGCCAAAATACTTTCCCCTGGACCAGACCTTAAACCCCCCCCCTTTTTTTGGAGAACCGTCATCACTTTCAAAAACACGCTCAGAAGCTCCGAGTGGCCTCGCCTCACGTGCAGAAGACATCCGTGAAGCCTTACTTCGACGTCTCACACGGAATCCTTCGTAAGCCAGCCCCTCTCCCCCTTCAGTAACCCATTTGAGTTAATCTTCCTCATTTGAATAGTCTCCTCCCGTAATAAATTAATTTTTAATTTCATAGTCTGATGCCTAACTCTGCAATTCCCCTCCTCGTTTACCGATGTAATTTTGCCCATTAATTCTCTGATGTTATTTTTCCCATCAATTCTCTCATTTTTATGTAAATCAAATTATATTTTTGTAATGCCTCTTTAAATAACCTTGAGCTTTGCCATTGCCCAAAGTCCCGAAGGGTAGTCAAAGTCCCGAAGGCAGGACCTGCAACTATTAAATCGAGGAAACTCGATTTGAAAAGAGCAGACTTTGCAGGTCTTCGTGCTGGACTGACGGACGCAAGGCTAGAAGTGTGCGATGTTGTTGAAGACTCGTGGAACAGTTTCAAAAATTGGTTTAGGAGTCTTAAATCACGTTTCATCCCTTTAAAATGTCCCCGTCGGTCTTCTGTTCAACCAAAGTGGTTTAATCCAAAAATCGGCCAACTGCTTAGGGAGAAGAGAACTGTGTACCGGCAATCGAAGATCTCGGGCGACTTTGACGAATACCGGAGGCTAGCCCAGGAGAGTGAAGTCCAGCATAAGGGCGGCTAAGTGGTCTGAGGAACTCCGGATGGCGAGACTGTAAAGAGAATCCCAAGGAGTTTTTTTGGATATGTGAACAGCCGTAAACCAATCCGTCGAACGATTGGCCCTTTGAGAAATGAGAAGGGGGCATTAAAGAATTCAGATTCAGAAAATGCTAACCTCCTCAACGACTACTTCTCTTTAGTGTTTACTGAAGAGTGTGGTCCCATCCCCCAGCCAATGGATTCCTACTCGGGGAAAAAGCTGAAGGATAAGGACTTCACTGAAGGGGAAATAAAAAAAAGAAGATCAGTGACCTAATGACGAATAAGTCACCTGGTCCGGATGGGTTTCTACCTGAAGTGTTAAAAGAAATGCGCGATCAAGTGTCACGACACCTGAGCGCAATCTTCAACATGTCAATCCGGACCGAATGCGTTCCCCGAGACTGGCGTGAAGCAGAGGTGACTCCTATCTTCAAGAAAAGAGACCGTAGCCAACCGTCAAACTACCGACCTACCAGTCTGACTTCGATAGTCGGTAAACTCATGGAAAGCATAATGGTGGACAAAATACGTCGTATTTAGAATCAAACCTGCTACTAAGGAGTTCCCAGCACGGCTTGCGAAGGCAACGGTCATGCCTGACGAACCTTATGGAATTCTTCCACTTCGTGTTCAGTGAGCACGATCGGGACAAGGCGGTGGATGTGGTCTATTTAGACTTCCAGAAAGCCTTTGATAAGGTACCACCCCGCCGCCTTCTCCGGATAGTGCGAGCGCTGGGCATAGACGGAAAAGTAGCCGGCTGGATCGAGAACTGGCTAAGTAGAGACGGCAACGGGTAGTGGTAAATGGACAGGCTTCTGAGTGGGTGCCCGTTACTAGCGGCGTGCCTCAAGGTTCTGTCATGGGACCACTACTATTCATCATCTACGTCAGCGACATGGACGGTGATATGGTTGCCAAGATTTCCAAATTTGCCGACGATACCAAGCTTGGTATGAACGTTGCAAAGGATGGAAATACTGCCCGCCTGCAGGAAGATCTTAGGAAGATTGGGGAGTGGTCGGACACGTAGGCAAATGCCTTTTAACGTGAACAAATGCAAAGTGATGCATATCGGCCACAGAAATTCCCAATCTCAGTATATCCTTAAGGGCACTGCTCTTGAATTCGGTGACACTGAGAAGGACTTGGGTGTAACTATTACTAGCGACCTCAAGTTCTCGAAACAGTGCATCGAGGCAGAGAAGAAAGCCCAAAGGATGTTAGGCTACATAAAGCGCCAGTTTGAATACCGTAACAAGGAGATAGTACTTTGTCTGTACAACTCCCTCGTTTGGTCGCACCTGGAGTATGCCGTGCAATTTTGGAGTCTTTCGTTTCGAAAGGATTTCGCAAGGTTGGAACGCGTACAATCCAGGGCAACCAAGCTGATTCCCTCTATCCGTCATAAAAGTTATGAGGATAGACTAAGGGAATTAGATCTGTTCTCGCTGGAAACCCGTAGACTGCGTGGTCAGCTCATCGAAGTTTTCAAAATACTTCGAGGGTTCGACAATGTTGACTACCGGGATATTTTCACGCTGAGTGAGAACAGAACGCGCAATCGCGGCTTCAAACTTGAACTGAAGCGTTACAACCGCAATCTGTGTGGAAATTTTTTCACCTACAGTATCTGTGGTAAGTGGAACGCACTTCCAGTGGAAGTTGTCAACAGTAAATCTGTTGACCAGTTCAAGTCAAGACTAGACAAGGTTTTGAAAAGTGGCCGCTTAGGTACGCAAAACAATTGAGCAGCCATGTGCCAGCTTGATTGCTAGTCCAAAGGTACCCTCTTTGAATGGACCTTAAGGTCTCCTAGGGTACTTTCTTTCCTTGTAACTCCTTGTAACACTCTTTCTCGCTATTCAGCCCGTCGAAACTCGTGGTGTGCCGTCCCTCTGTTGGTTTGCCTTTAAGTTATTGGTCCCTTCCCCATAGATATAATATGGTATTGATATAATATAATGTCATACCACGACACCCTGGGACTCTCGCTATCTAATGGGGGCTATTAATTTTTGTGGGTCATTTTCTTTCTCATTTTGTATTTAAGAAATCTTTTCAGTGTTTGTACAGCTGAAGAATATATCGAGATAGTCCGAAACTAGCCCAGCACCTGTGATAAAAGTCACCTCTTTTGGCTTCTTCGACATCAAATAGATTTTCACTTATCTTCCCTAACTTAACCAATTTACCATTAAACTCTAATAATATCAATTAGATCTGAACTCTTTTGACGTAAAATACTTAAATTTAAATTCCCTTGACATCAAGTATTTTGCTTCTGAATTCCTTTACAAAAATCATCCATCTGAGCTCCTTTAACATCAAACCATTCTTCCTGAACTTCCGCAATATTAAAAATATCTTCTTTACCGAGTAAAGTAAAAAAATCTGAGATTATTTGTGTCAATAAGTTGTTTGGGGCGTCGATACAAAGATCGAATTAAAAGCCGCCTTTTCAAATGAAACACCAAAGATCCCGAATTTTAGAAAGACAAATTTCGATGCGTTTCGTATTAAAATGAGGCAGATCGACCGGATGAAACTCTTCACTACTTAGTAACAGTATCGCTGCGACGCTCAAATTTATTTAACAATATTTATTTTGTACGATAAAGAATACGTTTAAAAAAGGGAAGTGCCCGTCCCTCACTCGAAATAGAAGCCTGCCATGGATCACTGTTAAGTTTGCTTTAATAGAAATAAACCACTACTACCACTTACTAAGAGTAAACGTCAACGTTGAAAACCACCCAAATTGCCTTAATTATAATCGGCGACGAGTAGAAACCAAAATGGCCGTACGAAGTTGATCTTTCTAAGACGTGTAAAGATAACCCCAAACAATTCAATGCGTCTGTAAATCATAGCAAATCGATTCAAGATTCGATCGGACCAATTCAAAATGACGAGGAAACACGAGTTATCGACACACGAAGTATTTCTCAAATCATAGATTGGAAATTTGATGAGGCGTTTAGGACTTCCCATTCCTTTTTCTCCCGATGTAATTGACTTCAATGAAATGAACACTTACAATTTTAATTGCACTCAAATCAAACTCTCAAAGTGTATAGAAACAAGGTTAACAGAACTAAGTCACGTGCTCTCAATCATTCTGACTTATGACCTTCAAAATTATCAACAAGTGGGACAATCCGACCCATAGTTACTTTTCTCTCAATAATTCTACGACTAACCTTGGGAGGATGTTGCCAATTATATCATTGGGAAGAGAATATAAAACAAAATAAGGGTTTCAAATTTTGTTGGAATCGCCAGAAGAGTTACGATGTTATTACAAAAAAACTCATTAGCAAGTAAAATGGGTACCATCCGAACGACCGACCTACGGACCGAACGTAGTAACTTATAGTGTTCCGTGCACGCGATACAAATGAAATTTTACAAATCTCCAGGGCCAGATAAAATTCATCTAAGGTATATTAAGGAGTTAAAGAAAGTAATCATAGCGCTACTCACAAGAATTTTTTACAAGCCTCTAAAAGATGGTATCGTTCCTTCGTACTTTAAGTTAGCAAGTATTAAATGAGGAGCAAAGAGTAATCCCACAAATGGACCAATTAACCTAACATTATTTGTGGGTAAATTTTTAAAGTCAATTGTTAGAAGCAGAATTGTAGATTATTTGGATAAACATAACCCAATTAAAAATAGCCGACACGGAGTGAGAAGACGTCGCTCGTGTTTAACGAATTTATTAGAACTTTTTCATGTAATGACAGAAAAATAAGATCTTCATGGTGTGGGGGAGCGTGGGTGTGTGTGTCTGTAAGGCTATTCTCCCACCCCCCTTTACAAATATCTTTCCCTACCCTTGTGTGAGTGTGTGGGTATAATTTGCCTTCCGATTTTTTTTATATTATAAATACGAATAATAACCGATTGTATTTTCTTTTCAGAGATATATTTATATAATTTTTTAAAATTAGGAGTATCCTAAAATTTATTTATCCAGCGCATTGGGATATTACCCTAGGCAAGATTGGTTCTTTGCGAAGTACTAATAGGCTCAACATTAATTTTAACAATGACGGATAGCAAAGTTCATCAAAAGATTTTTCTTTGGAAACGCTATACAAAATTTCTCTGCCTCTTTTTAGCATTGCATCATGTGTCTTCAAAGAGTGAAGCTTCAGCGGACTGTAAGAGGGATCCTCGAAGCGAGTGCTTCGCCCAGCCCAGCCCTGAAACGGAGGGCGTTACCTGCATTAGCTGACGAGCCTGTGCCCCTTCTTATTGGACAACTACTACTACCACCACCACCACCCCAGCGCACAAGTAATAGCCCTGTGCCCCTTCTCGTTCGGGTGTTGTTTTTTGTGTGTTGTTGTGTGGACCTTGTTTGGGTTGTTGAAATTTATTCTCTGCCCCTGTCATGTTATTTTTGTTTTCGGTTGTGAGAATTTCAATTTGTATAGAATATTTATTTTGAATGCGCACCGGTGTTTATTTATTTTGTTTGTAAATATAAACTGTAATTAAAACTGTATCTTTTTGTAAAGTAAAGGACTGTATATTAAATCGTATCAATTCCTCGGGGTTCTCAAGGTCCATAAATTCTAGGATAAGGTTGGAACGCGGATTTAGTATTGCTTTCGGCCCGCTACAATACGGCGAAATACATTATTTACCTTGATAATAAAAAGACTTTTGATTGGGTTCCAAATAAGATGCTTTTGGAAAAGCTCAGAGCACACGAACTAAGAGGAGGTTTATTACGGTGGATCGAAGACTGCCTTGTAAACTGTAGGTAGTGGTAAACAGAGCCGGATTAAGGGGTGGGCCCAAGGGGCCGGTGCCTTGGGCCACCCACCAAGAGGGGGCCTCCCACCAAAAATAAATTTTAATAGAAGTAAACAATTTATTTTTAACTCCTTAAGTGTTATTTTTTGGTATTATATATATGTTGATGATGTTTATAAGGTATTTTAGATTAACTGATAAGGATTTGTAGGGAATTTGGTGTTACTATGAGAGGTAGGTAGTGTCATAGACCTTATATCTGGGTTTAAACAGTGTTTTTATGTCAAATTGGTGGTGCCTATAGGTGTGAATGGACAACAGTAGCAGTTTATTAAGTTTATGCTCACATAGATAGACCTCATTTTGTTATTTCAGGGAGCTGTTTGCAGCGAGATGGAGAGAGCGCTCAAATAATTATTTGTGCATGACTAAAATAATATTTTTCTATTGTATGGTAATACTGAGGAACAGAATTAAATAATCTTTCAGCCTTCAATGTTTTTATGTCCATTTGGTTGTGCCTATAGGTGTGTATGGACCATGACCCAGGTGTGTATGGACTATGGGACAGGTGTGTATGAACCATGGCCCATGTGCTATGTACTGTACAAAATGTACCCCTTTTAATTCTTTAGTTTTTCAATGAATTAAAAGAATAAATCTTATATTACAACTATATCATAAGGTTAGGAAATGCCACAAGTTTCTTGCAGGTCAGTATATTTGATTTCCAACCAATTTCTGATTTTTTATGAATATTTTTCCACTAGTAGTACAACCCATAGCCCCTCTACCCTACTAGACAGCTAGATCTTGTGTAATTTTGAGTTCATCTTAATTTTTTTTTCAATTCTAAGCTCATTTCGTTATTTTCAGATTACCAGCATGGACAATCATGAAGGAGACAGACACAGGCATCGCATAAGAATTTGGGAGTCTGGGGCTTCAAAAAGACGTAAAGTAAAGGAAGCAACAATAAAATCAGCAGAAGAACTGGCAAAGATAAGAAAATTAGACCAGTTCTTCACTGTTCAACCAAGAAAAGTGACAGAAAGAAGTTATGACTTTGCAGAACCTGATCAACCTGAAAATGCTCCAGCTGATGATCCTGACAAAGAAAATGCAGAAGTAGTAACGGGTCCAATTGAAGAAAATATAGAAATGGAGGCTGATAGCGGCACATCTTATGTAGGAGTTGAAGTTGAGGGCCAACCAGGGGGCAATGCCATTGGACTTTGGCCATCCATTATTTCGGAGCAGATGCGAGAATACTGGCTGAAAAAGGGTGTATCAACAGTTCAGCACTGTGATGAAAGTTTGTTCTCTGCACACTCGATGCAGCAATCTAGAAAGGACCGCAATATTCGAGGGAATGTGCACGCTTGGACTCTTCTGTCGTCAAAACCATAATGGGGAGGTTATAACTAGGAACTGGTTATGCTTCTCTTCCTCTAATGGATGTGTTTACTGCTTCACGTGCAGATTGGTGTGCTTAAATACAGCAAAATCTGAGTCTTCTCAGCTTTCGTCTAATGGATTCTGTGATTGGAAACATTCACAAGAACGTCTACATAGTCATGAAGAGTCAACGGAACATCTGAAGTCTACGATTGCTTTCAATAGGAGTTGAAAAGCAATTGGGCGAATTGATACGGAGCTGACACTACAGGTCGAGCGTCTAGAGCATTATTGGAGATCAGTGTTGAAACGAGTAATTAGTGTTATTCAGTTTATTGCCGAGCGTGGCTTAGCATTTAGAGGGGAAAAGGAATTGGTTGGATCACCTAGAAATGGAAACTTTCTGGGTATTCTTGAACTCATCGCCCAGTACGACGACTTTATTGCACAGCATATCGAAACTCAAGCCAATAGCGGCAAGAGACACACAAACTATCTGTCATCTACAATAATGGAAGAACTTATCAGTGTAATGGGTGAACAAGTACTCGGAGAAAGATTTCTTGAGTTAAGAAATCAAAGTACTACTCAATCTCTTTGGACTCCACACCCGATGCAGCCCACATTGACCAAATGACCCTTGTACTAAGGTACATGGAGAAAGATGGCCCCATGGAACGCTTTGTAACATTCATGGAAAGCAAAGGCCATGTCGCTCAAGAGATGTTCAAAGTCTTGAGGGAATTTTTGAAGATGCATGACCTAGACCTGGGAAACTGCCGCGGACAAAGCTACGACAATGCATCTGCAATGAGTAGTAAGTACAATGGTCTACAAGCCAAAGTGAGAGAGAAGAACAGTTTTGCATCCTGGATTCCTTGTACAGCGCATTCTCTAAACTTGGTTAGTAAAAATGCTGTAGAATGCTAGTCGAGTGCTGTACATTTTTTTGCCTTCCTTAAAAAGCTGTTCGACTTCTTTACAATTTTAATGCATCGGCATCAACTTCTGGCTAAGGTTTTGAAACATAATGATTCATCATTGACTCTCAAACGTGTCACAACAACGCGTTGGTCCTGCAGAGCTGACGCAACGAAGGCACTTAAGCATGACTATCAGCAGATTAAGGATGTAGTGAAACAAGTTGCTGATGACATTGAAGAAAAAGGGTGTGTACGCGGTGAAGCAGAAAGACTGTTAATACAGATAAATCAGCTTGAAACAAGCATTTACACCACCTTCTGGAATGATATCCTGCAAAGAACAGATGCTACTAATAAAAGTCTACAACACGCAAAACTCCATCTAAATACTGCTGTGGCGTCACTGACCAGCTTGAAAAACTACGTCGCATCAAACCGTTACTCTTTCGACACTTATGAGAAGCAAGGCGAAGAGCTGTCTGGTTCAACAGACTATGTGCATACGAAAACTCGACACAAGCGCCGCAATGTATGTCTTAACCCATTGAATTATGGCCATGCGGAAGAAGTACAACTTAGCCCTTCTGAAAAATACAGAACAGAAACTTTCTTGCCTGTTATTGATCAATTTATCGCTTCTCTCGACCAACATCTGCAAGCATATAAACAGACATCAAGCAAATTTAGCTTTTTTAGACATTTGAAAGAACTGTCTTCAGACTAGCTTAAGGCCGAGGAGGGCAACTAGTCAGGTCTTATCCAGATGACTTGGACATTACATTTATTGATGAACTGTGTCAGTTTGTAACATTTGTCAATATCTTCACATAGGAGGAGCCAAAAGATATCAGCACTGAGCTTCCCCTATACAGACTTATCAGAGACAAGGGTGTGCAGGACACTTTCCCAAACATTGAGATAGCTCTACGGATATACCTTATCTTGATGGTATCAAACTGCAGTGGTGAGCGCTCCTTCTCAAAACTCAAATTAATTGAGAACCGATTACGGACATCCATGAAGCAGGAACGACTTGTAAATCTGGCTATCATGAGCATCGAGTCAGATATACTGCGTGAATTGAACTTCAGTGACATCATCGGCGACTTTGCAACACAAAAATAGAGAAAAGTGTCTGGACTGTAATAGTTATAACTCCATCTATTTTCTGATTTGAACAATGTTTACTTGTTTGTTGTTAGTTATACTATAATTTTTCATGAAAATTTAAATAATTGTAACTGAATTTCTGTGTGTAAATAAATTTGGTAAGAACAACTTGTGTTTATTTCATTTCGTGTGTATGCATTACATATTATAGCATTGGAAGAATAGTCCCCGTTCAGTATTTCCTAAGTAAAAGTGTCCTATTGATATATTAGGATTTAGGTTAATAGTCTGTGGTGCATGCAATAGGGCCCCTATTGCCCCCCGCCCTCCTGAAACAATCTTGGATCCACCACTGCCCAATAGCTAATAATGGGTCCCCCACCAAAATGAGCCCTGGGCCACCCACATCCTAAATACGGCCCTGGTGATAAATAATCGTCTGATAGGATAAACGTCAATAGTGGCGTATCTCAGGGGTCAGTCTTGGATTTGTTATTATTTGTTATCTTCGTAAGCGACTTAGAACTAGGACTACTAAGCAAGATTGACAAGTTTGCGGACGATACTAAACTAGGTCATATACCAAAACACGTCTCAGATCGAGAGGAAATACATCACAACCTAGATGAAATATATAGGATTTGTTGGTGAATTTTGATCTCAATAAGTGCAAAGTTATGCAAATTGGCTCTCGAAATGGAAACTTTGTTTATACATTAGGTGGTCATCGATTAGAAAATGTGTTAGAAGAACGTGATCTCGACGTATTAAGTTCAAACGACTTCAATTTCTCAAAGTACCACATCCAAATACTTTACCATGGAAATGGAACACTCGTTTTATTACGAGAAATTCCTAATATAAGAGTAAGGAAATAGTAGTCCCATTATTCAAATCACTCGTACCTCTACAGCGGGAATATGAAGCTCAGTTTTTGTCTCCTTATCTGCAAAAAAGCCATCAATGCATTGAAAAGAGTAAAGTGAAGGACAACAAATCTCATTTCTGATATAAGAGAAACCCCTATCAATAGTGACTTAAAGAATTGTAATTGCTTTCGCTTGAAGATAGGAAGCTTCGTAGCCAATTGATAAAAGTCTTCAAAATTGTGGATTGTTTCGATATTACAAACTTATGGCAGTCACCATCTATCTGGTGACTGCCTGCAAAGGCATAAGTCACTGAAATTATCTTATAGTCTAATGCCAGGCTAAATTTTGCCTTCCGTAAAGGATCACGCGATGGAAGGAGCGGAGGAAACCTTGGTTTTAGCTGAGGCTGTGTGTGATCATTTTGTGCTGCCAGTTTTACCAGTGGAGCATCTAGGGTTGGTAGAACTCACAGAAGTGTTGCGAATGGGCACGGAAGCGACCGTGCTCGTAGGCGTGGAGACGCCAGGAGAAGTGGAATTTTTTTTACCTTGAGGCGTAAGAGGTCCCAGTTAGCGCTGCGTGCGCAGGACGAAGTCCTTACCCTTATAAAAGGAGAGATGATGCGTAGCATGAACGGCCAGGAATTCCTTCTCCAGGAGATACGCGCTACATTGCTTCAAGAAAGTGGCAAGGGGGGATCTCCGCAATTGGGTAGCTTGACCATACACGATAAGGACTTGTGTATAGAAACTTATAAAGACCGGGTAAACCCGACTTTGCACATCTACATGAGCGATTCGTATGGCCGAATTGGTATGCTTTCACAAGATAGTGTTACGGACCAGCACACACCAAATGAGGGATCCTGTCACTATCGACCGTGGCAAAGAGAGTATGAATGGGTCTCGAGCCGCCCTCTTCCCCCCCTCCTTAACCCCTTCCTGTTTTTTCATCTCACGCTCGACCTTCACTGCTTCTTGGTTTGCTAGTTCTTTGAAAAGGTCAGTTGCATTTGCCAGAAGGCTCCCCTCTGAGAAACGGGCCACCTTCGTTTTCCTATCAGCCAATCTAGCAAATGCTCTCCTTTGATTGAGCATGTGGATTTTGGCCAACTTGTCACCATAAATGGAACAAATAACTAAAAAGCGTTTGAAGCCATCCTGCTCAAAAACGGCATGTGATCTCTGAATGAGGTGCCCAACGTAATTCAGACTCCACTCATCGCACCTGCGACTTTGGTCTTAGTCTGGGCCTCCGGCCCGTTGGCGCCTCAGAGCTAAATGTGCTGTTTTTTTCCTGATCACTTACCGAAACGGCAGCAGATCCATCCGTTCCCGGAGCGCCAGCGGAGGGAGAGCAATCTCTATTCATTTGTTATTTCTTACTCCTATGTTTTCTCTTCTTTGGAGAAGAGGGTGGGGAGTGGACCCGCTTCTCTCTTCACACGGAAGGGGCCCTAATGACATACGGATCAGCCTCGGCCAGATCTTTCTCCGAGATGGAGAAGATCTTGGCCGTCAAGGTGGCGCTAGGCTATGAGCGAATCCGTCCTCTTCTCTTGAGTCCTTGTGGTTTTGAATTGGCTGTGCCGCCTGGGAAGGGTTTTGCACAGGGGCGGACTCAACGTCGTTGTCTGGGACTAACTTCTCAGGTGCTTGCCCTGGCTGCGTTAAAGAATGGTGTTTACAACCTAGAACACCTAGCAGAAGTTACCCAGTAGCTGGTCCTTATCCCAAGGCGGCAACTCCTAACTGGACAGCCAGAAATGCAGAGTGACAAAGTGGATATCCTTAGACAGGACGACCAGGATCTAGAGATCTATTGTGACAGACCCAGAGACGGGACCCATAGACTTTTAGTTGGCCTGGCAACAAGGCATTAAAGCTCACCCGCCAAAAACAAAGCAACCGTATGCACAAAAGAACATCCACAGAGAGGTGTTCAGCCCAGTACACGAAGGAAAGCGGTTATTGGGGCAAAACCGATATTCCCATTATTCGCGTCCCAACGCCCAGGTACCTTCAAGGCCTGATTTCTTGAATCCTGCGGGCTTTAATGGGCGGTTGTTTATAGAGGTTCCAAAGCCTCTCTGCTGACACGGTATAATGTAGCTGGTCCTTAAGCCTAGACTATGGAATGAGGAGGAAGCGCCCCAATAATTCGCCCCAGAGCCGCCAGAGCTCATTTCAACCTATTAACTGGGTGTCCCTAATTTGCACTGTGTCCAGGGAGAACAGTTCCTCTAGCTACCAAGTGCACGTAGACAAAAGGTTGATGGGGTATTAACAGAATAAAAAAAATAAAGTAGCGCTGAGAGGGAGGGGGTGGGAAGCGCCCCAACATCATTCCCAGGCCCCATCAGAGAATGCATGCATTTAAAGCCAATGAAGGGGCTTCCCTAATTTGCACTCAGACCGGGAGGATGCCCAGATCTTCCGGGTACCAAGTGTAACAAACAGGCTGCATAAATTGAAATTAAAGCGTTATCAGACTAAAATCTTGAAACTTTTTTACTTTTAAAATAATCTCAACTTGGAATTCTCTGCCAGCAAAGGGAATTCCAATCAGATCGATAAACATGCTTAAAAATAATTGGATAAACACTTATTTACTTATTAAAGCACACGAAATGAAAAAAATATTTAACTTTTAAAAAAAATTTAACGACCTCACAAGACCTCGCTGCCCTACCTTCCTCACTCTATCATGACTAGCCATAGAATAGACAGATCTTAAGGTCTTTGCTGCTCTCGATTCTATAATTTGGATGATTTAAAAATAATTGATGAAAAGTTGTTAAGAAGCAACATTCAGCAGGGGTATCGGCCACAGAAATTTCAGGAAGAAAGGTTTGTAAAGAAGCCGTGAAGATGGGTGATGTGAAAATGGGTGAAAGGCATACAGCCGAGTTTGTTTTTTTAAATAGGGTGCCCTACCGGAAATAGCCGGATAAGAATATGAAGTTGGCTCACAAAGACAAAGTGAAGTGGCCCAGCGTCACATCCTCGGATGGGGTATGGCTAGAAAAAGCTCGGGTCAAAGGACCTTTATTGACTAGAAAAAGACAAAGTTATAGATAAAAGACAAAGGTATAGATAAAACTCAGGGGTCAAAGTCCAGGCCCAACACCATGAGCAACTCGGACCCCATTCAATATATTAATTGCATTGCCCCGCTGAACATCAATACTTAGGCTCTGCTTGAACCATCCAGCCTCCCCAGGGTCACCAGTAGTTTTTCTGAGAAGAGAACCTATTTCTTTAATAACTCGTGCACTTGAAGGACCCAAGATTTCACTAGTTTCGATGGCTATTGGCTCAAACAGAAAGCTCTCAGTCAGGGCAAAATACTTTATTCTTTTTTTAATTTTATGCAGCTGTTGCATCTGAAACTGCTGAAGAAGCTTACCTGTTAATATGCTCTGCATAAGTGTTGACACAAGTTACATCCCAACAAAAACTCTTTCCATTCCTAAAAGGAAACATTTTTATCGCATCCGGACGCTTACCATCTCCTCGGTCAAGGCCAACTGGCTCCAAAACAGCTGACAACCCTTCTATTTTCACGATTCGAAATACTATATCATTGAGGGGAGTGTTTGGAGATCTTTCCAGCAACCAGCTGACAGGACAGGAGGTGCAGACCAAGGGGATCAACACCAAATCCAGATTTACACTTATGTGGCTCACAAATTGGCGCACCAACCCATAAAGCTATAGCAACTCTGAGGGTTTCTGGGTCCAACTGAGTTCCCAAAGAAGGGACCGGGATGGCTGACAACTAACAGCCACTATCAGGGTGCCCCGAAGCTAACAGACAGGCACTCATCACCTATCTGCCCTATCTTTGAGACCACTTAGTTTAGGGAGAGCAAGAGGCAGATCTCAACATTTCTACTTCAAGCGGTTCTCATTTTCTGGTTTGAAGGCATTGTTCCCAAGTATCCCCCACCAGAAACAAATTGGTCCAGACACCCTGTCCACTTGAGCTAAAACGTTAACCGGTGACAGAACAGAATAGCTCGCATCAAAGGATTAACTGAAATTAAGAAGGATATATACCAATGTCTAGAGTCCGTCGCATTCATAAGCCACCCATCCCAATTGGGAGATTTGCCTAACTAAGTCCATGAATCCGCTGAAAAGTTAATGATAATTAGTTTAGACACAGCATCTTTCACAGACTCATCGAAAAACACTAAAGATGCCGTCTCCCTAGAGGCTGGAGAGGATCTCAAGCTGTACTGTAGCTTACGTAAAGTAAATGAATTTTTTAATAGGAACAAAGCTTGGTGTGGATCAATTAATTTGAGGCGGGATATCATTCGTTTTAGGGCTTCATGTTTCGCGACTATAGCCTGTCGGATTGCTTCCCCGGTGATGGGAGGGCCCAATATAGACAGATCACTCAAAACCACAATTTTACATTTGGGAGAACCGTTTTGAAATTTTTAAGGATAGCATGAGTATCATCGTTATTTATGATAGTCTACTCACATTTGGAGCTATTAATCTCTAACCCTATTTTTTAAATTCAGAAAGGGTAGAGTGAAGGTCATCAAAAACATTTGGGGGGCTATCAGCAATTAAACCATCGTCCAAGTACCAAATATTTAGCTCTGATTTTGGGCTTCTAATTATCTTATATATACCAAGCGAAAACAGTGCAGACCCCAGTGGGTCTCCATGTTGTATGCCAGTAGTAGAATTCAAAATTCCAGCGCCATCCAAGAGTATGATTGGCCTGGTGTATGCTTGATTTAACATTTTACTTAAAAAATGCATCTGCTCATAGGCAGCCCCAAAGAAAGCAGCCCTATGAATGCAATTAAAGGCATTCTTCAAGTCAACTTTCAAAAAGACCCACTCTGGGGGAGCACTAGTCAAATATTCCCGGGCTGAATGGTCAACTGTCTCACAACCTCCACTAGTAGCAAATCCCAGCTGGATTGGTCTGAGGCGAGCACCCAAAGCCCGAGACATGTCGCATACCTACCTTGGCCGCAAGACGATGGAAGGTACACCCCACAGCAACGGGCACATCCCCTCCCTCCCTCTTAGCTAGTGCACAAAGCGATGCTCCATAAAAAAATATGTGCGAGGTCATCAGGTACCCCATCCTGCAAGACAAACTCACAAATTTTGTCAAATCAGACAAGAATTGTACTCTCCCCTCGGCAGTTCCACGACCCAACAAAGATTTAAGATGCATGGAAGTTAACCCATCAGGTTCTGCAGATGAGCCCGGAAGAAAGGAAAAGAAATGTTTATTTTTGCCTCATCACAAGTTCCTACGGGAGGTGGTGCACCTCCCGTAGGAAGAAAATTTATGTTATCTGGAGCTGGTGGATGTTTGTCCCTCAGCATGGTCAGAGTGCCCTCAGAAAAGGGCGCCAAGCGCTCATCTGAAGAAAGCTCCCAAATGGCTCCCAAAATGTCAAAGTCTTTGAACTTTGAAGATATTCTCCTCCTCAGGGCATCATCTGTGTTCTTTATATTTTTCCTACTCGCTCTGATTCTGAGTTGGTCGCTGCTGTGCAGGTCCAGACCAGATGGGAAGTCTGCCTCTATATAGGCAGCGATTCGACCCTTGATTCTGTAAGTGAGAGATGGGCCATCCATTGAATGATTGTGCTTGTATGGTTAGTAGTAAATTGGATTTTTCTTGTAAAACATTGGTCAGTAATTTGCCGAGGGCATCAGCTGCCGCATTCCTGGCTCATTTGGGGATAAAGGACACCACACCTCTCAATGACCTGACCTCAGCAATAAAATCAAGGAAATTTAAATATAGATCTAGAAGGGCATGGTTCCAGTAGTCAGCCTGAATGCTGGCAGGTCCTCTTAACTGGACATCTCGGCATTCTGAACAAATTCACCTTGAGATGTCTCTCACCCGACCCTGTATCAAGTTGACAGTTGGGCAAGTCAGGTAAAACCACCTAGCACATCGAGAACACTAAATTAGCTTTTTCCGAGGATTAATCAGCTGGCAAACTTGGCACCTATTTTGCTCATATGATTCCTCATCCATCATAGAACAAATATATATGTAGAAGAATAAGGTTGAAGAGCTACCACGAGCCATTCTGTACCCACGTGATCTCGAGATCACCCCATGGAGCTTTGAAAGCGCGGCTGATCTACGGCCAGGAAGCAGTTACGCCGTTTTATTGCACACCAGCTATATTTGCTTAGGGACAAATTTTCCTCCTCTCACATGGCCTTCCAGCCAGCTTTCCTGCCCTCCGGCATAGATTGAAATTTTTCGAACAATCTACGCCAACTTTATCTAGGTTCCATCGAAGGAGTCGCTGCCTTTTCCCCAATATTGCAAGAGTTGTGGAAGCGACCATTAATCCATTAAAGCCACCCCGCAGACCGTCTATATAATCTCCCTACTCGATAGAGCGTGTAGCACTTCAAGAATTTTCGCCTAATACCGTGTACGAGCCAAGGAAACGCTCGCCCGTCGCGATCAGAGACAACGACGATTTCGATTCGAGGACGAAGGTTAAATCGACATCCGTTAACTCTGACATAGTCAATCGGCGAGTATCTGACGAGGATTTCCATATCCGAAGGCCAAACTACGTGTGCTCCCTCATCCACCCCGTGAGGCAACCCAGCTTCCCCATTGCAGTCACCGTATCCCGACTGGCCCTTCCTTTCAAAGAAACACGTAAGTAGTGCAACCGTTGACGGCTACAGATTATTCTATAATCTGACCTACCCAAACCGTCCCATCTTTTCTGTGCTAGCACCAGTTAACAGACACCTTTTAATCACCAACCTGAACCTGACCACTAATCCTATAATTATCACCCCTGTGTCTCGTGTCGACATTTAATTTTGCCTGTGATATCATTCCTTTTATACCCTATGTCGTGGTATAGGAAGGACCGAGTGATGGAAGTTGGTACGTATGGGTTGTTTACGTACTACATAAAAAAGAAGACTCATTGACTAACGTTATACTTCTCTAAGAGTGCTATATATGTTTGATTATTATTATATTGATTATTGACTTATTTAAACATTAAGGGTTCTTTGTGCCATACGTAGCGATTCGAGGATAGAATAAAAAAATTGTTAAAACAAAATAAACACGAACCACAGAAATATTACGAACTAAATACACAGTAAGGACTCAATAATTTCTAAGTATGGCTTTCTAACTTGACTTACTTGACATTATAGTGATGGTTGACCCACCACTCACTTCAATTTAAAAAAAAAGTGCTAACGGCCTTTACCGGACGCAAATACCTTTGTGGATACCCCTTGGAACGGGTTTGAGTCTGACCTTGAACTTAATGAGCTACTTTACCTCGGGAATGTTATTGTGTGGAAGACGCGTGCCGACCGCCTAGATGGAAGTTGCGGGCGAATAACTTGAAAGCCACAGAGGACTTTGGCGAATGTGGCAGCTGGGAAGCCACACGCCTTCGGCAAGAAAGGATATCACCACGGGATAGTGAAAGAATGTTCCTTTCTCCTCTTCGGATTGCTCTGTGGAGTAATTCGCACTGTCTAGCGTTGCGCTAAGGCTTGAATACTTTGACTCAGGAAAGTGCTGGAGGGAGTGGACTCGGAGGGGTCTTCTTCAGGGGCGAGGACTATCCCTGTGCTTTAGGATGCATCAGGATAAGAGGGGTCTCTCTAACGAGAGTAAGTTGAACTTGGTTCTTAAACCAAGTTAACTTGACGTTTGGTGTGACCACCGAGAAACGGGCTCAAGAAGGAGCTTTTTCTCTTTCTTTTCGGTATTTATCAAGGGCGAAGACTATCTCGGCGTGTTGTGCTACACCAGGATAGGGGAAAGGGTTCTCTGACGAGACTAAGTTATACTTGGACAAGTTAACTTAAAGTTCGGTTTGGTAACCAGGAACTAGCTCGAGGATGAGCTGCGTCTTAGTCCCTTCTCTTGATAGCCCGGCCTCTCTTGCGGGGGACTTCGTAACCTTGTTGACTCACGTATTCTACCTTGTTTTTTTCCATATTTAAAAGTAAACTATCCCCACTGAATTCTTAACTATTTGCTATCACGAACCAACCAGATTAAACCTTAAGCCAACTTCGACCCCCCAACTTTAAAAGGGCATATATATATATATATATATATATATATATATATATATATATATATATATATATATATATATATATATATATATATATATATATATATATATATATATTTATATATATTTATATACATATATATATATATATATATACATATATATATATATATATATATATATATATATATATATATATATATATATATATATATATATATATATAATATAGATAGATATATATTATTATAAAATCTGGTGATCAGGTGTGTCAGGTCTTTAAAAGGTTTTTAGAGAGATCTTTTAAAGGCAACCATTATTTTCAATTTGGATTTATTTGTGTATTATATTAGAGTAGGTATTTGGATAGCAAAGCTTTCGCATTTAATCAAGCGTATTCTTCCACGTGTGAGTACTTTGTGACTCAAGCCCCTCTCCGTCCTGTGCCAACGGTCCATTAAACCCCCTTCTCTCGGACTACTTACGCCCCGTGTACCGAATAAAATGTCGTCGTTCGAGAGATTTAAACTCCAACGAGAATCCTTCGGTTTAAGTGGCAAAGACCAAGTCGCTTATATACAGGAAAAAGAGAGAAATGAGAAAGCGTATAGAAGAGAACAAGAGAGAACTAGAGCTGATAGAAGAGAAAAAGAGATTAGAGAGAGCGAATAGCGGAAGAGAATTCGCCAATATGAATTGGAGTTAAATTGCGTTCGGCTCGAATCCCTTTCAGTAAATTCCCGAGCAGAAGCATCTCGATCCGCCTCCATTAAACTCTCCACTTTCAAAGAAGGAGAGGACTTCGGTTCTTTTCTCACTCACTTTGATAAACTTTTGAAGTTAAGCATTGGACATCAAGAGAGATGGTGTGGCCAAGCTTCTTTCCCTTCTTAGCTCTCAGCTTCCGGTCTTTGTGTTTCCCTTCCCTCGGAAGCCACGCTGGATAACTCCAACCTTAAATCCGAACTTCTCGCGGCGTATAATATGACGCCTGACTTCTAACGCGCCAAATGTCGACACACCCGCATAGAACCAAATATGACCTTCCATCATTTTGGGTATACTCTTTCGAAAGTCTCCCACGATTATGAGTCCCTGGTAGACTTCATTCTAAGGGATCAGTTACTGGGGTCGCTACCACCGGAGATCCGCTCCTTCGGGAAGGATCGTCGGTGCAAACCTTCAAAGAGTGCATAAAAGAGGCACATATCTATGCAGCGAGTGACAATCTATACACGAAGGAAAATAGAAAACCTCCTTCATCATCCCAAAAAATAAAATGCAAAACTCGCGGTTTCCTCCCAAAACTACCCAAAGTTCCTCAAGTTACGGGCCCCTTCAAGCCTAGAAGTTTCCCTCCATCGGAGCCCCGTAATGTTAAGCCCCTCACCTATAACCCCCCAGCGTCGTCCTTTCCCAGTAAGCCAATTGTATGTTTCGGTGCGGTGACAAAGGTCACACCCGCCCGTACTGTCCCTTAAATTTCCAACTCCGGAGTAATTCCCTTCACTAAGTCCAACAAGTGAATGCTGCACCCGCTCCCCCTTAATCGCGACTGAAAACCCCAGCTCCAATCTCGTCTTCCAGTGCCCCAGAGCACCAAGTTAATTTCTTCTTCGACAAGAGCTCTCCAGGAAGTCTGAAATTTGAGAACGAAACCGTTAATGGGTGCCGAGTCTCCACCCTCGTCCTCGATACTGGGTGTAGCTGTATCGTGGTATCAAATGAACTTCTTCCACCTGTGAGCCCTGGCCACAAAAAGTTTGCGGTAGTCCATGACTACTAGGGATGCGCAAACCTCTTTCCCATTGTAAACTGTTACCTGGAGTGTCAATACTTTCCAGGATGGGCTGAAGTCGTGTCAGCCCCTATCAAATTCTGTTCCGTTTTAGTAGGACAGGGCCCCCGAGTCGCATCTAACCCGGTGGCTCAGCCCGAAATTTCCAGACGTCCGCTGCCATTGAAGCCCCATTAAATTCGGATTTCAGCGGCATTATGAGCGAAGAATTCGCTCAAAGACAGGAGTGTCCAAATCTCCTTCCCTTGTGGGAAAAATCTCGGAGCTTCGAGCAGGATTCTGTCCGCGGTAACAAGAATGTATCTTATATCATAAAAGAAGGCTTGTTACATCGCGCTTGCTAGGATGGCTTTAACCCCGAGATTCACACTCTCTGTGTTCCCCATTCGCATGTCCCCCTGGTCCTAAAAAATGACCACGATAGTGTGTTTTCTGACCACTTTAGCCACAATAAGTCTGCTCAGAGACTTTTTCGGTATTTCTACTGACCTGGTGTTACAGTTAACATTTCGGAATACTGCCAATCCTGTGACATCCGCCAGAAAACCACAGCAAAAGGGCCTGTTAAACCGATCCCCCTTTCAGAAAGGACTAATCATATCGGAATCCTTTTCCGAGTGGCCATATAGATTGTCGGCCCCATTCGACTCCTTCCTGCTAAGGGTATAGTTATGTCCTTACCCTTGTGGACTGTGCCACGCGTTTTCACGAAGCCGTGCCATTAAAGAGAATCAATAGTGTTAAGTGTGCCGAAGATTTAATTTCTATCTTCTTTAGGGTAGGCATACCAAAGGAAATATTGTCTGATAGAGGTAGACAATTTACCTCTGAATTAATGGAATACATCGGGAAACTGTTGATGGTAAAACCACTCTTTACCACTCCCTTTCACCCCTGCGCAAATGGAGTTTGCGAAAAATTTAATGCGACCTTGAAGTCGTATTAAAGAAGCTGTGTGCCGAATAGCCCCGTGAGTGGTATCGCTTTTTGCCCGTGGCATTATTTGCATACAGGGAAATTCCCCATCGTACCCTCGGATTTGCGCCCTTCGAATTAATCTACGGACGTAACACGCGAGGTCCATTAGCATCCTCAAGGAGTTATTCTCGAACGCTAAGTTCGATCTTCCTACGCGTATGTTTTGGATCTTCGACGAAGATTAGAAAAGTGTGCCGAGATTGCCTTCCAAAATGCCGACGTTAATTTAGAAAAGTACCGAGCGTACTTCGATGTCAAGTCGAAGGAGAGGAAGTCAGAACCGGGGATGAGGTTCCATTGCTACTTCCTAAGGAGAGCAATAAACTTCTGAGCCAATGAAAAGGGCTCTTCCAAATTCTTAAAGGGCGAGGACCTGTGGATTATTTAATTAAAACCCTCGATGGCGAGAAACTGTCTTACATCATTTCTGAGACCCCTGAGCGTGCTATTAATTTCGAGCATTTCATAACCTTCAATATCCAAGAACCGGTTCGCTCAAAACCTTACCCTCTTTTAATTCATCTGAGAAATGCCTTTAACGCCAAGGTTAACAATCTGCTCAACCTCAATATCATTGAACCCTCTACGTCAAATTATTGTTCCCCAATAGTTATGGTGTGGAAACCGAATAACTCCTACCGCATGTGCGCAGATTTCCGCAAATTAAATTCTGTGATCGTTTTCGATGAGAAACCGATCCCATTAATCGACCAAAACTTCAATTGTTAAAAAAGGCAAAATATTTAGCGAGCTCGACCTCTGTAAAGCGTGTTTCCAGATTCCCCTGAAAAAAAAACGTCAGGAAATACACCGCTTTCCCCCCACCGACAAATACCTAATGCAGTTTCGTCGACTTCCTTTTGGGTTAATGACGGCCTGCAGCAATTATAATCTGATACTGCGCAGAGTTTTGGACGGATTGGATACTGTCACCTTTTATTTTGACAACATTTATGTTGCCACTTGTGACTATGACCAACACTTGGCCTCCCTTAAGGCGCTCTTAAGCCGTTTGTGAGAATACGGCCTTACAATAGGCCCTGGTAAGTGCCACCTGGCCTACGATTCGATCAAATATCTGGGCTTCTACATTGGAAACAACCAACTTAAGCACCAATAAGAAAAGGTCCGGGTGATAGTTGATATGCCCCTCTAGGGTACAAAGAAACAGCTTCGTTCTTTCATGGGGGCTGCCTCATTTTATAGGAGGTTTGTCCCCAATTTCGCGTCTTTGGCCTCCCCGATGTGTGAACTGCCCAAGAAGAAGTCCCCAGATCGCATTGTCTGGAATTCAAGGGCTACTGCTTATTTCCATCAGCTAATAGGTAAATTGGGATCTGCCCTCATACTCAGGTTGCCTGACCCCAGTAAACCCTGCGAAAAAATGAAATTAAGAACCGGTGTTGGTAGGCTTACGGTAGACAGAAAATTTAAATCCAGATGGAGTCCTATTAATAAGTAGATCTAAGAAAATAGTGTCCCCCCGTTCTTAGATCTACTTATTCATACGACTCCATCTAGATTTAAATTTTCCGTCTACTGTAAGCCTACCAACGCCGGTTCTTATATTCATTTTTACTCAGGTCATAATGATAAAGTCAAACGGTCTTGTATTTATTTCAAAGTTTCTCCGGGGGTTGCAGGTCACCAGCCAGGAATTTTTGGATCTTGTGATTTCAAATATCTTTTAAATAGGTAACAATCTTTGTTACCTTCAAAAATTCTTTGCAGGATGCCTAGATTTGGCAAAAAAATCCTTTTACCTAACTGAAATCCCTCCCGCACAAAATTTTAAGAACTCCCTTGTTTTACTACTTTCTGGGTCCTTTTCCTTGCTTCCCCGCCTCTTGAATAAGTTAAATATTTCTTTTATATTCAAATATCAGTCTACCATTGGCAAAATGCATAGTGTACTAACGGCATACTTTTAACTGTGTTCAAAGCGGTGCTCGAATCGCTTTTCTGCACGGATTTTTTTGAAAAAAGGTAATAAATATTACTGTAGGAAAAATTATTCCGTTTTCTCTTTCAATGTGGTTTATTGCATTCATTTTCATCATTCTCTCGTGCTACTTTGAGAGATATTATATATATATATATATATATATGTTAATTAGGTCTATATTATAATCATAATAGTAACAATACTAAGCTAGAACAATGAAAATCAGGGGAGTTGTTCTACTGAAACAAATCCTTACAGTTTGTCACTGCCTCCGGTCCTGATAGAAGAACTAAAGGTAAAACAGCAGGTTAGCCTATTTGATCCACTTTAGACTTATTAAAATTAAAATTAAGTCCTGGATTTCCTTGGACAATTTAGGAATTCTTCACTTGTCCACAAATTTTAGATATTATGATAGTTTCTTATACATTTTCTTTTGGTCAAATCACAAGTGGCCAAACAAATACTAATTTTATGGCAATATTAAAAGCAGTTTAACAACAAGGAGTAACAACAAGGAAAGAAGGTACCCAAGGAGACCTTACGGTCCATTCAAGGAGGGTACCTTTGGGCTAGCAATCGAGCGGGCACATGGCTGCTCAATTGTTTTGCGTCCCTAAACGGCCACTTTTCAAGACCTTGTCTAGTCTTGACTTGAACTGGTCAACAGATTCACTGTTGACAAATTCCACTCGAAGTGCGTCTACATACCGCAGATACTGTAAGTGAAAAAATTTCCACACAGATTGCGGTTGTAACGCTTCAGTTCAAGTTTGAAGCCGTGATTGCGCGTTCTGTTCTCAATCAGTGTGAAAATATCCCGGTAGTCAACATTGTCGAACCCTCGAAGTATTTTAAAAACTTCGATGAGCAGACCACGCAGCCTACTGGTTTCCAGCGAGAACAGATCTAATTCCCTTAGTCTATCCTCATTACTTTTATGTTGGATAGAGGGAATCAGCTTGGTTGCCCTGGCTTGTACGCGTTCCAATCTCGCGATGTCCTTACCAAATGAAAGACTCCAAAATTGTACGGCATACTCCAGGTGCGGTCGGACAAGTGAGTTGTACAAACACAGTACAATCTCCTTGTTCCGATATCCAAACTGGCGCTTTATACAACTTAGCATCCTTTGAGCCTTTTTATCCGCCTCAATGCACTGTTTCGAGAACTTGAGGTCGCTAGTGATTGTTACACCCAAGTCCTTCTCAGTGTCGGTGGATTCAATAGCAGTGCCCTTAAGGATATACTGAGATTGGGGGTTTCTGTGGCCGATATGCATCACTTTGCATTTCCCCACGTTAAAAGGCATTTGCCACGTGTCCTACCACTCACCAATCTTCCCAAGATCTTCCTGCAGGTGGGCAGTATTTCCATCCTTTGCAACGTTAAAACCAAGCTTGGTATCGTCGGGAAATTTGGAAATCTTGGAAACCATGTCACCATCCATGTCGTTGACGTAGATGATGAATAGTAGTGGTCATAACACAGAACCTTGACGCACCCCGCTAGTAACGGGCACCCACTCAAAAGACTGTCCATTCACCACCAACCGTTGCCGTCTGCCACTTAGCTAGTTCTCTATCCAGCCGGCTACCTTTCCGTCTATGCCAAGCGCTCGCACTTTCCGGAGAAGGCGTCGGTGTGGTACCTTATCAAAGGCTTTCTGAAAGTCTAGGTAGACCACATCCGCTGCATTGTCCCGATCGTGCTCACTGAAAACGAAGTGGAAGAATTCCACAAGGTTTGTCAGGCATGACCGTTGGCTTTGGAAGCCGTGCTGGGAACACCTTAGTAGCAGGTTTGACTCTAAATACGACGTCACTTTGTCCACCATGATGCTTTTCATGAGTTTACCGACTATCGAAGTCAGACTGTTTGGTCGGTAGTTCGACGGTTGGTTACGGTCTTCTTTCTTGAAGATAGCAGTCACCTCCACTTCACGCCAGTCTCTAGGAACGCATTTGGTCCGGATTGACATGTTAAAGATAGTGCACAGATGTCGTGATACTTCTTTGCACACTTCCTTCAACACTTTAGGTAGAAACCCGTCTGGTCCAGGGGACTTATTCGTCTTTAGGTCAGCGATCTTTTTCTTTATTTCTCCTTCGGTGAAGTCCATTGCCTCCAGCTTTTTCCCTGAGTAGGAATCCGTTGGCTGGGAAATGGGACCACACTCTTCAGTAAACACTGAAGAGAAGTAGTCGTTGAGGAGGTTAGCATTTTCTGCATCTGAATGCTTTAATTTCCCCTCCTGATTCCTCAAAGGGCCAATCGTTCGACGTATCGGTTTACGGCTGTTCACATATCCAAAATCTCCTTGGGATTCTCTTCACAGAGTCTCGCCACTCGGAGTTCCTCAGACCGCTTAGCCGCCCTTATGCTGGACTTCAATCTCCTGGCTAGCCTCCAGTATTCGTCAAAGTCACCCAAGATCTTCGATTGCCGGTACACATTCCTCTTCTCCCTAAGCAGTTGGCCGATTTCTCGATTAAACCACTTTGGTTAAACAGAGGACCGACGGGTGCATTTCAGAGGGATAAAACGCGATTGAAGCCTCATGAATGTGGTTTTTAAACTTTTCCAAGAGTCTGTAACAGCCTCGCACTTTTCTAGCCTCGCGTCAGTCAGTCCCGCGCGTAGACATGCAAAGTCTGCTCTTCTCAAATCGAGTTTCCTTGATTTACTAGTTGCAGGCCCTGCCTTCGGGACTTTGATTACAAATCTAATTAGTCGGTGGTCACTGCCACCGAGCTCTTCGCCAACAGAGAGGTCCTCATCGATGTCATCCTCAGAGGTGAAAACCAAGTCGAGGATATTGTCCCCTCTCCTTGGCTCTCTCACCCATTGAGTGAGGAACTCGTTGTTCGCGAACTCCAGGAGTAGTGCGTTCTCGCCACAGGGTTCTCTGGTTTCCCAGTCAACTTGTGTGTTGAAATCACCCATGACGATACACACACTGTCTTCGACAAGTTCTCCTAGTAGCTGGTACAGATCTCTGTCCTTTTCAACGAGATGGGCAGGAGGTCTATAAAGCACCCGGGTCCTGTATTTGGCAGGACCTATCACTAGGTCAACACCTAGTAGTTCATGGTCGGATACGATGTTGCAATCCGTCGAGTTGAGAGTATCCTTGACATACAACATCACACCGCCACCCTCTCTGTCTGGCCTATCTTTCTGGAAGAGCTGGTAACTGGGAATCGTGAATTCACCTTCAAAATCTCGGCTTGAGGTTTTAATCCACGTCTCCGTTATGGCCACTATCTCAGGTTCCTCTGTTGATACGAGGCCACGGAGCTTAAGAAACTTATTCCTGATTGACATCGCGTTGAACAGAAGAACTTTTAGGGAGTCCTCCAGTGTAGGACTCCCTACGCTCTTCCGTTTCCCGGCTTCTTTTGTGTGGCAGTACCCCTCTTTGCCACATCTAAGAACCTCGTTCCAGGAGTGACACGGGCATACTGTCTTATGTCCGCCTTCAGTCTGGGTCGGACGCTCCTCTGCGTCCGCTCTACGACCTCCTGGATTAAGTTACAGAGTACAGCCTTTCCCTTGAATGAAAGATGCACTCCGTCCCTTTGGTAAAGGTCGTTTCGACCGTAAAAGGTGCGGTAAGGGTCCACAAAGAAGACCCTTTCCGCCGTAGAGAGGTCAGACAGGCGCTGGTTCAGGGTCACGTTCCTAGAGTGAGCTGTCCGGTTAGGACCTCTTCTTGGGAGCATCCCTACAACGACCCGTTTGCGAGTTCTCAATCCACAGTCATCCACGGCTCTTATAAAAGTGTTGAGAATTTTCTCGCTGGGGACTACTTTGCCTCCTCGGAGGCAGAGGTCATTCCCACTCACCATCAGGGCAACGACTGAATTCTCGGAGATCTGAGATTTCTCAGCCTCTACTCTGATGTGGTGGTTTGCCCGTCCTGGCTGGCAGCATACCTACACACTAGTGCGAAGGCGGGCCGCTAGCAGGGGCTGCAAACCTTGTGCTTGGGAATCGCCCACAAGGGTAATCCTCGGACATTTCCGTGCAGAGGTTTGAGGCTTTCTTTGCGGAAGCGAACTCTTGGTTCCCTCTTTCTTCTCCATCTTATTTTTCTTGTTCTTCTTTTTCTTATTCATCTCTTCCCCCTATCTTCCTTTGTTACATACTCTTCTGTTTTTCTCTTTTCTTCCTCTGCTTCAACTTTCTCTTTTTCAGCTTCTACTTTATTTTCTGTTTCAACTTTCTCTTCTTCCTGTTTCTTTCCCTTCCTTTTCTTTTTCTTTGAGGGTTTATCCATAGCATGCGGACCTAGCTCTGATGGTAATACTGCAGATGCAGTGTTTAGTACAGGGCTTGACGTTAGCTCTGCTATTCTGACCTCAAGCCTGCGAATCAGTCCGGCATGTTCTAATTCGAGGCTGCCTATTTTTTCCTCCAACTTCCTGGATCTTTACTCGGAAACCCTGCAGGTTTCCTTTAGCTCCTTGGTTTGGCCGTTTAAAATACAGTCGGTGCAGGAACTGTCCGGGTGGCATTTCAAAAAACACCCCTCCGGAAAGTCCACGCACCACTTATCTATGTGGCATATTGCGCACGTGTATTTTAGAGCTCCTGGTCCTTTCTTGCCGGTCATTCTGAACACTTTCTCTATTTCAATACTTTGCGACCAATCAATGATAAAAAGGGGGGTTGGTGAGTTCTCCCCGCATGAGTTGCTCCCGCCTATTGATCTGAGTCGTTTCGGAGTCTTCCAGAAGGCACGCTCCATGTGCTGCTGTTCGTCCGACCGAGTCGTCAAGCCTCGGCGTGCCGTGGCTCCCAACCAAGCAGCACAGAATCGGCCCAGAAGGGGCCATCGATTTGTTCCTAGGTGAACAACAACGAAGCACGCCCCTTACTAAACTCCTACTAGTTCCCTTCTCAACGGCCAGGATCTCGGAGCAGCGTTCAATGGATATCCCGCCCCACCAAGAGACTCGACCCAAGGCTTTTTATTAGCCTGGCAACCAACCTGGGAACAAAGGGCCGTCACCTCGGACCAATGCTACCAGAGGCACCCGCCAACGGGCACTGGGAACGGTCAATAATTACGCGCCAGGGAAGGGGTTAACGGGGCACTACCCTCATCCCAATCATCGTGCCCCAAAAGCAATACACAACGATAGGACTCTTCCCAACTCAATGGAGTTATGGAAGTTCTTTCTTTATGTTATAAGTGAGGGAGGATATGAGAAAGCCTTCATTTTCGCTAAATTTAATTGTTTGATGTATAAGTTTGATAAAAGATTATTTCAAGCAAATTACAACAAAGTACTTTCTAGATTACTTCAAGTATTTTATAGATTACTTCAAGAACTTTCTAGATTACTTCAAGTCTATCTGTGTCGCTCAGAAATGTGAAACCGCGCAACTCTCCAGAACGCACTCGGCTTGCACATCCAATTTAGATGTCTCTGCGGGTTGTCTTTTCTGGACAGGGGTGGGTGGGTAACCTCCATATATTAGGTGTAGAATTGTGGACCTGCCTAATGCCCTCCTGTTGAGTGGTAAGGCGGGGCATAACAGATCCCTTTTAGGGGTGGCCCTGCCAGAGGGGAGGGGGGGAGGGGAAGGGGAGCTTAAAGCATCGGGTTGAGGCCGCAAATGACGTCACGAATCTCGGGTCCATTAAAAAGAGATTTAGATGAGACAAGGCGGCCCCAAGTGGCGCTCTCTGTCACCTCCCCCCCCCCAGGTTCCGGAGTAGAACCCCTTAGCTCCTTCTCGTCCGAAGATAACTACTCACTCACTACTTGCCTACTACACACACTAAAGGTGCACATATGTTAAAGGCAAACTCAGAGCACACTCTAAGACGTGAAGGAATCATCCCGAATGAGCCACTTCGCAGCGCTCAACGAGGGGAGGGGGGAGGGGGGAACTGAAGTACCAGGTCCCCCTTGACTCGAAGGGATTCTGGATCTTCCTTTCTCTTTCTTCTCTTCTACATTTCTCCCGAGAGAGAAGATCCTCACTCGGGGCAGAACTGGGGCAGATCCCGAGGGTTATTTGCCTTCTCGTTCCGCAAAGGTCCCTAGTTTCATCCTATTTTAGCTACTCGGAATATGCACCTCCACATAGAGGAGGACGGGTTAGATTGAAGGGAGAAGGGAGAGAGAGAGAGAGAGAGAGAGTGAGAGAGATCGGGGGAAATATAAGAAAAGGGGCAAGAAGATAGGAAGATATATATGGGGGACGTAGAGGGAGAGAGAGAGAGAGAGAGAAGTAGGGGGAGACCGGTTGAGATAGAGCAAAGCAGAGAGGGGGGAGGAGAGATAGGGGAAAAGAGGTACGGAGAGAATTAGAGATATGGAGAAGTAGAAAAAGTGAGGGAGGTTGAGAGGGAGGTAGAGAGAGATGTGTAGAATGTAATAGAGAGAGGAATGTAGAGAGACAGAAAGAGAAGTAGAGGGAGTTAGGTATGGAGTAAGGAACAGAGAGGTAGAGAGAGTTAGGTATGTAGTAAGAGAGAGAGAGAGAAAGAGAGAGGTAGAGAGAGAGGTAGAATGATACGGATAGAAAGTCACAAGGAAGCACAAGGTATAGTAGTACTTCAAAGGACATTGCTGACCATATCTTGGCGGTACTATTTTGGGAAGGTCCTAACCTATAGCATAAGAGAAAGCGTAGCCTAAATGAAGGCTCTTCCCGCCCACCTCTCCCACCCGTATTTGCGGTCCAGAAATTAGAAAAATTCTAGTAGAATAGTGAGACATGAACGGTTCTTGCGAAATCCGTGCTGGGAATCCAAGATCAGGTTGTGCGACTCTAAGTGCTGCATTACGAGTATACAATCTGCAATTCTTCCCTCGAGAAGTTTTCCTACGATGGATGTCAGACTAATAGGCCAGTAATTACCCGGTCATTCCCCCCTTCTTGTAGATGGGAGTTACGCTTTTCTCCAGTCTTCCTTCACCTCTCCATTTTCCAAAGACTTTTTGGAAATGATGGTGAAGTGTGGATCGACCTCTTAGCTAACTTCTCGGAGGACTTTAGGAAGAAAGTCATCAGGACCTAGAGACTTATACGGGTTAAGGTTTCCTAGTCTGGCTACTACTCGTTTCTGTCTAAGACTATTTAGCATAGGTTTTCTTCCTCTTCGAGATGAACCCCTGGCCTCGGAGCTGGACGGTCCACTTCCCTCGTAAATACGGAGGCGAATTAGTCGTTCAACACAACACGTTCGCGATGTCTGGTTCCAGTGGCAGCTCGTAGCTAAAATTAGTGGGGGTGCTGCATCAGAATTTTTTTAGCATTGTTTTACTATTGTTTAAAAGGAAATAAACATATTATTCGGCGTGTGGCCTACGGCCTATTTGCTATTCTAAACCGCTTTTTTTAATCCCCTTTATAGACTCTTTATTTTAACACCCTGAACACCTTTTTAACATAGATACCCTGAAACATTTTTTTAGGGTTATTTCACCTTTTAGTATATTGTCTTTACCCCTTGAAGATATATATATATATATAGTTGAGAATTTTCCAAACACTTTTTTCAACATAGACACCCTGAAACTTTTTTTAAAGTTATTTCACCTGGTTTGAAATATAGAAAAACCTTCGTCAGATCTCTTTTTTCATCTAAATTTGTTTTATATACGAAATGATAGTAAAAAAGCGCCAAAGCCCTAATTTTAATACATTTTTTGAACTTCACGATATGTATGTTTTTTCGTTCCAAATCATTCGATAATTATATTTATTTTTTTCTGAACTCTTCGAAAGAACTTTGATAAAAGCTCGAAACATACAAAAAACAGCCTTGCGAAGAAAAGTTTCAAATAAACCTAAACTCAAAAACATGAAAGGTTACTTACTTGTCCACTAAGCAAAAAAAACATTTTCAAAAATTTCAAAAATTCACCAAGTTAAATTATAGAGTTAAGGAAAATTTATAGATAAACTTGATAAGATCATAAACAGAACAAAATCAAACATTTTTCTTACTTACTAATAGCCTAAATTGTTACATTTCAGCTAGATCCATTCATTTTAAAACGAAATCCATTCTTCTTGTTTTAAATTGAGCAAAAAGATTAATTATTTTCTCCTTGATTCCTGGAACGTTTGGCCATTGAAAGCGCTGAAAGTGCATTTAGTTTTTCAGAATTCATAGTGCTCCTCCTTACAAGAGTTTTTATTCTTTTTAGTGTTAAAAAGCAGCGTTCTGCCTCTGATGTAGCAATAGGAGTTGTCAAGGGGATTTTTATCAGTTTCGTAATTTCACTAAGAACATCATTTAGATTATTTCATAAGGTAAGTTTCAGTAACTCAATAATTAATTAATAAAAGAACCGAAAAAAAAATTCTAAACTTTATCACATTCAAGAATATAAACACGTTTTTAAGCACAACACACGTGGAGTAAAAAATAATCATTACTTTCCACCAGTAAACCAGGCTAGGCACTGCGTGAGGCATAGTACTCTCTCTCCCTAGCGTGCAGCTTCCTATCTCGGACATGTAAGCATGCGCACAAAAGCCAAACACCACGTCGCTGGAACTGTGAAGCGCACAGTTCTATACAAGGAATTTTGTATTTTTTTCATAAACTAGGGGATAACTACTGACATTAAGCTTAAGGATTATATAATGTACAAGTATAAAAAAAGAATCAATGAAAAAAGGACTCATTATATTAAAGCTTATCGATAATATCGAGTGGAAATAGGATGGGGTGATGCAGTTTCGCAGTGCCTATACACGAGCCGCCTTTGTCTGGTTCTGATTTCTGTAACACGCCATTGTTATCTCTCAGCGTTCCTATGCTATGGCGAATCGGTTTTCGGCTATTGACGTGCAAGAAGAATTCTTTCGGGGTCTCTTTACAGAGGGAGGCCACCCGAACTTCCTCGCTGCACTTTGCTCTGCGCACAAGTGCTATAACTTGCCTACACTTTTTTCCTGTATTGAGGAAGCCTTTCTTCATTTTGGATGGCTTTCCAGCTATTCTATGCAGTTTTCCTGTTCTTTATCGCTACCACGATGCCACGATTGAACCCCTTAGGTTGGAGAGGTTTGCCATTCGTCCTGCTACTGAGGACAAACGCAGCATTTGGACAATAAAGTTCTCTTCAAACGCCAACCATTTGTCTGAGGCTTCTTCTCCTGTTGCAGGGCCAAGCTACTTCTGGCCAAGACTGACGAAGTTCGTGCGTCGGAAGTCGGCTTTGAAGGTAGAGAGTGAGGGAGAAGTAGAGAGATAGGGATAGAGAGCGATATATATAGAGGTAGAAAGAGAGGTGGAGTGAGAGTTATTGATTAAAGGAGATGAGGAAGATATGTGAGAGATAGAGGTAGATTAACAGAGAGGTAAAAAAATAAGAGGTAACGAGAGAAAGAGGGATACAGAGAGATGCCCAAGAGAGGCAGAGAAACGTAGAGAGAAAGAGCGAAAGAAGAATAGAACGGCAAAGAAATTGGTTAAAACCTACAGAAACAGAAAAAATGTTTTTTTACATGCTGTTTTTTTTAATATTTTAACTCTACGGTACACACTCATCTATATGTGTACCCTTTATATATATATTTTTTATATGATTTTTTTAATATTTCTATTCTACTGTACACACTTATCTACATGTGTACCATTTGGCCTTTTTTACATGCCTTTTCTAACTATTTCACTTCTACGGTACACACTTAACTACATGTGTACCCTTGACATGCAGGTTCAGCTATCCCTCAAGTACACGAACATGCCTCTTCGAACCAGGGCAGAAAAAGAAAAAGGGAATTCACATTCACTCCATGCAGGGAGGCGTCGCTGGCATCTTTTTATCGCAGGATTATATTTCGTATGACGATTTCTTCTCTGCTCCTACTATCTTATATTTACACTATTGAAGTACTCATTAAGTCGGTTTTAAACATAATAACTGACATGCTTTCTACTCCATGTTGGGTAGGCTATTCCACGTTTGCGTGATTTTAAACGTGGAGTAATTTTGAGCTATAGTTGAGTTAAATCGCTTGTTCATTAATTTTAAACCATTTTGGCGTGTGTTGGCCCTTTCGTCCATCTCGAATAATGTTCTGTAATTAATATTAGTAAATCCTTTTAATATTTTGAATACCTCGATCAACTGTTCCCGTAATCGTGTACTTTCAAGGGATAGTAGGTTTAATGAGCGGAGTCTCTCTTCGTACGATTTGTTTAGGATTCCAGGAATTAGTCTAGTAGCCCTACGTTGCACTCTTTCTAACTGCACTATATCCTTGTTTAGGGAGGGAGACCAAAATTGAACCGCGTATTCGAGGTGTGGGCGCACGAGCGCTTTGTATAGTGGCAGGATTATATCTTTCGATTTGAAAGTAAGATTCCGAGCAATAAATCCTAGCATTCGGTTTGCTTTTTTACAAGCTTCTGCGCATTGTTTCGATACTTTAAGATCCTCCGAGATTAAAATCCCCAGATTTTTTTCTAAGTTAACGGATTCGAGGATTTGGACTTTCATATTGTATTCTCCTATGTTGAAGCCCATTTGCCATTTATCCGCCCAATCGAAAATTTTATTAAGGTCTCTTTGCATTTGCTCTACATCGGGTCTCGAAAGGGCTCGGCTTCCCAGCTTTGTGTCATCTGCAAATTTAGAGATCCTACTAAACACTCCATTATCCAAGTCATTAATATAAACAATGAATAATAATGGGCCCGGGACTGATCCCTGTGGTACCCTGCTGGTTACTGGGGCCTATTCTGAACACGCCCCATTTACAACAACCCGCTGTGAACGATTTGATAGCCAGTTTTTAATCCATTTAAGTATGTTACCCCTCACTACAATTGCTTTAATTATCATCAATAGCCTTTCGTGCGGGACTGTATCAAAGGCCTTTTTAAAGTCAAGGTAAATTATATCCGCCGGTTTAGTTTCATCGTAGATGCAAATCATGTTATGGAAAATTCGAGTAAATTAGTTAGGTACGTGCGCCCCCATCTAAATCCATGCTGGGAATCTGCAATTAAATTATTAGCCTCGCAATGGCTCACCAACCTAACTCTAAATATCGATACCAAGAGTTTTCTAATTACAGAAGTTAAGTTGATGGGACCGAATTTATTAGGCTCACATTTATCCCCTTTTTTGGAACTAGACCTTCCTCTATTGATTGATTGAAAATTGTGCAGAGCGGTCTTGCTAATTTAATTTTTAGTCCTTTAAGATGGGCTGGGTACACCCCATCGGGCTCGGGTGACTTAGATTTTTTCATTTTATTAATATATGTGAAAATCTTCCCTTCATTTATACTTATGTTGGATAGGATATTTTGTCTTTCAAGATTTATATCTTCGCCTAGTGTTGCTAATTGTTTCACGTCATCAATGGTAAAAACGCTCGAGAAGTGCTCATTTAATATTTTAGCAAGTTGTTCTGGACGTCCGTCATAACACCATCTTTACCTCTGATCGGTCTTATTGAACTCTTTATGGGCTTTCTACTGTTAACGTAACTATAAAACCGTTTCGGTTCGTGCTTCGAATTTATAGCAAGATCTTTTTCATATATCAGCTTAGCTTCTCTAACGGCCTGCTTTTCCTGCCTTCGAGAGTCTACGTATTTTTCCCGATTTGTTGTCGTTTCGTTTTTTTTCTAAACCTATGATAGTGTTTATTACGCTCCCGAATTAAGTTAATTATTAAAGTGCTAACCTACGGTCCTTTATTTGACTCTCCATTCTTTCGACGTACGTACTTAACTAACTCGGAATCAACCGTAAGCACATTTTGCTGTAGCTCCGAGTGCATTTCCTGTACTGTCTTATTATGAAAATATCTTCCCCAGTTTATCCTTTTAATCCGGTCACGGAAGGTTTCAAAATTACAACTCCCAAATCGTGGGATTAGTTGTGAACTCTCTTTTATCTCAACGCTCGTGTTGATTTCAAACCTAATTACATTATTGTCACTCGTCGCAACATACTCACCCTCACAAACGTTTTCTACCAAAGTCTCCTCTGTTGAGATAAAGAAAAAAGTAGAGAGAGTTAAGTCGAGAGTGAATGAAGTAGAGGGAGAGAGGTAGATAGATATAAGTGGAGAGTTAATTATGTAGATACAGAACGGGGTAGAGAGAGTGAGTGATAGGTAAAAGAGGTAAAGAGAGTGAGGGATAAGTAAAGAGAGGTAGACAAAGGTAAAGAGAGTTGGAAAGAGGTGGAGAGAGAGAGAGGTAGTTTGAGAGATTTGGAGGAGATATTTCGAGAGATATATGTAGATGAACAGTGAAGGAGAAAGAGAGATAGATAGAGAGAAAGAGAGATAGACAGATAGGTAGAGAGAGATGGGGTCGATAGAGAAAGAGAGACAGACGGATGGGTAGAGAGAGAGAGAGATGGGGGTGATAGAAAAACAGAGATATAGAGGTAGAAAGAGAGAATTGGATGTAGAGAGAGGTAGAACGGGATCGAGAAGTTTAGATGTAGAGGGATAGAGAGAAATATAGAGAGGTAGAGGTAGAGCGAGTTGTAGAGAGAGAATTCTAGAGTAAGAGAGAGAGAAAGTGAGAGATGTGGAGAGAGAGAAACAGAAAGAGAGAGATAGAGTTAGAGAAAGTTATATGGAATTTACGGCACTCCAGAAAGTCTTTCCCGTTATGACTTCACATCTCATAACTTGTGCGATGAGAATGTCCCAATAGTTTAAGATCTTGAAGGAGTCAAAGTTCCTGCAAAGATCCCAGGTGAATCGCCTCAGTTCAAGTATATATTTATGGTTTCTGCTGGGTCCACCTCCAACCGGGAATACTTCTCTGTAGGCCACGTTGCGATACCCCAATAAGTATCTTAAATACTGTGAACTGCAGTCTTCGAGTTTCTAGCTTGATGTGTCATAACTCTTCCAGCCTAATAGCGGGAATCAGCTTGATCGCATTATATTCTTTCTATATCCTCCCTATAGGTTGGAGACCAGAACTAATCTGCACTCGGCGTCCTAACTCTGTTAAGCCTGTCTATCATTCTCTCATCATTCTCAGTAGAGCATCTAATCGAGTCTAATCTATTGCCCTCGTAAATATACTGAGTGGCTTTGGAATGTGATGATCATTTTTAAGAGTGAAAACTGTGATGCAGAATTCCACCCTCGCAAACCAATGACCCAACCCTTCTTCTTATCGCTTTTCGGCTATTTACGTAACCAATGCCAGAGAGAGAGAGAGAGAATGAAAGAGAGAGAAGGTGGAGAGAGGTAAAGAGAGAGGCGGGAGTAGAAAGAGAGAGAGGTGGAAGTAGACATAGAAGAAGAGCTAGAAGTAGAGAGAGAGACAGACAGACAGAGAGAGAGAGGGAGAGAGAGAGAGATGGATAGAAAAAGATAATAGGGAGAAATAGAAAGAGAGAGAGATAGAGGTAGACAGAAAAGAGATAGATAAATGTGTAGGTAGAGATGAAGATGGGCATATAGAGAAAGAGGAGATTTTAGAAAGTAAAATGCCGTCTTTCATCCTTTGTTAAGTCTAAACAAGCGTGGAAAAGATAGTGGAGGTTTATAAAAGAACCTGAAAGAGAGCACCAGTTTATTTATGGGGCCTGGACTAGGCGGACATGGCACTCCTACAGGTTTCAGTTCCAGCAGAGGCATTACCCTTCTATACCATTCACGATTCCCGGTTACCAGCTCTTCCTGAAAGATAGGCCAGACAGAGAGGGTGGCGGTGTGATGTTGTATGTCAAGGATACTCTCAACTCGATGGATTGCAACATCGTATCCAACCATGAACTACTAGGTGTTGACCAAGAGATAGGTCCTGCCAAATACAGGACCCTGGTGCTTTATAAACCTCTTGCCCATCTCGTTGAAAAGGACAGAGATCTGTACCAGCTACTAGGAGAACTTGTCGAAGACAGAGTGTGTATCGTCATGGGTGATTTCAACACACAAGTTGACTGGGAAACCAGAGAACCCTGTGGCGAGAACGCACTACTCCTGGAGTTCGCGGACAACGAGTTTCTCACTCAATGGGTGAGAGAGCCAACGAGAGGAGATAATATCCTCGACTTGTTTTTCACCTCTGAGGATGACATCGTTGAGGACCTCTCTGTTGGCGAAGAGGTCGGTGGCAGTGACCACCGACTAATTAGATTTGTAGTCAAAGTCCCCAAGGCAGGGCCTGCAACTAGTAAATCAAGGAAACTCGATTTGAGAAAAGCAGACTTTGCAGGTCTTCGTGCTGGACTGACGGGCGCGAGGCTAGAAGTGTGCGATGTTGTTGAAGACTCGTGGAACAGTTTCAAAAATAAGTTCATGAGTCTTCAATCGCGTTTTATCCCTCTGAAATGTCCCCGTCGGTCTTCTGTTCAACCAAAGTGGTTTAATCGAGAAATCGGCAAACTGCTTAGGGAGAAGAGAACTGTGTACCGTCTATCAAAGATCTCGGGTGACTTTGGCAAATACCGGAGGCTAGCCAGGAGAGTGAAGTCCAGCATAAGGGCGGCTAAGCGGTCTGAGGAACTCCGAGGAGCGAGACTCTGTAAAGAGAATCCCAAGGAGTTTTTTGGATATTAAGTGGATATTGTACCAATTCCAGACCACAGACGAACACAGGAATTCGAAGAAGTGTTCTTAATAAGAGAATTGAAAGCAGCTTCACCGATTTCATTCAAGTTATTCTTGGATTTAAAAAGAAAAGTGTTTTGCCTCTGACAATTTAACTAGCAATTTTTGTGTCTTAGAGAATCCTGTAAGGATTCGTATATTAGGTACGTTGCAAATCGTAGATGAACACGATAGAAAAATTGCCATTTAGCAAGTTCATTTAAGTGATTATATGTGATCAACTTACCATCACGCCTTTTTTTAAATTAATTCTTTATCCCCCCCCCAATTAGAAATTTATAAAATTATATTCTCTGGCGATGTCATACGTGTATGACGAAAGCTTAGATTAAACATAACTTTATAAAATCAAAGACTTTTGTTTATCTCCAATAAAAAAATGAAGTTTAATACGAAAGACTGGAACTTCAATAGAAAAGAGTATTAAAGCTGATAGATTTATTAATATAATGATTATAATAATACGCTGTATATTTTTTCTCTGACACCGTTAAAATTTCCAATTCGTAGAGTCTGCTTTTGCCTATCTCAAGGAGAACATACTAAAACAAATAACAAAGCGGCTACAAATAAATGAAGCAAATGACCACATGGCTAAATTGACCAAGGAAAATAATAACTAAGTTTTTTCATTAAAATTAAGGTAAAAATAAATGCATGACATAAATGAATTATTTAATGGATATTTTAAAAGTAGATATCAGCTAGAATATTGGTTTATTTTCTTGTGAACTTCAGTTTTTGTGTTAGATTTAAAAGGAAATGAAGGTTTGAATTATTATGTTTAATCTAAACTGTTGAGCTAAGCTTCCGTCATACATTGTCAGAGAGTGTGATTTAATAGCCACCTGCCACCAAGTATATATAGTCAATTCGAAAGGGGGGTACAGGAGTAGGATGTTATTAAATCAAATTCTCTGAAAATTTATATGGCAAAAGCTTAGATTTAACAAATGTGAGGTACAAAATTAAAGCCTTGATTTCCTTCTAAACTGTAACACAAAAACTGAAGTTCAAAGAAAATGAATTACTGGAATAATGTAATTCTACTACCTCCGAAACAAATAAATGAACAGGGATAACAAATAAATTAATAAAATGAATAAGGAGAGTTCCTTATTTCAGTCTCCATCGGACATTTTAATGTTCCCAAAGGAGATTCAATGTCTTTGTGCTCTTCTATTATTATTATTATTATTATTATTATTATTATTATTATTATTATTATTATTATTATTATTATTGTAGTGCCTAATTTCATAATAGTGAACCATGATACTGAACATGAAAGGGGGGAGGAGGGGAACCCGGTACTTACGGATCTATGTTGTTTATTTTGGATATCTCCCACAAATTTTCATCGCCCCTAACTTCACCGTTTTTTATGCTTGCCTATCTTTAAAAAAAACTTCCATCGGAGATTTTCTCGGTGGTTTTGACTTTATTTTTATGATGAATCATCCAAATAATTTTTCCAAGTGATATTCTTAAATTTAATATGGTTCCTCCTATCGATTTTGACATGTTTAGAACACGTTGTGGATATATCTAGAACATATTAAGAAATGTTAATAACGTATTGAGAACATGTTGATAACGTTTTAGGAACATGTTGATAACTTGCTATAGACAAGTTGAAAACATGATGCAACTACCCTTCACAAAATGCCGTTAGGGTGAATGAAGAAGAGATCGAACGAGTTGGCCTTGATCTGCCTCCGGTCAGGGAAAAGTGGCTCATTTCTAAACAAGTTGAAGAACGCGAGAATTCGCATGCAGTCGATGTTGGACAATGAGGAAATAAAACCGAGTGAACAGAAAGAAGATGAATTGTGTGAAAAATCAAGGCAAACATATTTAACTCAATTACCGATCCAGAATAAAGGCAATCTACTCCAGATTATGATTAATGCCCAAGGGGTCCTTAAAAGTCACTGCATTCTAACTTAGGCCCTAGCCAAGTTCTGACCCAAGAGCGAAAGAGCTAAGGTCAAACAAGGTCAAAACTCACCTGTTTTTTCGTTTTCCCGCGAAGATTTTCTTGAAATTTGCCTTTTTGAGTTTGGGGGGAACAATTTTGGGGCGTTTCACTGTGGACAGGGACCAGGAACTCAGAGATTTTCGGATTCCCTGAATTTTTTGTTCAGCCATTTTGCGCAAATTAGCCAACCAGTGCCTCCAATTGGCACCTAACCTGGCACTGAGACGCGGTTTGCCGGCGGCGACACCACACCCAACCACTGCATTAGCACTACTAGCGAGGTGCCACCGGACGCGGCGCAGCAACCAACCCGCTCGAGGGAAGCGACTGGCGCGGGGTGTACGGCCGCCCTCTTCGCTCCTCCTCGCCTCCCCCCGCCATTTGCTGACAATCGGGGACACTTGGGGTGAGGAGCCGCAGGGCCAAAGTACGACAGGGGGTTCTCGATTAGGGGCTCCGGGGCGTCGGGTGCCTAGAAATCGGTGCCAAGGGGCTCTGGTGGCGGGGATGGGCCGGTCGGATCGGGGGCTGGAGGGTGGCCTCCGGAAGCGGAGGGCGTGGTCCCTGCGGGGTGGGTTCTGGACCGGAGGCGGCACTCTCGTCGTGGGCGGGCCGGGAAAATACGCCCGACGCCTGTAGGTGGGAAAGAGGCGGGGATCCCCCTCTTCGGGAATTGGGGCCAGGTGGTAGGCGCAGTCGCTACGCCCCCTCAAGAGAGGGGGTGAATAGAAACCCTCCCAGTCAGTTAAAGGGGGGTAGGTGAGAGGAGGTGGGTTCCTGTCGTTTCTCCAGTGGTCCTCCGCCGGGGGAAGCCCCACGGGAGGCGAGAGGTATTCGAAGATCCTGGGGGAGCGCCGCACCCTGAGGCTCCTGGTGGCGGCGAATGTGCTGAGGTCGGACTCCCCATTCCTTGTCCTTCCAACGGGGTCCCATCCTCTCCCGACCACCCTAATGGGGCGGCCCCGCCATTCAGGGTCCTCCTCGAGTAGCACCTGGTCCTCCACTTGACCGAGAGGCCCTGACGGAGAACAGAAGAGGTGCAAGTCCCGGCTGGGTTCGATCTGAGCCTTCGTCACGCCGCGCCGCATCTCCGTCCTCCCTGACACACAAAGCAACACCAGTATTATTATTGTTACTACTACTATTATCTTAGTTATTAGTATTATCTTTATTATTAATACTATTATTGTTATTATATTTATTGTAATTGTTATTGCTTAATATTATTATTAATCTAATCGGTATTATTAGCATTATTATTACTATTATTAATTCCTTTGCATAAAATACAACTTCAAAAGAGCGTAAAGAAAGTGGTAGAATTGAGGGAAGTGAAAAACAGGTTGGAAGGTACTGAAGCTCTGCCTCGGGTGGGCACACAGATATTTCTAAGCGACAACCAACGAGGGCATCTCTGCCGGAAAGTGTGCAAGGCGCAATGACCTGTAAATAAGAAGTGGTGAAGTTGGTGGAAGCGAAAAGTGCGGGAAAATTTGTGTCTTGACGACGGGTGTGATACCGGGTTTCATTGCCTTCCCCCACAACTTCAAGGTGCCGTTGCCCTCGTTGGTTGGACTTCTTACGTTCGGGTAAACACTATAATAATTTCGATAATAATAATAATAACAATGCACTAAATTGGAGTGAACCTTTGCTGGTCCTTATTCGGGTAATTTTAGCCCCAACCACAACAAACGCTTCCACCCTCATTTTCAAATCCATCTCATTCCTTGCCATTTTGTTTCAACCTCACACCTATGTCACCCATTTCCTACTCCTGCCTCACTCAGTACTCTATCCTCAAATCATTGCCTCATTAACCTACGAATGATAAACGACTCACTCCCGCCATATTTACCTGACATTCTGCTTTACTTCCAACTTCATAACTTTCGACACCACCCCATTAATCTAGCCTACTAGTAGGCTGTGGTGTGATTAAGGCGACTTCTTCCCTAGGAGGTAGTCGCCAGATGGGGTCCTAAAGTTATAAAAGAAAAATCGAGACTACCCTACAATTTATCACCTATTACATGCATTCATTAACCCACTATAACCTTTCGGTGCTGGTCTAGTATGTGATCTACATACCAATGTGATCTACATTCAAAATGTTTGTTTTAAATGTGCATTTCTAATTAGAGCGGTGAGTTAAACAGTAAAAGATAATATTGAAAATGTCTAAAAATCCATCGACAAAGGAAAATAGAAAGAAAAAATAGTAGATGTTTATTTCATCGTCGTCGGCTCCAGCTCGTTCGTGTCCGAGCATCGGTTTGGTCGTCAAACATCCAGAGATGTTTGTGGCGGATCTGACTTACGAGACGAAGAAGCCGGAAAGAAAAGAGAGACGAGGAATTTGTTTTTGGGTGATCCTGGCAGCAGGAGGTCAACGCGCGCCCACTTGGCCAGTAACGCATCCACTGCGGCTCAAAACAATGAGACATGCGGTTTTCGGCGGCGAGGCTGGTTGTATCGGGCTGCCGAGTTCCTGGTCTATCAAGGCTCGCCTTTGTCTCGCCTGCCCGTTGGGCACTGCCCCCCTCCGCCGAATATCATTTTAAAATGCAATGTAGATCACAAGCTAATTTGTGATGTTTTACTCCTGAAATAAAAAAATTGTAATCTTTTAGGTCGGGGATAATCTATCGTCTGTAGCTCCGCCATTAGGTGCGACTATTCAGGATTTTTTTTTATTTACTTCTTTTGGGCTCAAGACTAAAAGTGTATAGACTATAAAAGCTGCTTTGTTTTATATATTAAACGAAACGAAAGTAAAGGTAAATATTCGGAATTCACAAGCTATACCTTGTGATCTCGTGTAGATCACAAGCTATACCAGAAACCTGTATGTAGATCACATACTATACCGGAACCAACCTTTCTCTACCGACACCATAATAAGTTTTCTCCAGATCTATAAACTCAACATACCCCCTCCCAATCAGCATAGGGCTACATAACTAATAGAATGGTAATACCACAGCATTCTTCCATTCCCCAGGCTCTCTTCTACTTTTAAAAGACATCAAAACTATCTGAGCCATTCCACATTCTGAGCCACTCTTTTTTTTATATATCAACCATTTTATCATCTACTCGATCTGCCTTACAATTTTTCCAAACCCATAACAACCTTTTACATCTCTGCTGGTTAAAAATCCTAATACGGCACTCGGTTTGCCCCGCAAGGCAAGTCATATCTGCTCTTGCGTCATCTCTCATGCTCACATTATGCACAGACTGTCAAAATTCTCTCGCCATGCATCTGTGTCCTCCACCTTGCTCAGGAGTACCCTGCCATTCTTAAACTTAATTTTCATACATTCTTCTCTTGGGTTCTCGCCCTTCTCATCTCCTTTCCTATTATCATTCGGATACTTATTCATCCAAATCCTTAATTTCTTCTTTCTTACATGGATTCATCCCTCTATTTACTTCTCTTTTCGTCCCCTTCTACATATGTATTCACCCACATCCCCCTCGCATGCTAATCTGCTTTTTTAATCATCTGCTATTAGCCGCTCATTGAATACTTCTACTACAACTTTTATTATTATTATCGTCACCGTGTCACAAAATGAGTCAAAGCGTGTGAAGAGGCTTTAAGAAATTAATCTTGCGCAGTCCTGTAAAGTAGATCCACGGATGTTTTCATGTGCACAGGAGGAAGCCAGTCCAGAATCAAAGGATGCTAGAGGGCATTTTATAAACGAGACAGAACGCTCTTTTAGTGACTCGGATATGTGTCTTGCAGATGTTAAATAAAAAAATAGAGTCGTTTACAATTAAATATTTATTAAATTTTACCACTGGCCCTAAATGATCCCTGACGGTGGCCACCATTCATACAATCATCTATCTACTGCGTTTTAGCAATTTGGTCGTTTCATGCGTCTTATTACAGAAGTCCTCCACATGTTAGGTCTCGTCCGCATTGACGCCAAAGTCGTAGACGGGGCTCTTCACATTTGGTTTACTGTCTTCGGGCCCGCTCCGGACTGCAGAAAAGAAGGGTTCCCACCATGACACAAATGTCATACCACGTATGACATTGTCATATATATGTGCAAGGGGCGGTCAATAAGTTTTGCGATCGGTAGGGCAAAACAGAGGAAGGGGTATGGCTGTTTGTGGGGGTGTTAGGACAAGTTATGACAAGTCAGGACAAGCAGCCGCACGCTCCTGCCTCGTCTATTTAAGAATCAGTAGCTAATCGCAGATCGTCAGTCACAGATTTTTCAACAATGAAGAAGGTTGAGCACCGCGCAGTGATCAAAGTTTTGACCAAGGAAGGCAAGAATGCAAAAGAGATCCCTGAACGCATGGTTGCAGTGTACACCGACACCGCCCCTTCCTATGCAACCATTGCTCGTTGGAATAGGGAGTTCCGCCATGGTCGTGAGTCCCTTGAAGATGACCCCCGTCCAGGACGCCTGTCAGACGTGACCAACGAGGACAATGTGGCCCGTGTGGAGAGGATCATCCTCGAAAATCGACGGGTAAAGGTCGAAGAAATTGAGCGAGAACTTGGAATATTACATGGAAGTGTTATCAACATCATCCACGACAATTTGGCCATGACCAAGGTCTCTGCCCGTTGGGTCCCTAGAAACCTGACGCCCCATGATCGACTTCAACGTCATCAAAGTCCACAAGGCCAGAGTTGCATAAGCTGCCCTGCGCGAGTGCGGATTCGAGGTGCTCAACCATCCCCTCTACAGTCCAGATCTGGCCCCTAGCGACTACATTTTATTCCACCAGCTCAAGGCTGCACTGCGTGGACGCCGGTTTGGGGACGATGAAGATGCCCAGCTCGTCGCCCAGGGGTGGATTAAACAGCAGTCGGGAGATTTGTAGTTGTCGGGAATTCGAAGCCTCAGGGACAAGTGGCGCAAGTGCATTGAAGTCAAGGGTAGTTACGAAGGGCGGTAAATAGGTTTTGCAATTCGGATATAAGGAAACGAGATATGAGAAAAAGTGTTTTATTATTTTTCAATATAACTAATTTCTAATATTTTGTGAAAAGGAAAATTCTTACAAAATAACACAAGGAAAAGATGAGCCTTTGACTAACCTCACTTAAATTGTTTTTGTGCATCATGACAAAGAATCGTGCACGACAAGGAATTATACCACACCTCTACTCTCTTCTCCTAATCTCGATTGCGCGATACCAGGTATCCTTTGTCTGTGAAGACATGCAAGAGTGATGTGAATTTGGTGTGGACTTGTGAGTTCCGCTCTAATGCGATGGACCGCTGCAAGAAGACATGGATAAATATTTGGAATTCACTCTGTCCCGCCCCGAGAGAGGAGTTCTAATCTGTCTTCGCGTGCCTACCACTCCCCGGCTCCCGCTGGAGGATTAATAAAGCTTGATATTACAATCATACACCATTCTTTCCATGATTGTCCTATCCTAGGCCAGGTTCGACTCACTCAAGGGGAGAAGATGGGGTTAAAACCTCTGTAAAGTGTCTTCCCCAATTAAATGAACGAGGTACGGGTGCGATTGCATTTATCTAGGAAGTTGCGGTTAAAGTCTATATATTTAGTATTTACCAGGGCAAAAACCAAATACTTTATTCCTATTTCAAACCACTAATTCAGGTTACTCAAGGACACTGACAACAAACACACCACGTTTTCTGGAATTTGTCTGATAGGGACAATAAATGTCTCAAATGAACTCCATTTTTAAACTTCATAATTTAATCACGTTACGTTAGTCCTGCTCATTATTTCGAGGCCAAATTGAACCTACAAATTTTGTGAATTTATTCTTAAAATTTTATATTAATTTGAGCAAATTATCCCAGTTTGAGGACTTTATTATATGAGCTTTATAAAACTTGAAATGGTACAAAATATCATCGCAATTGGTGAAGTTAGTGTAAAGCAATAGAAAACATCTCCCACTCCTTCTAGCCTCCTATAGGACGTCTTCTTTAGGAAAGGTCAGGATTCATACTAGCTAGCTAGATTGATATTCTGAAGCATGACATTTCATATAGAGGACGAGAGACGTCCCATAGGAAGCTTGGAAGATGTGTGTGTTGTTATTTATTGTTTTGCACTGATCGCCCCAAACTTGAAAAGATCCCGCTCCAAGTTCTACTTCAAAGTCAGGAGATTGAGATGGGCTTGAGAAAGTGTCTCTCTCTTCCTTTGAAATTCCTTTTTTGGTTTCCATTGATTTCTGTCAACTCTAAGGTCTCTTGAACCCTAGTTTCAGAGTAATTCTGTTCCCCGTCGTTCTCAGTCAAAATGTCTCGTGAGAATTCCGATTCCATCCTTGGGTAACGCGAACAGGCAGTTTCAGAGGTTGTTAAAACACTATTCAAGATTACAGGTAAGATCACCTTAATCCTTAATAAGTCCGAGTCCAATTCAAAGATTGGTTTGTAGATGAAATTAGACACTGTACAAACGCTCCTTGCAATGACTCGTTGCTCCTTGAGGAGTCATTACTCGATAGGGAGTTTGTGAAATTAAATCTAAACTAAACGCCCTTTTGAGGGACGGAAAAGTCACTTCTCTTAACTCTAACATTTATAACCGCCTCTTTTTCTCGTGTCTTAAAGATCTTTACCTTTCATTATGTTCCATAGAACTTCAGACAAGGTTAATTTTCATATTGTGTTGTCGGTTTTCAGAGGAATTTTTCAAATTCAATCAAGGTCGCTTATCTAAAAAGCCACCTACGGAATTACGCTTTTACCATCTTCAAACATCTTGCTAATTAGGACGCGAAAACTATTGTATTATAATTAGTAAGAAAAATAAATAGACCGGAATTCTGCCATCGATTCTTACTTCTGAATTTTTAAAATTCTAAGTCAATTCCAGATTAGAATCGGCAGGAGCCCTCGCTCAGTCTTAGCTAAATACGTTCCATTCTGTATAAACTTAAAAAGTTTTGATGTGAACTCCTTTGAGCCTGAAAGTGCGTAGAATTCCTTCCCTTCCCATGTTATTTATAGCAAACTGCTTTCTATTGTTAAAATTGAAATAATGTTGACTACAAAGAGAATGATACAAACGTTCAAGATTCGTAGCCTGGAGAAGCTTAAACCCTTTCGTAGCAAATACCAGCACGATAGAATTTTAAGTTACATTCTAAACCTCTAGTTTTCAAACATTTTTCAAGTAAGAGGTCAAATTCAAATAAAACCTCCTCCTTTCCTTCAATCTTTCAAAACTATCATTTCAAATGCCATGGAAGGAAAGGCGAAATCAAACATTAAAATTTCATAACACGAATTTCTTTTACAAAAGTTCAAACTTAAGATTCAAATACCTATTCAAAGCTACAAAATTCTAAGTTAAATCTTCCTCTAAATGAAGTTTTGAAACTTCATAATTAAACCTGTAAATTGTGCGATGGAATTCATAATAGTTAAATTATCCCAAATACAATAACTCTTATAAGAGTAGAGAAAGGTGCTCAGAGTTAACCCTGCGAAGTCTGTTCTTCCTCTCTCCACTTGTCAGCCCTTTGCCCAAAACTTGACACTTTGTCGGCTCCCTACTTTGTTCGTAGATTTTGGTTTGGGGCATAAGTTCATACCTGTATGGTGCTTAATTGTTATTGCCTCCCAAAGGTCCTATTTCTCTTTATCGGCTACTCTCTCTTTTGGGGCCAACCTGAATGACCTTCTTTGGTAATATTTACAATCAATACGTTCATTGGTACACATACCAAACGCAATTGAGAATTGGAGTCATTCCCTTACTTCAGTTCCAACCAAATTTCGGTTGTTTTTAGTCAATTCAAACACTTAAGCCTCGATTTTACCGTTGGCGCAGTGGAATCTGCTGTCCAGTCCATGGGGTAAAACGGTGTTACCCTTGAGGATAGAAGCTCCTACCTTCCATTTCTTTAAAATATAAGGTTGGACATATCTGCTGCTCTCTTGGAGTGGATATATTTCAACTTCTGAGGTTGTGTAATGCGGAGTGCCTATGGGTGCTTTGTTTGGCGACCGAACTCGGTATAATACCCTACAGGAGTGTGGGACATTAAACATGTATTTATTTAAATCAAATTAAAACCAGAGCGCGATAAAAAAAATCTTCTTCGTTTAGGTTAAAAATGCTGGTTTGGTCTCATATTGCTATTGCTCCCGTTTTCGGTCTAGCTAGTTCGCCCTCCATCTTTAGTTACATTATTAAATATCATAACAGTCGTTTTTCAGAACGACATTTGATTCCATATTCTTGATAAATTAATATATGTTGATAACTGTGTTTATACTAGTTCACACCCTAACCTCCTCAAAATAATGGAAATCAAAGCTAACTGCACTTAGGAAAGATCTCAGCACTAGGCCCAAGGAGAGTTCTGGGGATCACAACTTAGCGCATTTGGGTTAGCTAGGAGCAGGGCTAGTGGGGATAGTAGTGAGTGGAGGGTGGTAGAGGGAGAAAGGAAACAGGTAACTACGGAAGCATCTTCTGTTCCTGATGGAAGTAAGGGTGCCGGTGTTAAAGATAAGGGATAGTAGACCTTGGTAGAGCTAGTAGGTCTGAAAGGGAGGATTTGTATGCAACAGATGCATTGCACTTAGGTAAAAAGGATGTGAAGGTGTTAATTGACTGTCTCGAGGAAAATATCAGTAGTCTATCGGGGTAAGTAGGATGAGGCAGGTAGAGGTGAGGGCATTCAGATAAATGTAGGGAACAAAGGACGAAGAAATGAGTAGAAGGCTAGGAATGTAGTGTAGTAATGGTAAGACCATAAAGAACGGTACATTGGAAATAGACGATACAAATCGTACGAGCATAAGGAATATGATGGATTTGTTAAGAAGGTGAGTGAGTGGAGAGAATTTGGATGTTATTTTGATAACAGTCACAAGGAGTTACAAGGAAAGAGAGTACCCTAGGAGACCTTACGGTGCATTCAAAGAGGGTACCTTTTGACTATCAATCGAGCAGGCACATGACTGCTCAATTGTTTTGCGTCCCGAAACGGACACTTTTCAAGACTTTGTCTAGTCTTGACTTGAACTGGTCAACAGATTCACTGTTGACAACTTCCAATGGAAGTGCGTTCCACTTACCGCAGATACTGTAGGTGAAAAACTTTCCACACAGATTGTGGTTGTAACGCTTCAGTTCAAGTTTGAAGCCGTGATTGCGCGTTCTGTTCTCACTCAGTGTGAAAATATCCCGGTAGTCAACATTGTCGAACCCTCGAAGTATTTTGAAAACTTCGATGAGCTGACCACGCAGCCTACGGGTTTCCAGCGAGAACAGATCTAATTCCCCTAGTCTATCCTCATAACTTTTATGTCGGACAGAGGAAATTAGTTTAGTTGCACTAGCTTGTACGCGTTCCAACCTTGCGATGCCCTTTCGAAACGAAGGACTCCAAAATTGTACGGCATACTCCAGGTGCGGCCGAACGAGGAAGTTGTACAGACAAAGTACTATCTCCTTGTTACGGTATCCAAACTGGCGCTTTATGTAGCCTAACATCCTTTGGGCTTTCTTCTCTGCCTCGATGCACTGTTTCGAGAACTTGAGGTCGCTAGTGATAGTTACAACCAAGTCCTTCTCAGTGTCGGTGGATTTAATAGCAGTGCCCTTAAGGATATACTAAGATTGGGGGTTTCTGTGGCCGATATGCATTACTTTGCATTTCCCCACGTTAAAAGGCATTTGCCACGTTTCCGACCACTCCCCAATCTTCCCAAGATCTTCCTGCAGGTGGGCAGTATTTCCATTCTTTGCAACGTTCATACCAAGCTTGGTATCGTCGGGAAATTTGTAAATCTTGGCAACCATGTCACCGTCCATGTCATTGACGTAGATGATGAATATTAGTGGTCCCAGGACAGAACCTTGAGGCACACCGCTAGTAACGGCCACCCACTCAGAAGCCTGTCCATTTACCACCACCCGTTGCCGTCTGCCACTTAGCCAGCTCTCGATCCAGCCGGCTACCTTTCCGTATATGCCCAGCGCTCGCACTTTGTGGAGAAGGTGGCGGTGTGGTACCTTATCAAACGCTTTCTGAAAGTCGAGGTAAACCACATCCACAGCCTTGTCCCGATCGTGCTCACTGAACACGAAGTGGAAGAATTCCACAAGGTTCGTCAGGCATGACCGTTGCCTTCGGAAGCCGTGCTGGCAACTCTTCAGTAGCAGGTTTGACTCTAAATAAGACGTTATCTTGTCCACTATCATGCTTTCCATGAGTTTACCGACTATCGAAGTCAGACTGGTAGATCGGTAGTTTGACGGTTGGCTACGGTCTCCTTTCTTGAAGATAGGAGTCACCTCCGCTTCACGCCAGTCTCTAGGAACGCATCCGGTCCGGATTTACATTTTAAAGATCGCGCACAGATGTCGTGATACTTCATCGCAGACTTCCTTTAACACCTTGGAGAGGAATTATAGACCAGAATACTAGATTTTTATGATATGTTTCATAGATATAGGAGCAGGAAGAAAGGATTAGGGATGATTATTTATATAACAAATAATCTTCAATCTTGTGAAAACACTACAATTAAAACAGATACTAACAGAGTAACACATAGTCATTGTGGCTAGACATTAAGGAGGGGAAGGATAAACTTGTCATTATATAGACCACCAAATCTTAGTAAGGAAGTTTGTTGTGCTCTGTGGCATGAGAGAGAATGTGCATGTAGAAGTAAGCATATGTGTATAAAGGGTGATTTTATTTACATAAATATAGACTAGGAAGTTCTTGTAGGTGATCAGGAAGCTGAGGAATCTTTTAGTATTGTACAGGATATTTTTTAAGCAAGTTATAAATCCAGCCACTAGGGGTGATAATATAGTGGATTTAGTTGTAAGGAATAGGAAAGAGGGTATTAGCGATACGGAGGTTGAGAGTAATTGGGGTAATAGCGACTAATGTGAAATTAGATTTAAGTTTAAATGGAACAAGGTTCTCTGTATAATAAATCCCAGACTTTAGAAAAGGAGATTATAGTTTTCTGAGGAGGCACCAGAAGACTATTGATTGCCGACTAAAGAGTGAGATCAGGTCATTGAATTAAGGGCCAATGGGAGCAGTCGAGGGCGAAGATAACCTTTAGGTAGAGAGGAATAGTGTACATAGATCAGGAATATGGGACAAAGATTAAGTAGGTAATTTCCTGGCCGAATATGAACATTCCACTTAGCGGAAATTAGAACCAAGACTGTTGACCCTAAATAGATGTCGGATAAAATTAAGCATTATATCGGCATTAAAAGAGGCATTTCTATGAAAATAAAAAAGGGTGATGGTAAATTAAGGCAGATATACAATGAGCTACCTCGGGACATTAAAAAGTTAATTAAGGAAGCAAAACGAAATTATATAATTAAAGTGGCAAATAACGCAAAGGAAGATCCCAATAGTTTCTTTTAGTTATAAAGGACTAAGACTAGAAATGAAATAGTGACACGATGGCTAGGATATTAAGTAAGTATTAGAAATTAGAAGATATTTTAATTAAAAAAGAGATAGTTTCCAAAGAAATAGAATTAAATCTAGCAAAGCACTAGGAAAGACACAGTTTTTCCCAGGAATTTGAAGGAATGAAAAGAAGTGTTAAGTGACTCTAGCATGCGTTAATGTGATACTTAACTTTAAGAAGGGGGATAAAACAAATGCCTGATTACCGGCCAGTGAGTTTGACATAAGTGGAGGGAAAAATGATAGAATCTATAATAGCGAAATCTTTTAGGGATCACTTAGATTTAGATAAACATAAGTTGATTAAGGAATTTCAACACGGCTTTACTAGGGGCAAAGCGTCTTTGACTAATTTACTGTATTTTTATAGAAAATTGTACAATGCTTCAGATAGAGATGAGAATTAAGATATTGTTTACTTGGATTTTATTAAGGCTTTCGATAGGGCCCCCGAGGTGTAACTTTTGAATTAAGTTAAAGTGCATGGGATCAATGGAAAGATACTTGGTAGATTCAGTCGTGGTTTAGTGACAGGTAGCAAAGAGTTCGTATATATTGGATTAAATCTGTGTTGGGAAAAGTTACCAGTGGAGTTCCTAAGGGGTCGTTGTTGTGGCCGTTGTTGCTCTTGATTGATATTAATAATCTTGAAATAGATATAGGTATCGACCTGAGCAAGTTTGCTGATGACACGAGGTTGAGTAGGATTACAGGGCCTGACTCCGCTGCTGAAATATTCCAAGACAAATTAACCAAATTACAATATCTTTCGATTTATATGCTCTAACTCAAATCGTAAAACTCGAACCACGAACATTTAAAATCCCGGTCCAAAGCCCAGAACAAGTCCGAACAGCATATTGCGGGTATCGAACTTGTCCTTGGTTACCACTACGGGTTATACAAATTGGCTTTAATCAAACCTAAGCTCGAACCCGTCGTTAAAACGAAACTGAGCATTCTTTTAGCCATCTCAAAGCTATTCAATCTCCTTGGTCTTTTCCTGACAGTCACTATTTGTGGTGGACTTTTGATGCGGAACCTATAAGCGGAAAAGGTAGGTAGAGACTCCTCGATTTGTGAGTGCGACTTCAAACCGTGGTCAGCAATTTGCACCAATGCATGGCGCAAAGTGGTGAAATTTGTTGAAGGGAAATTTTGTTGGTATGCCATCAAGAACGATAGTATTTACTTTGCGATGCAAGTAAATACAGTTTTGGGCTTTCTATCTTTTTAGTGTATATGAATAGTTCTAATTAAATTTTTCGCCAAATCAAAAGTCGTTCCTCTTCCAGGGAGAACGCCCCCTTCTCTGAAACTGATGAGCGTTGTTTTGGCCCAAAAGGCCTTCTCTTATTCCTAGAACCTTTTTCACACTCCTTTATATCTATTAAGATCCTGGCCGATGCTCAAAAGCTCTATCTTGCGTCCAGAACGACGTCTGCAAACTGAAACTGAAGTCAAGATTCGTGAAAACCGTCTTCTGCACATCCAAATCATAAAGGAAGAACTCTCCAATTAATAATAAAAATAGCATTTCATTTATTATGTAACCATTACAGATAACCCAGCTAATTTAATAACGGGAAGTATTTTCCTGTATAAAATTTAATTCTTAAATGAACTTTTGGATTCACGGTCCAGCGTAGATGACCTTTAAAACAAATGCTGCTCAAAATGTTGCATAACTGAATCGAGTAAACATCGAAGTTTCCACCCACAATACCGTCCTGAATAAGTTCGAATCCCACTCTCTGAATTATCGTCATGATTAGGATCCAAAACCTTCAACTGCAGGGCTCCTTCATGAGATACCCCTCTCCCCCATCTCCAGCGGGTGAGACTCGCGATGACACTAATCACCATAAAAGAGCCACCGTGCTGTTAATAAGGAAAGGTTAGAGAATCATGTTGATTATAATTAACATTAATTTTAAGTTTTAAAAAAAGGAAGTTAATCTAGTTTCTTAAAGCTTCAAAATCTTTCTTTCGTTTCCAAGGTTCTTTCGCAGGGATGTTAGTAGAATTATGAGTCGAGCTGATAGGTTTTTGCCCTGTACCATCCTTTCGTCTATCTACCACCCTCTTTTGCCTGTCTCTTTATTTCATCAGATGTCGTCAAGCTCTCGAATATTCTCCATCTTGAGTAGTCGGGGTTATACCTTATTTTCTTCCATTGTCGGTGGATCTTTTGTGAGGTTCTTTCCTGAACTGGGACTTATTACACTGGGTTATAACTTGGGTTTGAAAGCATGTTGGGGTACGTTTACAAAGCTCCCTCTCGCTCTCGTGGGTATTGAAGTGTATGTGAAGGGGAGGGGGAGTCCTTTTGCTTAAATCGGAATGCTCGAAAAAACTCAGCGAAAAACATTCAAAACCCTTTCCTTCAATAGTTACCTTTACAAACCTGCTTATCCATTTCTCTCATTCAAACTTCTTGCCTCGCTAGTCACGACATTCGCTTCAAGTTTAATTTGTATGTTTTTTTTAGGTAAGGATTAAATCAACTTTCATCGGTGACGTAAGAAGGACATTCGTTCATTTTTGCTTTGTCAACATCAAGTTCATTTTCCCATTTCAAACTTTATCGCCAAACGCTCTCTCCACTGACCACTACATCTATTCCAATTTCAAACCAATACTTTGGGTTACCTACGACCATTGAGAACAGATCACAGTTTCGATAATTGGTCTGAGAGGGACTATAATTCACACCTGGTGAATCGGTTAATTGAAAGTGATTCGGTTAATAATATTTTGCCTGCCATTGAACTTCTTTCGTTCCTTCCCTCACGCTTTGGTTGGAATACACTCCTCCTCAATGGCGTGGTTGGAAGGCAACCAGTGTTGAGATGAGTTGATAAGGGATATCGACAAAGTAGAGTTGGTAAATTTAGGATTTTTGATACAATAATTGCATCAACAAGGGATTGCCACTTAAGTACCAATGCATCCTACCTGTCCATTAATGATCACAGGTCGCTCATTATTGAACTAACGCAAAGTATTAGTGAAAGTGGTGAAACTGGGTTAGTGGAATGTGTGGAAGGCTAATAACCGACTTAATAGACAGAGGAACGCAATGAAGGCGGGTCTCCTTGCGGGGTCTTTCTGCTTGACGGATGGCGTTAACCTCTTCGGATCTCCGCTTGCAATGGCCCCACTCGAACGTGCAGGGAGGGCTTCGAATCTGGGGCCAGATCCAGGGACCAAGACAATTGTTCTTGACAAACAATTCGACAAAAGAGCGGCGACCAACAGCCACGACGAGGGACACCAGTCCAATTTCATGGGGTGGGGGTCCCTGCCCGTTTTACGCAGCGGCGGAAGACAGACAGAAGAAGAATGGCGGATATGGCATTTGGGGTGCCAAAGACGGCACTAAAAAACTCGTCTTTGAGGGCCCATTGGGGGCACCTGAACCCCCGTTTAAGGGAAGCGTTACTCCGGGGCTCAAATTGGGAATTGTGAGGACTTGTTTTAATTTTACAAATTTGTTGATGGAGGCTTCCCTTTGTGCCCTTCCGACCCCAGTAGTTAGAAATGAAGTTCTTATTATTATTGGTAGTAGTAATAGTAGTAGGAGGAAGAGCAGCTGTAGTAGTAAGAGTAGTAGTAGCAGCGGTAGCATTATTAGTAATAGTAGCAGCAGAAGCAGAAGTAGTAGCAGAAGTGGTAGTAGTAGTAGTATCAGCAATAGTAGCAGCAGTAGTTGTAGAGTAGCATAAGAAGTAGTAGTAGTAACCCCTTTGATTTTTCTCTCTTTCCTGATCTGTTTTTGCATCGAAAGAAAAAAGGTGTTTAAATGAGTGATAGGAATGGACCGGCTGACAGAGAAGTCAGTGTCGGCACAACTATATTCAAGTCCAATTCATATCCCCATCGCCCCTAGTAGTTTCCTCTTTTCTGGGTCCATACCCGCCGCAGACCAGACCTTTCCCCACCCAACACACACACACACCCGCACACTTTTAGTCCGAGCCCCTCTCATTGAGTTGGCATTTTACGATCTCGTCATCGAAGGGGCTGTACACACCCACTCATCCAGGTGCACTCATATGGACAGATATAAATGCGTACACACGTGTGTGAAAATGCCACAAAAGCCCCAATTGCCACAAATCATCGGGTGCCAGTAGCAATTCCGAAAGTCTCCGAGTGGTGGCGAGGAGGCAAACAAACATGACTCCTAAAACAGTCAACGAGCCACACACACCGAGTCTGAGGAATGTGTACATGCGTTTATGTGTGTGTGGGGGGCGGGGGGTGAATGGGATGCCCTACATGAGCGAGGCATTAGGATGTCAACAATTGAGGGGAGGAACCGATTAAGGAGGGAATTAACTCGTCCTCCTTTAACTCTCTAATTGGAGGCCTCCTTTCGAGTTCACGACGGACGATTTCGCCACTAGGGACCTTGCATTACCCCCCATCCCAGACCACACCTTTCCCTGCCGTAGGAGCCACACCCACGGACCCTCGGGGTTCACTACTACAACACACACAAGCGAGATAGTTGTTTTTTTTTATACCACGTAAGGAGCTACCCGTCCCTACGGTACCTAAACTTCAGAAGTCCAACGCCTTATCCACTGGACTAACCAGAGATCCCAGGTTGATTTTTCTTTTCCTGTCTGGTCTTCCCCTCTCGTTCCTTCTGGGTTGTAAGACCCCCCCCCTCCTAGGATCCGTTCCACAACGCAAGTGCATGGTTCTGATGACCTCTGTTGTCTCAGGGACCCAGTCTCTAGAGGGCTCCGATCTCGGAGAGGGACCCAAGTGTCCGCAGTGAGAGCGACTCTACAGGAGGACGAGGACAGACATGAGACCGAGATCGCGGAGAAATATAAGAAAGGAAACGCAGCCTCATGTCTTCCTCCGCCGCCCTCGTTGATTTTTGTCGGTTTGTCACTGAGATTCGCCCCGTGGTACACATGTGTACCGAGTACATATGTGTACCAAGACGCAGTTGACGTCTCTTTCTTGGGGGTGAACAGGATGCAATTTGGGGATGCGAATGTGGACTCCTTGGTTGGGGGTGGGGGTCCCCAAATGTTGGTTTTCCTGAGTGTATTCGAAGAGAAGCAAATAAGGGTATTCGCGGCGGGAGAGGAGGTGGCTCTAATTTAAAGCGCAAGAGCAACGAGGCCGCACCACGCAGAATGTTTGGGTGGACGAGTGAAAATGAGATATATATATATATATATATATATATATATATATATATATATATATATATATATATATATATATCGGCAGAGCCTCCTTTAGGCATTGGGGAAGGGAGGGTACGCAAGCCTACAGATGTTACTCATCATCCCTTTGTGGATGCTATTAACGTGGCTGCGAGGGGCACTCAGTCGGGGGGAAGGATTATTACTATTATTATAATTAGTAGTAAGGAAGTAATAGTATTAGTAGTAGTAAGAGGAGGAAAAAGAGGAGTAGGAAGAGGGGAGAGAAAGAAGGAGAAGAGGAGGAACCCCACCTTGAGACTTCTTCTCCAAAAAGTTTGGGGCAGAGGCTCGTCCTCAAAGGGGATGCAATATGGCAAGTTAAGAAGTACAGAATGTGCCCGTTCTTAGCGGAGTCCAAAGTGGGGTGTCATTGCAAGTGAACACCGGGTAGGGGGGGGAGGCAGGTCCCCCAGCATAAACCAGATTGAGCCATGAGGAATTCGAGCTTTCCTGGATTCATCCTGGCGGAGCCCGGAACCGGATTCCATACGAAAGACAATCCAACACACACATGCACACACCACTACCGCCACTAAGCGAGGCATTTACGGCTCTGTCTTGGGGCATCTGTCAACTGCCCCATACCCCAACTCCCCCCTCCTCCGTCTCAAGGGCTGCCCGACACCCGACCCGGCGCCTTCGATTACTCACTGCGGTGCACCGCTGAAACGAGACCCCAGCAGAGTCGCCTAAACCCAATAATAATGGCAAATGAGCACTCTGCTGATACCTGTGACATATGCACTAATTAGCTATACCCTTGAAAAATGGAGCACCCGCGTATACCCATATTAAATGAACCACTGGGGTATATCTTCGACAAATTGACCACCCAGCGATAGCGTCGAGAAATGCACCTCTCCCTAGACAGATGGATGTAAACCTTGATAAATGGACCACCCGTCTATACCCTTAACAAATGGATCAGCCGGTAAACACTTGACAAATAGATCACCCGGGTATATTAGTGATAAATTGACACCGATGTTTACCATTGAAAAATTATATAACTGGACATATCGTTGGCAAATGTATTACCAAGGTCCATTTGAAAATTAGACAACTAAGTGATGCTCTGCAGAAAATGGAAATGTACTTAAAGGATGGAGAACTCGGTGATTAAATTAAAAATGGACAACTGGGTCCTACCCTTGGTGAATAGAAGCCCCACCGATATCCTTAACGAATAGACGACCTGGAGATGCACTTGACAAATTGACACTTCAGTGATATTCTTGGAAATGGACATTTTATAATATGTAAACTTTAAATATGGACTGACAGAGAGACAAGGCATTCATAGCCTTGCCACATGGCGCATTACTTTATACTCTTGACAAATGGACATCCATTTGATACCATTAACAAATTGATAACACGTGAATATCCTTGACGAATGGACTACCTTAACAAATCGACTACCCCCAGTTCTACCTTCGACATCGTGGTAAATTTTCAAATCTACCATAGGGGATACTCTTGACATATCAACGACCCTGCCATACCCTTGATAAAGGGAAGATCCGATTATACCCATTATAAATGGAGAACCAGGAAGCACCCTTGACAAAATAAAGTACCCCGTGATACCTTTAAGAAATATAAAACCAATGGACAACCAGGTTGTATCTTCGATAAAGGGACAATCTGTTGTTACACTTGACCAACGTACAACCCGGTGATACCTTTAACACTTGGCAAATGAATCACATACATATAGCCTTGAAAAATGGACCATACGAGAAAGAGGAAACCTGGCGATACCATAATAAATGACAATCAGCTTAAAATCTGAGAAATTGAGACCTGGGTATTAATTTGAGAAATTGACAGACCTTGCAAATGGACCACCGGGGTATTTTGAAATTTGACAACCCGGCGATGCCTTTGAAAATCAGACAACAGGCTGATTCCCTGAACAGCCAGTTGATAGTCTCACAAATAGCTAACTAGTGGATACCCTTGAAAAATGGACAACCCAGTAATACTATTGATAGACGACCTTTAGGAAGGGCAGCGCATTGATACCCTTGACCAATGGACGACGTAGTGATTGATTCCTTTGATAAAGGAAGAACCCAGGGGTCCATTTAAACAAAATGAAACCCCTGAAACCCCTAGGACCCTGCATAACCAGGGTCATATCCTTGAAAAGGGACGACGAGGCAAAAACACAGACAAATGGACCACCCTGCGTTCAATTTGACAAATAGACAACCAAGTGGTACACTTTACAAATGTGCCCGGTGATACTCTTGCCGAATAGACAACCCAATCATATACTTTTTAAATCTCCCCCCCCCCCGCGTTATTACCATCGATAAATGGAGGATTTGGTGATACCCTTGAAAAAAGTATGTCCAAGGATAGACTAGAAAATAGACAACCTGATGATAGTCTTGAAAAATAGACAACTCAAGGATATCCTTGATAGAAGCACAGCTAGGTGATGCTTTTTGCAAATGGACATTTAGGCGATACCTTTGACAAATGGACAACTCGGCGATACTTTTAGAAAATGACAGCTAGGGAATACCATTTACAAATGGACAACTAGGCGATACTTTTAACAAATGGACAACTACTCGTTACTTTTGGCAAATGGACAATTATGTAATACTTTTAACAAATGGACAACTTGGCGATACTTTTGGCAAATGGACAAATATACAACTAGGCAATACCATTGAAAATGGACAACTAGGCGATGCTTTTGTTAAATGGACAATTAGGTGATACATCTTTGACAATTGGATAACTTGGCGATACTTTTGGAAAATCGACAACTAGGCGATACCATTGACCAATGGCAACTAGGCAATACTATTGAAAAATGGACAACTATGCGATACTTTTTTCAAATGTACAATTAGGTGATACCTTTGACAAATGGACAACTCGGCGATACTTTTGAAAAATGGACAACTAGGCGATACCATTGATAAATGGACAACTATGCGATAATTTCGGCAAATGTGCAACTAAGCGATACTTTTGGCAAATGGGAAATTAGGTGATACCTTTAAAAAATGGACAAACTGGCGATACTTTTGGAAAATGGACAACTACGCTATAGCTTAGACAGATAGACAAATAGGTGATACTTCTGGCAAATGGAAACTAGGCGATACTTTTGTCAAATGGAGAACTAGGCAATACCTTTGGCAAATGAAAAAAATAGGTGATACCTTTGGCAAATGGACAACTCGGCGATACTTTTGGAAAATGGATAACTAGGCGATACCATTGCCAAATGGACAACTGGGCGATACTTTTGGCAAATGGACAGCGAGGCGATACTTTGGACAAATGGACAATTAGATGATACCTTTGAAAAATGGACAACTCTGAAATACGCTTGACATTTAGCCCGGTCGGTGATACCCTTGAAAAATTGGCGATCCAGTGATCTCGGGGGGGGCATGATCCCATTCGGATTACTATCAACGAGTGGCAACCTTGGATACCCTAGATCATGGGGTGCTCTGAAAGGACTGCGTCGGTGTTGGGTAATTGTAGAGAAATGAGAAGGATTCCTCTTGAAAAATTTCAATGCCCTCCTTTGCCCGCAGTCGCACCCGCCCAGGCTTCAGAAAGAATGAGAGAAGAAAAGAAAAGAGAAGAAATATAGGGGGGGAAGGGGAAGGAACCAAAAAAATAAACAGTTGAAAAAATGATTAAAGAGATTTCCAGAACAAACTTCATCAATCCTAAATGTTGGGGCCGGAAGGGCGCTTTTAGCGTGCTTCAAGACATCTACGCGAAATAAAATCCTCGGGGTTCGCATATCAAAATCTAACATACATGATGAGTGTCTGAGATACGAACTGAGGCAGAAGTGATTTGCTTAGGGTTCGGGCGGGCAAGGAGTGAGGCGGAGGCAGCCAACACGTGAAGAAGACGAAAAAGGAAGAATAAGAAGAAGAAAAAAAAGGAAAAAGGAGGAGGAAGAAGGAGAAGGAGAAGGACGGAAGAGGAGAGTGAAGGAAGGAAGGAAGCAAAGAGGAGAAGGAGGAAGGAAGAAGGAAAATAAGGAAGGAGTATGAGGTCGAAGAAGGAGAAGGAGAGGGAAGAAGGAGAAGGGGAAGAAGAAGTAAGGAAGAATAAGAATTACGCTTTGAAAAGTACCCAATTGTCTTTGACACGAGCCGATTAATCCCAATCTTAATTTCCCTTTCGCCGTTTTTTAACAATTAGCGACAATTCCCCGTTTTATGAAAAGTGGATCGGCCAAAGGAAGATTACTGTGGCGGTGCCCAGCGCCCTCGGACCTTTCAACCCCTTAATCCGGCCCGTTCCTTCTCCCCCTGTCCCAAATTTAATAGAAAGATGGCGCTGGTGCCTGAGTGGTCCAGTGATGGTTGATGGGGGTGTGGAATTGGCTGGCAATATGTCCCTACCACTGTCGGGTTCGATCTTTATATCAAGTTATTATTATGGAAAACTATTTTTGTTATTCCCCTTCCCCATACGGGACCCCTCAAGGGGCATGGGTAGGAGAGTTGTGGGCATTCCCTTTCTCTACCCTAACAAGTTGTCTCCAAACACTTTCACATCTCGTAACTACACCAATTTTTTCCAAATACTTTTAAGAAGTTTGCTTGTGGAAATTCCCTCGTTGGTTCTCACGGGAGTGAGTTGGGTTGTACTCGGAGATCGTCATTTGTTACGTGAACAAGAGCACTCACGAGTACGAACTCGGCCTCACTTCCAAGCAGTGTTCCAAAAGTGAGGAAAATCGTGGTCTATTAGACCCCACCAGCTATTCTTTGATCGCCTCCGTCTCACTCAGCCTGGGGCAGGTAGGTCCTCTCCATCCACGGTCTCTGGATTGATACCGGCCAATCCGTCTGTGAGATAATCGGGAAATGTAAATCCATCTCAAACGACCACCATCGATCCACCTGAATAAGCCCTTCCCAATGCACCACCCAGGCGATTCATCTTACCTGCGTCTGTGGTAGGGCCGACCTCCACCCCACCAGTCATCTGAAAAGGACTCCTGGACCACTCGAGACAAGGCTAGGAGCTCCTTCTTACTCCCATTTCGCATTCGCACACAAATCGGTGTCTAAACATATTAACACAAAGGGGCTCGGAAAGGTTATGTGTGAATAGATCGATATTCTGGGTTCGATCACATGCGGGTTTCCTCCTCCACCCCGGTTGGTCCACGCTTTGGGGGTAATGTCGTCGGAACAAAATCAACCTCAATAACCATAATGAAAATGAACAGCAAATGTTCCCTCGTCAACACTCGAGGCGTCGTGAGCTCGCGAATGCAGTCGCCGAGTGTCACTCAGCAGATTACCTGCGAATGCAACCGCGTCGCAGGACGAGGGCAGAAGCACTGGCTCATCACCAATCCCTGTCACGTCTCTCGGATCTTTCCAACGCGCGCATAAGCCAGGGGACGAACTAGACCAATTCTCGTTGTGTCCAGCCGTCTTACTCACTCATTGAATTATTTTATTTTCATCCTAAATACGACAATCAACTAGGGCATCGACCAGCGATGGGTACAGGGCACCAAGAACAAATGTTCCCATAATCCTCGAGTTTTGGCGCCCGACGGGAAAAAATCATTAATTGATTGTAAATATGTAAATCCTCTATAATATTCGCAAGTAGGAGATTATAAGTCTAGAATAACAAAGTCCCTATCCCATTTTGTTTCAATAGATGGAAGCGATACCTTTTGTTTTCATTACAAATACATTAATCCATCCCTATTTAATGTTTTTATTCAAGTAATAATACTTTCTAATATTGACTGCGTACTACAAAACTTGGCAAATTCGAAATACACAATCTGATGGCAACGAAGTAAATAATTTTATAGCTTTCATCTCTAAGCCTTTCCAATTTTTCAAGTGACCCTAGTGGCCAAGTTGAGGCGGTCCAGGAGGCTTTTCAATTTTATTTGGGGATTCAGATTAACAATTCCTTTTTGTCGCCCCTAGATGATGTTCGTTGAGTGAAACCTGTTAACCTAGGACCCGGTAGTATCCGTCAAAAACACTTAACTGCTGTGTAGCCAATTCAAAATATGAACTAATTCTGGGGCAAGGGGGCGTTTTTATGTAAATAATCATTTTTCAAAATCTTATCTCACTCGAAAGTAAGAATTTTTTCCCTTTTACGACGGAGGCAGAAAAGAGAAATGGAAGGCACCGAGGTGATCTACCCTCCCTCGTCCCCCTAAAAGTTCATGGAGAGATGAAAGAGAGGGGGCGCATTTCGGCCTTAAAAGGAGTTGTGGACATGAAAAAGCAACCAAGCCTTTCTTAGCCCTTGGAAGGCCCTTTCCTCTAGAACAAGGGAGAGGAACCTTTTTGAGCCGTGGGCGAAGATTTCTAATAAAAGAGGTCGGCGGGCGATGAATAAAATTTGACCCTTGTACTTTGTAAATGTTGTTTAAATTTATTACATGGTGAGGATTGTAGGGGAATCGTCCCTCTCTCGTTATTTCCCAGTTGAGACACGGGGCGGTGACCGCAAAAACATCTGGGCCAGGCACCGTGGGTCAAGCTCGTAACTACAGCCACTCGCCACTCGTCTCTATGAAAAGTCGTACGGGTTTAAACGGCAAGATCTCCCCTACGAGTGTATATTCAATTTCACCTCAAGTACGAAATTGGAGACGCGTTTCTCTCAAGCCCAAAGGTCAGCTGGAGCAGAGGTAAGACTTGCTGAGAAAAAAACGTTGGAGTAAAAACCCTCCTGCGGCCCGTCCGCAAGACACCCCCCTCCTACCCCTACCCCAGTGGGGTGACGAGGTATAAATACCAAGCACTTGGGAAAAACGTGGTAAAATACGTGAGTCGCCAGGCTACGAAGTCCCCGGCAATAGAGGTCGGGCTACCAAGACTGAAACTAAGAAGAAACTCATCCTCGAGCTAGTTCCTGGTTATCAAACCGAACTTTAAGTTAACTTGTTCAAGTTCAACTTACTCTCGTCAGAGAGACTCCTCCTATCCTGGTGCATCCTAAAGCCCAGAGATAGTCCTCGCCCTTGAGGAATTACGTAACGAAGAAGAAAAAGCCCCCCCTCGATCCCGTTACCCAGTGGTCACACCAAACTCTAAGTTAGCTTGGTTTAGGAACCAAGTTCAACTGATTCTCGTCAGAGAACCCCCTGTCCCCTTATCCTGGGATAGCACAATGCACCTTGATAGTCCTCGACCTTGAGGACTTCCGAAACGAAGAAGAAAAAGCTCCTCCTCGAGCCAGTTACCCGGTGGTCACACCGAACTCTAAGTTAACTTGTTTTTAAGCTAAGTTCAACTTACTCTCGTCAGAGAGACCCCGCCTATCCTGGTGCTTCCTAAAGCACCGTGATAGTTCTCGCACTTGAAGAAGACCGGGTTGACCCCCATCTGCTACACTCGCCAAAATACCTAGTGACTGCCAAGTCATCCAGTCCACCTCCAACAATCTGGTCGAAGCACGCGTCAAAAGACCCACCAGATTCCTATGGTGTCTGGGCTCATTGAGTTCAAGGTCAAACTCAAACCCACCGCCAGAGCAACTAAGGTATTTAAACTCCAGTAGAAACAATTAGCCTATTTCTTTTATATTGAAGTGAGTAGCGAGTTAGCCAATATTAAAGGGTTAAGTTAAAAAGCCTTACTTAAAAACTTGAAGTCATTATTGTGTATTTTAAATTCGTATTATTTCTGTGGTTCATGTTTTTTTTGTGTAGTAAATTGTTAAATTTAAAATATGTTTATTTTGGGATAATTCCGGTGCGTTTATTTATATCCTTACGTGTTTGAGACGGCTCTTCCTTAAAAACAACACAAAATTAGCACTCTTACACAAAAGCATACTTCAAAAAAGAATATATTACGACAAAAAAAGTATACTTTGACAAAAGTATTACTCGACAAAAGGTATTCTACGACACAGATATTCTCATGCATTAATATCTGAAAAAAATTAATACGCAACATTTTTATTGAATGCCACCACGGAAATGGGGATAGCATTACTTATGAGATATTGCATTTTCTTAATATACCATACAAATATATCAATCAGGGGGCGATGGAAATTGGGCGCGCAGGCGACGGTTACCCTACCCTTGCTCTAGAAAAACAAAAGATGATTTAGTGTTTTTGATTGGCGCTCATTTGTTGAGTCATAAGCGGCTGAAAGTCAATCTTGACAGCATCACGTTCTTATTTAGAGTAACTGAGTTCGTTGTACTTTCTTGTGCTTGGCGCTTTATAGGGAAAAAAACGTCCTGCTCCCCGTATTGGGAGCTGACGATATTTTTTGTTGGCCATTTAATTCCTTAGTCCTTTTCACTGTCTGTACTTTCCATCATTTTCGTTCCTTTCTCTGTCCAACCCCATCATTTTTGGTCCACTGAACGCCCCCCGTTGGAGTGCCCTTAAATACTGGCACCTAGAGGAGCAGCACACCCTTTCGGCCCCATTGCTACTGATAGTCTGAAACTAGACTTCTCCATCTCGACTTTTTTTCGCCACTTGCTTTCCAAGTCTCTTCTTACTGCCTTGTCCGGGTTGCGAAATGATGCAATTTCTGGACAGATGACTCTAAAACTTGTGATATGAAGGTGGCAGAAGTTATGGAGTTCACTTTTCACTGATATAAAAACATCTCCCCTGTCTTGATGAAGATATGCATCTCCAGACTATGAAAGAAACACCTCCACACTTCACAGTTGCTACTACAGAAGGGTGGCGAAATCGTTCGTCTCACGAAGGTAGCCCCAGAATGCTAAATATCTGAAAAATTGTTACAAAAAGTTAGATTTTTTAATAATTTTATTCCAAGATATATTTAAATGGAAGTACATGTAAAACAACATTACATTAGTCTTTCTTACCCATCTGATAATTACTTTTATCTGAGCAGATATCTTTAGACCATCGTTCATGTGTCCAAGTTTTGTGATCTTTGCCCAACTGAAAACTTTATTTACCTTGACCTCAGATATTCATAGCGTCGTTCTCACCTTGCATATTTTAACCATTGAAGTTTATGTCTCCATGTAATTGTTTAGGGTGACAATTTTTACCTGCGGCAAATCAGACAGGTCTATAGGTCATGTAAATCTCATTTTGTGTTTATCTTCTGCCTGCAACGAGTCGCTGGATCAATGTAGCCAGCTAAAACCAATGCTACCAAAGGTGATTGAGGTCACTGAGTTCAAATACGATATAAATTGACCACCAGTTTGCGCCAACTAGTAACTAGAGATGCTTAATCGGCCATTTTCGCCGCAGGTCCACTAGAGCATGTCCCTATAGTTAAGTCGAAACTTCATTCAACTCTCCAGCAAGATAGGAGGATGTTTTTACTACGATTCTGTAGTGAAACCAAAAATGATAAGTTTGTCTTCTCTTAGAGTTGTAAGAATTTTTCTTCCACTTCTTCTTTTCCTTTTGATACAAAGCTTCTGGTCTCTTGAAATCGTTTTATAGTGGCTTGGGCAGCAAATCTTAAACATTTGATTTTTTTTTCTATCAACCTCTACTTATGATAAATAACCCCTGGCTATTGAGAAGTTGGATTTGTACTACCTGTGATTCTTTAGTTTTAGTCATATTAATTATTTAGAGCGATATTGAATACAAAATAGTTATAAATTTAAACTGAAACAAAAGAAATATTGGTTAAATGCTGATCTTTTTTAAAACATTATTTTATTAATTACACGTCATTTAGTAAAATACTAAGTAATTCCAACATACTAGCAAAATACACATCATTATCAAGGTTGTAGATCTCTCCTCACAACCATTTTTGGGGTGATTGCCTCGTTGGTATTTCGCCTTAAATCCGAAGGGAAAAAAAATGTCCCAATGGAATGTCTGTGTTGGTCATCGCTTTCCTTTCTTTTCTCAAATAAGTTGGTAATTCTCAACTTTTTGTCTCTTTTGGGCGCCGATAGGGAGGGTGGGCGAGCGTCGCGTCCTGAACTTAAACTAGCAGTGCCCTTGTATATGAGAACACTACGTCACTTAAGTTTTATTTCCACCAGAAGGGATCGACAGCCACTGTTGACTTAGGCAAGCGAGAGAAGTGAGTGTTTGTGATGGGCGGATGCACACGATCTGCTTGACGGCTAGCGATGATCTCTCGTTCCGACTGCCTGCGAGCTGGTTAGAGATCGCGGTTTGTAGCATTACACTCTGGTGGAGTACTACAAAGTAATTAAAATCATTTTATATGATGTATTTCTGACGTACTCCAAATATTTAAAAACTTTAATCATTTCTATATATACAGTGTAAATTTAACTACTTCAGTGGAGTGATGAGAGATCTACCATATATTATATAACTCAATTTAAAATTCCACTATATTAAACAATTCTCCCTTGAATTACGGCAAACTCTCTTAAATTGCTTAGCAATATTGGAACCTCCTTGCTTACAATCTTTCCCAACGAGCTTTGCTCCTCCTCATTGTGTTTTCTTTTTCGTCCCGAAGGGCTTGTTCAATAAGTCCTCCAAAATAGTTTGTAAATTCTTCTCATAACGTGTGAGTACTTGTTTTATGTATTTTCATTTACTACATACTCCAATTTACATTTACTATTGTGAATCCTAAAACATTTTAAATTTCCTACATTCATTGTGATTCTACAAATCCTGAATTAATTGTAATTACTCATTCTCTCTGCATCGCTCTCGCGCTTACCGCCAATATTTATCCTACTGTATCACATTCACTTGGTCATCTTGTAAACTAATTACCTCGTCACTTTCATATAAATTCCCTGTAACATAATCGATTCGGATTATTAATTTGTTAAAACTTAAATACATTATATTTTCGTTACCATTGATTTTGTCCATTCCCTCGAGTTTGCCGACGCGTTAACTTTCCGCCCACGCCGCCTATTAGGCTTAAATTCGTCAGTCAATCATTCCTCTCAAAAAATTATATGAATTGATTTTTGTGTTTACTATATAAGCTAAATAACACACTAATTGATATGTAATAAAAATACACCCAGAATTAAATACTCTCCCGTTAATCGATAAATATTATAAATTCAAATATCTATTATATATAATTTTCAAAACTCCTCGCGGCCATTTATGCTTTTCCATTTTCGAACACTCATTTCATTTACGGGTTTCCTTGTGCGTATCACGTTTAATCGATAGCATTCTTCTTCCAATTATTACAGTTTTAAGTTAAATAATATCTCTTAAATACAACGACTGAGTAATTTCCTTTTATAAATATTTTTTATTTTTTCACGTTTCTGTCGCGTGACTAACATGATCACAATCGTAAATCAACCAACATCGGCTAACACAACGGTGATTGACTAAGCAGTTACAACAATGCAATCGTCAGCTCAAACTCAACAAGGTCCAGTAAATGCATCACATGCCTTCCTTATACTCCCAGCCTATAATCCATCAAACCCTATCGCTTGGTAGGACGTTTGTGAGCTAATTCTCCGCCTTCAAGCCATAACAGAAGAAGAAAAGATAGCTTTCATCATCCCAAAAGTTCCCATAAGTATCTTCATTATATTTAGGGACATTTTATTCAATGGGGAGCATATGACGAACTGAAGGGGCCTTCGAAAAGGAATTTGGGAAATCCCAAGTTAAGGATCTAAGGGAGTTCCTTAATACTCAAGAGAGGGGAGATAAGTGTCCTACCATGTAGCTCACGTTAGAACGTACTATATGATTTTGAGAGTCAGAAAAAGAGCGAGAGAAGAAAGCAAGAGGTTGCCATATGTCAGCAATCTTATGCTTCAGGGTTGCACTTCCGTGAGTTGAGGGTGCATCTGAGGCGACGCTGATTGAAGCTCCTAGAGAAGGATGAGCCAATTCCACAACGCGGGCTATTTACTCTTTGGTGCAAGAAAATGATTCGCGCGCTTCAGTAGATCCCTCGAAAGGAGATTTCTTTTTGGTCTTTGATAGCATAGAGTTAATAGGTTGCATGACCTGAGTACAATTTGGAATGAATCTATGGTAGAAGTTGCCATGCCACATAAACATCTGAGTTGCTTGTGTGATGTGGGTTGAGCAAAATTGCGCATCATGGTAACTTTATCTTCAGTGGGTTAATTTCGGCACTTGAGACATGGTGTCCCAATAAAGAGAGTTGAGAGATACCAATGAGACAATTAGAAGTGTTGAATACGATACCGTACTATTGAAGGCGAAAAAAGACTTGACGAAGGGGAGAAAGTTATTCGTTGAGTGTGGAAGATGCTATTAGCAGGTCATCACTGGAGTAAAAGATAAAGGGAACACCTCTCAGAACTTGGTCCATGAAGGTCTGGCCAGAATTTCGCAAACATAGGGCATTTTTATAATTTCAACAGATCCAAACGGAGTCGTGATGTTAGTCTACAAATATCGTCCGGATGAATAGGGATCTGGTTGAAAGCACGAACTAGATCCAGGCGAGAAAAGATTGTAGAGCCCGAGAGAGATGAGGTGAAATCGGCTATGTACGGCAATGAATAGCAGTCAGGGGTTGTTATCGCGTGTAAGGCTCTGTAATCCACAATGGCTCTGAATTCCCCTGGTGTGAATTTGGGAACAGTATGGAGTGGGGAGGCCCAAGGTGAAGAGGAAGGCCTACAAATGCCAGTATCTTTCATGAATTGGAATTCATCACGCATTGCAGAAAGTCTTTCTGGGGATGGCGACGAGGTCAGGAGAAGGAATGTCCTCTTGTCGTCTCGATCTGATGCATCATATTATCTTTGATGGGCCTATTCTTCCAAGGTGGAAAGGTAAGGTGTGGATTGTCCTGCAGAAGGCGCTAGAATGGGGTCTCGGTGGATGGTATATGAATAGAAAGGAGGGAACTCTGTAAAGGTGAGTACGAATCTGAAACAGTGAGTAAACTTTTGCGATCGACAAGCTTGCGTTGATGAGAATCAACCAAGAGGTCGTGAGCCGAAAGAAAATTGAGGCCCAATATTGGGCAATCTACCTCAGTTATGACGAAGCTCGATCGAAAAACTCCCTGGAGACCAAATGAGACTTGAAGGCTACGCATTTCATAGGTCCTAGTATTGATCGAATTAGCTGCATTCATAACTAAATCTGAGGGAGTACGTTCAGGTTTTCCGCTGACTGGGTAACCAGTAGTGGACAGATTTGCTCCTGACTGACCAATGCTGCCGACGAGGGTTCCTGCAACACAAGAAGCGTAGGCAGCAAAACAGAAGGTGATTTTTGTGTAGCAGGGGTGGTTGAAACAGTGGTTTGGGGGTTATTTTGTGGATTTTCTGGACCATAAAGTGTTAGTGGGGGGGGAGAAGGGGGAAAAGGATGTTCAGGGTGAACATTTTCAATATAGGTGGTCTATGTAAACATTATCCTGCTTGGTGCCAAACTGAAGGACGAAGAACGTTGGCTTCCTAGAGATGACGAGAAAGGGTCCGTCATAGACAGGTTGCAAGGAAGAGTGACTTGAATCTCGACTAACAAAAACATGGGAACATGTTGTCATCTCTTTCGGTATGAAGGTTTTGTGATTGGCAGGTGCTCTAGGTGCGGTTAGCTTAACTTCACCCATAACCCGTACAAAATTGTGCACATATAAAACAGGATCGAGGAGAGAAGGTAGAGGTTGGTCAGAGGAAGGAAAGAATTGACCATTGACCAGGAAGACAAAATTAAATACCATAAACGAGTTGACCTGCAGAACAGTCTAAATCTTCTTTCAAAGACCAGCGAATACTCATGAGAATCAAACGTAGCTTGTCCACCTAAGTGATGTTTGGATCTGTGGAGCTTAAGCTTGCTTGGATGGTCATGTGTAGACGTTCCACTGCAGCGTTACTCTGAGGGTGGTATGCGGTGGTACGGAGGCGAGGGGAGCCAAACACTGACATGAGTGCATCGCATTGATGAGCTTCAAATTGGTTACGACGATCAGTTATGATAGTTGAGGGAACACCAAATCGAGCAACCCATGCTGAGACGAAGGCTCGACTAACAATGTAGGATCTGATGTCCAAATACAAACCGCCTCTGGCCTACGGGTGAAATGATCGATCATGGTGAGAAGATAATTGTAACCATGGGATTAAGGCAGATGACCTACTAGTTAGACGCAAACGGCGCCAAAGCGTGACGAAGAAAGAGGAAAAGGGACCGGAGGAGTTTTCGTGTGGCGATGGACTTCGGCACGCTGACATGCTACGCATGAGCAATGTCATTTGGCCACATCGGCATTCATACCCGGCCATACGAAGCTTTGTGCGACGAGCTTGCGTGTTGCATTGATGCCAGGATGTGAAAGACTGTGAATTTAGTCGAAAATATGCAGACGATAAGCGAGAGGAATGAAAGGACGAGGACACTCATGCAATGAATAGTCGACCATGATGCGCCTGGAAGGACTGTCTGGTAATTCGAACAACGAGTTGAGAAGAGTGACGGAGTGTTTGCGTGTATTTATCTTGTTCCTGGGCTAGCGCTATTATCGCATGATCGATGGGCGCAGTATGAGACTTGCGTGAATGGAATTGCGGAAATGCGGGAAAACGCGTCCGATACGACGTTTGAAGAGCCAGGTACATAGCCAATATCGCTCGACATCTGCAAAAGGCAGTCGAGGTGACGAATATTAACTGCCGTGTGCACCGAAGACGTAGAACGAGACAAGCAAGCACCGGCAAAAAGCTTATAGTCAATAAAAATAGTCAATTAAAATCCTAAATTAATTGTAATTACTAATTCTCCCTGCATCACTCTCGCGCTTACTGCCAATATTTATCCTACTGCATTACCCGCCCTATTCTCTTAAAAAGAAAAACAAAATGAAAGAGCAAAAAACTTATAGGTTCCTCTCCGTCCAGGTGTGGGTTCCAGAAACGGAAGGCTGCCCCCCCCCCTGCTTTTTCGGTATTTGATATGGCCAAGGATGGAATGTTTCTCCTTGGCACAACCCCGCTAGTATTAAGGCAAGTCCCACAAGACTAAACAAACTTGTAAGGTGAGCGGAGCCACGATGACGTCTGGGCCTCTCATCGAGAGGATACCCAGCGTCTTGAGCCCACCAGCTTGAACAGATTCCTCATTATCGTTCAACTGATCGTAAATACTGTCCAAAGTACACATGCTTCATCATCAAAAGGCATTACCTAGGGTTCTCGGTGGAAAACTTAAGTTACCCCGTTTGACGGATGAGACCCTTTTGATAAATGCAACGGAACCTGCTCAGGCGGTCACGATGAATGATCTTCGGACACTCGATGGCTCACCAGTGCAGGTCATTCCGCACTCTACTGCGAATTTTGTGAAGTAGTAGTCTATTGGAGGGAACTACTTGACCATTCATTAGAAGATATCAAGGAAGAGCTAGCCGAGCATTTAGAGATCAACTTCTAGGCTATGGTGGGAAACAGGGAGGGCCCTCAAGACACACCCCAACACTCTTCGTCCCTCTCGATTGTGACCGTTTTCCTGAGTCGGTGCCGCCTGGGTAGTATTACTACCCCGTCATGGCAATCATGCCATTGCAACGGAGGTGCTATGATGTTCGCCATACTAAAAGAATATGCAGTCGTGCTAAGTTGGGTCAATCCAAAATCTGTTCTAAGGCATTACATGATAATTTTGCATTGTGTAATGTCAAATGTGTGAATTACAGCGAGTCCCACCTTGCTTAATCGAAGCAATGTTTTCAAGAAAGAGTTCCTGGCCGTTCAAGCTGCGAAGCTAAACATTTTAGGGATGACAAGGAATTGGTCCTGCCGCCCCATGTGCGAACTGGCAATTCAAATGCTCTCAAATTAATCAATCCCTATCTAGTCATGGCCCATCTAGGCCTAAGAGCATGGTAGCTCCCGCGCCAATTCATAACCATTCCGTATGTTCTACGTTCTCCAGGCGCCACCCTATAATTCAATCTCGTGGCACGCCAGAGACAACTCCCTCTCTCCCCCTAACTTCTCCCTTCGTAAAAATCAAAGCAGCCGCGCACCTGCACCGAGTGGATAGACTCAGGAAGCAAATATCTGGAAGCTGATCGTGAGGCCATCTCCGAGTCAACCTAAATCTGACCCAGAAAATGAAGGTAGATAGAGAGGAGCTTTGGCTACCTCGCTCTTCTCCGAGGCTGGATAGCGCTCTTGGGAAAGTCGGGATCCTTCAACAAACGAGAGACCATCGATCCCACAGCCGCTCCACCTACCAAGGTTTTCGAGGTAGAAGGATAGTTGTTTCCAGTTGGTCCTCGAAAGTAACAGCACTTTCAGCACACTCTACAGCAGTTTTGTATCTAGGAAAGCTACGACCATTCCCGTGAGGTTCTTCATGTTGAGGAGAGGCCCTACCTCTCCTTTGGTCTAGGCCTGGTGGTCAATTCCGTTCAATGGAATTGCCATAGACTCCAGATTAACTGAAAATAACTTTAGAGTCTCATTTCTTCCTGTTCTACTCTAAATATTTGCTTAAGCAGTTAGTGTTAGTCGAGTGCAATCTTTTCATCCTCACGCGCTATAAAGGTTTTGCTAAGCAACCTCCACGGAATTTATTTTATTTTAAGTATTTATAGCCATTTTTGCCCTATACGCCCCTCTGGATAACCACGGAATGCGAGATTTCCAACCAACATGATGTCTCCTTTTCGATTTTGCTTTAAATACCTCATTTCAGCCACTGGACAGGAGGTATTCTTTCATTTCACCGTATATTCAGCAGTCAGATGACTTCAATGCGGCTTAGTTCAGCGGCGCGTGGCAGGCCACCGAGGCCCTTCTACTTTTCAGGACTTAAACGGTAGCTCCCCATATCTGTCAGACTACCCAATCAATCTCTGGGATCAGGTCCTTGCCGACTTGGTCTAAGACCTGGAAATCGGTGTCCCAAATGTGGACGAAATGATGCAGCAATGAACGAAAACCGCTTCATTTTCTTCTCAGGATCCGTTCTAATGCTATGTTGTTGCACGACTTGATTTGGGACTGGAGGTGGTCGATGACCCTCATTACAGTGATTTATTTCCTATCCAATAACTTTTGGGAGGCCGCTGCGGTTTAGAAACCAGCCTCGGTCGTACTCGAGCAGTTACGGTTGCCCACATTTTAGGAAATGAATGATTTTTCTATTTCAGTGTAGGAATTCAGGTTGGTTGATGAAGCAGTTGAGTTCTTCTCCGTAACCCTCATCAACGTGTGCCGGAATATTATTTTTACAATGACTGACCATTTTGTACGCAGTCCACCTTTTTGATGGTCTGCCGAGTGTGAGAAGGCCGTTAGAGAGAAGAGATATTACCTTATGCGCTACAAGCGCGACCCGAATGATTTCACGGTGAGTGAATTTCGTCGAACAAAGGATGGGTTTTGGTATACTTCGAAGCATGTCTGACGCTATTCTTGGTGAATATATGCACATGTCTTCACTTAACAGTAATAATTATTTTGCAGAGGAGTGGAAACGAGTCAAAAAGTTTTGGGGCAAGTTCTTGCTAGAGTTCCATCAGTCCTCCAGGAGATCGCTATTTCAAAGTCAAGACCAGCATCCGTAGCGGATTCCTGCCCGACTACTTCCTCTGCATTCTCTATCAGGGATGGTACTGCGTCAGAATTGAAAGCATACCATTAGCTCTCTGAAGGCGGCAGACTGGAGTTTACTTTCAGATGCGGTGTACCTTCGTGCGAAGGTACCCCATTGGTTCGGACGATATCCCATACGCCATGCTTCGAGACAATGGTGAGCAAGGCAGGGTTTTTCTGCTATCTTTATTAAATAGGATATGGACGGAGGGTATCGTCCCAAATATCTTAGCTAATGGCTACTGTGTTTGCTGTTCGCAAACGTTCGTGAGATCACTCTACCCCGCCTGTTTGCCGACAAATTTTTCTAGCTTCCAGCTTGGGAAAGTTGGTAAAGAAATTGGCTAATATTAGGGTAACCTACCTTTTGGACAGCGGAGTCCCATGTCTCCTAAACAGTGCGTATTTCGCAAGTTCCACTTTACGACGGGTGCTCTTTTCCCGCTGTAAAATGCTATAACCTAGTATTAGGCTGTTACATGAATTACGGCGACTTTTGCTCTAGTAAGCAGTCGCTAGGTGGGCTATTAAAAATAAAATAAAATGTAAAATGGTATGTGCTAGACCTTCCTTCTTCGATAGTACTTCGCTACGGGTTTTTTTTTACATGGAGAAGGCCTACGATAGCATGCGATGATACGGTATCATTGAAACCTTCAACCCCATAGTAGTGAGGGATCGCCTTTCATTTTTTATAACTGAGTTTCTACGAGATCGTTAATGCCTTGCGAAGGGTTAGGGGGGACTCCATCCGGCCCATTAGGGCAGAAGGAGCGCACCCAAGACGGAAGTGTCCTCAGTGTCACTCTCTTTGCCTTCAGCATCAACGGTATTAACTCGGTGCTGCCTTTTTTGGTCTCTTTTTGTGCGGCTCAGATGCCTACTCTGGAGCGTGGATTTCATTAGGCTCTTAGCCGCATCTTTCTCTATACTGAAGTGAACGGGTTTCGGTTTTCTTTGGTAAGACTAAGGTAGTGCACTTCTGTCTGCACTCATGGCTACACCCCGACTAAGACTTGCCTATAAATGGGGCACGACTGGATCTGTTAGAATCGCAACGTTTCCTCGCTCTTGTCTGTGACCGATTGCTCACCCCGAAGGCTCATATCCGACGGATCAGGGACTCTTCTCCCCGCGCCATGAGCATTCGTAATTTTGTGAGGTTCTGCACTTAAAGTGCTGAGAGATCTACCTCTTTACTCTGTGCCGCTCTTTGTTCGGTAGAAGCTTGATTACGGATGCGAGTTTTAAGCATACGCAGCCAAACGTGAATTGCGAAAGGTAGACTCGATCCACCACATCGGTCTCCGTTTGGCAACCCATGCATTCTGCACGTCCCCTTTGAGATCCTACTGGTTGACAACGGGAAGATCTCGCTTTTTCTGTGTCGTATAAAGTGGATTAAGTGATTTTACGCGTGGGCCCACCGTCTATCTTAGTCGCTAACGGATGTTCGAACTTTTCACCGGATGTTTCGGTGTACGACCGTTTTGTCGCCAGACATCTCGTCACCAAACGTTTATGTTCTTGTATTGACTTCATTTTGGAATTAAATATACTTGTTTGAAAAAATTTATTTAAAATTTGGTTAAAATCATTTATTTAAAGTTAATTTAATTTCCGGATGAAACTTAAAAATTGCGCTCCTATAACCTTACAAATTGTGGGCAATACCTTTTATTTATTGGAATTCATTTTATTTACTATCTCGTAGCATAATATCAGTTAAAGCTGTTGTATTGTCAGTTCCCAATGATTTTGTTCACTTTTCAATTTGGTATTAAGCGAGCTAAGTTTGGATGAATGGTTGATATATATAAGCAAAATTGCTAAAACGATCCCAGGAATGAGGGATGGAGTAATTAGGATAGCTGAATAATTTTTCACAAAATTATTACAAATATAGCCCTAATGCAAAAAATCAAAAATTTCATTATTCCCAAATAAAGTACATATATATCTACCCCCCTCCCCGTTCGGCGACGAATCGTCCGGTCACGCGCCAAAGTTCTCAATGCAATCGCCGCAGATCTTGATGGTGCCTATACAGCCGAGAAACGACAAGGATACTATAAGCTTGCCTGCCTTAGGTCCCGGACGATCTCTCGGAATCTCAATGTAAGTCTTAAGCCGATGCTGTCATTTGTTCTGCCCAAGACGCTGCTAAATATTCCCAATTGAGATCTCCTTGCCCGTCCCAATGACTTGTGTTTCTCCACCATGCCACAGGTCTGCTGGAATCATTCCCGAGCTAGAGTCCACTCCAGAGCAAGGTCCTCCAAAGTCAACACGGCTGCCGAAGACTCAAGAGGAAAGGAAGGCCAAAGCGAATTCAAGACGTTCTCCCAGTTTGGAGAAGGATTAGGCTGAGACTAATCGGACTGGCATTGGGGCCTCTTAAGGAGGAATAATACGTAGTGTATTCTCAGCCTTCGAAAAATACAAATAAAACAGGAATAAGATCTCCTCTCCTTCCGGGGATGTTTCAGGGACGTTCTGGTTCCCTCCTGATTTGGAAGGTGGCCAGGCCAAAGAGGTCAAGTCTGGCCTCTGGACGCTTTTGGGTTGTTAGAGCAACTCTCCAAATGCTAAACAAGAAAGTAAGGTGAGTGGGGCTTCGATGACGTGGGAGCTCCTCGTCGATAGATTACCTGATTTATTCGCGCCTGCCGCTTCAAACGCTTTCTGGCCCTTCGGTCTACCGACGGCAGCATTTTGTCCAAAAGGCACATCTTTCTTCAGCGTCAGGCATCTGATAGGTGTTTGGAGTGAGAAACGAAGGTTGCCGGTTTCTCGGATGGAACCATTCTGGTGAATACGATGGACCCTTGTGAGGGGACCATTTTCACTGCTCTTCAGATACTCGATGGCTCGCTTGTACGGGCACCATTACTTGGGGAAAGGAATTTTCTATGCGAGGAAACTCGTTGACTTGTCCTTAAAGGGACATCACAGAAGACCTGTCTCACCACTAAGCGTGCAAGGTCGAGCTTTAATAAGGAGTGGACTCGAGACCCTATGGTAGTATGCCGATTGCTCACTTGTTTACGGAAGGTTGTTACCACATTTGGGGTAAAGATGGATTACTAGAGTGTGAGTGTCGGGCGAAGGCGGTGAAGGTCTTACCGTCGACTTTGGTTTGACTCCATATGTTCTTAACATATAATCTGCTCTTAGGCTGGGTTCAAAAGGTAACTTGGTTATCGCTGGGTAGAAGGAAGAACTCAGGAGAAAACGGCGGTTTTTGTAGGCTTTATTCTCAGCTTAGGACTATCTCAGTTCGGGAAAGCGAAATAGTTGAGTCTTGTCTATCAGTGTTAAGTTTCAGTGTTTTAGTGTAAGTCTCTTTCTGAGTCAGATTGTTAAGGCTATGGAAGGATGGATTAAGGACGAGGAACGGACTAATGACGCGAATAATAATAATAATATTAATGTACAAATCAGAAAATAGAATAAAAAAACATGAATCAAGAATCATGAATGAACAATACAGAGTGTTTCTGTGCGTCTTATTTATACCAACGTCAATTAAGGGGGGCACTGACTTCTCTTTCTTTAATCTGACCGTGAGTCAGAGCCTATCGGGCAAAAGTGTGTTCGTACGTTCTTTGTTATGACTGCTGAGCGGAGTTAAAGGGTGCGTGCGAGTTCAGTATGGAAACGTGTGTATTAAGAGTGTATTTGCATTTGGCCACCTGATCGTGGTTTTATCAAACCGGCATTCGTAGCAAGGTTGATCCCGCCGTTCCACAGGTTCACGTAAAATCTGGCTGGTCAGATGAGATTCCGTCCTAAATTTGCACAGTTGCCTGTGTTATCTATTTCCAGACCTTTCAGCTCACATCCTTTTCTTCATGTATGAATGTTTGTACATTCGCGTGGGAACCTCAACGATTTCGCTTGCATCCTTACAATATTCTCTGAGGGTTTTTTAATACATATTAAATTGCGGTTTAATATTATTTACAAGTACTTTGCTTTATTCTACATTAGTCCATTGCTACTACATCGCATATTATTTCAGTGTTCAATATGTGTACACAAATTTAAGATTTTATAGGGACAACATGGTGCAAATTTGTGAGGTTCCTCGTTGGATCTACTCCACCTTGCAATTTGGGCGTCACAACCCACCCCTACACTCTTCGTGTCGTTTGACGGTTATATGATATCTATTTCGCTGCGAGCTAGTTATTATCGCTACCGCGTCAAAGTATTCGTGCCATTGCCGGAAGCGGAGAGGTGCTAACTTTGACATCGCATTGGCCATACGAATAAACGGTGCAGACTTGCTGAATTTTGTCAATTCGAAATCTGTTTAAATTATTCAAAGGCCTTGCATGAAAAGTCGCAATGGGGTCGAGTCCTCCTATATTTTCCTTCCGAAAGGATGTCAGCGACAAGGGAGCTTCGGCTTTCTCGCGCACCCTACAAGGCTGGATGTGGCGCTCTGAAAAGTCGAGAACCTCCAAAGAACGAGAGTCCGCCGACCACAAAACTCGCCGAGGGTTTCGAAGCAGGAAGAAAGGATTGATCGTTTGACTAGCGAAGCCTCTTCTGGTAAATCTTCGAAGGCAGCAGGCCCCTTCAGCACACTGTGTGTCCAGCAACCCCTCGGTCGCTGTGAGGAGGAATGCTACGGTCATTCTTTTGACGCTCTTTAACTCAAAGAGCGCCCCCGCATCTTCTACGAGCTAGGCATGGAGATAATTTTCATTCATTAGAATTGCTGTGGACTCCATGCTAACTGGGGGACTGCGGAGGTTCCTCACTGCATGCTCTCCCTTAGCTCTTTTTCCCTGACTACCCCACTGGTGTATAAGGGTTTTGCAACTCCGCTACCACAAGATGGCTGCCTGGCAGGTAGATGCACAATATAAACCTAACATGATCTCTCTGTTCTTCTCTTTTCTTTACATACCTGCTTCCAGATAGTGGCGGCTACACCTGGATAAGAGGTATATTTTTATTTCACCGTCAGCTGACGTCGATGCGACTGTTTCCGCCGCGTCTTGCACATTTGCCAATAATTAACTTTCTCCTCTCGGATCTCAACGGTAGGTTACCTCTCTCAGTGGATTACACTCAATCCCAGAGGGCAAGTTCTTATCGACCTGATCAAAAACTCTGGAGATTATAGTCTCAAATGTGAAGGAATTTTCACACCATTGTCCGAGAACCGCTTCATTTTCCTTTATAGATCTATATTTGTGCTCTCCACACGCACAGCCAGATTAATGAAGGGTCACGGTCAATGGTCTTCATAGTAGTGATCACTTTTACGTTCAAATATCCTTTTCTGTGTCACTGCTGCTTGAGAAACCACCGCAGTAGTGCTCAGAGCGGGTGTGATGGCCGGCATTTCATTAAGTGACTCATTTATCTATCGCATTGTAGGAATTTAGGTTGGTTAATAATGCCGTCGAGTTCTCCGGTATCTTGATCGTCGTGGGTAGGACTACAATTCGTAAAGCGTCTAGCCGTTTTGTATGCCACCTATTCCGTGGTGGTCGGCTAAGTGTGAGACGTCCATTAGAGAGAAACAACATGCTAATTTAAACTACAAACGCTGCCCAAATGAATTTAACCGTGGGGATTTTTTTGGAGTAAGAGCTAGGCTTCGGAATATTTCCAAAAATGCCCCCATTCCTCTGCTTTTTTGGTTGGCATAGTTGACTTTACTTACCGGGAATACCTACCTTGACAGGGGTGGAAGAGCGTCAAGAGGATCCGAGGCAAATTCTCGCAGTAACGCCCTCCCGAAGTCTCGGAGCCTGTGTGAATGTCGAAGTCCTTTACGAGCGCTTTCTCTGCATTCTCTTGTCGGGATGCTGCTCCGCCAATATTTAAAACACGTTGTATGAGGTTATGGAAGGCTGCCTTACTGGAAATTACCTCCAGATCCGGAATGCCATTTAATGATATGTTTTCTTTGAGTTGCGGCCCGCTCTCGCTTTGTGCAGACATATACTAACGTTCCGGACAATATCTAGTATTCCATACTTCGAAACTTGTTTGTGCGATGTATGGCATTTCTGCAAACCCTGTTTAACAGGAACTGGGTAGAGGGAATCCTGTCAGATTCCTGACGGACGGCTACTGTGCTTGCTTTTCGCAAGACCGGAGAAGTTTTTTTAAAATTTAGAGCCCATCTGGAGACTGCCTACTAGGGCAAAAGTCGCCTTACTCACAACAGACCCTACTACTAGGCTTGATTAAAAAAAAATAATGTGTAGATAACAAATAACTATAAAAAAGGAAAAAGGCTAAAAAAAGCAGCAACAAAATTATGAAAGCAAAGCAAAAAGGCAACAAAAAGGAAGTGCACTCCGGTGTCGGGGGCAGTTCCGCCTCCCCAAGGCGCAAGAACATGTGACATACAACAAACAGTAAAATAAAGTGGAGAAGGCCAGACTCCTCTAAACAATCGTATAGTCCGCAAGTCTGTGTGTACGAAATAGTCCCGCGTACAAGGGACAATCAGTAGCGACCCCTCTCGCCCGGTACCAGGACAGGCAACGTGCGCAAAGATCGCCCAAACTGGAACATTCAACAAGGATGAGCGTAACAGTCTGGGGGACAACGCAGTCGTCACAATAAGGCGCAGGCGAACGTTCCGTCAAATGCCGGTGCGTCCTGTGAGTGCGTCCAATTTGGAAACGACAGAAAGCAACCTAGAGCCGTCGTGGCATTGGGGGAGTAGGTCCATGGGAACAATCGCAGTGCAATAGCACGCAACTTTAAGTTCCCATCGATCGTCTCCCATCTTCTTTGCCAAGCAGACCGGAGCTCTGCCCGTATTTCTGCCATGTAATCGGTGTGAGGAAGAGCAAAAGGCTGGTCTGGTCGCCCAGTCGTCGCGGACTCTTTGGTGCCCTCATGGGGCGCTCATTAGGGAAATTCTTCCATGTCCAAGAACCAAAACAGAAGATAATCTCGACATCTGCCCGGCTTGCCAAAACAGTGGCGTCACGGATATCGCGAACCATGGGATGCGGATATTCCAATGCGCGAGAGCACTCAGGGCACTTTGTGAGTCAGTATAAATCACAATCCGGTCTCCTAGCCGTACACGTCGCGTTATCTCCCGTACCGAGAGATGTATTACAACCAGCTCAGCCGGGAAAACAGACGCATCACCTGGCAGAGCTCCACTGACTTCAAACAGACGGGATATGGTGTTTAAACCGATCCTCTCTTGGGACTCGAAGCCATCTGTTTACAATGGATCGGTTCTAACGTAGCACGAACTGGGCTCCAAAAAGGTCGAACGCAATACCCGCGCAATGTGGAAACTTTTCGAGCAGAGGTGTGGCGACAAATGGTAAAAGTTGGTACCCTCCAGGGTGGCGTTCTAAGCAGAACCAGGGGCGCCACTGGCCCGAAAGCTATATCGAGCTCTCGAAGGAGTTTTCTAGCCCTAAACCAAAAAGGCATCTCTCGGTGGCATAGCTGCGGATGCAGTGAGAGCTGTTGGCGACTGAGGGAGGCGCTAAGCTCGTGCGTATAGGCGAATAATGCACTGTGCACGGCTTAGAGCGAGTGGAATCTCCCAAACATTGACATATAGGCTCTCAATGGGGCAACTGCAGAACGCACCAGTCGCCAGAAAAAGGCCAGTGAGGTGAGTCGAGTCCACTTTCCACAATACACCCTTGGCTGCGGATGCATAAAACTTGCATCCGTAGTCGAGCTTCGAACGAACAAAGGATCGATAAAAAAGAGAGGCAGTCATTGAACGTCACGGAACGAAGAATAGCCATAGCGCGGGTACAAGAGACTAAGGCTGCGAATATAAGCCTCCCAGGTGAGGTGTCGTTCAAATGAAATACCAAGGAAACGGTTTGAATCCACCACTTCCAGGCGAACCCCATTTAGAAATAAAACTGGTTAAGGGTTGAGCCGTTGATAGCGGCAGAAGTGCAAAACCTTAGTCTTGGCCAAGGAAAACCGAAGCCTGTGCTCTTCAGAATAGCGAGAAACGCAGTCCAGTGCCTTTTGGAGTCGACGCTCCAGAATTCGCATCTGGGCCGCGCCAAAAGAGTTCGAAAGTTCGTCTACATAGAGCGTATCTAGAACATCTTCCGGCAGCAGCAAGGTGATGCCGTTGATGCTCAGGACAAAGAGTGTGACACTGAGGACTCTTCTCTGCTAGGCCCCTCTTACTGCTCCATTGGGCCGGAGAGAGATTCCCCTATTGGTACACGGAATCGACGATCTCCCAAAAATCCAGATTTAAAGATTAGGAGGCGTCCCCTCGCCCCCATCGTGTGGAGAGTCTTCATGATACCGTAGCGCTATGCGGTATCATGGGACTTCTCCAGGTAGAAAGACACTGTGGCGTAGTGATGTCTACGAAGGAAGGTCTCGTAGACAGCATTTTCCAGTCGGAGCAGGGCATCCGACGTGTAGGGTAACTTACGGAAGCCGCACTGTGCAGAAGACAGTGGCCTCCGCTGTCCATAAAAAAGGCTAATCTAACATTTACTAATTTCTTCATCCACTTGCACACGCAGAAGCTTAATGGAATTGAGTGGAAACCGGCCGGGGCTAAAATGATCTCTCCCCGGTTTGTGAAAACCGAGCACAGTAGCAATTCGCCAAGAGTCTGGGAGGATACCCTGTACCCAGATCTTTTCGAACAAATCTACCAGAAAGGCAAGGCGCACGTGTCGAAGTATGGCGTACGGGACATCGTCCAAACAAGGGATGGTGTCCACGCACGTAGCGAGAGCTGAATGCATCTCACTCAATGTAAACCTGCCGTTGAAGGGTTATCCGCCTCTGGAGGTAAAGTTCATTCGGCGGCCTCCTGCGACATCGCGACGCGCATTGAATGCTATGCATGTGAAGGGTATGGAGAAATTCAGGTTCGTTAAAATAACTTCCCTGGACTACGAAAGCCACCTGTGCTCCGCGCTGTGCTGATTTGTCGTTACACGTCGGATGCTTTGCTCCAGCTGGGAAATGGTTTCTTTTAGGTGTCTTCGTGGATATCACTTCGCCATTGTGTTCTTTGACCTGGATTAGTCCTATGATACTACTGCATGGTGATAGCTTTGATACCGTCCACATCATGTGGTCAATGGGATGCCTCATAATTTTTATCTGAGTTTCTACGAGATCGTCGATTCCACGTAGGGGTGGGTGGGAGCTTTCTTCGTTCCAATAGGGCAGGAATAAGGTGTCAGAGAGGGAAATCTCCTTAGTACATTCTCATTGCCTTGAGCATCAAAGGTATCACTCAATGCTCTATGAAGATGTTCTTGCTATAATCTATGTAGACGAACTTTCGACCTTTATTGGTGCAGCCTAGTTGCTTAATCTAGATCGTCGACTACAACAAGCATTAAACCGCATCTCTCGCTATGCCGAATCGCACGAGTTTTTTTCACAAAAACTAAGTTGGTGCACTTCTGTCGCCATCCACAGATTTTCTCGATCAGAACTTGTTCATAAATGGTGCCTCGCATAAATACGGTAGGCTCACTGCTTTCTTGCTTTTCATTCTGACGTGTAAGGCCTGGATTTGTACCCTTAGGATCACTTGTACCCTGATAGGGTTACGACTCTACTTATCTTCCGGTCCTGTGTTAGTTCCAAGCTCTACCACGGATAAGATTTACTCACCCGCATCCGAGCGTGAATTGGGGAAGGTGGACTCGATCAACCACACTGGCGATCGGTGCTTTTCGCTCATCGCAGAAAGAGAGCTTCCTTATCGGTTTGTGGCCAACAGAGTACATTATGCGGTTGAATGCCTAAGCCCAGCGTCTATTCCACTAGCAAACGGCCCTCTTCTAATCCGCGGCAGATCTGTCGGTGCCTATGCCGGGTTTAGGCATAGGCGGGCCTCATTCCAGTGCATAAGCATGCCTTTTCTTTTCCTGTTCTTAGCTGGGGTTATCGTTTTGTTGGGACTTTTGGTTATATTAGTTTATGTTTTATTTTTTTTCGTTTGCTGGTTTATCCTAAGAATATGCTGATGTAATATTTTAGTGGCTATGCCCTTGGTGAATACCAAGAGGAGAGCGCCTTCAAAAAAATGGCAAGGAACAAGATCGTGCAATTTTGTCGTCTGTATAAGCACTACACGGATCCGGACCTTTTCCTGAATAGGATTCGCCTAGACGTATTAGAATCGCATTGATTCCTTGGCCTCTAATTCATTCGCCTGTGGCTTCATATATTAGGTTTTCCTTTACCTCTACAATGTAAATTCCGTGTCTAAGCTAGATACGGATACAAATGTCAGCAGCTGATGCTCGCATTTCGCTTCATCCGGCGGATTGCAATCGTCATTCGTCACGTTCTAGCTGCCAAAAGTCGTACTGGAGGCGCTCTCTCGCAATTTAGGAATTATGAACACGCAACTCTCTTGATCGTCACTATGCTAGACAGTTTTTTCAGGCATATTCTGGTATATTTTTAAAAAATTAATGTCATCACCCGCTCACTCTTCTTGCCTAGTGACGGCGGCATATTTTACACCAAATGTCCACTATCATCCTTAAGCTCTAATGACCGGTTTTGTGGTGCCTTCGTCAAGTTTTGATGCAACTCCTATCGATATTGTAAGTCATTTTCGAAAAGAGAAACTATCTTTTGACCATTATCGACCGTTTTACTCGTTGCCCATATTTTGGGGGGCCCCTCACATTTGGTCATCTACTGTTACTCCTACATTTGTCTGAGGTTGGATTTTGCGATATGGTGTCACCTCTAAGATCATGACTGAACGTAGAAGCCAATTTGAATCATCATATGCTTCAATGCAGCCGATGCGTCAGCTATCAAGATCTCTCCGCTCTACGGATGCGTCTATTATCTAAGCAAACAAGCTACGGGAGAACCTTATTGGAATAATTTTGTCCATGAAAAAGACTTTTATAGTTCGGCTGTAGAGCTTGCTAACCTACTCCCGTGCGTGGTTCTTTCTAGTCGTGGTTCTACAATGATGGCGTGCTCTTTCTGCTCGCTAGTGTCTTTCCACTGCAGCCTCGGTCAACTTCGAGCCCCGCGTCAGACTACTTTGGATGCCCCTGCATTTAGACGTAGCGCGGGTGGTCAATTATAATTTGTTCGCGTATAAATCCAAGGAATAGATGTTGTCGGTACTTGGTTCCCCCAGACACTGACTTTTCCATGCTCTCAGTCAGCAGTTTGTCGTCGGTCATAAAAATGGAAATGGATTTATCAGAGATAGTGTTTGTTGGATATTTTCTGTTATTATTTTAGTGCTTATTAAATTATATTTTTTATCATTGCAGTAAGTGGGTGCTTCATTAATATGTAAATAGAGATCAAGCTAGTTATTTTTTATAATAAAACTTAAAGTTGCGTAAGGGTATTTACAAAAACGAATCAGACTCCTTGAGTAACACTGCTCAACTCATCCATAAGAAATGTCGTTCATATTTGAATGCATTTATTTTTAAAGGTTTCGTTGAAATCTGCTTAACGCAACACAGCTCTTATTCATAATTATCAAAGATACTTTCTTTAATAAATCCTTGAACCTATCAAAACTCAAAATATGAGCATTTTCTTTATATTCTAAAAGAAATATATTACATTGTGCAGAATTTATGTGGTTTATAGAAGACAAAATTGCATTTCAGAGTTATTTGAATTGTCCCAAATTTGCCTTTTTAAATCTAAACTTTTTTACAATTCTCCTTTAGTGATGGCAGTAAGTAAAACAAATAAGTCATTTTTTTGTTTTATGAATACAAGAAGTGCATGAAAATGTGTTAATATTGGTAAATGTCAGAGTTGGTTAAAAAAAATTCGGATGGATCTCGAGATTATCTCCTCCTGAGTTCTTGGACATGTGAGATTTGCTAAGAATGAGTGCTCCGATGAGGTCACTAAAGAGTTTCGCTCTTCCTCACACAGATTTCATGACAGGAATCAGGGCAGAGCTCCGGGCTGCCTGGCAAAGACGATGGGAGACGGCCGAGGGGAACCTAAAGTTGCGGGCCATTGCGCCACGACTGTTCCTATGGGCTTACCCCCAATGCTGCGACGACTTCCTATTGCTTTCTGTCGTCTCCGAATTGTCCACAGTCCTGGGACGCACTGCCATTTGATGGAGCGCTCGCCTGTGCCTTACTGCGACCACTGCGTTGTTCCCCAGACCGTTCGGCACATTCTTGTTGAATGTTCCAGTCTGGGGAATCTTCGCTCACGTTACCTGTCTCGATACCGGGACGAGCGGGGTCGCTACCACTTGTCCCTTGTACTCGAAACGTGTTCGTGTACACTGACTTGTGGACTATACGACTTTTTAGAGGAGGTTGGCCTCCTACATTTTATTTGACTTTCCTTGTGGTGGGTCCTGTGCCGGGGGGAGATAGCCCTCCCCCTACGACAGAACGTGCTTCCTTCATCTTGTTTTGTTTTTCTTATTTTTTTATCTTTTTTATTTTATGTCTTTGTTCGTGTTGCGAATTTTAGAATAACCCTGTGACTTATGCCCTTGAAGGCAGTCGCCAGATGGGCGCTTAAAAAAATAAATCCCAGTGCTCACTAGTAAACTCAATAAATTATAATGGACACTAGTAAAGACTACCACTCTCCACTAGTAAAGACACTACCACTCTCCACTAGTAAAGACACTACCACTTTCCACTAGTAAAGACACTACCAATCTCCACTAGTAAATACACTACCACTCTCCACTAGTAAAGACACTACCACTCTCCACTAATAAAGACACTACCACTCTCCACTAGTAAATACAATATTTCCCACTAATAAAGATAATTCCTACCACATCCCACTAGTAGACAAACTATCCCACTGCCGACGAGTAAATAAAATTCCACCCACTGCCTACTAGCACAGACAATCACGCCCACTAGTAAATATATTCACTCCCACTCTCAACTAGTAAAGAAAATTCTTTCCAGTCCACACTAGTAGAGATATTCCCTTCCAATCTGCACTATTAAAAAACCCCTCACCCTGCTCACTAGTAAAGATAATTCGTCTCAGTGCACACTAGTAGAGAGAATCCCTCTTACTCACCACAATTAAAGACAATCCTTCCTCGTGCCCCTTAGTAGAGAGAATGCATCCCATTGCACACTAGTAGAGAGAATGCATCACACTGTCTACTAGTTAATAGGAAGAATCACAGTGCCCACTAGTTAATGGGATGCATCACAGTGCCCACTAGTAGAGTAACAAGGAGTAACAAGAAAAGTAAGTACCCTAGGAGACCTTACGGTCCATTAAAAGAGGGTACCTTTTGACTATCAATCGAGCAGGCACATGACTGCTCAATTGTTTTGCGTCCCGAAACGGACACTTTTCAAGACTTTGTCTAGTCTTGACTTGAACTGGTCAACAGATTCACTGTTGACAACTTCCACTGAAAGTGCGTTCCACTTACCGCAGATACTGTAGGTGAAAAAATTTCCACACATATTGCGGTTGTAACGCTTCAGTTCAAGTTTGAAGCCGTGATTGCGCGTTCTGTTCTCACTCAGTGTGAAAATATCCCGGTAGTCAACATTGTCAAACCCTCGAAGCATTTGGAAAACTTCGATGAGCTGACCACACAGTCTACGGGTTTCCAGCGAGAACAGATCTAATTCCCCTAGTCTATCCTCATAAATTTTATGTCGGATAGAGGGAAACAGTTTGGTTGCCCTGGCTTGTACGCGTTCCAACCTTGCGATGTCCTTTCGAAACGAAGGACTCCAAAATTGTACGGCATACTCCAGGTGCGGCCGAATGAGGGAGTTGTACAGACAAAGTACTATCTCCTTGTTACGGTATCCAAATTGGCACTTTATGTAGCCTAACATCTTTTGGGCTTTCTTCTCTGCGTCGATGCACTGTTTCGAGAACTTGAGGTCGCTAGTGATAGTAACACCCATGTCCTTCTCAGTGTCACTCGATTCAAGGATATAATGAGATTGGGGGTTTCTGTGGCCGATATGCATTACTTTGCATTTGCCCACGTTAAAAGGCATTTGCCACGTGTCCGACCACTCCCCAATCTTCACAAGATCTTCCTGCAGGCGGGCAGTATTTCCATCCTTTGCAACGTTCATACCAAGCTTGGTATCGTCGGCAAATTTGGAAATCTTGGCAACCATGTCACCGTCCATGTCGTTGACGTAGATGATAAATAGTAGTTGTTCCAGGACAGAACCTTGAGGCACCTCGCTAGTAACGGGCACCCAGTCAGAAGCCTGTCCATTTACCACCACCCGTTGCCGTATGCCACTTAGCCAGTTCTCGATCCAGCCGGCTACTTTTTCGTCTATGCCTAGCGCTCGCACTTTCCGGAGAAGGCGGCGGTGTGGTACCTTATCAAAGGCTTTCTGAAAGTCTGAGTAAACCACATCCACCGCCTTGTCCCGATCGTGCTCACTGAAAACGAAGTGGAAGAATTCCACAAGGTTCGTCAGGCATGACCGTTGCCTTCGGAAGCCGTGCTGGGAACTCCTCAGTAGCAGGTTTGACTCTAAATACGACGTCATTTTTTCCACCATGATGCTTTCCATGAGTTTACCGACTATCGAAGTCAGACTGATAGGTCGGTAGTTTGACGGATGGCTGGGGTCTCCTTTCTTGAAGATCGGAGTCACCTCCGCCTCACGCCAGTCTCTAGAAACGCATCCGGTCCAAATTGACATGTTAAAGATAGCGCACAGATGTCGTGATACTTCATCGCATACTTCCTTCAACTCCTTGGGTAGAAACCCGTCCGGTCCAGGGGACTTATTCGTCTTTAGGTCAGCGATCTTTTTCTTTATTTCTCCTTCGGTGAAGTCCATTGCCTCCAGCTTTTCCCCCGAGTAGGAATACGTGGGCTTAGGGATGGAACCACACTCTTTAGTAAACACTGAGGAGAAGTAGTCATTGAGAAGGTTAGCATTTTCTGCATCTGAGTGAGTTAATGCACCCTCCTCGTCCACCTAAGGGCCCAATCCTACGATGGATTGGCTTACGGCTATTTACATAGCCGAAGAACTCCTTGGGATTCTCCTTGCAGAGTCTCGCCACTCGGAGTTCCTCAGTACGCTTAGCCGCCCTTATGCTGGACTTCACTTTCCTGGCTAGCCTCCAGTACTCGTTAAAGGTACCCGAGATCTTCGATCGCCGGTACGCATTTCTCTTCTCCCTAAGCAGTTGGCCGATTTCTCGATTAAACCACTTTGGTTGAACAGAAGACCGACGGAGGCTTTTCAGAGGGATGCAACTTGATTGAAGACTCATGAACCTATTTTTGAAATTGTTCTACGAATCCTCAACCTCTTCGCATACCGCTAGCCTTACATCAGTCAGCCCAGCACGAAGGCTTAAAAGTCTGCTCTTCTCAAGTCATGTTTCCTTGATTGACTGGCAACACACCTTACCTTCGGGATCTTGACGCTAAATCTAACTAGCTGGTGATCACTGCCACCGAGCTCTTCGCCTACAGAGACATCCTCAACGATATCATCCTCAGAGGTGAAGACCAAGTCGAGGATATTGTCTCCTCTCGTTGGTTCTCTGACCCATTGAGTGAGGAACTCGTTGTTGGCGAACTCCAGAAGTAGCGCGCTCTCGCCACAGGCTGCTATGGTTTGCCAGTCAACTTGTCTGTTGAAGTCGCCCATAACGATGCACACTCTGCCTTGAACAAGCTCACCCAGCAGCTGGTACAGTTCCTTGTCCTTCTCAACGGGTTGGGATGGGGGTCTGTAAAGCACCAGGGTCCTGTATCTGGCAGGACCTATCTCTAGGTCAACGCCTAGGAGCTCGTGATCGGATATAGAGAGAATGCACCAGAGTAGCATTTCAGGCCACTTTGGTGCAGAGCAACAATGGTTCGACGCTTTTCGTGGGAAAGAACCAATTGTGGAATTGAAAAAGATTCAAACATTTATTTTCACAAACAAAAATTACACAAGAGATTTTAATTCATTCATTGAACCCATATTGGTCATCATTTCGCCCTTTTGATCGAAGAGCAAAGCTCCAGGGACTGAAACTCAACTCCTTCAGGAACAGGAACAGAGCGCCATTTGGGATTCAGCGAAGGAATGCACTGTTTTTCCTATTATTTTTTTGAAATGATAACTTTTTAATAATCATGCAATAATTTACATACTAGAATAATTGTTCTTATCTTGTAAATTTAAAAAAACGAATGAAATAAACAAAAAGTATATATGTTTAATAATTACAAAACTTTTGCCCATGACTGCACATTGATGATTCTGGGGCAAAGGTGTCTTATTTATTGTCAAGTGTTCAGGGCTAGAGGTAGTAGTGGTGGTTTCGGGGGAGAAAGGGGGGTGGGGTAGTTTCGCCTGCCAAGAATATTCCAGTATTAATAAATTCAACCTTCCTGCAACGAGACCAACCTTGGCGACATGATCAGCGCAGAGCTTTCTCTTTTCTCTGGATACGCGAGACCTGTATATACACCCATTTTATCCATTTCCTTTATGAATATAATCCTATAGAAAACATTCTTTCACCCCTCCCCCCTCCCACACACACACCTGACAAAGTGAAAAGAGGGTAAATTCGTATTTTCGAGTACTTAAACTATGCAAATTTCGACTTCTCCAGCTAAATGATCGCTCTCGGCCACACCATTAAGGAGTTCTGATGTTTTGTACCTTAGTCCCAATTTCTTCAGTTCTCTTGTTTCACTTTTACTTATTTCATCTTTCTGTTCTCCGCCCACGCCTAGCTCGATCCGCCTATGGGTGAAAGAGGGAGTTAGATCCATTCAAAAACACAATTGGTTGTCTGACTATATTTATAATTTTCCCATGAAAACTTTAATTACATTGCTATCTGCTTGCCTCCGATTAATTATTTCGCTTATGGTCATTCACATTATAAAGTATGTCGTTGGGATCCTTTGTAATAATGATTATATATTATATAGACAAACTCGAATAAAATGATGATGAATGAAATCACTTATTTTGCTCATATTCTTCCCTGTGGACGTTGAGGACAAGGCCATTTTTTTCATTTTGCGACTTTTCCATATCCACTTATTACTTTTTTAACCCATAATTTTATTAATAAAACTTTTTTCCAAATAGTGACAAACGATTCTATTTTTTATAGGAAATTTACACTTTTTTTTATATTTGGTTTAATATTACCCCTTTCCGATGTGGCGCTTGTCTGACAAAATATTATTCGCTTGACTTAAAATTAATCTTGAATATTCCCCAATTTAGTTACTTTAATTTGATGACTTTTTAGTAAAAGAAGTCATGTAAAATATTCCATATTTATTCTTAGTCAAAATAAATATTTTTTTGTACTTATCTTCGATGAAAGAATTTCTTAAAAATATATTAGTTACCCATATATCATAAATAAAATAGTATAAGTTTTGAATAATTTAATAATTATGCAATGTAATCCACTAATTTAACTTATTTTAAAATTTTGTAATAAATGTAGGAATAATTTACTAGAAATAATGATTTGATTTATAAAAAATTATTACCCAAGCAGTCTAATCACTTTGGTGATTGGGTTCGAATCCCATTTTTGTAAGATTCATTTTGAATCTATGTAAATCTTCCATATTTAGCCTATAACATTCACTTCTTTTATTCTTATGCATCTCTCTTTTATCCTGCAAGCGTTAGTCCTCTATTAAAACGCATGTCATATTTCAATTCCTTTTATCTTTCAGGCGTTATTCATTCATTAAAATGCATGTCAAATTTCACTGTAATCGCTCTGGTTGGTTTATCTGCTTAAACACCCTTCCCCTAGTTAAGCTTTAGGGAAAACGTTTTAAGTTTCTACTCTTATCAGGTTAAAGCTTTACGTACGGAACAGTAACATTCACTCTGGCACCAGATCTTCATTCATTATCCATTCCATCCTTTTTCTACAAGCGAGTTTAAACTCTTGAAAAACGTTAACCGCTTCACCTTAAACTCGTTTCATCTTCCAAAAGTTCAAATTTGTTACTGTATTCCATCCGATTATCCTTGGGTTTTATATCTTCACTTTTATTTCCTGCATATGTTTTCTATTTCTTTTACATTTTTATCTACTTTTTTCTAATTGAGATTTCAGATTTCCAATATCATTTTCTATTTTTTTATATCAACATATAATTCAAAGTTTTCTTAAATTAATTTGCATTATCTATATTTCTATTGATATCTTTAACTCTTTGCAGGTCACTTTTTGTTATATTATCAACTTTTTCCTTAAGTTCTTTATTTCCTCCCTCATTTCACATATTATACAACCAAGGCCAATTATAATTTTTCTTTCATAACCACCTCTTTCACATAAACAGTATACATTTCCGATATGTACACCCTGTTTCCTTCCGTATCCATTTTGTATTCATTTTTTCTTTGATAAAAGATTATTTTAAACAAAGTACATTTGTAGGTGGGTTTTGACAGATTGCGGATGGCCTTTGATAGGCCCTTGGGGCTTTTTGTCATCCGTGAAATTATGTTAACTTCCAATTTCTTTAGGTCACTTACCTCTATTCAGAGTTAAGCCAACGATTGAATGCACCCCATTGGAAGTTAACCACTCCCTTACGTAGAAATTAAATTTCATACTGGGGAGGGAGTTAACACCCTATTTCGCCCGTAGTCAAGTCTAAGCAGGCCCAGGCAGTTTGGAGCAATCGTCTCATTGGTAGGAATTTGTCCCGGAAGATTTCCAATCCTTCCTCACGGCTCACGCCCCCGGTATTCAAGGTACCCGAGAGTTGTTATTGCATTATTTTCCATCATCGTATCCACTATTTCTGTTATTCGTATTTTTCCTACCTTTTTATTCGTCTACCCACTCCTTCTTTTATGCAATAAACATGCCTTTGTCGGTTGCATCATTCCCCTTTCTCATATTTATTATCACTTGAGTCCCTATTTTTTTTTTCAAGATTTTGGGCATTGCGTTTAGTCCCGATTTGCACCGACTGATCCCCATCGCAGTGGGGATCTAAGTTTAAAGTGGAATCTGAACCACGTCTCAAACTCGCTCCCAATTGGGCGCCCTATTTAGTCAGTAACTATACCCAATGTGGCGCCGCTTTACCCAACGTGAATTTGGTAAATAATGAACGAGTTCATTAAAGCAGAGATACAAAATGTGTCGAGAGATTATATGCAGATATAGAAAAGAGCCAAATCTCTCTCAAAACAGCTACGTTTTGCTTTCAAGAGATTGTTTGCAGATTTATAAATTTGGAGGAATAAAACAGATTTGAACATAAATATTCGGCCTCCCATAATGCAGGGGTTTTTTTTCGTTCGGGAAACGTTGGACATAGAGATGAGCCCCGTTCGTGACGACCAGTGGAATTGATCAAGATTTTTAAAAATAACAGTGGAAAAAAATCCGATTGTAACTTGAAAAATTGGATGAAAAACTACATTCAACTCATTCCATCGTGCGTCGTCATTTAAGGAGACATGCAAGGGTTCACGATTGTGGCAATGGATTCCTCATGACCACCTGTCAGAGGTAGTCTTGCAACAAAAAATAAACATTTGATCATTTCTCGTTTCTTGACTCACAAGTGAACTATTTTTCGTAGGATTATGACAGAAGACGAAAAGTAGGTTATGTAAAATAGTATTAGACTTTATATAAATGTGCAAAGAACTCTAGCCGAAAGGAAGACTTGACCCACCGAAGATTCTCTTGTCCGTTTGGCGGGATAAGAATGACATAATCCATTTTGACACAAATCAAACCAAAGAGTTAACTGTGCTCAATTTGATTGTTTACATGCAGCACTTGAAGTAGAAAAAAACATTACTTAATAGAAGAGTTCTCTTTCATTAAGACAACGCGCTACATCATATCGCAAGAGAACCTCGGTCAAGTGGTCCACCATTTGAAGAAACGCAGTCAAGTGGTCCGCCATTTGAGGAAGCACGGTCACGTCAGCCGGCAGAACATTTTATCGCGATTTTTGCTACTTTTTTTATACCTCAGGTACTTTGCAAAGTTTATGCTATTGCATTTTCATATGCGTTTTTTGGTGAACTTTGCATTTAAATTTCTCCAAAACTCTACTGTAATATTTGATGATCTTTTCAGGGATCATAGTTTGGATCACTCTAAACCAGAATCCACTAACATAATTCTCTCAGGTCTCAAATTTATAAAATGATCAACTATTAAATTATTCATATGCGTTTTTGGTTAAGTTTGACTTTAAATTTCTCCAAAACTATACATTAAAATGAAAAATTACCAAATGGAGTAGCATAAACTTTGTTTGCAAAGTAGCAAAGGTATAAAAAAGTAGCACACGATTTTAATAAGTTGCAAAAATTGGAAAATTGCGAATGATAAAATGTTTTGCCGGCTGACGTGACCACTTGACTGCGTTTCCTCAAATGGCTGCCCACTTGACTGCGGTATCCAAACTAACCTGCAATTAAAAATGCAAACAATACAACCCCATTTATATGTATTTCTTTCATTTAAACTTAAAACTAAATAATTGTGTGAAATTTTGTCAAATGCTTTACTGAACTCTAGATATACCTCACAGATACTCACAGATGATGTTCTGGGAGAGGCCTAAGCCTCCAGCTCAATAGCCTGTTTTTCATTTATTTGTTGGTTGCGTGTGGTGATTAATTGTGCTCTATAGTTATTTTTTTGCTATTGACCCTTCCACACTTTGTCTAAGCGAGCTTCGAATTTCTCCACTGACTTGGCATTCACCACCCACTCTGGCAGGTCGTTCCAGTTATCTATAACCCTGCTTGAAAAGGCATATTTCCTGATGATGAGTCTTGTTCTTGGTTTGAAGATTTTTCTTGAGTTTCCATGGGTTATGTCATCCTCTCTTATCTGGAATATTCCCTCGCAACAGTTAGTATCGTACTTCTGGCTAATGATCTTGTAAGTCTCTCTATGGTTGCCTCTAGAACTTCTCTAGGCCAGGGTTGGTAGATCCAGCTTCTTTAGTCTCTCTACATAGGTAAGGTCCTTTAGTTGTGGTACTTGCTCTGTTGTTCGTCGTTGCACATTCTCAATTGTTTCAATATCTTTTATCAGATGAGGACACCAGCTTTGGTTGGCTTCACTAAAGCTGTGTACAATGCCCTGAAAATTGTAGGATCTAGGTAAGCAAACGTTCTTATAATTATCCCAACAATTTTGTTTGATTTGTTTATTTTGTCAGCCTGGTGATAAGAGAATGTCAGCTTATCATCGAATATCACACCAATATACTTTTCAGCATTTGTCTTGGTAATATTATTGAACATGACGTACTCTTTTTCTCTAAGATTGGACCTTCCCACTCTCATGGTCTTACTTTTGTCTGGGTAGAAATCTAACATCCATCTTTCAGACCATCTTATCAGCTCATCCAGGTCTCCCTGCAGCCTGTTGCAGTCCTCACTGTTGGCAATCCTTCTAAATAGCTTGGTATCATCAGCATACGTGTACATTTCGCTCCTGTATTTGATTACCTCATGAAGTTCGTTTATGAAGACCACAAACAGCATTGGACCCAAAACGGAGCCTTGAGAGACACCACTTTTTACCTCACTCCACCCAGAAGCCTTCCATTCACTATTACTCGTTGCCGTCTCTCTGACAAAAAGTCTTTGATCCACCTCAGAATTTGTCCTTTGATACCGTAACTTTCAACTTTGGCCATTAGTCTCCTATGGGTTACTCGGTCAAAAGCCTTCATGAAGTCATAGTAGATGACATCAACTGCCTGTCCCTTATCAATGGCCTCTGCCCACTTATTAAGAATCTGTATCAATTGAAGCACTGTTGATCTTGTTGTAGTTTCTAGAATTTTCGGTAGCTATCTTCTTTTTTTATTTCTTTTGTTTTCATCGTAAGTAGCGGGGGTGGGAGCCCATTCGTCCAGTTGTGTTCGAGAGGTGAGGTTAGTTAGTAAGTGTGCTCTTGGTAGGTTGTGGGGTGTGTTGTGTTTGCCTCATTAGCTGGTTGCGAAGGTCAAATAAGATTGGTAGCGCTTTCCAAAGTCCTTAATGACTGCACTTAGAAGAGGTTGGCAAAATTTCAGAGAACGCGACTGAAGGCTCTTCAGCTTTTTCTCCACAATGAGCAAAGTAGGGAGCAATTCTCCATAAAAACAGTGTTGTTCTCCCTGTAGGCGATCAATTGCCACTGCAATAGGAGTCAAAACTGAGACATACTCCCCAAGAAATTCAATTTCGTGACTTCGAACCCTGGAAGTTCAAGGGACGTTAAGAGTTGATGTAATTTGTCCTTGTGTTTTAAAAGTAATGACAATGCATCAAACAGAGAGTTCCACCGTGTAATGCAAGGAACCTTTAATGAGCAGTTAACAACAGTTTTGATAATCTCTGCTGATTTTGTAAGAACGCTTTTGATATTTGCAAAAGAAGATATTTTCAGTGCTTGTTTTGCATCAGTTGCGGCGACGAGACTGATCTTCTTCACCTACTTGGATTCCATCTTCTGAATCTGTGGACACATTTGCAGCAGTGACTGCAAATTCCTTAAACGCTTTAACAAAATTAGAGCCTTTATAAGTGACGGTGCTCGTGGTTTTCTGCATGGGGGATATCGTATTCATTGATGATATTCTTCATATGTTCAGCAATCTTCATGTACTTATGTTCTCTTTTGAAGCAACAGCATGCCAATACTACACTGTGACGGAGAAGAGCAGCTTCCTCAACCTGAGAAAAAATTGAAATCACAGTCCAATGTTTGTCTCATAAATGTTTCCATACATTTTACATATTAATATAATGGAGATAAATTTCATTAACAAATAGGTCTGCTTTCATCAAAAAAAAAAATTAATAATATCTTCAAGTAAATAATAGCGTGCTTTAAAAATATATGTATGTATGTGGATTATCATAAAATTATTGCAATATAATAACCTCTGTTGTTTGTATATGTCTTCCTTTATTTAACTTCGTTATATAACCTACGTAGTGAACAATGATCCGAAAGCTTTAGTATTCGGTCGTTATAAGAGTTTAACCTGTACTACTAATACTATAATTGTAAACAACATTTGTAACTCAGAACTCACCTTTAATTAATCTCACAAAAGCTGGTTGCTCCATGGTTGATAGGGGATGCACACCTTGTATGATAAAATCTGCAATCAGCTTATCAACAACAGATTGTTTGACCTTCTTAGTATTCACCGCAAAATACTCTGGTAATATTTTTACTTTCACACCACTGCATGAAGGACCATCGTCTAATACTGAACATTTTCTTTTTTAATCTTTTCTTTGAGCTGTCACGTAGTTATCCGCTTTTTCCACCAAAGCAGGATGCTTTCTCTTTTGATAAATGTACATGTTCAGATAATTGAAGGACATTTATTTCACGTTGCCATAATTCATGTTAAATTCAGTCAGCATATACTATAAATAAAGGTGTTGCAAAAGGAAGCAGGTAGGTTCAGGCATGGTAAATCTACGCTACTTTACATTATCGTTAGCTACTAGCAATTTTGCCATTTTAAAAAAATAAGAAATAGTGAAACTTGCCAATTCAATTAAGTATCATATAATTAGATTTAATAAATTCTTACCTTCAAATGAATGCGTAGATTGGAAGTAGCATTGCTCGCCCTCGAGATTTCGCCATTGCATGATATACATACACACTTCACATTTTTTCCGTCGGAAGATTTCACTCTAAAAAGTTACCATATAGTAAAATATGACTATAATTACATGATTCTTTATCTTCCTCGTCTTTATTATTGTCTAACCTCTCTATTCCACACTCTTTCGAAGAAGCTGAAGTTGTCATGCAGCAGTTGAAATAACGCTGAGTGCTCTCACTATACAATCGAACACAACTGTGACCATTTGCTAACTGAATTTGAACTGATGCAAGCAATCTTCCCTCACCGGATCACGCAGTCAACCGCTTGTGTCATACAAGTTGCGACAAGCTAAAACATGCATTACACGTTCTTAACAGCTATATAAACCTATTATCAGTAGACGAGCATCGTGTGACTGGTGCGCCAGCAGTCACCCAACTTGAGGATTAAAGGCGCATTTATTACCAATCATTGATATTGAAGTGAACGGGAGTATTGTTAAGGTATTGGTTGATACTGGATGTACGGTAACTGTTGTAAGCCAAAAAATGGTTGGAGACTGTGCAGGAAAAAATTTCATGATGGCTTTTGAAGGCTCAAAAGTGAAATGTCAAGGAAGATGTCTGGTGCGGATTGGAATAGAAGGAGTTAAAATTGGCGTTGAAACTGTAGTGAGTAAACAAATCTTACGTAGTGTTGAGGTAGTGTTGGGTTTGGATGTTGTTGATCACATGGGTGATGTTGTAGTTGCAGGTGGAGCATTAGAGTTTGGAGTAAAAGCTGTTTCGCAATTGCTGAGCAATCAGTACGCAAACCAGAAATTTCACAATTAGAGGAGACTTTTGTATTAATTAAAGATAAAGACCTTAATGCTATATTTGATGGACAATATTGGACAGTGAAATGGTGCTGGAAGTCTAGTCCACCAGTTCTCACTAAGGAAATAGGTTGCTATGAGAAGAGTTTACAAGGCGACAAAAAACAGGGTTTTGAAGAAGAGGTTGAACGTCGGATTAGAGAAGGTATTCTAGTACTTGGAAAGAAAACGGGTATTATACCCTTGGTAGCTGTTGAACAGCCTACATAGAATGAAATAAGACCCGTATTAGATTTTAGAGAACTGAATACACATGCGAGTTGCCATACAGGGGCTGAAATAACTGATGTTTGTAATGAAACCCTTCGGGAATGGAGGCAAACAGAGGCTGGAACCATTGTTGATTTAAAATCCGTCTATTTACAAATTAGAGCAGCGGAATAACTTTGGAAGTATCAATTTATGAATTATAAAAGTAAAACATATTGTCTGACAAGACTAGGTTTTGGATTGAGTTCAGCACCAAGAATAATGACAAAAATTTTGAAAACTGTTTTGGGTAAAACCAAACGGATTGCTGATGAAACTAAGTCGCATATTGATGATATTCTACTCAATGAGAGCAAAGTAACCTCGGTTGAACTAATAAAGCATCTTCGTGACTATGGGCTAGTTACCAAAGCTCCGGAGCCTTTAGATGGCGGTGCTGCATTGGGATGGAAACTGAAAAAGAATGAGCAGGGAGAATTGTTATTTTTTATAGATAATGTACTCCCCGTTCTGGAAGACTTAACCAGTCTTAGTCTAAGGGAATTATTTTCAGTATGTGGAAAGCTAACAGGACACTATCCAGTATCTGGCTGGTTAAGGGTGGCATTTAGTTACATCAAATGGACAGCTGGAGGATCAGCTGGTGGGCAGTTGGTGTGTAGGGGTACGAAAAATGTATCAGAGAAAAATTCCTTCCAACTCGATAATATAAATGGCCGATAAATCTAGCAACCAAAAAACGGACTAAGGCCAGTCGTATGGCTAGAGTATTGGCGTTCAAATCAAGAGGTACCGCGTTCGAAACTCAACAGTCCCAAAACTTTTATAAAGATCTCTCAAGAAAGAAAACGGAAGTCAAGGAAAACGGAAGAAAACTCTTGAAGGACAAACTCAACTAGAAGCACAAAGAAATCAGCCCCCAAGATAAATGTAATAAAAATGAAGATGCATCAAGAAAGAAAACGAAGATTAAGGACCAACCCAGCCAAGAAGAATACGGAAGTCAAGAGAAAGTGAAGACAAGTGGTTTAAGGGACAACTTGAAGAAATAAGGAATTTCAGTCAAGAAGAAGAAAATGGATTCGAGGAAGACTGACTACCTGCATCGAGGAAACCAAGTGAAAAGCAAGAATAATATTGATAAATAAATAAATAAAATGGGATAATAAGGATATGCCCCCCCCCCTCCATAGGTTAAATACAGTTATCCCTGAAGAAAAGAGAGTACGGACCTAAAGGTGCTGCTGAGATGATAGTGAAAAGACGTTTTAGCATTTTGAAAAGCCTTATTGTGGAATTTAGTTTGACTGTTTCAGTCACATTGGTTTCTACAACTAAAAACAAAGCGGATGTTCTTCCAAGAGTTCACAAAGGATGGTTAGCTAATGCTAAGGACAATTTTGAAGTAAATTGTGAGATAGGTGCGGCAGCAGAGGTTGATTTTAAGATATTGCATGGCATGAACCATATGGGAGTTGATCGCACATTGTTTTTGGTAAGGAAAGTCTCTCTTAATCTAAATAGAGCTGCAATTTAAAAGATTGTACATTCATGTGAGCAGTGTCAATCTATTGACCCGGCTCCTCTCATTCATGAGGGTGGGAAGCTTGATGTTCCCTAAGTTTGGAGAAGATTGGTTATTGATATTGCCCATTATCATCAAATTCCTTATTTGTCAATTATAGATTGTGGCCCTGGGAGATATGCTATCTGGAGAGAGTTGAATAGTGAGAGAGCGGAGGTAATTGCTAAAATATTTGACGAAGTGTTTTTGGAAAGGTTTCCGGTGCAGGAGGTGTTAATGGATAATGCGCTGGCTTTTCATTCCACAATTGTTGGATGTGTACAGAGTAAATGGATGGTCAAGCTACTTTTCAGAACGGCATACAGACAAAGTGGAAATGGAATTATAGAAAGACACCATCGCACTATTAAGACAATGGTGGAAAGAGGTGACATTTTTTCTTAGGAAGTAGTATACTGGTACAATGCTACTCCAAAAAATGGTATAAATCCCACCTCTTTTTCGCAGTTGGCTGTGTTTCGTTATGGGTGAAGGGGGTTTCTGAATACAGACGCGAAAAAACCAACAACGGTAAAGATAGGGGAGGAGATATGGGTAAAACCTTCAGATGCAAAATGCACATCGAAGTGGAAGAAAGGAAAGGCAACTTCGCATAAATTCGAAAAATAATATAGTGGTTGATGGTATCACTCGTCACATACTGGATATTCGCCCTGCAATTGAGCTTGAGGAACAGATTCAGGATTGTAAGAGTGTAAGTGATGATGGAGAGGAGGTGGAAGACACCCCTTGTCCAATCGGAGCTGAGGAACTTCTTGTGCCAGGAGAACACAGGTCAGCGGAAGAATGGAGATACCCGCAGAGGGTTAGGCGTCATCATAATTGTATGGATGATTATGAGACTGATTAAATTGGAATTTCGATCTTGAGATCGTGGGGGCGTGTGGTAGTTTCTAGAATTTTCGGTAGCTGTTTTTTTCTTTTGTTTTCCTCGTAATTAGCGGGGTTGGGAGCGCATTCGCTAAGTTATGTTCGAGAGGTGAGATTGATTAGAAAGCGCGCTCTTGGTAGGCTGTGGGGTGTGTTGTGTTTGCCTCATTAACTGGTTGTGCAGTCGGTTGTGGACTTGCGTATTCTCGACTCGGTATATAATTTCTCATCTGTGTTGACTAATTTGGCCGATCTCCCATCACTATAAGGTAAGAGATTACAGATCTACCCGAGATAAATCCAAAATGTTTATCACTGAAAAGTTTGTGTTTTCATGTGGATCATAATTTCTTCTCTCACTAGTGACTCCATTATTTTGCTGAATATGCTTGCTAGGCTCATGGGTCTATAATTACCATGGTCACTTTTGTTGCCCTTCTTAAAAATTGCTGTGACATGGACGATGCACCAGTCGTCTGGAACCTTTCCTTCTCTAACGAGCTCTCAAAAATAATCTTCAGTGGATCTAGGAGTTCTTCAGTCATTTCCTTAATAATTCTCGGGTGTACCCCATCTGGACCAGGTGATTTCTATATGTTCCAGATTTGGTACATCCAGTGATTTAGGCTTCGGCATTACCCGGTCAGGTTCAAAAACGAAACTTAAGGATAACATAGGGGAACAATTTTAATCACATTTTCTGGTTACTTAGATTTATCTGCCAATTTTAATTCGTCTTTTTATTCTGATTCCAAATAGATAATCCATTTTTACATATATGCTATAGCTATTCTGTAATTTCTATTTTCTCGTTTCCCCCAAAACTGCCCTGTGGACGGACAGAAAGGTTGTTTGTAGAAAGCAAATACATCACAGTACATAGTAGTAAGATAGTAATAAGTGTTATTGTGAAAAATATTTACATTATTTGTTTTTCAGGTCTCATGTTAGAGTGATTGCTTCGCCAGAAGGAAATTGCGTAATGTTCCAGACACCTTCTGCTACATATGTGGCTGTTACATGCTAGTTCGTCAAAGGCGCAATATATCAAACTTAGTGATCCGTAATTACGAGTATAAGGCATATTTTGATGTTCCTCTTGGCGATCAAGATAAGAAGTGGGCCCCAAATGCTGTTTGCCATAGTTTTGTGGAAGAACTTCGCGAGTTGTCGAAAGGAAAGAGAAATGGTCTTTCTTTTGGAATTTCCATGGTGTGGCGAGAGCCAAAAGATAATGTATCGGACTGTTATTTCTATCTGGTGAATACTAAAGGAATTGGCAAGAAAAATCGGCACAAGATCGACTACGCCAACATTCCCTCGGCGATCCTCCAGTACCTGAGTCTGAGTCTTTACCAGTTCAGATTTTTAGTAGATATGCTTCCTCCGAGGATAAAAAGGATGTAGCTGATATGGATGTCCACGGAATGGATTCAGAGTCTGCAGATTTATCATCAGATGCTGAACAGTCATTAGCTCCTCACTGTTTCATTCAAGTGGATTTGAATAACTCGATACGTATTTCAGGGGGCTCCAAGATAGTTGCAGAACTTTTAGCCTACAGGTTGAGTGAAAGACATATGCTTGACAGTTCGGTACGGGTATCATATTACCGAACAAGGGAGAGTACATTTGTTAAGTATTTCTCTGAGGACAAACAATTTGTATACTGCCACGATGTTCCTGGTCTGTTTACCGAGTTTGGACTTGGCACCTATAGCCCTGCTGAGTGGAGACTGTTTCTGGATAGCTCCAAGTGTAGCCTCAATTGTGTTTTTTTGCATAATGGCAATGACTTTGGTCCAGTTCCTCTTGGTCACTCTGTCCATCTGCGAGAAACTCACGATGACAAAAGAATGGTCATGGATTTACTTAAGTACCATGAACAAAATTGGATCATTGTGTAGACCTTAAGATGGTATAAACTTCCTCCTTGGCCAGCAGAAGGGATATATAAATTTTCCATGTTATATCTGTATGTGGGATAGTCGAGCTCGTGAAAAACACTGGTCCCAAAAAGATTGGCCAGTTCGGGAAACTTTGGAAGCAGGAATGCCAAACATTGTTAATGAGCCAATCGTAAGTCAGGAGAAGATCGTATCCCTCCACTTCATCTCAAACTGGGGTTGATGAAGCAGTATGTCAAGGCGTTGAGCACTGTCAATGATTGTTTTCAGTACATAGTATCGGCGTTTCCTGCTTTGTCATACTAAAAAATAAAAGCAGGAGTATTTGATGGTCCCCAAATCCGAAGACTTCTGAGTGATTCTATATTCGTGAACACCATGAGTGAAAAAAAGAAGGCAGCCTGGCTCTCATCTTCTGCCATTGTTCGTAACTTTTTGGGAAAGAAAAAAAGCGCATAATTACAAGGAGTAACAACAATGAGTAACAAGGAAAGTAAGTACTCTAGGAGACCTTACGGTCCATTCAAAGAGGGTACCTTTGGACTAGCAATCGAGCGGGCACATGGCTGCTTAATTGTTTTGCGTCCCTAAACGGACACTTTTCAAGACTTTGTCTAGTCTTGACTTGAACTGGTCAACAGATTCACTGTTGACAACTTCCACTTACCGCAGATACTGTAGGTGAAAAAGTTTCCACACAGGTTGTGGTTGTAACGCTTCAGTTCAAGTTTGAAGCCTTGTTTGCTCGTTCTGTTCTCACTCAGTGTGAAAATATCCCGGTAGTCAACATTGTCGAACCTTCGATGTTTTTTGAAAACTTCGATGAGCTGACCACGCAGTCTATGGGTTTCCAGCGAGAACAGATCTAACTCCCTTAGTCTATCCTCATAACTTTTATGTCGGATAGAGGGAATCAGTTTGGTTGCCCTAGCTTGTACGCGTTCCAATCTCGCGATGTCCTTTCGCAATGAAGGACTCCAAAATTGTACGGCATACTCCAGGTGTGGTCGGACAAGTGAGTTGTACAGGCACAGTACAATCTCCTGGTTCCGATAACCAAACTGGCGCTTAATATAGCCTAGCATCCTTTGGGCCTTTTTCTTCGCCTCAATGCACTGTTTCGAGAACTTGAGGTCACTAGTGATTGTCACACCCAAGTCCTTCTCAGTGTCACTCGATTCAAGAGCAGTGCCCTTAAGGATATAATGAGATTAGGGGTTTCTGTGGCCGATATGCATCACTTTGCATTTCCCCACGTTAAAAGTCATTTGCCACGTGTCCGACCACTCCCCAATCTTCCCAAGATCTTCCTGCAGGCGGGCAGTATTTCCATCCTTTGCAACGTTCATACCAAGCTTGGTATCGTCGGTAAATTTGGAAATCTTAGCAACCATGTCACCGTCCATGTCGTTGACGTAGATGATGAATAGTAGTGGTCCCAGGACAGAACCTTGAGGCAACCCGCTAGTTACGGGCACCCACTCAGAAGACTGTCCATTCACCACCACCCGTTGCCGTCTGCCACTTAGCCAGTTCTCGATCCAGCCGGCTACCTTTCCGTCTATGCCAAGCGCTCGCACTTTCCGGAGAAGGCGGCGTTTGTGTACCTTATCAAAGGCTTTCGGAAAGTCTAGGTAGACCACATCCACCGCTTTTCCCGATCGTGCTCACTGAAAACAAAGTGGAAGAATTCTACAAGGTTCGTCAGGCATGACCGTTGCCTTGGGAAGCTGTACTGGGAACTCCTCAGTAGCAGGTTTGACTCTAAATACGACGTCACCTTGTCCACCATGATGCTTTCCATGAGTTTACTGACTATCGAAGTCAGACTGATAGGTCGGTAGTTCGACGGTTGGTTACGGTCTCCTTTCTTAAAGATAGGAGTCACCTCCACTTCACGCCAGTCTCTAGGAACGCATTTGGTCCGGATTGACATGTTAAAGATAGCGCACAGATGTCGTGATACTTAATCGCACACTTCCTTCATCACTTTAGGTGAAAACCCGTCCGGTCCAGGGGACTTATTCATCTTTAGGTCAGCGATCTTTTTCTTTATTTCTCCTTCGGTCAAGTCTATTGTCTCCAGCTCTTCCCCCGAGTAGGAATCCGTCGGCTGAAGAATGGGACCACACTCTTCAGTAAACACTGAAGAGAAGTAGTTGTTCCTGTAGGTTAGCATTTTCTGCATCTGAATGCTTTAATGTCCCCTCCTCATTCCTCAAAGGGCCAATCGTTCGACGATTTGGTTTACGGCTGTTCACATATCCAAAAAACTCCTTGGGATTCTCTTTACAGAGTCTCGCCACTCGGAGTTCCTCAGACCGCTTAGCCGCCCTTATGCTGGACTTTAACCTCCTGGCTAGCCTTTGGTATTCGTCAAAGTCACCCAAGATCTTCGATTGCCGGTACACAGTTCTCTTCTTCCTAAGCAGTTGGCCGATTTCTCGATTAAACCACTTTGGTTGAACAGAAGACCGACCTGGACATTTCAGAGGGATGAAACGCGATTGAAGACTCATGAATGTAGATTTGGAAATGTTCCACGAGTCTTCAACAACATCGCAGACTTCTAGCCTCGCGTCAGTCAGTCCAGCACGAAGACCTGCAAAGTCTGCTCGTTTCAAATCGAGTTTCCTCGATTTACTAGTTGCAGGCCTGCCTTCGGGACTTTGACTACAAATCTAATTAGTCGGTGATCACTGCCACCGAGCTCTTCGCCAACAGAGAGGTCCTCAACAATGTCATCCTCAGAGGTGAAAACCAAGTCGAGGATACTGTTTCCTCTCGTTGGCTCTCTCACCCATTGAGTGAGGAACTCGTTGTTCGCGAACTCCAGGAGTCGTGCGTTCTCGCCACGGGGTTCTCTGGTTTCCCAGTCAACCTGTGTGTTGGAATCACCCATGACGATACACACTCTGTCTTCGACAAGTTCTCCTAGTAGCTGGTACAGATCTCTGTCCTTTTCAACGAGTTGGGCAGGAGGTCTATAAAGCACCAGGGTCCTGTATTTGGCAGGACCTATCTTTAGGTCAACACCTAGGAGTTCATGGTCGGATACGATGTTGCAATCCGTCGAGTTAAGAGTATCCTTGACATACAACATCACACCGCCACCCTCTCTGTCTGGCCTATCTTTCAGGAAGAGCTGGTAACCATGAATCGTGAATTCACCTTCAAAATCTCCGCTTGAGGTTTTTATCCACGACTCCGTTATGGCCACCATCTCAGGTTCCTCTGTTACTACGAGGCCACGGAGCTCAAGAAACTTATTCCTGATTGACCTCGCATTAAACAGATGAACTTTGAGGGAGTCCCCTAGTGTAGGACTCCCTACGCCCTTCCGTTTTCCGGCTTCTCTGTTTTCGTGGTCACACCCTTTTTGACGACCTCCGAGAAGGTCGTTCCAGGAGTGACACGGGCATGCTGGCGCACGTCCGTTTTCGCTCTGTTTCGAACGCTTCTTTGGGTGCGTTCCACGACATCTTGAATTAGTTGGCGAGAAAGGCCTTCCCTCTAAAGGAGAGATGTACCCCGTCCCTTTGTAGAGGTGGTCTCTACCGATAAAGGTACGATAGTGGTCCACGAAGAAGACTCCTTCTGCCGTGCAGAGATCCGCCAACCTTCTGTTCACTGCAACGTTTCTTTCGTGAGCGGTTCGGGATGGACCTCTTCTCGGAAGCATCCCAACCACCACACGTTTGCGGGTTTGAAGCCCTATGTCGTCCACGGCTCCCATCACCGTTTGGATGGTCTTACCACTGAGGCCAACCTTACCCCCTCTGAGGTAGAGGTCGTTGCCGCTCACCATCAGAGCAACAACTGAATTCTCAGAAATCTGAGCTTTCTCTGCCTCTACTCTGATGTTGTGGTTACCCCGTCCTGACAGGCAGTTTACCTTCACGCTAGTGCGAAGGCGGGCCGCTAGCAGCGGCTGCAGATCCCGTGTTTGCGAGTCACCAATGAGGGGGACCTTCGGACACTTGGTCTCTGAAGACGGGGTCTTCCCTTGTGGAAGAGGCCTTCCCTTTTCCTCTTTACTCTCCACATTCTTATCTTTCTCTTTCTTCTTGTTTATCTGTTTTTCTTCTATTTTCGGTTCTACTTTTGTTTCAACTTTATTCTTTTTCTTTCTTTTCTTCGTTTCTTCTTTCTTCTTTTTCTTCTTTTCTCTCGCCTCAGCTTGCTTAGCCTCAGATGATGCCGGAATGTCCGCTTGGTTACCAGCGGATTCCGACACGTCAGTGGGCGGCGCCTCTTCTAGGCATCGAACCTGAGCTACGTTAAGGGCTTCGAGCTTCTTCAACTTTCCCTCAAGGACCTTAGCTCTCTCCTCTGAGGCTCTATAGAGGTCTTTTAATTTTTCCACCTCTCGCGTAAATATGCAAGTAGTGCAGATATTTTCAGGGCTACATTTTGAGTAGCAGTCCTCCGGAAAGTCAACGCACCACTTTTCTAACTGGCATATTGCACAGTTGTGTTTGAGACGAACGGGTCCTTTTTACTAATATGCTTTTAGCATATCGTGATATGGGATGTAACATGAGTGTGAAGCTGCATTTCCTAAATAGTCACATCGACCGATTCCCAGAGAATCTGGGAGCCGTGAGCGACGAACAAGGGGGATAGACTACTGCTGGACGAATAGAAGAGATCAGCCAAAGAAGAGTTACAAGAGAAAGAGTTACAAACGCAAATTTTTTGCCCAATTAAAATCAAGATGAGGTCCTCCAGCCTGATGTACGATCATTAATAATTTAGCATCTATCTGATTACAGTATTTGTAATCCTAATGTGTAATTCAAGTTTATTCTCATATGCAATAAAATGTTTGTGCGAAAAAACCTGCTTTACTATAAATAACGCAAAAGGATGATTCAAAATTACTTCTGGGCGTGATGATAAAATGAAAATTATTGTATAATATTAGTTATTGATATTACGAAAAATCTGTAGCATTTAGAGAGAATCTGATTTCAGATTGGAATTCAGTATGCTCGAATTAGATAGTAAAATGTACTTTTGTCAATTCACCAAATACATTGTTCCTCAGTGTAGTTTGTCTGAGAGTACTTTTGCCTTCGCTTTATCATTTGATGTTTTTAGGTGCTTGCCTTCATCCATGTATAGGTCCGCTATTCTTGATTTTTTCCTGAATATTTTAAGGTTTTCTTTCACATTCTTGGCAATTTCCTTCTCTTTAAGTTTGATGGCATTGCGAGTTTCCTAGCGTATTTGGTTGTTAAGTCTTCTATACTCCGTTTGAATTCTGTATATTCTGGCAGAGTTTGGGTCCTTCTGTTCCTTCAGTAACTTTAGCCTCTCCCACAGTCAACACTGTCCCCTATATCTAACTCATTGGTCACATAATTTAAATATTTTAAAAGGTTTGATAAACATGATCTACCTGCAGTGAACCCTTGCTGAGAATCTGAAATTAAATTGTTGTTTTTTTTCTAAGTAAAGGACTACGAGTATCTGTTGTTTAATGATTCCTAACATTCTGACTGAATTTTATATAAAGTACTATTAAAAATCTCCCATATTTCATAACAATCTTTAGCATTAAATTAGTTATTTCAGTTTATTTCATTAATCATTTCTCTAAATTTGACATAGTTTTACTTCTATTTAGATTAAGGTTTTTTTTTCTAAATTTCAATCTGCAACTATTTTAAAACCAATATAGAATCTTATAAAATTATGATGACTATTGTCTAGGTTTCTCCTAAATTTAAAACAAGAATATTCATTGAAATATTACCTATGACTAGGTCTAATATATTGTTCCCTCTAGTGGCTAAATTTACTAATTGTTAAATAACAATAAAAATGTATCTAATTTTTCTTAATTATTATATGTTTGTAAAAAAGTCTAAAAAAACAATTGGCAACATTTTTGGCAACATTTACACGCACGTACTAACGCTTCCAAATATTCCGCATGGGAGACAAAATTTTCACTTATTCCCTCGCCAGCACCAAGCAACAAGGTTAGTTGAATTGCTTCTCCATTTAATCCTTAACTTTTACTAACAAAAACACTGTCTAATTCCTTATATTTCCTTTCCAGACTCTCACATATTTCCCCTTTTAACCATCGTGATTTTAATTAGTTACATTTACCCACAATTCGTGATTCTATTAGATACTCGTACTATTACAATTACACCTAAATTATACTTTTATACAAATTATTTAATTCATGATTCCTGATTCTAATTAGCTATAAATTACATTTACCTCATTACCACTCACACAAGTTGCCTAGCAAAATATTATTATAATTACCATTTAACTAATTGTTCTTGCCATTATTGCCCAGTGTTATTATTCCCATCTTCGTAATATCGACTAATTACCTCCGTACTTTCTTTTACGACGAACTACATATATATAATTTGTAACTTATCCAAATTAGTGTTAATTCAACATAATCTAAATATTCTACATATATAATTCCATGTAATCTATAATAATAATATATATTTTGTTATAAATCCTTGCTGTATTTATTCATTCCCAAAATATTTCCCGTAAAAGTCTTAAGCCTAAACTCGCCATTCGCCGATAACTGGAATATTCTTCTGAATAATTTTATTCAATAATTTTCTCATTTGCATTTATAGAGTATAAGTTAGTGTGTATTGTGCTATCTAGGCTACAGTTTTATGCATACGCACTTCCATCTATACTCTATACTACCAACATTTTTAGTGCATAGTGAACTATTGAGTTGAGGAATAAGTTCTTGCAGTTTTATCAAGTTTATTCATTACCATTAACAATTTTAGAAAAACTTAATTTTTAATTAATAAAAATATTCAATTTAATTAATAATGTATTCTCCGTTGTTATTTACGACTTCTTCCCATCGGTCAACTAGTTTATTCGATGCCTCTGCAAAAGAAATCACCGGAAATTGACTCGAAGAATTCGTCTAACCAGGTTCTTAATTCCACATCAGTATTGAACGAAACGCCGCACAAATTGTTGGAGAGCGATCGGAACAGATGGAAATCCGATGGAGCCAAGTCTAGGGAATATGGAGGATGCGGCAGGATTTCCCGATTAAGCGTTTTGATGGCGTCTTTTGTGAGGACGAGCATTGTCGTATTGCAGAAGGACTCCATAACGTAGATGAGGTCGCTTTTCACGAATAGCTTCGGCGAGTCGATACATTTGTTGAACGTAGAATTCTGCATTGACAATCTCGTTGTTCGCAAGGCGCTCATAAAGAATGATGCCTTCACAATCCCACGACACACACAACATCGTCTTTCGTGGATGAAGTCCCTGCTTTAATCGCGGAAGTGGTTTTTTATTGGGGCTAAACCATTGTTTTCGATGGTTCATGTTGACATAAACACACCACTTTTCGTCGCCAGTGATGATGCGGTGAAGAAATTTGTCCTTATATCCACGAGTAGCCTTGTGACGAGCAAGCAAACCTGCGGCAATCGTGGAGCGTTGAAGTTTGTTGCTTTCGCTCAAAGCGTGCGGAACCCATGCCCTGAGTTTTTTAATTTTCCCCATTGAATGAAGGTGATTCACTACACTTTTCTGATCACACGCCAATTGTACAGCCAATTCTCTAGTTGATTGACGACGATTTTCATGAAGAAGGTCGTTCAATTGAGCTTCATTCAATTTAATTGGGTGACCAGAACGTTCTTCGTCATTAAGATTGAAATGACCGTTTTTGAAAGGTGAAAAACACCATTGAGCTGTCCTTTCTGATAAAGCATTTTCCCCGTACACAGCACAAATATCGCGACGAGCTTTGGTTGCGTTCGCATTGTTCCTGTCTCGATTGAAAATGAATAACAACAAGTGTCGAAAATGCGCCTTTCTTTCAACTTGACATTCCATTTTGAGGGAACAGAACAAAAATTAAATTAACACAACTTTTAACTAAACTGCAATGACTTATTACTCAACTTCAAGATGTAGCCTAAGCAAAAGCCTAATAGTCTACGCTGTTAAGAGACGTAGCCTAACCTTTGCATTTTTTGCTCTCATTATTAATTATTGTTTCTTAAAATGTGCACAAATCACGTCAACAAAACTTAAATGAACACAACATTAGAAAAAACGCAAGAACTTATTCCTCAACCTAATATAAAAACAGCCTAGCTATAATTTGGCGTTATTCTTGAATTTAACCATATAGATTCTACATTACTTGAATTCACTTTAATATCTCTATCTAAATTAGTTACTATAATATTTTGATGAAAAATAAATACATATACCTCTTCCTTTTTTCTTTTTTCTTTCATAATTGAATAAATTATATCCATTAATTTCAAACTCATTGATATTATTATCCTTATTAAACTCCTTCACCCAAGTCTCAGTAATACAAACAATATCTAAACTCTCCGCAGTTATGAGATAAGAATTCTATTTTTTATTTCTAATACTTCTGTTATTTGTATAAAATACTTTAATATTTAATTCTGTTTCTTAAGGAGTGTATAAGTATAGTCTGCGACAACATTTAGTATCGTGTCTGTACAAAAATTGATGACTTATAGTCCCTTCTTATAAAATAAACACATTTCCTTGTTTTTACCTAACCTAACTTTCACTTTGTCTAGGAAAATTAAATGTTGAAGAAACCTAGACAACCACAGTCTAACCTACCCTAACTAACCTAACCCAATTCAGCTTAACCTAATCTAACCTACCTAACCCAACCCTAACCAGCTAACCTAGCTAGGTTAGGCTGGGGTGGTCTAGCTTAGGTTCTCACTTTCCTAGGCTATAATTAATAAAACCTTCCACGTGGGTAAAAGCAATAAATAAATACAAAATAGAGTAGGGTGGAACACTTATGAAGTTATGAAGTGCATTAAAGAAGTAGGCTAATAACAATGATTTCACAAAACAAACATTCTTTTGGGGATTCTGAAAGAAATACAAATATTTTAAAACTTCTTAGAACACAATAAATATTTCTTCTTGCTAGGGGGACTACTGGACACGTCAGTCTTGTCTCGGGACCGGCTCCCCCAGAGAGAAAGATATTAAATGATTTATTACAGTTTAGAGTGATAGTAATAGACATAGGTGCGCGCGATAACGAAAAAAATGTATCACAATAACCGCTAAATCAATATGCGATAACCTTATCGGCGATAATCGATAACTGGCGATAAATTTATCGCCCAATTAGGTGATAACCGATAAATCCAAAATTATAATACAATATTTATTAATGACTATATATAGCGTTATTTTATAATACAATAGTAGGAATATTTGAATACTGTTTCTTACCTGATGAGGCTCTCCTTCATCTCCTCATAGGTTTTGAGGATCCTCCTCTCAGCTCGGACCTACATATTTCTGCCTCCAAGGCACGCGCGGCTCGCCCCTGTGCTAAACTGGAACCAAAAACTGAAATTATCGATTATCGCTAGTTTGTAACCAAGAGTATCGGCGATACCGATGAATCGATAACGCGGGAAAAAATCGGATAACCGATAACCCGATATCGTTATCGTGATAATGCCCACCTATGGTAATAGAGTTATAGTAGAAGTTTAGTCTGAAGTTACAGTTTCATCAGCATTTAAAAAACAATATGTATTATAATTGTAGTAATTGGCAACTTGACACTCTTAAGGATACAGGCATTTGCCATAATGTGGGTGCCCAATATGGATCGGGTCTATCAGGTTTTCTAGGCCCCTCAGTGATTGGAGCCCTACGTCATGGCGTAATTGGCGTATAGCTAAGTCCGGCCCTGCATCCACCCATCGAATATCCACTTGCATCCATATATACTTCAAGCATTCTCGTTTTGCTCCACACACCGGATACGCTAGTTCCACATATCTTGCAACTTCAGCTTTCAACTTCTCAAACGCTGCATCCATAGAGTTATTCCACTTAATCACAGTACTCTTCTTTTTCCTAGTTCATAACACTCAATGGTTTCATCACACTCGAACAATCTTTCATAAACTTTCTTCCAAACTCAACTAAACCAAGAAATCCAGGCAACTCTCACTGTGGTAGGCTTAAGAAATTTACTAACCTTTTCCACAAACTTCTCAGATTTACACAATCCAGTCCCGCTCACCTTATGTCCCCAAAACTCACTTGACTTGCAAACCACACACATTTAGACAACTTCACTTTCACACCAACCTCCTCCAACTTTCTTTAAACATAATTTACCAAGGTCATATGTTTTTCCATGTTCTCACTCATCACCAAAATATCATTCAAAAACACTTGTACAATCTTACACGGAAAACCACTCAACTCCACATCCACATCACGCTGAAAAGCGGCCGGAGCGGTCGCTAACCCAAAGCTAGCTCAGATTTCTAAAGTTATAATGGCGCTTTGCTGCGGAGAACGTCCATCTTTGTAAATACTTCCATTCAATACAAACTGTACACACACTCAGCCACAACACTCAAGGAAAACTTGTCTTTCAGCGTTGATTCATTCACTCTTCCATAATCAATACACAGTCCCAAACGTCCATCTGGTTTTCGTACAGGTACAATAGGACTATTCCAAGCACTCACAATCGGCTCAATTACACCAATTCCCTCAATTCCTCACACTGGTCCTCGATTTCTTGAGCCACGGGGGAGGGAAATGACAAGGCCTTTGGTAGATCGGCCTGTCATCGCTCAAAACAATTTTGAATTCAGGCAAGCGACCATTGCCGAAGTGCTCATCCTCTTGATTCAAGGCGACTCTCCTATTCCACAACATGCTGTAAACCTTTTGCTTCTCACATTCACTCAACCTTTCTTCCAATTTCACTTGCCCAATCAAATCTTCACACTTCTGACCATTCGACTTCACACTCACAGAAAATACACTTGCATTCGTCACATGCATATCATTCTCCATATTCCCCACTGTATTTAGCATACCCAAATTATCTCCCACTTGCACTTCTATCAGACTCTTCATTCGCTGATCGGGCCAAACTTGAATGCACATACGCGCGTCTTTCATATTAATTACACCATCAAACACATGCACAACTCGCTTCAGTCGATAGTTCCCAGCACTACCATCCAAGACATACATATTCCCATCATTCTCACTTATCTTAACATCAGAATTCTATCTAATCCTGAGACACAATGTTTCATTCGGCTTAACAAGTACACTCTCCATGGCATATACCTTCAGAGCTTCCATTATATTCACTTTCACACTTCCATCCGGATCTACATACTATTGACACTTCAAACTTCCATTTTTCTTACATTCAATCATCTCTACATCAGGGTGAATCACGATACCTTTGATCTCAAAATCTTATAACCTAATACCATGTCATACTTCTTGTTCGCATCTTCTAATACACAAAATTTATCTTCATTCATTCGGATACACGCAATAGAAACACTATCTCTAAACCTTGCAACAATTGGCACATCCGTCTCACCCAATCCAGTCATAGTACACCACATTTACTTTACACCCTGTATCAATCAATGCACTTACTTTTCGTTATCCACATTTAACTTTAACACACATATACCTACTCACTTTCTGACCTCAATTCACTCCTCGACTCGACAATCCCTCTCTCACATTCATCGCTTGCACTCTCTAGAATTCACCAGAAGTAACCCTCTCGTTCCTTAGTTTCCCCATGTTGTACTTTCTAGATTACCATTCATTCTTTCGTTCACACGTCTTTCACCAGTCCTACACAACCTCATCGTCGTATGACCCACCATTCCATATTTACCGCATCTATTTCTCGGTCTGGCACACATCCTGGCCTAATGCCCTATCTTCCCATAATTACCACTCACTCCAGGCCTACTCACATTCACTCGTCCACCTTCCATGCAATCACGCGCCAAATGTCCCATTCTCCCACATCCATAACACGCTTTCTCTATCTTGCACGGGTAAAATCTTTTACCAGATGTTCTAAATGCCCACAGTCGAAGCAACTTCCAAATGATCAGCGACAGTCAGTCCTCATGTACCTAACTTTCCAGCAACGCAGACACCTAAGCTCATTCACTCTGAATCTACTGCCATTCCTACCATTCTCCCAACTACCACTCCGACCATTCTGAATCATACGCCAACCATTTCGATTCTCATTCGTACCTTTATTCCTACTCTGCTCGCGGTAAACATACATCATCTGCCGTTCTTCCTGTCCATAAAAAGTTTCTAAAAACTTGGACATCACTTCAATCGGGTTCTCGATCAACGCATCCCGGTATGACCAGAACTGGGGCAACTTACTTCTACTTGGGTTGCTCACAGCGTGAATTGAGGCGTCCTCCCTTCCAAAATCCTCAAATTCACGGTCCTCTACAATCTCTAGTACATACTCCCACAACAATCTCTCACCTGCCCATCTCATGTTCTCCTTTCTTTTATAAATCACGTATTCGCACACTTCGTTCGGAACCGTGTTCAAAAACTTCTTCATTAGCTCCTTATTTTCATTTATACCTTCATCACCAAACCTCTTTTGCGCCAGGGACTCTAAACGATGCGCATACGAATTCACACTCTCATTATTCCCCATTCTCGCTTCCTCAAATTCATTCGACTTTTTAACTTCACACCCATTTTAATATTCTTACATTGCTATACCATTCTCTCTTTCACGACATCCCATTTAGGCTCACACACACTTGTAATAGTCCTGTAAAACTTTTATACGTCCCCCACAAAACTCTCCCAAATCTTCCACCCAGAATCTAGTACTATATCCCAATTTCTCCTTACAATAACTCTCATAATCTTGCCATTGCGTTACGACTATTCTCATGGACCTACCCGTCCATCCCGCCCCCAATGCCGAGACGGCTTCAGGTTGCTTTCTGTCGTCTTAGAATTGGACACACTCGTGGGACGCACCGTCATTTGATGGAGCGTTTGCCTGTGCTGTTCTGCGACGACTGTGTTGTCCCCCAGACTGTTCGGCACATTCTTGTTGAATGTCCCCGTCTGGGTGATCTTCGCGCACGTTACCTGTCCCGGATCGAGTGATGTCGCTACCGCTTGTCCGTTGTACTCGGGACTGGTTCGTGCACACCGATTTGCGAACTATAGGACTTTTGGGAGGAAGCTGGCCTGCATTTTATTTGACTGTTTGTTATGGGTCGCATGTTCCTGTGCCGGGGGAAGGGGGAGAACCTACCCCTGACGCTGGAGCGTGCTTCCTTCGTGTTACCTTTTGTTTATGTTTTTAGCCTATGAGCTTTTTATCTTTGTTATTTGTTTATATATATATATATATATATATATATATAAATATATATATATATATATATATATATATATATATATATATATATATATATATATATATATATATATATATAGCCTAGTCGTAAGCAATAGTGAGTCCGTCGACTTATGCCCAAGTAGGCAGTCGCTAGATGGGCTCCTTAAAAAATAAATCTCATACTCTTTTAAAAACACTTTCACATCTTGTGTTCCTTCCACCCTAAACTTACTTAACTTTCGCACTTCTCTGATAAGAATGCTTTTTTGCACTTCAGCCTCATTCTCCCTCTCAGTTACTTCTTTCTCGCATCACTTATACACTCATTCGAATTAAATACAAGGAGTCGATGCTGGTCATCAGTCTGGCCTTTTTCTGTCGGTCTAGGTGTCGAGTCTTGGGGATTCTCATCTTACGTTGCTTCGTCTCTTGCGGGGGGTTGTCCAAGTCCGGTAGTCCTTTCATATCTGTCAACTCCGTTCCCAGTAGAGTAGAGGCCACATTCACACCAATTGCACCTAGTACTCCAATCTTATTCAACATTCGCATAACTCTTTCCTCCATTCCCACTTCTCTGATCCTTTCTTCCTTCTCACTTCCATCTCTCTTATTTTCCCTTTCAGACATTCTCTTAATTGAGCATTTTTTCCATTCTTTTGCCACAACAATTCGTTCAGCCTTTTTACTTCCATCTCCATGGTCCATCTCTGCTCCTCTTCCATTAGGGACAAAAAATATACCAAACCACAGGTCAACCCTCTCCTTCCTTAAACCACCAGGCAGTCCATATTAGGATGCCAAAAATATGTGGCGGCAGGGTTTCAGGGCCCACGTTACAATCCCCCCTCCGCTCCAACAGAGCCGACTGGGTGTTTGAGAAGAGGATAATGAGAGCTTGGTCTAATATTTTCTTCATTAAAAGATTGCCAAATCGGTGGAATTTGCCGAGTTCAAGTTTTGCAACTTGAACCTGCGAGTTGATGTGGCTTCCTATGCTGCGTTTGGAGATCCTGAAGTCAAGATACTCGCGCTTGGCGAATAATTTATTGTTGAGTTATCTAGTTGGATGGGCTCTGTCTCTCGTCTTCCGATCGCAACTGCAGCGAATTTGTTCTGGTTCGTCTGGATCTTCCACTTTTCTTCGTACCGGAATATTATCTGGGCTTCGGCTGCAGTCGCCATCGATATCACTCTTCCAGATTTGGTAGGGCGAGTCACAATCTGTGTGACGTCGTCCGCCAACTGTACGTTAAGGGTTCGGGGAAGTAAAGTTTTCGGAATGTCCCTAATGTAGATTGTAAAGAGGGTGAGACTCAGACACCCTCCTTTGGGGACTCCAGATAGCAGGTCAAATGGGCATCCGAAGTGCTCCCCGAATGCTATCACCGCTCTCCTACTAGTCAGGTAACTGTATAAGATTTTCCCGAAATGGGGGGATAACCTGAGCCTCTAGATCTTATATTTGAGACTATCGATCCATACCTTGTCAAACGCTTTCTTCACTCCCGGCAGACCACATCCACCATACAGCTATACGGCCGCATGTTGGTATGCTAAGGCAATTGCATTCTCCGTGCTCCTTTTTTTCCGGAAGCCATGTTGTTGTTCTGCAATGAGTCTGACGACAGATGGGAGATCAGTCTGTTGTTCAGAATCTTTTCGAATACTTTTCCAATTATTTCGAGAAGTGAGATCGTCCTGAAGTACATCACTTGCTCTTTAAGCTTCCCTTGCTTAGGAATAAAGATCATTTTGGATGTCTTCAGGCCGTCCATGAAGTATCCTCCCGCTAATGCAACGTTGAAACGATTCAGTATCCTGGTTTTTGTCCTCACCGGAGCTTCTTTTAGGTGCCTTACTTTTATTTGGCTTAGGCATGGAACCTTTTGCTTAAGGCCAGATATTACAGAGTCCAACTCTTCTTAGGTGATTGCCATGCCCTACGGGGTGCACTCCCGCAGCCTGTTGAGGTTAGCGGTTCTATGCGGAGTGAATCTCCTGTAGTGCCTTTCCATGTGCTCAAGAACTCTGTCCTCGAAGCCCAGATCAAAATTTTTCTCCTCTTCTTCGGAGATGCGGAAAACTTCGCTCAGACTTCTCTAATAAGCTCTGCTTTTTCTTGTGGAATCTTAGCGCAATTGTCAAGGTACACTATTAGCGAGTCAGTCTTCAAAGATGGTCTTGCTCCTAACCTGCTGATGGTGCTCTAAAACATTTTGGGTTGTCCTTGATGTCTAGGTTATGGACCATGTGGTCCCATTTCTCCCTGATCTCCTGCAGCAGCGCATCGTTCGCTTGTTGTCTGGACTAGCACAAAGTCCATTGGGCAGGCGTATTCAGCAGCCCGGACGCCAAATCTTGTGCCTTGTGTTCGAATAGACTTTACAAAATGCTACACTATATATACTTTTCTATTTAAACATAAAGGGTACAAAATTGACCAATCACAGTTTAAGAATTTTTTTAAGGACAAACTAAAGTTTAAAACATAGGCACTCCAGAATAATTGACTTTTTCAGACGTAAGCGCTGCAAAATGACCAAACACATTCAAGGAAAGATTTTAGTTCAGATAATGTTCAATAAGTAAAGGGAATTGCGATTTTGTATTAGTGGCGGCCAATGTGGATACTCCGAGTTGTTGGAAGTATGGGTTTGGGCTGGAGTTGCACATTAATTGCCGGTTTCTTCATTTGGATAATAACAGCTTTGGCCATTCGTAATCTTCTGCGGTTTTGCAGTGTCAGGATGATGGATGTGTTCTTATTTAGTGTCTCACGGGTTAAGGCAGTGCCGCGAGACTGGGCATGTTTTCTAATTGCCCAATCCTGTAGGTGATGGGGCAAAATATTTCAACTCGATTACACAGGCCTGCGTTTGAAAAAAAATTTTATGTTCCCCAGGATTTTTTTGTGGTTTCTTAACGAATCCAACCTCCTGAGCTCAAAAATGAATGTATATTTGTTCAATCAGGTCAGATTTTCTCAGTACAGCATACACCATTTTCATTGAGATTACCTCATTTTTTCTGAATTAAAAAAAAACAAACCTTTCTCTATCTAATAATGCATTATTACTGTTATATCATATAAACAGGAATACACGTATGTAAACTATAATTCTTTTAATAAACAAAAAATTAAAAAATGCAACATAATAAAGAAAATAATTATAATTTCGAAGAACAGACGCCCTTGACGATTTTCGTTTGGGCCTGTCATCTGGTGCATAACGCTTCAAACCCCAATAGTAGTCAGCAAGCATGTTTTGGTTACATTTACACTGGTACCTGGATTCCATTGTTTTTATTTACTGGTGGAATCTTTGCCCCTGTTCTTTACTGTAATCCCCGCAGTTGTCGGGAAAATAATCCAGATGGGACTGTAAAAAGTGTATCTTTATAGACATTCGAGCTCCCAAATGTTTGAGACTTGTTAAGAGCTGATTGACCAGGGCAACATATTCTTCTAGGCTTCTTTTATTGCCTAGAAAATTGTTAACTAAAGCTTTGAAAGCTTTCCAGGGATCCTTTTCTATGTCCTTCATTGATGCATCAAATTGCTGATCAAGTTCCTGATTTGAAGTCCATCAAAAATTCCCCCATGGAGCTTAGCGTCACTGATTTGTGGAAATTTTTGAAGAAGAAATTTAAAAGCTTGGCCTACTTTATTAAGGGTTTTGACATAATTTTTCATTATGCCAAGCTTTATATGCAGTGGAGGGAGGAGTATTTTTTGAGGAGGCACTAAAGGTTCAGCTATCACATTGTTTGATCTAATTCTAAATGCTTCTCGTGGAGGCCAAACCTTCTTCTCATAGTGCATACTATCTGCACGACTGTCCCATAAACATAGGAAACAGGGATGCTTCGTGTAGCCTGTTTGCGTCCCAAGCGTAAGAGACACTACCTGAAAAAAATTTAGCACGGTATGTAAATTCAGTGTAATATTTCTAAAAACAAATTCAAAGTAATATTTCTTAAAACAATAAGAATATGAATATGTACTGAAAAATCCTGTATGCCGATGCATTAAATCATCGTATTGGAACTAATTGGATATATGTACATCTTATTTTGAGTTTATTGAGTTGTGTTGTATACCTTCTCAATTAGGATAAGTTTCCCATTAACCCAATAGGATGCATTAACCTATAGGGACACACTTCAACAAAAAATATAACTCAAAAATGACTCATGATTTCCAGATTTGCATTCTTGTAAAATGTAAGTTGACCAAAAGGTGTATACAAGTATTAACAATTAAAAATGAAAATGTCAATATCAAAAAGCTTAGAAGTGCCAAGTGTAAAATGATCTTACCTTTAAGTCACCACATATCCTCCACTTATAGCTAGAGTAATTTATTGCATCTAGCAATTTTTTCATATTTTCATAACTTTCAGTAAGTTGGATTGAATGGCCTATAGGAACGGAAGCTATCTTGTTACCAATATTCAGTAACACAGCTTTTAAACTTCTACTGGAGGAATCTATGAACAGTCTCCATTCTAATTGGTTGTATGGAATTCCAAGGGCCTCAACAAGTCCTTTAATATTGGCGCAGTATACTAAAGAGCTGGAAGAATGCTGTAAAAAATAGCTTCGAAACTCTTGTTCTCTATTTCCGTACCCCCCTAAATGTTGTTTCTTAAGCGAGAAGATTACTTTCACCAAGTCGAGAGCCAAGAAGTTGTGTATTCGCCTTTGAAACCCCCAGATCCCTGGTCAGGTCATTTAACTGAACTTGAGGAATGGTCTTGCGACCATATCATGTGTGGAAACCTAATAAGACTCAGATGTGTTATAATCTTGGTCAACTTCCATATTAATCTCTTCATGTACCTCTATATGTTCAGGGGGAGAAGGTATAGGAATTCCTGGGCCATGGGGCAGGGGTTTGATGGCAGAAGGAACATCCAGATATGCCACACTATGTTTATTCTTCTTATTTATACCTGTGGAAAATATAATTGCATATTACATAAAGGAATTGATTTGGAGTTGCAGATAGTACATAAATGTTTAGTAAAGGATATGTTCATGCTGAATTGAACTATGTTAGTTTTTAATTTTATGCTAAGTCTTTGCATAATAATGACATTTTCAGGAGCCAGTATAATACAGAAAGTTTAAATACTTGATACAATGCTCAACTTTAAGATTTTTCATGCAAAAATAGCAGTCCGTAGTGTGGTCCTTGCCATCTCTCCACACCATGGGAACACCAAAAGAGAGGGACTTCTGTTCGCCCTGACTCCAGCGTCTTAAACCTATGTAGCATCCCTTGCAGCAGATATGTGGTGCAAAATTTTATCTTGATCTCTTAGCCTTACTCCAAAATATGCATGATACAAAGATTTAATTACACGAGGGATTGTACTTTGCTGCTCGGGAAAAGTCACTTTGCCGCAAACATAGCAAAATCTGTCGGAGCTATTCTTACATTTTCTGTTCATTTTTAACTCAACCACTATTATTATTATTATTCTTATTATTATATTGCTAAGCAATTTTTAACCTGCAAAAAAAACCTATTTGCATAATTACTTAAAATGTACACAAAATTTACTGCGAATAGAGCAGTGCAAAAACTATTGAAATTTGATGTAATATAGGAGATGTATAAACTATAAAATTATTATCACCCCCTGTATCGAAAAAACTGGAGATGATAGAGAAAAACGGATGACAGATTTGGATTTAGGAGGTCAATTTTATTAAGAAACACTATAGAAAACCTAAGGTACATTTTTGACGCAGACCAGTGTTATCGCTCCCTACACCCCATCAGACTACACGCTACTTTTTCTTCGACTCCTCTAGATATCCTTTAAACTTCTCTACCAGCAGCCGTACTAGCTTTCATGGACGTAAAATCTCTATTCACAAATGTTCCCGTGGACGAGACCATCGATTTGATAATTAATGTCATTTACTGCACTGAAGGCTCCACACCTCTCACCATCCGCGAAGACATTCTACCACAACTCCTCCAAGCATCCACGAAATACTGCGACTCACTTGAAAAGAGATACTCTACGCTCATTAAGAGAACTTACGAAGCCCTACCTTCTTACGATTCAGATTTTAAGATTGGAAGGAGGCAAAGAAATCTTCCACGCATTATGATAGCTGACGGCACCAGCTTCATTGGAAGAGTCGCGGGCGCGTGGATCCTCCGTCAAAAGGCAGCGGCTCCGTCTTGGAACCTCCTTTCTCCTAACGTCGGCCGCACATCTCGTGTTCTTATAACTTCTCTGTCAGTTGAGGCCTGTAGATACCACCGGTTTCTTACGTGTCCGAATCCCAGAAGGAAGCCCTATAGGGGGCGCGGAGAAGGAGGCACCAGTAGGGGGCGGAGTGGTAAAGACTGGCAGATGGGCCCTGTTTAGACACTTATCCTAGATAGAGGAGAGAAGGTGAAGCGATAAAAGACTAATAGAGGCACTATTATGATAGGAGCTTGGTAGGCTCCAAAGGAAGAAAGCTCCCATAGCGGGCGGTCATGGACGACCCAGGGGAGAGAAGAGAATTCCGCTCGTTTGGACCCCTGAGTCAGATCATATAGTGCAGGAGAAATGAAGAATGAGCTAGAGGCAAAGCAAAGCTGGGCAAAGGTTGACGAAATTTACAATTTTAAGAACCGTGACGGAGGGGAGTACCCACAGGGTTTGTGTTGATGCCAACTTCATTGACTGGCATCCTGTTCACTCGGCGTTCCGCAGGGCAGTGTTCTCAGACATCTGATCTTCAATATTTACATTGCTGACCAATTTAGCATCACAAAAAATATTATTTATGGCTATGCAGACGATGTAATTCTGCTCGCGACTATTGACTCCCCTCACTCTCGTAGCATTGCATCTAATTCTATATGGTGCCATACATAGAACATGAAGCTTAACATCGCTAAATCTAAACATATGTGTATCTCACGATTTCGTAGCCCTTTTCCTCAACATGAACCTATCCATGTTGATGGTTTAGCATTGAACGATGTGGACGAACTGGACATTTTGGGCGTTAAATTTGATTCCAACTTAACTTTTGAGTGTCACATCAGATCTCTTGTGACTACTGCTTCACAGAAATTAAGAATCATGAGAAAGGCCTATGCCACCTTCAATGATGCTTCCGTGTTCGCCACTTGCTTCCGAAGCTTCATTCTTTCAGCTTTAGAATATTGTGCCCCTTTCTGGTCGTCTACTGCTACCTCACACTTGCATCTTATTTACAGAGTCTCGTATAATGCCAGCTTTCTTTGTGGCGGTAATGTCCACTGGAACCTTGCACATCGCCTGAAGATCAGCAATGTGTGCATGCTTTATAAGATATAATCCAATCCGCATCACTCACTGTATATTTCCTTGCCAAATCGCTTTGTAGCAAGGATAAACACTCGCCAGGCTTTGGCCCAGCATTCTCTTTGTTTTCAGTCTATCAGATGCCGTACTAGCCATCTCAGCGTTGCTTTCTGCCAAGTGTTGTCCATCTTTGGAATTCCTTGGACGAAGAGACTTGTACATCAAATAGTGTAGATGCGTTCAAAAAGAAAGCTAATAAGATCTTGTGTTCATCATGAGCCATTATCCTGTTATTTTGTTATTTGTTATGTTTTTTCTTGTTTGAATATTCTATATACAGTATATCTTATTTTGTTTGAATGTTGCTATATACTGTTTTTCACATTTTTTATTTAATTTTATTACTCAATTTAATTTAACTGAATCCATAGATGACTAGAAGCCTTGAAGTCTTTCTTTACCTATCTTTAACCAGTTTGTTCTTCTATCCCACTTCCTTTTCTTCTTACCACCGTTCCCTCTTCGACGTTGCAGGTGTGCGGGGATTGCTAATTGCAATCTATAGTGCTTGCACTCTTCCCGTTCTATCTGTCTCATCTTGTGTAATAATAATAATTTAAGGCTACCTTCCAGACATCTGAGATGGATAATATGGCGTCTGAAGTTGGTCTCATAATGTTTTGTATTAAGATCTCTGCTACGTGTATCGAGAGGGTAACTTTTGTATCTGTACAGGTTTGCTTCTCGTGCTACGCCTTAAAACAGCACACGACAAAGGAATGCAAATTACAGAAGTGTGCTCAGAATTCACCGGCACCGGACACACCTGGAAATAGTGCACCAATAAAGGAAACAAGAAATGCCTTAATTGTGATGGTCCTCACCGCACCCTCTCAATGTCTTGCCCCATAAAGAAAAACTTGGTAAACGAGAAGAAAAGAAAAATAAAGTAGGAAAGATACGGAAGGTAAATACCAGTTACGCAGGGGCGGAAAAAGTCAGGAGAAAGAAAAAACGCCACTCCAATTGGACCGTCGATGAACCTGGATTTAGTCCTGTGCGTAGTTCACGCTCAGTTTGTAAATATAGCCAAACCTGGAAACTACGCTACTGAATTGAATAGAATGTTGGCACAAAACGCGATGAAACCTATGTGGTTTCTCGATACCCCCCCTCCTCAGGTGACATATACCAAACTCAGACAGGGAACAAACCTAACCCGGCATCAAGAAATAGATCAAGATCTTTGGGCCCCCGTTTGAACAAACACAATACGCCCGAAAGGATGGAAACTGACCAGCCAACCCGGAGAGAAAATATATTTTAAAAAACAAGCCAACAATGCAAGAACTCCAAAGAAAGCAAGCAAACTACTCCTATGCATAAATACACAGATCTAAGCATACGGCTCCACTTCCGAGATTGTCAAAAGTCAAGAATATAATTGAAGGAGTGGCCAGCGGGAAATCTAAGTGGGATTATGATTGTGACGCCAGTGAAGACGTGCTCTCGGCAATAAAGGGTGGCAACATCTAAATATGTCCTGAATCATGTTTCGACCTTTTCCATGAGCAGTTGAAGAAGAAAATATCTGGGAGAGTGAGGTTGCTTGCACGAGAAGAACCAGCGAAAGTTAAAATCATCCAAGAAGAATAATATGGCGTACAATACGAGATTTATCAACATAATAAAGATCTTTTCACTCAATGTAAACGGCTGCGAAGGTAAAAGATTTGTCTAAAATAACATCATTCGTGAAGTAAACTCAGACGTATTCCTAATCTCTAAGCATAGCCTTAATGCAGTTAACAATCCTATTGAGATATATAACTACAACACCACTACGACTGGCCATACTAATGAAATATACGAGAGTGTAGCAATAGCCGTGCGTAAAGGAATCAAGTACAGAAAGATCGTAAACCTGGAGGAATAATACCTTGCAATAAAGATCAGCACGACTATCGCCGACTTTGTTATAGCTGTGAGGTACCAGACCCCAAGACGACAAATATCTTCCTGTTCCCAATTTTCTCCGGTTGTTCAGGAGAAATACCTCGACCATTCTGATCGGCATCCTTAATGCTCGTTGTAGGGAAGCAGGCTATACCACGGCATTCAATGGATCAGGAGCCTCCCTGAGCCTTCTTATGGAACGAAATGTGGTGCAAATACTTGGCCCAGAGTTCAACACGTACCTAACGAGAAGATCCTCCACAACTCCTGACATTATCCTCACCAATGCTAAATTTGTTCTGAACCATACGAAGGTTCCAGGCCCCTATACTCCGTCACTCCATATTACTATGATTACTACCATTTCAACGTCCCCTATACAATTTAGAATCTCAACTCCTAGATGTCTGCCCAAGGCAAACTGGAACGACTATAAAAGAATCCTACAAGATTATCAAGTAGAACAGCTGGACGGATCTACCCTTGAAGATCTGGACAGACATTTGGAAAACATTATGGCTAAACTAAAGGAGGCTAACAGAGTGGCCATCACTAAGGTAGAGTATAAGACTGTCCCCGCACTACAGTGGGACGAGGATATTATTCAGAGGAAAAATAGATTAGATGAAGTAGTTTTGGAAATAAATATATACGGAAACTCAAAAGATCCTTATCGGGAATTCCGGAACCTTCGTTTAGAGCTTAATTTTTTAATCAGTGAGGAATCAATGATGATCTGAGACGAAATCATTGATAAGATGGACACGAAAGGCGATCCCAAGAAGGTTTTATACCCAGATAAAAGGTTAAGCGGTACTCTTCCCACCAAGATCAAAATTACCATCACAACTGACGGAATAAAGATCACCGATTTCCTGGCTATTGAACATCAGTTCAGAGAACACTGGAAAAGCAAATTCGATATTACAGGAGAGGAAAATGAGGGTTTTGAAATGTAATATGCGGAGGAAGTCTCATCAAATTTGGAGGAGCGAGGGCCAGCCTTAACGACCTCCCACTACGTGGACGTCACTCAGCGTGCGGAAATAGAAGGAAAACATTTTTACCCATGATGTGTCTGATGCAGCCCTAAAAAGCTTCAAACAGAAAGCCCCAGGCATTTTAGGTATCACTAGAGCGCATCTAATAAATGTCCCAATGCCTGCCTGGTACTTTCCTGACTTACTTAAAAGAGCGAGGATGATTTTTCTTCTAAAGCCAATGAAGCCTAAAGGAGAAGTCAAGAGTTGCAGGCCGATATCACTACTAGAAATTATAGGGAAGTTATTCGAAAAAGTAGTCAACGACAGGCTGAGGGACTATGTGGACGCAAGGGACCGTTACAACGAGCAGCAACATGGCTTCCACAAAAACCTTGGAACGGAAACGGCCCTTGCCTTGATGACCGACTACATTACCATCACAAAGGCTGAGAATAAGAACGTGGATATAGTGCTCTGAGATGTAGCATCTGTTTTCGACAAAGTATGGACCCCAGGACTGAAAAAGAAGTTATGTGATCTAGGAATGGAAGAAAATATCACAAAACTCCTCTGCAACTATCTTGAAGACCGGGAGGTATATTATAAAGATTAATGATTTTGAAGGACAGCCCTTTTCCATGAAAGCCGGTGTGCCTCAAGGAGTCTGCCTGAGCCTAACCGAGTGAACCCCCCCCCCCCTCCCTTACCCAGGATTACGCATTTTATGTCCAGTTGGCTGACGACATATCGCAAGTCATCAACAGCGATTATTCTAACCCAGCCGACATTGCAAACAGGACAGCCAGCGAAATAGAAAACCTTAATATCTACGAAAATCGGAACAAGATACATACTAATGTGGAGAAGTTCACAGTCTTCTCCATTGGACGTAATAAAACAGCCGATATATTAGTATGGGATAAATTCTACCCATATACCCGTGAAACTCTGGCTCTTGGACTTAAAATTACTGCGAGAGGATATGGCGAGCACCTTAACGTGCAGGTCGCGCAGGCCAAGAGAAATCTACGATACCTCTACAGATTCAGGGGGCTCTCTTCCCACAACAAAATAAAATTATACATGACCTTGGTGAGACCGACTTTGCTGTACTTCGCCATTCCCTTACACCTGGCAAGCAAAGGCAGAACCAGGCACTACGGCTCATCTTTAATATCACTCACCTGGACTACATTCCCTCAAGCAGACTGCATAATCTCGCTGAGATCGAACCCTTAAACGTGACATTGCACAACAAGGCAAAAGCTATTCGGAGGAAGATCTATGCATACATACCGGAAAGAGTACTTCAAGGCATAAGACCACCCGAACTTGATCACCGAAATAGACACTACCGACGAGGATTTGGCAGCAGCCAACTGCGTACGCAAGATGTACCATTGTATCGTTAAACATACCCCGGAAAAACGCTAACCAAGTAAAATTACAAAAATATAGGATAACCAGATGAACCATTTCATACATGATGTCATGTATGTCTAAAAACAAAAAATAATAAAATAAAATAAATTAAATAAATAAAAAATAAAAAGATCTGCAGTGGACAAATTAAACATAAAAAGAGGAAGAATAAATGATAACAAACAAATAAATTAGAGATCCAAAGTGGACATTCAAAAGGTAGATATGATGCAAAACGTAATGTAAAAAGAAACAGAGATAGCATGTGAAACATACATGTATGAAGACGCCCAAACTGAGTAAACTCTATAGAGACAAGGAAGGACAAGAGGAAGCCCAAGTGAAGATATTGCCAGACGTACTGGCACACAAACTCTTCTACTAAAACAACACTTTTTCTAACTATATCAATTTTCCTATATTTTAAGTTCATTTTTCATTTTCATTTTGTCATTCCATTTCTTTTCATTCCCTGAAGATGACCGACCACGGTCTAAAGATGTCTCGGAATAAAATATGTTTTTTTGCGAATGTTTTTTCTCGCCTACAAGAAAGACTCAGACAAAAAAAATTGTAAGAAAAATAAAGAGAATACAAATTCAAATCAATAACGCTGCCACTGCTGTGGACTTCAACAAGTGCATGTATACAACACGGCCTCTTACCTAATTATATACCATCGCCAAGCCAACAGTCAAAGACCCTCCCCGGAACAGAAGACTGCTTTTATGCACAGTGAGTATGTGCAAAAGCAAAATCTCCCTGGAGTGCTGAACAATCAATTGCTTTCTCATCAAGCTCCTCTCCAAGAAGCTAATATCCCCGAAGATCTTCCATCTCAATTAAAACATGCCTTCGTGACGCATCTGACATACATTTGCGTCAGTGCAGCTAGCGCATTGGGTACAAGCTTGCTAAATTGTACGTCGCCGAAGTTGGCGTCCCTCAAAAACAGACCATTTCATCAACCTAAGCAACACGACTCTTAGCCCAGACCAGGTTTATTTCTTTAATTTGGGTCACAACTGCCATTATATGACTAATTCCCTTCCTTTATCTAAGAGGATTGAAATAGAGATCCTCCTGGAAGACATACTCAAGCTCGAACAAGGCCGAAAATTTAATATAAGTCCCAACCTCCCTATTGAACTCTCTGCAGAGTCAAACAAACGCCGAAGCCACAGTCGGAACTCCCTCATCACCCCTCGACTGAGGCAGGCACGAAAGAGCTCAGAGAGAACAAAGATAGGGTCATCCGTAAAGCCAATAAATCCTCAATATATGTCTCCCTGAGCCAAGAAGATTAACTTAATAATATGAAAACAATCCTGCACGACACCAGTAAATTCAAGAATATCAAGTGGAATCCCACTAACGATCTAAAAACCAGGCTAAACAAACTCATTAGGAAAAATAACATCCCCACTAACCCTATGAAAATTCCCATAATAAAAGGCGACTTTAGGATGGGTTACACCTACGGCAATGTGAAAACGTATAAACTTAGAAATCCTCTTCGCCCTATCATAAGCCAAACTCCAAGTTTAACTTATCACTTTGCAAAATATCTCAACTCGATCATCGCTCCCCACACCCCATCAGACTACATGTTGCCCTCCTCTTCGACCAGCAGCCGTACTAGCTTCCATGGACGTGGAATCTTTATTCACAAATTTTCCTCTGGACGAGACCATCCCCGAAGACATTCTACGACAACTCCTCGAGGCATGCACAAAAGAAGCCCCGTTCTACCGTCCTGACGGGCAAATGTACGAGCAAATTGATGGCGTTGCGATGGAGTCACCCCTTACCGTTCTTTTTGCCAACTTCTACATGGGTGCAGTTGAGAACAAGACTTTACAAAGTAATATAGCGGCCAAACCTCCCATCTATGCTTGCTATATCGACAACATAATTTTGAACGCAGATTAACCTTTTATCAAGTTAATGCCCTATTTGACACATTTAAGAACAATTAGTGTTTGAATTTCACGCACGAAACGGAAGATCAAGGATCCATTCCATTCCTTGAGTCTAAATTTACAACCCAAGTGTACGTTAAGGCCACAAACTTAGGCTTCTGTTTAAGCGGTACCTCTGAGTGTCCTGAATGGTACAAGAAATCAGTCATTAATGCCTAAGTTAACAGGGAAATTTTACATTCCACCTCATGGACGGCTGTCGATCTTGAACTGAAGAGGGCTTCCCGCGTTCTGGTCAACAATGGCTACCCACAGGAATCCATCGATGCCGATATAAAAGAAAAAAATGAACTTGGCTGCTGGGTCTCGTGCCCGGTGTACACCCAAGGAAAATACCATCGATCTTTATTGCAAGGCCAATATGAACGCAGGCTAGCGTGAAGACGAAAAGACCCTCAAAGCCATTTTACATCGAAATTTCACCCCAACCGACCCTAATACGGATATAAACCTAATAATGTATTACAGAACAAAGAAAACAAGTAGTTGCATCATGAAGAACAGCTGTCTTCCTCCGACGAGCGAACTCCAGGAGACTAACATTGTGTACGAGTATTCGTGTAAAGTCGGTGACTTCGAACACCGCAATTCCACAATTCTAAGTACATTAGCGTAACTACAACCATGTCGAGGCGACTAACGGCTTATCTACAGGATAGGGCAATTAGAAAACATGCCCACTCTCACCTTAACCCGTGAAACACTAAATAAGAACACCTTTATCATCTTGTGACTAAAAAAAACGCAGAAGATTGCGAATGGCCGAAACCGTCATTATCCAAATGAAGAAACCGACAATCATTATGCAACTCCAGCCCGAAACCAGACTCCCGACAACTCGGAGTCTCCGCGTTGACCACCGCTAATACAAAATCGCAATTCCCTTTACTTATTGAACATTATCTGAACTAAAATCTTTCCTTGAATGTGTTTGATCATTTGGCAGGGCTTACGTCTGGAAAGGTCAATTATTCTGTAGCGCCTATGTTTTAAACGTTATTTTGTCCCAAAATTTTTTCCTGAGCTGTGATTGGCCAATTTTTTATCCTTTATGTTCAAATAGACAAACATACAGTGCCTATGTTTTGAACGTCAGTTTGTCCTTAAAAATTTCCTGACTGCTCTGGTTGCCTTAGCAAGTCTTTACTCGCTGTGACCACCTCGGAATTTATAAAGCAAAATTTTGGAAGTGATCATGATACTCGCTTTGAGTTTTGAACTAACTTCGGGATAGTGAAAAAGCAGGATACGCACTCGAAAAGTGGACCACTGGCTGGAGATTTTTTACGGCTACGGAAGAAATCTTCACTCCTTCGTGGAAACGGAGACAGAAGTCTCCCTGGCCCACACGCTACCCTGACGGAAGTTTTTTCTAAGGTAAAGTAAATTTTTTATTGGACATTGGCCCCCCTTTTCTCTCTCACCCCTTTCCTTCAATAAAAACCTTAAGTGAACACACATCTCCACATAAATACCATAACGCATCATATGATGCAGGTGAGATGAGGGAAACCTTGCGGATTACTCTTCGGGTCCTCCCGGAGGGCCCGAAACCTGACCGTGAAAAAGTTTTCGAACAAGTATATGGAACCCTACGCATTGCCCTTGTTAGGCTCATTGACCTTAATAATGGATACTCAGCTATCTGCGCTAAAGAGGCCGACTGCGAAGCCTTGACCTCCCGGAAAGCTGTTTAATGCCTTAAGACAATAAATCTAAAATTGACCACACCGCCCCAAATAAGGACTCACCGAAGTTTGATCGGCAGGCGCCTCGCCCCCTGGGTTGGGAGCCACTCATCGGACTCAATAAAACAGGAAATAGAAAGGAACCACGAATGGGCAAAGGTAGCTGAGGGCATCAAATTTAAAACTTGCAGGCACGTGTTTAAGGTTGTATTTGAAGACACGGCTATGGCTCAAAAGGCTAAGGACAACGGATTGCTTCTTTTTAACGTGAGAGTTTGCCCAGAACAGATGGAACGTAAGGAGTTTGTTGATTTGCATATGTGCTTTAGGTGCTACAAATACAACAAACATACCACGTCCAACTGCCCTGAAAACAAAGACCTTAAGTTATGCTCCATCTCCGCCGGTCGCGACCATTTTTGGCGCGATTGCAAGAATACCACTACCAAATGCTTGAATTGCGAAGGCTCGCACCGGACCATGTCTATGGCATGTCCAATTAAAAAGCAGGAGATGAGCAATCAAAGAAAACTCAAACGTGAGACAGAGGAGATCAAAGCAAACTCAACCTACGCTAAAGTTGCCAAATCCGCCATCGCCGAGTCTAACAGCCAAAAGACATATCTACACATTGAAAATGAGCACTCCACCAAGATTATGTGTTGCATTTATTATGCACACATAGCGAACATTACACGCCCTGGTACCTTTGCTACCGAGGTCAACCGCATGCTCGTAAAGAACGGGCTTGCGGAGATGTGGTTCCCCGATAAACCTCCTTTAGAGGAGGTGATGCGTATGACCGTAGCTCCTCAGTGCCAAGACAAGTGCCAGAAAGTGCCAACCCCAAACACAGCCATCTCACGTGACCCCCGACTTAACAAACCAAAAGAAGCACAAACACTGAAATAAGCGCCACTCACTCCAAAAAATACACACCTGTAAAAACAAAAACACACACCCCCACACCAACAAAGGAGGCAGTCCGACCCAAGGAGATCAGGTCTTCTAGGTCGAGGAAAATCTCCAAAACTCGTGGCCCACCGTCTACCTCCTCATCACAGGGAAGGGAACACCAGCTCAAATACCATTCGAGAGGCTTCAATCTAAAATTGTACGCCCCTGAATCGACTCCGTTCCCAGCTGAGATTGACTTCTGTGAAGTATCAGAAGGTCTTAGGACCGGACGATACAAGTGGGAATGCTCAGACGAGGTTCCGGAGCGACAGATTGAGGAGGCCCTCGCACAAAATAAGGTAAAATTGACCACGGACTGTTTTCACACGATAACCGACACCGAATTTCGAAAGAAAAGAAACGGCAGGGAGCGCACCCCGCCCAGTACACCACATGGGGCTAAAGGAGATCGCGAATAAGCGTCTACTTTAATCCCACACACTAAAAGAACCTACATTACTTAAAATGACCAATAGACTTACGATCATACAAATGAATGTCGATGGGTGGGACGGTAAAGGTTCCATCTATGGCAACATTCTGCGACAAAGCGACCCTGACATTATACTTATAAACGAACACGGAATGACCACACAAAAAGAATTAAAAATATTTAAATACGACGTCATTAGCAAAAATTATAGCCAGAAACGGCATGACGGCTGCGCAATAGCCGTCAAAAAGGGACTTAAATACAAAAAACTACCCGACTTAGATGAATCTTACCTTGCCATTGAGGTAGGCACTACCCTGGGGGGTCTGGTCGTGGCCACGGGGTATCAACCCCCAAGACGCGGCTATGTACCCTTGCACAACCTTCTACAAGTCTTCAGCCATAAGAAAAATGTAATCTTTGCTGGAGATCAGAATGCAAGATGTGCGGCATCAAGGTATACCTCCTACAACAATGCAGGTAGAAACATCGAAGTCTTCTTGACAGAAAATACGTGACTAGAATCGGACCAGAATTCCCGACATACATTACAGAAAATGCAGCAACGAAACCTAATGTTGTTTTATCCAGTATCAGGTTTCCGTACAACTACTACATTGAACCAGGCCCCATTATTTCGAGGGACCATTCGGAATCCCAGAACGCAAAAGCTATAAGCAGGCGAACTCGGAAAGCTACAAAAATTACCTTCTAAATTATATCCCAGACCCTTTACTCGATGCCAATTTAGAAGAGATAGATGAAGAGCTGGATAAAATCACCGACCTCCTAATTAAAGCAAATGAAAATAGCATTTCCCGTATCAAATATAAAACCCTTCCAGCTCCAATTTGGACCCCTCCCATGAAAGCCCTGGCCCAAGAATATAAGGACCTGTCCAATGTAGTAGCACTGATAGGCCCCAACCACAATGCCCATAGACGAATAAGACAGATAAAAGACGAACTCCAGACACTAATTACGGACCAACAAATGCAGGTATGGGACAGACTGATTGAAGGACTCGACATAGAAAGAGACCCACGCACAGAAGAAATTGACGAGACTAAAGAGATTGAGGAAATTTTTAGGATTTTCTGGTCTTCAATTTTTAAAATTACCCCCGAAGAAAATGACAATTATCACATCGATTTCCAAAATGACATAATCCAACAGCTAAATACACAAATACATAAAACCTCCCCTCATCATTGTTTTGTCGCAGGAAAGAGTGATGGAGGGCTATGGGAGTAAAATAACTGCCCAAGAGCTCTCCGTTGCACTAAAATCCTTTCGTCAAAGAGCACCGGATACCACGGGGCTGACCAGGAAGAATTTCATCAAGGCCCCGCCTAATGTTCTGAGTGGGCTTCTTAACATCATGAATGCCGCTCTGAACACGGGCTATTTTCCCGATCAGTGGAAAGTGGCCAAGATGATCTTCCTTCCCAAATCGGGAAAGCCCCCGGACTGCCCTGCCAACTTCTGGCCAATATCTCTCTTAGAATTGGCAAATAGGGTCAACTCTTTTCTCGACGAAGCCAACTTGCATAACGAGCAGCAACACGGCTTCAGAAAGAAAAGAGGGACTGACACGGCACTAGCCGTTATTACGGAAACACTTGCAAACATCAAGGCAAGCAAAAGGCATGCCGACCTGGTGCTCCGCGATGTTAAAAAAGCTTTTGATAAGGTTTGGAAGAAAGGCCTGCAATTGAAGATCCTGCAAGTAGGCCTCGACCCCATTCTTGAGAGGATTCTATGCGATTACATAATGGAGAGGAGAGCATATATACAAATCAGAGAACACAAAGGCCCCGAATTCGAACTCGAATCAGGGGTCCCTCAAGGGGGCTGTCTCAGTCCCCTTTTATACAACATTTATACACGCGACTTACTACAACCTCTCTACGAAGGTACGATATACGTCCAGTTCGCTGAAGATATATCGCAAATTTGTACCACCGCTTACGTTCACAGGGAATTTATGGCGAGAAACACGGCTAGGGAGATATCTAACATCAACTCTTACGAGAAGAAATGGAAGATATCAACCAATGCCCCAAAATTCAAAATAATTCCCATGTTTCGCAAGACCTTCAAATATATACGGGTAGAGGAGGAGAGAATCCCCTACTGCTCGGAAGGGACGGACGGTTCTGGGGCTCGAAATCACCACAGGAGGATACATTAGTCATATCGGGCGGACAGTCGCGAATACTAAGAGAGATTTGAGGGAGTTTTATAGGTTCATTGACCTAACTCGCTCAAATAAACTCAAGATATTCAATGCGTGCATTCGCTCGAGACTCTTATACCCCCGGTGCCGTTGAACGCGAGCGCCAAGATCCACATTGTGAAACTTCAAGTCATCCAGAACAAAGCGGTTTTACTTATTACAAACACCCGAAGAAGAGAACATAAACGACAGAGGGAGCTCCACGACTCGGTTGGATTATCTCCGATCAACGTGGCGCTCCACGAGAGAGCTAAGAGGATATGGCAAGCCATTGGCGTCCGCTTGACCCCTGAACTCTTTCGTACACACTTAGAAATCGAAGTAGACCGACAAATAAGACCATTCAAAATTAGCAAGTTACAGACAGACAACGACGTGATTCCGAAATACACTTGACAGAACTGACAAAACATACAAAGTAATGCGCAGGTTCCTTTAGCATATTATAACTCAATTAAAAACCACTTGCAAAACGCAAACTAGAAATCAATTCACTTTTAAATTCATTTAAAAATGATAATAAAAAATCTCTTCAAAAACTTTTCAAAACTCACAGCGGGAATAAAACCCCACCAAAAATAAAGGCTTGAATGCCATAAGATCAATCGATCAATAAGATCGAAAATAATAATTATATTAACTACGATTAATTTAATTAAATAAACTATAAATTTATAATTTATAGTTTATTAAATAATTAAAAAACAAGCCCAAAACACAAATCTAACACATTGACAGAGCTACCCTTTCACCAGGGATCTTTCTATTCTGTCTCCTACACATCATCTATTCTTTAAACTCATTCTTTAACCACTTTACTCTCTTACTATTCTCTCTCTAATTCTACCTATATTTCATCTCTTATTTTGTCCAATGTCCAATGTCCTTAAAAATTTCCTAAACGTGCAGAACCAAGGATTCCGTTTCATCACTGGCTCCAAATGGTAGACTTCCGGACCCCGAGCAGCTTACACGAAGAAATAGGACTTGATCCTTTGAACATGTATCTCTACAAAAGAGGAAGAGACGTTTGGGAGAAGTTGGAAAGCATTCTCCCCAATGATACACTAGGCACCCTCGATCCAGAGGAGGGAGAGTATAAAAATTACCTCCCCAACATCAAAAGTGCCGAGCCAATCCCAAGATACAAGTGAATGAACTAGAAAAGAAAAAATATATATATATATATTAATAATAATAATTTATATATAAAAAATAAGTTAAAAAAATAAGTAAGTGTTCATGAAATAACAAGAAGAAAAACCAATGGAGATGGCCCGAACAACGGGCACCTAAACTACTAATCTAATACTTCCTTCCTCCAAATTATTTTCCCTCCCCCTCTATCTTCAGCTAATCACCCCCTCTTTTCCCCACTTTCTCTAGAAAAGAAAAGAAAGAAAGTCATTCCATTTCTGTTCATTCCCTGAAGATGACCGACCAGCAGAGTTTGGCGTTGCGGCAACGAGTTCAGACTTTGCGACGTTGCCACACTATGAATTTCGAAGTCGCAAACGTTTTGAAAAGCAAGGTCGCACCGCCAATTTTCCGCGACTTTGAATAGGAACAGAGACGACTTTTTAAAAAGAAATTTCCGCGGCTGTTTTAAGCCAGTTTTAAACCCCGATTTGGCTAAAAATGTTAATTTGAGTTGGTAACAGCTAACTATATTTTTATCTGATTTTTAACTTTCATTTTACGATAAATTAAATTATTCACATTATATGTGACTGACGTTACATGAAACTACCTAAACGTACCCCCCAAAAGTTTGTCACTGAATTTTATTATACATAAGTAAAATTATATACACTTTTCAGTCGTGAACCAAGTTTTAGACCTGTCTTGTCGGTTAAAACCGTTCGAGAACGTGTTATGCCTTGTGGTGTTCATCGTGCGAATTAATCTAGTGGCGACTCGGTACTATTATAAAATTTCAATTTAGCATAAGAAATTGTTGGCGATTATATAAAATTAGATTTGGTAAGTTTCTGATAGTTTATTTAAATAAAATGCTTTATTTTTAAGGATGCAACTCCCTCTACGATTGTGTGGTGGTCCTGCTGGAGGTCCTGAGTGTGGGTGACTAGCTGGATGCCATCAACACCATCCTGATCAAGCAGCCCAAGAATTTAGCGTGGTTGGGAGGCTTCCTCTGAAAACGGTATTTAAGAGCGCCTCCACCAGGACAGCGCCATGGCTGTTTCAACTCCGTGACCAGACGCATCTCCTGTCCGACTCCCTCCACCTTCCCTTCTCCTGCCTTTCAGGGGTTCTTGTGACCTCCTGCTTTGTTAATTCCCCCAGATAAGGAGATCGCTTTGGGATATTTTATTTTTCCTCCAGATAAGGGGATCCATTTGTCTAATTTTCTTAACGGTTTTTCCTAAAACCAAATTTTGTACTTTTATACTTTTGTACTTTCATAATAAAGAGAGGGGTCCCTCATCCCTGCGGGAAGGGAGACCCCTCATTCGTAAACGATACGCACACTACCATTTGGCTTTTGGACCAGGAAGACTCTGTGGCACCTAGTGATGTGCCGACTTTCTTCAATGACGTCCTTTTCCAGGAGCTGCTCCAGGAGAGGCATGATCCCAGGAGATGAGATCACCCAGCTGTGATAGGTGCGGTTGATAAAGACCTTTACCCCATCCCTCTGGGCTGCCATGACGATGTGGTTCACTGCCGGGATAAAATTGAGACTTCCGGGTGTCTCCACGTCCAATCTGGCGTCTGGGTCGTGAGATCTAGGTGGGCTAGGTTCTAAGGGGTTCATTCATGGAGATATCCAATCCTGGTTACGTCGTCCTTCTTCATTGTCATTGGTTCTATCTTCTTTTTCTTCGTTGTCCTGTTCTTCGTTATCCTCCTGTTCCTCCTCTTGTTCGTCTTCTTCTTGCTGGTTGTTGTTTCTGGCCCTGTCCATAATATCCGGAGGGGCGCTTATATCTTCTATTATGACGTCCCCGTGGGCTGAGGCGCCTGACGAAGGTGCTGGAACATTAAGCACCGTAGGGACGGCGAGTCCTGGAAGGGGGATGTGTGCTAATATATGGGGTCCTTCGTAAATGTGAAGGCCTCCTAGTTGAGCTGCAGTTTCTTCGAAAAATTCCGTGAGGGGATCGGGATGCACCTCGAGGATTCTAAAGTCGTCTTGGCCGACGTCAATGACCTCTGAGATTTCGATGTGTGGTGGAGTAGGACATGTTTCTTCGTAATTGGGGGGGGGGCGTAGCACCGGGTAATCCATTTCCGCTTCCGCACTTGGAGCACTCTGGGGGAAGATATCCGATGAGGATGATGATGGGTTATTCCGGAATATCCTGCGGGCCGTGTTGAAGACCCTAGTCCTCTAGGTGGCGTCGAGGTTACCGACGACGTCCTGGAGGAATCGTGCCGCGTCTCTGATACTCTGCGCGAGGCGCGCTTTGGCCTCGCGGAACCACGTTGGGGTTAGTCAGGCTTCCATATCTGGGCGGCGGTCTTCGTTCGGTCACACGAATTGTTTGTACCCTTGGGCCGTTAAAGGCCGCCTCACTGAGCGCAATTCCCGATACTAGGGATTCCTGTTCCCTAGCGTCCCGTAAAGCGGGTTTGCCACCTGTATTGGGCCACACAATGAAATAACCTCAAAGGGCTATGTAAATGAAGGAACTCACTTCTAGATAAACTATTTCTAAAACGGAACAGCACTATGAGCGATTTCAGCTCTTCACGGTCGCACACTTTAAATATATCACTATTAATTTTCTCCTTTAGGTTATCCACTACTATATTCAACTGGACACTGTCGATGATCTCGCGGTCCGCTGGGAGAAGGGCAGGGTGCAAGCCTGCTGCTGGGGGGGTCCCTAGGGGCCCTGGGAGTATCCGGGTAAGGCACTGGAAGAGACGCCGATTCCGGGTCCACTGGATGGGCAACTTGATACGGGGGTGGCGGCGAGCTTGATCGCAAGGGTTCACTGATGTCAGAGAATTCCTGGTCACGAGTGTCCACTGGAATCCTACCGGCCGAGAGCCTCCTTTGTACTTGGGCCTCAGTAGATTCCGTCGCCATATAACGGGAATCCGAGCCAGATTCAGTCTGCGATGAGGTGATAGCCGCCGATGAGATTGAGTCTTGAGATTCTTGAACGTAAACCGATGTAGGGGAAACAACCCTGCTCCGTGTCAGACGGCTCATTCCCGGTAAGCCGCAAGGCTGCCGGAAAGTATCTAGAGGAAAATGAGCCTAAGAAACATAATAAATACTACAATTTTTATTTCGTTAAGAAAGAGATAATACTACAATTTTATTCTAAGAGTCAATAATTAAATAAGGGTTTAATATCTCATTGCTACCTTCACAACACTTATTGATTTACCATTTTATGGAATCTTACTTTGGTCAACTGTGAACCAATTAATAATACTAATAATAATAATAATGATAATAATAATGATAATAGGTATTTGATTCAGATGCGATTCTATAATGTGGTTCCAGCACCACAAGTATACCCTAGTAGTAGGCTTAGATATGAGTACGGCGACTTCTGCCCGAGTAGGCAGTCGCCAGATGGGCTCCTAAAATTAAAAAAATAAAACTTCCCTTGTCAAATAATTGCATGGCTCTCTTTGACATGCAGAAGTCTCTGATTGCCCCTCTTGTGGCACGTGCTATGTTCATTGAACATGGGACATCTCAGACTTCATCATGTCATCTCTTCACAGACGGCTTAAAAACGGACGATGCTACGGTGGCTGCTGTGGTCTAGTCTCCGTGTCGTTACCGCGGGCAGCTTCTATTTTTACTACCGAACTTTATGCCTTACGGTTTTATTGATTCGAGAAGCGTATTATATGCTCTTTAACTTCTGACAATCCCATTATCTCCAAAATACATTCCTGGTTGTTCAAAAACGCTTCCAGATACAAAGTAGTTTTGCTGGGTTCCTAGTCATGTCGTGGTCGAGGTTGCCTAGCGGGCCGATGAAGCAGCTCGAATTACGACCACCTGCAACCTGACTTGCTGTTGTTTGCTTTTTTATGAGTTTTATCCCCTTATTATGGACTACATTCTGGCAGTCTATATTGGATGGATACATTGGTAACAAGCTGCATTACGTTAAGCCCTTTTTTATGTGGGCTAACAATTATCAACCTCGTCGGAGCTCTGGGGTCGTCCCCTGTCGCCTGTGAACCGGCCACACACGCAAACATTTAATAAGTAGCTATTAGCCCCATAAAATCCCTCTGTTTGTCTCCTAAGTCAATACTTCATCTTTTGGTCTACTGCATGCCCTCTATTTGGAATTCTTCCTATCTATGTATGTATTTTACGCATCCAATGCAATGCTCGACTGCGCTTCTTCATAGCTTGGCTCCTTCTTTTACCACGAATTACCCCGTCCGATTTCTAATACGGTCTATGACGGGGGTCTCTATTTATAGTCTGTAATTGTAAATTTTTGATTAACTAGAAATGCAAATGTTGGTACGACTGTGTCTTTTTTGCCTTAGTGCACGGTAATAGGTCCTCCTCGCTTCGTGTTCGATTTTAGTTACATAGGTTATCCTGGGGCTGGTCATTTGTTCAGTACATCGGGGCCCACTTATTTATTTAGCGCTTTTATTTGAACCTTACCATTTTTTTGTATTTTAGGGCCTTTTTCCCATTTATGGCATGCCTTTCCATAGCCTTTATAGATTTTAGTGGCGTATACTCTGCTCAAAATAACAAGACACTAAAGGCTTTCCCCCTCCCTCGACAGGCGTTCGAAGACCAATCGCGCGCTACCTTAATGGTCACTAAGTATATCCTTTTTTCTAGAGAGGATGAGTGTAGTGATTTGTTACTATATCAGTTATTCCATAAATTGTATAGACGTAAATCTAAACGTATGAAAAGCAGCGCCTGCTCACTTTGAAGGTGAAATGCGCCTTTGTTGTCATATTTTCTTTATTTGCAGGGTGTATTCTGCATAATACCTTGTAATTTATTTTGGTTCTTCCTCTTTCCAGTCAATTAAAGCAAAATGTTGCATGGAATTTTCTTAACCTACCAACGGTCGCGAAAATTATCTTAGATATTTTCCCTTGTCTATTCGCCCCCCCCCCCCTTCCCTTCTGGTAAACTATCCCTCCTTCCGGGCATTCCCTCCCTCTCTGTGACCTTGCCTTTCTTCAGGGGTTGCTTCCAGAGAGGCTTTGGCCTTCTTGTGGTAAAGGGGGTCAGCCTTGGGGCACTTAGGGGTCCCATAGTGCTGCTAACCAGACTTTTAATATACCCTCTTCTTTCTCCTATCAGTAGCCCTGACGGTTACCTGATCTTTGCTTGTTTTTTTCGAACTGATTCTGAATTGTTCTTTCATGAAGGCTGGGCATCTCCACCGCCTTCGTCTGCCGATGCCAAAGGAGAAACTCAATATTGACCCCTTTTTTCCCCGCATAGGAGAACTCGGGCAGCCCCTTTGGTCTATAAAGATGGTGTGGTGGATCCGTATCCAGAAGTAACCGAATTAAGAGTTACAATAGCGCGGAGTTCCGAGGAAGAATGTGAAGTTATTTTCATTTGCAATAGCTACCTATAAACCCAAAACTTCCCCTTCTCGTCACGATTCTCGTGCCAAACGTTCTTTAGCTCACTTTTCAGCCTTCCATCGCTCGTTGGATCCCGATGCCAACGATATGCTTAGATTTAGATTATTCCCAATTTCTAGTCATAAGTTCGTCATCTGTCACCCCACTTGGAAAAAAGGATATGTTTGACATTAATGAATCATTTGAGTCCCGCTGTGGTGAACCCCGGTGGATGTGATCAAGAGGTAGTGGTAATATCGTAGTCGAAATGTCATCTCACTCTGTCTAATATTGTGCGAAATCGGTCTTCGATAGCCGAATTTCCCGTAACCGTTTGGCAGCATCCACGTCTGAATTTTGCCTAAGGTATCGTCCATTCAAACGAATTAAGGGACTACGACCTCACCCGTCTACAGACCAAACTTAGTACCCAACGCGTCACACACGTACACATGGTTACTAAAGCTGTAGGATCTACTAGAGTCCCACCTGCCACATTGATTTTAATGTTCGAACGCTACGAACTGCCGCAGTTTATTCAAGCTGGGTACCTTCGTGCCCCAGTAAACCCCCTACGTTGCTTCAATTATAATCAATTTGGACATGTTGGTTGTACCTGTCGAGACTCCCATTTCTGTGTGAATTATAGTTCTGATTACCATGGCCATGAATACACCAAAACACGGCGATGTTCCAAATGCGGTGGTGGCCACAGTGCTGCGTCAAAATTTGCCTAATATTATAATATGAAAATGAGGTCATCGAATTGCACGACTCTCTGCCTCTGGACGTGAGAGAGGTTCGCCAACGTGCTCGAACACCGTGCTCTTGGCCGTGCTCTTGGCCGAGTCTTCTCAGACGTTTTGTGCGACGCTGGACGAAACTGACCATCACGTTCGAGTTCCGATACGCCTGAAGCATCTCATCGCCCATCTACCGTAAATGTCAGAAGCATTCACGATATATCATTGAAGCATCGTTGTCATACCGAAATACTTAATATTGCTCTCCTCTCTCCGTCAGCTATAGCCAGGACCGACGCTCAGGGTGAGACACTTGAAGAAAATCACCCTTCTACTCATGATCAAATGGAAGCCGATGAAATTCCAACATCGCTAGGCACGGTTATTGGATCAACCCCCTAAACATTGAAAGCAGCCTCGGCCCATGAATAAGGCTCTATCGTCAGAAGATCCTTTCTTGACCTTCCGTCTCTGCCGGGCTATGCTCCCCAGTTACAAGCGGGGGGCCACGGCCGGTTCCTTGAAACCATCGGATATACCTCCTGTCACTGCTCCTTCGAGGATATATTCTCCTGCTATAGCAAGCTCTTAGAAATCTGTTATTCGCCCCCAAGCTCTTTGGGACGCACTTCAAACTTAACCTCAGCTACAAAGGCGTGATAGGCGTGGTCAAATGGAAATTATTGTATAATATTAGTTATTGATATTACGAAAAATATGTAACATTTAGAGAGAATCTGATTTCAGATTTAAATTCAGTATGCTCGAATTAGGTAGGAAAATGTACTTTTGTCAATTCACCCAATACATTGTTAACCAGTGTTATCTACAACGCAGCCACACAGGCCATTCTACGGAGACGATCGGTAGGGGTCGCTAAGCCGTTCGCTGGTGGACCTCGAAGTGTACGACAACTGTCAAAGGCTACAAGTTAGCTCATTCCTGATTCCGGATGAGCCCAACCTTGGGCAATTAGGTTGATCGAAACTGACCTCGATTAATTCGCTAAATAACCCTTTGTCAGGCTCTGCAAAGATCTGGAAGAGCATTAACAAGATCCGGGGTTGTTATGCCGGCCATAATACCTTATCACTCAATTTACAAGGATCCTTTGTGAATGATAGCCTGGTTGTCAGCAATGCCCTGGCTGACCATTACCTTGCCAGCAGCACTGTCAGCCGTTACAATAATGATTTTCTAGCCTAGAAATCAAACGAAGATTCTCATAATCTCAATTTTACAACAAAATCTAACTTTCCGTATAATGCCCTATTCTCCATCCACGAGTTGCATGTTGCATTGTCCCTTTGTAGATCCACTTCTGGCCTTGACGGGATCCATTTTGATATGATTTGGCACCTCCATCCACCCACTGCCATTTTCTTATTTGGCTTGTACAACCTTATATGTGATGAAAATATGTTCAATTTATATTCCACATTGAATGAGTTTTTTTTATTCTTGAATTTATTTCATTTTCATTATAATTAACAATAGGATCTCACATGATTGCCATATTGAAATTTCTAGAAGTTTCTGGAACTGTCTGTTACGCTCATATATAAGCGTCCGTTTTTGTTTTCCTCACTGGATCATCGGTCGTCTTAAGAACAAGACGTGTGTTACTTGTTATAGTGTATGGTTATCAATGTGATTTATCTTCGGTTAATAAATCAACCCAGATAGCGTTTCGAAAACCATACCCATAAATTTTGTTTGATCGACAATGTCTGCCGTTAGCTTTAGGCCTAAAGGCGACAGTGAAATAAATTTTGGAATAATGACTTGGGCGTTAAGAAAATCAATTACACAGATATAAATATATTCATAAAATCAACGAATGTACAGAGATAAGTAGGTTAGGTATACAAGGTAAGATATTTTAACATATGATTTACAGTAAAAAGATTAGAAGAGAATTGAAGTATGTGAAATTAATATGGTGGAATAAAATCTTGAATATATAGTAAATAATAGAGAGTATCTAATATAGAGTAATATAATAATATAGTAAATAATATAGAGTATCTATGAGTATATATGTAGTATCTATAATGTATATATGTAGTATTTTAGAGTATCTATAATATAGTGTAGTAATTTAGAGTATCTATAATGGACTGAATGGGGCTGCAATGAGAAGTAAATAAAATTAGGACTTACTCTCGTATGGTCGTTTGCAAAAAATGTGAGATTGGAATTAACTCAGCATGATTTGTTTGGAGGTAAATGAATAATTGTAGAAGGAATGGTTACCGACCTTTATACGAAGAAAGCAGCGAGTCGACTGGGCAGCATAGCGTGCTCTTTTGATCGAGCTGAAAGCGTGTGTTTGTTTGTTTGTGTGTGAAATTTTAAGAGATGATATTTGAAATAGTATACGTTAAATGAATTGGCAAGTAAAATAAATTAATTAATTAATTATTAAGTTTTACATAAAATGATTTAATTTACAAAAGTTGAAGTAAATTAATTGAAATATTAAATTAACAGTTAAAGTAAAATGATTAAATTGACAAGTTAAAGTAATGCATAATGAATTTTATATAATAATGGATGTATATACATATTTAAGTTTCACAGGAGGTTTTTTTTATAGGAATGCCCAGAGGCATTGCTATACTTGTCTCCTTCAGTTTTTCATTATTTTCGTTTCTGTTGTACTTGGTGTTCAAAATACATAACAAAACTGTTCATCTACAGTTTGTTTTACCCATAACCTAGCTTTTAATAATATGGGTGAAGGGTTTTTACCTATCATCATAGTGCGTTGGGATTGTCCTTCCCTTTGTCAAACCGGGTAGGGACGGGTTTGACGCAGATCGCTACCACCGTATAGCTCTCACCAGCTGTCTGAGTAAATTGTTAGACGAGATGGTGTTGGTGCACCTGAGCTGGTTCCTCAAAACCAATCACTACTGTTTCAATTTCAGTACGGTTTTCGCAAGGGCCATAGTACCCTTGATCTTTTAGTACGTTTCGAGGAATCAGTTCGTAAAGCTTTCTTGACATTGAGAAAGCCTACGATACAACATGGAGATACGGCGTCTTAAAGCAGCTATACGTTTTATGTATAAGAGGTCTTTTACCGTCTTTTATTCAAAGTTTCTTAGCATCTCGATCCTTTATGGTAGGGGTGGAGACACCTACTCTGACTTGCAACCCCGAGAAGAGGGAGTTACTCAGGGTAGCGTTTTCAGTGTGTAAGGTTTCATAATTGCGATCAATGATATCATTTCCTCTATCTCAGAGGGTGTATCGGCGATGCGGTCTCTAAAGGTGAACAACTTAGAGGATTCTGCTTTTCCACGAGCAAAACTAAGGCAATGTATTTCCAACAGGGTAGAGGGGCTCTTGTTCCACCACACATCTCCCTGGGTTTCGGTTTCTGGGTGTAACTCTTGATCTCAAGCTATCCTGTTCCGACATCTATACCGTCTTCAAACGGGCTGTCTGCTGGCTCTAGACATTTTGAAAGTCCTCTCCCACATGTCGTGACGCAATGATCGTCAAACACGGTGGTCAATATACACTGCCGTCGTCCAATCCAAATTGGACTATGGATGCCAAATTTACTCCACAGCTTCCCCCATCAGCCCTTAAAAGGCTGAACCCGATTTGCAATCTCGAAAGACGTCTCTCCAGTGGAGCCTTCCGCACTTCTCCCGTGAACAGTCTGCATGGCAGGCCCCTGTATCAGAGGTTTACAGATGCCTGTCAACGGCGGCATTCGATAAGTTGCCGTCTTTACCCCGCTTCCTAAACCTTCGGATGAAAGATTATCTCTCCAATATGGGTGCTTCCGCCGTCGCTTACCCCTAGTTGGCGTGCTCCACCTCCCACACTTTGTACCAGACTATGGATCCTGAACAAGTGGTCCGTGGCCCTTGCTCCCTTAACAGACTGCTCTTAGAGCATGCGACCTCACATATACAAGACTGCCCGATACTCCAGAGATTTTTAACTTTGTTTCTGCTGCTGGCAGCTGTATTTTTATAGCTGAATTTCAGCCATTCTTTTAGCTTTTAGACTGATCCAAATTTAACGTTTAAAAGATTTCATCATTTTCTCCGACTTTCGAACTTTTTTTACAGGCAATTCGCTCTTTTAATGCTTCCCAACTCTTAGTCACAGGCATCTGCAACTGGCTGGTCCAGAATGAGTACTAATATCGAGTTTATTTTGTTGGGTCCCAAGGAAAGAAATTGATGAAAATTAGCGGCGCCATGAAATTCGCCAAGCCTGACGAAGGGTTCTTTGGCGAAAGGCACGGGCTAGGTTTCGGTCAACCTTATTGCACTAGGTTTGGTTCAGCTGGAATCGGGAATGAGCTAACTTGTTGTTTTTGACGGCTGTCGCACACTCCGAGGTCCACCAGGGCACAGTTGAGCGACCCTTACCGATCGCCTCCGTAGAATGGTACAAGGGGCGGTCAATAGGTTTTGCAATTCGCATATAAGGAAACGAGATATGAGGAAAAGTGTTTTATTATTTTTCATTATAACTACCCTCGACTTCAATGCACTTGTGCCCCTTGTCCCTGAAGCTTCGAATTCCCGACAACCAGAAATCTCCCGACTGCTGTTCAATCCCGTCCTGGACGGCGAGCTGGACATCTTCATCGTCCCCAAACCGGCGTCCACGCAGTGCAGCCCTGAACTGGCGGAATAAAAAGTAGTCACTAGGGGCCAGATCTGGACTGTATGGGGGATGGTTGAGCTCCTTGAATCCGTACTTGCACAGGGCAACTTGTGCAACTGTGGCCTTGTGGACTTTGACGACGTTGAAGTCGATCATGAGGCGTCAGGTTTCTAGGGACCCAACGGGCAGAGACCTTGGTCATGGCCAAATTGTCGCGGATGATGTTGATAACACTTCCATGTGATATTCCAAGTTCTCGCTCGATTTCTTCGACCTTCACCCATCGATTTTCGAGGATCATCCTATCCACACGGGCCACATTGTCCTCGTTGTTCACGTCTGACGGGCGTCCTGGACGGGGCTCATCTTCAAGGGACTCACGACCATGGCGGAACTCCCTATTCCAGCGAGCAATGGTTGAATAGGAATGGGCGGTGTCAGTGTACACTGAAACCATGCTTTAATGTATGTCTTTTGCATTCTTCCCTTCCTTGGTCAAAGGTTTAATCACTGCGCGGTGCTCAACCTTCACCATTGTTGAAAAATTTGTGACTGACGATAGGCGATCAGCTACTGCTTCTTAAATAGGCAAGGCAGGAGCGTGCGGCTGCAGGTCCTAACTTGTCATAACTTGTCCTAACACCCCCACAAACAGCCATCCTCCTTCCTCCGTTTTGCCCTACCGATTCGCAAAACTTATTGACTGCCCCTTGTAATTGCGGCGGCGCTGTATATAATCGATGTGAAGTACGCTACTGCCGCGTCGACACTATTGAAGGTTCCCCATGAGGCATTTGTGAAAGGAGCACCTCGGAAGCCTTCCTAATCAGCTTGGCCTAAGTCCGACTTGAGAGGCATGGTTGTATGAATGCTAAGATAAACGGCCGACAAGACAATAGGGAAGTGGTCACTCCCATGGAGGGCATCAAGGGCTTAGCATCAAAAATCAGTGGGTCCATCCGAGAAACAGAGAGACAGGTCAACATATCTAAAAGAATCCGTCTAGACACGATAAGAGGTAAAATCACCACGTTTAAAACGCAAAGAAAGTCAGATAATAAAAGAGACGCTAAAACACTGCCTTTGGCATTCTAAGTGATGTCACCCCAATATGAGTGACGGGCATTAAAACCTTCGAGTAATAATAACGGGTAGGGCAGCTGATCTAAAATTTCTAAGAGGTCGGGTTTTGACATTGGTAAAGAAGGAGGGACGTAAATAGAGCAAACAGTAAAAAGCATTGTAAGAAAACCCCTCACTGCAACAGCTTGGAAGGTAGTGTGAAGGGGAGATACACGGTGAGATGACGAAAACATAAATAACACCTCACCCTCAGACAAGCCCCCGACAGGAGCAATAGAGTTGAAAAGACGAAAACCGGGTACCGCCGGATAGGCCATGTACCCAGTTTATTCTCCTCTAGACAAATAAAAGGGATATGGGTGTGGGTGGATAGTTGTCTAAAGAACTTTGAGTTCTTATAACTTGGGAAGAACGTCTTGACAATTCCATTGGAAAATGGAGCATATTATTTGGGAATATTAGATAGCACAGTAGATATATTTTTCTCCTCTGTGACTGAGGATTTTAAGTTTGAAGTGCGCCCCAAAGAGCTTGGGGGACGAAGAGCCGTCTTTGAAGAGCCTGTGTAGATAGAGGAGAGTAGGAAAAGGGCCAAAGAATAAATAACAGCGTAGGCAAGTTGCGAACAGCTCCTCGCGTCGCTGGACCACTGTTAGTCAGCGGTGAACCCACTCGGCCATCCGGAGTCTAAGAAAAAAAAGACTCATTTCCAGCAAAGCTTTTAAACCGCTCACCTGCACTTCTCGTACGCTACAAAAACCCCCTCCTAGAATTGGAGCATATTTTAAAAAAAATAAGAGAACTCGTTGGGAAATGTTATCCAAGGGCTCACGCTCCTACTCCCGGCTTTGGGCACCATTGTAGATAGATGACGGTAGGAAAAGGGTAAAAGGAAAAAAAATAATAGCGTAGGCGAGTTGCGAACAGTTTCCCTCGTTGCTGGACCACTGTCTAAAAAAACTCATTCAAGCGAAGCTTTCAAGCCGCTCGCCTGCACTTCTCGTACGCTACACCTGCTATAGGGGAAGAGATCCTAAAAAGAGCATTGTCAGGGTGTACGTCCGATTGTTTCGAGGAACCTGCCTGTAACTGGGGCGCACAGTCAGGCGGGAACGGAAGTGCGAGAAGAGATTTTCGGACGTTAGAGCCGGATTCATGGGCCGAGGTTACTTTCGATGTCTGAGGGGTTGATCCAACAAACGCGACTGGCGATGTTGGAATATCATCGGCTTCCATCGAAATTGAGGAGGGTGAGTGGGTGTAGCAAGGTGATTTGGGCAAATTAGGAGACACTGGGTGGATTCTTGCTACCGTTTGTACCGTTAAGGGGCCTACGTCCTATGAAGGGCGGGATGGGTTTGAGTCAGCAACAAGAGAAGAGTCAATTAAAGATTCTCGAGGCTCAGCCGAGTTAACTCCAGAGGCTGCCTGCTATTGGTGGCTGATGACCAAGGTGGCGAGTTCTTCTTTTTACCACGGGGCTTTGGGTCCCGGGCCGGGTAGAACCTTCGCTGGTCGATATAGAAAATTCTTTCAGATAACGTCTGATGTCTTCAAGTGTCTTTCCTTAAGCGTCTGCCCCGGCTAGAGCTGCCGGAGAGAGGGGAGTATCATTAGGTATCTCGGTGTGAAAGCGATAAATCTACGGTATATTGTGAATGCTTCTGACACTAACGGTAGATGGGCGAGGAGATGCTTTGTCCAGCGTCACACAAAACATACGAGAAGAGTCGGCCAAAAGGTGAGGTTTGTGCTTGACCACGTCGTCGAGAGTCTCTCACGGCCATACGCAGAGAGTCGCGCAAAACGAGGATCTCCTTATAAGAATATTGGGCAGATTTTTGATGCAGCACTGTGGGTATCAACGCAGTTGGCACAACACAATTTTTTGGTGCATTCGGGCCATGGTAATCAAAACTACAATTTACATAGGACCGGGAGTGCCGACAGGTACGAACAACATGTTCAAATTGATTACAATTGAAACAACGTCTGGGTAGTTCTTGGTAGGGGCTTACCGGAACAAGAAGTTAACCAGCTTTAATAAAGTGCGGCAGTTCCTGAGGTTCGAACGTTGAAATCAATGTGGTAGTTGGGACTCTAGTAGAGTCTACAGTTGTAGTCACTGTGTACATGTGTAACGCATTGGGTAGTAAGCTTGCTCTGGAGACGGGTGAGGTAATATCGTAGTTCCTTGATTCGTTTGAACGGACGACACCTTAACAAAATTCAGACGTGGATGGGGCGAAACGATTAAGGCAACTTCGGCAATCGAAGACAAATTTCGCACAAAATTATGTTGAGAGTGAGACGACACTTCGACTACGATATCACCACTACCTCTTGAGCACATCCGGCGGGATTCACCACAGCGGTACTTAAAAATGATTCATTAACGTCAAACGCATCCACTTGTGCAAGTGAGGTGTCAGGTGACGAATTCATGACCAGAAAGCTAGGATTATCTAAATCTCAGCCTACCTCGTTAGCATCCGGGCCGGTGCTAGGAATTGCGGGGCCCAGTGGCAGATCCAGAAAAAGCAAATGATGAGCGGGAATTGATGCCAGGATTTTTATTAGTGGAAATTTGTTAAATCTGCTTATTATGGTAGATAGTTTTACAAGTAATACATGTATGATCGTACAAATAATCAGTGCTGAATACATACATAGGGATAAATGATGAATATGTACATGTAGTGTAGACTATAATGATGTAGGCTACTTGCAAGTCATTTTGACCACTTAAGTAACAAGACACATAATATCATAGCTGTCTTTTGATATCCGTGCTTATTATGACTGCTGAGCAGTTCAGTGGCTTTTTGTACCTGCACTTCAGCTTTAACGCCAAGGTGCCCAGCCTATTGTCTCAACTCTACCCGTATTTCCACCGAACAGTACACATGCAACGCAGTATTCACCCTCGTTCAGCAACGAGTATTTCAGCCAGGGGTATTTAATGCACAAGCTTGGTTGGAATCGCCTTTTATGACCACCTTCTTCAATGAAGGGTAGCGATTCGACAGACGGGGCAGTCTGATTTATTAAGGCCACTTTCTCGGAGTCTGGGGCTGCCTTGTTTCAAATGAAGTTGGCAACGTCCACTGGAGCAGCGGGGAGTGTCAGTGTGCCATGCGAAAAAAGAGAAGCGAGGTTCTTGCTCCCCTGTTACTCAGGGGTGGGATTCGGCTTCTCTATCAGATCTACAGGCTGTCGATGTCCAAATGTTTGGCTGTTGCTCCATCTAATTGACATCACAATCGCAATCACCACTAGTCTTGGCCACTTTGGTCTTGAAGAACGAGGTGATCTTCATATCGCCGGCTCGCTTCATGCTACACGCCCTGTGAATGAAAGGGAACTAATGCATCACATGGAAAAGCCCAGCCTCTTACATCACCCCATGTCCGTAACAATATATAATAAAAAATCACTAACTTTGCACTGCTGTGTTTCAGAGAGAGAAGATGACGCGGAAATGATGCTGGTGTAGGAGAGAGAGAGAGAGAGAGAGAGTGTAACAAGGAGTAACAAGGAAGAAAGGTACCCTAGTTGACTTTACGATCCATTCAAAGAGGGTACCTTTGAGTGAACACTTGAGCAGGCGCAGTCATCTAAAGAGCTCAGATTGAGCTCAAGAAGAGCACTTGCGCCACGCTTCAAGTCTCCGAACGGCTATTTTTCAAGACTTTGTCTAGTCTCGACTTGAACTGTTCAACAGAATTGCTGTTGGCAACTTCCACTGGAAGTGCATTCCAATGGCCGAAGATGCTATATGTGAAAGATTTCCCACACAGATCACGCTGGTAACGCTTCAGTTCAAGTTTGTAGCCGTGATTTTTTGTTCTGCTCTGGCTAAAGCTGGGAAATATCCTTGTAGTCTACATTGTCGAAGCCTCGAAGTATTTTGAACAATTCAATAAGCTGAGCATGCAGTCTCCGGGTCTCCAGCGAGAACAAGTCTAATTCCCGTAATCTATCTTCGTAACTCTTGTGTCTGATAGAGGGAATCAGTTTGATTGCTCTGTCCTGCACATGTTCTAATATTGCAATATCCATTTGAAGCAAAGGACTCCCAAATTGTACGGCATACTCTAGGTGCGGTCATACAAGGGAGTTATATAAACGAAGTACTATCTCCTTGTTCCGATATCCAAATGGTCGGTTTATATAACCTAACATCATTTGGGTTTTCTTCTCTGCTTCAATACATTTCCTCGAGAACTTGAGATCACTCTTGATAGTTACACCCAAGTCCTTTTTAATGTCGGTGGATTCAAGAGCAGTGCTCATAAAGATATACTGAGATTAGGGGTTTCGTTGGCCGATATGCATCACTTTGCATATGTTCACGTTAAAAGGCATTTGTCACGTGTCCGATCACTCCCCAATCTTCCGAAGGTTATCTTAAAGGCAGGCAGTATTTCCTTCCTTTGTGACATTCATACCAAGCTTGGTATCATCGGCAAATTTAGAAATATTCGCAACCATGTCACCCTCCATGTCGTTGACGTAGATCATGAACAGTAGTGGTCCCAGGACAGAACCTCGAGGAAAGCCGCTAGTAACGGGCACCCACTCGGAACTTGTCCATTCAACACGATCTCTTGCCGTCTGCCACTTAGCCAGTTTTCTATGCTCAGCGCACGCACTTTACGGAGGAGGCGGTGTGTTACCTTATCGAAGGCTTTTTGAAAGTCTAAGTAGATAACATCCACCGCCCTATCCCGTCGTGTTCACTGAAAACGAAGTGGAAGAATTCCACAAGATTCGTTAGGCATGACCGTTGCCTTCGGAACCCGTGTAGGGAAACTCCTTAATCGCAAGTTGGACTCTAAATATGACGTTATTTTGTCTACTATGATGCTTTCCATGAGTTTATCCACTATTGAGATTAAGCTAATAGGTCGGTAGTTTGATTGCTAGCTAGGGTCTCCTTTCTTTAAAATAGGAGTCACCTGCACTTCACGCCAGTCTCTAGGAACGCATCCGGTCCGGATTGACACGTTAAATATTGTGCTCAGATGTCGTGACACTTCATTGCGCAGTTCTTTCAACACTTTAGGTAGAAACCCGTCCCAGCCAGGGGACTTATTCGTCTGTAGATCAGTGATTTTTTTTAGATTTCTACTTGGGCGAAGTCCATTTCATCCAGCTTTTCCCCCAAGTAAGAATCCGTGGGCTAAGGGATGTGACCACACTCTTCAGTAAACACTGAAGAGAAGTAGTCATTCAGAAGGTGAGCATTTTCTCCATCTGAGTGTTTTAATGCCCACTCCTCATTTACTAAAGTGTCAGTCGTGCGATGGATTGGTTTACGGCTGTTTACATAACCAAAAAACTCCTTGAAATTCTTCCTGCAAACTCTCGCCACTTGGAGCTCCTCGGCACGCTTTGTCACCCTTATGCTGGACTTCACTCTCCTAGCTAGCCTACGGTACTCGTCAAAGTAACTAGAAATCTTTGACTGCCGCTACACCGTTTTTTTCTCCCTCAGCAGTTGACCAATTTCTCGATTAAACTACTTTGGTTTAACAGAAGACCGACGAAGGCTTTTCAAAGGGATGAATAATGATTGAAGACTCATGAATGTAGTTTTGAATATATTCCACGAATCTTCAACATCCTCGCACACTTCTAGCCTCGCACCAGTCAATCCAGCACGAAGACCTTCAAAGTCTGCTCTTCTCAACTTAAGTTTCCTCGATTTATCAGTCGCAGACTCTACCTTGGGGACCTTGACTATAAATCTGACTAGTCGGTGATCACTGCCACCGAGCTCTTCGCCTACAGAGAGATCCTCAACGATATCATTCTAAGGGGTGAAAACCAAGTCGATGGTATTATTGCCTCTCGTCGGCTCTTCCACCCATTGAGTCAGGAACTCGTCGTTCGCGAACTCCATGAGTAGTGACTTCTCGCCATTGGGTTCTCTGGTTTCCCAGTCAACTTGGGTATTGAAATCTCCCATGGTGACACACATACTGTCTTGAACAAGCTCACCCAGTAGCCGGTATAGATCCCTGTCCTTTTCAACGAGCTGGGCAGGGGGTCTGTAAAGCAGTAGGGTCCTGTATCTGGCAGGATCTATATCTGAGTCAACTCCTAAAAGCTCGTGGTCGGATACAATGTTGCAGTTCGTCGATTTGAGTGTATCCTTGAAATACAACATCACACTGCAACCCTCTATGTCTGGCCTATCCTTTTGGAAGAGTTGGTAACCTTGAATCGTGAATTCACCTTCAAAATCCTGGTTTGAGGTTTTTATCCACGACTCTGTTATGAATACCATTTCGCTTTCTTCCGTCACTACGAGGCCACAAAGTTCAAGAAACCTGTTCCTGATCGAGCCAGCATTAAACAGAAGAACTTTCAGGGAATCCCAGAATGTATGGCTCCCTACTCTCTTCCGTTTCCAGGCTTATTTGTTGGCGAGGGGGCATCCCTCTTTGTGAACTTTGAGAATGTCGTTCCAGGAGTGACAAGGGCGTACTGGCGTACGGCAGCCCTCACTCTGGGCCAGACACTTCTCTGGGTCCGCTCCATGACATGTTGTATCATGTTACAGAGTACAACTTTTCGTTTAAAGAAAAGATGCACTCCATCTCTTTTGTAGAGATCGTTTATACCATAAAAGGTGCGGTAAGGGTCCACAAAAAAGACCCCCTCCACTGTACACAAATATCCCAAAAGTCGGTTCAAGGAGATGTTCCTTGAGTGAGCTATCCGGGTTGGACCTCTTCTTGGGAGCATCCCGACCACAACACGTCTGCGGGATTTCAACCTACAGTCGTTCACGGCTCCCATGACCGTGTATATAATCGTTCCTTTAACACCTATTTTACCTCCTTTGATATAGATGTCGTTGCCATTTAACATCAGAGCAACGACTGAGTTCTCAGAAATCTGAGATTTCTCCGTCTCTACCCTGATTCGGTGGTTTCCCAGGCCTGACAGGAAGCTTACCTTCACACTGGCGCGAAGGTGGGCTGCTAACAATGGTTGCAGACCCCGTGTTTGTGAGTCGCCAATAAAGTTTACTCTCGCACATTCGGTTGCAGAGGAAAGAGGTTTCCCTTTCGAAACCGACTTGTCCGTTTCTCTTTAATCTCCATATTTTTCTTCTCTTTCTTCTTCTTTCTTTTTTTTCTATCTTCCTCTGGTTCACTTCTGTTTCTGCATTATCATCTTCTATTTCTACTTTCTCTTCTTTTTTCTTTCCTTTTTCCTCTTTCTCTTTTTCTTTTTGCCCTGTTGAGTCAGTCCCGCAGCAGATGACTTCAGCTCTGGGACGTTGGAAGGCTGCCGTGGCACTGCTGATGCAGTGCTCGCTTCTTGGGAGAGGGTCTCGTCGTCGAATCCACTCACGTCGGTGGAAGATACATCGTGAACCGACTGGACCTCTAGTCTTGAGGTCAACTCCACGATCTTATCCTCGAGATGGCGAAGCTTACGCGCGTGTTCAGACTCTAGGTTTTACAGCTTCCTCCCCAGTTCTTTAGATTTTTGCTCAGATGATCTATTTAAATCCTTGAGCTCTTGCACTTCTCCTTTAAGGGCACAGTCAGTGCAGATACTTGCCGGGTGGCATTTGGAGTAACACCCCTCCGGGAAGTCCACGCACCATTTGTCCTTTTTCCACACCAAGCATGTGTATTTAAAAGCACACGGTCCTTTCTTTCCAGTCATGCTGAACACTTTATATCTCTGAATACTTTGCGACCACTAAATAAAAAAGAAGGGGGTTGGTGAGTTCGCTCCGCGTGAGTCGCTCCCGTCTATCCATCGAAGACGTTTCAGATCTTTCAGAAGGCACGCTGCTTTTACTGCTGTTCATCGGACCTAGTCGTTCAAGCCTGGCGTTCCGTAGCTCCCAACCAAACAGCCCTGACAGCCTCCGAAGGGAGCTATCGATTTCGCACCAGGTGAACAGCGGAACATGCCCCGTACTAAACTTCTACTAGTTTCCTTCAGGGCCGCTATGATCTTGGCGTAGCGTTCAATGGATATCCCGCCACACCAAGAGACTCTACCCCAGTCCTTGTGTTGGCCCTACATTCAACCTGAAAACAAGGCCTGTCACCTCAGGCAGCTGCTACTAGAGAAACTCCTCAACAGTCACTGGGAATGGTCAGTAATTACGCGCCAGGGAAGGAGTTAACAGGGCACTTACTCTCATCCCATTCATCGCACCCCAGCGCCTAGGACCGTCTAGTCCTAGTCTCTCGCAACCAGTGAGCGCCGTTTAGCGTTATTTTTAGAGGTTCCAAAGCCTCTCTTCTGACGTATGAGGTAGCTGTCAGGTCCTTAAATATAGATAGATGAAGGATAAAGCTGAAAGGATAGTAGTAGGGTTTTTTTAATCAGCCGAAGGGATAGATAAAACAGTAATAGAATATAGGATAGAAGAGTAGAAGACGGACACACTTTGTCTGGAACCTTATTCCCGACTAATTCCAAAAGGATAACACTACCAGGAGTACCATAAAGGTACCCTCCGACGACATAGCTTGAAAAATCTATGGTACACGCAAGCTCTCTCCCTACGAGAAAGAGAGAGAGAGAGCGAGAGATAGAGAGAGAGTGAGAACTACAGTAACAAGGACCAGCAAAGACCCTAAGATCCGTTCAAGGCCAGTCCGCTTACAGAAGATGTTAACTACTACATTCTAACGTTAGTGTATCATGCATTTTTTTATCTGCTTTTGGTTTTTTTTAACTATTTTAACTCTACGGTATGCACTTATCTACATGTGTACCCTTTGTATATATATTTTTTATATGATTTTTTAAAAAATATTTCTATTCTACTGTACACACTTATCTACATGTGTATCATATGACCTTTCTTTACATGCCTCTTCTAACTATGTCAATTCTACGGTACACACTTATCTACATGTGTACCCTTGACATGCAGGTTCAGCTATCCCTCAAATACACGAACACGCTTCTTCGAATCAGGGAGGAGGGGGGGGGGTAGGAAAATTACTCTCTTCTCCCGCAGGCTTCGCCTGCTAGTGATGGAAATAATATACTTATAGGACAGACAGAAAAAGAAAATGGGAATTCATATTCACTCCATGCAGGGAGGCGTCGCTGGCATCTTTTTATTGCTCATTTCATTTTATTTTATTCCCAACTCCTTATTTCATATTACGTGTTCTTCTATGCTCCTACTACGTTATATTTACACTATTGAAGTACTCATCAAGTCGGTTTTTTGAACATATTAACTGACGTACTTTCTACTACACGGTTCGGCAGGCTATTCTACGTTTGCGAGATTTTAAACGTGAAGTAATTTTGAGTTATAGTAGAGTTAAATCGCTTGTTTACTAATTTTAAACCATTTTGGCGTTTGTTAGCCATTTTGTCCCTCTCGAAAAATAGTCTGTAATCAATATTAGTCAATCCTTTTAAGATTTTGAATACCTCGATCAATTGTCCACGTAATCGTCTACTTTCAAGTGATAGTAGGTTTAATGAGCGGAGTCTATCTTCGTACGGTTTGTTTCAGATTCCAGGAACTAGTTTCGTAGCCCAACGTTGCACCCTTTCTAACTGCGCTATATCCTTGTTTAGGGAGGGACACCAAAATTGAACCGCGTATTCGAGGTGTGGGCGCACGAGCGATTTGTAAAGTGACAGGATTATATCTTTCGATTTGAAATTAAAATTCCGAGCAATAAATCCTAGCATTCGGTTTGCTTTTTTTACAAGCTTCAGCGCATTGCTTCGATACTTTAAGGTCCTCCGAGATTAAAATCCACAGGTCTTTATATAAGTTAATGGTATTCTAATTTTAAGTTATGACATCCTAAATGCATGACCTTGCATTTACCTATGTTGAAGCCCATTTGCCATTTATCCGTCCATTCGACAATTTTCTTAAGGTCCCTTTCCATTTGTTATACATTGGGTGTCGAAAGGGCTCGGCTTCCTAGTTTGGTGTCATCTGCAAATTCAGAGATCCTACTAAACACTCCATTATTTAAATCATTAATGTAATCAATGAATAATAATGGGCCCAGGATTGACCCCTGTGGTACCCCGCTGGTGACTGAGGCCCACTCTGAACACGCGCCAATTACAACAACCCGCTGTGAACGATTTGATAGCCAGTTTCTACTCCATTTATGTATGTTATCCCTCATTCCAATTTCTCTAATATTCAGTAATAGCCTTTCGTGCGGAATTGTATCAAAGGCCTTTTTAAAGTCAAGGTAAATTATATCCGCCGCTTTAGTTTCATCGTAGATGCAAATCATGTTATGAAAAAAATCGAGTAAATTGGTTAGGCACGAGCGCCCCCATCTGAATCCATGCCGAGAGTCTGCAATTAAATTATTAACCTCACAATGGCTCACCAACCTATCTCTAATAATCGATTCTAAGAGTTTTCCAATTACAGAAGTTAGACTGTTGGGACGGAACTTAATAGGCTCAGTTTTATCCCCTTTTTTGAACATAGGCGTAACATTTGCATGCTTTAACTCTATTGGAACTAGGCCTTCCTCTATTGATCGCAAAAAAATCGTGCAGAGCGGTCTTGCTAATTCATTTTTTAGTTCTTTAAGATGGGTTGGGTACACCCCATCGGGCCCAGGTGACTTTGATTTTTTCATTTTACTAATATATGTGAGAATCTCCCCTTCATTTATATTTATGTTGGACAGGGTATTTTGTCTTTCAAAATTTATGTCTTCTCCTAATGTTTCTAATTGTGTCACGTCCTTAATAGTAAAACCGCCCTAGAAGTGCTCATTTAATATTTGAGCTATTGTTCTGGGACGTCCGTCATAACACCATCTTTACCTCTGATCTGCCCTATTGAACTCTTTATGGGCTTTCTACTGTCAACGTAACTATAAAACCGTTTCAGTTCTTGCTTCGTATTTATAGCAAGGTCTTTTTCATATTTCAGCTTAGCTTCTCTAATGGCCCGCTTTACCAGCCTTCGAGACTCTACGTATTTTTCCCGATTTGTTGTCGTTTCGTTTTTTTCTAAAACTTATTACACTCCCGAATTAAGTTAATTATTAATGGGCTAACCCACGGTGCTCTCTTTGAATTTCCATTCTTTCGAAGTACGTTCTTAACTAACTCGGAATCCACCGTGAGCACATTTTGCTGTAGCTCCGAGTACATCCTCGGTACTGTCTTATTATGAAAACATCCCCAGTTTATCCTTTTAATCCGGTCACGGAAGGTTTCAAAATTACAACTCCCAAATCGTGTGATTAGTTTTAAACTCTCTTTTACCTCTACGCTCGTATTAATTCCAAACCTATTTACATTATGGTCACTCGTTGCTAAATGCTCACCCACGCAAACGTTTTCTACCAAAGTCTCCTCGGTTGAGATAATCAAATCAAGTATATTTTGATCACGCGTAGGTTCCTCTACTTTTTGCACAAAAAAGTTATCCTAAATGAAATTGACCAATCTCTCCACAACATTATCCGAAGTATAGTTTGTAAAGTTAACATTAGGGTAATTTAAATCTCCACAAATTATTATTTTTCCTTTTCTCACCATAGATAAAATGCACTCAAAGAATAGTACATTTTCTGATTGTATTAGAGATATGGATGGGGGGGGCGATAGGTAAAGGCTAAGTTAATTTTATTGTGTTTAGCACACTCGAGCTCAATTAGCAGAACCTCGCTCTTTATATTTACGGTCGTCGCAGCCATTGTTATCGTATTTATTCCATCTCTTATGTAAGCTAAAACTCCACCTCTCCCAGTTGTGCGGTACTTGTGATGGATTTTGTACCCTTCTATATTACATTCTGCATTAAGGTCTCTAGAAGCTGTATCTAACCACGTCTCACTAATACATATGATATCGTAATCGCCCTTTTGAATCATGGCTTTAAATTCGGGCAGTTTGTTTCTTAAGCTCCGAACATTTGCGTAAATGGATTTTAAAATTTCCTTTAAATAACAGCGTTCCTTTCTCGTATGGCTGGAGCGTTTCCCTGCTCGCCTAAATGTATTGACTCCTCACGTGAAATCCGGTCCGGTGCATCTGTCACTTGGGGGCAAATAACTTCCGTACCAGAAAGATTACGGAGGCTTTCATTAACAATTCTGTCAAGCTACAAATTACCCACTGAATTTAAATGAATACCATCATTAAAAAGAGTGACGGTGTGTCCTGAAAATCGTTCCCAAAATTGAAAAATGAACTCCCATTTCCTGACATAAACGTTTAAGAGATTCATTTGTGTAGATTGGCCTTGACTGCATTCTCAGAGTCGCTTTTAATCTTGGAATTATCCCAATTACTCCCACTTTATTCGCCTTCGCTTTGACCGCTATAATTAGGTCCCTTGCTCGATGTACAATCTCGGTAGTCGAGCGTCAAAACGGTGCACATCATTCCCGCCCACGAGTGTCAAGATAGCTCGATCTTCCCATGGCTCGTTGAGACTTGGGATTTCATTGACCACGTGGTTAATTCCCCCGTAGGCATTTTTTTACGCTTAGCAATAACTTGCGGGTCTCTACTCTCTATACGGTTCAATCGGCGGCTTTGAACGCGATTTTCCCTCCCCCTAGGCTCATAAAAGGATGCCCGAAGGTCGCTTGCCAGTTCGTCAATCTTACGGTTCGTTGCCACTACATCTTTCCCGACAGAGTTAACTTCTAATCTAATTTCATTAATCGCCTTGGTTAGTTTTAGCTCGAACGCCTCGTTTAAAAGCAAAAAGCAAGATATTCTAAAGTTATTAGGGTTTGAGGAAACGTATATTTCCTTATTGAATGAAGCCCGGCAAAGATCACAATCAAATTTGACGATAGGGATTGAAAAAACACAATATTGTTTAAAATGAGTTGAAATTTATGAAGCTAATGGAACGTATAACCGACACGGAATGTAATTTCTATCTATTTCACTTTACGATACGAAGTTTGAGCACGACATAAACGTAATTTTTTGTAGGAGCACAGAGATAACATGTCTTAGCAGGAGAAGGGCTGAGAGAGGAATAAGAAGGGCTAAGCGAAATAGGGAGAGAGAGAGTAACAAGGATAACAAGGAAAAGAGGTATCCAATTAGACCTTACGATCCATTCAAAGAAGGTACCTCTCAGTGAACACTTGAACAGGCGCAGTCTTCTAAAAGGTCAGATTGACGCTCTAGAAGAGCAGTCGCGCCACGCTTCAAGTTCCAAGCAGCTATTTTTCAAGACTTTGTCTAGTCTCGACTTGAACTGTTCAACAGAGTTGCTGTTGACAACTTCCACTGGAAGTGCGTTTCAAGTGCCGCAGATGCGATATTTAAAAGATTTCCCACACAGATCACTCTGGTAACGTTTCAAGTTCAAGTTTATAACTGTGATTTCTTGTTCTGCTCTGGCTAAGCTGGAAAATATCCCTGTAGTCTACAATATCGAAGCCTCGAAGTACTTTGAACAATTCGATAAGCTGACTACGCAGTCTCCTGGTCTCCAGCAAGAACAACTCTAATTCATGTAATCTATCTTCGTAATTCTTGTGTCTGATAGAGGGAATCAGTTTGGTTGCTCTGGCTTGCACACGTTCTAATCTTGCGATATCCTTTCGAAGCGAAGGACGCCAAAATTGTATGGCATACTTCCAGGTGCGGTCGGACAAGAGAGAGAGAGAGAGATAGAGAGAGAGAGAGAGAGAGAGAGAGAGAGAGAGAGTGCGTGTTACAATGAGTTACAATAAAAGTAAGCACCTTAAATGACCTTTCAATCTATGCCGAGAAGATGCTTGTTTCCCTATTCTACTATATATACAAAAAAAATCTAAGATTTGGAGACAAAAGGACAGTAAAGTTGAAGTCTCTTCTCACCCTCCTCTCCCACCTGCCACGTAGGTACGGAAAACTGAAAAGACACCTGGATCAGTTGAAATATAAAGCTCAAGTAAAAATTTGTTAGTAAAGATTTTGAAATATTTATCAATAAGTACTATTTAATAGTTAATAGTCTTAATAACTTTATCTAACCTCTTATTAAATGTGTTAACGGTGGGACTCAAGACAACCTCTTCCGACAACTGATTCCATACATTTACAATTTTCTACGAAAAAAATTTCTACATACATTGAGTCTATACTTTTGGGGAACGAGCTTCATGCTGTTATTACGTGTAATATTTCTATTGAATTCAAACCAAATGGAGTAGTCCACATTTTCGATTCCATTTAAGATTTTATATACTACAATTACAATTAGTTAACCTCGTATACGTCTTGTTTCTAATTTGTAAAGGTTTAATTTTTCCAGCCGTGTATCATAATGTATTTTCTTATTGATGGTATCATTTTCCTAGCCGTAGCTTGCACTCTTTCTAATCTTTCTATATCTTTTCTGACAGAGGACGCCCACACCTGGGCACAATATTCTATATGTGGTCTTACCAAGGCATTGTACAAGTTAATTAATACGGTCTTGCTTTTATAGCTGATCTGTCTCTTAATGTAACCGAGTATCTTTCGCGCTTTTTTTTCTACGTCGATACAATGTTGTGTGAACTTGAAGTTGTTTGACACACAAATACCGAGATCCTTTTCGTTTTTTGTTTTTGCTATTGTTTTATCAAGGAGTTTGTATTCTGCCTTCGGATCTTTGTGGCCAACAGGCATCACTTTGCATTTTTCAAGGTTGAGTGGAAGTTTTCATTTTTCAGACCACTCTGCTATGTGGTCAATGTCCTTTTTGAAATCTACCTTATCTTGCTCGGTAATTATACTTTACCCAGTTTACAATCGTCAGCGAAGTTGGAGATTTTAGAGATCAATCCCACGTCTATGTCATTTACATAAATAATAAAGAGCAATGGTCACAGGACCGATCCCTAAGGAACGCCACTACTCAGACTCTTCTCCATTGATCACGATCCTCTGTTTACGATTACTAAGCTATTTTACCTAGTATTCCTAGAGCTCTAACTTTAGACATTAATCTCCTGTGTGGCACCTTGTCGAAGGCCTTTTGAAACTCCAGATACAGAATGTCGACAGATCTCTCACTATCATGAATTGTGTTAATGTAATGGAAGAACTCTGATAAATTTGTAAGACAAGATCTGTGTTTCCTAAATCCGTGTTGCGTGTTTCTTAGAAATTCATTAGTTTCTAAATGGCTTACTATTTTTTATGCAATAATACTCTCGAGCATTTTGCCAATTACACTGGCCTGCGTTTCAAAACGTTTTTCAAAGGTCAAGGGGTTTCCAACTGATTTAGGATCCTTTTTGCTTGCTGAATTCAAAAATATCATTCATTTTCTTTGGTCAGGTCTGGTTTCTAAGATACACTCGATTTTTATTACATCATATTTTTCCCAAATGGCGCTATCATTCAAGCGTATATGGGCTTTGTTTTTGCCACAGCTGGCAATGGGTTACCTTAAATAACTAGTTATTCTTTCTCGTTTCAGGTCTAGTTGTGCAGTCCGATGGATCGGAGGTGTAAGAACCATCCTAACAAATTTTGTTTCATCTGCGGATACGTGGTTCTTCCAGACTGTCAAGCGAAAATCACGGATTTTGTGAAGAAGGCTTATTACGCTTATTTTGGAGTCAAGCTACATAGGGGACCAGGATAAGGCATTTGCTTCCCATATCTGCTGCAAAACATGTGTGGAGAACTTACGAGATTGGAGGAAAATGAAAAGAAAGAGTATGCCATTTGGTGTCCCAATGGTGTGGAGGGAAGGAAAAGATCACGTTACTGACTACTACTTCTGCATGACAAATTTAAAAGGCATCAATCACAAGAATAAGCACCATGTTCAATACCCTGATGTTCCTTCTGCCATAAAGCCAATCCCCCATGGACCAGATGTTCCTGTTCCTGAGCCGGATGTCATCATGGAATCTAGTTCTGATTCTGAATCTACTGACATGACTGAAACAGATGAGTGTGGTGCATGCGAGCCAGAAGAGGACGACCGATCGGTGCCATTGAACCAAGCCGAACTCAACGACTTGACACGAGACCTGAACCTATCTAAGGAGTCTGCCCAGCTGCTATGTTCTCGTCTTCGAGAGAAACATCTACTTGCCCCAGGAACAACGTTCTATTGGTATCGGGAACGCGAGAGCGAATTCATAAAATTCTTTATGTTCGATGAAGCGTCTTCACTGATCTACTGTAACAATATTGCTGAACTAAATGAAATTAATAGGTATGAAGTATGTTGCTATGGAATGGAGACTTCTATTGACTCGTCTAACAGAAGTCTCCAGGCAGTTCTTTTGAATAACGGAAATGAGGTTTCATCAATCGCTGTTGGACACTCTGCTGAAATGAAAAAATCCCACAACAGCATGAAACGTCTGTTGTCTGCTCTCAATTACCAGGAACATAAATGGTTGATTTGTGGAGATCTTAAACGGCTCTCAATTACCAGGAACATAAATGGTTGATTTGTGGAGATCTTAAAGTTGTTGGACTCATCCTAGGACTTCAAGGTGGGTATACAAAGTATCCATGCTTTTTGTGCTTGTAGGATACTTGGGCTGACGACCGGCATTATGAAAGACAAGAGTGACCATCAAGACAAGGATTAGAACCCGGGTCACACAATGTTCTATTTCACCCTCTGATTGAACCTAGCAAGGTGTTACTTCCACCCCTACGCATCAAACTCGGCCCAATGAAGAACTTTGTAAAAGCACTGGACAGGGAAGGTGGAGGATTTGCCTTCCTCCACCACAAGTTCAAACGAATCAGCATGGAGAAGCTTAAGGCAGGTATATTTGATGGTCCTCAGATAAGAGAACTCATAAAAGACTCTAGTTTTGATGATTCATTAAATCCGACTGAACTCTCAGCCTGGCTGTCCCTTAAGTTAGTCATTGCAAACTTCCTTGGTAACTACAGAAGTCTTCAGTACCAGAAGATGGTTGATGACTTAATGGAGAATTTACGCAAACTTGGTGCGCGTATGTCAGTGAAAATGCACTTTCTTCGGTCCCATCTGGACTATTTACCAGAAAATTGCGGAGACTTCAGTGAAGAACAGGGTGGGCGCTTTCACCAGAACATCTGTGTAATGGAGGAACGCTATCAAGACCAATGGGATGTGAACTTTCTGGCTGACTACTGTTGGTGCCTTAAGAGGGATGTGGTGTCTGCTCGGCACAATCGGAGGTTACTGAAGAGACCATTCATCCATGAGTAGCTTATTTTGTGCATTGTACTATTCATGCTATCTATTAAAAATATTCTTTAAACCTTCTGTGAGTAAATCGGTCCAATATTTACTATTATGTGTTTCTTTCACAACAAATAGTATTTGGAAATATAGGAGTTTTGGGTATGTGTTCATATTTGAAAAACCTGACCTGATTGGGTAAAATGAGCATGATTTTCAGATTCAGTGAAAAAAAATTAACCAAAATCAGGTATTATATATTTGACCTTGAAAAACAACGCACACCATTGTTATTGATGTTAGACTTATAGGTTGATAATTGCATGCCAGATCTTTACGTCCTTTTTTTAAATATTGGCGTTACATTGGCTAATTTCCAATCTTGAGCGACAGTACTAGTTTCAAGTGATAAGTTAAAAATGTATGTTATTTGTTCCACTACTGCATCTTTTACTTTTTTGATTACTCTTGGCACTATCTTATCCAGTCCTGGGGATTTGAATTTATTCGTTTTATTTATTCGTATTTGTACATCGTTGCTCGTGCATTTTAACATTTCTAGAGGGTCATTGTCTGAGTACTCATTATATGGTATGATATTTTGATTTGAGGTCTCGTTGTTGAAAACTGATGCAAAATACTCGTTTAGTGCAGTGGCTATATCTTTATCTCTAACTTGTAAATTATTGTGACGATCATTTATTGGGCCATTACTGTTTTTTAGTGGTTTTCTACTATTAACTAAGGCAAAGAATTCTTTGGGATTTTCTTTACAGTTTAAAGCTACTCTCATTTCCTCGTTACGCTTTGATCTTTTGACTCCAGCTTTTACTTTTCTTCTTAGATCAATATATTTCTTCTTATTCTCTTCTGAGCTGTTTAATTTGATCATCTTATAAGCCTCGTTTCTTTTATTTATGTCTCTTTTGTTTTGATTTCACTTGTCAGCCATTTAGGATTTTGATTTTTCCCACTTGTTCTGACTTCTAGAGAAATGAATTGGGATTGTTTTATTAAAAAATTGTTTTTAAATCCATTCCATGCTCCATTTATGTTTCTACCAGTTATTTTCTAATTTTTGAGATTTTTTTAAATAAATGAAATTAGCCTTAGGAAAGTCAAATTTTGTAATACTTCTCACCGTTCTTTTGTGAGGTAAATTTAATCCAAATTCTACTAGGTTAGGATCGCTGCTGCAAAGTTGATCGCCTACGCTCACGTTTGAAATAAGTTCATCATCTGAAGTTGGCTCAGTGACCCATTGAGTTTGCAAATTTTCATCTATGAAATTTAGTAATCTTTCTCCTTCAGAATTAAATTGGGGGCATTTAAAATCTCAAATATTGAGAGAGAATCTGTCCCTACTAGCGGTCTTCAAAAATTCATAAAATCGATTATCTATTTCATTTGATTGGTGTAACTTTCTATAGGCCAAATATATATGTAAACATTTATTTATATTTAGTTTTCTTCCTATTAGTTCAAATTCTGTATATATATTGCAATTAATAGGCTGAAGATCTTCACTTATATATAAGAGTATGTAGCGACTAGCGTGTACGTCCAAAATAGGACACACGCGAGAGTCGCTACACATACAAAGTACAAAGAGAGAGAGAAAAGTAAAGTTAGTGCCCTTTACGAGAATGTCACACGGTAGTAAACGGAGAACAGTTATCTCTGTTAGAGTTGATTGAGGCAATCTTAGGCAAATATTATAATCAAAGCAGAATCCAGAATAAACCGGATACTTATCAAGATTAAGTAAATAGAAGCCAGATTAGGAAGTTGTCTCCATGGCAACATGCCACCGCTCACGAAGAATTTTACCCAATAGTCGGAGTGCCTTCCTTATCAATATGTTCGGCAGTAGCCAATCAAAGGTCGAGTTATGTTAATACCGACAAATCAATGGGCCGGTACATAACAGGGAGGTGTGGTTTAGTTGGAGGGGAAACTTGTAGGGCGTAGCTTAAATTGAATATATAACTGTGTGAAGCCAGAACAAAGAGAATTACTATTTTTATATAGCAATATATCGCGTTATATATCGTTCTGTCCGATCTCTCGGATTCGCGTAATTCATCTTTGTATATAGTCGGGTACATAAAGCAGACATTAAGGTGTAACTTGTAAAGGTTCTATTCGTCCGACCTCTTTTAGACTTTGCCCGCACTTGACCTCGAACTTAATTTATGTCATAACTTAGAACTCAAAACTTAATTAAAGAACTTTTGTAAAGTTCAATAAGATCTAGTTCAAAAATAATTATATATTTTCTTTGGTGACTTCAATATCCTGACGTTCCTCTTGAGAAAATGGTTAAAAAAGGGATTTGCCAACATCTAGAGAGGGAGGGGTTAATCAGCGATGCTCAGCATGGGTTTAGATCAGGTAGATCATGTTTGACTAATTTACTAGACTTTCTGGAGTTTGTAACAGATCAAGTAGATAAGGGAGAGAATGTAGATATAATTTACTTAGATTTTAGTAAAGCATTTGATAAGGTACCACATAGGAGACTAGTTCATAAATTAAAAATGATTGGGATATGTGGGGGTGTTTCAAATTGGATAGCTGAGTGGCTGAAACACAGGAAGCAAAGGGTAGTGCTAAATGGTGTAAAGTCAGAGTGGAGGGATGTTATCAGTGGGGTTCCTCAAGGATCAGTTCTCGGTCCATTATTATTTGTCATCTATATAAACGATCTTGGGAAGGCAGTTAATAATAAAGTATCAATTTTTGCGGATGATACCAAATTAGCAGCTGTAGTTAAAGATATTGATCATAATTTCAAAGTGCAGGGGGATTTAAATAAATTGTTATCCTGGGCACATAAGTGGCAAATGATTTTCAACCTTGATAAGTGCAAAGTTATTAACATGGGAAAAGATAATAGAGAATTTAACTATGAAATGGATGGGCATTGGCTGAGCTCAGTAGAGGATGAGAAAGATCTAGGAGTAGTAATAGATAAGTCATTAAGGTTTTCTAAGCAGTGTATTGAAGCAAGAAATAGGGCAAATAGAGTGCTGGATTTTATTAAGAGAAATGTCAGTTACAAAAGTAAGGAGGTTATTCTTAAACTCTATAACTCTTATGTTAGGCCACATCTTGAGTACTGTATACAGGCATGGTCCCCACATTTTAGACATGATATCAACCTTCTCGAGTCAGTGCAACGGAGGGCAACAAAGATTATTCCTTCCCTGAGGCACCTTGAATATATAGATAGACTGAGGGTATTAAATATGTTCTCGTTCGAAAGGAGGTGTGTGAGAGGGGATAGGATTGAGCTCTTTAAAAATTTTTCCGGGATAGATAAATTGGATGTTAGCAAGTTTTTTGAGTTAGATGATGGAAATCGGACTAGAGGTCACCACTTGAAAATTTAAAAGCAAGGGTGTAGGTTGGATTTAAGAAAAAAAAAAATTCACCAATAGAGTGGTAGACTTCTGGAACAAATTGCCGCAGAGGGTAGTAGGTAGTCCAAATCTAAATGTATTTAAGAGTAGGTTGGATGAGTTTATGGGAAGGGAAGGTTGTGATGGTTCCTAAGTTTTGTATATATTAATATTGTTTGTATATATCTATAGCTGCATGATTTAGTTCTTGACAAGCCTTGATTGGTGATACCCTTGTTTCTGGATGCAATCCTCTGGATGTAGTTTTCTTCGGAGTTTGGGTGCCTTAAAAAAGAGGCCATTTGACTCGGATGACCTATGATGAGCCCTTGTGGCTTTTGTCATCTGTTATATTATATTGTGGGGGACTTTGATTTTGTCTTCCCCTGGTGATGGTGCTTTTTGTGGGTGGGTTTTGACGGAGGCGGATGACCTTTGATAGGCCCTTGTGGCTTTTGTCATCCGTGTAATTATGTTATGTTAAGGCCTTATTAATCTGGAAAACGGCCGTTGCGCATTCTCCTCGTCAATCGAAATTCCTCGAGATTATATAACTCCCGAAATACCGGTGTTCTTCCCAGGTGTGGTCTATCACCATCATCCGGGGTATTTGATCCCGTCGCTAGAATAAGACCGCCCCTCGGCTTAAGGCATCTCATAGCAATCAACAAATCACTCTCGTGAAAAATAAGGAAGGGCAACGCAAACCAACCTGGCATCCATAACAACCGGAGTCCTTGCCAAAAGATTACGAGATAACTCGGTAATCTATCACCATTACTGGCAACCAGCGTCCCCCTTCTAAGGATCTTGGGTTGTCCTTACGATTACCTTCAAGGTTCCCCCATAATTAGAGACTACCTTCAAGAGCCCATCATCCCATAAGTACTCATCCTCCTTCCTTATAAATTCTATCTTTGTGAAATAATTTGTAGCCTTGCAAATGAAATTCACTGATATAGTCCATCAAATGATTGTGGATCCACTTCTCAGTGAAGCTTATTATATCATATTTTTTTAATGCTACTAACCCTTTGAATTCTGATAATTTGTTCCTGATTGATCTGGCATTAAATAAGATGGCTTTGAGTGAAGTTATCCGTTTATTTCTAATGCTGTATGGGGGGGGGGGCCTTATCATCTTTCATCTTATTATTTATTTATCTATCAGTATTATACTTCATCTTAGGATTTCTATAATCGAATCTATTTATCTCTTCTTGACTGAAGTTGCCCCTTGAAACGTTTGTCTTCCTTTTATCTGACTCTTGGTATTCTTATTGGTTAAGATTCCTTCTTCTTTAATTTGGCTGGGTTAGTTCTTGATCTTCGTTTTTCTTTTTCTTGATGTATCTTCATATTAACTTGCATTTATCTTCATGTGATGATTCCTTCCAAATTCTTGATCACATGATGATTTCTTCTTTATTCTTGATGACGTAGGGATTTCTTGTTGATTTGATGAGTTAACCCTTGAAGTCATTTTCTTTCCGTTTTCCTTGACATCGGTTTTCTCTTGAGTCAATTTCTTGAGTTAGTCCTTGATTTCCGTTTTCTTCTGGGAGATTTCTTCATAAAATTTGTGGACTGAGTTTCAATCCCTGGTCTTTGAATCTAAATAGCCAGCACTCTGCCGTCACGCTACGGCGAGTCCGTCCTGAGTTGGTAATTTAATGGGTTTTTATATTCTCGCGTTGGAAGGAATTTTTCTCTCTGATACATCTTCGCACCCCTACAGCTGACCCTAAGTCGTTTTTCGAATTATATTGGGGTTCTGAGGAGATACTAGGTCGTTCTAGGAGTTCTATTAAATTTAGATGGCGCAATTCTCTGTATTCCTTTTTTCCTTTTAGGCTAAAATGCGTTCCACCATGGTTGAAGTATGCCTCTTTTTGGATAAATTTCTGCGAAATTCAACGAATTTAACATTTTCTTTTTCACATATCTTCTTTACGCGATCGTTAATGCCAATTGCTCGACTTAACGCTTCTATATTGAATTTAATCTCGGTAGTAAGCCGATTACCATGCCTCTTTTAGTCTTAGATTTGATTTTATTTTACGACCGTAGTATAGTCTTCAAGTATCTCTTCAGTTCCAGTATAATTATTTTTACCAAAGACATCAGTCTTTCCAACATTGGCGATTACTTTTAATTCTGAATACATATTTTGCAGTTCAATGGGTGTATTCGTGTTTGGTTTGGGTCTAAATTTTCGTTTGTTAGTAACTGCGATGAAGTCCTCTTCTCTAACGTTATTATGTTCAATTTTATTTTCTAAAAGCATTAGAGATTGTTCGAATTTAACCGTTTTTTGATCGACGCGTGTTATTTGATTTTCATCGAGAGCACCGTCACATTTTTTAGTTTCTAATGCAACTAGTTATTCTGTTGGCCAAGTCCTGAATAATTTTCATTAAATCGTTCTTTTCTATCTCGTGTTTTTTAGCCATTTTACAAAAAAGGTATATACTTTGGGCTGTAGTTTGGTCAAAGCATTGCTCGGGGAAATCTATGATCCACTTTATTGTCTTACATTTAAAGTAAAACGCTTTTAGCTCCAGGCCTTTTTTTTTGTCTTAATAGGTCTATTGTAAATTTAAATTAGTATAAAGTTAATTCACTTACCGAGATCTGCGAATATCCGGTGTGAGACTAGGCTATTAAATTAAAATTCTAACTCACAAGCCTATCTTAATAATCTGGAACTTTTATATATTAATATAGTAACTAATATAGTAATTATTTAAACGAATTGGGGAGCGCAAGTTCAAAACCCAAAACCAAGATGGCCGACGATGTAAACAAAAGTCCTTCTCCGAATTCAGAGAACAGTCCTTGCGAATTAATCACAATTTAGCTAAAAATTCAACACAAATTAAGAATTATAATCTGATCAAAGATAAGCCCCAAAAGAGAGAGAGAGGGAGAGAGGAAGAGAGAGGAAGAGAGAGAGAGGGAGGGAGAGAGATAGAGAGAGAGAGAGAGAGAGAGAGAGAGAGAGAGAAGTAACCTAGAAAACCTTACGGTCTATTCAAAGAGGGTAACTTTGGACTAGCAGTCGAGCGGGCACATCTCTGCTAAAATGCCTTACGTCCTTAAACGGCCACTTTTAAAAACTTTGTCTAATCTTGCCTTAAACTGGTCAACAGATTCACTGTTGACAACTTCCACTGGAAGTGCGTTCCAACTACCGCAGATACTTAGGTGAAAAATTTTCTACACAGATCGCGGTTGTAACGCTTCAGTTCAAGTTTAAAGCCGTGATTTCTTGTTCTGCTCTCAGCAAGTGTGAAAATATCCCGGTAGTCAACATTGTCGAATCCTCGAAGTATTTTGAAAACTTCAGTGGGCTGACCACGCAGTCTAGGGGTTTCCAACGAGAACATATCTAATTCCCTTAATCTATCTTCGTAACTTTTATGTCTGATAGAGGGAATCAGTTTGGTTGCCCTGGCTTGCACGCGTTCCAAACTCGCGATGTCCTTTTCGAATGAAGGACTCCAAAATCGTACGGCATATTCCAAGTAGGGTCGGACAAGTGAGTTGTACAAACACAGTACAATCTCCTTGTTCCGATATCCAAACTGGCGCTTTATGTAGCCTAGCATCCTTTGGGCCTTTTTCTCCGCCTCAATGCAGTGGTTCGAGAACTTGAGATCACTAGTGATTGTTATACCCAATTCCTTCTCAGTGTCGGTGGATTCAATAGCAATGCCATTAGGATATAGTGAGTTGGGTGTTTCGGTGGCCGATATGCATCACTTTGCATTTGTTTACGTTAAAAGGCATTTGCCACGTGTCTGAGCACTCCCTAATCTTCCTAAGATTTTCCTACAAGCAGGCAGTATTTACATCCTTTGCAACGTTCATACCAACTTGGTATCGTCAGCAAATTTAGAAATCTTGGCAACCATGTCACCGTCCATGTCGTTGACGTGGTTAATGAATAGTAGTTGTCCCAGGACAGAACCTTGAGGCACCCCGCTAGTAACGGCACCCACTCAGAAGCCTGTCCATTCACCACCACCCGTTGCCGTCTGCCACTTAACCAGTTCTTTATCCAGCCAGCTACTTTTCCGTCTATGTCCAGTGCTCGCACTTTCCGGAGAGGGTACCTTATCGAAGGCTTTCTGAAAGTCTAAGTTGACCACATCCACCGCCTTGTCCAGATCGTGCTCACTGAAGATGAAGTGGAAGAATTCCACAAGGTTCGTCAGGCATGACCGTTGCCTTCGGAAGCCGTGTTGGGAACTCCTCAGTAGCATGTTTGACTCTAAATGTGACGTCATTTTGTCCCCCATGATGCTTTCCATGAGTTTACCCACTATCGAAGTCAGACTGATAGGTTGGTGACGTTTGGCTACGGTCTCCTTTCTTGAAGATAGGAGTCACCTCCGCTTCACGCCAGTCTCTAGGAACGCATTCGGTCCGGATTGACATGGTGAATATTGCGCTCAGGTGTCGTGACACTTGATCAAGGACTTCTTTCAACACTTTAGGTAAAAGCACATCCGGGCTAGGTGACATTAGGTCAGTGATCTTCTTTTCTATTTCTCCTTCGGTGAAGTCCATATCCTCCAGTTTTCCCCCCGAGTAGGAATCCGTTGGCTGGGGGATGGGACCACACTCTTCAGTAAACACTGAAGAGAAGTAGTCGTTCAAGAGGTTAGCATTTAGTGCATCTGAGTGCTTCAGTGTCACCTCCAAATTCCTCAAAAGGCCAATCGTTCTACATAATGGTTTACGGTTGTTTACATATCTAAAGAACTCCTTGGGATTCTCTTTACAAAGTCTCGCCACTCGGAATTCCTCAGACCGCTTAGTTAACGTTATGCTGGACTTCATTCTCCTGGCTAGCCTCCGTTATTCGTCAAAGTCACCCAAGATCTTCGATTGCCGGTACGCATTTCTCATCTCCCTAAGTAGTTGGCCGATTTCTCGATTAAACCATTTTGGTTGAACAGAAGATGAAGGGGGATGAAACACGATTGAAGACACATGAATGTGGTTTTGAAACTGTTCCACGAGTCTTCAACAGCATCGCACACTTCTAGCCTCCGTTAGTCACTCCAGCACGAAAACCTGCAAATTCTGCTCTCCTCAAATCATCTTTCCCTGATTTACTAGTTGCAGGCCCTGCCTTCGGGACTTTGACTACAAATCTAATTAGTCGGTGGTCACTGACACCGAGCTCTTCGCTAACATAGAGGTCCTCAATGACGTCATCCTCAGAGGTAAAAAACCAAGTCGAGGATATTGTCTCCTCTCGTTGGCTCTCTCACCCATTGAATCAGGAACTCATTTTTCGCGAACTCCAGGAGTAGTGCGTTCTCGCCACAGGGTTCTCTGGTTTAACAGTCAACATGGGTATTGAAGTTACTCATTTTGATACACACTTTGTCTTTTACAAGTTCGCCCAACAGCTGGTACAGACTCCTGTCCTGTTCTTGGGCAGGGTCCTGTATCTGACAGGACCTATCTCTACGTCAACACCTAGTAGTTCATGGTCGGATACGATGTTGCAATCCTTTGAGTTGAGAGTATCTTTGACAAACATCACACTGCCACCCTCCCTGTATGGCCTATCTTTCAGGAAAAGCTGGTAACCGGGAATCGTGAATTCACCTTCAAAATTTCGGCTTGAGTTTTTTTTCCACGACTCTGCTATAGCCATCATCTCAGGTTCTTCTGTTGCTACGAGGCCACGAAGTTCAAGAAACTTGTTTCTGATCCACTCACATAGTGCTCTGGCAACACGTCATCAATTCGCTCGCACTCACATAGTGCTCTGACAACCCTTCATCAATCCTCGCACTCGCTTAGTTCTCTCGCAACACGCCTGAAACCCGCTTATACCAAAAATGTTCATCTAGAACCCCAATCACCTAATTATCTTCCTATTATACTCCTTTATGGTACAGTAATCCCCCCCCAAACAATCTAAACACCAGCTTTTCAACTACTACTGCCTCTCCAACTCCACCTTCTGTTTTGCTGCCTCCTCCTCCTTTGTTGCAGGAACCCTCGTCGGCAGAAGTCGTTAGTCAGGAGCAAATCTCTCCCCGACTGGTCACTCCATCAGCGGACAACGGGACTCAAGAGTCCCACATCCCGCTTGACGCCATCTCGGAAGGAACCAACAAGCGGATCACCTTCGCTCCATCAACCTTCTCTCGTGCCAGTGTCTCGTTTAACGCTAATGGCAATGCCACAGCAAATCTGGGTCTCCGTACCTGCAGCCAAACCAATGGCACTGTCGCACGCTCCAGTCGCGTCGTCAGGAGGCCTCGTCAGTACTTGGACTTGTAATCTTAAAATAGTAAAAGGGGTGGTAAACTTCTTAGGCAGGGAAAGGGGGGGTTATAGGAATGCCTCTAGGCATTCCTATAATAAAAACCTTCTGGGAAACTTAAATATATATATATATATATATATATATATATATATATATATATATATATATATATATATATATATATATATATATATATATATATATATATATCAATCTATTATTATGTAAAATTCATATCATGCAATCCTTTAACTGACAATTTAATCGTTCAATATTTTACTTAACTTTGGTAAATTAAATCACTTTTTATGTACAACTTAATAATTAATTCATTCATTTATTTTACTCGTCAATTCATTTAACGTACTGTTTCAATTATCATCTCTTAAAATTTCACACAAATAAACAAACACATGCTTTCAGCTCGACCAAATAGCACACTATTCTTTCCCAGTCGACTCGCAACTTTCTTCGTATAAAGGTCGGTAATCATTCCTCCTACAATTAGTCATTTACCTCCAAACAAGTCGTACTTAGTTAATTCCACTTTTTCCCACAATTCTTTGCAAACGACCATACGAGAGTAGGTCCTAATTATATTTACTTCTTATATTGCAGCCACTAATTCACAGTCCATCATAGTCACCATATTATTCCACCATATTATTTCATATTTATTTCACATACTTCAATTCTCTTCGCATCTTGTTACGGTAAAGCATATCTTAAATTGTATACCTAATCCAACTTATCTCATTGTACATTCGTTGATTCTATGAATATATTTATATTTGTTTAATTATTTTCTTAAAATCCAGTTCATTATTTCAAAATTTATTTCGCTGTCGTCTTAGGCCTGAAAACTATCAGCCGACAACTTCGATCAAACAAATTTATGGTTATGGTTTTCGAAACGCAATTTAGGCTGATTTATTAACAGAAAATAAATCACATGAATAACCATATACTATAATGACTCCCTACGTTCTTCCGTTTCCCGTCTTACTTGTCTCTCTGTTCTCTTTTGGTGGTGTGGTGGCACCCTTTCGAGCGACCTCCGCGAAGGTCGTCCGCTCTCACCCTGGGCCGGACCGTCCTTTGAGTCCGCTCAACGACATCTTGTCTTAGGTTTGAGAGTACAACCTTTCCTTTAAAGGAAAGGTGCACCCAATCCCTTTGGTAGAGGTCGTTATTACCATAAAAGATGCGGTAGGGGTCGACAAAAAACACCCCTTCCGCCCTACATAAATCTCCTGGTCGTCGGTTAGAGGCGACGTTCCTCGAGTGAGCGATCCAGCTTGGACCTCTTTTCGGGAGCATTCCGACCATGACACGTCTGTGAGTTTTAAATCTACAGTCATCCACAGCCCCCATGACCGTCTGAAGGGTCTCGCCTGTAGGGCCTACCCTACTTCCTCTGAAGTAGAGGGCGTTTCTACTTACCATAAGGGCAACGACTGAACTCTCAGAAATCTGAGATTTCTCAGTCTCTAGTCTTATCTGGTGATTCCCACGTCCTAGGAGGCAGCTTACCCTCACACTGGTGTGAAGGCGTGACGCTAGCATGGGGTCAGATCCCTTGATTGTAAATCACCGATAAGGACGAACCTCGCAGAGGACAGTCTTCCCTTTCGGAAGCGACTTCCGAGAGAGAGAGAGAGAGAGAGAGAGAGAGAGAGAGAGAGAGAGAGAGAATGCTACAAGAGAGCTACAAGGAACTACAAGGATTAGAAGTACCCTAGAAGACCTTACGGTCCATTCAGAGAGGGTACCTTTGGAATAGCAATCGAGCAGGCACAGTTCTGCTCAACGGATCACGTGCTTAAGCAGCCACTTTTAAGGACTTTGTCCAGTCTTGACTTTAACTAATCAACAGAATTGCTGTTGACAACTTCCACAGGAAGCGCGTTCCAGATACCACAGATGTTAAATGTGAAAAATCTCCTACACAGATCGCGGTGGTAAGGCTTCAGTTCAAGTTTGTAGCCGTGATTTCTAGTTCTGCCCTCACTAAGTTAGAAAACATCAGTGTAGACTACATTGTCGAAGCCTCGAAGTATTTTAAACACTTTGATAAGCTGAGCACGCAGTCTTCGGGTCTCCAATGAGAACAGATCTGATTCCCTTAATATATCGTCGTAACTTTTGTGTCTGATAGAAGGAATCAGTTTGGTTGCCCTGGCTTGCACACGTTCCAAACTCGCGATATCCTTCCGAAATGGAGGACTCCAAAATTGTACGACATACTCCAGGTGTGGTCGGACAAGTGAATTGTACAAACAAAGTACTATTTCTTTGTTTCGATATTCAAACTGTCGCTTTATATAGCTTAACATCCTTTGGGCCTTTTTCTCCGCCTCTATGCACTGTTTCGAGAACTTGAGGTCACTAGTGATTGTTACACCCAAGTCCTTCTCGGTATCAGTGCGTTCGAGAGCAGTGCCCTTGAGGGTATACTGAGATTGAGGCTTTCGGTGGCCCATATGCACTACTTTGCATTTGTTCATGATAAAAGGCATTTGCCACGTGTCTGACCACTCCCCAATCTTCCCAAGATCATCTTGAAGGCAGGCAGTATTTATTTCCATTGCGACGTTCATAAAAAGCTTGGCATCGTCGGAAAATTTAGAAATCTTGGCAACCATGTCACCGTCCATGTCGTTGACGTAAATGATTAACAGTAGTGGTCCTAGGACAGAACCTTGAGGAACATCGCTAGTAACAACTTTGACAACTTCCACTGGAAGTGCGTTCCAGCTACCGCAGATGCTGTATGTGAAAAATTTACCACACAGATCAGGGTTGTAACGCTTCAGTTAAAGGTTGTAGCCGTGATTTCTGGTTCTGCGCTCACTAATTTGGAAAATATCCGTGTAGTCTAGATTATCGAAGCCTCGAAGTATTTTAAACACTTCGATAAGCTGACCACGCAGTCTCCGGGTTTCCAACGAGAACAGATCTAATTCCCTTAATCTATCTTCGTAACTTTTGTGTCTGATAGCGGGAATCTGTTTTTTTGCCCTGGCTTGCACACGTTCCAATTTCGCAATATTCTTTTGAAACGAAGGACTCCCAAATTGTACGTCATACTCCAAGTGCGGTCGAACAAGTGAGTTGTACAAACACAGTACTATTTCCTTGTTCCGATATCCAAACTGGCGCTTTATGTAGCCTAGCATCCTTTGGGCCTTTTTCTCCGCCTCAATGCAGTGTTTCGAGAACTTGCTATTACTAGTGATTGTTACACCAAAATCCTTTCCAGTGTCGGTGGAATCAATAGCAGTGCCCTTAAAGATATACTGAGATTGGGGCTTTCAGTGGCCGATATGCACCACTTTGCATTTGTTCACATTAAATGGTATTTGCCACGTGTCCGACCACTTCCCAATCTTTCCAAGATCATCTTTAAGGCGGGCAGTATTTCCTTTCTTAGCAACGTTCATACCAAGTTTGGTATCCCGGCAAATTTAGAAAGCTTGGCAACCATGTCACCATCTATATCATTAAAATAGATAATGAACAGTAGTGGTCTCCGGAGAGAACCTTGAGGAACACGGCTAGTAACGGGCACCCACTCAGAAGCTTGTCCACTCAACACTACCCGTTGCCATCTGCCGTTTAGCCAGTTCTCTATCTAACTTGCTACATTTCCGTCTACGCCCAGCACACGCACTTTTCGAAGGAGGCAGTGGTGTTGTATCTTATCAAAGGCATTTTGAAAGTCTAATTCCTGTCATGCTCAGTAAAAACGAAGTGGAAAAATTCCACAAGATTCGTTAGGCATGACCGGTGCCTTCGGAACCCATGCTGGGAACTCCTCATTTGCAATATGACGTCATTTTGTCCACCAAGATGTTTTCCATGAGTTTGCCCACTATTAAGGGGCAAGCTAATAGGTCGGTAGTTCTACGGCTGGCTAGGGTCTCCTTTCTTGAAGATCAGTCACCTCCGCCTCACGCTAGTCTCCAGAAACGCGTCCAGTCCGGATCGAAGTGTTGAAGATTGTGGTCAGATTTGGCGCCTTCCTTCAAGACTTTAGGGAGAAACACGTCCGGCCCAGAGGACTTATTCGTCTTTAGGTCGGAGATTTTTTCCTCTACTTTAGCTTCTCATCCAATCGAGATTCAATAGGTTGGGGGATGGGACCACGCTCTTCAGTGAACACTGATGAGAAGTAGTCGTTTAGGAGGTTTGCATTTTCTGCATCCAAGTGCTTTAATGCACCCTCCTCACTTACCAAAGGACCAATCTGGCGGCCGATTGGTTTAAGGCTGTTTACATAACCGAAGAACCCCTTGAGATTCTATTTACACAGTCTCCCCACTCGGAGCTCCTCGGCACGTTTCGCCGCCTTTATAGTGGACTTCATTCTCCTTTCTAGCCTACGGTACTCGTCAAAGTGTCCAGAAGCCTTTGACTGCTTCTAGACCATTCTTTTCTCCCTCAGCAGTTGACCGATTTCTCGATTTAACCACTTTGGTTGAACGGAAGATCGACGAATGCTTTTCAAAGGGATGAAACATGATTGAAGACTCATGAACGTAGTTTTGAATCTATTCCATTGATATTCAACATCCTCGCACACTTTTAGCCTCGCATCAGTCAAGCAGGCACGAAGACTTGCAAAGTATGCTCTTATCAAATCAAGTTTCCTCGATTTACTAGTCGCAGACTCTACCTTGGGGACCTTGACTATATATCTGACTATTCGGTGATCACTGCCACCGAGCTTTTCACCTACCGAGAGATCTCTAACGATGTCATCATCAGAGGTGAAAACCAAGTCGATGGTATTATTGCCTCTCATCGGCCCTCTCACGCATTGAGTCAGGAACTCGTTGTTCGCGAAATCCAGGAGTAGTTTCTTCTCGTCATTGGGTTCTCTGGTTTCCCAGTCAACTTGGGTATTGAAAATCACCCATGTCGATAGACACACTGTCTTGAACAAGCTTACCCAGTAGCCGGTATAGATCCCTGTCCTTTTCGAAGAGCTGTGCAGGTGGTCTGTAAAGCAGCAGGGTCCTGTATTTGGCAGGACCTATGTCTAGGTCAACACCTAGTAGCTCGTGGTCGGATACAATGTTGTAGTTCATCGATTTGAGCTTATCCTTGACATAAAACATCACAATGCTATCTTCTCTGTCTGGCCTATCTTTTTGGAAGAGTTGGTAACCTGGAATCGTGAATTCACCTTCAAAATCTCGGTTTGAGTTTTTACCCACAACTCCGTTATGGTTACCATTTCAGGTTCTTCCGTCGCTACGAGGCCACGAAGTTCAAGAAACTTGTTCCTGATCGACCTTGCATTAAACAGAAGGAACTTTCAGGGAGCCCCCGAATGTAGTACTCCCTACTCTCTTCTGTTTCTCGCCTTATTTATTCGTTTGGTGGCTCCCCTCTTTGCAACCTCCGAGAAGGTTGTTCCAGGAGTGACACGGGCGTACTGACGTACGTCTGCCTTCACTCTGGGCCTGACACTCCTTAGGGTCCGTTCCACGACATCTTGTATCATGTTACAGAGTACATCCTTTCCTTTAAAGGAAAGATGTACTCCGTCCCTTTGGTAGAGATCGTTTCTACCATAGAATGGTCCACAAAAAGACCCCCTCCGCCGTACACAAATCTCCCAGGCGTCGATTAAGGGAGACGTTCCTCGAGTGAGCGGTCCGGGTTGGACCTCTTCTCGGGATCATCCCGACCACTACACGTCTGCGTGTTTTCAGCCCACAGTCGTCCACAACACCCATGACTGTGTTTAGAATCTTTTCTATGGGGCCTATCCTTCCTCCTTTGAGGTAGAGGTCGTTGTCACTTACCATTAGGGCAACGACTGAGTTTTCAGAATTCTGAGATTTCTCCGCCTCTACTCTTATCTGCTGGTTTCCTCTTCCTCGTAGGCAACTTACCTTCACACTCGTGCGAAAGCGTGCTGCTAGCAGGGGTTGCAGGTCCCGTGCTTGAGAGTCCCCAATAAGGTTGACCCTTGCACATTTGTTTGTACTCTTTTCTTTCGCAAGAGACATCTCTTTTCTCTTTTGTCTCCGCATTTTCCTTTTTTTCTTCTTTTTTCTTTTTTCGATCTTCATTTGCCTTTTCTTCTGTTTCTCTTTTCTCTTGCTCTGTTTCCACTTTATCTTGCCCACCAGTAACGCTGGAATCCTCCTGACTGGGGTGAGCTGCATTAAGGTCGTTGTTTTTCTTCTTTTTCTTTCTCTTCTTAATTTCTCCACTTGGCTGAAGTGGCACTGCCAATGCAGTTTCAGCTCCTTGAGTTAGAGTCTCATCAGCGAAACCACCCAAGTCAGTGAGAGTTTCGTCTCGAGCTTGAGCTGACTGGGTCTCTAGTTTAGAAGCTAGCTCTTGGATTCTCTCTTCGAGACGCCGAATCTGAAGTGCGAGCTCCGTTTCTAGGGTCTATAGTCTAGTTTCCAGTGACCTAGATTTTTCCAGGCATAATAAGTGGCCTGGAACCAGCCTGGGAACAAAGGACCGTCACCTCGGACCGATGCTACCAGAGGCACCCGTCAACGGCCACTGGGAATGGTCAATAATTACGCGCCAGGGAAGGGGTTAACGGGGCACTACCCTCATCCCATTCATCGTGCCCCCAACGCATAGGACACCTCTAGTCCTAGTCTCTCGCAACTAGTGAGCGTCGATTGGCGTTGTTTATAGAGGTTATAAAGCCTCTCTTCTGACATATATAGAAGGAAAAAAGGGTAAGAGTGACAATAGGAGTAGGGTTTTTTTCTTTTTGCATAATAAGTGGAAGAGATAGGATAAAAGGGAAAAAGAAGAAATATAGAATAGAAATAAAGGAAGGAAGGACGCACTTAGTCTGGAACCTCGTTTCCGACTAAATCGTCAAGGGAAGCCCTACCAGGGGTACCCAGAAGAGAGGTACCCCCACCGACATAGCTTGAAAAGTCAAAAGTACACACGAGCTCTCTTCCAGCGACAAGGGGACGTCACCTCTCCCTCTTTCTTCTGGAGAGAAAGAGAGAGCGCTACAAGGAGCTACAAGGAAAATAAGTACCCTAAAAGACCTTACGTTCCATTCAATGAGGATACCTTTGGACTAGCTGTCGAGCGGGCACATCCCCGCTCAATTGCTTTACATCCTCCCTAAACGGACACTTTTCAAGACTGTCTAGTCTTGACTTGAACTGGTCGACAGAAATTCTGTTGACAACCTCCACCGGAAGTTCGTTCCAGCTACCGCAGATACTGTACGTGAAAAAATATACCACACAGATCGCGGTTGTAACGTTTCAGATCATTAAGGCTGAAAATATCACTGTAGACAACATTGTCGAACCCTCGAAGTATTTTGAAAACTTCGATGAGCTGACAACGCAGTCTACAGGTTTCCAACGAGAACAGATCTAATTCCCTTAATCTATCTTCATAACTTTTATGTCTGATAGAGGGAATCAGTTTGGTTGCCCTGGCTTGCACGCGTTCCAATCTCGCGATGTCCTTTCGAAATGAAGGACTACAAAATTGTACAGCATACTCCAGGTGAGGTCGGACAAGTGAATTGTACAGATATAGTACTATTTACTTGTTCCGATATCCAAACTGTCGCCTTTATATAACCTAGCATCCTTTTGGCTATCTGTTCCGCCTCAATACACTGCCTCAAGAACTTGAGATCCCTAGTTATAGTTACACCCAAGTCCTTCTCAGTGTCGGTGGATTCAAGAGCAGTGCCCTTAAGGATATACTGAGATTGGGTGTTTCGGTAGCCGATATTCACCACTTTGCATTTGTTCACGTTAAAAGGAATTTGCCACGTGTTCGACCACTCCCCAATCTTCTCAAGGACATCTTGAAGGCGGGCAGTATTTCCTTCCTCTGCCATGTTTATAACAAGCTTGGTATAATCTGAAAATTTAGAAATCTTAGCAACTATGTCAACGTCCAAGTTGTTCACGTAGATGATGAACAGTAGTTGTCCCAGAACAGATCCTTGAGAAACATCGCTAGTAATGGGAACCCACTCAGAAGCCTGTACATTCAACACCACCCGTCGCCGTGTCACTTAGCCAGTTCTCTATCCAACTTGCTACATTTCCGTCTATGCCTATCCCACGCACTTTCCCGAGGAGGCGGCGGTGTGTTACCTTATCAAAAGCTTTTTCATAGTCTAAGTAGATAACGTCCACCGCCTTATCCCGGTCGTGCTCACTGAAAACAAATTGGAAGAATTCCACAATATTCGTTAAGCATGAACGTTGCCGTCGGAACCCGTGCTAGGAAATCCTCAATCGCAAGTTGGACTCTAAATATGACGTCATTTTGTCCTCCATGATGCTTTCCAGAGTTTATCCACTATTGAGGTTAAGCTAATAGGTCAGTAGTTCGACGGCTAGCTAGGGTCTCCTTTCTTGAATATAGGAGTCACCTCCACTTCACGCCATTCTCTAGGAACGCATCCGGTCTGGATTGACATTTTGAAGATTGTGCTCAGATGTCGTGACACTTCATCACGCACTTCTTTCACCACTTTAGATACTTACAATGAGTTACAATAAATTAGAGTACCTAAAATACATTTCTGTCCATACCGAGCAGTTGTTCTCTTTAGGAATGACCTAACCTAAACTTCGGAGGTAAGCATAGAACATATCAAGGCTCTGCCTCCCACCTCTCCCACCCGAATCTTCAGGTAATGAAAAAGGAAAAGATACCTGATTTTGCTTGTGGAAAAAAAATCAACAGTCAGAAAATTTTATAGTAAAGTTGAAACCTATCTAATTAGTTATTTAAATGCACATTGCGGTTTTATTTTGTGCTGCTTTTTTACTATGTTATTTTTTGACTTCATTAACATCATTGATTTTTCTCTCCAATACTTTAAGTTTCTGATAACTTTGTCTAATCTTTTTTAAATGTTTCTACAGTTTCGCTCGACACTATTTTTTTTTGTCAGTTGATTCCACACTTTAACTATGTGATAGAACGTGTTGAAGCTGCGTTTAATTTCAACTCCTACCCCGTATTATTTAAAACCACGATGCTGCCCACGTGCATCTTCGATTCGAGGCTTGGAGTCTTATCTCAGCTACCGGATGCCAATGTTTAAACAAGGAGGTTATCGTTCCCCCGTTCGCCCCCATACGCCGACCTCGCCAGATCGAGTTAGGCTTATGAACAGATAAGGCATTGTTCCCCGGCCAAGCTGTGCGTTCCCTCCAAGCTTCCACTCCATTTTCCCCCACGCCAAGGAGATGTCCTGGCTATTTATATGGAAACTTTACCACTAAGATCAGATTGGAGATCCAGATTTTCGTCGCGAAACATCACCACGACCCTCTCTCCCTTTGTGCGCCAAGGGACCTCGACCTCGAGATTCACCATCACTTGTCCAGAAGGAGGACAATATTCCTTGAGTGCCAAAGGTTCGAGCCTTTCGTGACGCCAAGTCCCCAAGGCATCCCCCCCTGTTGTTCAAGGGAGAACAGCATTAGAACAGCCATTGTTCGTTTTGAGCCCTTCGCCAAGAAACGGTTCTCATCCCCCCCTGTTGTTCAAGGAGAACAGCATTAGAACAGCCATTGTTCGTTTTGAGCCTTTCGCCAAGAAACGGTTCTCTTCCCCCCCCCCTGTTGTTCAAGGGAGAACAGCATTAGAACAGCCATTGTTCGTTTTGAGCCCTTCGCCAAGAAACGGTTCTCTTCCTCCCCTGTTGTTCAAGGGAGAACAGCATTAGAACAGCCATTGTTCGTTTTGAGCCCTTCGCCAAGAAACGGTTCTCATCCCCCCCTGTTGTTCAAAGGAGAACAACATTAGAACAGCCATTGTTCTTGAGCCCGTAGACAAGAGACGGTTCTCATTCTTCCCTTTGTTCAGAAGAGAACAAAGTAGAACAGCCATTGTTCTTCAAGCCGTTCGTCGAGTAACGGTTCTCCTTTCCAAGACGCCTCGTCAGGATCCTTTTATCCCCCCCCTTCGGCTGGAACTCGCCAGCGGACCGAATATTCCTTCAAGTACCTTCCACTGCACCCTAATGAAAAGTTACGTAAGCCAAACTTCACCTTTGAGTATTGATCCCTTTTGTCAATTCTATCCTGTGCTTTAAATGGTTTATCGAACCATCCCATCTCTTTAACTCTATATTTGTTTTACCTTTTTAAATCCCTTAAATCCTTGGATTAGCCCGAGTCTCCACGACCCTTTCCATTCTGTTTATGTCAATATTTTCCGTTTTTGTGTATTGTTTATAGTTATTATTAATAAAACTCTATTTTATTAATGATAGCAATATTATTATCCTTGAGCTCAGTTCCACTTCTTAAGCATATCGAAGATACATAATATCGGCCGCCAGACAGTAAACGCACTCTAGAAATAATTAAGGAAGTTCCCTCAACGAATAGTGTTATATATATGGTATCGTCGGGAGTCATTCTACGACATATATATATATATATATATATATATATATACTATTTAAATTTGGTATCAGGTGTGTAAGGTTTAACGCTATATCTTTGCAAACACTGGTCTCAGTCGAGTAAAGCATAGTGTTATTCGTTATAATAATAGAATATAGTAGTTCCCTTTTGTTTTAACGATTGCTATCCCCTTTTTTTTTGAAACTTAAGAAGCTGGAGTAGCTCAAGGAACGGTTATAATAATTTGTTTGTGTTTTTTTGTGATTTTAGTCAGTGGTTATTTAGATTGAGAAACCAAGTACGAATAGGTCAGTGCCCATATTTAGGTAGGCTAATTCTATAGAGGCATAATTCTTGTTGCAAGGAATTTTAGTTGGTTGACTAGTGCGCCCCCAAGTGCAAAGAAGACTCAGTTTGAAATCTTTAAAGCGCAAGGAGAGTCCTGTGGACTTTCCGGAAAAGAACTAACTGAGTACATTCAAGAGGAGCAAAGGAAAGAAAGAGAAAGAGAGGCATGGTTAAGACAAACTGAGCTTCACCATCAGATTGAATTAGCTCGGATTGAAGAAAAATTTCAAAGAAAAAGAGAAGAAAGAGAAAGGGAAAGAGTAATCCGACGAGGGGAACGAGAAAGAAAAATACAACGAGAAGAACGAGAAAGAGAAATCCAACGAGAAGAAAGAAGGAAGGATTCGCGCCCCTTCCCAGGAAAGCTGACAAAGTTTCCGAGCCCCGTAAAACCCCCAAACTTCTTTCCCCAAAACCAACAACGGGACTCCAAACCTCCCGTTAAGACTTCTCCTCCATCTCTCTTCCCGAAGCGACCAACCATATGCTTCACCTGTGGTGTAGAAAACCACATGAGCTGGAATTGCCCCCAAAATTCTAGGCTTAAAAGCGGACCAGCCCACCAAGTTCACCAGATTAATGCAACCCCGGCTCCCCCGGTGTTGCAGACCCAAGCAGAAACTTATCCCCCTCCGTCAGGCCACCAGGTAAATTTTGTTTTTGGTAAAAGTTCATCGGGAACTTTGAAATATGAGGAGGGCAGCGTGGACAGCTGCCGAGTATTGACTCTCGTCAGGGACACAGGATGTACGTGTTTCATCGTGTCCGACGAACTCCTCCCAGTGGCCTCTAACCACGAAAAATTGGCGGTGGTACATGACCAACTTGGGCGGGCGAACCGATTCCCCGTCGCTAGATGTTACCTGCAGTGTCAATATTATAATGGCTGGGCTGAAGTCATTGTAGCACCCATAAAATTCTGTTCCGTACTTATAGGACAGAGCCCCCAAGTAAGTTTCGACCCTGTGTTTCAGGCCGCCATTCCTCAAGGCCGAGATAAGAAAGAAGCCCAGGAGCCCGTCCCCATCAGAACCCCGATACCGTCCGATTTCTCGGAGACCCCTAACCAGGACTTTAGGACGGAAAATGAGGAGTGTGAATCACTAACACCCTTAGGTGATAAGGCCCAAGACAAGGACACGGAGACTGTCCCTGGACCCCAAGAAAAAAAGAACCCCCAACGCGCCCATGGAGATACCTTCGTAGAACTGGACGAAGCATCGGCGCTTGAAGAGGATTGCCCCGTGGAGTCCCTTAATGTAATCCAGACAGTGTGCATCCAACCTGATGCCGATTACCCTCCTCCTTCCCTACCAGGCAAGTCTTTAGAACCCTCTGACCTGGATAGTTACGCGCAGCTGACACCACGTCCGAAGAGCCAGCTACAAGAACTAATTAAATGGAGTCACCATTTACCCGCCCTATTAGCTCTTTTCGAGCAACTGCGTAAAAATGGCCTCACCATTGGCCCCAGCAAATGCCATTTTGCTCACGATACCATCAAATATTTGGGTTTCAAAATAGGACAAAACAAGTTAGGTCCCCACGAGAACAAGATTAAGGCAATCGCCGACATGTCCCTCCCGATTATAAAGAAGCCATTAAGATCGATCATAGGATCAGCTTCTCCCTATCAGCGATTTGTTCCGAATTTCGCTGCAATTTCGGCCCCCCTATGCCCCCTTCAGGAAAAGAATTTCTCCGATCGTTTACGTTGGAATGATGTCGCTGTTTCCCATTTTAATCAGCTCAAAAGTAAGTTCATTTCTGCCCCCATTTTTAAGTTGCCCAACCCGGAAAAATCCTTTGGGGTTAAGACCGACGTGATCAACGAGGGCATTGGAGGTGTACTCCTTCAATACGTGGATGACAGAACGAGTCATCCAGTTGCATATGCTAGTCGTCAATTATTACCACGCGGAAAGAGATATGCCACTAGAGAAAAAATAGCTCTATCAATTATCTGGGTCATAGACAAATTCAAGCTGTACTTGATATGTAAAGAATTTCAAATAGGAACCGACCACCATCCGTTAGCCTATATTAGGAATTTGAGACACTCAAACGGCCGCATCATGCGCTGGAGTTTACTCTTGCAAGAGTATCAGTTTAAAATAAATTAGATAAAAGGTTCCGATAACCAGGTCGCTGACGCCCTCAGTAGAAATGCGTTACCGAATAGCGTAGAATAATTGTATTCATAGGATTAGTATCTCCATGTAGGTATATACAGTCTTGTACGACTTAAATTAAGATTGTCTTATAATATAATTAATTAATGTATATGTCTGAATTTTGTAACGCTCAATGTCTAATTTTTTGTATGTCTATATATTTGTTCTTATTAATTTACGTATAAATTATTTTGTCCCGTATGTACTAAGTTTATATCATTTCATTGTTCCATGCCCTTTTTTTTTCTTTGATTAAGTTGTATTAAAGGTTATTTTCCCCTGTAATCTAAAGATCAAAATAATCATATGTATTGAGGTAATACTAGTTAGGTGCAGGAAGATACGGTTGGTACAAGAAAACGAGTTCCCCACAACGGAGCTCTATCGTTGTCCCTTCTCTCTTTTTTTTTCGAAGTGACAACTTCCCCTGGAATGGAGGGGTGTGATAGAACGTGTTGAAGCTGCGTTTAATTTCAACTCCTACCCCGTATTATTTAAAACCACGATGCTGCCCACATGCATCTTCGATTCGAGGCTTGGAGTCTTATCTCAGCTACCGGATGCCAATGTTTAAACAAGGAGGTTATCGTTCCCCCGTTCGCCCCCATACGCCGACCTCGCCAGATCGAGTTAGGCTTATGAACAGATAAGGCATTGTTCCCCGGCCCGGCTGTGCGTTCCCTCCAAGCTTCCACTCCATTTTCCCCCACGTCAAGGAGATGTCCTGGCTATTTATATGGAAACTTTACCACTAAGATCAGATTGGAGATCCAGATTTTCGTCGCGAAACATCACCACGACCCTCTCTCCCTTTGTGCGCCAAGGGACCTCGACCTCGAGATTCACCATCACTTGTCCAGAAGGAGGACAATATTCCTTGAGTGCCAAAGGTTCGAGCCTTTCGTGACGCCAAGTCCCCAAGGCATCCCCCCCTGTTGTTCAAGGGAGAACAGCATTAGAACAGCCATTGTTCGTTTTGAGCCCTTCGCCAAGAAACGGTTCTCATCCCCCCTGTTGTTCAAGGAGAACAGCATTAGAACAGCCATTGTTCGTTTTGAGCCCTTCGCCAAGAAACGGTTCTCTCCCCCCCCCCTGTTGTTCAAGGGAGAACAGCATTAGAACAGCCATTGTTCGTTTTGAGCCCTTCGCCAAGAAACGGTTCTCTTCCCCCCCTGTTGTTCAAGGGAGAACAGCATTAGAACAGCCATTGTTCGTTTTGAGCCCTTCGCCAAGAAACGGTTCTCATCCCCCCCTGTTGTTCAAAGGAGAACAACATTAGAACAGCCATTGTTCTTGAGCCCGTAGACAAGAGACGGTTCTCATTCCCCCCTTTGTTCAGAAGAGAACAAAGTAGAACAGCCATTGTTCTTCAAGCCGTTCGTCGAGTAACGGTTCTCCTTTCCAAGACGCCTCGTCAGGATCCTTTTATCCCCCCCCCTTCGGCTGGAACTCGCCAGCGGACCGAATATTCCTTCAAGTACCTTCCACTGCACCCTAATGAAAAGTTACGTAAGCCAAACTTCACCTTTGAGTATTGATCCCTTTTGTCAATTCTATCCTGTGCTTTAAATGGTTTATCGAACCATCCCATCTCTTTAACTCTATATTTGTTTTACCTTTTTAAATCCCTTAAATCCTTGGATTAGCCCGAGTCTCCACGACCCTTTCCATTCTGTTTATGTCAATATTTTCCGTTTTTGTGTATTGTTTATAGTTATTATTAATAAAACTCTATTTTATTAATGATAGCAATATTATTATCCTTGAGCTCAGTTCCACTTCTTAAGCATATCAAAGATACATAATATCGGCCGCCAGACAGTAAACGCACTCTAGAGATAATTAAGGAAGTTCCCTCAACGAATAGTGTTATATATATGGTATCGTCGGGAGTCATTCTACGACAAACTATTTTATATGAAATAAAGTTTCCGCAAAGGGTCGTTTTAAATTGTTTTGGACAAACTTCATACCATTGCTACGCGTATAGTTACTGTTTAGTTCGAAATTCTGTATACCTCGATTAATTGACCTCTAATACGTCTGGTTTCTAAACTGAATAAATTTAACTTTTCCAGTCGCTTTTTGTAATTGTAGTTTTTTAAATTCAAAATTAATTTTGTCGCTCTGGCTTGGACTCTCCAATCTTTCAATGACTTTTTTTAAATATGGTGACCAAACTTGCGCACAGTACCCCAGCTGTGGTCTTACTAAGGTATTAAACGTATTCAAGATTATAGAGAGAGAGAGAGAGAGAGAGAGAGAGAGAGAGAGAGAGAGAGAGAGAGAGAGAGAGAGAGAGAGAGTGAGACGGCTAGAAGGATAAGAAGTAACCTAAAAGACCTTACGCTCCATTCAGAGAGGGTACCTTTGGGCTAGCAGTCGACCAAGCACAGTTCTGCTCAACAGCTTACGTACCCAAACGGCAACTTTTCAAGACTTTGTCCAGTCGTGACTTGAACTGATCAACATAATTGCTGTTGACAACTTCCACTAGAAGTGCGTTCTAGCTACCACAGTTGCTGTATGTGAAAAATCTCCCACACAGATCGCGGTGGTAACGCTTCAGCTCAAGCATGTAGCCGTGATTTCTAGTTTCCCTCACTAAGTTGGAAAACATCAGTGTAGTCTACATTGTCGAAGCCTGGAATTATTTTAAACACTTCGATAAACTGACCACGCAGTCTCCGGGTCTCCAACGAGAACAGATATAATTCCCTTAATCGATCGTCGTAACTTTTGTGCCTGATAGAGGGAATCAGTTTGGTTTCCCTGGCCTGCCCCCATCCCCCCCATCCTCCTCTCTCCGAGAGAGAGAGAGGATTCTTAAATTAGTTCCGAAAGTAAAAGATGCCAGCGAGCACATGCCCAGCTCAGGCCAGCTGACAAAGGGCGGAACGGCCAGTCGTGTGAGTCATGATGCGCGATCCGACTAGTCAGCGACTCAAGCGCACGCTCACACGCGTCGTGTCTCGGCTGTGAATCAAGACACCAGGTGCCGACTCGAAAAGCAACGCAATCCAGGCATACCGTGTGGAATTTCGCCCTAGTCATGCCCCCCCCTCTCCCCGGGCCCACTTAAGAGAATTGATGGTAGTGCCCCTACTCTACAAAAGTCAAAATGGATATATGTTTATATTTCGTGTAGTATACTTGTTTTAACCCCTCCCCCCCCCCCCAAAAAAAAGTGCTTGATACACTAAATGCTGAAAGACAATATGAGTTTTAATACACAGGACTTTTAGAAAAAGTCCTCTCTGGTGTTTTATTTGCAAAGTCTTTCAAAATAAATTTAAAGTCGATGGTTTTAGCAATGTCATTTACTATGGATAGCATCTCCAAATTGTTTAGTCTCTCTTGTGAAATTGCTGACCGTAAGTATGTTTTAATCAGTTTTAGTTTTTAAAAACTTTTTTTCACCAGATGCGACTGTTACAGGCATTGTTAAGTAAATCCTCAAAGCAATAAAAACATTAGGAATTGCTGTAAATCGATTGTTTACTACCAAATATTTAATCAGAGCTTGAGACACTAAAGGAAAGAAAAGTTTTCAGAGCTTCAAGTTCTTCTGTCAACATATAACCATCCACGTCTTTAGTTGTTTCAGTAACTATCTCTCCATCAGTGCTCTGTTTTATTGTGGTGTCAGTTAATCTGGCGAGGGGCTCTATTTGATCAGATATGCTTAAAACCGGCTTTGGTTGGCATAGAGATCCAACGAGCGAGGGGAGGCTGAAAGGGGAGCTGAAGAACGTTTGGCACAAGAACCCTAACGAGAAGGCGAAGTTTTAGGTTTATGGCTTGCCATTTCAAATGGAAATAACTTCTCATTTTCCCGCGGAACTCCCCACCACGGAGGCCTACAAGAGCCCCATGCTACTGCAACTCTTGATTCGTCTACATCCACCACACCAGTTTTTTAGAGCAAAGAGGCTCCCCCAAATTTACCTACGCGCGGAGAAAAGGGGTCAATGCTGGGTTTCTCCTTGGGCATCGGCAGACGAGGGCGGTGGAGATGCCCAGCTTCATCAGACCTTCATCAAAGAACAATTTAGAATCAGTCCGAAAAAAACAAGCAGAGGTCAGGTAACCGTCAAGGCCACTAGATGGAGAAAGAAGACCGTAAAATAAAGAGCAGTAAAAGAAAGTAATAAGGTGGGTGGTATATTAAGTCTGGTTCGTAGCACCAGGGAACCCCTAAGAGCGCAAGCGCCAACCCCCTCGCAACGAAAAGGCCAGAGCATCTCTGGGACCAACATCTGAATAAAGAAAAAAAATCAAGGTTGTTCGCTGTTGGCCCTCGAGACTTTAGAGACTACGGTCCTTAGGGGTGGTACTTTGCCGCGTTCGCAACGGCCACACGAGTTAACACGGTCATCTTGTTTCGGCTGGTACTCAAAGCAGCTCTTGCTGCCTTTTTTGTGATGGCGACCAATCGGTCGCCCATCTTCTACTAGAATACCCTCATTTCGCCAGTCTCCTGTTTCCAGACCCTTTTAACTATCCCTCGCCTGTCCCGCCTTCGTTTCACTTTGGCAGAGGAATCTTTTAAACTTTTCATTTTATAAATTTTTATCACAGTGGTCTTCTCCCTCTTTTATAACTAATTTGGATTGGGAAACTGCTTCCTTCCAGGCAATTCGTTAATACTTCCGAGGCATAGCAGGTATCCCAGATGATACAGATTGAGGCTCTATTTTAGTGGGTCCGTCCTCTCGTGCCAGGATCCTGTTCTTGCTATAGGTCCTAGCATTCTACACTTCTTTACATTGGTCTGATTTTTTTTTTCCTTTAGATAGGGTTTACTTTGTTTCTACTCTGGCCCGTTATTTCTACCACTATATCAAACTCTCAACCTACCCCTTTAACCATTCGCCTCGCAATGGTAATAAAGTCTGTTGAACTGGTTCATCGGTCCCTTTATAATAATTATCACGCAAATTAGCCAATCACAACACTGCTCTCTCTCTCTCTCTCTCTCTCTCTCTCTTATCGTCTTCACAGTAGACAAACCACCTCTGTTCCAAGGGATCCTGCCAATGAGTGATTGCAGGTTGGTGAAAAAAAAACCTCTCTCAAACGAGGACCATTCCCTGGTGCCCTCGAGTGCAGTAACGATTGCCATGCAGATCTTTATGTTGATTAATTATCGTCGTGGAGATCTTGTCTACGAGCGAAATATAGAGGTGGCAGCAATAATCAATTTACCATTTATATTTTACACATTTCCATTTGAATTAAATTATTTAATTTGGAATGTAGTAAAATAAAAAGAAAAAAAAGACTCCGATCTTAACTTTTTATTGGGCAAAAGCTTACGCAGAGTGGAAACACGGCTCTCTATTACAGCTAAGTTAAACCTCATTGAGTGTAGTTAGTTGCCAGATGGAGTCAGAGGTGTAGAAACCTGCGCTTCGTAAACCACATTAACCTGTACAGAGTTTCAAGAAATTTCTAACTTCAGAAAAGCTTCACAATTAGCCATCATCCATGGAGAGGTGAGAGAAAGCTTGTAAAATAAAGTGCAGAAAATGGGTAAAAGAAAAGTCTATGTCATCTTAATCTAGTTTTGGGACTGCCGGAGCCAGTGGGTTCGGGAAGGCACGTCGCTCCAGCTTTATCGAACCAGAGAATCGGTCACTCAACAATCCTGATCTTAATCCCATAAGACCTTTCATGTGGTTTGCATTAGACGAAAAGTCAACGATGGGGAGTAAATTAATAATGTGCTTCGATCTTTGCAATTAAATTTTCGATGTTCGGGAAAGAGCTCGACGAGAGTCTATTGCAAAGGCTATTTCTAGTGGATATCAAGACTCCAGGCTGTCGTGGATCAGGATGGACACCATATTGAATCACTCATGCGAAACGACTTTATTCTGCTGACCCTTGTTCCACTTCCCAATGGCAATAGTTAAGAGGATATTAAAATTTAAGAATTGCTACCATTTTATTGGAGCTGCCAAATTAATAATATTTTCTAGACCTATCATCCTCAATATATAAAAATTATACATAACAAAGGCTGAAACTTATGAATTTTGTTAACAAGGATTGTTTTTTTTTTAGAGCTCATCTGGCGTCTGCCTACTTGGGCATTAATCAAGGTATTAAAAACTTGCCTAGTACTAGGCTACGTTAGAATCAGATTCAAAAACCCCCAAAACCCAAAACAAACCCAACACTAATTTTTTTTTAAAAAGGTAAAAGGCAACGAGCAGGAAGGAAAAAAAACAACCAAAACAAAACAAAAAAACCTAGTTAAATAAAAGGGAAGCCGGCCTTCCCTCAAGATCACCCAGACTGAAACATTCAACAAATATGTGCCGAACAGTTTGGGGGACAACAGAGTTTTCACAGTAGGGCGCTGGCGAGCGCTCCATCAAATGGCGGTGCGTCCCGCGAGTGTGCCCAATTCAGAGACGACTGAAAGCAACCTGAAGCCTTCGCGGCATTGGTGGGTAGATCAATGGGAACAGTTGCGGCGCAATGGCACGCAACTTTAAGTTCCCTTCGACCGTATCCCATCTTTTTTACCAAGCAGCCCAAAGAGCTGCCCGTATTCCTATCATGTAATCGGTGTGAGGGAGAGCAAAACGCTGGTACGGTCGCAGAGTCTTTGTGGACTCTTTGGCGCGCTCATTCCCCGCAATTCCTACATGTCCAGGAACACAGCAGAAGATAATCTCGACATCCGCCCGGCTCGCCAAAACCGTGGCGTCACGGATATCGCGAACCAGGAGATGCTGAGATTCCAATGCCCCGAGAGCACTCAGGGCGCTTTGTGAGTCGCTATAGATCACAATCCGGTATCCGAACCGGGCACGACGCGTAATCTCCCGTCCTGGGTGGTGTATTGCCACCAGCTCGGCCGTGAAGACAGACGCAGCGCCTGGTAGAGCCCCGCTGACTTCAAACAGAGGTGATACGGCGTGGTGCGGCCCCCATCTTTGGACTTGGAGCAATTAGTATACACTAGCACTGTTCAGGTGTTACACAAGGTGTACTCCACAGGGGCGAACGCAATACTCCTAGCGCTGTACAAGAATTGGGAGCAGAGGCGTGGCGACAAATAGCCAAATGAGGTACCATCCAGGGTGGCCTCCTGGGTAGAACAAGGGGCGACACCGGCCCAAGAGCTATACCTAGCTCTCGAAGAAGTTTCCTGGCCATAAACCCAAAGGATTTAGGGTATGACTGGCGTCGCTCGGCGGCATGGGCACCATCGAGATCAGCTGCGGATGCAGTGAGAGCTGTTGGCGACTAAGGGAGGCGCCAGGCTCATGCGTACAGGCGAATGATGCACTGCACAGAGCGTAGAGTGGTTATCATCTCCCCAGCATTGACTAGTAGGCACTCAATGAGGGAAGTGCGGAAGGCACCGGTCGCAAGGCAAAGGCCGGTGTGGTTGCGCTCGGCTGCGGATGAATAAAACTCGCATCCGTAGTCAAGATTCGAACGAACAAAGGATCGATAAAAAAGTAAGGCAGTAGCCCTATCAGTGCCCTAAGCGCTGAACGTCACAGAACGGAGAATATTCAAGGAGCGGGTACAAGAGACCCTAAGGCTGTGAATATGAGCCTCCCAGGTGAGGCGTCAGGCAAATACAAGACCAAGGAAACGGTGCGATTCAACCAGTTCCAGGCGCACCCCATTAGGAAACATATCTTGGTGGGGGTGGAGCCGTGGATGGCGGCAGAAGTGCACCACTACCGAAACCTGTGTGCTTCGACATAGCGAGAGACGTGGTTCAATGCCTGTTGGAGTCGACGCTCCAGAGTTGGCATCTGGGCCGCGCCAAAAGAGATCGAAAGGTCGTCCAAGTAGAGCATAGCGAGAACATCTCTCGGCAGCACCGAGGTGATGCCGTTTTACTCAGGGCAAACAGTGTGACACTGAGGACACTTCCCTGCGGGACACCCTCTTGCTGCTCTTTTAGGCCGAAAAGAGCTCCCCCCACCCGTACGTGGAATCGACGATCTCGCAAAAATTCAGATATAAACATTAGGAGGCGTCCCCTTGCCACCATCGTATGGATAGTCTCCATGATACCGCATCGCTATGCGGTATCATAGGCCTTCTCCAGATCGGAAAACACCGTGGCGTAGGGCTGTCTACGAAGGAAGGCCTCACAAACGGCATTTTCTATTCGGAGCAGAGCATCCGACGTGGAGTGGAACTTGAGGAAGCCACACTGTGCAGAAGACAGATGACCTCCGATGTCCAGAAAAAAAGGCTAATCTAACATTTACCAATTTCTCCATCAACTTGTACACGCAAGAGGTTAGAGAGATTGGGCAGAAACTGGCCGGTGCAGAGTGATCTCTCCCCAGTTTGCGAAAGGCGAGCACAGTAGCGATTCGCTAGGAATCTGGGCGAAGGAGACCCTCCACCTAGATCATGTTGAACAAATCTAAGAGAAAGGCCATGCTTCGCTCACCTAGGTGTCGAAGAATCGCGTACGGCACATCGTCCGGACCATGGGCGGTGTCCGCGCACGAAGCAAGAGCGGAGCGCAACTCACTCACAATAAACCTGTCGTTGAAGGGTTCTCCGCTCTGGTGGTAAAGTCCAGTCAGTGGCCTTCCGCGACCTCACGACGTGCATTGAATGCTGGTGGAGCAGCATCCCGGCTAGGGAATGTGGAGAAAACGGTCGCGAAGGATTCCGCCACGGACGCAGGGTCCGAGATTGCGGTCCCATTCTCCTGGAAAACGGGAGGGGGGTCTTGCGAGAACTTGCCCCGAATCCTTTTGACTCGCTTCCACACCTCTGCTAGAGGGGTCTTTCCCGTTAAGTGAAGACACGTATGCCCGCCAAGAACAGCGGCGGGCGTGCTCGGAAATATACCGGAACCTAGCCCTAGCCCGACGAAATTCCGCGACAGTGAAATCGTTCGGGCGACGCTTATAGTGCATATAGGCATAACGCTTCTGTTTGAGGGCCGTCTCAAAATGGCCAACTACCATGGGAGTGGTCGGCGTGCAAAACGACCAGACATTCTAGGAATAGTAGTCAGGCCCGTGGCGATGAGGTTGCCGGAGAAGAACTCGATGGCCTCATCTACCAACCCAAACTCCTCGACTGAGATAGAGAATTCAGTCATTTCCTGAAATGCAGGCCACCGCGCCCGCCCCAAGCACCACCGAGGTGGGCTCTCAGGCGGCAGCTGCCCTAAAAATGATATTTGAATGGGAATGTGATCACTACTATGGAGGTCATCGACAACCCCCTAATCAAAATCATGCTATGCATCCGAAGAGCACAAAGATAGATCAAGGCAAGAAAATGAAGCGGTTCTCGGGCAGTGATGCATAAACTCATCAACATTTAGGACACCTATCTAAGCTTTTCGATCTATTTGGCAAGGACTTGTCCCCTGAGATTTATTGAGTAATCCCCCCAGAGAGGATGTCTGCCGTTTAGATCTTTAAGCAAGAGAAAGGGCCTCGGCAACCGTGCCACAACGCGGCGAAAGGCACCCGCGTCGAAGTCAGCTGACGGTGGAATGTAAGCAGAAATGATAATATGCCTCCTATCCAGTTGAAGCTGCACAGCCCCTGCCTGAAGGGAGGTATCTAAAGTGAAAAGAAGAACGGAGATATCATGCTAGGTGTAAACCGTGCAACCCCCAACCCGGCCATCCCGCGCTTGTGGGGTCGCAAGACCCTTATATGTACACAGGGAGAACAGGCTTGGGGCACGCGCCTGGCATGGTCTCTTGCAGAAAACTAGCTAACGGGGAACGGGATGAGACGAGCTTCCGCAGCTCTTTCCAGTTGGCCCGGAGTCCACGACAATTCCATTGAAGGAAATGCCCTCTAGGCGTAGCTCGGAGGAGACGCGGGGTCCCTCTTCGAAGAGAAGACCCTCACGGGAATGGCAGTACGCTTCTCGGAGGCAGAACTCCGGGCGCTGTTGGCCGGATAAAGCGCTGAAGGCGCTGTCGCCTTCGAGGAATTATTGGGGCAGGTTAGGTTGCCGTGCGGGTCTCTTCCTCCCTCTACCTCGAAACTTTAGGCGGGCGTTGCGGCTTCGGAGGCGGGGGCCTTCTTTTCGAGGAACCACCGTCTCCGAGCCACTCAGCCCATCACTAAGCGTAGGAGAAGGAACCGAAGCTCTTTTGTTGTTGTCCTCCTTTCGGGGGACAACTTTAGGAACCCCGTAAGATTGCCTGGCGCCTAACTTCAGGGGTGTTGCCTCCTGTGAGTCTAACGACTCGGTAGAGGCGCGTGGCCGTTTTGCCTTACGGAAAACGGTCACGCTGGGGGAAGAGGGGGGACCCCGGGTTTTAGCAGGGGCTAGGTTTGAACCCTTTTTGCCGCCAGCTTTACCAGGGATGCGCCCGGGTTGAGGAGAGCCTGCTGAAGGGCTCCGAATAGGCGCGAAAACAACCGTGCTCGTTGGCCTGGATGAGCCCGGAGCAGAGGGTGGCTTTCTAACTATTGAGGCATAAGACGTCCCAAGCAGAGCCGGGAACGCCAGGACCAAGTCCTTAGCCTCGCGGAATGAGAGTCGATCCTGGGCCTGAACGGCCAGGATTTCTTTCTCAAGGAGATATGCACCACATTGCTTCGAAGAAGCGGGGTGCGGCTCTCGGCAGTTGACACACTTGGCCACACACGATTTAGACTTATCATGTGCGGCTTGGAGCAATTTAAACAGACTTTGGGTGACCCCGACTTTACACGTCTACATGAACGATTCGTATGGCCGAAGCGGTGACAGTAATAGCACCGCCGGGGCAGTGGCACGAATGCCTTCACGCGGTAGCGGTACCACCTGGCACGCACTGACTCAGGGAGCTTGTCACAGTCGAACGTGATAAAGAGTGTAGGGGTGGGTCTCGAGGCACCTCCCTGTTTTCTCATAACACGTTTGACCTTGACCGCGCCATGGTCAGCCAGCTCTAAGGTGATGTCCTCTATGGAGTAGTCAACGAGTTCCCTCGCATAAACTACTCCTTTCACAAAGTTCATAGTAGAGTGTGGCTTCAGAACTCACCGGGGTGCCATGAAGTGTCCGAAGAGCACTTATCTTGGCAACCTCGGCGGCATTCGCCGCATTCGCCAGAAGGCTCCCTTCCGAGAAACAAGTCACCTTCGGCTGGATTGAGAACTGGCTAAGTGGGAGACGGCAACGGGTGGTGGTAAATTGACAGTCTTCTGAGTGGGTGCCCGTTACTAGCGGGGTGCCTCAAGGTTCTGTCCTGGGACTACTACTATTCATCATCTACGTCAACGACATGGATGGTGACATGGTTGCCAAGATTTCCAAATTTGCCGACGATACCAAGCTTGGTATGAACGTTGCAAAGGATGGAAATACTGCCCGCCTGCAGGAAGATCTTGGGAAGATTGGGGAGTGGTCGGACACGTGGCAAATGCCTTTTAACGTGGGGAAATGCAAAGTGATGCATATCGGCCACAGAAACTCCCAATCTCAGTATATCCTTAAGGGCACTGCTATTGAATCCACCGACACTGAGAAGGACTTGGTGTAACAATCACTAGTGACCTCAAGTTCTCGAAACAGTGCATTGAGGCGGAGAAAAAGGCCCAAAGGATGCTAGGCTATATTAAGCACCAGTTTGGATATCGAAACCAGTAGATTGTACTGTGCCTGTACAACTCACTTGTCCGACCACACCTGGAGTATGCCGTACAATTTTGGAGTCCTTCATTTCGAAAGGACATCGCGAGATTGGAACGCGTACAAGCCAGGGCAACCAAGCTGATTCCCTCTATCCGACATAAAAGTTATGAGGATAGACTAAGGGAATTAGATCTGTTCTCGCTGGAAACCCGTAGACTGCGTGGTCAGCTCATCGAAGTTTTTAAAATACTTCGAGGGTTCGACAATGTTGACTACCGGGATATTTTCACACTGAGTGAGAACAGAACGCGCAATCACGGCTTCAAACTTGAACTGAAGCGTTACAACCGCAATCTGTGTGGAAATTTTTTCACTTACAGTATCTGCGGTATGTGGAACGCACTTGCAGTGGAAGTTGTCAACAGTGAATCTGTTGACCAGTTCAAGTCAAGACTAGACAAAGTCTTGAAAAGTGGCCATTTAGGGACGCAAAACAATTGAGCAGCCTTGTGCCCGCTCGATTGCTAGTCCAAATGTACCCTCTTTGAATGGACCGTAAGGTCTCCTATGGTACCTTCTTTCCTTGTTGTTACTCCTTGTTGTTACTCTGATGGATCATGTTACTCTTGGCCAACATGGTGCCATCAGTGGAGCAAATGACGAGGGAGCGTTTGAAACCAGCGGGCTCGAAAACGCCAGGTAACCTCTGAATGAGGGGTCCCGGTGTTTTCGAGGCTCCGCCCTGTGCACTTTTAGTCTTGGTCATAGTCAGGGGCTCCGCACCTAGGGGGGGGGTAGAGAGGCCAGATGTGCCGATTTTGGCTTGGTCGCTTACCATAGCAGCAGACCCATCCGTCCCCGCAGCCCCAGCGGATGGAGAGGATCCCCGAGTCTTCTTTGTCTTTTTCTTGTTCTTTTTCTTTTTTGGAGAGGAGGGCGGAGAATGAACTCGCTTCTCACCTCCGCCGGAAGGAGCCCCCAAGCCAGATGGATCGGCCTCAGCCAGGTGATTTTCCGAAATTGGGAATGTCCTGGCAGTCGTAGGGGCAGCGGTTATAGGAGATCACCTCTCCTCCTGGTACTGCCTCGGAAACCATGGCCGTTTGAGGGGCGGATTCGGGTTCAGTGCTTGGCGCCGAGCCCGGATTTTCCCTCATGGAAAGCCCTACCGTCTGAGGCTGGGTTGCCTCAAGGATCATGTCTATCTCAGGAGGGGCCTCCAGTTGGCCATCCCTTCCCAGGGCATCGCAGGTCCCGTTGGCAGCGTCACCAGTCAAGTGTGGGGAGGCACATGCCTTAACTCCGGCAAGGTTGAGTATTCTTGCCAGCAGGTCTTTTGAGAGCTGCGACCGAAGGGGCCTGGCTTCCCTCTCCCATCTAAGGGGGTTTGCCCTACCGAGCCGCTTTAATGAGCTGCGGTCGACAATGGGCTGCCTGCTGGCTTTCTTGGCAGTCTCCTTGGAAAGAAAAGGAGGGACTGCCGCTAGAAATAGGGAGGTGCCCGAAATAACCTCCAGAGAAGGGGGTGAGGGGGAGTCCCCTACACCCGTAGTCGTAGGAGAGGAGTAAGCCTCCTCTCCGGTTAGAGAAATATGCAAGGTCTCTTCGCAAGCACAGGGGGGAGGAGACCTCCATTATTTTCGGTGGAGCTGCCCGAGGGTGACTCTGTCGATGACACAGGGGGAATTAAGGGGAGCTTTTTAATTTTCTCATCATTTGGCATGGTGACCCTATTTGTTCAACGGTATGCAATAGCTCATCACCCCTCGCAGTAGCCCACTCTGCAAGGGGTGCGTACAGGCATGGCAGAGCCAGAGGAAGAGTGTGAAAGTGATTTGCCTGGTGTGATTGTGGATGAAAGCAGGATGGGTGGTAGTGTGACTGAGAGCAGGAGGGAGGGTAATGTTAGGCCAAGACAGAATAGGAGAATGACTGAGGTGCTAGTGATGGGTGACTCTCAGATTAGGTATTTAGATAGGAAGTTGAGTGATAGCAAGTGGAAGGGAATGAGAGTTTGTCTGCCGGGTGCTGGTGTAAGTGATGTTTGTGAGAGGTATGATAGGCTGGTTTCTGGGTGTGAGAGGGATGCAGTTGTGATTACGCATGTGGGAGTGAATGATGTAAAGAAGGTGGGTACATGTGAGTTACGTGAGCAGTATAAAAGGTTAGTTGAAAGGATGAGTAAAAGCAGGGTAAAAGGTGTTGTTTCTGGTGTGCTTCCGAGATTGGATGTGGGGGTAGAATGGTTGTCGCGTGCAATTGGTTTGAATGAATTTGTGAAAGGACTGTGTGAGGAGCTAGGATTGGTGTTTGTAGATGTCTGGGGAGGGTTTTACGGGAATAGGAGGTTGTATGCGATGGATGGGCTCCATCTTAGTCGGGCAGGTGTTGAGGTTCTATGGGGGGAGCTGGATAGTGTGATTAGGTCCTTACGGGTGGGAAACTAGAAGCTGTTAGAGGTAAGGGAATAACAGGAATAGAGGGCAGGTGTAGGAAATGGAAGGGATGCAGTGATAGAGGAATAGCTAGGGGAGAGGGCATACTGATGCGTTATAGGGGGACTAATGCACAAGTGAATGAGCAGATAACTAGGAATAAAAAAGCACAATGCAATGAAGATGGGAATAATAAAAAAAACTTAAAAATATACTACACAAATGGTCGGAGTATAAGGAATAAGATAGATCTCTTAAGAGCGTTAGCAAGTGAAGAGAATTTTGATATAATTGCAATAACAGAGTCATGGCTTGATTTGGCAGGTAATCACTTTAAGCCTGAGGTTGAGATTGAGGGCTTTAACATGTTCCATACAGATAGGAATAGGAAGAGAGGAGGAGGGGTTATTATTTATATTAAAGATAATCTCCAGTGTTGTGTAAACAGTACAATTAAATTAGATGATAACACAGAGTCATTATGGCTAAATGTAAAGGAAGGTAAAAACAAGCTTGTCTTAGGATTATTATACAGACCACCAAATCTTAGTAAGGAAGCTTCAAATCTTCTGTGGCAGGAGATTGAACGGGCATGTAGAAGTAAGCATGTGTGTATAATGGGCGATTTTAATTACAGAAATATAGACTGGGAAGCTCTTGTGGGTGATCAGGAGGCTGAGGAATTTTTGAATGTTGTCCAAGATAATTTTCTGAGGCAGATTATTAACGAACCCACTAGAGGTAATAATATACTGGATTTAGTTCTGACAAATAGGGAAGAAGTTATTAAGGATACTGAGATTGGAGGAAATTTGGGTAATAGTGACCATTGTGAAATTAGATTCAAGATGAAATGGAATGGTATTGATAGTAGCATGAACAATTTTAAAATTCCTGACTTTAGAAGAGCAAATTATAATGGGCTCAGGACTTACCTGGAGGCAGTTGTACAGAAAGCAGGCAATGAAATCAATTCAGGAATAGATTCAATGATATCAGTTAGTGGAGACAATAATCACCAGGAGGAAGAGATTACAATTGAAGAGGAGTATGAAAGAATAATTGAGCAATTAATTACAGGTCAGATGATTAACATTCCATATAAGGAGATTAGGACTAAAAATAATGACCCAAAATGGATGACAGATAAAATTAAGCATTATATTGGCATTAAAAAGGGCATTTATAGGAAAATAAAAAATGGGGAGGATCACTTAAGGCAGAGATATAATGAACTAGCAAGAGATGTTAAAAAGTTAGTTAGAGTAGCAAGGAGAAATTATGAAATTAAAGTGGCAAATAGGGCAAAGGAAGATCCTAAAAGTTTTTATCAATTATACAAAACTAAGGTTAGAGATAAAATAGGCCCACTTATAGATTCCAATGGAGAATTAGTGAGTGATAGGGACTCAATGGCTGGAATGATAAATGAATTTTTTCTCTCAGTATTTACACAGGAGGATACTCTAAATATACCTGAGGTGTCAATGATCTTTCGGGGTAATGATGAAGAGAAATTAAAGGATATATTGATCACAAAGGAGATAGTGACAAAGGAAATTGATAAAATCAAAAGTAGTAAAGCACCCGGTCCTGATGAGCTCTTTCCTAGAATTTTGAAAGAATGTAAGGATGTGTTAAGTGAGCCCCTAGCATGCATCTTTAGAAAATCATTGGAGAGTGGCATTGTGCCAGTGGCATGGAAGAAAGCCAATGTGATACCTATATTTAAGAAAGGGGATAAAACAAATATGTCTAATTACAGACCAGTAAGTTTGACATCAGTGGTAGGGAAAATGATGGAATCTATTATAGCAAGGAATATTAGAGATCACTTGGATAAGCATAAGTTGATAAAAGAATCACAGCATGGCTTTAGTAAGGGTAAATCCTGTCTGACTAATTTGCTGTCTTTTTATAGTAAGGTGTATGAAGCAGCAGATAATGATGAAAACTACGATATTTTATACTTGGACTTTAGTAAGGCTTTTGATCGAGTGCCACACTTACGACTTCTGAGCAAAGTTAAAGCACACGGGATCGATGGCAGTATATTTAGGTGGATTCAGTCATGGCTTGGTGACAGACAGCAAAGAGTTAGTATAGATGGAGTTAAATCTGAGTGGGGGTGTGTTAGCAGTGGAGTTCCTCAAGGATCTGTTTTGGGTCCCTTGCTATTCTTAATTTATATTAATGATCTTGACATAGGTATAAGTAGTGACCTGAGTAAATTTGCTGATGATACTAAGCTAGGTAGGGCCATTAGGGCTGATTCTGATGCTGTTGTAATGCAGGAGGAATTGACCATTCTGTCCAATTGGGCCGAGAAATGGCAAATGAAGTTTAACATAGACAAATGTAGGGTACTTAGTATAGGTAGAAATAATCCATTGAATAGTTATAAATTAAATGGGAGAATTTTAGGGAGGACTGATTGTGAGAGAGACTTGGGTATTTTGGTAAGTTCAGACCTTCGTCCTAGAAAGCAATGTCTAAATGCTAAGAATAAAGCTAATAGGATATTGGGATTCATTAGGAGGAGTGTAAGCAATAAGAGTGCTGAAGTCATTCTAAAACTGTATCTGGCGCTAGTTAGGCCTCATCTAGACTATGCAGTACAATTTTGGTCACCATATTATAGGAAGGATATTGATTTGCTTGAGTCTGTGCAGAGAAGGATGACAAAGATGATTGGTGGGCTAAGGAACTTACCCTATGGTGAAAGGCTCAGAAAACTAAATCTACATACATTGGAAAGGAGAAGAGTCAGAGGGGAATTGATTGAAGTCTTCAAATGGGTAAAAGGATATAATAAAGGGGATCTGGGTAAGGTTCTTATACTTAGTGAACATGACAGGACACGTAGCAATGGGTTTAAGCTTGATAAGTATAGGTTTAGGAAGGAGATTGGGAGGAATTGGTTTACAAATCGTGTGGTAGATGAATGGAATAGGCTCACTAGACATGTGATAGAAGCCTCCTCTCTGGGTAGTTTTAAGAATAGATTAGATAAATATATGGATGAAGCTGCTAGATGGGACTGACTTTTTTTTATGTACATATGTATATATTTTTCTAAGGAGTGGGGAGATTATATTTTGCCGTTGCATGAATGGACATAATCCTCTGGATGCATTTTATGTATATTGTAGATTAGATCTGACGAACTCCTGTAAAGGGTGACAATGTTGATTACTTTTCTCTGGTAAGAAATCTTTTGTGTGTTGACTGGAACAGGAGCTGCCAAGTGTAGGCCATGAATGGTCTTTTGCAGTCTCCTTCTTTTCTTATGTTCTTATGTTCAGGATCACCCCCTCTCGCCTGGTGGCCTCGCAGTCCATCGGATGGCGGTTGCACCTTAGACACGGCGTGAAATTGATAGAGTGTGAAGAGGAAAGAAAAAGGGATGTGAGGAAGGTATGGGTGGGGATGAAGTAGGTTGTTAAAAAAAAACATCCCGGACCGGAGCTCAGGGGTTAGGGAACATTGTCTTCTCCCCCCTCAGCCCCGATCCAGAACGGTTGACTGAGAAGAAGGACAGCATCTACCCTGTGAAATTAGAGGCCGACCAGAGAAAGTTGTGGGAGAGGTTGTATGAAAAGCGACGAAGTAGGGGAGAAATACAGGCTGTCTGAAAGAAGGAGAAGAGGCTAAGCTGGGTTCGGACGAGGTGCTGAGTCCCGTCAGCATGGTGGCCAGAATGGCAAATCGCCGAGCCCCTTACGGGGCAGCGCGGTTCAGCCACAGAATAACGCACCCCGGTGCGGCACACCGAGACTGCAAAAATCTGAACTTAAAACTAGAACAAGCTCTAGCAGCCACATACTACAACCGACCACACAGATACGTTCAAGCACATTCAATCACAAACACCTGAGAAAGAAATAAGGGGACAGGAGGAGACCATGATTAACATAAAAATGAGACCATAAATAAAGGTCGAGATGGGATGAGAAGTATACTAAAACACTTCGCAGTCCACTCAAATGAGCGGGCTGAGCCCTCTTCCTATGACAGGGCAGGGGCACTCCTGCAACGAGCCTCTTGAAACACTGCGAATGTGGATGAGAATAAAGAAGTTAAAGCAAACTAGATGTGTCAGGTGCAGGTAACCATAGTTCTAGCACATATGGGGTTAGCCCATATATGAAAAAATTGAATCGCTTTCAATTTTTAATGTCTAATTTAATATTTACATTTTAGTGTGGTTTCATAGGAGGTGCAGACAATAAATCTGCGAATCGGTAGGGCAAAACAGAGGAAGGAGGATGGCTGTTTGTGGGGGGTGTTAGGACAAGTTATGACAAGTCAGGACCTGCAGTCGCACGCTCCTGCCTCGTCTATTTAAGAAGCAGTAGCTGATCGCCGATCGTCAGTCACAAATTTTTCAACAATGGAGAAGGTTAAGCACCGCGCAGTGATCAAAATTTTGACCAAGGAGGGCAAGAATGCAAAAGAGACGCATGAACGCATGGTTGCAGTGCACACCGACACCGCCCCTTCCTATGCAATCATTGCTCGCTGGAATAGGGAGTTCCGCCATGGTCGTGAGTCCCTTGAAGATAACCCCCGTCCAGGATGCCCCGTCAGACGTGACCAACGAGGACAATGGTGCCCGTGCAGAGAGGATGATCCTCGAAAATCGACGGTGAAAGTCGAAGAAATCGAGCAAGAACTTGGAATATCACATGGAAGTGTTATCAACATCATCCACGACAATTTGGCCATGACCAAGGTCTCTGCCCGTTGGGTCCCTAGAAACATCACGCCCCATGATCGACCATAACGTCGACAAAGTCCACAAGGCCAGAGTTGCACAAGCTGCATGCGCGAGTGCGGATTCGAGGAGCTCAACCATTCCCCTTACAGTCCAGATCTGGCCCCTAGCGACTACTTATTATTCCGCCAGTTCGAGGCTGCACTGCGTGGACGCCGGTTTGAGGACGATGAAGATGTCCAGCTCGCCGTCCAGGAGTGGATTGGACAGCAGTTGGGAGATTTCTGATTGTCGGGAATTCGAAGCCTCAGGGACAAGTGGCGCAAGTGCATTGAAGTCGAGGGTAGTTATATTGAAAAATAATATAACACCTTTCCTCATATCTTGTTTCCTTATATCCGAATTGCAAAACTTATTGACCGCCCCTCGTTGTTTACCTCTCATTTTAGAGGCTTATATGAAATTTGAACAGTTGCAAATGTCAGTTTTGTTTCTTAGTCATCTCTCTTAAATTAACCCAAATTCTCCTATATTAATCTATCCGTCTGAAAGTTGTCGATTTGCATTTTCCACAGAGCAAGCTTGTCGTAGAATGGACTCTCGAGAATATACCATATATGACTATTCGTTGTGGGAACTATTCATTTATATTTAGAGTCCGTGGTGTCTGTGTTGACCGATATTATTTATCTTAAATATGCTTAAGAAGTGGAACTGAGCTCAAGGATAATAATATGGCTATCATGAATAAAATAGAGTTTAATTAATAAAAACTATCAACAACACACAAAACGGAAAATATTGACATAAACAGAGAATGGAAAGGGTCGTGGGAAATCTAGCTAATCCGAGGATTAAGATTTGGAAGAGATTTAAAAAGGAAAAACAAATAAAAATTAAAGGGATGGGATGGTTCGCTAAACCATTTAAAGCACAGGATAGGGTAGACAAAAGGGTTAAATACTCAAAGGTAACGTTCAGCTTACGTAATTACACGTGTTGTGCAGAGGAAGGCGACGTGAAGGAATCTTCGGTCCGCTGGCGAGTTTCAGCCGAAGGGAGGGGGGGGGGGGAATTAAATTATCCTGACGTGGCGTCTTGGGAATGAGAACCGTTTCTTGGCGAACGGGCTTGAAGAACAATGGCTGTTCTACGTTGTTCTCTTCTGAACAACAGGCGGGGTGAGAACCGTCTCTTGTCTACGGGCTCAAAGAACAATGGCTGTTCTAATGTTGTTCTATTTCTGAACAACAGGGGGGAAGGGTGAAAACCGTTTCTTGTCAACGGGCTCAAAGAAAAATGGTTGTTCTAATGTTGTTATCTTTCTGAACAAGAGGGGGAAAGGGTGAGAACCGTTTCTTGTCAACGGGCTCAAAGAACAATGGCTGTTCTAACGTTGTTCTCTTTCTGAACAACAGGGGAAGCCTTGTGGACTTGGCGTCTTGAAGGCTCGAACCTTGGCACTCAAGGGATATTGTCCTCTTCTGGACAATGATGGTGAATCTCGAGGTAGAAGGCCCTTGGTGTACAAGGTGAGACTGGATCGTAGTGATGTCTCGCGAAGAAAATCTGGATCTCGAATCTGCTCTTAGTGGTAAAGTTTCCATATAAATAGTCGAGACATCCCCTTGGCGTAGGGGACAATGGAGTGGGGGCTTCGAGGGAATGCACAGCCACGCCTGAAAACAATACCTTATCTGCCCATAAGCCTAACTCAATCTGGCGTGATTGGCGCATGGGGCGAACGGGGCGAGGGATGATAAACCTTCTTGGTTCAATATTGACTCAGGTGGCGGCGATAATGCGCCCGGCTTCAAGGTGAAGATGCACGTGGGTAGCATCGTGTTTCTAAACAACATGTGATAATGGTTGAAATTAACGGCCTCAAACCGTTCTATCACACAGCTATTTAACTCTTTCGAAAAAAAGAAAAGAAAAATCGAACACGGAACAACCAACCTCAATAATTTACGTCCAAGAAAAAAAAGGAGCAGACCTTCCATTCAGTCTTTTGCTTTTCTTTTTCAACTGGTGACTAAAATAAAGGTTTTTTGACAGTGCACAAGAAGATTGATGAAGTTTTTTTAAGTGTTTAACAGAGCCACGCATGCAACTTGAACCTCGAAGGAAATCGAAAACTCCTTTTCAAACCTCGGCCGAAGAGAACTATAAGGATCTGCTTGCAAGAGAAAAACAGCCGGTCATTTGGTTCGTTGCAATCATCGACGACTTTCCTCGCAAGTTAAGATTTGTATAAATCTTTGATCTGTCATGAACTCCTGTCCTTCAAATAAATCCTTTGGAAAATTAAATCACTAAAATTAAGTAAATCTGAAGACCAACTTGTTCAAATTTCAGCTGAAGACATGTATGACCCGTTATTTTCTAGAAATAAAAAAAAAATATTTCTCTTGAAATATGATCTTATTGGCCTTTTTTCAAATGTATTTTACATTCAAGTATTAAATTTTTGTTCATTATTTTTTTTTATTCTAATATCTTTCATGAATGACATGGGGCCATTGGGCCTGAAAAAAATAATTGTCGTTTATTCAAGCTATCATCAATATTTACCAATCTTTTGAAGGAAGAAAGCAAAATGTATAGTTTATAACTTTTATTATATGTTTTATTTCATTTGTATATAATTTCTTTAATGTATGCATATAAAAATACCATACAAAACAAAAAAGTTCCATTTGTAACTGAATACAAAAATTCATTTATATTTATGTTGCACAGAGAAATTCCTTTTGACATTCGCATATCTATTATGTATGAAATTTCAAAAAGCAATTCCTCTCTTTGGTGTAGCACAAGTACACGTTACATTTTGAGCACCGATTATACATTGTTCTCTTGCTGCAGGCTGGCATCTTGCAACGATTTTGGCTTTCACCAAATTCTTGCCAATGATCCATTCCATCTGTTTTGATGTTTTTGTCTGGGATCAGGTTTGACCTGTTGCCTTTTTTTCTTCTTCAGCAAGTGAAGTGTTTCTACTGAACATGAAGGCCTGCCAAGCTTTGACATTTTCTGGAGGGAGCCTTTCCTTCCAAAAGAAGAGATTGGGCAATGGAGAATTTGAAGCTGGCGCAATCTCTTCTATAGAGAAGCCAAGAATTAACTAATGCTGTATCTAAAAAGTGAAAGATCAGCTTTTGGTAGTACTTTTTTGATCGTAAAGAAATTATGTATAGTGCTACCAGTGAATCCATAAGATCAACACCACTCATGGAAGAGTTATATACGAAAACAATAATTGATGGGCACTTGACTTCTACAATGCTTTTCGTTTTTGTGTCATATTTTCTGCATGTTCCCATTGGGCTAGCAGATGAGAAGTCGCACAATAGATTGACACATCTATTGTCTGCCCATTTGACTAATCTCTTGTCAACTCCATCAATAGTTGAAGCGATTTCATTATAGGACCCACATCCTCTTTTCAGTAAATCTTTATCTAAAGCAAGATAAGTAGAGGCTCATGTAACTATTTATTCTTACAGTTCCAAGGCAATAGATATCTTTTTTTCCTAAATTTGTAACCAGTGGTATAGAAGTAAACCAATTATCAAAATATAATAAATAGTTCATGCCTTATGGAATCCCCCTTGCTAATTGAAGGCTCTCCTGGTACTGGCAGTATTTTGCCAGTAGAATGCCTGATGAGTCACAGAAAGCAAACACTTTAAAACCCCATTTGTGTGGTTTACTTGGGATGTAATTTTTTATATGACTTTTACCTTTGAATGGAACAATTTGCTCATCAACACACATCATTTGGGGTGCTGGAATACTCCTAAATTTCCTTTGTAAGTGAATCAAGAGAGGCTTAATCCTCTCTTGGTAACATATTTTCATTGTTATTGCAATGGAAATTTGATTTTACAAATTGCCACCTATTTCTTGAAAAGAAATCAACATTCACGTTCCACCGCTATTTGGAAACTGGTATAAAGGCGCTTGAATGAAATATTTCACAAATTATTGTTCAGATAAAGTTTCTTAACTACATATTTACTATCTAATTTCACGCAGCTATTGAACGAAACCTTGTGAATAAAGTAATTAAGCTCTATGAAATCTAATGTCGCTGAGGAACGCCAATGAGTCATAGAGGGTTCAACTTTTTAGAAAGTCGAGGCTATTATAAGAAATAATTTCATAGTTTCGCCAGTCGTGTTCCTATCATCATTAATATTGTATCGTTGGCCTCGAACCCTTGTTTCTTACGAGGCAGAATTTCAAGGTCAAAAGCTGCACTCTCCAGTCAGGGCCCTTATAGCTTGTAGATCCAACATTGTTCTATTTTTCACGAGAATATTTAAGAAAGTAAGGAAATTTTGGAATTTATTATTTTTCACTCAGGATATGACTGGCATATAATTCATAATTTTTCGTTTCTCTCCTTAGGTTGTTCTATGCAAAGAAGGGAAACCACTCCTTGTACTTATCGGTTAAAAGGCCTTCTCCAACAATATTCGAAATCCCCCCCCCCCACAAGTTTTTTTTTTCTGTTCATGCAAATCATTGCTGAATATAATTTTTTCATTGGCATGTCGAGTTTAACCTTTTCCGCAAAATTTATAGAATGTGGCATCCCCAAAGAGATGGTTGCACGACTTTCTTTAGCGAGTTTGAGGTTGTTCGTTCCCTTCGATGCGTTTACGCTGTTTGGCGCGACGGAAACTTTCATACTTTGAACTTATTTTACTTAAATGAAATTACTTTTGCTCGGTCATTCTTATGTATGTAGCCGATATTTCATCATTGAAATGGGCTCTATTTATATAAACGGTACCAATTGTGAAATTAACACAAAAGAGGCACATTTACTTCCATTTTCCAAAGCAACAATATTTTGGACGAAGCTATTGCATTCAAACCAGATGTAATTATTGTCATTTTGGGGGGCAACGACCTTGTTAATGATCATAATAATTCTACACTTTATGAAACTAAAAACTTTTACAAGCTTATAAAGGAAAGCTTACCTAACTCTATCATCTGCGCCACACATATTGAACAGAGGTTTTATTCGGCTCACAACAGATTTAACTGCCCCGAAGAAGAAATTTATAACTATAGAAGAAAATACTTTAATAATTTTCTAAAGAGACTGAAATTTAAACATTGTATATTTCAACTGCAAGGGGCAAACAGGTTAGATAATAAGCATTATTATAAGGATCAGGCTCGTCTTAACAGTTTAGGTTTAAGAATTTATTTGGATTTCATTCGAAATTTGATTTCTTATTGCATTTCTAAATATAACTTAAGTTAACATGATCGACCTAGACGACGATGCCCCGAAAGATAAATTAAGTCAGCTTCGTACTCAGATGAGTCAAATACGAACACGAGTAACAAAAGTCCGCGAAAGACAAACTAAGTCAGTTTCGTACTCAGAGGGGTCAAATACGAACACAAGTAACAAAAGTCCATGATAAGATAAAAAATGAGCTTCACTCCCTCTCAAAACTAAAAAGCTAGAATATCAAACAAATCTTTGGGGTTGTAAGACCAAATTAGATGGCTTAGATTCAGACACTCCATCGCAGAAATGGGCTCTCAACAAAAAACACAATTCTTTAGAAACTGAGCATTGAGTGTGAATCCTATGGAGATAAAATAAATGAAGCTCTCTTTTGAGTGAGAGCTTCGAATTCAGTCGTTATCAAGGTCAATCATAGTCAGTTTAAACATCTAGAGGCTCCATTACCCACCTTTAGGGTGTCGGTAGGAGAAAATCTGGAAAGGGTTTTAAGCGATTTTGAAGGGATTGTGAATCAATTTTCCTACAACAATTACCCCCAAATATTTGATACTTCAAAAACAGCTTTCTGGTCATGCTTTAACTTTAGTTAAGTCGTTCGAGTCTGGTAGACAGATGTACGAGGATGCGAAGTCACTGCTCACAAAAGCGCTCGCTTCCCCGTCGACTCCAAAATATCAAGCAATTGAGAGACTTGATAGCCTTAGGTTGACATATCAAATGGACCCATTTTACTATATTAGTGAAATGAGGATTCTTCAACAAACTTTTGATGTCCTGAACATAGAGAAGGATGATATTTTGCAATATTTTATTTGGAAGGGTCTTAATGACGTTTAAAACCCAACATACGTTCAAAACAAATCGTAATAAACCATCTTTGGCGGAGATAGCGTCGAACATGTTTACAGCTACGGAGAGATATTTATCCGTTACCAAAAAGTTCAATGAAAGGAAAGTTAAAGGCAAGTGACTAGCTTAGCTACAAGTGTAAGTTACGCCAAACCAGAATCTTGTTCAAGCAAAAGTTTTAGGCCGTGTACCTTGTGCACAAAAGAGACCGGGAAAAGCGCGGATCATGCCCTTTTCAAATGTAAAAATTACGAAACATCAGAACAAAAAATCGGGATATTAAAAGCTTTGGGTGGTTGTGAAAAGCGCAAATTTTTCGTACAAAACGTGTGAGTGTAGGTTTAGGTTCAATTCTAAGTGCAAGCACTGTCAACGATGGCATTTTTCATTTTTATGTACTTCTGTTGTTAATTCCATCGACTTGCCACAACTTACCAAGAACAGTGAGACTAAAAACGATGAACCAAGCGATCAAGAACATACAATGAGTGAAACAGGAAATGAGAAACCCAGTTCTCCAAAAACTTAAAGCCAAACTCGAAGGAAAACAAATCTAGTAAAACTAGTAATGGGTTGAATTGGGTGACTGAAGCGTTACAAACACAAGCTGAAGGGGAAATTATTTTATTTATATTTTCTTGTAATTTAAACTCAGAATTAGACTTTGAAAGATTCGGGTTGCCAATCCAGCTTCATTCTAGAGAGTTAGGCCGAAAAATAATCTCAGTCTTAAAGTGATTTTCAGTTAACTATAAATGTGTTTAATACTTCTAAGGAAATCGCAACTCAAGTTGTGGAGGTTACTCTTAGCATAGGTGATGAAACCTTTGTCATCAAGGGCATGTGTGTTCCTTGCATCGCAACTAAATTTAAATTGAGTGCGTTACGAGAAGTTAACTGGCTAAAAAATAAGGGATATAACCTTGCAGATCAATTTTTGGACAACGGCTGCCAATAAATTTCCAATTTAGATATGATTATCGGGATAGACTCAGCCCACTGTTTACTGGAAAGCCAGAAAACTCTCTACGTGTTTTCCCATATTCCTTCTCTTGTTTCTTATACACCCTTAGGAATACTTCTACACGGTAGGATTGATAGATTAATCCTAAATTTAGAAGCTCTCCAGAATGACTCATTTTAAAATCCCATGTTGACGCGTAAATGTTACACAAAACGCGCCGTGAATAGAATATCAAACAAATGCATATTCTCTCGGTTTTGACGAGAAAATTATCACATACTCAGAGCTACAAAAGGCGACTAGTGAAATTTTAGCTCAGCAGTGCATGTATGTACTTCGCCAGGACGATAATGGAATAAGCGAAGAAACTCATCAACAAAACTATAAATTATTGGTTTGTATTAGACAATTAAGTTAGAAACGATCATGGCAGACTCGTGATGCCCCTAATATGGAATGGGAGGGTTTCTCATTTGCTTACTCATAATTATAATTTAACAAAAGTTCTTAAATCTAATTTCAAAGTCCATTCGAAGAAAGCGGGTAGCCTGGAAAAAAAATGATAGGGCTTTCAAAGAACAATGGGAAAAATTGAAATAGAAAATTTGCCAGAATACCTCGAGGAACACCCTCATTTCAGCTTTTTAGCTCAAATGCCTGTATTTAAACCAGACCTGGATACAACAAAGGTCTGGAATGTCTTTCTGTCAAATTTGTATCAGAAAGATAATAACTCGACGACGCTTAGTCATAAATAGTGTATGCTTTCCGAACCTTGTATTAACAGAAAACTGTCTACTAACGTTATGCAACTTAGATTTGGGCGTTTCCTGCTCTGCTTTAATATGGAGAAAGCATTTTTAAACATAAAATTAAACTTGATTGATCAGGATATACCTCTTTTCTTCTGGTTCAAAAACGTGGAAAGGAAAGATTACTATCATTGCATATAAACATGAGACTTCTTTTTGGTCTGGTCTGTAGTCTCGCCATCCTGATGTTGGGACTCTAAGAAAATATTGATATTAGATGCAGTGCTTGCACTTAGAATTGACTTGAAAAAGTTCATTTACGACATGATTTACATGGACAATGACTCTGACCGAAAATAATGAAGAGGACCTTGCAAAATCTTTTCAATTACTGTATTTCATCTTCAATCCGTACCAGTTTTTCCTGCAACAATTTATAACAAATTCAGTCACTACAGGAACAGATTGATACCGCCTCCGCAGTGAGGACTCCAAACGAAATTAGTCTTTTCGGACTTGCTTGGAATAGGATAGAAGACTCGCTTGCGGTAAAACCTCTTCATATCGAACCTTCGGCAAATACCGAGAGACTTATTGTGCAGTGTATTGCCCAAGATTTTGACATTTTCAATTTTTGTACTCCTTTGCTCAACAGAGCAAGACTTTTCATGCATAAAAATTGCAACTTGACAAAACACTGGACTGGGATACCGAAATTTCAGATGAAAGACAAATGGAGTGGAAACGGATTACAAATCAGGTCAGAGCTGTTCCCTAAATTAAGATAGACCGATATGTGGGAGTAAGAGATAGCAGGTATAGATTAGTGGTTTTTACTGAGAGCTCAAAGGTCATATACGGGACGGTACTATATATTCAAGATCTCCAAACAAATAGCGAGCTTTCTTCTTGGTAAAAACAGAACGGTAAACCAACAGATGGAAATGAAATCCATTCCCAGTTTAGAATTTCAGGCTTATCACCCTTGGGGGTTAAAACTTTAATTGAAACTTATATAGTGTATGGTTATCAATGTGATTTATCTTCAGTTAATAAATCAGCCTAGATAGCGTTTCGAAAACCATTACCATAAATTTTGTTTGATCGAAGATGTCTGCCGTTAGCTTTAGACCTAAAGGCGACAGCGAAATAAATTTTGGAATAATGACTTGGGCGTTAAGAAAGACAATTACACAAATATAAATATATTCATAAAATCAACGAATGTACAATGAGATAAGTAGGTTAAGTAAATATGGTGAATCATATGGTGAAACAATATAGAGTGAATAATAGAGTAATTAATAATATAGTAAATATATAGAGTATCTAATATAGAGTATCTTTGATATAGAGTAAATAATGTAGAGTATGTAATATAGAGTATCTTTGATATAGTGTAGTAATTTATAGTATATATGTAGTATCTTTGATATAGTTAGTAATTTAGAGTATCTATAATGGACTGAATTGGGGCTGCAATGAAAAGTAAATAAAATTAGGACTTACTCTCGTATGGTCGTTTGCAAAGAATGTGAGAGTGGAATTAACTCAGTATGATTTGTTTGGAGGTAAATGAATAATTGTAGAAGGAATGGTTACCGACCTTTATACAAAGAAAGCAGCGAGTCGACTGGGCAGCATAGCGTGCTCTTTTGATCGAGCTGAAAGCGTGTGTTTGTTTGTTTGTGTGTGAAATTTTAAGAGATGTTGTTTGGAACAGTATACGTTAAATGAATTGGCAAGTAAAGTAAATGAATGAATTAATTATTAAGTTTAACATAAAATGATTTAATTTACAAAAGTTGAAGTAAATTAATCGAAAGTTTAAATTAACAAAGTAAAATGATTGAAAGATTAAATTAACAAGGTTAAAGTAAAATAATTGAATGATTAAATTGACCAGTTAAAGGAATGCATAATGAATTTTACATAATAATGGATGTATATACATATTTAAGTTTCTCACGAGGTTTTTATTATAGGAATGCCCAGAGACATTGCTATACATACATCGAATTGACTGGGCCTTCTTGCGTAAACGCCATAAATATTACCCAGTTACGGTTATATTCTTACTCTATGGTGTCCTTATGTTGGTTAATTCTTAAATCAACAAAATGGATAAGATGAATAAGAAAAGCATTTTCATAATGAACAGACTAGACTTTCCCGACCACGTTTAGCTTCTGTCGGTGGCTTTGAAAATCCGGCAGACTGCATCACGAGACCCATTTCCTACAGACAACTTTAAAGACATGTTACTTAACAGGTGCCGGATTTCTTTGTGGAAAAAAAACAAAGAATTGGTAAACGAAGACATCCTAAACGTGACTATTCCAAATCCACTCGCCAGAGGCGATGTAGTTCCAGAGACGATAAATTTGAGCACAGTTGCAGAACTGACTGTGGAAGACCATTTGTTCCTTCTGGAAAAATGTTAAAAGTTTTGATAAATTAATCACAATCCATTCATCTCTTGAAATTTGTTAATTCATGCAAACTAAAACTGGAGAAAAAGAACCCAACTTAATATGCACACTTACACTGCCGTTCCGAAGAAACTTTGTATTCTCTCTCTGTGGAGACAAGTTGGAGAAAAAAACAAAAATAGAGTACCTAGACATTTCAAGATTCCTGAATAGCAAAAAAAAAAAAAAAAAACGAACAGAGGATATGCCAAATCTCGTCAGTCAGTTAAGCATTTTTTGCGACCAAAACGGCATATTGAGAATGAAAAGTAAATTCGATGGAAAATTCAAACGGAACAAATTCCCGATTTTAGTTAAAAAGGACTCTTACTTAACCTCGCTAATCGTGCTTGACTTACATCACAAGTTTTCTCATGCATGTGTATACACAGTTTTGAATGAACTTCCGAAGAAAATGTTTCTGGATCCCTTGTCAATTTTCGGTGGTGAAAAGGGTTCTCAAAGAGTGTTTGTTTTGCAAAAGATTTTCGGGTCGAACTTTTTTTAAATCAAAATGCATTCGAGGCCTTCGTGTTGAGCCTCCTGAAATACCCTTCAGGTATATTTTTATTGATCATTTTGGCCGCATTACTGTCGTTTTAAATAACAAGAAAGTTATTGTGGATTCTCTGTATTAGTAGTCTGGAGTAGAGCAATCAATCTGAAGATTTGCTTAGATTTGTCGACTTCCTCCTTTTTGAGAGCTCTACATCTACATTTCCACGAATACGGACTGGCTGAGCTTTGTCTCTCAAATTTAAGTTCCTCATTGGTTGCGGAGGCGAATATCATTAAAGCTTACCTCGAAGACACAGATACACGATTATATTTCAACGCTAATTACTTTCGAAAAGTATTTTAAAGGGAATCATACTTTAGGTTCTCTCGTGGAGTCATGCGTTAAACTGACCAAAAAAGTGCTTGGCATAATTCGGAATCTAGTGCTTCCTTACTTTCGCTTTTTAGTATCTCAAATTACACATATTGTTAATAGAAGAGCAATGGCATTTTTTGATTCATTGAGAGATGATGACATTGAAAATCTCCCGGAAGTCATAACTCTGGAGAAATTGCTAAGGAGATATGACTTGATTTCCGTTAATGTTATCCCCTATGTCCATGTAGACACAGATTCTTCATGTCTCAGCAGCAAAGATCCAAATTTACACATCTTGAAACAATATGACCCGCTCAAACAATCTTTAGCACGCCCCAAAGAAATACATCACTCTGAATTTTATGCGACCTTAGCCAAACAGGCGACCAACGAGCAGTCCCGATTTCGCCCGCAACGCACCACGAGCTCTCAAAGGGGCATATAGTACTGATAAAAGAGAACACTAAACTCATGAATTACCCAATGGGTGTAATTAAGGAAATCGTTAAAAACAAAATTGACGGAAGTTACCAGAGCCTTAGTCCAAAAAGGAAAACAACAACAACAGAAAACGGTTAAAAGGTGTGCTTCAACACTAATCCCACTGATTCATAGCTCGTCGACTGAAAAATTTGCGGATTCAGACAATCAAAGTTCTTCTGATACAATTTCCGAACGAGATGCCGCTCGGGACAGATCCAAGGATAAACGGAAGACCGCGATGAAGGCAAATAAAGCGAATAAGGAATTAGCTTGCAGACTACTATTATGAACAGGAACTGGAACTTTTTGTACATAGGTTCATGTATAGTATTTGGTTATTAATGGGGTTTATTTTTGGTTAATAAATCAACATAAATAGCGTTTCGGAAACCATTACCATAAATTTTGAGTTTAGATCAAATCGTCGTCTGCTACTGTTTAGGCCTACGACTAAAGTGAAAAAAATTTTGAACTTCTGAACTAAGTTATTAAGAAAAACAATTAAACAAATATAAATATATTCACAGACTTAACGAATGCACAATGATAATTGAATTAGGAATACAATGTAAGATGCGGTAAAGTAAATATAATAAAGTAACTGATTTAAAGTAACAAGATGTAAATTAAGATGTGGAGTGAAATTGAAGTAAGAGTGAAATAAATATGAAATAAAAATGAAATAAATATGAAATAAAAGATGATTACGATGGACTGTGAATTAGCGCCTGCAATACGAGAAGTAAATAAAATTAAGACCTACTCTCGCATGGCAGTTTGCAGAGAATTGTGAGAGGATGTGGAATTAAACTAAGTATGATTTGTTTGGAGGTAAATGACTAATTGTAGAAGGAATGATTACCGACCTTTATGCGGAGAATAGCGAGAGACGAATGGGCTATACTCGTGTTCAATTTGGTTGAGCTGAAAGCGGTGTTTGTTTGTGTGTGCAGGAAACTCTAAGAGATGTTGTTTGAAACAGTAGTACATTAAATGAAATCAGTATTTCGTCACAGGATATTTGAATTATTAAAGGTTACATAAATTAAATGAATTGCAAAAAATTATGGATAAATTAATAGAATGATTGTATTGACAAAAAGTTAATTAAAATTAATGAATGAATTAATTATTAAAGTGTACATAATTTGCATACATGATTTAAATTGACAAAAGTTAAGTAAAGGAATGGAATTTTATACATAATAAATGATGATATATATTATTATAGGAATGCCCAGAGGCATTGCTATACATGTATATAGCAATCTTAGTGTATGGATCATACACATTCAAAAGGGGTTCTTAGTTGGGTTATATCCTTGTTATTATTCGTATTCAATTCACACCAACGCTAATTAAATCATCCTGTCGAGAATATATAAAAAAAAATTGAATCGCTTTGAATTTTTAATGTTCAATTTAATATTTACATTTTGGTGTGGTTTCCTAGTTTCCCTCTTCCTTTACGGGCTTTAGATGAAATATGAACAGTTTTAAAGGTCAATTTTGTTTCTCCGTCATCTCTCTTAAATTAACCCAAATTTTCCTATATTAATCTATCCGTCAGCAAGTCGTTGACTTGCATTTTCCACAAAGCCCAGCTATTTATTTCTTTCGAAAAAAAAAGAAGAAAATCGAACACGGAACTAACCTCACAATAATTTAGGTCCAAGAAAAAAAAGAGCAGACTTTTCATTCAGTCGCCATTACGCCAGCATTCGGAGTAGTAGTGAGGAGCGACAACTATCCCATTCGTTCTTTTTTTTCTTTTTCAACTGGTGACTAAAATAGTCTTTTCGAAAGTGCACAAAAAGATTGATGAAGTGTCTTTAAGTGTTTAAAATCGCCACACCTGCAACCTGAACGTCGAAGGAAATCGAGAACGCCTTCTTCAAACCTCGGCGAGGAAAAATGGCCGGTCAGTTGGCGCGGTGTTACGACTTTGCTTTTGGGAGTGAAAAGTTTTTCATGTAAAGTTAACTTTACTTTCATTTCCGTGGTTTAGATTCTAATTAGAAGGCTACCAGAACAAACGTCTCCGGCACCAACGAATTTAGTATATTTCATTCAGGATATGACTGGCATATATTTCATAAATTTATAAACTTTTCGTTTCTCTCCTTAGGTTGTTCTGTGCAAAGAAGGGAACGGAGAAGGGAAACTACCCCCTTGTAATTATCTGTTAAAAGGCATTCTCCAACAATATTCGAAATCGCATCCCCATCCCACATGTTTTTTTTTTTTGTTTTTTTTCTGTTCATGCAAATCATTGCTTAATATAATTTTTTTATTGCCATGTTGAGTTTAACCCTCTCCGCAAAATTTATAGAATAGCCCAATAGTATTAGCTAGAAGTGGGGCAAAAGGGGAAGATAGTCAGTGGGAAGTAGTTAGGAGGGGTATGCCTAGTGTAGTCTGGAACAAACGAGACAAATGAAGGTAAATTGTGGGTGAATGTAGATAGTATGGATAGGGCAGGACAGGTTAGGTATGTAAGCAAGGGGATATATAACCTTTAAGCTTAGCTAATAGATTAAGTGTCCTGAAAGAAAAAGCAACTGCAAGTGATATGATTGGAAGTAGAGTGACTGTTAGTGTAAATGAAACTAGGAGGGGAGATAGAGTTAGGTCTGGGGGAATTAGAAATAGGAGTCAGACTGATGTGCTTGTGATTTCTGTGTTAGATATTTAGATAGGAAGTTGAGTGCAAGTAAATGGAATGGTTTGAGGGTTTGCTTGCCAGATGCTCAAAGAGTTACAAGTATGAGGGGTTGGTGCATGGCTGTGCAAGTGATGCAGTTGTGATTACACATGTAGGAGTGAATGATGTTAAAAGAGTAGGTGAATGTGAGGTACGTGAGAGGTATAAGAGGTTGATTGAAAAGGTGAAAGTGGAATGAAAGGTCTTGTGACAGGTGTATTTCTGAGAATGGACGTCTCTTGCAATTGGGGAAATGAATATTTAAGGAGTATTTGTGAGATGGAAGGTAATATTTGGGGATATGTGGGATAGGTTGTATGGAATGAAAAAAATGTATGCACTGTATTTGAGTAGGGATGGGGTAGATGTGTAGTGGACGGAGTATGATTATGTTATTAGGTATTTACAGGGGGGAAACTAGGTAATGATAGTGGTCAGGGAAACATAATAGGACATAATTGTACCAAAGCTAGACAGGGTAGAGTAGGGAAAGGGTGATATGTCAAGGAATTCAGGCTAAAAGAGGTGCATCAGGGATAGGAGGGCTGAATTCTCTCTATACCAATGCGCATAATCTTAGAAATAAAAAGGATCAGTTAATTAGTTATGTTATTGATAAAATTATATACATAGTATGTGTAATGGAATCATGGGGTGCTGAAAGTCAATCCAATGACAATGTGGGTGAATTTGAGTTACAGGATTATGATATGTAGGTACATAAGTCAAATGAGACTGACTGATGATATGAATGAGAAATGATAAGGAAAATTGGTAGAGAGCCGAAGATAACCCGATCCTCGGACGGGGAAGCCTTCTGGCGAATAAGACGAATCCCTCCGAGGAGGCCAAGATAAGTGTTCTTCGGACAGTTGATGGAACCCCAGTGAGTGTGACGCCGGACTCTACCATGAACTTTGTGAAAGGAGTAGTTTATGCGAAGGAACTCGTTAACTGCTCCATAGAGGACATCAGCTTAGAGCTGGCCGACCATGGGGCGGTCAAGGTCGAACGTGTGATGAGAAAACAGGGAGGGGCCTCGAGATCCACCCCTACAATCTTCGTCACGTTCGACTGTAACAAGCTCCCTGAGTTGGTACGCGCCGGTTGTTATCGCTACCGCGTGAAGGCGTTCGTGCCACTGCCACGGAGGTGCCATTACTGTCACCGCTTCGGCCATACGAATCGCTCATGTGGACGTGCAAATTTGGGGTCACCCGAAGGATGTGAAAAGTGCTCCTAGGTCGCACACGATAAGTCTAAATCGTGTGTGGCCAAGTGTCAATTGCGGAGAGCTGCACACCGCTTCTTAGAAGCAATGTGGTGCATATCTCCTTGAGAAAGAAATCCTGGCCGTTAAAGCCCAGGATCGACTCTCATTCCGCAAGGCTAAGGACTTGGTCCTTGCGCATCCGGCTCTGCCTGGGACGTCGTACTCCTCAATGGTTAGAAAGACACACTCTGCTCCTGAACCAACCAGGCCAACGAGCACGGTTGTTTCCGCGCCCATTCTTCTCAACCAGGGCGCTGCCCTGGTAAAGTTAGCGGTACAACGGGTTCACACCTAGCCCCGGCTAATCTGGGGCTCTTCCCCCTTCCCTCAACGTGACCGTTTCCCGTAAGGCTAAACGGCCACGCGCCTCGATCGAGTCGTTAGACTCACAGGAGGCAACACACCAGAAGTTGGTCGCCAGGCCATCTTCCAGAGTTCCTAAAGCTGTCTCCCGAAAGGAGGACAGCAACAAAGGAACTTCGGCTCCTTCGCCCACGTCTAGTGGTAGACTGAATGGCTCGGAAACGGTGGATCCTCGAAAAGAGCCCCCCCTTCCCCCCCGCCTCCGAAGCCACAACACCCGCCTAAGGTTTCGAGACGGAGGGAAGAAAATCCTCGCATGGCGAGCCCAACCTCGCCAAAAAAATCCTCGAAAGTGACTGCGCCTTCAGCGCATTGTCAGGCCAAGTGCCGCCCAGGGTTCTTCCTCCAGGAAGCGTACGGACATTCCCGTGAGGGTCTTCTCTTCGAAGAGGGCCCATTCCCCCGTGTCTCCTCCGAGCTACGCCTGGAGGACATATTCCTTCAATGGAATTGCCGTGGACTCAGGGCCAACTGGGAGGAGCTGTGGAGGCTCGTCTCGTCCCGTTCACCATTCGCTATTTTTGTGCAGACCATGCTAAGCGCGTGCCCCATGCCCCTCCTTCCGGGGTATAAAGGATTTGCGATCCCACCACCACGAAATGGAGGCCGGGCTGGGGGTTGCATCGGTTTACACCCGGCATGATGTCTCTGTTCTTCTTTTCACTTTAGATACCTCCTTTCAGGCAGTGGCTGTGCAGCTTCACCTGGATAGGAGGCATACTATCATTTCTGCGTACATTCCACCGTCATCTGACTTTGACGCGGGGGACTTCCGCCGCGTTGTGGCACGGTTGCCGAGGCCCTTTCCCTTGCTTGGAGATCTGAACGGCAGGCATCCTCTCTGCAGAAATTACTCAATAAATCCCAGGGGAAGGGTCCTTGCCGATCTGATCGAAGAGCTTGAGATGGGTGTCCTAAATGTGGATGAGTTTACGCATCACTGCCCGAGAACCGCTTCATTTTCTTGCCTTGATCTATCTTCGTGCTTTTCGGATGCACAGCATGATTTTGATTAGGGGGTTGTCGCTGTCCTCCATGGTAGTGATTATCCTTCCCATTCAAATATCATTTTCAGGGCAACTGCCGCCTGAGAGGCCAACTCGGTCGTACTTGGCGCGGGCACGGTGGCTTGCATTTCAGGAAATGACTGAATTCTCTATCTCACTCGAGGAATTTAGGTCGGTAGATGAGGCCCTTGAGTTCTTCTCCGGCAACCTCATCGCCGCGGACCTGATTACTATTCCTAGAACGTCTGTCCGTTTTGCACGCCGACCACTCCCGTGGTGGTCGGATGAGTGTGAGACGGCCCTCAAACAGAAGCGTTATGCATACATGAGCTATAAGCGCCGCCCGAACGATTTCCGCGTCGGTGAATTTCGTCGGGCTAGGGCTAGGTTCCGGTATATTTTGAAGCACGCCCGCCGCTGTTCTTGGCGGGCATACGTGTCTTCATTTAATTGGAAGACCCCTCTGGCAGAGGTGCGGAATCGAGTGAAGTTCTCGCACGACCCTCTCCCGTTTTCCAGAAGAATGTGATCGAAATTTCTGACCCCGCGTCCGTGGCGGAATCCTTCACGACCGCTTTCTCCGCATTCTCTAGGCGGGATGCTACTCCACCAGCATTCAATGCACGTCGTGAGGTCGCGGAAGACCGCCGGCTGGACTTTACCTCCAGAGGGGAAGAACCCTTCAACGACAGGTTTACTGTGAGTGAGTTGCGTTCTGCTCTTTCTTCGTGCGAGGACACCAAACATTGTCCGGACGATGTCCCGTACGCCATGCTTCGACACCTGAGTGAGCGAGGCATGGCCTTTCTCTTAGATTTGTTCAACAGGATTTGGATGGAGGGTCTCCTCCCAATTTCTCTCGAATCGCTACTGTGCTCGCCTTTCGCAATCCGGGAGAGAGATGATTCTACTGCGGCCGGTTTCCGCCCCATCTCTCTAACCTGTTGCGTGTGCAAGTTGATGGAGAAATTGGTGAATGTTAGATTAGCCGTTTATCTGGACAGCGGAGGCCATGTGTCTTCTCACAGTGCGGCTTCCGCAAGTTCCACTCCACTTCGGATGCTCTGCTCCGACTGGAAAATGCGGTCTGCGAGGCCTTCTTTCGTAGACAGCACTACGCCACAGTGTTTTTCGATCTGGAGAAGGCCTATGATACCGCATGGCGATAGTATCATGGAGACTCTCCACACGGTGGGGAAGAGGGGACGCCTCGCAATGCTGATATCAGAATTTTTGCGAGATCGTCGATTCCGCGTACGGGTGGGGGGGGAGCCCTCTCATGCTAAATGGAGCAGGAAGAGGGTGTCCCACAGGGAAGTGTCCTCAGTGTCACACTCTTTGCCCTGAGCATCAACGGCATCACCTCAGTGCTGCCGGAAGATGTTCTCGCTACGCTCTACGTGGACGACCTTTCGATCTCTTTTGGCGTGGCCCAGATGCCAACTCTACAGCCTCGACTCCAACTGGCATTGAACCGCATCTCTCGCTATGCCAAAAGCGCACAGCTTTCGGTTTTCCTTGGCCAAGACTAAGGTGGTGCACTTCTGCCGCCATCCACTGCCCACCCAAACCCAGACTTGTTTCCTAATGGGGTACGCCTAGAAGTGGTGGAATCGCATAGTTTCCTTGGTCTTGTATTTGCCAGACGCCTTACCTGGGAGGCTCACATTCGCAGCCTTAAGGTATCTAGTACCCGCGCCTTTCTTTGTTCGAAGCTCGACTACGGATGCGAGTTTTATGCATCCGCAGACGAACGTTTATTGCCGAAGTTGGACAAGATCCACCACACTGGCGTATTGTGTTCGACTTTTTTGGAGCACACCTCGTGTCACGCTGGAACCGTGCGAGTTTATACGGATGGCTCTAAGTCCGAAGAGGGGGTCAGGTTCAACGTCATATGCCCTCTATTTCAAGTCAGCGGGGCTCTGCCAGGCGCTGCGTCTGTTTTCATGGCCGAGCGGGTGGCAATACATCACTCGGTACGGAAGATTACGCGACGTGCCCGGTTCGGAGACCGGATTTTATCTATAGCAACTCACAAAGCGCCCTGAGTGCTCTCGGGGCATTGGAATGTCCGCATCGCCTGGTTCGCGATATCCGTGACAGCACGGTTTTGGCAAGCCGGGCGGATGTTGAGATATCTTCTACTGGGTTCCTGGACATGTAAGAATTGCGTGGAGTGAACGCGCCGAAGAGTTCGCGAGGACTCTGCGACCGGGCCAGAGTTTAACTCTTCCTCACGCTGACTACATGGCAGGAATACGGGTTGCTTGGCAAAGAAGATGGGAGACAATCGAAGGGAACTTTAAGTTGAACGCCATTGCGCCGCGACTGTTCCCATGGACCTACCCCCCAATACCGCGAAGGCTTCAGGTTGCTTTGTGTCGTCTCTGAATTGGACACACTTTCGAGACGCACCGCCATTTGATGGAGCGCTCGACATCGCCCTACTGTGAAGACTGCGTTGTCCCCCGACTGTTCGGCACATTCTTGTTGAATGTCCCACTTTGGGCGATCTTCGCGCACGTTACCTGTCCCGGTACCGGGACGGGCGGAGTTGCTACCGCCCGTCCTTTGCACTCAGGCAGAGTGCGTGCACATTCACTGGTGGACTTGTAGACTTTGGGGGCGGGGGGGGGGTCCCCGGCCTTCTCCCTTTTATTTAACTAGGTTTTGTTGTTTTTTGTTATTGTTTTTTTTCTTTGTAGGTCGCACGCTCCAGCGCCGGGGGGAGGGGGACCTCATCCTCGATGCTGGAGCTTGCTTCTTAATTGTTGTCATCTTTCCTTTTTATCATTGTTTTGTTTTCATATTCTTATTTTAAAGTAGCCTAGAGCTAGGCTGTGTGATTGCGGTGACTTATGTCCAAGTGGGCAGTCGCCAGATATCCTCCTAAAATAAAAAAAATAAAAAAATGACCCTGGCCAAAGTTCAACTTCGATCCTCCTCCCAAATTTTCTAAAGTTAGCTCTATTTATTCTCCATAGCTCCAGAAAAAAATAAAAATCTGATCTCCATGGGTTTTTAATCTATGGGCATTTATATACCATCAAGTGGGGGTATTTTCAGTCATTTCGTTCTACTGGGGCCGTTTATGACATCAGACAGTGTTATTAAATAGTCATTTTGAGAAAGTTTGATGTATCTTGACACGGTCATCATATTTCAGTTTTTCCAAACACAATCTCTCCCCCTTCCTAGGCTGCCCTGCCTTTTTTCAGTCTTAGATTCAATAAAACAAGAGATTATTTTTTATCATTTCAGATGTGAGACAAACAACATAATACCTTTCAAATATTACAAATTTACAATTTTTATTACCTATACAAAATTTATTTAATACAAAACATTAGACAAAAGATTATTTAAGACAAAATTTTAAACAAAAACCTTTAGACAAAACATTATTAATAAATACCTAGGTACTCATTTGAGCAGAGCCATCACTTTATTTGTAGCTTCTTGCTGTTGCAGTGTTTGGTTCTACTGACACCAAAATATCAGAGATGTCCATAGTACAAGAATCTTCTAGTTCAGGGAAGCAAAAACTGTGAGAGGGTCCATGCGGGTGAAGAAATTTCCCATTCACTTCTCGTGACTCTGGAAAAGCTTGTTATGCAATCAAGCCACCAATGTCCATCATAAATCAGTGACATAGCCTGCAAGTTTTCCAGTGAACATTAGACAGGAAATATTTTTTGTGACTGATTCTAATCTAAAAGTCTCACAGAGGCTCTTCCTCTTGTTCATATTCCTTTTGAGTTCCATATCCAAACTTCATATTCCCAAGAGTTTCAGCGAATACAAACAAATCTCTTGGTGATACAATCTGTTTGTCATAGGATCTTCTCAAGCTCTCTTTAGTAGCCTCACTTTTGATGGTGCCACCTACGCCATCTGATGGGCCCTTCCCATGGCTGGGGGCAAAAAATGCCACTCTGCTTCTATATCATATTCTTCTTTATGCCAGCAAAGATTCTGGAAAGATTTACAGTTTTTATACTTTGCTGCAGATCCATCCGAAAAGTAGTAAATTTTCTTTACCGTTTCAAATACTCTTTTCAGATACTCTATTAACATTCGCTGAAATAGGTGCACTGACACATTATCATGGATGTTACACTTTCCATCTTTAATGTGATAAAACACCCAAGGTTGTATTGTCGCCTGTGCGCAATTCCAATGATATCCCTGGGCTGCGTCTTGTATACAAATGAATAGTTTTCTGAAAAATCACCAATTACTACAAATTCACCATCTGCAATATTGTTTTTGACAGTTTCAAAAAACTGTGCTTGTGATTTTGCCACAAAATCATATCGCACCAAAGTTTCGACACAATCACAAAATCTATTCATGAAATTATCAAGCGATAAACCATGGTTACCAGCTCAGATCTATCAGTTGATGTCCACTGTTTGAATTTAATATTATCCACATTCTCCTCTTCATAAAATCCAAATAGTTTTGCTTTTAGTTGATCCACAGGTGGACATTACTCACACGATCTCATGTAGCATGCTGAATGGGCTGGATTACATACAACAGAGGGTAGATCAGTGATATCAGACACCTTAGATCCAACCATCATCAGTTTTACATTTTGATGTATTGTACATAAACATACTGAGTGAGTTCCATTGCCTCCCGCAAGAACACACTCACGTGGCCGTAGCATAGCAAGCTTGGAGAATGATACTTTTACCTCAGGGTACTTCACTTTGAAACTGATATGAAGTTCTTTCAAATTGTTGAGAACGAGTCGTTTCTGTAACCTCTGCTTTTCCCCTTCAATTCGCACTAGACAATCTTTCTTTCCTGGTAAAACCCGACTCATGTCATCACTAAAAATTTTAGTTCCTCAGGAAGCTAACATTGCTTTCTCCTTTAGTATATAGTGAGCTTGTACAGCCATTCTCTAAGAGTAATCGAACTCATTCCTGAGTTTTCTAACGCTCATACTGGTTGCCGATATTTTTCCTTTAGAGACAGGATGACTTCTGGCATACAGTTCACGTTACATCTGTGCGGCACATCTCCGTTTTCCTGAACTACTACCCACGACTAAATCCAACTTTCTCCTAACAGATTCTTCAACTTTTAACCTCTTCTCAGGTACGTAAGTCGGATGCCTTTCGACTTTCCTTTTATCAAAGGGGCTCTCACTGATGAAAGACAATGATTGATTCAGTAAGTCAACTTCAACTTCCACAACATCTGAATCCTCTTTTTGGCTAGGCATCTCATTGAACTCCTGTTCAGATCCTGAAGTTCTGGACTCCTCTGGAGTATTTTGCTCCATTGGTAACTCTGAAAGCTTCTTCCTACAAACAGAACAAAGCTTATCATCTTTGGTAAGAAGAGATGAGAACTTCTACAAAAGGTGAGCAGAAACATTTCTTAGGTCTTTCTTTTGCAGGGATTTATGGATCTTCAGCGGATCGCTACAGTACTTTCGATTCGCCATCTTAACGAAACAAAGCCTGAAAAATATCCAAATAGTAAATTACTGTTTATAAACAATATACAATAAATTAATTAAAATGAACATATAAATGATTGAAGCAATTATATTTAAAATTGCCAATATACAATATCAATACAGCTGCTTCAATCATTGCATTGTCCTAGAAAATTGGTAAGCAAAGAAAGAAGTGCATAATAATCATCAAGTATCATATCTTAGTAGAAATAGGTCAAAGTTTAGGTGCAAAGGGCTGTTGGTTGGTAGACTGGTTTATAACTAACAAACATTTCCATTAACGCTTTTTAAGATTTGATTTTTCATTAATTTGCAGAGAAGTGGACAAACAAGAAAAGAGTAGGTACCTATTCAATGATCAACATTATTTTTAATTATTTTCATGTTTCTCAGTCCAACGCTTCAACCCTAATAGCTATTAAGTTAGCTAATGGCTACATCATAATGCATTGCTGAGAATAGGTTTATTACACTCTTAGTTTAATCTTTCTTCCATACCTATTTTTGGAGGGTATAGCTACCTATATTCTGTAGGTACATTCAGTTTTGATCAAATTAAATGATTTGGTGAAAATTGCCTTCTCTAATTTAATGGGTAATCATTTTAGATGACTAATAAGTAATAATCATTCTCTTCTTTTTCATAATATAATAATAATTTGGTAAGTAGGTGCTGTATAAAAATCATTAGGTATTTCAAAATTATCAAAAATAAATAACAAAATTACACACCTGTAAATTATTTTAGGATCTGCAGATAATCTCACAATTAATATTAAGTAGGTAGTTTAGAAGATATCTTGAAATTATTTTAATTTATATATTGAAAACAAAAATAACATTGGTATCTGAAAAACACATTAATTAGTTAAGGATTAATGAAAGGCAATTAAAGACTGCTTTTCATGTTACATTGATTTGGCAAGATTACTATATAAGGTAGGTACGGTACCCAGGTATATAAGGTGTGTATAGGCAGTGATGTATTATTTATTGATTCAAAAAGATTATATAAGAGGTATATAGGCCAGACCATGGTTAGTACTTACGTATGTATGTGATATCACCATAATTTCTGGGTCAATAATACTTTTAGTAGGTATACCCAGTGTCACATAATTGCCCATAAATTCTAAACCCATGGAGATCCCATTTTTATTTTTTCTGGAGCTATGGAGGATAGAAAGAGGTAACTTTAGAAAAATATTTGGGATGATCTGAGTTGCACTTTAGCTGGGGTCAGAGGTAAAATAGTTCACAAAAAGGTCATCCTGTCAAAAATTGTCATAGAAACATCGTTCTTCCACTCATTTGAAAGATCTCTTTCTCTTGAACATTTTCGTATTAAAATCGTTCAGATTGGTTAGTTCTGGCCAAAGTTATGACCTCTCAAAGGTTTTGGGTCAATCAGTTTGACCAAAAATTGATCTGGCCATAAATATGACCAGATAGGCCTCATACTTAGTATTTGAACTTTATTCATCATAACCAACAAATGATGTAAATTTCATGCGATTCTGTGCCCAAGTGTCAGGAGGGTGTGTACACGTCACATACAAGGAATACCAAAATATTAGATCTAGTACTTCAAATGCTGATAATTTAGTTCAGGAATTGACTATCAAGGAAGCATTGGAAAATAATGATTATCAGATAGTTCGTTTTAACATGGGAATAGGGCAACCTAGTACATCAACAAACTACTAAAACTCCGAATTTTCATAGGGGGGCAATATGTAAAATTTAAAAACTTGCTTAATCTGGTTAACTGGTATATAAAATTCAGTAGTAAGAATAATTTTAAAACTATATTAAATGCAGTTCAAGACTAGAACATCCCAACGAAGGTCATTAGGAAAAAATGTGATGGTGGAAACATGAGATAGCTATAATAGTTTCTGAGAAGAAAACAAAATAATAAAGATTACAAGGGAAAGGTACTACTGAAAATCTGAATCATTATAGGGTAACTAGGAATGAATTAAATAAAATAATTAAGAAAAGCAAAGGGGCAACATAAAATAACTAGAAAGGTAATCCTAAAATCTATAGTTTGGCTGGATCTGCTACAAACTTGACAGACCTCCATGATAGAGTCATCCAGCCCTTTCTGGTAACAGAGGAGGAATAGGTGGTGCCCACACCTCAGTCTGGCCAGGTGCACGTGTGCTCGCGAGCTAATGTGCGACGGTCGGGGCTACGCTCGAGGGGCGGAGGTTATGTTAGAGTAAACGTAACCTGTCTTTTTTTCTCATCGCACCCGCCGACACGCCCATGTTATTCGTACAAAGCCGAGGGTCACTTTTTTCCTCTCGGCCTTACTACCATTTGAAAGGCTATGCAAGAGTGTGGATCCTCATATGCCGCTGAAGAAGGCAGCGACGCGCTGCCTGATAGTGGCAATAACTGCACTTGAAAGGCTTCTCACCAGTATGGGTTCTTTCATGTCTCTGAAGACTAACTCTGACTGCTCCTTGATAAGGACAGGAACTGCATTTGAAAGGCTTCTCACCAGTGTGAATCTTCATATGCCGGTGAAGATGACTGCGACGTGCTGCTTGATAGTCGCAAGAACTGCATTTAAAAGGCTTCTCACCAGCATGTGTTTTCATATGGTCTTGAAGATGAGCCCATTGCGTTGCTTTATATGGGCAGGTACTGCATTTGAAAGGCTTCTCGCCTGTATGAATTCTTACATGTCTTTCAAGAGTTCCCCTATCTGCTGCTTGATAGGGACAGGAACTGCATCGGAAAGGCTTCTCACCTGTATGAGTTTTTTCATGTCTCTGAAGATTAACCTTATCTGCTGCTTGATAGGGACAAGACGTGCATTTAAAAGGCTTCTCTCCTGTGTGAATCCTAATATGCCGCTGAAGATGACTGCGACGCGCTGCCTGATAGTGGCAAGAAGTGCATTTAAATGGTTTCTCCCCAGTATGTGTTCTCATATGGTCTTGAAGATGAGCCCATTGCGTTGCTTGATAGGGGCAGGAACTGCATCGGAAAGGCTTCTCACCTGTATGAGTTTTTTCATGTCTCTGAAGATTAACCTGTTCTGCTGCTTGATAGGGACAAGACGTGCATTTAAAAGGCTTCTCTCCTGTGTGAATCCTAATATGCCGCTGAAGATGACTGCGACGCGCTGCCTGATAGTGGCAAGAAGTGCATTTAAATGGTTTCTCCCCAGTATGTGTTCTCATATGGTCTTGAAGATGAGCCCATTGCGTTGCTTGATAGGGGCAGGAACTGCATTTGAAAGGCTTCTCGCCTGTATGAATTCTTACATGTCTTCCAAGAGTTCCTCTATCTGCTGCTTGATAGGGACAGGAACTGCATTTGAAAGGCTTCTCACCTGTATGAGTTTTTTCATGTCTCTGAAGATTAACCTTATCTGCTGCTTGATAGGGACAAGCCGTGCATTTAAAAGACTTCTCTCCTGTGTGAATCCTAATATGCCGCTGAAGATGACTGCGACGCGCTGCCTGATAGTGGCAAGAAGTGCATTTAAATGGTTTCTCCCCAGTATGTGTTCTCATATGCTCTTTAAGATGAACCAATTGCACTGTTTGATAAGGACAGTAACTGCATTTGAAAGGCTTTTCACCAATATGGGTCCTCATATGCTCCTGAAGATCTTGTTGCAATGCCTGAAAGACAGAAACTGCATTTGAGAAGCTCCCTTGATCGTGACTCCTCTTCAAACTCCCCCACCCCTCTTCTGTCACACAGAAGGTTTTCAGAGTTTAAATGTTGAGATTTAATCTGCAAATAATGTAAATTTTCATTAAATATCTGTCTACCATTTTCATAAACGGGCAATTGTTGATTGTTTTCTACTACAGTTAACAGTCTTATAATATAGCAGATTTTTATTTTAAGAGACCATCTGGCGAATGCCGACTGGGGCAGAAGTCGCCGTACTCATATCACAGCCTACTACTAGGCTATATTTACAAAGGAAGTAACTATGTAATTAACAAATAACGAAAAAATGCAAGACTAAAAAAACAACAAAAATGTAACAAGAAGGAAGAACGCTCCGGCGTCGGGGGTAAGCCTACCTTCCCACCAGGGCAGGCACATGCGACCCGCAACAAACAGTCAAATAAAGTGAAGTCGTATAGTCCACAAGTCACTGTGCACGAATCCGTCCCTAGTACAAGCGGTAGCGACCCCGCTTGTCCCAATACCGGTAACGTGCGCGAAGATCACCCAGAATGGGACATTCAACAATGATGTGTTGAACAGTCTGGGGGACAACGCAGTCTTTACAATAATGCGCAGGCATGCGTTCCATCAAATGGCGGTGCGTTCCGCGAGTATGCCCAATTTAGTAATAGAGCAGAGATTGATTGACATTGTATACAGGATTCAATCTTAAATTTATACAGCATTTGGTGCTCTGCACTTGTGCCAAGCTTCTATAATTAATTTTTCTCTTGTCTTTATATCAATTACTTTCCAACTAAATGAAGGTGGCATACATCAATGCTACTAAAACTACTCTCTCTCTCTCACACACACGAATTATATTCAATTAAGCACAAAACAAACCATTAGGCGCAGGCGTGCGCTCCATCAAATGGTGGTGCATTCCGCGATTGACCCCAATTTATAATAGAGCAGAGATTGATTGACATTGTAAGATTGAATCCTGTATACATTTATACAGCATTTGGTTCTCTGCACTTGTCCCAAGCTTCTATAATTAATTTTTCCCTTGCCTTGATATCATCATCAATTACTTTCCAACTAAATGAAGGTAGCATACATCAATGCTACTAAAACTACTCTCTCCCTCACACCCATTATATTCAATTAAGCACAAAACAAACCATTATTTTCCATGATGAATATAAATATTTAGCAATGGAGAATCTTGTGCACTGGTATTTTGTCCAAGGGTTAATCCCTGGGCAGAATACTGGAAGAAACTCTGTCACAAGTACTCTTCATGTATACTACGGTGGTTCATTTACATAAGGAATTAAATTTAGATTTCAAGGTTTAATTGGGTTAACTTCTAGTACTGTTATCCATATAGAAATATACAAAAAGAGAAAATAGTGTAAATCTAGTATTAAGGTTTAAAGAAAGGAATCAGTTAGGCAGCTGCCTAATCCAAGTGGATTCTAAATGGCAACGGAAACCAAAAGAAGCAAATTAGCTATATAAGAGGAAGAAGACCAGTAGGTGGGACAGGCGAGGAAACAGGACGACCAGTGTGGCAAAATGAGGTCATTCTAGTAGAAGATGGGCGACCGATTGGTTCCCACCACAAAAACGGCAGCAAGGGACGATTTGAGCATTAGCCCAAACAAAATAACCGTGGGTGTCTTTGTGGCCGATGCAAAAAAGGCAAAGCGCCACCTCACCTCTGAGGACTGCGGTCTCTGAAGTCTAAAGGGCCAAGAGAAAACCAACATTTTGATTTTATATAATTTAAATAATGAACACCTATGCAATTCATCCTACCAACACTGAAAAATATAATCTCTTATAGAGGAAACGAAATCTCGATAAGGCAATGGAGAGTTGTCTGGTGGCAAAGAGCATGCTGAACAGACCAGCTGATCAGCCCTCTCATTGCCGAGGACCACCACATGCCTGGGTGCCCAACAAAATATAACTCGATATCGGGACGTATTCTGGAACAGCCAATGGCTGATTTCTGTGACTAAGGGTTGGGAAGCATTAAAAGAGCCTGTAAAACATTCCTAGAGTCAGAGAAAATGACAATTCTTAAAGGTTAAAATTTGAAAAAGTCAAAAAGCTAAAAGAATGGCGGAAAGTTTAGTCGTAAAAATAGAAGCTGCCAGCGGCAAGGACAAAGTTAAAAACTCTCCTTAAGTGGCTGTGGCACCCACACCACGGTCTGACTTGGAAGAATCCGTGTATATTGATTGGACAGTGTTGTATATGCGGTCTCATGCTCTTAAAGGAGCAAGGGTCCACGGACGACTTGTCCTGGCTACACATGTTAGTACAAATTGTAAGAGGTGAAGCACGCCAACTAGGGGTCAGCGACGACGGAAGGGCAAGGGCCCTTAGAGCACCCAGGTTGGAGAGAGAATCTATCCGGAGGTTCAGGGGACGGAGTAAGGACGGCAAACTATTGAATGTCGACGTTGACTCGGAGGCATAGATGCATCTGTAAACCTCTAATAAGGGCCCTGCTGCACACATCATAGGTATTGCATTCAGATCTGGGGGCTGGGGTAGAGTGATCTCTACCCGGTTTGCGAAAAGCGAGCATAGTAGCGATTCGCCAGGAATATGGGAGGATACCCTCTACCCAGATCCTGTAGAACAAATTCAACGGAAAGTCCATGCCTCGCTCACCCAGGTATCGAAGCATGACGTACGAGACATCGTCCGGACCATGGGCGGTGTCCGCGCACGAAGGGGGAGCGGAACTTTCGTCGAAGGGTTCTACGCTTCTGGAGGTAAAGTTCAGTCGGGGCCCCTTCCACGACGCCCATTGAATGCTGGCGGAGCAGAATCCCGGCTATAGAATGCGGAGAAAGCGGTCGCGAAAGATTCCGTCACAGACGCGGGGTCCGAGATTGTGGTCCCATACTCCTGAACTTCAGGGCAGGGGGCCTGCGAGAACTTGCCCCGAATCCTTTTGACTCGCTTCCACAACTTGGGTAGAGGGATGGGTCGTACAGTAAAATGAAGACACATATGCCCGCCAAAAAGAGAGGCGGGCGTGCTTTGAAACATACCGGAATTTAGCCCTAGCTCGACGAAATTCACCGAGAGTGATTTGTTACAAAATTTAGGAGCACATCTGGCGACTGCCTAGTTGCGAATAAGTTGCCGTACTCACGACGGACTAGTACTAGGCTACATTAAAATAACAATATGCACAGAGAAAAAAAAAAAAAAGGAAAAAAAAACAGGCAGTTAACATGATCCAGCGTCGAGGGTTAGCCCGCCTCACCCTGCCGCGGTAACGTGCGACCTACAAAACAACACCAAAAATATTTAAATAAAGTAGAGGAGGCCAGCCTCCTCCAAAAACTCATATATTCCACAAGTCAGTGTGAACGAACTCATCCCGAGTACAAGCGACAAGCGGTAGCGACCTCGCTCATCCCGGTACCGGGACAGGTAGCGTGCACAAAGATCAATTAGACTGGAACATTCTACAGGAATGTGCTGAACAGTCTGGAGGACAAAGCACTCGTCACAATAAGGCACAGGCAAAAGCTCCATCAAATGGCGGTGCGTCCCGTGAGTGTGACCCATTCGGAGACGACAGAAAGCAGCCTAAAGCCGTCGCGGCATTGGGGAGTAGGTCCATGGGAAGAGTCACGGCGCAATGGCACGCAAGTTTAGGTTACCCTCGACAGATTCAAATCTTCTTTGTCTAGCAGCCCATATTCCTGCCATGTTATCGGTGTGAGGAAGAGCGAAACGCTAGTCTGGTCGCGCAGTCCTCGCGGACGCTTTGGCGCGCTCATCGGCCCGCTAAGTCCAGGCAATTCCTACATGTCCAGGAAAACCAAGGCCTCTGCGCATCAGCATAACGAGAGACGCTGTTCAATGCCTGTTGGAGTCGACGCTCCAGAGTTGGCATCTGTCGCCATATTAAAACTGGCCTAGTTCTAGGCTACTTTAAAATAAAATTAAAGAGAAAAAAAAACAACACCCCAAAAGGGAAAAGAAAGCTAGCTGGTGCGTCGGGGAGAGGTCCCCCCGGCGCAGGAGCGTGCAACTAAAGAAAAAAAAACAAATGCAAAAAATAAAACAAAACAAAAAAAACAAACCTTGCTTAAATAATAGGGAGAAGGCCGGCCTCCCCCAAGAAGTCAACAAGTCCACAAGTCAATGTGCACGCACTCGTCCCGAGTACAAGGGACAGGCGGTAGCGACCCCGCCCATCCCGGTACTGGGACAGGTATCGTGCGCGAAGATCACCCAGACTGGGACATTCGACAAGAATGTGCCGAACAGGCTGGGGGACGACGGAGTCGTTGCAATAGGGCGCAGGCGAGCGCTGAATCAAATAGCGATGCGTCACACGAGTGTGTCCGATTCGGAGACGACAGAAAGCAACCTGAAGCCGCCGCGGCATTGGGGGAAAGGTCCATGGGAACAGTCGAAGCGCAAAGGCACGCAACTTTAAGTTCCCTTCGACCGTCTCCCATCTTCTTTGCCAAGCAGTCCGAAGAGCTGCCCGTATTCCTGCCATGTAGTCGGTGTGAGGAAGAGCCAAACGCTGGTCCGGTCGCAGAGTCCTCGCGGACTCTTTGGCGCCCTCATTCCCCGCAATTCCTACATGTCCAGGAACCCATCAGAAGATAATCTCGACATCGGCCCGGCTCGCCAAAACCGTGGCGTCACGGATATCGCGAACCAGGGGATGCGGAGATTCCAATGCCCCTAGAGCACATAGATCACAATCCGGTTTCTGAACCGGGCACGTCGCGTAATCTTCCGTACCGAGTGGTGTATTGCCACCAGCTCAGCCGTGAAGACAGACGCAGCGCCTGGTAGAGCCCCGCTAACTTCAAACAGAGGGGATACGGCGTGGAAGCCGACCCCCTCTTGGGACTTGGAGCCATCCGTATACACTGGCACGGTTCCAGCGTGACACGATGTGTGCTCCAAAAAAGTCGAAGGCAATACTCTCGGCGCAGTACAAGCTTTGGGAACAGAGGCGTGGCGACAAATAACTAAATGTGGTAACCTCCAGGGTGGCGTCCTGGGCAGAACCAGGGGCGCCACCGGCCCGAGAGCTATATCTACCTCTCGAAGGAGTTTCCTGGCCCTAAATCCAAAGGGCTTAGGGTATGACTGGCGTCTCTCGGCGACATAGGCACCATCAAGAAGAGCTGCGGATGCAGTGAGAGCTGTTAGGGACTGGGGGAGGCGCTGGGCTCACGCGTAAAGGCGAGTAATGCACTGTACGCGGCGCAGAGCGTGTAGCATCTCCCCAGCATCGACTAACAGGCTCTCAATGGGGGAAGTGCGGAAGGCACCGATCACAAGGCGAAAGCCGGTGTGGTGGATCGAATCCACCTTCCGCAATAAACGCTCGGCTGCGGATGCATAAAACTCGCATCCGTAGTCGAGCTTCGAGCGAACGAAGGATCGATAAAAAAGTAGGGCAGTAGCCCTATCAGCGCCCCAAGCGCTGAACGTCACGGAACGGAGAATGTCCATGGCACGGGTACAAGAGACCCTAAGGCTGCAAATATGAGCCTCCCAGCTGAGGCGTCGGTCGAATACAAGACCAAGGAAACGGTGTGACTCAACCACATCCAGGCGCACCCCATTAAGAAACAAATCTGGGTCGGGGTGAAGCCGTGGATGACGGCAGAAGTGCACCACCTTAGTCTTGGCCAAAGAAAACCGAAAGCTGTGCGCTTCGGCATAGCGAGAGACGCGGTTCAATGCCTGTTGGAGTCGACACTCCAGAGTTGGCATCTGGGCCCCGCCAAAAGAGATCGAAAGGTCGTCTACGTAGAGCGAGGTGAAAACATCTTCCGGCAGCACCGAGGTGATGCCGTTGATGCTCAGGGCAAAGAGTGTGACACTGAGGACACTTCCCTGCGGGACACCCTCTTCCTGCTCCTTTGGGTCGGAGAGGGCTCCCCCCACCCGTACGCGGAATCGACGATCTCGCAAAAATTCAGATATAAACATTGGGAGGCGTCCCCTCTTCCCCATCGTGTGGAGAGTCTCCATGATACCGTATCGCCATGCGGTATCATAGGCCTTCTCTAGATCGAAAAACACCGTGGCGTAGTGCTGTCTACGAAGGAAAGCCTCGCAGACGGCATTTTCCAGTCGGAGCAGAGCATCCGACGTGGAGTGGAACTTGCGGAAGACAGATGGCCTTCGCTGTCCAGGAAAAAGGCTAATCTAACATTTACCAATTTCTCTATCAACTTGCACATGCAAGAGGTTAGAGAGATTGGGCAGAAACCGGTCGGAGTAGAGTGATCTCTCCCCGGTTTGCGAAAGGCGAGCACAGTAGCGATTCGCCAGGAGTCTGGAAGAAGACCCTCCACCCAGATCCTGTTGAACAAATCTAACAGAAAGACCATGCCTCGCTCACCCAAGTGTCGAAGAATGACGTACCGGACATCGTCTGGACCATGGGCGGTGTCCGCGCACGAAGCGAGAGCGGAGCGCAACTCACTCACAGTAAACTTGTCGTTAAAGGGTTCTCCGCCTCTGGAGGAAAGTCCAACCGGACGCCTTCCGCGACATCACGACGTGCATTGAATGCTGGCGGAGCAGCATCCCTGCTAGAGAATGCGGAAAAAGCGGTCGCTAAGGATTCCGCCACGGACGCGGGGTCCGAGATTGCAGGCACATTCTCCTGGAGAACGGGAGGGAGGGCCGCGAGAACTTGCCCCGAATCCTTTTGACTCACCTCCAACCTCAGCTAAAGGGGTCTTCCCGTTAAGTGAAGACACGTATGCCCGCCAAGAAGAGCGGCGGGCGTGCTTCGAAATATACCGGAACCTAGCCCTAGCCCGACGAAATTCAGCGACAGTGAAATCTTTTGGGCAGCGCTTATAGCGCATGTAGGCATAACGCTTCTGTTTGAGGGCCGTCTCACACTCGGCCGACCACCATGGGAGTGGTCGGCGTGCAAAACGGCCAGACGTCCTAGGAATAGTAGTCAGGCCCTTGGCGATGAGGTTGCCGGAGAAGAACTCAACGGCCTCATCTACCGACCTAAACTCCTTGACTGAGAAGGAGAATTCAGTCATTTCCTGAAATTTCAGGCCACCGCGCCCGCGCCAAGCACCACCGAGGTGGTCTCTCAGACGGCAGTTGCCCTGAAAATGATATTTGAATGGGAAAGTGATCACTACCATGGACGTCATCAACCACCCCCCAATCAAAATCAGGCTGTGCATCCGAAGAGCACAAAGATAGGTCAAGGCAAGAAAATGAAGCGGTTCTCGGACGGTGATGCGTAAACTCATCCACGTTTAGGACACCCATCTCAAGCTCTTCGATCAGATCGGCAAGGACTTGTCCCCTGGGATTTATGGAGTAATCTCCCCAGAGAGGATGCCTGCCATTCAGATCTCCAAGCAAGAGATGGGGCCTCGGCAACCATGCCACGACGCGGCGGAAGTCCCCCGCGTCGAAGTCAGCTGACGGTGGAATGTACGTAGAAATGATAGTATACCTCTTATCCAGGTGCAGCTGCACAGCCACTGCCTGAAAGGAGGTATCTAAAGAGAAAGGAAGAACGGAGACATCATGCCGGGTGTAAACCGCGCATCCCCCAGCCCGGCCATCCCGCGGTGGTGGGGTCGCAAGACCCTTATACCCCGGGAGGGCGGGCAGGGGGCACGCGCCTAGCATGGTCTCCGTCAAAAAGATAGCTAACGAGGAACGGGTCAGGACGAGCCTCCGCAGCTCCTCCCAGTTGGCCCTGAGTCCACGGCAATTCCATTGAAGGAATATGCCCTCCAGGCCTAGCTCGGAGGAGACGCGGGGGCCCTCCTAGAACTGAAGACCCTCACGGGAATAGCCGTACGCTTCCCGGGGGCAGAACCCCGGGCGCTGTTGGCCGGACAAAGCGCTGAAGGCGTTTTCGCCTTCGAGGACTTATTGGGGGAGGTTGGGGTCGCCATGCGAGTCTTTTCCTCCCTCCGCCTCGAAACCTTAGGCGGGCGTTGCGGCTTCGGAGGCGGGGGGGCCCTCTTTTCGAGGAACCACCGTCTCCGAGCCACTCGCTTCACCTCAGGGCGTGGGCGAAGGAGCCGAAGCTCCTTTGTTGCTGTCCTCCTTTCGATGGACAGCTTTAGGAACCCCCGAAGATGACCTAGCGACCATCTTCAGGGGTGTAACTTCCTGTGAGTCTAACGACTCGGTGGAGGCGCGTGGCCGTTTCGCCTTGCGGGGAAACGGTCACGCGGGGGGAAGAGGGGGGAGCCCTGGTTTTAGCCGGAGCTGGGTATGAACCCTTTTTGCCGCCAGCTTTACCAGGGGAGCACCCGGGTTGGGTAGAGCACGCAGAAGGGCTCCGAATGGGCGCGGAAACAACCGTGCTCGTTGGCCTGGATGGGCCAGTGCCTTTCTAACTACTGAGGAATATGACGTCCCAGGCAGAGCCGGGCGCGCCAGGACCAAGTCCTTAGCCTCGCGGAATGAGAGTATATCCTGGGCCTGAACGGCCAGGATTTCTTTCTCGAGGAGATATGCACCACATTGCTTCGAAGAAGCGGGGTGCGGCTCTCCGCAATTAAAACACTTGGCCACACACGATTTGGACTTATCGTGTGCGACCTTGGAGCAATTTACACATACTTAGGGTGACCCCGACTTTGCACGTCTACATGAGCGATTCGTATGGCCGAAGCGGTGACAGTAATAGCACCACCGCGGCAGTGGCACGAATGCCTTCACGAGGTAGCGGTACCAACCGGCACGCACCAACTCATGGAGCTTGTCACAGTCGAACGTGACGAAGAGTGTAGGGGTGGGTCTCGAGGCCCCTCCCTGTTTTCTCATCACACGTTCGACCTTGACCGCCCCATGGTCGGCCAGCTCTAGGGTGATGTCCTCAATGGAGTAGTCAACGAGTTCCCTCGCATAAACTACTTCTTTCACAAAGTTCATGGTAGAGTACGGCGTTACACTCACCGGGGTGCCATGAAGTGTCCGAAGAGCACTTATCTTGGCCGCCTCGGCGGGATTCGCCGCATTCGCCAGAAGGCTCCCGTCCGAGAAACGGGTCACCTTCGGCTCTCTACCAATTGCACTAGCTAATCCTCTCCTCTGATGGATCATGTTGCCCTTGGACAACATGGTGCCATCAGTGGAGCGAATAAAGAGGGAGCGTTTGAAGCCAGCGGGCTCGAAAACGCCATGTAACCTCTGAATGAGGGGCCCCGATGTCATTGAGGCTCCGCCCTGTGCACTCTTGGTCTTAGTCTTAGTCAGGGGCTCCGCACACGGGGGGATAGAGGGGCCGGATGTGCTGATCTTGGCTTGGTCGCCTACCAAAGTGGTAGCAGACCCATCCGTCCCCGCGGATGGAGAGGAGCCCAGAGTCTTCTTTGTCTTTCTAGTCTTTTCCTTTTTTGGAGAGGAGAGCGGGGAATGAACACGCTTCTCACCTCCGCCGGCAGAAGCCCCCATGCCAGATGGGCCGGCCTCAGCCAGGTCCCTCCGGAATGGCGAAGTTCCTGGTAGTCGTGGGGGCACCTGCCGGAGGAGATCCCTCCCCTCCTTGTATTGCCTCAGAGCCCTCAGCCGTTTGAGGGGGACCTTGCATAGGGGCGGACTCGGGTTCAGTGCTTGGCGCCGAGCCCGGATTCCCCCCCATGGAAGGCCCTACAATCTGAGGCAGGGTCTCCTCAAGGACCATGTCTATCACAGGAGGGGCCTCCAGTTAGCCATCCCCTCCCAGGACATCGCAGGTCCCGTTGGCAGCGTCAAGAGTCATTTGTGGGGAGGCACAAGCCTTAACCCCGGCAAGGTTTTATATCCTTGCCATCAGGTCTTTTGAGGGAAGCGACCGAAGGGGCCTGGCTTCCCTCTCCCCCTTAAGGGGGTTTGCCCTACCGAGCCGTTTCGATGTGGAGCGGCTGGCTAATGGCTGCCAGCTGGCTTTGGTGGCAGTCCCCTTGGAAAGAAAAGAGGGGACTGCCGCTGGTAAAAGTGAGGTGCCCGAAAGCACCTCCAGGGAAGGGGGTGAGGGGGAGTCCCCTTCACCCGTAAGCGTAGGAGAGGAGTAAGCCTCCTCTCCGGTTGAAGAGATATGGAGGGTCCCCTGCGCAAGCACAGGGGGGGGGGGGAGAGACCTCCATTTTTTTGCTGGAGCTGCCCGAGGGCGGCTCCGTCGTTGTTTCAGGGGAAGTTGGGGGTTGGTTTTTTATTTGTTTTACATACATGGGCATTAACAAATTGATTAAAAAAATTATCCTCAAAGCATTCTATGAACCTGCCACTTGTTCTATCCCTACCTATCATATTTTCCCAGTCCACAGAGTTTAAGTTGAAGTCCCCAATAATAACTGCATCTGTTTCACATCCCTTACTTATTTCCCTTATCATTAGTTCATCCATATCATCAGTCTGCCCAGGTGGCCTGTAAAAAGCTCCCAAATGCACCATTCTATTTTTACTGAACCTAATATCTATCCAAAGTGACTCAACTCCATCCTGCTTTATTGAAGTATTTAAACTTGAAACAATGTTTTTTTTTATATAGATAATTATTCCTCCACCAATCCTACCTGTCCTTTGACTAATGTACATATTATAGCCCTGTAAATCAAATTCACTTATAGTGTCACTAAATTCTATTTCATTAACACATGATTCAGTAACGCATAATATATCTATATCCTCATTGCTAATATAACTAAATAGCTCATCCTTCTTGTTTCTAAGACTACGAGCATTTGTATAGAAACAATTTAACCCCCCTATCCCTGAAGCACCTCTTGAAACTTGAATGGCCTCACCTCTATCGCCTTGGAACCTATTTCTGTTATCTGCCAAGTCCATTCTACTTTCAGTACTACAATGTCCTCTCATAATTCCCTGACCACTATTAGTATCTTGTTTCCCGCCCGCAAAGACCTAATAACACAATCATACTCCTCCCACAACACATCTACCCCCCTCCTACTCAAATGCAGTCCATTCATCGCATACATTTCTTTCATTCCAACAAACCTATCCCACACATCCACAAACATGACACCTTCCATTTCACACATCCTCCTCACATAATCATTCAGCCCAATTGCATGAGACATCCATTCTACCCCAACATCCATTCTTGGAAGCACACCTGTCACAACACCTTTCATTCTACTTTCTTTCACCTTTTCAATCAACCTCTTGTACCTCTCACATAACTCACATGCACCCACTTTCTTCACATCATTCACTCCTACATCTGTAATCACAACCGCATCCCTTGCACAGCCAGACACTGTAGTAGTTTGGTTGTCCGCCTCCCCTCCCCTATGTCTAATCTCTTTCTTCTTTTGCAGAATGTGTGTGGGTGTGGATCGTGTGATCACCGTCTTTACTTTGTGTGGGGGGACTCGATGGATCTCTATCGTGCTCCCCCATTCATCTCCTGTTTTCTTTTTAGGCGGATTCTTTCAGCATATATTTTTAGTTAGAAAGTATAGGTAAAAGTTTGGAAGTCATTAGTTGTGACTGAAGAAGGAAGAACCGCCTGGACGGAGGATAGGTGAGTGAAGATTGTGTGAGAGTGGATATGGTTGAATGAGTTAGGAGTAAAGATGTTTGAGTGTGGCAGTGAATAGGTGACTGAATGTGCCTTCTCTTTTCCAGTTCCGTGGTACCGATTGTCGCCGACATCTGGCTTTTGGATACGGCTGAAGCCAATCTTGACTCGTGTGGCAGAAAAGGGACGCATTGATTGGGGCCTGAGCCCTCGCACTTTCCGCTCTGACTAGAGCCACCACTTCCTCATCCTTGAGTGCAAATCATTCGCCTTGGCTGAAGTGAACTTCCAGTCCCTTAAGAAAAGGGAACCTCTCTTCCCTCAAGAAAGCGGGCCCGCCTCCCTTTCCCTCCCCCTCCCCCTCCCATACCGGTAATAGTGCTCCCAGAGCTGAAGAAAGTAGAACAGACTCACATGGTGGCACTGGGCAATCTGTTTGTGAAGCCCTAAACATTTCCTATTTGCGTGTGTGTGGCCAGGGTATAGTTGTAAGGCCCACTATATATCTATATATATATAAATATCTTTGGTTGTGGTTTAAGATAGATAATATTTTGGAAATTGGGTAATTTACATTTTTGTTTTTTGGGGTTGTGGTTAATTTTTTTTGTGTGTAAATTAAATTTAGAAAATACTCTCTCTCCTCAATACCCTCTTCTTGAACCACCGAGCGGACCTTGTCAGGGCGGCGGGAATCTTTGGCCAGGGAATCGCGATCCCGCCGCTACATATTTTTGGCGCCCGAATAGGGACTGCCCGGTGGTTTGAGGAAGGAGAGGAGTGAGAGCCTGTGTTTTTTGTCCCTAATGGAGGAGGAACAGATTGGGACCATGGAGTTGGAGATGAGAAGACTAAATGAGTTAGTGCGGCAGAAAGACAGAGAAAATGCGCATTTGAGAGAAGAGAATGATAGTTTGAAAAGGAAAATGAGGGAGATGGAAGTGAGAATGGAAGAGAGGATTAAAGACAGTGAGGTGCGAATGGAGGAAAGATTGATGCGAATGCTGAATGAGAAAATGGGAGAATCAGGTGCAATTGGTGGGGGTGTGGCCTCGACTCCACTTGGAATTGACATGACTGATAAAAAGGGATTGACAGGCATAAAGGAACCCCTGCAAATGACTAAGCATCGAAAAAAGAAGACCCCAAAGACTAGATGCCCAGACCGACAGGAAAGGACCCGACCGGCTAGTATTGACTCCTTATATTTCAGCTCGAATGAAGGCATGAGTGAAAGTGGGAGAGAAGTGAGTGATAGTGAAAGTGATGCTGAGGTTCATCGGAGTATACTGATCAGAGAAGTGCCAAAGTTAAGTAAGTTTAGAGTGGAAGGAGCAAAAGATGTGAAAGTGTTTTTGAAAGAGTATGAAAATTATTGTAAGGAAAAATTTGGAGAGAATAATAGGTTTTGGGTGAAAGAGTTGTGCGAGTTTCTGGATGGACGTATGAAGGATTTTTACCGGACGATTATGAGCGTGGGTGAGCCTAAGTGGGAGGTTATGAAAGAGAGAATAATAGAGCACTGTAAGAGGATGAAGACAAGTGTGAAGTATAAGAAAACAAATGGGTTTGAGGAAGCGAGAATGGGGAAGAATGAGGATGTGAATTCTTATGCGCATCGCTTAGAGTCCTTGGCACGAATGAGATTTGGAGATGACGGAATAAATGGGAATAAGGAGCTGATGAAGAAGTTTTTAAATACGGTTCCAAATGAAGTGAGTGAGTATGTGACGTATAAGAGGAAAGAGAAGATGAAATGGGCTGGTGAAAGATTGCTATGGAAGGATGTACTGGAGATGTTAGAGGATCGTGAATTTGAGGATTATGGAAGGAAGGAGGCCTCGATTCACACTGTGCGCAACTCAAGTATCAGTAAGTTGCCCCAGTTCCGGTCCTATCGGGATGCGCTGATAGAGAACCCGATCGATGTGATGACAAGATTTTTGGAAAATTATTACAGCGGGCAGAATGAACAACAGAGTGTGTATGTTGGCCGCCAACCGAGAGGGAGTAAAAGTAGGAGTGAGAGTCGGAATGGGTGGAGTAGGGTTCAGAATGGTCGGAATAGTGGTCGCACAAATGGTAGGAATGACAGTAGATCTAGAGTAAATGAGCCTAGGTGTCAGAGGTGCAAGAAAGTTGGGCATATGAGGGTTGACTGTCGCTGGTCACAAGGAAGTTGCTTTGGCTGTGGACAAATGGGGCACATGATAAAAGATTGTAGTCGTGCGAGGGAAAGAGCGTGTTATGGATGTGGAAGAATGGGCCACTTGGTACGAGATTGCAGGGAAGGTGGTCAAGTAAATATGAGTGGACCTGGAGTGTGTGGTAATTGTGGGCAGATAGGGCATTATGCCAGGATGTGTGCCAGTCCAAGAGCTACCTGTGGTAAATGCGGAATGGTAGGTCATGCAACAAGGTTGTGTAGGACTGGAGAAAGATGCATGAATGAAAGAATGAATGGGAATGATGCAAGTAATCGAGAGGATACGACTCAGGGAAACTAAGGAATGAGAGGGTTCCTTCTGGGGAATTCTCTAGAGTGCAAGTGATGAATGTGAGAGAAGGATTGTCAAATCGTGGAGTGAATTGGGGTCAGAGAGTGAATAGGTGTATGTGTGTTAAAATTAAGTGTGGAGAACGAGAAGTTAGTGCATTGATTGATACAGGATGTAAGGTGAATGTGGTGTACTATGAAGCATTTGTAAGAATGAAAGTAAGTGAAGTTAAGGATCGTGGATATCATTTGACTGGATTAGGTGAACAGGATGTGCCGATTGTTGCAAGGTTTAGAGAGAGTGTTTTGATTGCCGGTGTCCGGATGAATGAAGATGAATTTTGTGTTGTAGAAGGTGCAAACAAGAAGTATGACATGCTATTAGGTTATAAGTTTTTGAAAGCGAATGGTATTGTGATTCACCCTGATTTAGAGATGATTGAATGTAAGAAGGATGGAAGTATGAAGTGTCAATGGTATGTGAATCCAGATGGAAGTGTGAGAGTGAACATCATGAAAGGTCTGGAGGTATATGCGATTGAGAGTGTGCCTGTCAAGCAGAATGAAACATTGAGTGTAAGGATTGGATGGAATTCGGATGTTGAGATAAATGAGAATGATGGGAATATTTATGTCTTGGATGGTAGTGCTGCGAACTATCGATTAAGGCGAGTGGTGCATGTGTTTGATGGTATAATTGATATGAAAGATCCGCGTGTCTGCATACAAGTTTGGCCTGATCTGCGAAGGAAGAGTCTTAGAGGAGTGCAAGTGGGAGATAAATTGGGTGTGTTAAATACAGTGGTGAATATGGAGAATGATATGCATGTGGTGAACGCAAATGTGTTTTCCGTGAGTGTAACGTCGAATGTTTGGAAGTATGAAGATTTGATTGAGCAAGTGAAATTGGAAGAAAAGTTGAGTGAATGTGAGAAGCAAAAAGTTTACAGGATGTTGTGGAATAGGAGAGGTGCTTTGAGTCAAGGGGATGAGGACTTTGGCAACGCTCGCTTGCCTGAGTTCAAAATAATTTTGAGTGACGATATGCCAATATATCAAAGGCCTCGTCATTTCCCTGCCCCTGTGGCTCAAGAGATTGAGGAACAGTGTGAGGAATTAGAGAGAATTGGCGTGATTGAGCCGAGTGTGAGTGCCTGGAATAGTCCGATTGTACCTGTACGAAAGCCAGATGGACGTTTGCGACTGTGTATTGACTATAGAAGAGTGAATGAACGAACGTTGAAAGACAAGTTTCCTATGAGTGTTGTGTCTGAATGTGTGTACAGTATGTATGGAATGAAAGTGTTTTCTAAGATGGATCTGGTACGTGGATACTACCAGATGCCTGTGGCTGAAGAGAGTAGACCTATTACGGCGTTCTCTACCTCAAAGCGCCATTATCAGTTTAGAAACCTGAGCTTTGGGTTGGCGAATGCCCCAGCTGCTTTTCAGCGTGCTATGAATGTAGAGTTGAGTGGTTTTCCGTGTAAGAATGTACGAGTGTTTTTGGATGATATTTTGGTGATGAGTGAGAACATGGAAGAACATATGACCTTGGTGAATGATGTTTTAAGAAAGTTGGAAGAGGTTGGTGTCAAAGTGAAGTTGTCTAAATGTGTATGGTTTGCTAGTGAAGTTGAGTTTTTAGGACATAAGGTGAGTGCGGTTGGATTGCGTAAATCGGAGAAGTTCGTGGGAAAGGTTAGGAATTTTCCTAAGCCTACCACAGTGAGAGAGTTGCGTGGATTTCTTGGTTTAGTTGAGTTTGGAAGAAAGTTTATGAAAGATTGTTCAGGTGTAATGAAACCGTTGAGTGTATGGACTGGGAAAAAGAAGAGTACTGTGATTAAGTGGAATGACTCTATGAATGCAGCGTTTGAAAAGTTAAAAGCGGAAGTTGCAAAAGATGTGGAACTTGCGTATCCAGCATATGGAACGAATGCAGGAATGCTTGAAGTGTATACGGATGCAAGTGGTCATTCGATGGGTGGATGTTTGATGCAAGATCAAGTTGTGAATGGGGTTGAAAGAAAGCGAGTAATTGCGTATGTTTCCAAGGCATTTAGTGTGGCAGAGCGTGCATATTCAACGATTGAAAGAGAGCTGGCTGCGTTAAGATTCTGTCTCAAGTCGTTACGACCATTTCTGTATGGAGTACGGTTTGTAGTGAGAACAGATCACCAGCCACTAGTGTATTTGCAGCGTATGAGGTTAGTTGATAGTAGGCTTGCAAGGACGATAGAGGATTTGAGTGATTTTGATTTTGTGGTTGAGTATTTGCCAGGTGAAAGGAATGTGATTGCTGATTTGATGTCACGTTTGCCTTGTAGTTTGAATGAGAGTGAGGTTGTAAGCATAAATCCTGAGTATTTGCCAGCAGGTGTAGTTGTTGGAAGAAAATGTAAGGGTGGAGGTGATTCTATGTTCGAAAGTGTGTTGTATGGTTTACGAGACTTGGTGAAAGATGGATTGCTTGAAAAGGTGCCAGAAAGTGTGAATGCATTACGAAAGGTGGTTATGGAAGAAGCGTGTAAGAGACCAGAGCAATTGGGAATGGAAAATTCAAGTAGGTTAAGAAAAGAGTTGAGAAGTATGTGTATGCCAGGAGTGATGATGTTTCAGGAAGTGTTAGCGATAGTGAGTAAGCTGTTTGGTGTGAGAGTATATGTGCATTATGGTGTGGAGAAGCCAGTGATGTATCGTGGTAAAGGTGTAGACCGAGTGAATGGGTGTGAGTTGCATCTGCAATGTTTGAGTGGTGTGCATTATAATTGGCTGATTGAGAAGAAGAATTATGTAAGAAGAGAGATTGACTACGTTTGCGAAGGAATTGTTCCTGTTAGTGAAGATGAAGGTTTGGATGCTGCAGAAGTGTTTGTGGAACAGACCGAAGTGTTGAATATAATGTGTGAACATGGACTTGAAGAGAGAGTGCAAGTTACCTTGACTATGAATGGGAAGAGCTATTGTGGAATGATTGACACAGGTGCGCAAATTTCCTTGGTGAATGCAAAAGTTGTGCGTGATGTTGATAATATGAGTTGGAATGTTTCTAGAAAAGGTGTGACAGTTTCGATAAGTGGACTCGGAAGTGGACGTATTATGGCATGGGAGGAAGTGAGTTTGTCTGTAAGCATGGGGAAGTTGAATGATATATTGCATGAATTTGTTGTGCTAAGTGAGAATGAATTACCTTATTGTTTTCTGTTTGGGATTGATTTTCTGCGTAAGAATAGGATTTCAGTGGATGTATGTAATGAATGTTTAGTGAAAGATGGTGTAACAGTTGGGAAGTTGCAGAGTGAGCTTGTAGGCTCAACTGGATTTGTAGGAGTGGCAGGTGTCGATTTGAGTGAAGAGCTGTTGACTGCTGAAGATATAGAGAGCATGCAAGAGTCATGTCCGATGGTGCGTGAATTGAAAGATAGCGTGATGACCAGTGTTCCTGTGAATGAATGGAGTTGCATATTAAGAGAGTTTAGAAGGTTTGCTGGAAAGTTTGTAGTGTGCAAGGGTCTAGTGTATTTTGTGCAATGTATAGATGATGAGGATGTATATATTCCGGTGTTTTCCGTGTGTGGCACGATTGGAATGGTGAAGATTGTGCATGATAGGTTTGGACATATGGGTAAGAATAAATTGTGGGAATGTATGAAAGGATGTATATTTAGTCCCTTTTTGAGAAAGATTTGCGTGGACGTAGCGACTACGTGTGAAGTGTGCCAGAAGAGAAAGTATCAGAGAGTGTATGCCGCCCCACCTGTATTAAAGTTGAGTGTGAATGAACCCTTTGAAATGGTAGCGATCGATTGCGTGTCTTTTCCGAGGACTGCAAGAGGGTATGTAGGGATGATTGTGATGGTGGATCATAAGAGCAAATTTGCGTATGCTGCACCTGTGACAAATAAATCTTCATTGACTGTTGCTAGAGAAGTGAGTGAGAGAATGTTGCCCATGTGCATGTGTAAGCCTGTGCGAATGTTGAGTGACAATGGACCTGAGTTTGTGGGACGTGCTTTTGAGGAGATGTTGAGTGAATGGGGAATAGATCATGTGCGAACGACGCCGTATATGCCTAGTGCAAATGGTTTGGCTGAAAGGACGATAAGAACTTTGAGTGAGATGTTACGATTGATGGTGAAAGATGGGAAAGAATGGGATGAATGTTTGGGAAGAGTGCTTTGGGCGTATAACATGACAGTACATAAGGCGATTGGAATGTCACCATGTAAGTATTTGATGAACTTTGAACGAATGATTAGGCCACATATGGGACTTAGTGAGAAGGATCGTGAGTTGTGGAGAAAAGGGAATGAAAGGTTTGAAAGTTTTTCTGTGGGTGATAAAGTACTAAAGGAGATTGAGACAAAAGGTAGACTGAATGTGGATAAGTTGAAAGAGAAATTTGAAGGTCCATTTGTAGTAAGAAAGGTTTGGTCAAATGGGGTAAGTTATGTGATAGTTCGTGAAAGAGAGGATGGAAGTTTGGATGAACGTAGAGCGCATCAAGGTCAGTTGCGAAAGTGGCGTGAACCTCCTCAATATTTGGTGCAACATCCGGTGAATGAATATCTGTCTGAAAGAATGGAAGACTGTGAAATGGTGGATGATATAGCTAGTGCTTTAGAGGGGAAGCAGTTAGTGTTAGTAGAACATCGAAGGGGGAAGCGTAAGAGTAAACGGTTGAGAAAGGATGAATGGATGGAACAGTTTGGTGAGAGTGATGTGAGAGAGTTTTCTGGGTTTGTGCAAGATCGAGATGGAGTATATGATAGAACGTACAGTATTTGTAAGTTTCCGTTGAATGAGTCTGAGTCTATGCTAGAGAGTATAAATGGGATAAGTGCGAAATTGGAACAAGAGTCGATAAATGCTATGAAAGAATGGGAAGGTTTGATGGATGTAGTAGAGAGGTTAGTTGAGGATTTGAGTGGGATTGGTCAGGGAATGTCGGATGTGTGTGTGGATGAAGTACATAGAGAAGGGGCCATGGACAGACATGAGGAGACATTACGACAGATGACAGAGACAGTTGATGGACCTGTGACTAGGAGGAGAGGCAGAGTGAAAGAGTATGACTGGGTGATGTCGAAAGCATTGTGAATGAATGAAGATGGGGATTGAGACATGGTGAGGTGAGGCGAATTTAGCTGGGAGGGATGTAGTAGTTTGGTTGTCCGCCTCCCCTCCCCTATGTCTAATCTCTTTCTTCTTTTGCAGAATGTGTGTGGGTGTGGATCGTGTGATCACCGTCTTTACTTTGTGTGGGGGGACTCGATGGATCTCTATCGTGCTCCCCCATTCATCTCCTGTTTTCTTTTTAGGCGGATTCTTTCAGCATATATTTTTAGTTAGAAAGTATAGGTAAAAGTTTGGAAGTCATTAGTTGTGACTGAAGAAGGAAGAACCGCCTGGACGGAGGATAGGTGAGTGAAGATTGTGTGAGAGTGGATATGGTTGAATGAGTTAGGAGTAAAGATGTTTGAGTGTGGCAGTGAATAGGTGACTGAATGTGCCTTCTCTTTTCCAGTTCCGTGGTACCGATTGTCGCCGACATCTGGCTTTTGGATACGGCTGAAGCCAATCTTGACTCGTGTGGCAGAAAAGGGACGCATTGATTGGGGCCTGAGCCCTCGCACTTTCCGCTCTGACTAGAGCCACCACTTCCTCATCCTTGAGTGCAAATCATTCGCCTTGGCTGAAGTGAACTTCCAGTCCCTTAAGAAAAGGGAACCTCTCTTCCCTCAAGAAAGCGGGCCCGCCTCCCTTTCCCTCCCCCTCCCCCTCCCATACCGGTAATAGTGCTCCCAGAGCTGAAGAAAGTAGAACAGACTCACATGGTGGCACTGGGCAATCTGTTTGTGAAGCCCTAAACATTTCCTATTTGCGTGTGTGTGGCCAGGGTATAGTTGTAAGGCCCACTATATATCTATATATATATAAATATCTTTGGTTGTGGTTTAAGATAGATAATATTTTGGAAATTGGGTAATTTACATTTTTGTTTTTTGGGGTTGTGGTTAATTTTTTTTGTGTGTAAATTAAATTTAGAAAATACTCTCTCTCCTCAATACCCTCTTCTTGAACCACCGAGCGGACCTTGTCAGGGCGGCGGGAATCTTTGGCCAGGGAATCGCGATCCCGCCGCTACAACACCAGCTCCTCATACCTATCAGACAGATCTCTCACTCCAGCACCCGACAAACACACCCTCAAACCATTCAATCTACTTGCATTCAACTTCCTATCTAAATATCTAACTCGCGAATCACCCATCACAAGCACTTCAGTCAGACTCCTATTCCTAACCCCCACAGACCTAACTCCATCCCCACTCCTATTCTCATTCAAACTACCAGTCACTCTACCTCCACCCCCACACCCATCAGTCATATCACTTCCAGTTACTTCCTCTCTTAGGGCACTGAATCTATTAGTCAAGCTAATAGGTTCTGTGTCCCTCTGACTCACACACCTATTCTCCCCCTGGCTAACAACCTCAACAGAGGCAACCCTATTCTCACAAAGAACAGGAGAAGCCTCCCTAGCTTCACGTTTCCAAACCACTCTCCACTGTCCCCCATCCTCACTAGGCCTATTTCTAACTAATCTAAGGGGGCTAACTTCACTATCACTAGAACTATCATATCCTACCTCCTCCACCGGCCCTCTACCTTCACCTGGAACATCTAACTGGCCTACCTCACCACCTAACCTATTCCCAGCTCTAGGCCTAACACTAAGTTCCCTCCTGAGGTCAGCAACTAACCCGTCCAGCCTACATATACTGTCTAAATCCTGCCTTCTCATCCCCTCTAAATCTACAATGCATTCACGCAGCCCACATGTATACCCCTCACGTAATACACCACAACCAATGCATACATTCCGACACTCATGCTCACTTCCATCCCCAAACTCCATCACTTATTCAAACAAAGAAAGAACTTAAGTAGTAATAAGAAAAAAAAGAAGAGCAACTTAGCTTTTGCTGATTGTGGTGAGAGAAAAAAAACAACAAAAACTGTAGAAAAATCTGAAAAATTGATCAACACACTGAGAGCTCTATGAAACATGTGCTACCTGTTCGAAGGTCAGTCGAAGACTGTTTTTCAAAGCAAAGGATTCTTTGCAAATTCTACTTAAAAGACAATTGCAAGATTTCAAAAGATATTTCTGGTGTGTGCTAAAATCCTTTCCATCAACTGAAATTTTTCCTAATAGAATAGGCTGAAATGATGCAATTGGCAAGTGATCATAATTGTGCATTTGTTTCCCTATTTGCCACTGAAACTTGAAGGACCCGGTAAAGGCAATTCATTGCAATGTAGTTGGCATATCAGCCACTGTAAAGTCTGTCCAAAGTGTAGCTGCCTGTATGTTTGATGTGTCAATTTGTTGTTTGTTAAAAAATGAAATGCTATTAGAACTGATGTTTGCAGACAATGATGAAGCCGAAGTAATATGGCCCAAATATTTTGATCCAGTTTCTTCTACTATTACAATGTGTTCTTCGATCATTACTGTCCTGTAATTTTTGCTTCCTTTTGATGACTGCGACAGTTTTATCCTTCCTTCCATCAAAGAAGATACTAATGGGTGAATCTTCCTCACTTCAGTTAACTATTAATTTTCTTTTTAATTTTGCTCTTGTTGATGACTTCACTTGAATCACTTTCATTTATTATTCCAAAATATTTCAAAGGTACGCTAGCATTATTTGCTGCTGTTCAATCCGATTTCCAGTTCTGTCGCATAATTTAGCTACAGATGGAAGAGGAGCACTTTTCTGTTGTCCTTTTCTTTTTATAGCACTTAATTGTTTCATATTCAGAGCATTCAGTTGAAGATGATGAAGTTGAATCAGATGACATATAACTGCATAACAGTTGCTGTTCAGTGCTCAGCATTATCATTTGCTGATGGAATTGTATTTTTACTAGATCTTATCTCTTTTCTCATCATTGTTTGGATATTTCTTGACATTGTAGTGGCATCAATTTCTACAATTACCATCTTTCTTGCACTTCTCTGATCATTAAGAAATTGTTTATCTTTTGTGGCTACCTTGTGTTGTTTTGGACATGTACAAATATTTTATTTGCATTTACAGGCTGCAATGACGAATAGTTCTTTAAGTAGCCTTGAATTTTTTAAGTTTCCTTCTGTAACTAGGATTATCTTTCCTGCCTTATTAAGACAAAGTTTTTATAGTCATTATTCAACTTGTTTACCATGTTTTAATGCATTTAGTTGACACAGTTGGAATCAACGCTGATCTTCAAATTCATTCAAGTTGAGAGCAGACATTCATGCAAATGTTACTGAAATGTGGTTCTTTATTTGATGCCTTCTTCAGCTCAATTCATTTCCATAAACTTGCTTTCCAAACACCTTCAAGTGTGGAGAGATTTCTTCTGTTGTTTTGCAGGAGTCCCCCAAATTGGGTTTTCAACATCTTACTGTCTATTTAGAAGTCATTGCATTGACAATATGCTTAACAGACAGACAGACAACCACTTCAGGTGTGCAACAAAGCATTACAGGAGAAATGTCCTTAAGAATAGGGAAGAGACCAGAACAGGACGCGTGGTGGTGCTGCCACAAACACACACAGTAGCTACACAAAACATCCAGCAGCCAGATATGTTGTTTTTTCAACCAAGGCACATGCTAATTGCAGAAGCTTGATACAATACCTTTATAAACTAACAATATTTTTAATCACTTGCCCATCAGCGATTGGTTTAGTATTGTAAATTAGCATATATTCTTAGAAACTTAAAGTGTTTACACAGCTAAAAAAATTGTTATATTGCTACGAAGTTTTACCATATTTTCTTGACATTATAGAGTAATGCTTGCAAACTACCAACAAACTTATCAATTAAAATAACATTTGGAGCAATCTTTTCAGTTTCAGTTGAAAATGTGGCATATTTCTTTTTTTATCCTTCTTGCACCAGCTGAAGATATAGTTATTTAATTCAAAATTTTACATATATAAAATATAAACATAAATTATTATTATAAGTACTACCCGCAAGTAGTTTTCTTACATATAAATATTTGGGGTGTTACCTAAATTCTGGCTTTTCTTTACTGGTCATACAGTAAAATGGTTTTATCAAAAAAAAATTCTCACCGATTGGCCTCTTTTCCACACTACCCATCAAAGAGATTAAAAAAAAATGGAAAATCGCCCACCCTATCGTATATGTCAAGAAAAAGACACGTGTGTGTCTGGAGGTGCCGAATCATATCAAAATAGATACTGTCAAGGCCAAGAAAAGGGGATCTAGAGAGGGACAATGCAGCATGCAATTGTGGATAGAGAGTAGGGCATTATACAGGTTAGATTTTGTTGTAAAATTGACATGATGAGACTCTTTGTTTGATTTATAGGCTACTAGAAAAGCCTTATTGTAATGGCTGATACTGCTAATGGCACAGAAATGGTCTGCCAAGGCATTACTGACCACCAGGCTGTCAGTCACTAAGGATCCCTGTAAATTGAGTGCAGGGGTATTATCAGAGCTGGAATTAAGCAAAGTCATACCACCAATTTTCTGCGACTTTGAACAGGAACAAAGATGACTTTTTTAAAAGAAATTGCTAATCTTATTTTTATCTGATTTTTAACTTTCCTTTTACGATAAATTAAATTCTTCATATTATATGACTGATGTTACATGAAACTACTTAAATGTATTCCTGAAAAGTTTGTTACCCTGAATTATATTATTAATTAGTGAAATTACATACACTTTTTGGGTATGAACCAAGTTTTAAAGCTGTCTTGTCAGTTCAAAACATTCAAGAATGTGTTATACCTTGTGGCATTCATCATGCAAATGAATTTCATTTTCTCATATTTTATATGTGCTTGTATACTTTTCTTGTGGCTAAGACAAAAAAATTACTGCAAAGTGTAAGAAGTAATTAAAGCCTAACAGCATTCTAGCTTTAACCCTAAAAGTGCAGGGCTAATTTGCTCAAAATTGCCTTAGGCGAAATTACAAATGGTATACATTATAAAAAATAATTAAAATAAAATATTTAATTTTTTTATAGAAATCAAATAATATATTTTAATTAAAAAAAATTATTCTATTGATATAATTCACAAATTATTAATAACCTTCTACCTATTTATAATTCTGATTGATAGTTCTCAGTTCTTCTCCAATTTTCATCAAAACCCATGGTTAGTTTAAGCTTTTTAAATCAGTTACACTTTAAAACCTGTTTCTAAATATATAAAACAGTAGTGCTATTCATAGGAGACTATTTTATATCTTAACATTTGTGAAAATTTTGCTAAGAGCCTATTTTTAATCTATAAAACTGTATTTTCCAGACAAAATAGGCTTGCTTGTTTGTGTGCCTTCAATAACATACTAACCTAAAGCATTTCCTCACTTTAATTAGATAAAAAATGAAAAAATAAGTGTATTTAACCAAAAAAGAAAGGAACTCATCAAAAATGGCGTGCTTATACAGGTGTGTAATAAATCAGCCTCTTTTCACAGCCGTGTTGTGGTGAGGCCTATTAAACAAAGTCAAGTTACGCTCATTCATAAATCTCGGTTTACAAACAAAGAAGGACTGACCTAAGCAGTTTATATATCTTAATTGGATGATTATTCACTAATATAAGAGTTTGACAAAGGAAAAATGATGAATGATCATAATAATCAGGGCAAATACAAGTCTAAAAGTGAAAGGCAACAAAAGGCCCTTGGGCAATTATGGTGTAGCGGGTCACGAACTTACGCTATAACCCCAATTGTTCCAACCCGCTTCCTACACTAAGTCGAACATGAGAAATCGAGGGAGAAATAGACGGATTGTATATACAGTCCTTTATTTACAAAAAATATATATATATACAATATATATATATATATATATATATATATATATATATATATATATATATATATATATATATATATATATACAAAAATATATATACACAATGTATACAAAAAAACAATACTATCACCATACAATATAAGATACAAAAGAGGCCTATCAAACACACTGGATGTAAAATTCAACAACAAAAGAAAAGGCCTCACCTACCCTCGGGGTCAAGTATTCACAATTGTTTCCTAGGTCTTACCCCTAAAAATGCCACAAAACCAACACAAAACCCCTAAAAATGCCACAAAACCACGACAAGGTCGCTTATCTAATTACTGAGCTGGGAGGTGCCAGATTTTTTTATCAAAGATTTTGTGGTACCACATGAGGCCTTTTCTTTGTTTGTTTGTTCATTTATCGTTTGCTGTTGTAGTCACAAATAGTTTTTGTTGTTCAATTTTGCATAAGAATTGTTTTTTTCTGATTGGTAGTATCTGAACGGATTATTTTTCTTTTAAATATAATAGTCTAATTAAATTTTTTGTATATATTTTGATTGGTAGTATTCATGAGATAAATTTAATTGTTTTGAATATTATATATTATAAACGTGTTGTATATAAATATATTTACACCCCCATACTTTTTGGGGGGTAAATAAAGGACTGTACATAAAATCCAGTTCATTTCTCCCTCAATTTCTCACGTCCAAATTGGTGTAGGAAGCGGGTTGGAATGATTGGGGTTAGAGTGTAGGTTCGTGGCTCACTACAGCACCTCCAAGCTCGGTATTTTAATGCAATCCAGTCGCACTTTCGAGGCTATAAAAAAGGAAGCCCTTTCTGCCCCAGCAGGACTTACAATAGATTTTATAAAATTACTGCAAACTTTCAATCCCAGCCACTCTTTACAAAATTTAATAGAGTGGTGGCACAAAATAAATAAATAATTAGCTGAGGAAGAGAAAAATAGCATTTTAGACAAAACATGAAATCCAGATATATATTAGGGTGGGGAAAAAAAATATATGTTTGAAATCTCTTACGGCATCCCTGAATTATTGTGAGGAATAACAAGGAAAAAAAGCACAAAAAGTTTCTGGGAATCTTTTAAGATTTAGGGGTCGCACAGGGTAGTTGATTTTTCGAGTCCATAAAAGTGTTCATTTCTCAAGCTTATTTATTCACATCAACAATAAATGCCACAGAAACAAAACTATTTGTTCTGAAGTCAGGTAAATAACTATTCTAGGAACATTTCATGATTCAGCAGGATATATGGGAGAAATATTACTCTGATACTATACAAGGAACACTTAGGAACAGAGTGATAGGAATGGTACATTTCCTGGACTTTCTTCAAAATAAAACTGAAAATGGCCTGAAATAACGATTGAAATGATTTGTATATTCTTCTGTAAGATCAGTTAGGGTCCAGGTTTAGCTGTCGGTGGCACTCGACAGCTTGCAGGAGAGCTTGTCGATTGCTCTCGTCCTTGGTGAAGATCTGGGAATAATCAGTGATCAGTTTGATCGCCCATTTCGCTGCATCATTGGTCACTGCCAGATGGTGGACGGTCTCCTTCCCCTGGCTGTACACCTCGTTTTCCTTCCAACTGAGCACAGGAGATTGAAGAAACGAGGCATCCAACTTCAGTGCCGTGAAGGAGAAAAGTGACTGCTTGGTGACAAGGTCACTCAAAGTCACCGAAGAAGGATCTCGGGGTGCTATCGTCCATCGCTTATTTTCGAGGTCCTTGTCAATGGCCAGCTTCTCCACCATCTTGGTCTTCTCACCGATCGTGACTTTGTCGCTGAACAAGGCAAGGCCGACAAGGTCCGTCACTTGAAGGTCTTCACCGTGGTCTCCGAGATCTTTGAGTTGAGGTCTCTGTAGTTGTGGAGATCCTGGAAGAGTGTGAGATCGTTGAAAGGAGCATCTGTGGCCAAGGTAACCTCGAGCCAGGCACGGGCGTAGATTAGGATGATGAACACACTTATCTCCTGGAGGCTACACAGTTCCCTCGGCGTGAGCTCGAACTGGTCCTTAAACATGTGATCTTGAGCGAGTAGATCGCCATCGCCATCCATCTCGCGCGATGGTGAGCTCCTGGTTTGCGAAAGGTGATGGGAACCTTCCCCTTGATGGCCTTTGCCGTTAGTTTCGCGAACTCTTTATAATCGTCTCTTGTCGTTTCGGCCGCCTTGGCAAGAGCCTCAAGGGTCGTCCTCTTCCATTCATCATGGTCAGCCAACTGAGGGTCGTTGATGATCGTAGCATTGGCATGTAGGAGAGTGGGCCACTTCTTGTGGAACTGTTTGAATAATTGAACGTCTGGGCCGGACGTAGCGTCGCCGAAAGTGGCCTCAAAGGCTGAGGCCAAGTTCAAAAACGGACGACCCAACTTCTGTTCGAGGAGTGTGCAACAGCCAGCATGGACGCCTATGTTTGAAGCGGTGTTATCGAAGCAGAGACCCACAACTCTATTTTGGAACGTCCAGTGTCTGATGGTCTCCTCGACTTTGCTGGCATTGCTTCTCCGGTACCGGATGGCAAGACAGGGATAGCCAGGAGCTTGTCTCCTTCGAGGGACGGACTGGTGACAACGATAGCCATGCGATCGACATGACCTTGACTTTCTGATCCGGGCAAGAGTTTCCCGTCCCAATGAAGGATGAGAACCGCGTCTTGCTCCTGTACTTGGTTTTGATAATCCTTGATGGCTGCTTCTGCTGTCTCCTTCCGCAACACTTTCCGGTGTCGGCGAATGGACGAGGTGGACGGACTCAGCATTCCCTGGTCTGCAGCGATGGCAGAGAAGCCGTGGTGGGCTCCGCGAGGGGTCAACTTGACCCTGTCAGCTGCTGCTGCAAGCTCCTTCGTGATCTTGAGCCTTTTGGAAGGAAAAGCAGAAGCAGCGGCGCTTCCCCAAGCAGGACAGTTGGTGGCGGATGAAGAAGTTGATGAAGAAGTGGTAGTGGAACTCCCGCTCGCCAACTCAACAGTCTCTTCCCTCTCCGAAGTCTCCACCAACTCCTTCTCCTTCCTCCTTCTCTCAGCAGCCAACCTCTCATGTTACCTAGACTCTTCCTTTGGTTGTCGAGGAAGTTCTTGTCCTCCTGGTTGAGGTGGATCATGGAGGAAATAGTGGCAGGGGTTGCGATGTCGAACAGTGATGACAAGTGTCCCTGGAGGAGGGCGTCGGAGACCTTGCCCCCCTGGGATTGACATTTATTCGCCTTCTTACGGACTTTGTACTTCCCGATGAGGGTTTCCAGTTTTTTCATGATTGATCGCAGCGGGACAACAGGAATTTGGGCACATTCACAAACTTTGACGACTTTGTCGATGACAGCTTTTCGATTGTTCTTGCTGTTCGATCCATGACACAAGAGTTGCTGTAAAACATCTTTCCCTGTTGGAAGGACAAACTGGCTAAGAGCTTCAAGGGGCTTCAGTCTGTTTCTGAGTTGAACTCACCATTTAGACCTGAGGAGAAAACGAGGATGTTTTTAGCTTAGTTCTGGGTCTGACACTATAAAAACAGAGCTATATAACAGCAAAAAATACGTCGGGGTATGCACAAAACGAGTTTACATCACCAAGTATATCTAAAGGCATAGCACCCACAACACAGTGTATGGTAGGTACGCTATGCTAAGGGAAAGCAAAGCAAACTTTCGATCACTCGGTGCGACCCCTCAACATGCTTTGATTTGGACGAAACTCCGGATTTGGGAGTTTCTCATGAAGCCTCATAATAATTCACGAGTGCAGAAACAAAAAGTTTGCTTTGAAATTTTTACTATATATCCATGGCCCACTCTAATATATATTATATATCTATAAAAAAAAAAAATCTCTCCATTCACACACGCATTCTTACAGAGGGAGGGACAGGGTATTGGTTAAAGGGTTGAGAGAATGGCCCTTCACAAACACTCACATTCGCTCCACCACACCCTTCCTTCTTTTCTTAGGACATTCGACCACAGTCACTCATAATACGCTCTCAATCTTTACTCACAGTACCTTTTATACTCAATCGCGCCCTTCGGCACTCATTCACACTCGTCTACTGGTCCCTGGCTGTGTAGCAATCTGTTGGGGTTGTTCGTCAGTCGTCTTGTTAGTCTTCTCATCACTATCGATCATGTCATCCACCATACTCTTAGCCTTCGTTACTAGCTGTTCGATCTCTCGACAGAACTTTCATACTCTTCCGTTCATACCCCCATTCATCAGCTCCTCATTCACAGCTCTCATCCAATTCAAGGTACACTCTTGCAAAACAAAAAAATCACTCACATTCGCTCTACTCTCAGCAGATATACCAGAAACCCCTTCAACTAGTTCCCACCATAAGTCAGAAAAGTCAGTCACCTCCTCATTTTCCACATCAACTCACCTCTACTCTTACCATTCGCAGAACCAGAAAAATCAGCCACAGAGGACGTACGCGCCAGTACACCCATGTTACTCCAGGAACGACATTTTCTGAAGTCACAAAGAGGGGAGTGACCCCGCCACAGAGAAAGAAAGCAGAACGGAAGAGCGTAGGGAGTCCTACAGTCAGGGACTCCCTCAAAGTTCTGTTTAATGCGAGGTCTATCAGAAACAAGTTTCTAGAACTTCGTGGCCTCGTAGCAACAGAAGAACCTGAGATGGTGGCCATAGCGGAGTCGTGGATAAAAACCTCAAGCCGAGATTTTGAAGGTGAATTCACGATTCCCGGTTACCAGCTCTTCTTGAAAGATAGGCCAGACAGAGAGGGTGTCGGTGTGATGTTGTATGTCAAGGATACTCTCAACTCGACGAATTGCAACATCGTATCCGACCATGAACTACTAGGTGTTGACCTAGAGATAGGTCCTGCCAAATACAGGACCCTGGTGCTTTATAGACCTCCTGCCCAACTCGTTGAAAAGGACAGAGATCTGTACCAGCTACTAGGAGAACTTGTCGAAGACAGAGTGTGTATCGTCATGGGTGATTTCAACACACAAGTTGACTGGGAAACCAGAGAACCCTGTGGCGAGAACGCACTAATCCTGGAGTTCGTGAACAACGAGTTCCTGATTCAATGGGTGAGAGAACCAACGAGAGGAGACAATATCCTCGACTTGGTTTTCATCTCTGAGGATGACATCGTTGAGGACCTCTCTGTTGGCGAAGAGCTCAGTGGCAGTAAACACCGACTAATTAGATTTGTAGTCAAAGTTCCCAAGGCAGGGCCTGCAACTAGTAAATGGAGGAAACTCGATTTAAAAAGAGCAGACTTTGCCGGTCTTCGTGCTGGAATGACTGACGCGAGGCTAGAAGTGTGCGATGTTGTTGAAGACTCGTGGAACAGTTTCAAAACCACATTCATGAGTCTTCAATCGCGTTTCATCCCTCTGAAATGTCCCCGTCGGCCTTCTGTTCAACCAAAGTGGTTTAATCCAGAAATCGGCCAACTGCTTAGGGAGAAGAGAACTGTGTACCGGCATTCGAAGATCTCGGGCGACTTTGACGAATACCGGAGGCTAGCCAGGAGAGTGAAGTCCAGCATAAGGGCGGCTAAGCGGTCTGAGGAACTCCGAGTGGCGAGACTCTGTAAAGAGAATCCCAGGGAGTTTTTTGGATATGTGAACAGCCGTAAACCAATCCGTCAAACGATTAGCCCTTTGAGAAATGAGGAGGGGGCATTAAAGCATTCAGATGCAGAAAATGCTAACCTCCTCAACGACTACTTCTCTTCAGTGTTTACTGAAGAGTGTGGTCCCATCCCCCAGCCAATGGATTCCTACTCAGGGGAAAAGCTGGAGGATATGGACTTCACCGAAGGGGAAATAAAAAAGAAGATCAGTGACCTAATGACGAATGTCACCTGACCCGGATGGGTTTCTACCTAAAGTGTTGAAAGAAGTGCGCGATCAAGTGTCACGACACCTGAGCACAATCTTCAACATGTCAATCCGGACCGAATGCGTTCCTAGAGACTGGCGTGAAGCGGAGGTGACTCCTATCTTCAAGAAAGGAGATCGTAGCCAACCGTCAAACTACCGACCTATCAGTCTGACTTCGATAGTCGGTAAACTCATGGAAAGCATCATGGTGGACAAAATGACGTCGTATTTAGAGTCAAACCTGCTACTGAGGAGTTCCCAGCATGGCTTCTGAAGGCAATGGTCATGCCTGACGAACCTTGTGGAATTCTTCCACTTCGTGTTCAGTGAGCACGATCGGGACAAGGTGGTGGATGTGGTGTACTTAGACTTTCAGAAAGCCTTTGATAAGGTACCACACCGCCGCCTTCTGCGGAAAGTGCGAGCGCTGGGCATAGATGGAAAAGTAGCCGGTTGGATCGAGAACTGGCTAAGTGGCAGACGGCAACGGGTGGTGGTGCCCGTTACTAGCGGGGTGCTTCAAGGTTCTGTCCTGGGACCACTGCTATTCATCATCTACGTCAACGACATGGATGGTGACATGGTTGCCAAGATTTCCAAATTTGCCGACGATACCAAGCTTGGTATGAAAATGCAAAGGATGGAAATACTGCCCGCCTGCAGGAAGATCTTGGGAAGATTGGGGAGTGGTCGGACATGTGGCAAATGCCTTTTAACGTGATCAAATGCAAAGTAATGCATATCGGCCACAGAAACCCCCAATCTCAGTATATCCTTAAGGGCACTGCTCTTGAATCAAGTGACACTGAGAAGGACTTGGGTGTAACTATTACTAGCAACCTCAAGTTCTCGAAACAGTGCATCGAGGCAGAGAAGAAAGCCCAAAAGATGTTAGGCTACATAAAGCGCCAGTTTGGATACCGTAACAAGGAGATAGTGCTTTGTCTGTACAACTCCCTCGTTCGGCCGCACCTGGAGTATGCCATACAATTTTGGAGTCCTTCGTTTTGAAAGGATATCGCAAGGTTGGAGCGCGTACAAGCCAGGGCAACCAAGCTGATCTCCTCTATCCGACATAAAAGTTATGAGGATAGACTAAGGGAATTAAATCTGTTCTCGCTGGAAACCTGTAGACTGTGTGGTCAGCTCATCGAGGTTCTCAAAATACTTCAAGGGTTCGACAATGTTGACTACACTGAGTGAGAACAGAACGCGCAATCACGGCTTGAAACTTGAACTGAGGCGTTACAACTGCAATCTGTGTGGAAATTTTTTCACTTACAGTATCTGCAGTAAGTGGAACGCAGAAGTTGTCAAGATTGAATCTGTTGACCAGATCAAGTCAAGACTAGACAAAGTCTTGAAAAGTGGCCGTTTAGGGACGCAAAACAATTGAGCAGCCATGTGCCTGCTCGATTGCTAGTCCAAAGGTACCCTGTTTGAATGGACCATAAGGTCTCCTAGGGTACTTCCTTTCCTTGTTACTAGCATTCTTCCTTTCACTCTTCTTGTACGCTATCTACTCCTCGAGACCAAGAAAAGCTCTTTCCCAGACAGATCCAGACCCTCACACTCCATCTCATCATCATGCACCTTATCTCTCTCTCTCTCTCTGCAAAGTTCATACACCGGATAGCTCACCAGGTAGTCAGGAGGTTCTCTCCACCTCCTCAACTGACTCTGATGAGCTTGCACTCTCTCAGTCAAACCTTCATTCAAACTCTCCAAAACATACATCACAGCATTCTCCCAAACTTTTCACACATCTTTGACCAATTCAACCTCCCCTTTACCTCTCTCACCTTCAATACTTTCGCACCTAGTTCAAACAAACAAAACCTCTCATGTGCTTCATGCCATACACTGCTCACTTTCACTCAAATGAAACCTATCTTTCACTCGCCTTTTAAAATTCATAACAAAATGACAAGGAGACACCCCAGTTGCACTATGCACCATCAAATTATACGCTCATAACACTCAACTCAACCATTCATCCCAGTTATTCAAAGTCGTACTCATCATTCTCAACATCTCACACAAGGTTCTAATTGTACGTTCCACCAATCAATTCGAATACAGTATATACAGAGTCATCCTACATGCTCCACACCATTCTCTCTCAACATTCACTTGCAAACTCATGCCCATTATCACTCAGCATCTCCTAGGGTTCCATCCACACATAGAGAAAAACATCTGCTCGACCACACACGCAATAGTCACACTCCTTTTATCTCTCACAGGCGCTGCATACACAAACTTACTTCTATGATAAACCATCACAACCATACCAACATTCCCAGCACTCATACACGGTTAAGGCACACAATCAATCACTACCAATTCAAATGGCTCTCTCGTATCAATTTTCAAAATCGGCGGCTTAACTAGCACACCTTGTACCTTTTGCTTCTGACACCTTTCACACTTAGTCGTAACATCATGCACAACTTTCACTAGACCAATCATACCAACCAAGGACATCACAGGTACATATATATCATCCACATCCTTCATATGCCTCACAAAATATACAACATCCATACAAACAACAAAATCCTTAGCATACCTTTTAAAATCCCTCAAACACTCAGGCCATTCATTAAAATCAACATGCATCACCACACACCTCTTCAACTCAGTAACAAAAGGACACATCTCTTGCATCTCTAGAATATCATCACTTAAAATCTCATTCTCATCATCCATGACCAATTCAATCATACCGCAAAATTTGACAACATTCTTCGCACACTCATTCAACCTTATGACCTCACATTCACCTTTCATAACACAATCCTTATCAGCATCCAAAGACAAATCAGTCAATCTCATAAAGTCTACACCAAGCAAGAAACAACATAGCATTTGCTCATCTTTCAGAATCACAGTCATGCTTCACATTCACACCACCATTGCCCAAACTCACTCTCAGACTAACCTGTTCCCATACCACTATCATTCCATTCTCCCATACACTTATCGATAATTTCACAGGCTAAACTCATTGTACTTAGTCAGAATCCTCTTTCACTAACGACACTTGCTCTCCAGTATCAATCAGACCACAAAAGAACCTGTCATCAACTTTCACTTTCGCTTCCATCATATCAGGTCGTCCATGTTCGCAATACACAGAAGGAACAACCACACCATTATCAACTACCAAATCATCACTCACCACACGTTCATCTTCATCCAGACAATCATTCTTCTCTCTCATATAGAATACTTTTCAATCACCCAAATGTAATGAACACCACTCAAACACTGCAGATGCACCACATTAGTATTTGAACCCTTCACTTTCTCATCCTTGTACACAATCGGCCTCTCACTACCAAAGTGCACATAAATAATAACTCCATACAAATGACTCACTACAGTCAACACTTCCTGAAATGGAAGGAGGCCTGGCATACACATACATCGCTCTCAATTCATTCATAAAGTTCCGCACCCTTGCCATACCAATACTTTCAGGCTTCCTACATACTTCAGTCATTACCTCTTTCCTTAAGTCATCAACACTATCAACACTTTCAAATCTACTCCATCACTCTTCAAATCTTGCAAACCATTCCATATGCTCTCAAACAAGGAATCTCCATTCATAATCCCTTTTGGCAAATACTCGGGATCACTCATCCTACACACATTTTCATCATTTGTACCAGGATACCTGGACATCAAATCAGTCACTCCATTCTGTTCACCAGCCACGTACTCAATCACATAGTCAAAATCACTCAAATCTTCCAAAGTTCTTGCAATTCAACTCTATCAGCCCATTTCATACGTTGCAAATACGCAAGAGGTTGGTGATCGGTTTTGATTACAGACCTCACACTATACAAAAATGGATGCAGCGCTTTCAAACAATACCTTATAGCAGCCAACTCTCACTCCACAGTTGAATACTTTCTCTCTGCCGCATTCATAGCCTTGGATATATACCCAATTATTCGCCTGACATTCTTTCCATTCAAATGCTGCTCTTGCATCAGAAAACCTCCCATACAGTATCCACTCGCATCCGTATACAATTCAAGCATCTTAACATTCACACTATAGTCTGGGTATGCCAATTCAACATCTTCAGTCGCTGCCTCCTTCAGTCTCTCATATGCTTCATTCATCTATCATTCCACCTGACAATAGTACTGCCTTTCTTGCCCATCCACTCAGTCAGAGACTTACTCACACCCGAGCAATCATGTATAAACTTTCATTGAAACTCAATCAAACCCAGAAACGATTTCAGCTGCTTCATAGTCACCGATTTCAAAAACATTCATACCTTCTCAACATACTTCACCGACTTTTGTAACCCATTTTCACTCACCATATGCCCAAGTAATTCCAATTCTTTCGCAAACAATTCACACTTCGCTACTTTCACCTTCACACCGACACTCTCCAACATTCTCAACACATCATTCTCCAATCTCATATGCTCCTCAAAATTCTCAGTCATAATCAAAATATCATCTATAAACACAATCAAATTCTTACCTGCAAACCTACTCAACACAACATTCATTGCCTGCTGGAAAGTACCGGGAGCATTAGCCAACCCTAAGCTAAGGTTCCAGAACTGATAATGCCTCTGTGTGAGCGTGTATGTGAATAATTAACATTTAAATTTTATTATTTTTTTCTTTCTCAAATTTTTATTGATGTTTGCTTTCTCTTTTCAGAGAAAAGAGTTAAAGTTAATCTGTTGTTTGGTGACCTCGACGTTGATGCATGTTATGAAGTGTTTAAGCTGATTCTCATAGGGCTTATAGAGAAGTATGTACCTCTGGGAAGCTATGGTAGAACTCCAGTGTGGCTCTCCGCCACACCTAGGGCAATGGTAAGGAAAAGGGCTTCTGCATGGAAAAATTACAAGAGTCTGAGAGAGAGGCTAGGCAGAGGGCATGAGGATGTAATATCTGCCTTGGACAGGTACCTCTCACTAAATAATGGATATAGATCGTATGCCAGAAATAAACAGTGTGACTATGAGAAGTATATAGCAAGTTCCCTCAGATCCTCTCCTAAGCTCTTTCATTCACACATACGAAGGAAGAAAAAAGGCCGTCCTCCGGTGGGCCCACTAGCTATGCCATATGGAGTGGTCTCAGATGATGCAGAAATGAGCGAGGTGTTTGCAGATTACTTCAGCAGTGTCTTTGTTGGAATTGATCCGCTGTCTCCAGCTGATCATCAGGTGTTTGATGGAGTTATGGATCCCCTAACTATTTCATATGATTCTGTCAGGAGGTTGCTTTTGGAATTGGATGGATCAAGTGCATCTGGACCTGATGGTGTTCATTCACAAGTCCTAAAGTCATGTGCTTCAGCATTGGCTTACCCTTTGTGCATCATCTTCCGTCAATCTCTCAATTCCGCATCTCTTCCTAGGGATTGGAAACGATCTGCAATGGTTCCAATTTTTAGTTCTGGAATAAGGCAAATCACTAAAAGTTACCATCCTGTAAGTCTTACTTCTGTCTGTTGCAAGACAATGGAGAGGATGGCTGGTTCCCATAGTGTGGAATACCTCGAAAGTAATGGACTGCTATCTGTGAACCAGTTTGGATTCAGGTCTGGATGCAGTACAGAGGATCAGCTACTGATTTTCTATGGGAATATAGCCAAGTGGATGGACAAGGAATTTGTAGTAGATGTGGTGTTTATGGACTTCTCAAAGGCATTTGGCCTCGTTTCACACACTTTGCTTATCAGTAAATTTCGTCTCTTGGGTTTTGACAATGCTCTAGTTAATTGGATTGAAAGTTTTCTGGTTGGTCGCACTATGTTTGTGTCAGTGTCGGGCAAGTTGAGCTCTGAGAGAGATGTTACTAGTGGGGTTCCACAGGGTTCAGTCCTTGGTCCGATTTTGTTTCTCATTTATGCCAATTATATTACAAAGGATGTCAACTCAGATTGGAAGGCATTTGCGGATGACTTTAAGCTATGTGTTTGCTACCCAGTTGGATCATCTGTTAATGGTAATAATGCAGCACAAGCTCTTCAAAGAGACCTAGATTCTATATGTGAAGTCAGCAAATTATGGAATCTCAGATTGAATCCACTGAAGTGCTATGCAATGAGATTTGGCAGAGGTGCAAGCCATAATGATCCACCAATTCAATATTTTATTGATCAGCAAGCACTTCAGTATGTTAAATCCTACAAGGATTTGGGTGTAATCGTGGACTCTTCCCTCAAATTCCATCAACATATACAACTGGTAACTGCTAAAGCTGGAGGACTGATGGGTGAATGGTTGAGATCCACAGTCTGTAGATGAAAGGAATTCATGCTATCTCTTTTTATCTCACACATCCGACCATTAGTTGATTATTGCTCTTGTTTTTGGAATGTGGGATACCTTGGAGATATTAGAAAGCTAGAATCGTTACAACGAAGGTGGACTAGAGAGATAGCAGGTTTAGAAGCCCTTGACTATGTGGCTTGCTTGAAGAGCATTGGTCTCCATTCTATACAAGGACGTTTGTTACGTGCAGATATGATAAAGATCTGGAAGTCCTTTAATGCAAATGTAGATGTTGGAATAACAGATATGTTTGAAATGGCGCGAAATGTTGGAACCCGTGGTCACTCGCTCAAGATGTCTATCCCAATCTGCAGAAGTGAAGTATTGAGAAGGTCATTTGCAGTGCGGCGAGTTACATTGTGGAATTCACTTCCACCTAATGTTGTTGGGACCACTTCCATCAGTACATTCAAGAGACTTCTGGAAGGGTTTCTGGGTGATAGATTGTTTGAGATTTCATGATGAGGTTGTGTAGTGGAAGTTAGTAATTAAGGGTATGTCCTAATTAGTCAATTTTTTTAATTTTTTAGTTGTTTCTTTTTGGCCTTTTTTTTTGCTTTTCATTGTTTTTTGTGGTTTTTCTGTATTTTTTGTTTTTACTTTGGATATGTTTTTATGTTCTGTTGTGTGTCTTTTGCTTGTTTCTTCTTCCTAATTAATTAGTCAATTTTTATTTTTTAGTTATTTCTTTTTGCCTTTGTTTTTTCTTTTTATTGGTTTTTGTGTTTTTTTTTATATATACTTTGTATTTGCTTTTACTTTGGATAGGGTTTTATGTTCTGTTGTGTCTTTTGCTTGTTTCTTCTTCCTATTGTTAGCAGTATGTTTTATTTAGAAGCAGTGTTCATGGTTTTTGTATTTTGATTCTTTTTATTTTTAATGATAGTCTTAGTATTAAGAGGATGTCCTTATTTTGTTGTATGGGTGTTTTCTAGATGTGCTTAGTAGTTGTGTTGTTGTGTTATTTTCAGTTTGTTTGTCTTGTTTGGATTGTATTATTATGATGTGTAATCTAGCTATTCCCTGCGCATCATTCCATTGTTTCTTTTTATTGTTGTTCTACCATGGCCAGTGGTTGGGTGGCACAGTGGCGCGCGGGGGTGTAGTGCCTCTGAGTCCCTGATGCATAATTCCTATGCCTAAAGGGGTGCAGCTCAGGAGGCTTCACAGGTGAGAATAGGTTGAAACCTAATATTTATGTAATTTTTTAAAATTTTGAGTATTGTTTATCCAGAAGATTTACCTAGTTTGAATATAGAGTGGAGACCGTGAGGACACAACTGTGGGACAACAAACTTCTAGCGGAAGTTGGAAAGAGGTCGAGAGTGCTTCTACCCCCCCCCCCCTCCCTGATAGGAGGGTTTAACACAACTTCTCATTGGAAACCACAACTGCACCAAGAACTATACAGCATTGGCTATCCTTGCACTAACTTGCAAGTGATACCCCATACCCTCCTTTTTAAAAAGTATTGTACGGTGTGATTGGAGTATCTCATACCATTGTTTTTGTTTTTTTAAATTGTGCACACATCGTTTGTACCAATACCGATTGGTGGTGTTGCACAAATTTCTTCTCTTCACCCGTCAATTTTTTTTGTATTTGGTTTTTTGATTGGGGAATTTTTGGCCTTGTTTTGTTGTATGCACACTTTTTTTTTAATTGAATTCTTATATGAAAATTTAATTATCTCATAAATATTTACCCCTTATTTTTCTTGTAAACAAAGGACTGTACATACAATCCATTTCATTTCTCTCTCGATTTCTCATGTCCAAATTAGTGTAGGAAGCGGGTTGGATTAATTGTAGTTAGAGGATAGATTTTCAGCCAACTACAATACCACACACATCAGAAACCTCTCCTTCACAGTCCTTTTGTTTACCTTTCAATAATCCACACACAGACGCAATCTTCCATCTGGCTTACGTACAGGCACAATCAGACTATTCCGTGCAGTCTCACTTTCTTCAATCACTCCCAATCATTCTAATTCCACACACTGCTCCTTAATATCATCAGCAACCGGATTGGGGTGTCATCCTTCGGGATAATCTTGAATTCTGGAAGCTTCGCAACCCCCAAATCCAGATCTTCCTTACTAAGGACCCCCTTTCTTTTAAACAGTATTTGATACACATCCTCCCTTTCATACTCAGTCAAACATTCATCCAATTCCACCATCCTTTCCACTTCATTATACATCTATTCACACGTCTTTTCATTTACAACATTTACCCTGACATCCATGTATCATCCATACCTACCTCACTGATAGTGGAGAGGTGACCCAGCACGTCGCAAATTGGATCTCTCTTCCATGCTCTTTCACTCTGAGGTCCGTCTGCATATATACAAAACGATTATTCATTCTCATCAAGCCATCAAACAAAGAAGCAACACACCTTACCTTATAACACGCATCCTTTCCATCCAATATCACAGCATTCTTACCCATATCCAAACTCAAATCTTCACTCCAACTCACTCTAACAGACACCCTTTCACCCTTCACAATATTTACACTCTCAATACTGGTAAACACACTCCTCAAAACACTACCATCTTTCCCTACATACAACTTATACACCCCATTTTTACAAATCTTTCTCTCAATCTGATCACTCGCAGGATGCACAACCATACAGTTCACTTTCATAAAATCATATCCTAAAATCACACTGTAATAACTCTATACTTTAGGGCAATATTTTGGGAGAGCATCTGTTCAGAGTCATTATGATACCTTCAATCAATTCACCCGGTAAGGTTGATAATTTTTTAGCAACAATTGCCCAGTCTTTGTGTGCTCTTTTATACTTTTAAATTTACATCATGGAAATTAAAACTTATTGCATATGGTAAATATAATGAATCAACTATCTACCAAGTAAATACTGGCATGTACTGGAATTTAAACCAATAAACTTTATTAGTCCAAGTATTCTAAGCGCAACAGAACAATTTTTCCTTCTTTAAATAAATAGCACTCACCAACAGGATAAGTGTTACAAATAATGCCAGAACCAGGTTCTCACAATACGATATGCTATACAATAGCTCTTAAACCCAGGACTGATCAACCTGATGTGTTACAAGTTAACTCCAGAACCCAGTACTCATCAACAGGATAAGTTATACAGTAGCTCCTAAACACAGTACATATCAACAAGATACGTATACATTGAAGTAGCTATCAGCTGGGAACCTAAATGGTGCGTTCGCTTGTTTAAGGAGCTGTGGTGACCAGGTTGACTGGTTAATCACAGTTGATGCACTGGTATGGTTGAAGAGCCTGGCTACAGTTGCTCCTACAAAAATAGGACAGTCGATCAATTAATTACTGATCTCAAATTTACCAATTACATGATATAAGCAAAATGATCAAAATTGGCCAAATTTGGGGCCCTCTACCAAGATCTAATTATTGAGTGATTGGTACTCACCAGTTACGACACTGGGGCAAACTGACTAGATGTACTACTAGCGAGTGAGAACACTGGTGCAAATCCTTAAGGTGTTAGATACACAGAGTCCCAACCTAGAAAACGCATACAAAAGTCTTCAGATTTTCTTTTCTTACATTAAACCCTCCAAGGATCCCCAAAAATATATGATACAAGGAAAGGTTTGTCACCACGAAACACACCTTCAGAGAGGAGAGTAGATCTAATTTGGCAGCTCAGTGGTTGTATTATATTTAGTATTAAATAATATATTAATGAGCTTTGCTTAATCTAATCTCATTTAATATATATATATATATATATATATATATATATATATATATATATATATATATATATATATATATATATATATATCTATTAATTTAACAAAAATTTGTATTAGGTAAGCATAACAATTTGGGCTAGGTCTTTTTGAAAACTAACTATTGGGAATTGGGCATGCAGAGGCACACCTCTAAAACACCATATTCACTAATCACCTTATCAATCACAGAGAATTCACAATCATTCATCAACATACCATGCATTCGAACAGCTGACCTTATTATTCCAATCACAGGTACTTTCATACTATACCAATCCTTACCAAACTACCTTTACACTCAGCTTGTCATACATGTCCTTATATACCAAGCTCGTCTTGTACCCAGAATCTACGAGTATCAAAGCCAAACACTCAATTCTGTTCAGTTCCACCTTCACACTCAGACACTCATACTTCCTACCAGACAGCACTTTCACACTAGACAGACTTACCAACACATTACTCGCACTCAGAGGATACTTCACCAGGTACTCTCTTACAATTCAGTTTCCCGCTTCAGACTTTCCATTCACACCTTGCACTCTTAGTCTAATCCAATACTTTTCACTTTTCACACAATAGCTACATACATTCCTCTGGTCATGACACATCTTCACATAATGATTGGCCTTTCAACAGTTACCACATGCATATCTTCCACTCCCCTCCCACCCCCCCCAGCATTTGCTCCACCATTCAACTTCAGACTATCTTTCTTCAAATAGCCTCTTTCTTTACATTTGAAACACTCTTTCACACTTTCCTGGCAATCCTTTACCACACCCAAAACACGCACCAGACGTCCATCTACATTCCGCCAACATATACCACTTCCTTCACACCTATGACATTCCATGATCCTTTTCACACCATTCAGCCTCTCATTTGCTGGGACATACCTCAGTTGCTCCCTCATAGACCCATTCACACGCTTACCAGTCATTTGTCCATTTCCATTAGTCCATCCTCCATTCACCCATCCAGCCTGCCAGCCCAGGAAGCTCGACATCACCACAACTTGCGCAGCCCTCAGAGCATCCCGATAGCTGACAAACTGCTGGGGTGGTGGAAAGCTCCTGGGCTTCTTACCCCAACATTCACACTGTACCATCCACCCTTGTCTAAGTCACTTTCCTCATCAAATTGCCCATCTTCCAACAGTTCCAACACATCCTCCCACACTAACCATTCACGTGTCAGCATCATTCTCTCCTTTTTCTTCACATTCAGCCATTCACTTATCTTTCACAGGACTGTATCAAGGAACTTTCTCCTCAATTGCTTACACTCATTAACACCATCATCACCATACCTCTTTCTCACCATAGTCACAAGCCTATGAGCATACATATTCACACTTTCACTCTTTCCCATGCGAGCCTTCTCAAATTCATTCGCCCTTTTATACTTCACACTCTCTTTCATTCATTCCAATTGCCCAATCAATCGATTCTTCACCACCTCATACCTTGGCTCACCCACACTTGGGATCAAGCGGAAAAACTCTAGCACCTTCCCTTCCAAGCAATCTCCTAATACATTCACCCAAAATCCCATATTCTCTGGATACTTGAGCTTACAATACCGCTCAAATTCCCACCATGCAACCTAAACTTATCAACCTACCTTATCAAAATACCTTTCCCCACATTCACTTCACTCTCACTTGCGCTGCTCTCACTCTCACTCATGCCAATCATACCATCACTCTCTCATTCATCAGAGTCCACACTCTTCCCACTCACTTTCTGATCCTCCCTTTGACCCCGTCTTCCTTCCTCTCTTCCATTCTCCATCCTTCCTATCACTCAATGTATCCTCCCTATACTCACATACACTTCCACTCATCTTATCCCCTTCAGTCGGAACAGGGGTCAGGGTTGAGGGTCCTGGGGCTGTTACTGACCCCTTCATCATGTCATATATGGCCTGCATCCTTTGGTCGACCTGCCTTTGGCTTTTGTCCATTTCTTTCTTCATCCTGTCTATCTTTTCATTCATACCCAACATATCACTTCTCAATCCCTCAATCACACTCTTCAACATCATACATTCCTCCTATTTCTGCATCAGCTCCAACCTCAGTCTCACAATCTCATCATGGAGACTGTTCTACAGAAGCCATCCTCCCAGGTTAATAAGAAAGGACAGAAGAAGGAAAAAAACAATCACTACATCCAACCCGCTGATGGACTGCAATCCAATCCTAACAATGCTCTTCATTTCGAGATATCATGTCCCTATTCGGGCGCCAAATGTATTCACTCTAACCCTAATCGTTCCAACCTGCTTCCTACACTAAGTCGAATGTGAGAAATCGAGGGAGAAATGAAACGGATTGAATGTACAGTCCTTTATTTACAAAAATGTTTGTGTATGCAGCGCCTGTGAGAGATAAAAGGAGAGTGACTGTTGTTGCATGTGTGGTTGAGCAGTTGTTTTTTCCTAAGTGTGTATGGAAGCCTAGGAGATATCTGAGTGATAATGGGCCTGAGTTTGCGAGTAAAGTGTTTGAGTAAATGTTGAGAGAGAATGGTGTGGAGCGTGTGAGGACGACTCTGTATGTACCATTTTGAATGGGTTTAGCTGAACGTACAATAGGAACGTTGTGTGAGATGTTGAGAATGATGAGGAGTACAACTTTGAATGACTGGGATGAATGGTTGAGTAGAGTGTCATGGGAGTATAATTAGATGGTGGATAGTGCAACTGGGGTGTCCCCGTGTCAGTTTGTTATGAATTTTAAAAGGCGAGTGAAAGTTAGGTTTTGTTTGAGTGAAAGTGAGCAGAGTGTATGGCATGAGGCACATGAAAGGTTTCATTCATTTAAAATAGGTGCAGAAGTATGAAGGTAAAAGAAGTTAAAGGTAGGTTGAATGTGTCAAAGATGAGTGAAAAGTTTGAAGGATCGTATAGAGTTGAGAGAGTCTGGGAGAATGGTGTGAAATATGTTTTGGAGAGGTTGAATGAAGGTGTGAGTGAGAGAGTGCGGGCTCATCAGTCAGTTATATTTGAGATCTCGATATATATATACAAAAAAACAATCCTATCACTAAACAATATTATATACAAAAGACGAGATGAATGAGCAAACCAACAAATATGTGATACAAATGAGGCCTATTAAACACACTGGATGCAAAATTCAACAACAAAAGAAAAGGCCTCATGTGCTACCCCCTGGGGGGGTAATCGTGATGGCTGCCACTCAAGCGTTCACAATTGTTGCCTAGGTCTTACCCCCAAAAAGGCTGGCACTGTGGTGGAGCGAATATGAGTGTCTGTGAAGGGCCATTCTCTCACCCTTTTTCCAATACCCTCTCCCTCCCTCTGCAAGAATGTGTGTGTGAATGGAAATAGTTTTTTTTCCTTTTATATATATATATATATATATATATATATAATATATATATATATATATATATAATATATATATATATATATATATATATATATATATATTATATATAAAATTGATTTTCATGATTTGTTTAAAATGTAATTTTTCTCTTTCTAGGGGCCATATTCTTTAAAGATTGTAGATAGTTTCTTAGCTAAAATTATTTTAACAAAGACATAGTTTTGATATATCAGTCTATTGCAAACAAGGAGCCACTCAAATATTCTGTTAGATTGTCCTTGACTTGTAATAATCTTTTAATAAGGGTGGCTAAGATTGTAAGTGCAATCAACAAAGAGAATATACCTAGTATGTCAAGAAGTTATTGTGGGTCTCAACAGGAGAGAGAGGGGTTTTAATAGCCATAAAAGTGTGACAAGGTCACTTATCTAATATCGAGCTCGGATGCACCAGTTTTTTTTATACAAAGTTTTTGTGGTACCACGTGATGCCTTTTCTTTTTGGGTTTGTTCCTTTATCGTTTTTTGTTGTAGTTGCAAATAGTTTTTGTTGTTTGATTTTGCATAAGAATTTTTTTTTCCTGATTGTAGTATCCGAATAGATTATTTTGCTTTTAAATATAATAGTCAAATTAAATGTTTTGTATATATTTTGATTGGTAGTATTCATAAGATAAATTTAATTGTTTTGTATATATATTATTAGCATGTTGTATATAAATATATTTACCCCCCCCCTACTTTTGGGGGGTAAATAAAGGACTGCACATACAATCCAGTTCATTTCTCCCTCAATTTCTCACATCCGAATTAGTGTAGGAACCGGGTTGGAATGATTGGGGTTAGAACGTAGGTTCATGGCCTGCTACAGCGCTTCCAAACTAGGTATTTTAATGCGATCTGGTCGCGCTTTGGAGGCTATAAAAAGAAAGCTCTTTCCATCCCAGTGGGACTTAAAATAGACTTGATTAAGTTACTGCAAACTTTCAATCCCAGCCACTTTTTACAAGAGGCAGTACTAATTATCTATTGAAATTTAATAGAGTGGTGGCGCAAAATAAACAAATAATTAGCTGAGGAAGAGAAAAAAAACATTTTAAACAAAACATGAAATCCAGATATATATTATATATATATAAAAAACATCTCTCCATTCACACACACATTCTTACAGAGGGAGGGAGAGGGTATTGGAAAAGAGGTGAGAGGGTGGGAAAATGGCCCTTCACACACACTCACATTTGCTCCACCACAATGTAGCACTAAGTTATGTCGTATAAAGGCCCTCGGGCATCTAATGGGTTAATATACCTAAAATTAAACAATATAAATAAAAATTGGACCATAGTACATAAACTAGGCCTTGGTTCAAAATTTAAAGATAATATTGATATAGCCTGTTAAACTCCCATTGTTTTACCTTTCTTTAAATCCATTAGGCCACACTATGAGCTTAGGAAATCTTGATTGTTTAGTAACTTAAACCGGTAAAGGTTAAGAGTGATATCCTTCACTTATCTAAATCTCTTATTTCATCATTTCTTTCTTTTTCAAAGCCACACTACAAGAGGTTGTAGAATGGGCATTTTTCACTAACTTTCTTCTTGTTGCTTGTATTGTAACTTAATTTATTATTAGTCACTGAAAATTCTTGGTATAGTTTTTATTCTTTTAAAGATTGGAAAAACTAAGACATAGACATGGATAAGTTTGTGACAAGGAGTGGGGATAGGAGTAGGAGTTTTTCTAGTGACAGTGCAACCAGTAGTAGCAACGACTGCCCACTTGGGCATAAGTCGCCGCAATCACACAGCTTAGCTCTAAGCTACTTCAAAGTAAAAATATGAAAACAAAACAACGATAAAGAGGGAAGATGACAACAAATAGGAGGCAAGCTCCAACATTGGGGGATGGCCCCCTCTACCCGGCGCAGGAACATGCGAGCTACAAAGAAAACAACAATAACAAAAACAAAAACCAGTAGTAGCAACGACTGCCCACTTGGGCATAAGTCGCCGCAATCACACAGCTTAGCTCTAGGCTACTTTAAAATAAAAATATGAAAACAAAACAACGATAAAAAGGGAAGATGACAACAATTAGGAGGCAAGCTCCAGAATTAGGGGGAGGCCCCCTCCACTCAGCGCAGGAACGTGCGAGCTACAAAGAAAACGATAACAAAAACCAAAACCCTAGTTAAATAAAAGGGAGAAGGCCAGCCTCCCCCCAAAAAGTCTACCAGTACACCAGTCAAAGAGCACGCACTTGTCCCGAGTAGAAGGGACAGGTGGTACCGAACCCGCCCATCCCGCTATCGGGCCAGGTAATGTGTGCGAAGATCGCCCAGACTGGGACATTCAACAAGAATGTGCCAAACAGTCTGGGTGTCACAATAGGGTGCTGGCGAGCGCTCTACCAAACTGATTCAGAGACAACGGAAAGTGACCTGAAGCCGTCGCGGGATTGGGGGATAGGTCCATGGGAACAGTCGTGGCGCAATGGCACGCAAATTTAACTTCCCCTCGACCCTCTCCCATCTTCTTTGCGCTGCCCGTATTCCTGCCATGTAATCAGTATGAGTAAGAACGAAACGCTCGTCCGGTCGCAGAGTCCTCGCGGACTCTTTGGCGCGCTCATTCTCCGCAATTCCTACATATCCAGGAACCCAGCAGAAGATAATCTCGACATCCACCCAGCTCGCCAAAACCGTGACCTCACAGATATCGCGAACCAGGGGATGCAGACATTCCAATGCCCCGAGAGCACTCAGGGCGCTTTGTGAGTATTTATAGATAACAATCCAGTGTCTGAATCGGGCACGTCGCGAAATCTCCCGTATCGAATGATGTATTGCCACCAGTCGGCCGTGAAGACAGACGCAGCGTTTGGCAGAGCACTGCTGACTTCAAACGGAGGGGATACGAAGTGGAAGCCGACCCCCTCTTGGGACTTGGAGCCATCCGTATACACTGGCACGGTTCCAGCGTGACACGAGGTGTGCTTCAAAAAGGTCGAACACAATACTCCCGGCGCTGTACAAGCTTTGGAAGCAGAGGCGTGGCGACAAATAGCCAAATGTGGTACCGTCCAGGGTGGCATCCTGTGCAGAACCAGGGGCGACACCGGCCCGAGAGCTATACCTAGCTCTCGAAGGAGTTTCCTGGCCCGAAACCCAAAGAGGTCAGGGACATAGGCACCGTCGAAATCAGCGGCGAATGCAGTAATAGCTGTTGGCGACTGAGGGGGGCGCCGGGTTCGGCGTACAGACGAATAATGCACTGTAAACGGTGTAAAGCGAATGGCATCTCCCCAGCATCGACCAACAGGCTCTCAATAGGGGAAGTGCGGAAGGCACCGGTCGCAAGGCGAAGGCCGGTGTGGTGGATCGAATCCGCAATAAACGCTCGGCTGCGGATGCATAAAACTCGCATCCATAGTCGAGCTTCGAACGAACAAAGGATCGATAAAAAGGTAGGGCAGTAGCCCTATCAGAGCTGAACTTCGCGGAACTGAGAATGTCCATTAGCGGGTACAAGAGACCCTAAGGCTGCGAATATGAGCCTCCCAGGTGAGGCGTCGGTCGAATACAAGACCAAGGAAACGGTGCGATTCCACCACATCCAGGCACAGCCCATTAAGAAACAAATCTGGGTCGGGGTGAAGCAGTGGATGGCGGCAGAAGTGCACCACCTTAGTCTTGGCCAAAGAAAACCGAAACCTGTGCGATTCGGCATAGCGAGAGACGCGGTTCAATGCCTGTTGGAGTCGACGCTCCAGAGTTGGCATCTGGGCCGCGGCAAAAGAGATCGAAAGGTCGTCCACGTAGAGCGTAGCGAGAGCATCTTTCGGCAGCACCGAGGTGATGCCGTTGATACTCAGGGCAAAGAGTGTGACACTGAGGACATTTGCCTGCGGGACACCCTCTTCCTGCTCCTTTGGGCCGGAGAGGGCTCCCCCCACCCTTACGCGGAATCGACGATCTCGCAAAAATTCAGATATAAACATTGGGAGGCGTCCCCTCGCCCGCATCGTGTGGAGAGTCTCCATGATACCGTATCGCCATGAGGTATCATAGGCCTTCTGCAGATCGAAAAACACCGTGGCGTAGTGCTGTCTACGAAGGAAAGCCTCGCAGATGGCATTTTCCAGTCGGAGCAGAGCATCCGACGTGGAGTGGAACTTGCGGAAGCCGCACTGTGCGGAAGACAGATGGCCTTCGCTGTCCAGGAAAAAGGCTAATCTAACATTTAACAATTTCTCCATCAACTTGCACACGCAAGAGGTTAGAGAGATTGGGTGGAAACCAATCGGAGTAGAGTGATCTCTCCCCGGTTTGCGAAAGGCGAGCACAGTAGCGATTCGCCAGGAGTCTGGAAGAAGAACCTCCACCCAGATCCTGTTGAACAAATCTAACAGAAAGGCCATGCCTCGCTCACCCAAGTGTCGAAGAATGGCGTACGGGACATGGTCCGGACCATGGGCGGTGTCCGCGCACGAAGCGAGAGCGGAGCGCAACTCACTCACAGTAAACTTGTCATTAAAGGGTTCTCCACCTCTGGAGGTAAGGTCCAGCCGGCGGCCTCCCGCGACATCACGACGTGCATTGAATGCTGGCCGAGCAGCATCACGGCTAGAGAATGCGGAAAAAGCGGTCGCTAAGGATTCCGCAACGGACGCGGGGTCCGAGATTGCGGTCCCATTCTCCTGGAGAACGGGAGGGGGGTCGTGCGAGAACTTGCCCCAAATCCTTTTGACTCGCTTCCACACCTCTGCTAGAGGGGTCTTCCCGTTAAGTGAAGACACGGAAACCAGCCAAGAAGAGCGGCGGGAAGCTTCGAAATATACCGGAACCTAGCCGTAGCCCAACGAAATTCACCCACAGTGAAATCGTTCGGGCGGCGCTTATAGCGCATGTAGACATAACGCTTCTGTTTGAGGACCGTCTCACACTCGGCCGACCACCATGGGAGTAGTCGGCGTGCAAAACGGCGAGACGTCCTAGGAATAGTAGTCAGGCCCACGGCGATGAGGTTGCCGGAGAAGAACTCAACGGCCTCATCTAGCGACCTAAACTCCTCGACTGAGAAGGAGAATTCAGTCATTTCCTGAAATGCAGGCCACCGCGCCTACGCCAAGCACCACCGAGGTGGGCTCTCAGGCGGCTGTTGCCCTGAAAATGATATTTGAATGGGAAAGTTATCACTACCATGGAGGTCATCGACCACCCCCAAATCAAAATCAGGCTGTGCATCCGAAGAGCACAAAGATAGATCAAGGCAAGAAAATGAAGCGGTTCTCGGACAGTGATGCGTAAACTCATCCACGTTTAGGCAACCTATCTCAAGCTCTTCGATCAGATTGGCAAGGACTTGTCCCCTGGGATTTATTGAGTAATCTCCCCAGAGAGGATGCCTGCCGTTCAGATCTCCAAGCAAGAGTAAGGGCCTCGGCAACCGTGCCACGACGCAGCGGAAGACACCCGCGTCGAAGTCAGCTGATGGTGGAATGTACGCAGAAATGATAGTATACCTCCTAACCAGGCCAGGTGCAGCTGCACAGCCACTGCCTGAAAGGAGGTATCTAAAGAGAAAGGAAGAACGGAGACATCATGCCGGGTGTAAACCGCGCATCCCCCAGCCCGGCAAGCCCGCGGTGGTGGGGTCGCGAGACCGCGGCCATCCCGCGGTAGTGGGGTAGCGAGACCGAGGCCATCCCGCGGTATTGGGGTACTGAGCACAAAGATAGATCAAGGCAAGAAAATGAAGCGGTTCTCGGACAGTGATGCGTAAACTCATCCACGTTTAGGCAACCTATCTCAAGCTCTTCGATCAGATTGGCAAGGACTTGTCCCCTGGGATTTATTGAGTAATCTCCCCAGAGAGGATGCCTGCCGTTCAGATCTCCAAGCAAGAGTAAGGGCCTCGGCAACCGTGCCACGACGCAGCGGAAGACACCCGCGTCGAAGTCAGCTGACGGTGGAATGTACGCAGAAATGATAGTATACCTCCTATCCAGGTGCAGCTGCACAGCTACTGCCTGGAAGGAGGTATCTAAAGAGAAAGGAAGAACGGAGACATCATGCCGGGTGTAGACCGCGCATCCCCCAGCCCGGCCATCCCACGGTGGTGGGGTCGCAAGACCCTTATACCCCGGGAGGGCGGGCAGGAGGCACGCGCCTAGCATGGTCTCCTGCAAAAAGATAGCTAACGGGGAACGGGAAGAGACGAGCCTCCGCAGCTCCTCCCAGTTGGCCCGGAGTCCACAGCAATTCCATTGAAGGAATATGCCCTCCAGGCCTAGCTCGGAGGAGACGCGGGGGCCCTCCTCGAACTGAAGACCCTCACAGGAATGGCCGTACGCTTACCGGGGGCAGAACCCCGGGCGCTGTTGGCCGAACAAAGCGCTGAAGGCACTGTCGCCTTCGAGGAATTATTGGGGAAGGTTGGGCTCACCATGCGAGTCTTTTTCTCACTCCGCCTCGATACCTTAGGCGGGCGTTGCGGCTTCGGAGGCGGGCAGCCCTCTTTTCGAGGAACCACCGTCTCCAAGCCACTCGCTCCACTACTAGGCGTGGGCGAAGGAGCCGAAGCTCCTTTGTTGCTGTCCTCATTTCGGGGGACAGCTCTAGGAACCCCGGAAGATGGCCTAGCGACCATCTTCAGGGGTGTTGCCTCCTGTGAGTCTAACGACTCGGTGGAGGCGTGTAACTGTTTCGCCTTACGGGAAACGGTCACGCTGGGGGAAGAGGGGGGAGACTTGCTTTTAGCCGGGGCTGGGATTGAACCCTTTTTGCTGCAAGCTTTACCAGGGGAGCGCCTGGGTTGAGTAGAGCCCGCAGAAGGGCTCCGAATAAGTGCGGAAACAACCGTGCTCGTTGGCCTGGATGGGCCAGGAGCAGAGAGTGTCTTTCTAACTATTGAAGCATATGACGTCCCAGGCAGAGCCGGGCGCGCCAGGACCAAGTCCTTAGCCTCGCAGAATGAGAGTAAATCCTGGGCCTGAACGGCCAGGATTTCTTTCTCGAGGAGATATGCACCACATTGCTTCGAAGAAGCGGGGTGCGGCTCTCCGCAATTGACACACTTGGCCACACACGATTTGGACTTATCGTGTGCGGCCTTGGAGCAATTTACACAAACTTCGGGTAGCCCCGACTTTGCACGTCTACAAGAACGATTCGTATGGCCGAAGCGGTGACAGTAATAGCACCGCCGCGGCAGTGGCACGAATGCCTTCGCGCGGTAGCGGTACCAACCGGCACGCACCGACTCAGGGAGCTTGTCACAGTCGAATGTGACGAAGAGTGTAGGGGTGGGTCTCGAGGCCCCTCCCTGTTTTCTCATCACACGTTCGACCTTGACCGCCCCATGGTCGGTCATCTCTAAGGTGATGTCCTCTATGGAGTAGTCAACGAGTTACCAGGCATAAACTACTCCTTAAAACAAAGTTTATGGTAGAGTGCAGAGTCACGCTCACCGGGGTGCCATGAAGTGTCCGAAGAGCACTTATCTTGGCCGCCTCAGCGGGATTTGCCAGAAGGCTCCCATCCGAGAAACGGGTCACCTTCGGCTCTCTACCAATTACACTAGATCAATCCTCTCCTCTGATGGATCATTTTGCCCTTGGCCAAAATGCTGCCATCAGTGGAGCGAATGATGAGGAAGCGTTTGAAGCAAGCGGGCTCGAAAACGCCAGGTAATGTTTGAATCAGGGGCCCTGATATCATCGAGGCTCCGCCCTGTGCGCTTTTGGTCTTAGTCAGGGGCTCCGCAACCGGGGGGGCAGAGTGGCCGGATAAGCCGATCTTGGCTTGGTCGCTTGCCAGAGTGGCAGCAGACCCATCCGTCCCCGCAGTCCCTGCGGATGGAGAGGAGCCCCGAGTCTTCTTTGTCTTCTTTTTTGGAGAGGAGGGCGGGGAATAAACCCGATTCTCACCTCCGCCGGCAGAAGCCCCTAGGCCAGATGGACCGGCCTCAGCCAGGTCCTTCTCCGAAATGGAGAAGGTCCTGGTGGTCGCAGGGGCACCGGTTGGAGGAGATCCCTCCCCTCCTTGTACTGCCTCAGAAACCCTAACCATTTGAGGAGACCTTGCATAGGGGCGGATTTGGGCTCGGTGTTTGGCGCCGAACCAATATTCCCCCCCATGGAACGACCTACCCTCTGAGGCTGGGTTTCCTCAAGGACCATGTCTATCACAGGAGGGGCCTCCAGTTGGCCATCCCCTCAGAGGACATCGCAGGTCCCCTCAGCAGTGTCACCAGTCTTGTGTGGGGAGGCACAGGCCTTGACCCCGGCAAGGTTTAAAATTCTTACCAGCAAGTCTTTTGAGGGAAGCGACCGAAGGGGCCTGGCTTCCCTCTCCCCCCTAAGGGGGTTTGCCCTACCGAGCCGCTTACACGAGGGGCGGTCGGCAATGGGCTGCCTGCTGGCTTTCTTGGCAGACCCCTTAGAAAGAAAAGGAGGGACTGCCGTTGGAAATAGGGAGGTGCCCAAAAGCACCTCCAGAGAAGGGGGTGAGGGGGAGTCCCCTACACCCGTAGGCGTAGGAGAGGAGTAAGCCTCCTCTCCTGTTAAAGAAGTATGGAGGGTCTCCTGCACAAGCACAAGGGGGGCGACCTCCATTTTTTGGGTGGAGCTGCCTAAGGGTGGCTCCGTTGATGAGGAAGGGAAATTGGGGAGAGATTTGGGGTTTTGATGATCATACATGGGCATGGTGACCCTCTTTTTTACACGGGATGCAATCGCGCATCACCTCTCGCAGTAGCCCACACTGCAAGAGGTGCTTATAGGCCCGGCAGTGCCAGGCGCCGCCATTTGGGACCACCACTCCCGCCTGGTGGCCTGGCAGTCCATCGGCATGGCGGCTCCACCTTAGACACAGCGTAAAATCAAGGATAGACAGTGAATTGAGAAGGAAAAGGGATACGAGGAAGGTATGGGTGGGGATGAAGCAGGTTGTTAAAAAAACAACATCCCGAACTGGAGCTCAGGGGTTAGGGAACATTGTCCCCTCCCCCCTCAGCCCCGATCCGGGGCAGTTGGCTTGAGAAGGTCAGCATCTACCCTGTGAAATTAGAGGCTAACCAGAGAAAGTTGTGGGAGAAGTTGTATGAAAAGCGACGAGGTAGGGGAGAAATACAGGCTATCTGAAGGAAGGAAGAGAGAGAGGCTAAGCTGGGGCCGGATGGAGCGCTGGATTCCGTCAGCATGGCGGCAAGGATGGCAAATCGCCGCGCCCCTTACGGGGGTGCATCCCTCAGCCCGGCCCCCATCTCGTGGTGGTGGGGTCGCAAAACCCTTATACCCCAGGAGTTCGGGCAGGGGGCACGTGCCTAGCATGGTCTCATGTAGAAAAATAGATAATGGGCAACGGGACGAGACGAGCCTCCGCAGCTCCTCCCAGTTAGCCCGGAGTCCACGGCAATTCCATTGAAGGAATATGCCCTCCAGGTGTAGCTCGGAGGAGACACGGAGGCCCGCTTCAAACAGAAGACCCTCACGGGCATGGCCGTACAATTCCCGGACGCAGAACCCCAGGCGCTGTTGGCCGGACAATGCGCTGTCGCCTTCAAGGACTTATTGGGGGAGGTTGGGCTCGCCATGCAAGTTTTTTCCTCCCTCCACCTCGAAACCTTAGGCGGGCGTTGCGGCTCCGAGCCACTCAGACTACCACTAGGCGTGGGCGAAGGAAGATGGCCTGGTGACCAACTTCAGGGGTGTTGCCTCCTGTGAGTCTAACGACTCGGTGGAGGTGCGTGGCCATTTCGCCTTACAGGAAACGGTCACCCTGGGGGGAAGGCGGGGAGCCCTGGTTTTAGCCCGGGTTGGGTATGATCCCTTTGTGCCTCCAGCTTTACCAAGGGAGTTCCCGGGTTGAGTAGAACCTGCAGAAGGGCTCCGAATGGGTCTGGAAACAACCGTGCTCGTTGGCCTGGGTGGGCCAGGAGCAGAGGGTGTCTTTCTAACCATTGAGGCGTAAGAGTCCCAGGCAGAGAATTTATTTTGTTCAAGATAATTTTTCATTCCCGGACAATGCCGGGTATCTTTGCTAATATATAAATGATAATAAAAAATACTAATAAATATTACTGCAAAATAATAAGAATGATAATAATAATAACTAATATAATAATAAAAATGTAAAGTAGTGCTATGAGGGGGCCACATTGAAAGCATACCGACAACTTTCCCAGACCCTATCAGAGAGTTCAAGTCCACCCAGTGATAGCGCTTCCCTAATTTGCATTCAGCCTGGGAAGATGTGCAGCTCCTCCAGGCACCAAGTGTACCAGGCTAAACAAGGTAGCCTCCTGGAGGGTAGTTTTCTTGATGAATATTGAGATATAAAGAGTTAATGAGTTGTTGCAATATCAAAAACACAATTCAATCATCTGTGTTGACCTAAAAATGGTAAGCTTCCTTCTTGGTCAGCAACATAGCTACACAAATTATCCCTGCTTTCTGTACAAGAAGGACAGCAGAGCTTCAGAGAAGCATTGGGGGGAGAGGAATTGGCCTTCAAGAGTTAATATCAAACATGATGATCGCAACATTATACATGAGCCACTTGTTGACAGAAATAAAATTATATTCTCACCTCTGCACATCAAACTGGGTCTCATGAAGCAATTCATTAAACATTGTCAACTGAAGGGAACTGTTTTAAGTACCTCCTTTTGGCATTGCCTAGCCTGACAATTAAAAAAACCAAAGCTGGTGTGTTTGATGGTCCAGAAATTCATCATCTCAAAGATTGACCATTTCATCAGGAGATAGTCAGAAATCAAATAGAAGGCTTGGTTATCATTCTAAGACCTTGTCTAGAACTTTCTTGGAACTACATGAGCATAGAAAATAACAAAATTATCCAGAAACTATTGGAGAGCTACAAAATGCTCAGTTGCAACATGAGCATCAAGTTGTTAAATCTGCATAGCCAGCTTGCTAACTTACCAGAAAACCTTTAGTGGAGCCAGTAATGAGCAAAGTTAATGGTTCCACTAAGATTTAAAGGTCATGGAGGAATAGTCTGAGGGTAGTTGGGATGTGAATATGTTGGCTGACTACTGTTGTAGTATAAAGCAAAATTGTCCACATATGGAACACTCCAGGAAAAGCTATAAGTGTAAATCTTTGCCTTAACTACTTGCAAACAATTTGACTTACAGTAACAATATTCTTTGTATGAACAAAATAAATTTGGACAAACATTACAGTAAAGCAATGTTTTATTATTTTGCAGTGTAGAAATATTGTTAAAAGAGTCTATAAAATAAGCACAAATTTGTTAAATGCAGTATTTTTATGGGGAGTTTTATACAATGTGAAGGTATCTTGTAGCTCAAAAAGTTCATGTGATTCAGAGGTTTAAGGTGAGTTAAATACAATTGTCAGATCAAACTCAATGAAAATTATATTCCCGTGTTATTACCCAACTGTGTATATTTGAGGGATAAGATATTACAGTGCCTATCAGCTTAATTTTTGCAAAGATTGTTTGTAAATAAAATGTTTATTTGTAGCATTAGCCTATGTACTTATTGATAGTACATTCCAAATCAAAGCCATTTCTTTACAGGGCATCCATGCTTCATCCTTTAACTGTATAAACACTGAGAAAGTTTAACCCAAGACATTTCTTATATGCAAAATGAGAAAGAAAAACAAAATAATAATATTGCTCATGAGAGAGAAGAGAAATAGAAAGAGAAAGAGAAAGAAAAACAAAATAATAATATTGCTCATGAGAGAGAAGAGAAAGAGAAAGAGAAAGAAAAACAAAATAATAATATTGCTCATGAGAGAGAAAGAAAAAGAGAAAGAGAAAGAGAAAGAAAAACAAAATAATAATATTGCTCATGAGAGAGAAGAGAAAGAGAAAGAAAAAGAGAAAGAGAAAGAGAAAGAAAAACAAAATAATAATATTGCTCATGAGAGAGAAAGAAAAAGAGAAAGAGAAAGAGAAAGAAAAACAAAATAATAATATTGCTCATGAGAGAGAAAGAAAAAGAGAAAGAGAAAGAAAAACAAAATAATAAGATTGCTCATGAGAGAAAAAGAAAAAGAGAAAGAGAAAGAAAAACAAAATAATAATATTGCTCATGAGAGAGAAAGAAAAACAAAATAATAATATTGCTCATGAGAGAGAAAGAAAAAGAGAAAGAAAAACAAAATAATAATATTGCTCATGAGAGAGAAAGAAAAAGAGAAAGAGAAAGAAAAACAAAATAATAATATTGCTCATGAGAGAGAAAGAAAAAGAGAAAGAGAAAGAAAAACAAAATAATAATATTGCTCATGAGAGAGAAAGAGAAAGAGAAAAACAAAATAATAATATTGCTCATGAGAAAGAAAAAGAGAAAGAGAAAGAAAAACAAAATAATAATATTGCTCATGAGAGAGAAAGAGAAAGAGAAAGAAAAACAAAATAATAATATTGCTCATGAGAGAGAAAGAAAAAGAGAAAGAGAAAGAAAAACAAAATAATGAAATTGCTCATGAGAGAAAAAGAAAAAGAGAAAGAGAAAGAGAAAGAAAAACAAAATAATAATATTGCTCATGAGAGAGAAAGAAAAACAAAATAATAATATTGCTCATGAGAGAGAAAGAAAAAGAGAAAAAGAAAGAAAATAATAATATTGCTCATGAGAGAGAAAGAAAAAGAGAAAGAGAAAGAAAAACAAAATAATAATATTGCTCATGAGAGAGAAAGAGAAAGAGAAAGAGAAAAACAAAATAATAATATTGCTCATGAGAGAAAAAGAAAGAGAAAGAGAAAGAAAAACAAAATAATAATATTGCTCATGAGAGAGAAAGAAAAAGAGAAAGAGAAAGAAAAACAAAATAATAATATTGCTCATGAGAGAGAAAGAAAAAGAGAAAGAGAAAGAGAAAGAGAAAGAAAAACAAAATAATAATATTGCTCATGAGAGAAAGAAAAAGAGAAAGAGAAAGAAAAACAAAATAATAATATTGCTCATGAGAGAGAAGAAAAAGAGAAAGAGAAAGTGAAAGAAAAACAAAATAATAATATTGCTCATGAGAGAGAAGAAAAAGAGAAAGAGAAAGAGAAAGAAAAACAAAATAATAATATTGCTCATGAGAGAGAAGAAAAAGAGAAAGAGAAAGAAAAACAAAATAATAATATTGCTCATGAGAGAAGAAAAAGAGAAAGAGAAAGAAAAACAAAATAATAATATTGCTCATGAGAGAGAAGAAAAAGAGAAAAATAATATATATATATATATATATATATATATATATATATATATATATATATATATATATATATATATCTATATATCTATATATATATATATATATATATATATATATATATATATATATATATATATATACAAAAATTCATGAGAATTAGGGTGTTTAAAAAATTGAAATTTTTAATTTTGTCTCAGCTGTATATCACCTCTTTCATATCATATTATGCAATGTTCACACAAAACTTTATGAGATAGCTAAATGTTTATGGGTCGCTGAAAAAGTTTGATTTATTTTTAATTCTATAAAAATGAAAAAAGTGGACAAAAAAGAAATTTAATAAAATATTATTTTTAATTCTCTCTAACAAATAAAATATAATAAAATGAAACAAGTGAAATAAAACTCTAACCAAAAGCAATAAATGATGATCATTTGTAAGCTGATTTTGAGAACTGGAATCTCTTTCCAGTGCTGTTGCACAACTCACAAAAGAAACTGTTGCTGAGCTTCATCTTTAGTACTAACAGTGTTAAATTGTTGGATAAGAGAAATGGCCCACTCAGCACAGTCATTCACAACCCTCAGCTTATGTGCTGCTTTTTCAAAGTGATGCTATGAATGATCATTTTCCTAAGAAGAGGGATCCTCCATCAAGAATTAAGGTTCTTCTGAGAATCACTGGAAATATCCTTTTTGTTTTCATTGAAAAAAATTCAGAGGGAAGTCTGTGATGAAAAGGCTTTTTCCATCAACCCTGTTCAATCCGTTTGATTTCTCAAGATGAGACATATTATTCACCATTTTCTGCTTTTCATCAGCTGAGATACAGTCATCGAACAAGGAAAGTCCCACAACCTCCTCTGAAATATACTAGAGATTGGTGTTTGAAAGCTGTGAAGGCAACATTGGCGAGTTTTTCATTTGGAATTCCTTCTTGCAATTCCTACACTATTAGACTAATGCTTGAAAGGTCTGCAGTCAAGAGGTTAACCACTATAATCATTAGTTGCATTATACAACTAAGCTCATACATTGATTTAATTATTATTCCCCAAATTGAAAAGACCTATTAACATTTGTTATATTCTCATGTAGATTTGCAGGTGCCATAAAGTTTCTTCTAAATTTCTAACCTTTTTAACTGCATTAAAATTTCTACATAAATTTGGCACTAAATATTAATCCACATAAATACAATAGCATGCAATTTCTGGATCCAAACCACCATCTCAATACCATTCCCCTAAATATCAACCCACAAGATCCATCCTTCCTGTGTCACATCAGCTCCTATTAAAACAAGAGACCGGATAAGGTCAACCGATAAATCGATAATGATAACCTTATTGGTGATAACTGATAATCGATAACTGGCAATTAATTTATCACCTGATAAGGTGATAACCAATAAATCGATAAATCCAAAATTTCAATACTGCAGGCACAATCTCTTGCGACGCCATCACTAATTCAATACTATAAAATAGCAAACACTGCACTATTAAATTACAATAAAAATACGATCAGTTTAAAACATTAATAAACGGATATTAAAGAATAGCACCGAATAGTACATGCATTCATATACATGTGCACAAAAAATTACAATGGAAGAACCATGGGAACATAAGGAAAAAATCATCAAAGAATGTGTAAAACTGGTAGCATGCAGGAGCAACACCTCATTACCTCTCGTCTGACAGCTGATGAGAGACTGAAGCTGAGCGAACATTTTGAAAAGACATCAATACCGGCCGCCCCGCACTCCGTTCAGTATACGTTCAGTTCCCAACTTGGACCTACCTATTTCTACCTCCAAGGCATGCAAAGCTCGCCCCTGTGCCAAAGTGGAACAAAAAACTGAAATTATCTATTATCGCTAGTTTGGAACAAAAAGTATCGGTGATACCGATGAATCGATATTGTGGGGGAAAAAAATTGGATAACCAATAACCCGATATCATTATCGCAATAACGCTCACCTATGTTCAACACCTATTCTTCACAAAATGCCCACCAGAAGAAAAGAAACCTGGAGTTGTGCAAAGTGCTGATTTCTAAGAGAACCTGTCTAGTTGGCAGAGAAGTTCATCGAGGCTGCCAACCTAAGGAATAAACCTTTGCCAGAGGCAATATGAGTAAATTAAATGTTAAAATGGATAAAATTACCGTTTCTTGTAAGCAGTTTTGTACTCCTGTTTCAGCCATTGCATTTGCTATTGAGTTTTCATCTAAGAAGTTTGGTTTTTCTTCATCAGGGAGAGGAATTTGATCTTCCATAAATTCTTCTTTGATCTCTTCTTTCATTAAAATCTCCCCAAAAACCTCCTGAAGTAAATAAAATTAATTTCTAATTAAGTACCTGAGAACAACTCAAACATTCTTATTAATTTACAAGGTAGGAAAAGAATGAGGACCAAAAGAACTACCCCAAAATATTCATACCTATACAAGTTCATGTTAATAACCCTTAAATTATGTCCCACCAAGCTCTAGCAGCCCAAGTACTGTAATGGACTATGAATGAACCTTACACACATTTCCAATTCCTCTAATTTTATATCCTAACTGACAAAATCCTATTAAAAAAATCAGTCATAAACCCAGTTTCCTATCAAACAGAATAATTGGTAGAAATGCCTGTCAGAGAGAGAACGTTACTCCCACCCCCTAGAACACAATGTCTACCTGTGGTACTGTAGCTGGTTGAAAATTTATCCTCTAACCCCAATCAATCCAACCCGCTTCCTACACTAATTCGGATGTGAGAAATCGAGGGAGAAATGAAACGGATTGTATGTAGTCTTTATTTACAAGAAAAAATATGGGGTAAATATTTATAAGAGATCTTGTTACTTATTTATAGACACACAAAAAATATGGATAGATAATTTTACTATATATATACAATAAAAAAAAGAAGAATCCTATGTGCGAATACTATCTCGCAATTATTTATAAACTAATGATATTGAGGGACCCCACGATCAAGACAACCCCAGATAACCCTATCCCCTGTGCTGGTTGCTGGTCATGAACAATGAATGGATATCGCTCCCCAAGAGGAAAGTAATCCCAATCCACGACCCCGAGCATAGAAGCAGGATGGCAAGCTGCAAATGATAGAGAGCAAAGAGTAGACTGATTAGAGCAGAAATAGGAGAGTAATGAGAATTAGCCTGAATAAAGGAAAAGAGGTATGGAGGAGAGATGAATTAGACTAGTTATTTAAGCTCAATAAAGGTACGCATCGGTAAGTCGCAGTATGGTACCGCACCTATGGCCTGTGAGCGATAAATCGCATGACCTACCTGAAATTTAATGCGAGAAATGGTAATAAAAGAATTAAGTACTTAAATTAATATACTTAACAGCAGTAATGGACAAAAATAATATAATACAAATAATTAATGAAATAGTGCACTAGTCAATCCATAACAAATCTAGTTGAATTCCACAATAAGGTTGAGAGGGGTAAGGATGAGGAAATGATACGTTAGTCAGGTGCTGGGAATAGGATAGGGTATGTCGAAGGGTTGACAATGGTATGGTCGCAGGGACACAAGGAGTTGGTAAGGCAACCTTGAGCCTTACAAGTAGTGAGTATCGTCCTTAGACTGTTCCCACACTGGCCGCTCCTCACTTGGGGACTGGTGTCAAGGAAGCATGGTAGGCATGAACCAGGAAGTACAGAATGGAGGCAGTCGAGCAAGGAAGGACATCAAGGCTCACACACCAGGCAACGACAGGAGGGGTGATGTATGGACACCTGGGTGAAATGAAAGAGTGGATGCACCATGAGTATGGCATCCTTACAGTGCAGCTCACAAAGCAGTTCAGTAAAAAAGATTAAGGGGTAAAGCTAATAATGATAACAATAGCAATGCAAACAAAACTGAATTAATATAAGCAAAGGGATGTAAAGAATTATTATAAAAAAATAATAATAATAAATATGGACCAGAAATAAATAAGAGATAACAACGTCAATATCAAGCACAAAAGTCATCAGGTTTAATAAAGAATATACCAGGTTTAAAATCAAGATTATAAAGGAGGATTAATATGTGCTAAGCTGCTCACCTCAGTCATCCGTGCTCACAACATGTATTAATCCAAACATCCAGGAAAGAAATTATGTTATAATTTAAGGCACATACAAATGTTACTGTGCAAGACAAGCTGTGCTAGAAGAGCTTAATATATAGCTAAAATATCTGAAAGAAAGAGTAGAGTTAAATAACATGATCAGAATAAGTTAGAAGCAAATTATTTCACAGCAATACCAATTCCCAACCTCTGTACCCAGAAAACTAGATCAGAACACTCTCCCCCAAAGGTACACCCAACTGAATGGCCATAAGAAAAAAGGACAAGAAAATACCTCAAACAGAACACACCTCTTCAATGAGATAAATAAGCGATTAATTAGCAAACACAAAAAAAAAGAAAAGGCCTCACGTATCACCATGGATTTTTTAAGATATTTAGGTCCCCCCGAGGGAAAGTCCTGCTGGCTGCCACTCATGTGGGCACAATTGCAGAGGTCTAATAAGGCTCGTGCCTCCGAGCTCAATATAATTATTATTGCGATCCAGTCGCATATTGAGGCTATATAAAAAAAGCAAAACCTCCTATCAACCAATCAGTAACCAGTCAAGGATGATGGCAATTTCAAGTATATTACTTTCCCTAATCTTATAATGTCAGCCCCTCTTTAAAAAAGGAAGTAATATTTACAAAATTTAATAGAGTGGCTTTTTCGTTAAAAGAATTTTATCAAGAAACTCTCTGCAAAAGACAAAAATATTTTAAGCAAAACATGAAATCCCTAATAAATAATATATATATAAAAAAGAAAAAAGAACTCCCATTCATACACACATTTTTACAGAGAAAAGAGGGTATTGAGAAAGGGGTGAGAGAATGGCCCTTCACATACACACTCACATTCGCTCCACCACACCACCTAAGAAAGATGCACCTGCATGGCCAGAAAGCCCCGAGGGGGCTGCAGGAATTTCACGCGCCTGTGTGATCTTTTTGGTTTCCAATTCTTCCCTGTCTCATCACCTGATTGGCACCAGGCTGTGATGCCTGCCGAGAATATCCCCTCCCCCTGATGTGCCAAGTCTAATGAGATTCCCATCCCCTTTGGGGGGGCCTCCGGCAACCTACTTCCGCTGAGGCAGTAAAAATACTTTGGAAAGAGCTTTGAGAAATTAGTACCATACAGCCACATAGTCTTGTGCACCCTGCCTCACCTACCAATGACTTACAGCTATGAACATGACACATAACCTCTACCTAGCCTCCCTCGTACCTAAGGCCAGAGTTCCCGCCTGACAAACGATAGACAACACATTTTCTCAGTGAGGTTAAATAAGAATCAATTTTGTAGCCTCCCACTTACTCGTTGTATTCAAGCCTCCAGTCAATTAGGCTTTACGCGAGTATTCCAATCATTTGCACTCTTCCCCTTTCCCTGGAAGCAATCAATGTACATCCTCTCTCAGATTCTTGTACCCATTGAGTCATTTGTATCCCCCCCAACCTCCATTGGCTACCCTGGGTCTCATCTTATTTATTGTCATTTATTTACTTTTGCTAATAATACTTTCTTTGCAAATAGTAGTTATTTTTTCTACAATCAGTTTCTCTAATCCCAGAACCTCTAAGAATTAATTATTTAGGCCAACCGCACTCATTTTTTATTATTTAACCCTCACACTGGGATTTATATCCCAATTTCTGGCATGCTCCCTTCTGTGGGGTCACCCTATGACAATGTCTGAAAAATACATAGACAAAACCACTCCCCCTACCAACTAGTATACACTACCAATATCATTAAAACCCTGAAAAAACTAATATTTTTCTTGTATATATATATATACGAGGGGCGATCAATAAGTTTTGCAATTCGGATATAAGGAAACGAGATATGAGGAAAAGTGTTTTATTATTTTTCAATATAACTACCCTCGACTTCAATTCACTTGCGCAACTTGTCCCTGAGGCTTCGAATTCACGACTGCTATTCAATCCACTCCTGGACGGCAAGCTGGACATCTTCATCGTCCCCAAACCGGCATCCACGCGGTGCAGCCTTGAGCTGGCGGAATAAAAAGTAGTTGCTTGGGGCCAGATCTGGACTGTAGTTGGGATGGTTGAGCTCCTCGAATCCGCACTCGCGCAGGGCAGCTTTGTTCAACTCTGGCCTTGTGGACTTTGACGATGTTAAAGTCGATCATGGGGCGTGAGGTTTCTAGGGACCCAACAGGCAGAGACCTTGGTCATGGCCAAATTGTCGTGGATGATGTTCATAACACTTCCATGTGATATTCCAAGTTCTCGCTCGATTTCTTCGACCTTCACCCAGCGATTTTCGAGGATCATCCTCTCCACACGGGCCACACATTGTCCTCATTGGTCACGTTTGATGGGTGTCCTGGACAAGGGTCATCTTCAAGGGACTCACGACCATGGTGGAACTTCCTATTCCAGTGAGCAATGGTTGCATAGGAAGGGGCAGTGTCGGTGTACACTGCAACCATGCGTTCATGGATCTCTTTTGCATTCTTGCCTTCCTTGGTAAAAAATTTGATCACTGCACGGTGCTCAACCTTCTTGTCTATTGCTTCTTAAATAGACGAGGCAGGAGTATGCGACTGCAGGTCCTGACTTGACATAACTTATCCTAAGACCCCTACAAACAGCCAACCCCCTTCCTTTGTTTTGCCCTACCGATTCGCAAAACTTATTGACCGCCCCTCATATATATATATATGGGAAATATCACGAAAGTTAGCGTGTGATAACTATAAATATGAATATGTACCACAGAAGGAAATTGAATAAAAAGCCAATTGGACTTAGTATTTTCGTCTATTCGACATTTTTAAACTCAATGGTAAGAAAAATAAGATCCAGTATTTATACCAAGCTTATTTGTTTATGAATTAAAAAAATGTAAATTTAGTTTCAACGGCAAATTCTATGAACAAGTGTTTGGTATAGCTATGGGTAATCCCTTATCTCCCTTATTGTCAAATTTATATATGGAATTTTTGAAACTAGGTCTACTCAAATTGTTTGGTTCCGGTATGTTGATGACATCCTGGTAATTTTAAACAAACAGTTTTGATATTGATAGTTTTCTTTTAATTATCAACTGATTGGTTCTGTCAATTAAATTCACCATAGAAAAGGAAGTAAATAAGCGCCTTCCATTTTTGGATGTCCTAATAATTAGAGAACCATATAGATTTAAATTTACTGTTTATAGGAAACCAACAAATAATTTATCTTATATCCATTTTTATTCAAGTCATGCCAAAATTATAAAATCTGCTGTTTTTTCCTCCATGTATCTTAGGGCTCTTCGAATATGTAGTCCCGACTATATAGATAAAGAATACACACAAATTGAAGATATTGCTACCAATTTATGCTACCCAAAGTACTTTCAGAAAAATTTATAAATATAGCCAAAAAAAAGTTTAGAATTGTAAATTAGAGACAATAGAACCTCGTAAAAACCTATTAATTTTACCCTATCATAATAATTTTATGTCTGTAGTGCCCATTCTAAAACAACTTAGTATTAAGGTACCCTTTAAATACAATCATACATTAAAAAATCTCTTAATAAAGCATAGCCCCAATAATGATAATAATGTAATTTACCGAATTCCATATTTAGATTATAATTTATTCTATGTAGGCCAAACTTCCAAAAATGTTTCCATAAGGACCCAACTTTTTTTTCTTTTTCTTTTTTAAGAGCTCATCTGGCGACTGCCTACTTGGGCATTAGTCGCCGTATTAAAACTGGGCTAGTTCTAAGCTACTTTAAAATAAAATTAGAGAAAAAAACACCACAAAAAGGGAGAAAGGAAGCAAGCTGGTGCGTCAGGGAAAGGTCCCCCCCCCGGTGCAGGAGCGTGAAACCAAAGGGAAGAAAAAAACAAAAAAAAACAAATGCAAAAAAACAAAAAAACAAAAACAAAAACAAACCTTGCTAAAATAATAGGGAGAAGGCCGGCCTCCCCAAAGAAGTCAACAAGTCCACAAGTCAATGTGCACGAATCTGTCCCGGGAACAAGGGACAGGCGGTAGCGACCCCGCCCATCCCAGTACCGGGACAGGTATCGTGCGCGAAGATCACCCAGACTGGGACATTCGACAGGAATGTGCCGAACAGTCTGGGGGACGACGCAGTCTGGCAATAGGGCGCAGGCGAGCGCTCCATCAAATAGCGATGCGTCACACGAGTAGGTCCGATTCAGAGACGACAGAAAGCAACCTGAAGCCGCTGCGGCATTGGGGGATAGGTCCATGCAAACAGTCGCGGCGCAATGGCACGCAACTTTAAGTTACCTTCCACCGGCTTCCATCTTCTTTGCAAAGCAGTCAGATGAGCTGCCCATATTCCTGCCATGTAGTCAGTGTGAGGAAGAGCGAAACGCTGGTCCGGTCGCAGAGTCCTCGCGGACTCTTTAGGCGCCCTCATTCCCCGCAATTCCTACATGTCCAGGAACCCAGCAGAAGATAATCTCGACATCTGCCCGGCTCGCCAAAACCGTGGCGTCACGGATATCGCGAACAAGGGGATGCGGAGATTCCAATGCCCCGAGAGCACTCAGGGCGCTTTGTGAGTCGCTATAGATCACAATCCAGTTTCCGAACCGGGCACGTCGAGTAATCTTCCGTACGAGTGGTGTATTGCCACCAGCTCGGCCGTGAAGACAGACGCAGCGCCTGGTAGAGCCCCGCTGACTTCAAACAGAGGGAATACAGAGTGGAAGCCAAACCCCTCTTGGGACTTGGAGCCATCCGTATACACTGGCACGGTTCCAGCGTGACACGATGTGTGCTCCAAAAAGGTCGAACGCAATACTCTCGGCGCCGTACAAGCTTTGGGAGCAGAGGCGAGGCGACAAATAGCCAAATGTGGTACTGTCCAGGGTGGCGTCCTGGGCAGAACCAGGGGCGCCACCGGCTCAAGAGCTATATCTATCTCTCGAAGGAGTTTCCTGGCCCTCTTTGGGTTTAGGGTAGTTTAGGGTATGACTGGCGTCTCTCGGCGGCATAGGCACCATCGAGATAAGCTGCGGATGCAGTGAGAGCTGTTGGCGACTGAGGGAGACGCAAGGCTCGCGTGTACAGGCGAGTGATGCACTGCACGCGGCGCAGAGCGAGTGGCATCTCCCCAGTATCGACCAACAGGCTCTCTATGGGGAAGTGCGGAAGGCACCGGTCGCGAGGCGAAGGCCGGTGTGGTGGATCGAATCCACCTTCCGCAATAAACGCTCGGCTGCGGATGCATAAAACTCGCATCCGCAGTCGAGCTTCGAACGAACAAAGGATCGATAAAAAAGTAGGGCAGTAGCCCTATCAGCGCCCCAAGCGCTGAACGTCACGGAACGGAAAATGTCCATGGCAAGGGTACAGGAGACTCTAAGGCTGCGAATATGAGCCTCCCAGGTGAGGAGTCGGTCGAATACAAGACCAAGGAAACGGTGCGATTCCACCAGATCCAGGCGCACCCCAATAAGAAACAAATCTGGACGGGGGAAAGCCGTGGATGGCGGCAGAATTGCACCACCTTAGTCTTGGCCAAAGACGCGGTTCAATGCCTGTTGGAGTCGACGCTCCAGAGTTGGCATCTGGGCCGCGCCAAAAGAGATCGAAAGGTCGTCCACGTAGAGCGTAGCGAGAACATCTTCCGGCAGCACCGAGGTGATGCCGTTGATGCTCAGGGCAAAGAGTGTGACACTGAGGACACTTGCCTGCGGGACACCCTCTTCCTGCTCCTTTGGGCCGGAGAGGGCTCCCCCCACTCCTTTCGCGGAAACGACGATCTCGCAAAAATTCAGATATAAACATTGGGAGGCGTCCCCTCGCCCCCATCGTGTGGAGAGTCTCCATGATACCGTATCGCCATGCGGTATCATAGGCCTTCTCCAGATCAAAAAAACACCGTGGCGTAGTGCTGTCTACGAAGGAAAGCCTCGCAGACGGCATTTTCCAGTCGGAGCAGAGCATCCGACGTGGAGTGGAACTTGCGGAAGACGCACTGTGCGGAAGACAGATGGCCTCCACTGTCCAGGAAAAAGGCTAGTCTAACATTTACCAATTTCTCCATCAAATTGCACACGCAAGAGGTTAGAGAGATTGGGCGGAAACCGGTCGGAGTAGAGTGATCTCTCCCGAGTTTGCGAAAGGCGAGCACACTAGCGATTCGCCAGATCCTGTTGAACAAATCTAACAGAAAGGCCATGCCTCGCTCACCCAGGTGTCGAAGCATGGCCTACGGGACATCGTCCGGACCAGGGGCGGTGTCCGCGCACGAAGCGAGAGCGGAACGCAACTCACTCACAGTAAACTTGTCGTTAAAGGGTTCTCCGCCTCTGGAGGTAAAGTCCAGTCGGCGGCCTTCCGCGACATCACCACGTGCATTGAATGCTGGCGGAGCAGCATCACGGCTAGAGAATGCGGAAAAAGCGGTCGCTAAGGATTCCGCCACGGACGCGGGGTCCGAGATTGCGGTCACATTCTCCTGGAGAACGGGAGGGGGGTCCTGCGAGAACTTGCCCCGAATCCTTTTGACTCACTAAAGGGGTCTTACCGTTAAGTGAAGACACGTATGCCCGCCAAGAAGAGCGGCGGGCGTGCTTCGAAATATACCGGAACCTAGCCCTAGCCCGACGAAATTCAGCGACAGTGAAATCGTTCAGGCGGTGCTTATAGCGCATGTAGGCATAACGCTTTTGTTTGAGGGCCCTCTCACACTCGGCCGACAACCATGGGAGTGGTCGGCTTGCAAAACGGACAGACGTCCTAGGAATAGTAGTCAGGCCCACGGCGATGAGGTTGCCGGAGAAGAACTCAACGGCCTCATCTAGCGACCTAAACTCCTCGACTGAGATAGAGAATTCAGTCATTTCCTGAAATGCAGGCCACCGCGCTCGCACCAAGCACCACCGAGGTGGTCTCTCAGGCGGCAGTTGCCCTGAAAATGATATTTTAATGGAAAAGTGATCACTACCATGGAGGTCATCGACCACCCCCCAATCAAAATCAGGCTGTGCATCTGAAGAGCACAGACATAGGTAAAGGCAAGAAAATGAAGCGGTTCTCGGACAGTGATGCATAAACTCATCCACGTTCAGGACACCCATCTCAAGCTTTTCGATCAGATCGGCAAGGACTTGTCCCCTGGGATTTATGGAGTAATCTCCCCTGAGAGGATGCCTGCCGTTCAGATCTCCAAGCAAGAGATAGGGCCTCGGAAACCGTGCCACGACGCAGCGGAAGACACCCGCGTCGAAGTCAGCTGATGGTGGAATGTACGCAGAAATGATAGTATACCTCCTAACCAGGCCAGGTGCAGCTGCACAGCCACTGCCTGAAAGGAGGTATCTAAAGAGAAAGGAAGAACGGAGACATCATGCCGGGTGTAAACCGCGCATCCCCCAGCCCGGCAAGCCCGCGGTGGTGGGGTCGCGAGACCGCGGCCATCCCGCGGTAGTGGGGTAGCGAGACCGAGGCCATCCCGCGGTATTGGGGTCGCAAGACCCTTATACCAGGGAGGGTGGGCAGGGGGCACGCACCTAGCATTGTCTCCTGCAAAATGATAGCTAACGGGGAACGGGACGAGACGAGCCTCCGCAGCTCTTCCCAGTTGGCCAGGAGTCCACGGCAATTCCATTGAAGGAATATGCCCTCCAGGCCTAGCTCAGAGGAGACGCGGGGGCACTCCTCGAACTGAAGACCCTCACGCTTCCCGGGGGCATAACCCCGGGCGCTGTTGGCCGGCCAAAGCGCTTAAGGCGCTGTCGCCTTCGAGGACTTATTGGGGGAGGTTGGGCTCGCCATGCGAGTCTTTTCCTCCCTCCGCCTCGAAACCTTGGGTGGGCGTTGCGGCTTCGGAGGCGGTGGGCCCTCTTTTCGAGGAACCACCGTCTCCGAGCCACTCGCTCCACCACTAGGCGTGGGCGAAGGAACTGAAGCTCCTTTGTTGCTGTCCTCCTTTCAGGGGACAGCGTTAGGAACCCTGGAAGATGGCCTAGCGACCATCTTCAAGGGTGTTGCCTCCTGTATGTCTAACGACTCTGTGAAGGCGCATGGCCGTTTCGCTTTACAAGAAACAGTCACGCTGGGGGAAGAGGTGAGGAGCCCTAGTTTCAGCCAGGGCTAGGTGTGAACCCTTTTTGCCGCCAGCTTTCCAGGGAAGCGCCCGGGTGGAGTAGAGCCCGCAGAAGGGCTCCGAATGGACGCGGAAACAACCGTGCTCGTTGTCCTGGATGGGCCAGGAGCAGAGGGTGCCTTTCTAACTATAGAGGCATATGACGTCCTAGGCAGAGCCGGGCGCGCCAGGACCAAGTCCTTAGCCTCGCGGAATGAGAGTCAACCCTGGGCTTGAACGGCCAGGATTTCTTTCTCAAGGAGATATGCACCACATAGCTTCGAAGAAGCGGGGTGCGGCTCTCCGCAATTGACACACTTGGCCACACACGACTTAGACTTATCGTGTGCGGCCTTGGAACAATTTACACAGACTTTGGGTGACCCTGACTTTGCACGTCTACATGAGCGATTCAGAGGCTGAAGCGGTGACAGTAATAGCACCGCCGCGTCAGTGGCACGAATGACTTCACGCAGTAGCGGTACCAACCGGCACGCACCGACTCAGGGAGCTTGTCACAGTCGAACGTGATGAAGAGTGTAGGGGTGGGTCTCGAGGCCCCTCCTTGTTTTCTCATCACACGTTCGACCTTAACCACCCCATGGTCCGCCAGCTCTAGGGTGATGTCCTCAATGGAGTAGTCAACGAGTTCCCTCGCATAAACTACTCCTTTCACAAAGTTCATGGTAGAGTGCGGCGTCACACTCACCGGGGTGCCATGAAGTGTCCGAAGAGCACTTATCTTGGCCGCCTCGGCGGGATTCGCCAGAAGGCTCTCGTCCGAGAAACGGGTCACCTTCGGCTCTCTATCATTGCACTAGCTAATCCTCTCCTCTGATAGATCATGTTGCCCTTGGACAACATGGTGCCATTAGTGGAGCGAATAACAAGGAAGTTTTTGAAGCCAGCGGGCTCGAAAACGCCAGGTAACCTCTGAATCATGGGCCCCGATGTCATCGAGGCTCCGCCCTGTGCATTTTTGGTCTTAGTCAGGGGCTCCGGATGTGCCAATCTTGGCTTGGTCGCTTGCCAGAGTGGCAGCAGACCCATCCGTCTCCGCAGCTCCCGAGGATGGAGAGGGGCCCCGAGTCTTCTTCGTCTTTTTCTTTTTTGGAGAGGAGGGCGGGGAATGAGCCCGCTTCTCACCCCCGCCGGTAGAAGCCCACAGGCCAGATGGACCCGCCTCAGCCAGGTGATTCTCCGAAATGGAGAAGGTCCTGGTAGTCGTGAAGCACCGGTCGGAGGAGATCCCTCCCCTCCTTGTACTGCTTCAGAAACCACAGCCGTTTGAGGAGGACCTTGCATAGGGGCGGATTCGGTTCGGTGCTTGGCGCCGAGCCCGGATTCCCCCCCATGGAAGGCCCTACTGTCTGAGGCTGGGTTTCCTCAAGGACCATGGCTATCTCAGGGGGGCCTCCAGTTGGCCATTCCCCTCCAAGACACCGCAGGTCCCGTTAGCAGTATCGTCACTAGTCATGTGTGGGGAGGCATGGGCCTTGACCCCGGCAAGGTTCAATATTCTTGCCATCAGGTCTTTTGAGGGAAGCGACCGAAGGGGCCTGGCTTCCCTCTCCCCCCTAAGGGGGTTAGCCCTACCGAGCCACTTTGATGTGGAGCGGCTGGCTAAGGGCTGCCTGCTGGCTTTCTGGGCAGTCCCCTTGGAAAGAACAGAGGGGACTGCCGGTGGTAAAAGGGAGGTGCCCAAAAGCACCTCCAGAGAAGGGGGTGAGGGGGGAGTCCCCTTCACCCATAGGCGTGGGAGAGGAGTAAGCCTCCTCTCCGGTTGAAGAGATATGGAGGGTCCCCTGCGCAAGCACAGGGGTCGGGGGACCTCCATTTTTTTTGCTGGAGGTGCCCGAGGGCGGCTCCGTCGCTGTTTCAGGGGAAGTTGGGGGTTGGGTTTTTTTTATATTTTCATCATTGGGCATGGTGACTCTTTTTGTGCTACGGGACGCAATAGCTCATCACCTCTTGCAGTTGCCCGCACTGCAAGAGGTGCTTACAGGCCTGGCAGAGCCAGGCGCCACCATTTGGGACCACCCCTCCTGCCTGGTGGCCTGGCAGTCCATCGGCATGGCGGCTCCACCTTGAACACGGCGTAAAATCAAGGATAGACGGTAAAGTGAGGAAAAAGGATGTGAGTAAGGTTTGGGTGGGGATGAAGCAGGTTGTTAAAAACCCACCACCCTAGACTGGAGCTCAGGGGTTAGGGAACATGTCCCCCCCCCAGCCCCGATCCAGGATGGTTGGCCGAGAAGAAGGTTAGCATCTACCCTGTGAAATTAGAGGCTGACCAGAGAAAGTTGTGGGAGAGGTTGTGTGAAAAGAGAGGAAACAAGTGTTTTGAAGGAAGGGAGGCTAAGCTGGGGCCGGACGGGGTGCTGAGTCCCGTCAGCATGTTGGCCAGGATGGCAAATCACCGCGCCCCTTACGGGGTAAGGACCCAACAACACAAAAATGCAGCAATTAAGGCTTATCTGAATAATGCCTTAGCTGTCCACAATTCCAAGATGGGAAACGGAATTAACTGGTCAAAAACTGATACTATAAACCATAGTAATGATTTTATAAAGAGAAATATCCTGGAATCATTTTTAATCTCCCACACAAAGGAGAGTAATCTCAACATTAGCCGAGTGCTGTTTTCGCTAGATCCAATTTTATCACTTTTTCTAAAATCCGACTTATCTGATAGCATTAAAATGTTGACCTCATAGGGAAACGTGCTTCGTATAAATACTGGGTGTCATATTTTTCTTACCATTGAGTTTGAAAATGTCAAATAGATGAAAGTACTAACTCTAATCGGCTTTTTATTCAGTTTCCTTCCGTGGTACATATTCATATATATATATATATATATATATATATATATATATATATATATATATATATATATATATATATATATATATATATATATATATATCAAGATATTGAGTTTTATAACAAACAATCATATAATTATGACTTATAAGCTACAGTCTTTTTAGGTTTTGACCTAATTAAGGCTACATACAGGCTGTTGTCACCACTTGCGTCTGGCTGCCCACCCATCACATTTTTTCAGAATGTAATGAAAGAGTAAGAAAAAGCATTTTTACTCAAACTATTCATTCATCATTCAAAACACTGTATACAAACTACAAAAAAATATTTCATTAAAAACAATGAAATATAAGTGCAACTAAAAATTATTCCTCCATGTGCTAATTATAGCTAACATAGAAATTAATCAAATTATTACTATTAAAGGATTAATACATTATTACTGTTAAAGTGATAAGACTGAACTAACCTAAAAAAATGTGAAGAATCAAATGCAAGTAAAAAAGATTCCTTGCATGCTATTATACTAATAATATGGATATCTAAACAATAGAATATTAAGATATTATATAATGTAACTTTTCAAATTATAGTTCAAAAAAGCAATCTGCTCCACATGTTCAGCAACAGTCTGCTTCACTTCACTTTGTAAATGTGTCCTGTTGTGCTGAATAACCTTTCACTCATGACTGATGAAGGAGGTGCAGAGAGAATTTTTCTAGCAAATCTGGCTAAGTCGCAGCGATTGCAGTCTTTTTCAATACATGCATACTTGTATGCACTCCACCATTTATAGGGGCATTCTTTCAATGAAAGATGTGGACGACTTAGGCAGATGTTGACTTAATCCATACTGAAATGAAACATAGGTATTATTTATGAGATTCAATTTAGGATAATTGAATTTATGCAAGGTTATTCTAAATCAGGTAATGAACACCTAATAACTACTACATACTACATAATTACACCTTTTAAGTTTAACCATAATTGTTCTTAGTTCTTACCATTTTCTTCTGATGATTTCAGTCTTTGAAATTGTAGATGATTGTTTCCTTTTTCTGCATCTTTTCTTTGCTGTGGTTTCACTCTCTTCAGATTTTTCCAATCCGCTCTTTTGGAAGAAGCTGTATATATCCATGTCCATCAATTTAAACTTCATGTTTTTAGCTGGTGAGGTATCAGAGTCTGACACCACAGGAGATCCTACTGAGTTTGTATCTGTACTAGTTATTTCATAACTTTCCTTTGAATTATTTCTAAATGCTAGAGTTTCTTGTGAATGTAATTGTGAAACTGAATGGAAGGGAAAGTATTCCTGTTGCTGTTTCATATGCATATTCAAGAAACCTTTTCATAGAATATATGAAAGGTATGCACTGTCTTCACACATATCCTTCATTGCTTTTTTTAAATTGTTTCAGTATACAGACTAGCATTTCATCAAGTTGCCACTGATTTTCTGTTGGAGCACTCAGATTTGTCATTTTGGCTTATGTCAAATCCACACTTACACCACTTTTCAAGAGTAAAATTAGGTTCACCTAGTGCCATTAAATCTGAAGTTATGTGATAGAACAAATAAATAATTTATGCCATAAAAAACATTAAAATCATATAAAAGTATATTATAGTGTAAAATAATAATTTACATTGGTAAATTAAATTTATATGTATCGCCACATTTGTGATTCAGTGAGAGGCCGCATAGCGTCAGTGGCGTGGCATTTTTTTTTACATTATGTTCAATTTACATCAAATTCAGGCTCCATCACAGCCTTAAGAACCAATTAATGATGTAGGGTGAGGCATTACTGTATAGCTTTCTTTTGCTCACAAAATATTTCAAGTATGTAGTATATTGAGTTCCACCTAGTAGAAATGCCATATTCTGGTGGATTTACAGTGCTCAACAAAAGTTTAGGCCGGGTGCATGTCAGACAAGTTGCAGCATGATAAAAGTGTTATAAAAAATATTAATCTTACCCTTAATAATACTTTGTTGGGCATCCTTTGCATTTTTTGACATCTCTCAAGCATTGTTGCATGGACATAGCAAGATCATGTAGCTTCTGGGAAGGTATAGCATCTCAACAAGCCCTAATTTCCTTCTCCAGCTTGGGAAGAGTGCGGACATCCTTCCCTTGTAACTGCCTCGCTTTCCCCATAATAAGGCCACAAACACTCCCAAACTACAAAAACTTAGTCACAAAATCGCGTTGGTCAAGAGAACACAACAGCACAGTCTTCTCACTACCATGGACAAGACGAGCTGGCAGGCTGATGGGGAAACTGAGGGATGTAGTGATGTCGTCATGCAGCCGGCCCAAACTTCTGACTAAATTAAATCACCCTCATCTATACCATTCTTTTTTAAACATAAGTTTAGTCCACCCTGCTCACCCAGCCTAAACTTTTGTTGAGCACTGTAGTTTCTATATTTCTTTAAATTTTTCAAATCCACTTGTAGTGGTGTAGGTAACCTCTAATGCTCGAAATACAACAAGCATATCATTTACTGCCCTTTGTTCTTTAAAGAGCTTGTTTGGGATGCAAAGTTGCATTGTGTGTATTGCACAAGGCAAATGCTTATTATCTGCCAGTTCTAACCCTCTAATGCCTGCCAGAACAATAGTTGCATTATCTGGCAAGATCATGTGCATTTTTCTTGTGGGATTTCCCATGTTTGCAATGAATCTTTTAAAAACTTGCAAATATTGCTACCTGTATGAACATCAGGAAAGTAAGTCACTTGTAAGATCAAATTTTTGATTTTATAGTCAGGTGTCAAAAATCTAGCAATCAAACTGCAGAATGATTAGTGATTGTGTTGGCATGTCCAACCATCTGTATACTTGATCTAATTCATACTTTACTTTAGTTTTAACAGTTTCATACATCAGAGGAACAACATTAGTAGAAAAGTGTTTTCAAGAAGGCATTTTATAGTTTGAAAGCTTACATCTTTAACAATAGAGTATGGCTGAAGATCTAACCAGATCATTTCCGCAATGCATTTCATAATACTTTGTGCCTTAGTGTGGTCCTTTGGTCATTCCTCTTTTCTCATCAGAATTTCCTTTAATGATGCATGGAACAAAATGAAAGTACATTTTTAGTTCTAAAAACATACTTAAAAAAGATCACTTGTTATTTGAGGTGTAAGTCCAAAGAACTAGCATGATGGAATAGAGTGGACATCAAAAGGTGCAATGCACCTGTATTAAAAAGTTAAAACTATTTCTACTTTTTAGTTATGAAAATATACAAATTACCAACAATTTTCTACAATAATAAAAAATGCAGGTCAATTGAAATTAATAGTAATAACTTTTTCTATTTGAGTTTTTGTTTTACCTCATATCTAATAAAGCTTGGACTTACTGGTCTTGTTGAAGTAGGAACATTTGGCGCTGAAATGGCCTAATGGCTCGCAAAAGCCTTGGCTTGACTCTCAAACCAAGTGTGGGTGGATTGGGCATAAATACGGATTACCCCCCAAGCAGTGTAAATTCATTTATTTTAATTTGAAAGTAAACTTTTTAAAAATTTAAAGTTCATTTTTTTTAAATATGAAAGTCAACTTTGTCAATTTCAAGTTAATTTTTTTTATTTGAGGGTGAAAAGGTATAGATCTCTCAAATATCTTCAACCACTTCTGGCTCAACAATTTGGAAAAAAAGTTTACCCCCCCATCCCTCAAACTAAGCATCAACATATAATCCTATCTCCCTTTTATACACAATATCCAAAACACTGCTGAGTAATGGATGTATGCACCACTTTTCCTCAACTTTTCTGTCTTTGTGGGTTAAAGAAGAGCGTGATTGGGTTAGATAGGAGGAGGGGGAGGGGGTGCATGTACCTCAAGATTTATAAGTTATTTAAGTTAAAATATAATTTTAATCTTTTTATTTTTTAAGCATATGAGTTCTATTTGGGGAAGGTTATGATTGTATTTTGTTTAAACTAAATTTGAGCAAAAAGAATCTAATGTTCCAAATTATATTGTTAAAGACCCTTTAAGAGGGGTATTAACCAGCTAAAGTATATTTAAGAAAAAATAATTATTAAAGAAATATTGTTAAGTCTACCACAGATGGGTATAACCCATTTTGGGGTGCAGTTTTCATCTTTATATTTTTAAGGTGGTGATTTGCCCCATGAAAGGTAGCTTTTTCTTTTAGATATCTCAGATAAAAACAAGATGCCTAGGCATCTCATTTGTCTTCCCCTACTAGTTGGAAGAGATAGCAACTCCACTCACTCCTCATGGTACAGGGACATGTACTGCACCTGCAACTCGCACAGATTAAGACATTCAACCCAAAAGTTGCATAAGTCTGGGGTCCCAAGTAGACTACAGAAAAGTAAAAGGAGTGATCTGCCTGATGTCGCTGCACCAGATTCAGAGATGACAAAAAATGCTTTGATGCTGTTGAGGCATCGAGGTACAGGTCCAGAGGAAAAGTTCCTGGCATAATGCCATGCACCCCAAAGAGCTATATTGATCCTTACCATGGAGTCAGAGGGGGAGGAGCCAAGGACCAGTGTGGTTGCAAAGGTCTTTGCAGACATTTTGGCCTCATCATCAGTGCAATCATCTCTTGCAAACCATACATGTCGAATGACCCAGCAGAATATAATCCCAACAAATGTAGTGGAGATTTCAATGCAGTAAAGGCATTTAGCACAATCTGGATTACAAAAGTCTCCCAATGTGGCACAATATGTAATCTCCCAAAATGTGCAGGATATTGTAACTAATTCAGCCATAAAGACTAGAAGAGCCCTGCTGGTTTCTTTAACAAGGAGGAGGTAGCCATCTGTGTCCAATGGCATGGCTCCAAATGTGACACGATATATGCTCCCAAAAATATGAGCCCAATACTCTTGATGCTGTAGAAGCTATGTGAACAGAAGCATGGCAACAAACTTTTAAAAGAGCTATCCTCAAGGATGGTGTGTTGGGAAGAACCAGTAGCACCAATGACTTGAGTTACACTATAGTTTTAAATACATTATTTAAGAGAAGAGTCCCAATCAGACAAGCCTGCACAATCCATTGGGCTTAATCATTGGCAAGATATCTATTGGTCAAATCACACACTAAAACTGGTTCCCTCTTCTTAGCTAAGAGGAACCGCAGTCCCCACTGCAAGAAAACAATTCCGATCATCTCCCATTTGGCTATGGAAGAAGAAATCACCCTGAAAAAAGGTATCTTCACTGCCCCCATTGAACTACTAAACAGAATAAATTTATTTAATTAAACTGCACAGTCTCGGTGTCTTTAGCATGCACATATGGCTTTACATGGTGGTGAGAGAGGAGGATATCTCACCTATTGATAGATGCTCTTAAAATTCATTAAGAAAAAGTTATACTTTTGCTAATACTGATAGCAGTTAACTTGTATATCTGCATGTTTTTGTAAAGTCTAGTTTGTGTTAAAGCATATTTAAAACCCAGTAACTGAATGGTACAATCCCTAGAGATTGCAAGGTAGTTCATATGCAAAAGAAAAACTCAGAATAAACCTCTTTGAGTGAGTCATCTTAGGTCATTATTTCATAAGAACCACCACCTGATCATCCTTGACCCCTCAATTTGCATTCATTACCAAACTCTTGCTTTATCTTTATGCTGTACTTTCTTCACAATCATCTTTATATAAAATTAAAGCGTCATTTATATTGAAGTCTCTATTCAATAAAAATTAATAATAAATGGGATTTATTCTTACTAACAAGTAAAGATAAACAACTGGAAATAACTATGGGCAATGTTACTGTTGTAATCCTCTCTCACCTTTTTTTCAGCAAAATCATCAATAAGTGGATCTTCACTGAATTCTTCCTTTATTTCTTTAATTCTAATCTCTCCATTCTGCAATGGATAAATAGTAAAGATAATTTTTCCCTTTTATCATAAATTTTATCGAATGTTCAATCTAGAGGAATCATGTTGATATGCCTCAATATTAGGTTGGAAAAACACAAAACCACCATTCTCTCTACTATATAAATGAAATCCAAAGCAGAAAAAAAAGTAAAAAGGAAGCACACACTCTTCTGTCAAGGGCATACTCACCTATACCCAGGGCACGAGCATGCGACCAACAATATGAGCCATATTATTATTTTGTTTTTCTTTCTCATTTTGTATCTAAGAAATGTATGCACAAACACATCCCTGTCAGCAGGATCCCAGGGCCTGCACTCACAATCCCTGCCACTCTAAAAGACCTGCCTGGGTATGCAGGGGGAGGATAATAAGGGGGGTAATCTAATAATAATTTTAGTTTATTAACACACAAAACAGTAAAAAATGACACAAAAAATGTCACCCCCAACCAATTGAGAGTATAAATACACCTAAAATATGTACAGCCTTACAATATATATCACCAGTGTAGAAATAGAAATCTTACGCAAATAAATAGGTATACATACAGTAAGCAAGAATACTAAATAAATATATATATATATATAAAAGATATACCAGCCAATGAGGCAATATGATAAAGATCTGGAAGTCCTTTAATGCAAATGTAGATGTTGGAATAACAGATATGTTTGAAATGGCGCGAAATGTTGGAACCCGTGGTCACTCGCTCAAGATGTCTATCCCAATCTGCAGAAGTGAAGTATTGAGAAGGTCATTTGCAGTGCGGCGAGTTACATTGTGGAATTTGCTTCCGCCTAATGTTGTTGGGACCACTTCCATCAGTACATTCAAGAGACTTCTGGAAGGGTTTCTGGGTGATGGATTGTTTGAGATTTCATGAAGAGGTTGTGTGGTGGAAGTTAGTAATTGAGGGTATGTCCTAATTAATTAGTCAATTTTTTTAATTTTTTAGCTGTTTCTTTTTGGCCTAATTTTTTGCTTTTCATTGTTTTTTGTGGTTTTTCTGTGTTTTTTGTTTTTACTTTGGATATGTTTTTATGTTCTGTTGTGTGTCTTTTGCTTGTTTCTTCTTCCTATTGTTAGCAGTATGTCTTATTTAGAAGCAGTGTTCTTGGTCTTTGTATTTTGATTCTTTTTATTTTTAATGATAGTCTTCGTATTAAGAGGATGTCCTTATTTTGTTGTATGGGTGTTTTCTAGATGGGCTTAGTAGTTGTGTTGTTGTGTTATTTTCAGTTTGTTTATCTTGTTTAGATTGTATTATTATGATGTGTAATCTAGCTATTCCCTGCGCATCATTCCATTGTGCCATGTTTCTTTTTATTGTTGTTCTACCATGGCCAGTGGTCGAGTGGCACAGTGGCGCGCGGGAGTGTAGTGCCTCCGAGTCCCTGATGCATAATTCCTATGCCTAAAGGGGTGCAGCTCAGGAGGCTTCACAGGTGAGAATCCACTAAACAAACAAACTAAATATATAGAAGGCCTTCCACAGAGAAATCCAAATCATCTGCAATAAATTACTAAAGATACAATGTGGAAAGGAAGAGAGATGGGGAGGCAGGCCCATTTTCTTCTTGGAATTCCTGGGTTGTTATGTGGTCAAGGAACTGGGACACGTGGGCTCCAACCACCGATAGAGATTGGGAGCACTCTCAAAGACCCATTCTTTATGACAGTCCCTTTCAATAGTGAGTGATGGTTGATATTGGCTGCCACTGCCTTGCAAAGTCAGATGTCACTCAACTGTCTTGCCAGTACCAAGGAGCTGAAAAGGAGTAGGCATCTTCAGGCAGATTCACTGTCACACTCAAACATCATTAACGCCAACATATATACACACACCCCAATTCACATTGACTCTTACCTAGATGACTGTCCAGCTCCCTCTTCTTTCTCACTTCCAATTGGGACAACTTCTTCACTTCAAATAAGATCACTGAACATATGATAACAAAACAATCCAAGTCTCTCAAGTCTATTTCAATAAACTGAAAAAACCACCTGTATGAGGAGATAGATGAATGGGATTTTTTTTTTTTTAAGGGGCTATCTGGCGACTGAACACGTGAAGATAAGTTGCCGCAAACAAACAGCCCGGTTCTAGGCTACTTTAAAATAAAAATTTTAACAGAAACAAAAATAAAAAGGGGATAATAATCAGGAACCAAGCTCCAGCGTCGGGGGGAGGTCCTCCTCCCCCCCGGCGCGGGAGCCTGCGACCTACAAAAAAAATTTTTTTAAAGATAACAAAAAAAAAAACGTTAAATACAAGGGAGAAGGCCAGCCTCCCCCAAAAAGTCCACCAGTTATGGTGCACGGACTCGTCCCGAGTACAAGGGACATGCGTCTCCCCAGCATCGACCAACAGGCACTCAATGGGGAAAGTGCGGATGGCACCGGTCGCAAGACGGAGGCCGGTGTGGTGGATCGAATCCACCTTCCGCAATACACGCTCGGCTGCGGATGCATAAAACTCGCATCCATAGTCGAGCTTCGAACGAACAAAGGATCGATAAAAAAGTAGGGCAGTAGCCCTATCAGCGCCCCAAGCGCTGAACGTCACGGAACGGAGAATGTCCATGGCGCGGGTACAAGAGACCCTAAGGCTGCGAATATGAGCCTCCCAGGTAAGGCGTCGGTCGAATACAAGACCGAGGAAACGGTGCGATTCCACCAAATCCAGGTGCACCCCATTAAGAAACAAATCTGAGTTGGGGTGAAGCCGTGGATGGCGGCAGAAGTGCACCACCTTAGTCTTGGCCAAAGAAAACCGAAACCTGTGCGCTTCGGCATAGCGAGAGACGCGGTTCAATGCCTGTTGGAGTCGACGCTCCAAAGTTGGCATCTGGGCCGCGCCAAAAGAGATCGAAAGGTCGTCCACGTAGAGCGTAGCGAGAACATCTTTTGGCAGCACCGAGGTGATGCCGTTGATGCTCAGGGCAAAGAGTGTGACACTGAGGACATTTGCCTGCGGGACACCCTCTTCCTGCTCCTTTGGGCCGGAGAGGGCTCCCCCCCACCCGTACGCGGAATCGACGATCTCGCAAAAATTCAGATATAAACATTGGGAGGCGTCCCCTCGCCCCCAACGTGTGGAGAGTCTCCATGATACCGTATCGCCATGCGGTATCATAGGCCTTCTCCAGAACGAAAAACACCGTGGCGTAGTGCTGTCTACGAAGGAAAGCCTCGCAGACGGCATTTTCCAGTTGGAGCAGAGCATCCGACGTGGAGTGGAACTTGCGGAAGCCGTACTTTGCAGAAGACAGATGGCCTCCGCTGTCCAGGAAAAAGGCTAATCTAACATTTACCAATTTCTCCATCAACTTGCACATGCAAGAGGTTAGAGAGATTGGGCGGAAACCGGTCGGAGTAGAGTGATCTCTCCCCAGTTTGCGAAAGGCGAGCACAGTAGCGATTCGCCAGGAGTCTGGGAGAAGACCCTCCACCCAGATCCTGTTGAACAAATCTAACAGAAAGGCCATGCCTCGCTCACCCAGATGTCGAAGCATGGCGTACGGGACATCGTCCGGACCATAAGCGGTGTCCGCGCACGAAGCGAGAGCGGAGCGCAACTCACTCACAGTAAACTTGTCGTTAAAGGGTTTTCCGCCTCTGGAGGTAAAGTCCAGTCGGCGGCCTTCCGCGACATGACGACGTGCATTGGATGCTTGCGGAGCAGCATCCCGGCTAGGGACTGCGGGAAAAGCGGTCGCTAAGGATTCCGCCACGGACGCGGGGTCCGAGATTGCAGTCACATTCTCCTGGAGAACGGGAGGGGAGTCCTGCGAGAACTTGCCCCGAATCCTTTTGACTCGCTTCCACACCTCAGCTAAAGGGGTCTTCCCGTTAAGTGAAGACACGTATGCCCGCCAAGAAGAGCAACGGGCGTGCTTCGAAATATACAGGAACCTAGCCCGACGAAATTCAGTTACAGTGAAATCGTTCGGGCGGCGCTTATAGCGCAATGTAGGCATAACGCTTCTGTTTGAGGGCCGTCTCACACTCGGCTGACAACCATGGGAGTGGTCGGCGTGCAAAACGGCCAGACGTCCTAGGAATAGTAGTCAGGCCCACGGCGATGAGGTTGCCGGAGAAGAACTCAACAGCCTCATCTAACGACCTAAACTCCTCGACTGAGATAGAGAATTCAGTCATTTCCTGAAATGCAGGCCACCGCGCCCGCGCCAAGCACCACCGAGGTGGGCTCTCAGGCGGCAGTTGCCCTGAAAATGATATTTTAATGGAAAAGTGATCACTACCCTGGAGGTCATCGACCACCCCCAAATCAAAATCAGACTGTGCATCCACGTTTAGGACACCCATCTCATCTCTTCGATCAGATCGGCAAGGACTTGTCCCCTGGGATTTATGGAGTAATCTCCCCAGAGAGGATGCCTGCCGTTGAGAACTCCAAGCAAGAGATAGGGCCTCGGCAACCGTGCCACGACGCGGCGGAAGTCCCCCGCGTCGAAGTCAGCTGACGGTGGAATGTACGAGGGAATGATAGTATACCTCCTAACCAGGTGCAGCTGCACAGCCACTGCCTGAAAGGATGTATCTAAAGAGAAAGGAAGAACGGAGACATCATGCCGGGCCCCTCCTCGAACTGAAGACCCTCACGGGAATGGCCGTACGCTTCCCGGGGGCAGAACCCCGGGCGCTGTTGGCCGGACAAAGCGCTGAATGCGCTTTCGCATTCGAGGACTTATTGGGCGAGGTTGGGCTCGCCACGCGAGTCTTTTCCTCCCTCCGCCTCGAAACCTTAGGCGTGCGTTGCGGTTTCGGAGGCGGGGGGCCCTCTTTTCGAGGAACCACCGTCTCCGAGCCACCCGCTACACCTCGGCGAAGGATCCGATGCTCCTTTGTTGCTGTCCTCCTTTCGGGGGATAGCTTTAAGAACCCGGGAAGATGGTCTAGCGACCATCTTCAGGGGTGTTGCCTCCTGTGAGTCTAACGACTCGGTGGAGGCACGAGGCCGTTTCGCCTTACGGGAAACGGTCACGCTGGAGGAAGAGGGGGGAGCCCTGGTTTTAGCCGGGGCTGGGTATGAACCCTTTTTGCCGCAAGCTTTACCAGGGAAGCGCCCGGGTTGGGTAGAGCCCGCAGAAGGGCTCCGAATGGGCGCGGAAACAACCGTGCTCGTTGGCCTGGATGGGCCAGGAGCAGAGGGTGCCTTTCTAACTATTGAGGCATATGACGTCACAGGCAAAGCCGGGCACGCCAGGACCAAGTCCTTAGCCTCACGGAATGAGAGTCGATCCTGGGCCTGAACGGCCAGGATTTCTTTCTCAAGGAGATATGCACCACATTGCTTTGAAGAAGCGGGGTGCGGCTCTCCGCAATTGACACACTTGGCCACACATGATTTGGACTTATCGTGTGCGACCTTGGAGCAATTTACACATACTTAGGGTGACCCCGACTTTGCACGTCTACATGAGCGATTCATATGGCCGAAGCGGTGACAGTAATAGCACCGCCGCGGAAGTGGCACGAATGCCTTCACACGGTAGCGGTACCAACCAGCATGCACCGACTCAGGGAGCTTGTCACAGTCGAACGTGACGAAGAGTGTAGGGGTGGGTCTCGAGGCCCCTCCCTGTTTTCTCATCACACGTTCGACCTTGACCGCCCCATGGTCCGCCAGCTCTAGGGTGATGTCCTCGATGGAGTAGTCAATGAGTTCCCTCGCATAAACTACTCCTTTCACAAAGTTCATGGTAGAGTGCGGCCTCAAACTCACCTGGGTGCCATGAAGTGTCCGAAGAGCACTTATCTTGGCCGCCTTGGCAGGATTCGCCGCATTCACCAGAAGGCTCCCATCCGAGAAACTAGCTAATCCTCTCCTCTGATGGATCATTTTGCCCTTGGCCAACATGGTGCCATCAGTGGAGCAAATAATGAGGAACTGTTTGAAGCCAGCGGGCTCGAAAATGCCAGGTAACCTCTGAATGAGGGGCCCAGATGTCATCGAGGCTCCTCCCTGTGCACTTTTACCGTCTTAGTCAGTGGCTCTGCAACCGGAGGGGCAGAGGGGCCGGATGTGCCGATCTTGGCTTGGTCGCTGGCCAAAGTGGCAGCAGACCCATCCGTCCTCGTAGCCCCCATGGGTGGAGAGGAGCCCCGAGTCTTTGTCTTTTCGTCTTTTTCTTTTTAGGAGAGGAGGGCGGGAAATGAACCCACTTCTCACCTCCGCCGATAGGAGCCCCAAGGCCAGATGGACCAGCCTCAGCCAGGTCCTTCTCCGAAATGGAGAAGGTCCTGGTGGTCGCAGGGGCACCGGTTGGAGGAGATCCCTCCCCTCCTTGTACTGCATCGGAGCCCTTAGCCGTTTGAGGAGGACCTTGCATAGGGGCGGATTCGGGCGCCAAGCCCGGATTCCCCCCCATGGAAGGTCCTACCGTCTGAGGTTGGGTTTCCTTAAGGACCATGTCTATCACAGGAGGGGCCTCCAGTTGGCCATCCCTTCCCACGACATCGCAGGTCCCCTTGGCATCGTCACTAGTCTTTTGTGGGGAGTCACAGGCCTTGACCCCGGCAAGGTTTAATATTCCTGCCAGCAGGTCTTTTGAGGGAAGAGACTGAAGGGGCCTGGCTTCCCTCTTCCCCCTAAGGGGGTTTGCCTTACCGAGCCGCTTACACGAGGGGCGGTCGGCAATGGCTGCCTGCTGGCTTTCTTGGCAGTCCCCTTGGAAAGAACAGAGGGGACTGCAGCTGGAAGAAGGGAGGTGCCCAAAAGCACCTCCAGAGATGGGGGTGAGGGGGAGTCCCCTTCACCTGTAGGCGTAGGAGAGGAGTAAGCCTCCTCTCAGGTTGACGAGATATGGAGGGTCCCCTGCGCAAGCACAGGGGAAGGAACATCCATTTTTTCTGTGTAGCTGCCCGAGAGCGGCTTCGTCGTTTCTACAGGGGGAGTTAAAGGTTTTTTTTGGTTAGACTCATCATTGAAGATGGTGACCCTCTTTTTATTACGGGATGCAACCGCTCATCACCTCTTGCAGTTGCCCGCACTGCAAGAGGTGCTTACAGGCCTGGCAGAGCCAGGCGCCACCATTTGGGACCACCCCTCCTGCCTGGTGGCCTGGCAGTCCATCGGCATGGCGGCTCCACCTTAGACGCGGCGTGTAAAAATGGATAGAAAGTGAAGAGGAGAGGAAAAGGGATGTGAGGAAGGTATGGGTGGGGATGAAGCAGGTTGTTAAAAAAAACCTATCCCGAACCGGAGCTCAGGGGTTAGGGAACATTGTCCCCTCCCCCCTCAGCCCCGATCCGGGACGGTTGGCTTGAGAAGAAGGTCAGCATCTACCCTGTGAAATTAGAGGCTGACCATTGAAAGTTGTGGGAGAGGTTGTATGAAAAGCGACGAAGTAGGGGAGAAATACAGGCTATCTGAAGGAAGGAAGAGTGGCTAAGCTAGGGCCGGACGGAGCGCTGTATCCCATCAGCACGGCGGCCAGGATGGCAAATCGGCACGCCCCTTACGGGATAGATGAATGGGAGGCACAATTAAAGTCTATAAAGTCCCACACCCCAATCGCCCTCTCTCTTAATTTTTTACGCTCCATACACCCTGGAAAAGAAGAAAGGGATTAGACATTTGGTGAGGGGATGCGGACTACTACCCACTGCTACATCACACGTACAGGTGACAAGCGGTAGCAAACCCACTCAGGTAGGCTGGGAAAAGATTCATAGAGTAGAATATCTAACAATAATGTGCCAAACAGTCTAGGGGATAATGTCATGCAACTTTAAGTTCTCCTGGGTTGTAGCCTTGTTCTTACCCAAGGAAAATCCAAACCTGTGCGCTTCAGCATAGTGAGAGATGAGGTTCAATGCCTATTGGACTTGACGTTCCAGTTGGCATCTTGGTTGCACCAAAAGGTCATAGACATAGAGTACAAAAAAATCTTCCATCAATTTTTCCTGCTCCATTGGTATGTGGAATTAATAATCTGGCATTAACTCAGAAATATAGATTGCGAGACATCCCATCGCCCCCATTGTGTGGAGAGTCTCCATGATACCATATCACCATAAGATATTATAAGCATTATGCAGACTGAAGGAAGACCTCGCAGATGGCATTTTCCAGTTTTAGCAGAACATCTGACATGGAGTGGAATTTGTGGAACCCATACTGTGTTGAAGACAAATGGCCTCCCCTGTCCAGAAAAAAAAAACTCATCTAACATTTACCAATTTTTTCATCAACTTTCACATGAGGAGGTTAGCGAGATTGGGCTGAATGGTCTCTCCCAAGCATGCAAAAAGAGGGCACAGTAGCCATTAACCAGGAGTCTGGGACGATACCCTCTGTCCAGATCTTGTTGAACAACTTTCAACAGAAAAGCCTTGCCTTGCTCACTGTCGTAGTATTCAGGTAGCCCAAACCTGAACCTTTTGGCTTCTCCCTCCTAAGATACGGGGGACAGTTGGGAAGATGACAGCCCAACTCAGGAAAAGATTTCCTCATCGAGTGCATTGGGATTTTAAATAGTGAGAGTGAATTAATCATTGGCTAGTATTGCTACTATTTAATTAGGCTTTAGTGGTTGGAGGATTTAAACAGGGAAAGCAAAAATAATTTTTTAATCCTATACGACAAGAGATATTCACAGAATAATATACAGGCAATTTAGTTAACACCGTTTACTAAATTAATGAAATTGAAATGATAAGTATGAATAGTTTTAGCCGTACTAGGCTCAATAAGTACACTAATTATCCAAATGAAAGTGGGAGGCGACTATTGAGCAATACAAGGTTCAATAATTATTACAATAATTACCCGAGAGGGACTGGGAGGAGATCACAAGGTGAGTCACTCCATCTGAGAGGGTTACGCCTCTTCGACGATGAAAGAAAATCTAAGTCTTACGATTTTCTGGAGAAGACCATGAGTAGGGGTACTCGGAATAAGGTATTCTTCAAGGAAGAGGAATAAAGTGTGATATTCCAGATGTAGTCTTCATCGTTCCAAATATGGATTACTGCTGCAAGACCAAATAGCACCGGGGGGGTTGTTGCTCAAGGATTGCGCATCATCAATAAATGATTCCAAAGACCTCTTATGCTGTTGTGTGAATACCTTCTGTATTGCTTGGGCATGCTTACTTGGAAGCAACATGGGGACACCTCACGACCCAAAAGCTCTAAGAATACTTCAAAGATTATTCTTGGGATGGAGAATATATATTACTATACCGGAAGTTCTAATGTTTGCCGATAGAAGCGTTATCAGTTCAGTCCCACAGCCTCGATGGCGGGAATCGGTGGTGAGGGACATAATACCATAAATGGGACAGGGTCCTGAGGCTGTGGCGGCAGGGTTACAACTTCCTCAACAATTCTTCCCACCACCCCAACAAGGTCTGCTCAGTGGTTCAAGGAGAGGGTATTGAGGAGAGAGTATTTTCTAAATTTATTAAAACCCAATAAATATTCCAATCTAAACCAACATCACAGCCCCAAAACCTTTAAAATAAATATACTTTATAACCTACTCAAAATTATATTTATGTATATACTATATAGGTGACCTTACAATATTATTGGCCAACAACTGCACTCACAAAGAGAAATGTCTAGGGCTTCACAAATAGATGTGAGTCTGTCCAAAATCTATCCGGATATCTGGGAACGCTATTACTGGTATAGGGGGGGGGGGAGGGAAAGGAAGGTGGGCCCACTTTCTTTCTTGAGGGAAAGGGGGTTCCTTTTTCTTCAGGGACTGGGAGTCCAGCTCCAGCCAATGCAAAATGATCTGCACTCAAGGGCTCTGGCTACAATCAATGCGTAGGTGACTAGGAGGCAGTCTCGAGACTCCTGCTTCAAAACAGTCTCCTTACTGCCACATGAGGGTCAAGATTGGCTCTTGCCACCTCACCAAGCTAGAACACACTGGACAAGCCGGCACCAAGAAGATGGAAAGGAGAAGGCATTTTAAATCACCCAATCGCTGTCACATTTAAAACATTCTTATACTGGCATTCACACTAAGACTCACCTCAATAACTATTCAGCTTCTATCTAAATTCCAAAGGACACTTTATACAATATTATTTAAGTTCACTGTTAAACTCATTCACTAGTCAATCACATCAAATTCAGACTAATCTTATTCCTGTTTCAAATATCACCAGTGGAGGAAGACAGAGATGAATGGGGAAACACAATAGAAATCTATCAAGTCCCCCACCCGGAGTGACTTCGCTGCCTCCTCCTCATTCTGAACACCCTGAAAAAGGATAAAGGGATTAGAGATGGGGAAGGGGAGGCGGACACCAACACACTACTACAATGCGTTATCGCTCCGGAAGTTTGCTGACGGTCTGGAAGCAGGGCTCCTTCACTCGAAATCCCTTTCTTGTGACTCAATCACACACACTCTCTCTCTCTCCCTCATTTTCTGACACTCACCTATGAGTCAAAACATAGCATACAGGACATCACCCAGACCAGGGGCAGTGTCTATGCATGAAGCAAGAGTAGAATGCAACTCTCTAAATGTGTATCTGTTATTGAAGGGTTCACCAGCTTTCAGCAAAAACATCACAACATTCATTGAATGCTGGATAGAGAATAAACAGAAATCAGTTGCTAAGGACGCCACCATAGATGGGTGGTCTGAGATTATAGTCCCATTCTCCTAGAGAGGAGAGTTCCCATGAGAACTTGCCCAGAACCCTTTTGACTTGCTTCCACACCTCTTGCAAGAGAGGTCTTCCCTTTAGGTGAAGAGACATATGCCCGGCAGCAGGAAGAGCAGCAGGCTTGCTTCAAAACATACCAGAACTTACCCCTAACTCAATGAAATCATTCAGGCAGTGTTTATAAGCATGTAGGTATAACGCTTCTGTGTGACAGCCTACCACAGAAGCAGTCAGCAGGCAAATGGCCAGAGGTTCTAGGAATAGTAGTTTGGTCCATGAAAATGAGTTAGCTAGAGAACTGAACAGCCTCATCCAATGACCTAAAATCCTTGACTGGGACAGAGAAATCAGTTATTTCCAGAAATGCAAACTATCACACTTGCTCCAGGCACCATCCGGGTGGCCCTTCAGGTGGCAGCAGTTGAGAAAATGATATTTGAATGGAAAAGTGATCAATACCATTGAGGTTATTGACCACCTACACCCCCAAATCATGTTGTGCATCCAGAAAGCACAGGGATAGGTCAAGACAGGAAAAAGAAGCTGTTCTTGGACAGTGATGTATAAACTCATCCATATTTAGGACACCTAACTCCAGCTCATCAATCAGGTTTGGATTGATTAGGTAGTCTCCACAGAGGGAGTATCTATCATTGAAATCCTGGAACAGTAGAAAGGACCATAGAAACTGTGCCCTTTGTCAAAGATAGCTGCTGGTCGAATGTATGCAGAAATAACAACATACCTCCTAGCCAGGTGTAGCTGGACTGCTACAGCCTGAAAGGAGGTATTTATAGGAAATACAAGAATGGAGACATCATACCAGTTGTAAATCGCAAATCCTCTTGCCTGGCCCGGTGGTGGGGTTGCAAAAGCCTTATACCCCAGAAAGGTGGGCAGGGGGCACAAGCCCAACATGGTCTCCCGCAAAAAAATAGCTAATAGGGTGTGGTAGGAGACTAGTCTTGGCAACTCCCTCCACCTGAAACCTTAGGCGAGTGAAGTTGCCTCATAGACAGGGGTGCCTCCTTTGGAAGATCCACCATCTCTGACCCACCCAGTCCAGCCATGGGTGAGGGTGTGGGAACCAAAGCTCATTTGGTGCTGTCCTCCCTTCAGGAGGCAGCAAGATGGCCTCATAATCCCTTTCAGGTGTGCTGCCTCCTATGAGTCTTTAACAACTCAGTGGAGGTCTGCTACCATTTTAGGTGTCAACCTATTATTGCACTTAAAAGTTTATATTGCCCTGTACCCTTTAATGTGCTAAAGCAAAATCTCTTCTTTTGTTGTGAAAATGCTTCATTTGGATAATAACCTAACCTAAAATGACACGAGAAGGAGCTTAAAATGTCATGAGAAAGAATATTGGAACCTAAAATGATATATGAAGGAAATTAAAATGACCTCATAGGAAAAAAGACACACATACGAAATGAAGCTCGTTTGTAAACAAAACAGCAATTGCAAATAGGTAGCAATTTTTACAAAATGAAGCATTGCACAACAAATGAATAACAGATTTGGCTTCAACACATAAAAATGGACCTGATGATGCATGATTTTAATCTAATTTCAGGTTGACACCCAATTATACATAACCCAAATGGGCTTGTAAGCTACCATGCTCATGAGCCTGAAGGGGCCAGGAGCAGAGGGTGCCTTTTTTATAAATTGAGTCATAAGAAGTCCTAGGGGACAGATTCCACAGGACCAAGTCTTTAGACACACAAAATGAGAGAATCTGCAGCATGAATGGCCATATACTCATACATATTGTGTACAGCCTTGGAGCAACTGGAATAAAGACTTCCGGTAAACCAGACTGCAACACTACAGGAGTGATTCATATGGAAAAAGTGGTGGCAGTACTAGCACCTCTGTGACAGGAGCCAGTTAGCGATACTAACCGGCATGCACCAACTTAGAGAGTTTGTCATGGATGAATGCCTGGTTTTATTTGGTCCACCAGTTGCAATCTAACTTTGATGCAGGGTCTGAAGCCAGGCTAGTATCACTGGAATTCAGTTCTGCCTTTGACAGAGTTAATCCAAAATGCTTTGTTATATAAACTTAAATTAATGGGCATAGGTGGCCCTTTTTATTCTATTTTAAATGAATTTTTAGCTAATTGCAACTAATGTGTGGTTGATGGGAAATGTAGTTCCATGGTTGATGTCTCTGGTATTCCGTCAGGTAGTCTCCTTGGACCTATTTTATTTACTTTATATACTGCTGATATGTGGCAGAACTTAGAGAATAACATGATGGCCTATGCTGATGATGCATCATTGTATTCATTTATTCCATCACCAAGACATCGAGTTGAGGTGGCAAATTCTATAAATAGAGATTTGGTAAAAATCTTTAGTTGGTGTACTCATTGGGGCATGGTTTTGAATGTTGGAAAATCACACCCAATTATTTTTAGTTGCAGTAGAACTTCAAATCCAAATCATCCACCTTTATTGCTTGATAATATTTATCTGGATTCTTCTGATAATATTAAGTTGCTTGGTGTTGTTTTAGACAGCAAGCTTACTTTTGAAACTCATCTTAGTTCAGTTTCTTCCTCCAATGCTCAGAACACTGGTCTACTTAGAAAATGCAGAAAAACTTTTGGTAATAATGATGCAGTTTTATGTTCCTTATTTGCTTTTATTTTGCCTAAATTTGAATATTGTTCTACTGTCTGGATGTCAGCTGCAGATTGCCATCTTAGATTGCTCAATGGAGCAATCAATAATATTAAATTTCTGTTGCCCAATCTAAATATTGACCTAAGGAAACGTAGATTGGTCGGGTCATTATCTTTTTTATTTAAGATTTTAAATAATAATGAATATCCACTCCATCCTGCTCTGCCTGAGCCTTTTACAGTAGCTCAATTCACATGTCACTCTAATGAATACAACTCAATTTACTTACTGTTTCATTCCTAATATTTGTAAGGAATGGAATGAACTGCCAGAAGAATGTGTATCAGCATCTGATATTACATCTTTTAAATCTAAAGTAAATAAATTTATTATTTAATCGAGGACTTTTTAAATATTTTTAATATGGTTTTACTTTGTTTTAACATATTTTCTTTTTATATGGTTTATTTTCTTTTTTTTCTTTTCTTGCAATATGTTACCCTATGGGACCATCCTTGGTCTTGTAGGCTTGTCCTTTCCATTGGAAACTTCTGTATTTGTATAATAATAATAAAGAGTGTAGGGATGGGTCTCAAGAATGCTCCTTGTTTTCTTGTCACAAATTTGACTTTGATCACTCCAAGGTGGCCAGCTCTAAGGTGATATCATCTATGGAGTAATGAATGATTTCCCTCATGTAAGCCACTCCTTTCATGAAGGTGGTAGATTGCAGTGTCACACTCACCATTGAGCTATTAAGTGTCTGAAGGGAAGTAACCATGGATGCCTCAGGAGATGCATTCGCCAGAAGGCAACCAACCACCAAGAAATCAGTCACTTTTGGTTCTCTACCAGTCAATTTAGTTAATGCTCTCCTCTGATGGAGCATTTGGCCTTTGGCTAACATGCTGCCATCGGTGTAGTGAATAACTAGTGTGTGTTTAAAGCCAGCAGCCTCAAAATGCCAGGTAGTCTCAGAATGATGGGCACGGATGTAATTGAGGTTCTGCTAAGCACAAATGCAAGTTTGGACTTTGTCTGGGCCTCTCTCCCAAGGGTGCCTCTGGGCCAGGCATGCCAATCTTGCCTGGAGCCCCATCAGAAGGAGAGAAATTCCAGTTCCTCTTTGATTTCTACTTCTTCTTTGGAGAGGAGGGTGGAGAAAAAAAAATTTAATTTTAGGAGCCAATGTGGCGACTGCCTGCTTGGGCATAAGTCACCGTATTCGGCCCAGCCTATTACTAGGCTATATTAAAAACAAAAAAATTACAACACGTAAATTTTTTTTAGAAATAACAAAAGGCAAGAACAAAAAGCGCTCTGGCGTCGGAGGTAGGCTGGCTTCCCCCTACGCAGGAACATGCAACTCACAACAAACAGTCAAAAAGTCATATAGTCCACAAGTCAATGTGTACAAACCTGTCTTGAGTACAATGGGACATTCAACAAGAATGTGGTGAACAGTCTAGGGGACAACACAGTCATCAAAATAAGGCACAGGCAAGCACTACATTAAATGGCAATGCATCCTGAGTGTGTGGCCAATTCAGAGATGACAGAAAGCAACCTGAAGCCACCGCAGCATGGGGGGTAGGTCAATGGGAAAAGTCCTGGTGCAAGCCACCGGGAGGGCTGCCCATATTCCTGCCATGTAATTAGTAGGAGGGTGGGGAGTGAACTTGCTTCTCTCCTCCCCTGGAAGGGGACCCGAGGCCAAATGGACCAGCCTTAGCAAGATCTTTCTCTGAAATGATGAAGATCTTGGCTGTCAAGGTGGCACCAGATAGGGGAGGGAGTCCTTTGTCTCTGCATTAATAAGGATTTTTGTATGCCAATCTTCAAGGCCATGTTCATTTACAGTGGCTCTACATCAACTAAGGAAATGTTAGAGAGAGGAGGCGAGTCTTCAAAAGACACTTAAAAACACCAAGGGAGGAAGAGCATATCACAACACATTTTAGAGGCAAATACAAAGAAAGCACAATTTATATATATACATAAATACTACTGCAGCAACCCTTCAAAACAGTTAAATTTGCTTGCTTATCAATTTATCAATTAATTGCACTATTTAATACAATGATTGGAGACCAATTGATGGTACAACATACATACAGCAGTACTAAAGAGCAAAGCCCTTTTAGTAATAAAGATTAAACTAATGTAACTGATGAATGATGCTTAAATAGATGGTAAATATCTGAAAAATTAAAACTCACACTTTTATTATGTAATATTCTATCAGCCAGGAAATTCTTTTCATTATTAATAACATCTATATCCATGTTTACTTCAAGATTTAAATCAAATTCTTTAAACTCACAAGAGCTTCTGGTGGATAACTTTTCATATATCAGACTCCTTTAAGCTAAGCTTCAATATAGAATTTTTTTTTCAGCTTCCTGCCTTTATAAATAAATAACCTTTGGGGTGAGAGAAGAAATTATGAGTGTGACAACCATCAGTTGCTGGCTTTATGACTTAGCCAATTAGAAATAGCACTTCCAAATTATACAATGTTAAGCAACACTGGGTGTGGCTAAATGCTAGGTGGAGTCTCAATTTAGGTCAACTCAAGAAAGCTGCCAAATTCTGCACACTAGATACATGACTAACTTTGACAACACAAGAACCAACTCAAATAAAGTCAACACACATTTGGAAAGTTCAAGGACTCACTCATCCACACAGACAAGCTGTAGATCTGGCCCTCACTTGTTTATTCCTTTCCGGCTTGGGCACCCACAGGGGATCTAATCTCTTCTGAGTACAAAACACCTTAATTCCATTCAAATAGTTATTGATGATGAAGAAACATCTCTCCCATACCACTCACAGGTTACCCTGGCAAGGGTCCAGTGCAGTCACCAACCAAAATTAAATAAAAACACTGCACTGGCATGACAATATGAGTGTGTCCCTATTGCCACCAAGAACCAGGCACAGAGTGGTAGTCTTTGTTTGCCTCAACTCACCTCTGTCTAGCCTAGTACAATTTGGGTTGTGACTGTTCACCCCTCCTGGTTCCACTAGAAGGACATCAACAACAAATAGGTTTGCTGTAGAACCTCCCCACCCACTTGTCCTGCTCAAGAGAGAGACCACCCTGCTTCCCTATTCACACTCCACATTGAAAGTGATTGTATAGTCCTGATGCAAAATGGGTGAGAAAATGCCCTGGGGCAAATAGAGGCAATTAAAGGTCTAGTGAGCAGGCTCAAATAATATCTGAAATAGTGAGGCTTAATGTGCATGATAGTGTGACACAATTTTCCATAATATTTGTATATTCGTGTCCCATTGATTTGGGGGGAGATATGGGAAAGTTAAGGTTAAAATAATGAAATAAAATGGGCCACTTCTCCTTAAGTCTCGCAGGTGTCACCATAGTTGAGTGAGAGGACACTGGTGTACAAATACAGAAGCCTGGTGGATTTGAAAGAGACCCAGGACAATTATTCCTAACTTTTTAGACTTAAGAAAAAAAAGTGTGGAATTTGAGCTAAAGTGATTGGGGGATATGTTGCATCAGAAAGACAGTAAATATGCACACCTGAGATTAAAGAATGGCAGTTTGAAAATAGAAATAAGTTATGAAAGCTAGAATGGAAGAGAGAATGAGGGATAGTGAAAGTTGGATTGAGGAGAAAATATCAGCGCAACTAGAAATGAAAAGTGAGCAGTGGAATGGTTAGGAGAAGAGAGAAATGGAGAACAGAGCATAATTGGTGTGGGAGTGGCCTCAACTCCAGTAGCAGGAGAGGTCAGAAAAGGAAGAAGTAATGTCTGATATAGATGAACCAAGGATAAGTAGGAAGGGAAAGAATAAGACATGTAAGAAGTGACAGAGAGGTACAAATATAGTTGATGAGGAGTATAGAGAGTGGAAATGAACAAGAGCATTTCAATATGAGAGGTCCCCAAAGTGAGTAAGGCCAAAGATTACTAAGAAATATTTTAAGGAATATGACGGTTATTGTAAGGAAAAATTTGGAGAGAATAGTCATTTCTGGGTGAATTAGTAGATGAGTTTTAGAGGATAGATTAAGTGATTTTTACAAGAGAATTGTGAATGTAGATGAACCAAGGTATAAGGTGGTGAAGGAGCGCATTATGAACCAGATGAAAAAGGGTGAAATCTAATATGAAATATCACGAGTCAAATATTTTTTTTTTTTAGATATATATCTCAGCTGGCGACTGCCTTCTAGGGCATAAGTCACCCTACTCAAGCTAGCTTAAATCTAGGCTATATTAAAAGCAAAATTAAAAAAAACAAAAAGAAAAACAAACACAATGAAAAAATACAGAGCGAGCTCCGTCGATGGGGGAAGGCCCGCACTCCCCCGCCGAAGAAGACTGTGATCCATAGTTGAATACTAAATAACGAGGAGAAGGCCAGCCTCCTCCAAAAGTCTAAAAGTCCACAGGTCAGTGTGCACTAATCCATTCCAAGTACAGGCAGTAGCGAGGCCGCCCATCCTGGTACCAGGACAGGTAACGTACACGAAGATCGCCCAGACTGGGACATTCAACAAGAATGTGCCAAACAGTCTGGCGGACAATGCAGTCTTCACAGTAGGGCGATGGCGAGCGCTCCATCAAATGGCAGTGCGTCCCACGAGTGTGCCCAATTCAGAGATGACAGAAAGCAACCTGAAACCTTTGTGGCATTGGGGGGTAGGTCCATGGGAACAGTCGCGGTGCAATGGAACGCAACTTTAAGTTCCCTTCTTTGCCAAGCAGCCTGAAGAGCTGCCCATATTCCTGCCATATAGTCGGTGTGAGGAAGAGTGAAATGCTGGTCCTGTTGACATCCACCTGGGTCGCCAAAACCATGGCATCACGGATATCACAAACCTGGGGATGCAGAGTCATTATAAATCAGGGGATTTTTGAGTCATTATAGATCACAATTTGGTTGCCGAACCGGGCACATCGCGTAATCTCCCATACCGAGTGGTGTATTGCCACAAGCTCAGCCGTGAAGACAGACGCACTGGCTGGCAGAACCCCACTGACTTCAAACAGAGGGGATACAGCGTGGAAGCAAACCCCCTCTTGGGACTTGGAGCCATCCGTATACACTGGCACAGTTCCAGCGTGATGAGGTGTGCTCCAAAAAGGGTCAAACGCAATACTCCAGCACTGTACAAACTTTGGGAGTAGATGTGTGGCAACAAATAGCCATATGTGGTACCCTCCAGGGTAGTGTCCTGGGCAGAACCATGGGTGCCACTGGCCCAGGAGCTATACCTAGCTCTTGAAGGAGTTTCCTGGCCTTAAACCCTAAGGGATTAGGGCAGCATAGGCACCATTGAAATCAGCTGCAGATGCAGTGAGATCTGTTGGTGACTGAGGGAGGCGCCGGGCTCGCACGTTTAGGCGAATGATGCACTATACACGGCGTAGGGCAGGTGGTATCTCCCCAGCATCGAATAGTAGGCTCTCAATGGGAGAAGTGCGGAAGGTACTGGTCGCCAGGTGAAGGCCTGTGTGGTGGATCGAGTCCACCTTCCGCAATACACGCTCAATTGTGGATGCATAAAACTCGCATCAGTAGTTGAGCTTCAAACAAACAAAGGATCAATTAAAAAGTAAGATGGTAGCCCTATCAGCACCGCAAGCACTGAATGTCATGGAACGGAGAATATCCATGGCGCAGATACAAGACACACTAAGGCTGCGAATATGAGGCTCCCAGGTGAGGCATTGGTCAAATACAAGACCAAGGAAACAGTGTGATTCAACCACTTCCAGGCGTACCCCATTAGGAAACAAGTCTGGGTCTGGGTGGAGCCGTGGATGGCGGCAGAAATGCACCACCTTAGTCTTGGACAAGGAAACCCAAAACCTGTGTGCTTCAGCATAGCAATAGATGTGGTTCAATGCCTGTTGGAGTCGAGGCTCCAGAGTTGGCATCTGGGCTGTGCCAAAAGAGATTAAAAGGTCATCCACATAGAGCGTAGTGAGAACATCTTCCAGCAACACAGAAGTGATGCCATTGATGCTCAAGGCAAAGAGTGCGACACTGAAGACACTTTCCTGTGGGACACACTCTTCCTGCTCCATTGGGCCAGAGAGGGCTCCACCCACCCGTACACAGAATCGCCGATCTCGCAAAAATTCAGATATAAACATTGGGAGGCATCCCCTCACCCCCATCATGTGGAGAGTCTCCATGATACCGTATCAACATGCAGTATCATAGGCCTTCTCCAGATCAAAAAACACTGTGGTGTAGTGCTGTCTATGAAGGAAGGCCTCGCATATGGCATTTTCCAGTCAGAGCAGAGCATGTGATGTGGAGTGGAACTTAGAGATTAGGCAAAAACTGGCCAGAGTAGAGTAATCCCTCCCCGGTTTGCGAAAGGCGAGCACAGTAGCGATTCACCAAGAATCTGGGAGGAGACCCTCCACCCAGATCCTGTTGAACAAATCTAACAGAAAGGCCATGCCTCACTCACTCAGGGGTCGAAGCATGGTGTACGGGACATTGTCCAGACCATGGGCAGGGTCCGCGCATGAAGCAAGAGTGGAATGCAACTCACTCACAGTAAACCTGTCATTGAAGGGTTCTCCACCAATGGAGGTAAAGTCTAGCTGGCAGCCTGCCATGACATCACAACGTGTATCTAGGAAAATGCGGTCGCGATGGATTCTGCCACAGACGAGGGGTCCGAGATTGCAATCACATTCTTCTGGAGAACAGGAGGGGGGTCCTGCGAAAACTGCCCCTAATCCTTTTGACTCGCTCCCACACCTCTGCTAGAGGTTTCTTCCCATTAAGTGAAGACACGTATGCCCAACAAGAAGAGCGGTGGATGAGCTTCGAAATATACTGGGAACCTAGCCCTAGCCCGACGAAATTAACTGACAATGAAATCGTTCAGGCAGGCTTATAGCGCATGTAGGTATAACGCTTCTGTTTGAGGGCCGTCTCACACTCAGCCAACCACCACACGAGTGGTTGGTGTGTAAAACGGCCAGACATTCTGGGAATAGTAGTCAGGCTCGCAGCGATGAGGTTGCCGGAGAAGAACTCAAAAGCATCATCTACCAACCTAAACTCCTCAACTGAGATAGAGAATTCAGTAATTTCCTGAAATGCAGGCCACTGCCCCAAGCACTACCGAGTTGAGCTCTTAGGCGGCAGCTGCCCTGAAAATGATATTTCAATGGGAGAGGGATCACTACCATGTAGTTCATCGACCACCCCAAAATCAAAATCAGGCTGTGCATCTGGAGAGCACAGAGATAGATCAAGGCAAGAAAATGATGTGTTTCTCGGGCAGTGATGCGTAAACTTGTCCATATTTAGGACACCTATCTCAAGCTCTTCGATCAGATCGGCAAGGTCTTGTCCCCTGGGATTTATTGAGTAGTTTCCTCAGAGAGGATCTCTGCCATTTAGATCTCCAAACAAGACAAAAGGCTTCGGCAACCGTGTCACGACACGGTGGAAGCCCCCCCCGCGTCGAAGTCAGCTGAGGATGGAATGTATACATAAATAACAGTATACCTCCTATCCAGGTGAAGCTGCCCAGCTACTGCCTGAAAGGAGGTGTCTAAATGAAAAGAACAAAGATATCCTGCCGGGTGTAAACTGCTCATCCCCCAGCCCGGCTCCCATCTCGAAAAGTTGAAGCCTATCAATTTGCTTCTAAACTATTTGCATAATATAATCTATATCAAGGTGATATCATCTAGGTCAAGTTGTGGTTTATCTCCTCAAGTCGAGATGTGAACTGTTCAACTGACGAAATGTTCACCACTTCTGGTGATAAGACGGTTGTTGGTTGTTTTTGTTGCTGATTTGGGTTGCTTGGATGGTAGTCACATGAGCCCTGCTGCAAGTAGTTTGTTGCATGTAGGTTACTTGGTCAAGTTATTTTAGATGGTACTTAATTAGTAATAGTTGTGACTTAAGTTTATTGCTCATATTCTTGAGAGCTGTCCACTGTTGGTGATGAATTTTGCCGTCTCATTGAGGATTTGTTGATGGATGGGGGGTCAAAACCTGCTCTATCTAGCAGGATTGCCAAGGTTAGCTGATGGATTCCCAGGCTTGATAGGAGGGCCCTCAGTGTGATACGGAGGCTGTAGAAGCGATGGCAGTGTAGCAGGAAGTCTTCCACTGTCTCCTCCTGATTCTGGCACCGCCTGCAGTATGGGAAGTCCATCAAGCAAAGTTTGTACCTGTGCCTGTTCAGGCCACAGTGTCCAGTCTTCAGGCGGAATAGGGCCACATCCAGGTGCTTGTGGTGGCTCCACGGTGCAGGGGAGGTGTCACTGCAGATTTGTCCAAGGCTGGTGTCTTGTAGCACAAGTCTAAGTTCGGTGTCCCACTTCTTTTTTATCTCATTCCTGGTAAGAGTCGGGCATCGTCGTATTCAAGTTGGAGAGGTTCCTCTGTGTCTGGAACCACCTCCCTTGTGGCTTGATCAACAATTTTGGGTAAACATGTAGACGAGCGGCCCGACTGGAAAAAATTATTTTGTGTAAATATTATCGTTCACCTGTGTCATTTCTGATGTCTTACCCCACCCCCAATTATAATTCGAAAAAACTATTAAAGGCGCTGACATGATGTAGTTAAAGCATTCACCTCTGTAAACGGACCAAATAGTACATCTTATCGACCGGGCCGCTCATCTACATATTTACCCAATTTCATTTCCCTGAATTCCAACATGTGATGGAACCCATTGCAGTGATCTGCCATCCTCCTTTTTTAAGGTGGTGTAGTTGTGCCTGTATCTTGTGCACCAGTGTAGTGTAGGTGCGGGTGAGCCTATTGGTAATTAGTGCCAGACTAGTTTGGGAGTCAGTGTAGATCACCACCTTGTCAGTTGTTATAAGGTTGATGTTGTCCAGGGCACACAGGATGGCATGGAGTTCCACAGCTATATTAGAGTGGCCTGGTGGTAGCCTCCAGGTTCTGCAAAGTTTGGTGATGGGGAAGTAGACTGCAGATGATGAAATGCCCTTTTCTGGTGAGTGGGATCCGTCTGTAAAAACTGGGGTGTGTGAGGAGTACAGCTCATTGTGCCTGTTGAGGAAAAGTTGCTGGGCAAGTTAGGGTGGGTCCATTTCCTTATGGAACTTGAGGTCTAGGTGGAGGGAGATTTGGGATACAAGATCCTACTGTGGTGGAATTGGTGAGACAGCTGAGTTTTGGCCTGGGATGTGGGGCAGAAGGAGTGAGGCATTTTCAAGGTTTGAGAGTATTTTTTCTATCAGGGGGAGGTTCTTGACGGGGCCAACTCCTGGAGACTTCAGGGCATCATTGAGTATTGTGGTGACTGGGTGGCTGGGTGGAGCTGTGGATGCCTTGTAGACTGTGTTGCACATTGATAAACGGTTCCACGTTCCGCAAATTTTGTACGAGAAGTTGACACAAATGATAGTAAGGAATTGCGGTAATTCCAGTTTGTAACCGTGGTTACGTGTAGCATTTGCCTTCAACGTGAACAGCTTCTTGTGATCTACGTTTTCAATACCTCGTATTATCTTAAGAGGATAACACATTAATTTTGGTAAATATGTAGACGAGCGGCCCGGCCGAAAAGACGTACTATTTTCGTCTGTGTTCCAAAATGTTTCACGTTTGTGGAGTACGTTTAAGGGGACGGCTCGTGTGGGGGTAAACACAAGGGGGAACCACACTCTGAATATCCTGAGTTTCTTTAAATTGGGATGGGGGGGGGGGGGGGTCTGGGGGGCACAGCTCCCCAGTATATAATCCTCATTTTTTTATAGAATAATGTTCTGACGTTTACAGAGGTGAATGCTTTAACTACATCATGTCAGCGCCTTTAATCGTTTTGCGAATTATAATAGGGGTTGGGGTAGACGTCAAAACTGCTTGATTTCATTTTTTTCCCCACTTAATAGCTTTTTATTATCCTCATTCGGAGTCATTTTTATTTGTCAATATATTTTTCCCCATTTTACTATTTTTATTACTTCTTTTATACATTTAAATCTAATTAGCTAGCTCGTTTTAAGGAACTACTTATTTTTTTTACCCAATTGCGTATCATAGAGATGTTTTATACGTAGTTTCAAAATCGTATCTGTTGGCGAAGGTGTGTCCGTCGTTTATTTCCGAATTATTAACTCTAGTTTCTGATAGATAAAAATTTGTAACCTTTTGGAAGTTCATAATTTAGTTAAAATTAGAAGTGATTGCGAGATTTGTGGCCGGGCATTAGATGTGGTAAATATGTAGATTAGTGACTCGAACGGCGGGACGTACTATTTGGTCCGTAGTTTAATCCCTACATACGGAAGGAAAAACGAACAGTTCGACGCCTATCTTGCAAGCTATATTTCGAATAGGACTCAAACAGCGTGTTTCGTTTGTTTTTTCAGGCAATTTTGTAAAAAAAAAAAAAAATGGCCTACGTAAACAGCGTTTTCCGTTTGTTTACTTTCGGGCATTTTTTTTATAAAAAAAAAATTGCGCCGGCCGAGTCGCTAATCTACATATTTACCGTTTTTTTCTGAGTTAGGTAAGGTTTCTTGATATCTTTTATTGTTTTTTGTTTCCCCTGAACGATAACAGCTTCTTGCTGGGAGCGTCGTAGCTTATAGATAGGCCCGTTTTGCAAATGTTTTTGTTTCGTTATTGCGTTTTCATGCTCTAGTTGTGCTTCTTCGTTATTCGAATTTGGCTTTATTTTGCATGACCGCGAAGAACTTTTAGATTATTTAGAGGCGCATAAACTAATCAAGAAATTTATAAAAGTAAGTATTATTTGTCATTGGGTTAGGTTTTTCTGCCAGTAAAAAGCTGTTGGGGGAAAAACCCCCAGTAAATTCAAGGAGACTGATCGTGGGTGAGGCTTTAAATTATATATTGTACATGCATGGTTGGACATTCCTATGGATTGTTAAATTGTATATTATAGATGCATGATCTTACAAAATCCTATGGATGCATTATGTGGGTGGGATTTGATGTATACGGATGACCTTTGATAGGCCCTTGTGCGTTTTGTCATTCGTGAAATTGTTATGTTTTTTTTATGTTAATTCGAAAAGGACTCAAACGCGCATCAATATTCCGACACGGGTGAACGATAATATTTACACAAAATAATTTTTCCGGCCGGGCCGCTCGTCTAGATGTTTACCTTATTTTTTCAACTTTTTAATACGTTAGATTATCATATATGAAATTAAAACTCATTAAAACTCCTGGTAAATATGTAGATTAGCGACTCGAACTAGGAGGGGGGGGAGCGGTGTCTTTCTTATAACTTTATTTATTTATCAATATCATTCATCTTGTTGATTTTCTGTATTCGTATCTATGTATTATTTCTAGACTGAAGATGACCCTTCAAACATTTTTTCTTCCCGTAATCTGCCCCTTCGTAATCTTGTAGGCTGAGATTCTTTCTTCTTTAGTTGGCTGGGTTAGTTCTTGATCTTCTTTTTCTTGATGTATCTTCCTTTTAACGACGATGTGATGATTCCTCCCAATTCTGATGACGTGATGACTTCTTGATGCTTCTTGGCGATTTTGATGGGATGAGATGAGTTGAGACGAGTTGGCCCTTTAAAGTCGTATTTCCCTGAATTCCGTTTTCTTTGAGCGCGGTTTTCTCTTGAGTCGATTTCTTGGTCCTTCTGGATTAGTTAGTCCTTGAAGTATTCTCCCTTTTCTTCGAGAATTTTCTTCGTAAAAATTTGTGGACTGTATGGGATCGATCTTGGGTTTTTGTATCCCGAGGCAATCACTCTACCGTTACGACACGGCTTAGTCCGTCTTGACTTGGTAATTTAATGGGCTATTTATATTCTCGCATTTGGAAGGAAGTTTTTTTTCTTATACATCTTCGCACCCCTACACAGGTCCCTTTCTAGAACGCGGAGCGAATTTGAGGATTGGAGAGAGACTAGTATTAGATTTCTTAATCGAGGATTACTAGTAGCTCTCCCTCCCCGGCCTCCGAGTCTGCGGGATGAGTGGAGCTAATTAAGTGGGATTGAGGAGAGCGAACTAAGTTTTCGACGCTAATCAGTAATATCCTTTCCCGGGTCTCCGGTTCCCAGTTGCACTTTTTCTTAAACTCTAGTAGGAGAGGAGGTGCAGTTGTAACGAAGATCAGAAGATTGTTCGGCCGTTTAAGGGCCACCAGTTATGCGGGGGGGGGGGGCTCTTTCTTATAACTTTTTATTTTATTTAACTATATCTTTTGTTTGTGGCAGAGAGAGAATGTGATTCCCCCCCCCCTCCCCATCCTTCTAAAGCAGTGGCGTCAAGTGGCTGTGCCAACCGCCATACCCTAGGTCCCAGGGGAAAATGTAAAATGTACCATTATCAAATAAATGTACGAAATTTCTCTGTCCATCTAAAATGTGACTTGGGCACTAATGATGTTCGGAACATCATTAGTGCCCAGGTCACATTTTCATTTTCCCTTAGCTACCTACTTTCTCTACTGTCTTTTTTTATCTGTCGTCTATATTTGCCTTCCCGTCTCTTACTTTTTAAAATAAAAAATTATATACTAGTATCCATACCCTGTTTATGCTGATCTCCGCAGTTGTATTTCTGGCTAGATTACATCATGTATATTTCCTACCCTTATTTTAAACGATCAGAATATGAAACCCTCTGTATAACGATCATGTGTGTGTATCTGTGCCTTGTTGGATTACACTTCTTCAATATTCATTCTTTTTTTGTTAAAGAAATCTCCCGAATGAGTCAATGGCGTAAATCAATGACGTTGCAGTCTTGCTTGCTTCAGATAATGAATCGAGGCCAGGCCTGTTTGGTCTTGTCCGACTTTGTCTTCATACTGAAATCATATCCAAATATTCCAGAGGTTCTGAAATGCCAGTCAGCGTAATTATTTTAAGCACATAATTAATTTTCAATCCTATCACTATTTGATGTTATCAAGGCATTTGACTGTTAGTCTCCCCATTTCATGGATATGACCAGAATGGAACAGTTTGTCCACCTATATGCTCAACTGATAGACATTTCCATTCTCGACTCCCAGTGACAGATGGCAAAAGCTTTCTTTGAACTTGAGTTGGAGGACGTGGAGTAGGAGAAAAACATAATTTTAGCTCTCACAAAACTGAACACTATGTCTGTTGCATTTTCAGAGGTAATTAAATTATTTCAGATTGCTGCAACAATACCAGTTCCAACTGCACCAAACGAGAGATTTCGCTTAGTTTTAAAAAGTTAAACATAACCGAGTACAACTATGGGTTGTGGAACCTACTGTTGTCAAATCACTGGACCACAATGAGCTCGTAAATGACTTTGCTCGTTAGAGGCCTCGGCGTTTTCCCACTGATGGACTAATTACCATTCAGGTTTGCAGTGAAGCCTAGTGACAAGTTCATCTAAGGGTAAGGTTTAAGGTAAGTTACCAGTGGGTTGCTGCCCAATCCAAGTGGATTCTATATGGCAGCTAGGGTGAAACGAGACAAATCATCTATAAAAGGTGAAGGAGACTACTTTGTGACAAAAATTTAAAAACGACGGGTTAAAAGATTCCTCCGCCAATATGAATCGAAGACGGGTATGTTGGGGAATAGTTAAAAGGGTGGGGAAACAGGACAACCGGAGAATGGCATAATGGCTACAATCCAATAAAAGGTGGGCAACCGATTGGTCCCCACCGCAAAAACGACAGCAAGGGCTGATATGAGCATTACCCGAAACAAGATGGCCGTGAGTAAGTCTCGTGTGGCCAATGCGAACTCAGCAAAGGGCCACCTCCTATGATCGCATTCTATGACGACTCGAGGGCCAAGAGCGAATAGAATTTTTAATTTTGTATAGTTTGGATGTTGAACAGTCATCCCATTCATTCTGCCACAGTCGAAAAATATATTTTCTTATTGAAGGAAAGTAGTCCCTAAAAGGCAAAGCCGAGTTCTCAAGGGACACAGAATGTGCTGATCGGGCCAGCCGATCAGTTTTCTCGTTGCAAATTTCTGCGACTAAGGGATGGGATGCATTAAAAGATCTAATTGACTGTAAGACACTCCTTGAGTCGAAAAAAATGACAAAATCACTAAAAGATAAAATTTGGATGAGTCTAAAGGCTAAAAGGATTGCTGAAAGTTCAGCGGTAAAAATGGATGCTGCTGGCGGCAAAGATAGAGTTAGGAATTCTCCTCCTGCGGCACCCACGCCACCGTCCGACTTAGAGGCATCCGTGTATAGTGGGCAGCATTGTTTGTGTGAGATCGAATTCTCTAAGAACAATCTCTTAATGATGCAAGGGTCCATGGAGGACTTCTCCAGGCTCCAAATGTTGGTACATACTGTGGGGAGAGGAGCACGCCAACTTGGAGTCAGTAAGGATGGAAGGGTAAGGACCCTTGGAGCACCCAGGTTAGACAGATGATCTCCTATGCGAAGGTTCAAAGGGCGGGGTAAAGATGACAACTTATCATATGCCGCCTTGATTCGGCAGCATACAGGCATCTGTAGACCTCTAATACAGGGGCTTGCTGTACTCGGTAGAGGTATCGCATGCTGATTTAAAGTGTATGGCAGGGAAAAGGGAGTACCCCACTCTCGCAGTAAAGGCTGTGACAGGAGAAGTACGGAAGGCTCCACTAGTAAGGCGAACTCCGAGGTTTCGAATGGGGTTCAGCATTTTAAGGGCTGAAGGGGAAGCCGATGAGTAAATTTGACAGCCATAATCCAATTTGGATTGGACGAGGGCTATGTATAATGTCCACAATGTTTGTCGGTCACTGCCCCCAAGAAGTGTGTGAGAGGAATTTCAAAATATCTAGAGCCCGCAGACAGCCTGTTCGAAGTCGGCATAGGTGTAGTAACCAGAATAACTTTGGATCGAGAGTTACGCCAAGGAACCGAAACTCGGGGGACAAACTCTATATCTTCGCCTTGTAGGGAGATAGATGGCGGAACAAGAACCCCTCTGCCCCGGTGGAAATACATTGCTTTTGTTTTGTTCGTGGAAAAGCAGAATCCTTTAAGTTGTGCTCTTTTGGAGACAGCATCGACCGTCAGTTGTAGCCGACGCGCTGCTATTGGAAAGCGAGGTGAGGAACAGTATAGTGCTAAATCATCAACAAACAGAGTTGCCGATACTCGGTGCTTTAATGAGAAAATTTTCCGGACCGATCCCTCGAAACGTACTAGTAGGTCGAAGTTACTAAGACCTTTGCGGAAGCCACATTGAAATGGAGAGAAAAGGTGATTGGTTTCTAGGAATCAGTTTAGGCGCTCCAATATCATTTTTTCCAGCAACTTACTCAAACAGCTGGTGAGAGCTTTAGGGCGGTAGTGATCTGCATCCAACCCGTCCCTGTCCGGTTTGACAAAGGGAAGGATGATCCCAATGCGCCATGATGACGGGTAAGAACCCCTCACCCATATAAGGTTGTACAAATCAAGTAAGAAAAGAGTAGAGTGTGGATGTAGTTGCCGAGTCATATCGAAATGGATCTCATCAAGGCCAGGGGAAGTAGATCTGCAAAGGGACAAAGCGCTATGCAGTTCATGGGTGCTGAATAGAGCGTTATACGGAAGGTTAGATTTTGTTGTGAAGTTGAGAGAATGAGATTCTTCCTTTGATTTGTAGGATTGAAAAGCCTTATCGTAACGGCTGACACTGCTGACGGCGCGGAAATGGTCAGCAAAAGCAATGCTGACCGCCAGGCCGTCATTCTCCAAGGAACCGTCTAAGTTGAGTGTGGGGATATGATGATTAGCATAACGGCCCTTAATCTTATTAATTCTCTTCCAGATCTTTGCAGGAGGTGTCATAGAGGAAATTGATGAAACGTAACGGCGCCATGAATTTCGGCGAGCCTGACGAAGGGTTTTTTGGCGAAGCACACGAGCTCGGTTTCATTCGACCTTGTTGCACAAAGTTGGGTTCTTTCGGAATCAGGCATATGCTAACTTGTAATTTTTAATACCTGTTACACACGTCGAGGTCCACCAGGGCACGGTTGAGCGGCCCGTGGCAGGTCACCTCCGTGGGATGGTCTGTGTTTCTGCATTGTAGATAGTCGATGTAAAGTATTCTACTGCCACGTCCACTTCATTGAAGGTCCCAAAGGATGCATTTGTGAAGGAAGCCTCTTGAAAACATTCCCAATCTGCTTGATCTAAGTCCCACTTAAGGGGCATGGTTGTATGAGGGCTAACTTGAAAGGCTGACAGGACAATACGGAAGTGGTCACTCTCATGGAGCTCGTCAAGAATTGACCATCGAAATTCCGTGAAGTAATCAGGGGAACAAACAGACAGGTCAATACAGCTGAAAGAGTCCGTCTGGACATGATAAGAGGTAAAATCGCCAGTACTTAAGACACAAAGAAAGTCAGATAATAAAAGAGACTCTAAAACACTGCCTTTGGCATTTCGAGTGATGTCACCCCAGTCTGGGTGACGGGCGTTAAAATTTCCTAGTAATAAGAATGGGGAGGGCAACTGGTCTATAAGTTCTAAAAGGTCGGGTCTTGACAATGATAAACAAAGGGGTAGGTAAATAGAGCAAACGGTAAAAAGCTTAGTAAGAGAAACCCTCACGGCAACAGCTTGGTGGGTAGTATGTAGGGAAATGGGAGAAACATGGTGGGATGAAGATACCATGATTGACACCCTCCCCCATGAGAGGGGCTTCCAGCAGGAGCTATAGAGTTGAAAGTAAGAAAGCTGGGTACCGGCGGAAAGGGCCGTATACCCAGTTTATTATCCTGAAGACAAATAACAGCGGGTTGGATAGTCGTCAAAAGAATTTTGAGTTCTTCCCACTTTGGAAGAACGCCTTGACAATTCCATTGTAAAATGGAAGATATTATGTGGGACGATTAGATACCACTGTGCATATATTTTTCTCTTTTGAGGCCGATATTGTATTTGAGGTTCGTCCCAAAGAGCTGGGGAGACGGAGAGCTGATTTTGAGGAGCCTGCTTTTGAAGGGGGAGAGATCCTAGAGGCAGCAGTAACTGGGGTACTTTTCGTAGGTTTTGGAGAACCGACCGAGGCCCTTGCTTGTAATTCGGGCTCACAACCTGGCGGAAAAGGAAGATCAAGAAGGGAATTTCGGCTGGTAGATCCGGATTCATGGGTCGAGGGTACTTTTGGTGTCTGGGGAGTTGGTCCAACCGCAGCGATTGGTGATGTTGGAGTATCAACTGCTTCCATCGGATCTTAGGTTGAAGGGTGAGCGGAACGAACAGGTGATCTGAGCAAGGTGTGTGGAGCTGGGTGTATATCTGCCATAGTTTGGATTAAGATGGGGCCTAAGTCCTGTGAAGGTTGGGACGAACTTAAGGGCATAGAATGTTCAGCCATAGGGAAGGAGTCCATTGAAGATTCTCGGGGTTCGGCCGAGTCAGCTCCAGAGGCTGCCCGCTTATTGGTGGTCGATGACAGAGGTGAGGAATCCTTCATCTTACCACTGGGCTTTGGGTCTAGGGGCCGGGTGGATGAACCTTCACTGGTCGATGTTGAGGATTCTTTCAAGTAGCGTCTGATGTCTTCAAGTGTCTCACCATAAGCGTCTCTCCCAGCTAGAGCTGCTGAAGAGAGGGGTCTACATTGGTTATCTCGGTGTGAGAGCGATGCTTCGACTGCATATTTTGAATGTTTTCGATGCTGCAAGTAGATATAGAGTGAAGTGCTTCAGGCTGGTCGGAACTCGCGCGTGATGGTCGGTTTCGTCCAGCGTCACGTAAAATGTCAGGGAAGAGCCGGCCGAGTGGGGAGGTTTGTGCTCGGGCACGCTGGCGGGCCTCTCTTATATCTAGACGTAGGGAGTCGCGCAAAGCGAGCACTTCCTTTTCATATAAACATATAGAGCAGAGTTTTGACGCAGCACTGTGGGTACCTCCGCAGTTGGAACAGCGGGGTGTTTTGGTGCATTCGGAGCCATGATAGTCAGAGCTACAATTCACGCAGGAGCGGGATGCCGATAGGCGCGGCCAACATGTCCAAATTGGTGCAATTGAAGTAGCGTCTGGGTAGTTTGATGTAGGGACTTACCGGGACACGAAGGTACCCAGCTTTAATATACTGCGGCAGTTCTTGTCGTTCGAATGTTAAAATCTGTGTGGCGGTTGGGACTCTAGTGGAGCCTAATGTTTTATTCACCCTGTGTACGTGTGTGACACGATGAGTACTAAGTTTACTCTGAAGGCGGGTGAGGTTGTAGTCCCTTAGTTCGTTTGAACGGACGGCACCTTTAACAAAATTCAGACGCGGATGGGGCGAGACAGTTATTGGAATTTCAGCTATCGAAAATAGGTTCGCAAAAGTTTGTGTTGAGAGTGGGATGAAACCTCGACTACGACATCACCACTACCTCTTGACCATATCCGGCGGGGTTCACCACAGAGGGACTCAAAAGATTCATTGACGTCAAACACATTGACTTTTGCAAGTGGGGTATCGGATGATGAATTCATGACAAGAAAGCGAGGATAATCTAGATCTGGGATCTACTTCGTTGGAATAGGAGTCCAGCGAGTGAGGGAAGGCTAAAAGGGGAACTAAGGAACGTTTGGCACGAGAACCCTTACGAGAAGGGGAAGTTTTTGGTTTATGGCTAGACATTGCAAAAAGAAAAAACCTCGCATTCTCCTTCGGGACTCCCCACCATGGAGGCCTACAAGGGCCCGGCACAATTGCAACTCTACAATCAGTTACGTCTGGTTTGTCCTTTTGAGAATGGATACGGATCTACCAGACCATCTTTAGAAACCTAAGAGGCTGCCCGAGTTCTCCTACGCACGGAGAAAAGGGGCCAACGATGGGTTTCTTTATTGGGCATTCGGTAGACAAAGGCAGTGGAGATGCCCAGCCTCTTCCAAATTCCTGAAAGAACAATTCGGAATCAATCCATAAAACGAGCAGCGGTCGAATATCTATAAGGGCTACTAGATAGGGGAAGGAAGAGGTTGAAATAAAGGGCAGTGGAAGAACGTAATAGGGGAGGAAAGAAAGAGGACCATGTTAAAAGTCTTATTAGCAGAACCATGGGACCCCACTCGACACGAGAAGGCCAGAGCCTCTTTGGGAACAACCCCTGAAGAAAATATCCGAGAGAGGGATGGGGTATTTGAATGGAAAAGTGATCACTACCATAGAGGTCATCGACCACCCCCCCAATCAAATTCAGGCTGTGCATCCGGAGAGCACAGAGATAGATCAAGGCAAGAAAATGAAGCGGTTCTCGGGCAGTAATGCATAAACTCATCCACATTTAGGGCAAGGACTTGTCCCCTGAGATTTAAGGAGTAGTCTCCCCAGAGAGGATGTCTGCCATTCAGATCTCCAAGCAAGAGAAATGGCCTCAGTAACCGTGCCACGACGCGGCGGAAGTCCCCCGCGTTGATGTCAGCTGACGGTGGAATGTACGCTGAAATAACAGTATACCTCCTATCCAAGTGAAGCTGAACAGCCACTGCCTGAAAGGAGGCATCTAAAGTGAAAAGAAGAACGGAGACATCATGACGGGTGTAAACCGCGCATCCCCCAGACCGGCCCCCATCTCATGGTGGTGGGGTTACAAAACGCTTATATCCTGGGAGGGCGGGCAGGGGGCACATGCCTAGCATGGTCTCCTGCAGAAAAATAGCTAACAGGGAACGAGAGGAGACGAGCCTCCGCAGCTCCTCCCAGTTGCCCCGGAGTCCATGGCAATTCCATTGAAGCAAGATGCCTTCGAGGCCAAGCTCGGAGGAGACGCGAGGGCCCTCTCCGACTCAAAGACCCTCACGGGAATGGCCGTACGCTTCCCGGAGGCAAAACCCCGGGCGCTTTTGGCTGGAGAATGGGCTGAAGGAGTAGCGCCTTCGAGGACTTATTGGGGGAGGTTGGGCTCGCCATGCGAGTCTTTTCCTCCCTCCGCCTCGAAACTTTTGGCGGGCGTTGCGGCTTCGGAGGCGGGTTTTTTTTTGTTTTTTTTAATTAAGGGGCTATCTGGCGAATGCCGACTTAGGCATTAGTCGCCGTAAACAAACAGCCTAGTTCTAGGCTACTTTAAAAATTAAACAGGAAACAATAAAAAAACAATAACAAAAACAACAACAACAACAATTAAACTGGGTTAAATGAAAGGGAGAAGGCCAGCCTCCCCCAAAAAGTCAATAAGTCCACTAGTCATGGTGCACGCACTCGTCCCGAGTACAAGGGACAGGCGGTAGCGACCCCACCCATCCCGGTACCAGGACAGGTATCGTGCGCGAAGATCACCCAGACTAGGACATTCGACAAGAATGTGCCGAACAGTCTGGGGGACGACGCAGTCGTTGCAATAGGGCGCAGGCGAGCGCTCCATCAAGTAGCGATGCGTCACACGAGTGTGTCCGATTCGAAGACGACAGAAAGCAACCTGAAGCCGCCGCGGCATTGGGGGATAGGTCCATGGGAACAGTCGCGGCGCAATGGCACGCAACTTTAAGTTCCCCTCGACCGTCTCCCATCTTCTTTGCCAAGCAGTCCGAAGAGCTGCCCGTATTCCTGCCATGTAGTCAGTGTGAGGAAGAGCGAAACGCTGGTCCGGTCGCAGAGTCCTCGCGGACTCTTTGGCGCCCTCATTCCCCGCAATTCCTACATGTCCAGGAACCCAGCAGAAGATAATCTCGACATCTGCCCGGCTCGCCAAAACCGTGGCGTCACGGATATCGCGAACCAGGGGATGCGGAGATTCCAATGCCCCGAGAGCACTCAGGGCGCTTTGTGAGTCGCTATAGATCACAATCCGGTCTCCGAACCGGGCACGTCGCGTAATCTCCCGTACCGAGTGGTATATTGCCACCAGCTCGGCCGTGAAGACAGACGCAGCGCCTGAAAGAGCCCCGCTGACTTCAAACAGAGGGGATACGGCGTGGAAGCCGACCCCCTCTTGGGACTTGGAGCCATCCGTATACACTGGCACTGTACCAGCGTGACACGATGTGTGCTCCAAAAAGGTCGAACGCAATACTCCCGGCGCAGTACAAGCTTTGGGAGCAGAGGCGTGGCGACAAATAGCCAAATGTGGTACCCTCCAGGGTGGCGTCCTGGGCAGAACCAGGGGCGCCACCGGCCCGAGAGCTATATCTACTTCTCGAAGGAGTTTCCTGGCCCTAAACCCAAAGGGCTTAGGGTATGACTGGCGTCTCTCGGTGGCATAGGCACCATCGAGATCAGCTGCGGATGCAGTGAGAGCTGTTGGCGACTGAGGGAGGCGCCGGGCTCGCGCGTACAGGCGAGTGATGCACTGCACGCGGCGCAGAGCGAGTGGCATCTCCCCAGCATCGACCAACAGGCTCTCAATGGTGCAAGTGCGGAAGGCACCGGTCGCAAGGCGAAGGCCGGTGTGGTGGATCGAGTCCACCTTCCGCAATAAACGCTCGGCTGCGGATGCATAAAACTCGCATCCGTAGTCGAGCTTCGAGCGAACAAAGGATCGATAAAAAAGTAAGGCGGTAGCCCTATCAGCGCCCCAAGCGCTGAACGTCACGGAACGGAGAATGTCCATGGCGCGGGTACAAGAGACCCTAAGGCTGCGAATGTGAGCCTCCCAGGTGAGGCGTCGGTCGAATACAAGACCAAGGAAACGGTGCGACTCAACCACATCCAGGCGCACCCCATTAAGAAACAGATCTGGGTCGGGGTGAAGCCGTGGATGGCGGCAGAAGTGCACCACCTTAGTCTTGGCCAAAGAAAACCGAAACCTGTGCGCTTTGGCATAGCGAGAGACGCGGTTCAATGCCTGTTGGAGTCGACGCTCCAGAGTTTGCATCTGGGCCGCGCCAAAAGAGATCGAAAGGTCGTCCACGTAGAGCGTAGCGAGAACATCTTCCGGCAGCACCGAGGTGATGCCGTTGATGCTCAGGGCAAAGAGTGTGACACTGAGGACACTTCCCTGCGGGACACCCTCTTCCTGCTCCTTTGGGCCGGAGAGGGCTCCCCCCACCCGTACGCGGAATCAACGATCTCGCAAAAATTCAGATATAAACATTGGGAGGCGTCCCCTCGCCCCCATCGTGTGGAGAGTCTCCATGATACCGTATCGCCATGCGGTATCATAGGCATTCTCCAGATCAAAAAACACCGTGGCGTAGTGCTGTCTACGACGGAGGCGGGGGGGCCCCTCTTTTCGAGAATCCATCGTCTCCGAGTCACCCAGACCACCACTAGGAGTGAGCGAAGGAGCCGAAGCTCATTTGTTGCTGTCCTACTTTCGGGGGGCAGCTTTAGGAACCCCGGAAGATTGTTTGGCGATGAACTTCAGGGATGTTGCCTCACGTGAGTCTAAGACTCGGTGGAGAAGCGAGGCCGTTTCGCCTTACGGGAAACGACCGTGCTCGTTGTCATGGATGGGCCAGGAGCAGAGGATGTCTTTCAAACCATTGAGGCGTAAGACGTCCCAGGCAGAGCCGGGCGCGCCAGGACAAAGTCCTTACCCTCGCGGAATGAGAGACGATCCTGGGCCTGAACGGCCAGGATTTCTTTCTCAAGGAGATATGCACCAAACTTGCTTCGAAGAAGCAGGGTGCGGCTCTCCGCAATTGACACACTTGGCCATACACGATTTGGACTTATCGTATGCGACCTTGGAGCAATTTACACAGACTTCGGGTGACCCCGACTTTGCACGTCTACATGAGCGATTCGTATGGCCGAAGCGGTGACAATAATATAACCTCTGCGGCAGTGGCACGAATGCCTTCATGCGGTAGCGGTACCAACCGGCACGCACCGACTCAGGGAGCTTGTCAAAGTCAAACGTGACGAAGAGTGTAGGGGTGGGTCTCGAGGCCCCTTCCTTTTTTCTCATCACACCCTCGACCTTGACCGCCCCGTGGTCAGCCAGCTATAGAGTGATATCTTCTATGGAGTAATCCACGAGTTCCCTCGCATAAACTACTCATTTCACAAAGTTCATGGTAGAGTGCGGCGTTACACTCACCGGGGAAGTGTCCGAAGAGCACTTATCTTGGCTGGCTCGGAGGGATCCGCCGCATTGGCCAGAAGGCTCCCCCCGAGAAACGGGTCCCTTCGGCTCTCTACCCATCATACTAGCTAAAGCTCTCCTCTAATGGATCATGTTGCCCTTGGCCAACACGCTGCCATCAGTGGATCGAATAACGATGAAGTGTTTGAAGCCAGTGGGCTCGAAAACGCCAGGTAATCTCTGAATGAGGGGGCTCTGATGTAATTGAGGTTCCGCTTCGCTCTGTCATGGTCAGGGGCTCCCCACCCGATGGGAGAAGGGGGCAGAGGGACCGGATGTACCGATCGAGGCTTGGTCGCTCCCCGAAATGGCAGCAGACCCATCCGTCCCTGCAACCCCTGCGGATGGAGAGGAGCCCCAAGTCTTTTTATTGTTGTTTTTTATATTTTTTGGATCGGATGGCGGGGAATGAACCCTCTTCTCCCCTCTGTCGACAGGAGCCCCCAGGCCAGATGGACCGGTCTCAGCAAGGTCCTTCTCCGAGATGGAGAAGGTCCTGGCAGTCGTAGGGGCACCGGTCGGAGAAGGAGATCCCTCCGCTCCTTGTACTGCCTTGGAAACCCCAGCAGTTTGAGGAGGACCTTAAATAGAAACGGACTCGAGTTCAGTGCTTGACGCCAAGCCCGGAAGGCCCTACCGTCTGAGGCTGGGTTGCCTAAAGGACCATGTCTATCTCGGGTGGGGCCTCCAGTTTGCCATCCCACCCCAGGACATCACATTTTTTTTTAATTCTATAGAGCCCATTTCGCAACTGCCCACTTGGGCATAAGTCGCCGAAAAACACGACAGCCTAGAACTAGGCTACTTTAAAATAAAATTATGAAAAAATAACAATGATAAATATTGGAAAAACTTAACAATCAGGAAGCAATCTCCGGCAGCGGGGGGAGGTCCCCCTCACCCCGCTGCAGGAGAGTGCAACCTACAAACAAAACAATAACAAACGAAAAAACAGAGAAGAACCTTAAATAAAGGGGAGAAGCCCGGCCTTCCCTTAAAAGTCAACAAGTCCACAAGTCAATGTGCACGAATCTGTCCCGAATACAAGGGACAGGCGGTGCGCGAAGATCACCCAGACTGGGAGATTCGACAAGAATGTGCCGAACAGTCTGAGGGACGACGCAGTCGTTGCAATAGGGCGCAGGCGAGCGCTCCATCAAATAGAGATGCGTCACACGAGTGTGTCCGATTCGGAGACGACAGAAAGCAACCTGAAGCCGCCGCGGCATTGGGGGATAGGCCCATGGGAACAGTCGCGGCGCAATGGCACGCAACTTTAAGTTCCCCTCGACCGTCTCCCATCTTCTTTGCCAAGCAGTCCGAAGAGCTGCCCGTATTCCTGCCATATAGTCGGTGTGAGGAAGAGCGAAACGCTGGTCCGGTCGCAGAGTCCTCCCGGACTCTTTGGCGCGCTCATTCCCCGCAATTCCTACATGTCCAGGAACCCAGCAGAAGATAATCTAGACATCTGCCGGGCTCGCCAAAACCGTAGGCTCACGGATATCGCGAACCAGGGGATGCGGAGATTCCAATGTCCCGAGAGCACTCAGGGCGCTTTGTGAGTCGCTATAGATGAAATCCGGTCTCCGAACCGGGCACGTCGCGTAATCTCCCGTACCGAGTGGTGCATTGCCACCAGCTCGGCCGTGAAGACAGACGCAGCGCCTGGTAGATTTTAAAATTTTTTTAAGGGGCTATCTGGCGACTGCCCACTTAGGCATAAGTTGCCGTAAACAAACAGCCTAGTTCTAGGCTACTTTAAAAAAATTGAACAGGAAACAACAATAAAAAGAAATAAACTTGACAAAACAATAAACAAAACAACAACTAAACCTAGTTAAATGAAAGGGAGAAGGCCGGCCTCCCCCAAATAGTCAACAAGTCTACCAGTCAATGTGCACGTACTCGTCCCGAGTACAAGGGACAGGCGGTAGCGACCCCGCCCATCCTTGTACCGGGACAGGTTTCGTGCGCGAAGATCACCCAGACTGGGACATTCGACAAGAATGTGCCGAACAGTCTAGGGGGCGACGCAGTCGTTGCAATAGGGCGCAGGCGAGCGCTCCATCAAATAGCGATGCGTCACACGAGTGTGTCCGATTCGGAGACGCCAGAAAGCAACCTGAAGCCGCCGCGGCATTGGGGGATAGGTCCATGGGAACAGTCGTGGCGCAAAGGCACGCAACTTTAAGTTCCCTTCGACCGTCTCCCATCTTCTTTGCCAAGCAGTCCGAAGAGCTGCCCGTATTCCTGCCATGTAGTCGGTGTGAGGAAGAGCGAAACGCTGGTCCAGTCGCAGAGTCCTCGCGAACTCTTTGGCAGCTCATTCCCCGCAATTCCTACATGTCCAGGAACCCAGCAGAAGATAATCTCAACATCTGCCCGGCTCGCCAAAACCGTGGTGTCACGGATATCGTGAACCAGGGGATGCGGAGATTCCAATGCCCCGAGAGCACTCAGGGGGCTTTGTGAGTCGCTATAGATCACAATCCGGTCTCGGAATTGGGCACGTCGCGTAATCTCCCGTACCGAGTGGTGTATTGCCACCAGAGGCCGTGAAGACAGACGCAGCGCTTGGTAGAGCCCCGCTGACTTCAAACAGAGGGGATACGGCGTGGAAGCCGATCCCCTCTTGGGACATAGAGCCATCCGTATACACTGGCACGGTTCCAGCGTGACACGATGTGTGCTCCAAAAAGGTCGAACGCAATACTCCCGGCGCAGTACAAGCTTTGGGAGCAGAGGCGTGGCGACAAATAGCCAAATGTGGTACCCTCCAGGGTGGCGTCCTGGGTAGAACCAAGGCCGCCACCGGCCCGAGAGCTATATCTTGCTCTCGAAGGAGTTTCTTGGCCCATAACCCAAAGAGCTTAGGGTATAACGGCGTCTCTCGGCGGCATAGGCACCGTCGAGATCAGCTGCGGATGCAGTGAGAGCTGTTGGCGACTAAGGGAGGCACCGGGCTCACGCGTACAGGCGAGTGATGCACTGCACGCGGGACGAGACGAACATCCGCAGCTCCTCCCAGTTGGCCCGGAGTCCACGGCAATTCCATTGAAGGAAGATGCCCTCCAGGCCTTGCTCGGAGGAGACGCGGGGGCCCTCCTCGAACTGAAGACCCTCACGGGAATGGCCGTACGCTTCCCGGGGGCAGAACCCAGGGTGCTGTTGGCCGGACAAAGCGCTGAAGGCGCTGTTGCCTTCGAGGACTTAATGGGGAAGGTTGGGCTCGCCATGCGAGTCTATTCCTCCCTCCGCCTTGAAACCTTAGGCGAGCGTTGCGGCTTCGGAGGCGGGGGGGCCCTCTTTTCGAGGAACCACCGTCTCCAAGCCACTCGCTCCACCTCAGGGCGTGGGCGAAGGAGCCGAAGCTCCTTTGTTGCTGTCCTCCTTTCGGGGGACAGCGTTAGCAACCCCGGAAGATGGCCTAGCGACCATCTTCAAGGGTGTTGCCTCCTGTGAGTCTAACGACTCGGTGGAGGCGCGTGGCCGTTTCGCCTTACGGAAAACAATCACTCTGGGGGAAGAGGGGGGAGCCCTGGTTTTAGCAGGGGCTGGGTGTGAACCCTTTTTGCCGCCAGCTTTACCAGGGAAGCAGGTAGAAGCCCCTAGGCTAGATGTACCGGCCTCAGCCAGGTCCTTCTCCGAAATGGAGAAGGTCCTGGTTGTCGTAGGGGCACCTGTCGGAGGAGATCCCTCCCCTCCTTCTACTGCCTCGGAGCCCTCAGCCATTTGAGGAGGACCTTGCATAGGGGCGGATTCGGGTTCGGTGCTTGGCGCCGAGCCCGAATTCCCCCCCCATGGAAGGCCCTACCGTCTGGGGCTGGGTCTCCTCAAGGACCATGTCTATCACAGGAGGGGCCTCCAATTGGCCATCCCCTCCCAGGACATCGCAGGTCCCCTTGGCAGTGTCGCCAGTCTTGTATGGGGAGGCACAGGCCTTGACCCCGGCAAGGTTTAATATTCTTGCCAGCAGGTCTTTTGAGGGAAGCGACCAAAGGGGCCTGGTTTCCCTCTCCCCCCTAAGGAAGTTTTCCCTACCGAGCTGCTTCGATGGGGAACGGTTGGCTAAAGGCTGCTTGCTGGCTTTCTTGGCAGTCCCCTTGGAAAGAAAAGAGGGGACTACCGCTGGAAAAAGGGAGGTGCCCGAAAGCACCTCCAGAGAAGGGGGTGAGGGAGAGTCCCTTGCATCCGTAGGCGAAGGAGAGGAGTAAGCCTCCTCTCCGGTTAGAGAAATATGCTGGGTCCCATGCTCAAGCACATGGGAAGGAACCTCCATTTTTTTGCTGGAGCTGCCCGAGGGCGGCTCCGTCGCTGTTTCAGGGAAAGTTGGGAGTTGGGTTTTTTTTTTATCTTAAACATTAGGCATGGTGACCCTCTATTTTACACGGGACGCAATAGCTCATCACCTCTTGCAGTTGCCCTCACTGCAAGAGGTGCTTACAGGCCTGGCAGAGCCAGGCGCCGCCATTTGGGACCACCCTTCCCGCCTGGTGGCCTGGCAGTCCATCGGCATGGCGGCTCCACCTTAGACACGGCGTAAAAAGATAGATTGTGAAGAGGAGAGGAAAAGAGATGTAAGGAAGGTATGGGTGGGGATGAAGCAGGTTGTTAAAACCCCCCCATCCCGAACCGGAGCTCAGGGGTTAGGAAACGTTGTCCCCTCCCCCCCTCAGCCCCGATCCGTGACGGTTGGCTTGAGAAGGAGGTCAGCCTCTACCCTGTGAAATTAGAGGCTGACCAGAGAAAGTTGTCGGAGAGGTTGTATGAAAAGCAATGAAACAAGTGTTTTGAAGGCAGGAGAAGAGGCTAAGCTGGGGTCGGACGGGGTGCTGAGTCCCGTCAGCACGGCGGCCAGGATGGCAAATCACCGCGCCCCTTACGGGGCCAGGACATCACAGGTCCTATTGGCAGCAGTGTCATTAGTCTCGTCTTTGGAGGCACAGGCCTTGACCCCCACTAGGTTTAGTATTCTACCAGCAGGTCTTTTGAGGGAAGCGACCGAAGGGGCCTGGCTTCCCTCTCCCGCCTAAGTGGGTTTGCCAACCGAGCTGCTTCAATGGGGAGCGGTCGGCTATGGACTGCCTGCTGGCTTTCTTGGCAGTCCCTTTGGAAAGTAAAAGGGGGACTGCCGCTGGAAAGGAGGTGCCCGAAGGCACCTCCAGACAAATAGGTGAGGGGGAGTCCCCTACACCCGTAGGCGAAGGAAAGAAGTAAGCCTCCTCTCCGGTTAGAGAAATTTGGAGGGTCTCCTGCGCAAGCACAGGGGGTGGAGAGCTCCATTTTCTTCTGTGGAGCTGCCCGAAAGCGGCTCCATTGATTGAGAGGGTCAAGGAGAAGTGGGTTTTTTTTTTAAATTTGAATCATTGGACATGGTGACCCTAAATTTCTCACGGGATGCACAAGCTTATCACCCCTCGCAGTAGCCTAGCCCGCCCTGCAAAGGGTGCGTACAGGCGTGACAGAGCCAGGTGCCGCCATTCAAGACCACCCCTCCCGCCTTGTGGCCTGGCAGTCCCTCAGCATGGTGGCTCCACCTTGGACGCGGCATAAAATTGATAGAGTGTGAAGAGAGAAGGAAAAGGGATGTGAGGAAGGTATGGGTGGGGATGAAGCAGGTTATTAAAAACTCACCATCCCGAACCGGAGCTCAGGGGTTAGGGAACATTGTCCCCTCCCCCCTCAGCCCCGATCCGGGATAGTTGGCTGAGTAGAAGGTCAGCATCTACCCTGAGAAAATGGAGGCCGACCAGAGAAAGTTGTGGGAGAGGTTGTAGGAAGTGAGGAAGTAGGGGAGAAATACAGGCTGTCTGAAAGGAGAAGAGGCTAAGTTGGGACCGGACGGGGCGCTGAGTCCCATCAGCACGGCGTCCAGGAAGGCAAATCGCCGCGCCCCTTACGTTGGACTCGAGTTTGGAAGCGGGTCAATAAGATGCGTAGTCGCTACGCTGATCATGCCATCCCAACTTTGGGCATTGGAGGCTCGCTTGTGTCAGATTGGTAAACGAAGCTCTGGCTGACTATTTTGCTTCGGTGAGTAGCGCTGGTAGCTATCCTCGACGGTTTTTCGATCATAAGGTCGCCATAGATTCTCTCCTTTTAGATTTTACCACGTGCGCCACCTACTCTTATAATGCTTTGTCTCACTGTGTCTACACCCCTCTCTGTGATTATTGTATCCACTACGACTTTCTTCGTCGTCTCTATCCCCACTCAGAGTTATTTTTGGTTGACCTCTACAACTTGCTTTGGGTCAAAGGAATCTATCCTTCCTCCTGGCGTGTGGGGGTTGTTCTACCCTTTCTCAAGCCCTGTAGGGACGGTTTGGACCCCAGTCACTATCGCCCGATTGCTCTTACGAGCCGCCTCAGTAAGTTATTCGAGAAGATAGTTCAAGTTCGCCTCACTTAGTTTTTGGAGTCCAACTCGCTCCTCTCTCCATTTCAGTGCGGTTTTCGCAGCGGCCGTAGTACTCCTGGTAAGACTCCGTTTTACGGGCTTTTTCCTCCAAGCATCAGGTGTTAGCGGTGTTCTTCGATATTCAGAAGGCCCACGATACCACCTGGAGATATGTTTTACGTCAGTTGTATGATTGGAGTATGAGGGGCGTTTTACAGTTTTTTATTCAAGAATTTTTATCGTCCCGTAATTTTAAGGTCAGTATTGGGGATGCTTTCTCAGGCTTGCGGATTCAAGAGGAGGGTGTACCATGTTTCGCCGTTGCCATTAATAGCCTGGTGTCCACTCTTCCGGAGGGTATTTTGGCTTCCCTCTTCGTGGATGACTTAGCGTTGTTTTGTTCATCTCCCTGCTTGCTTTCTGCTGCCCGTTGATTAAAGCTGGCAATTGATGCCGTGTCGCGTCGTGCTGTGCTGTTTCAAAGGGTTTGCGTTTTTCAGTCAGCAAAACAAAGGCCATGCATTTTGATCGGGGTCGTGGTGCCCTTGGTCCCCTCCCCTCTTCTTGGATGCCACAGCGGTTGAATTTGCCCCGTTTTTAAGTTCTTGGGTTTAACGCTTGATAGCAAACTCACTTGGGTGCTACATTTGCGTCGCCTAAGGACGTCCTCTTCGAAGGCTATGGATTTGATTAGGGTTTTATCCCACACCACTTGTGGTGGTGATAGGCGCACCTTGTGGTCGCTTTATTCAGCACTGGTCCAATCCCGGCTGGACTACGGTTACCAGGTGTACTCTTCAGCATCTCCTTCAACCTTGAAGATACTCGAGACTGTTCGTTCGCTTAGGGCCCGTCTTAGTAGTGGAGCCTTTCACACCTCGTCTAACCATAGCCTCTTGTTGAGGGTGGCGTGCTTCTCTTGCGATATCACCGGCTGCAGGTGTGCCTACGTTCCCTGTTTCGTGTTCAGCAATACCCTTAATCCCCAGTCCATGAGTGCCTTTTGCCCCGTCCTCTTCGGCATCTTTTGATCGGCGGCCTCTGGGGCGGGGACCATCTCACCTCCCTGTGTGTTGGCCATCCCATTCCGGCTACACCGTGTGGGAGCGTTCGCCCTTCTGAGGTCTGTACTGCTTTTTGGCATTTCGAGAAAGGGTCTACTGACCCTCCTCTATTGAAGTGCCCGTTTCTTGAACATGCGTGTTCTCATGCTCACCAGCGTCCCATCTATACTGACGGCTCGAATTCGGACCTGGGTGCTGGAGCGGCCTCCTTCTTGTAGCATCAGTTTTTACCACAGAGTTGACGGCCATTCTTTTGATTTTAATTTGATTTTATCCATCAATTCTCCAGGTTTGATTGTTTTTAGCGATTCCCGGCCTGCTTTCGAGGCGGTTCGTTCTGTTAGGTCCACCCACCGTGTTGTACGGGTTTCTTCTAATCCTTTGCTTTTCCCCATTTTTATTGAGAGTCTCTCACGGCTCTTCTGACTTTTTTCGAGCGACCCCGTTTTAACACTGCTGCCATTAAGAAGTCCTTAGGATTGAGCGGCTGCCACCTTGTTTTCCCTTAAACTAAATTATCTCTTTCAGTTTGAATAACAGCCGTTTTTACTTTCATTTTCAGCGAATGACTGTAAAAGAAATCCAGCCAAAAGAGGTTATTTCTTCTCCTTTATATATTTCATACGGAGGCTTACTGTTCTTATGAGAAGTCGATGTTCTTTTATCCATAGTGCTTAGTTCAAAATCTCTCCTGCTAATACTGCAATGTGCTTTCAGATTGCTGGTCCCCTTTGCTAACCATACTGAGAATTTTGAAAAATTATTAGTGTTTGGCCACATATTAAAATTTGTGTTTTGCCATGAAGCAAAAGCAAAACCCACTTCGATTTGAACCTAAAATACAAGCTATGCATTAAATAAAAAAATATAGGAAAGATTATCATATAATTAAGAATCGTATACTATTACTAGAAGAAAGTCTGGAACTAATTCCTGCAGTAACTATTCTTGCACATAAATTCTGCTAGATAGAGTATATAAAATAAACAAACCTCATAATGTGCATGAAGTACAAACAATTACATACATTACATAACATTTTAACCATTGTAGTTTTAATTTTGGATTTATTTCTACAATGTATAATTTCATGTGTGTTGTCACATAATTAGTATATATTTATATGGTACTAAATATAATATTGTAAAGTTAAAACTACAATAATACTGATTAAAACTGTTTCAAAGCATATTCAGAACAAAATCACTAATTCCTTGACCTAATGAAATTTCCCTCACATTTCCTTTTCTGATGGCAGATCAGTGGTAGGTAAACTCCTTCCAATTTTGAAAAAATATTTTCATAGAATAAATTAAAAAAATTATACATAACTATGCCATTTTTTTTGCAATCCATTAATAGGCGACATAAGAAAAATCCTGCAAATTAAAACTTTTGACACATCAAGGCAAAACTGTTTTAGGTCATCCATCATCCATGAAAAGCAGGTGGTTAATTTTATCGTCAGGATGTTTTCTTCTTTCGCTTATGTTGCAGCCTTTGAGGTTGGCATGGAGAATGGATTCAGGATGCTGATTTTCCAATTTTCTTGGCAAAGTTCAGAGTCATTTCCTAACTTCCCATTTGTGTTTTATCCTTTTTATGATTGCTGGGTGGGCTTTGCAAAAGTGAAGGTATTTCAGTATCAATGAGTGTAATATAAATGTCAAAAACTTATGGTAGGTAGACAATGCATGCCATGCTGTTACGACCCTTACCTTTTACACTCCTCTAGTATGGTCTTTAATAGTATGTCTTTTGTGCCTATGGTTTCTCCTGTATCCTGTCTGCTAAGAGCCCTGTGAGTAGTTTTATATTTTGTCGTCTGATGGCATATTGGGTAATATTTGTTGGGAAAGGTCCATTTCTTCCGATATTAGTAGGAGTTTTCTTCTTTTATGAGACATTCAGAGCTTAGCTCCTTTCTCTCTAAGATTCTCTGCCATAATCTTAGATAATGAGACTATAGAGCTGTTATGTTCTTTAGATGGGTAGCTTAACTGACCTAGGATTTTGAGGTTGGAGAACTTCATTCTCAGTTTTTCGACTGAATCTTTTAGTTTTATCATGGCTGGTTTGTAAGCATTGCTGGATCTGATGTTGGCGATCTATATGGATTGGCTATTGTATCATTGCTTTGCCCAAAGCTGCCTGGCAGAAGAGCCCTCTAAGCCCATGAGGATGCGACAGCTGGTACCAGGCACTCCAACAAACTTTTCACAAAGTGTATATTGTGTGGTCTACATAGGTGATTGTGCTTTATGCAGTCTTCCATTATGTTTTATGGTGTGGATGGATATGCTACAACCTAGACAGAAATAGATGATGGAGTCATTCAGCCTTTTATAGTAGCTGAGGAGGGCTGGGAGGTGCCCAAATCTCAGTCTGGCCAGGTGCACTGTGTCCTTGAGATGTAAAGTGGCTTCAGATGGGTGTACATCTCCTGGGACTGAAACTGCATTTGAAGACTATACAGCTGAAGACGAGAGTACTCGCTGCCCAATAGTGGTAGGAACTGCATTCAAAAAGCTTTTCCACTTTGAGTTCTTACACGTCTCTGAAGACTCATAAAATGCATTGCTTAATAGGGACATGAAGTGCATTTGAACAGTTTCTCACATGTGTGGATCCTCATATGCCGCTGAAGATGACAACGATGCACTGCCTCATGGTGGCAGGATCAACACTTGAAAGGCTTATCGCTAGCATGAGTTTTCATATGCTCCCGAAGATGACCCCGTTGCACTGCCTGATAAGGACAGGAACTGCATTTGAAAGGTTTCTCACCTGTGTGCATTTTTCTATGCCTAAGAAGACTCCCCTTGTCTGCTCCTTGATAGGGACAGTAACTGCATTTGTAAGGCTTCTCACCTGTGTGGATCCTAATATGCCGCTGAAGATAGGTGCGACGCGCAGCCTGATAGTAGCAAGAACTGCATTTGAAAGGCTTCTCCCCAGTATGTGTTCTCATATGGTCTTGAAGATGAGCCGATTGTGCTGCTTGATAGGGGCAGGTACTGCATTTGAAAGGTTTCTCACCTGTATGAGTCCTTACATGTCTTTGAAGAGTTCCCCTATCTGATGCTTGATAGGGACACGAAGTGCATTTAAAAGGCTTCTCCCCAGCATGAGTTCTCTTATTGTCTTGAAGACTCTGAAATTGTGTTGTTTGATAGGGAAAAACAATGCATTTGAAAGGCTTCTTGCCAGTATGATTCCTCATATGCTCCTGAAGATGATCTTGTTGTAATGCTTGAAAAAGACAGAAACTGCATTTGAGAGGCATATTAGATCGTGACTCTTCCTCAAATTCCCCCACTCTTCTGTCACACAGAAGGGGTTCAAAGTTTAAAGGTGGAGATTCTATCTGCAAATAATGTAAATTTCCATTAAATATGCATGGCTTGTGGCTACCAATGTCATCAGGAGGGCATTTTTGATTGTTTTTTACTGGAGTCAAAACTTGTAAGAGAGTAAAGACTAACAGTGTATACAAGATTCTAACTTACATATATAAAGTGTTTCCTGCTTTGCATTTGCACCAATTCCCTAGAATTTTTTTTTCTTGTTTTGATATCGTCATCAACTACTTTCCCACAAAGTGAAGGTGGAATACATGCTCCTAAAAACTTCCCCTTAATATTCCTATTAAACAGAAAACAAACCATTATTTTTTCCTTGGTGAATGGACTTTCTTAATAATGGAGGATTTTTACACTAGTATTTTGTCTCACTGCTATACTTCCTGTATACTAAGGTGCTCCATTTAAATAAGGAATGAAATCTAAATTTTCAAATTTTATTGGGCTCACCTCTAGTACAGTTATCCATATGGAATTTACAAAATAGTGGGCAATTCTGGTAATATTTAGTGGTGCCAAGTCAGACAAAGAAACCAAAATAGAATTCTATTTTCTTGTCTGGTTATATTCAGCCTTTGCCATTTGGTATTAAATTCTCACGATTGCATCATATTAGATTTAATAAAAAGCTGCAGAAGCAAATTGTGCATAGCAGACTAGTTTCTGCATCGCTGGGAGTAATGCATTCAGCCTTTTTGGAGCACACTTTGTGTCACGCTGGACACGTGCGAGGAGGGAGTCAGTTTCCACGCCGTATTCCCCTCTGTTTGAAGTCAGCTAGGCTCTGACAGGCAGAGAGTCTGTCTTCACGGCTGAGCCGGTTGCAATACACCGAACTGTACGGAAGATAATGCAACGTGCCCAGTTTGGAGACCTGATTGTGATTTATAGCGACTCACTAAGCGTCCTAAATGCTCTCAGGGCATTGGAATCTCTGCATCCCCTGGTCTATGATATCCGTGATGCCACAGTTTGGGTGAACGATACGGATGTCCAAATCATTTTCTGCTGGGTTCCTGGACATGTAAGAATTGAAGGGAATGAGCGCACCGATGAGGGCGCCAAAGAATCCACAAGGACTGGGCGGCCAGGGCAGCGTTTCGCGCTCCCTCATTCAGATTAAATTGCAGGAATACTGGCAGCCCTCTGGGGTGCTTACCAAAGAAGATGAGAGAGAGTTGAGTGAAGCTTAAAGTTAGGTGCCATTGTGCTGTGACTCTTCCCATGGACCTACCCACAACGCCGCGACGGCTTCAGGTTGCTTTCTATTGTCTCCAAATTGGACACACTTGTGGGTTGCAATGCCATTTGATGGAACACTCGCCAGCGGCTTATTGTGTCGACCGCATTGTCCTACAGTGTGTTAAGAGACACTTGTTGAATATCCCAGTCTGGATGATCCTCACACAGGTTACCTGTCACGGTACTGGGATGAAGGTGGTGACTACAGCTTGCCCCTTGGACTCAGGACTGGTTTGTGCACACAAACTTGCGGACTATACGACTTTCTGGAGGCTGGCTTCCTCCATTTTATTTGACTGTTGTAGGTCGCATGGTCGTGCGCGAGAGGCAGGTTGCATTTTTTTTTTAAATTTATGAGCCCATCTGGCCACTTCCTACTTAGAACATAAGTCGACGTACGCACCAGAGCCTACTACTAGACCATATTAAAAAAAATAAGGATATATAAATAAATAACAATGCTAAAAAAAACAAGAAAAGGAAAACAAAGCAAAAAGGCAACAAGGAAGCGGGCTCCGGCGTCAGGGGTAGGCCCGCCTTCCCACGACGGAGGAACATGACACCTAAAAAACAATCAACAAGAGTGGAGAAGGCCAGCCTCATCCAAAAACGTCGTAAAGTCAAGTCGGTATGTACGAACTGTCCCGAGTACAAGGAAGAAGCGGTAGCGATTCCGCTCGTCCAGGTACAGGTAACGTCCGCGGAGATCACCCAGAGTGGGACATTCAACAAGAATGTGCCGAGCAGGAAGGGGGACAACGCAATCTTTGCAATAAGGCGCAGGCGAGCGCTACATCAAATGGCTGTGCGTCCCACGAGTGTGCCCAATTCGGAGACGACAAAAAGCAAACTGCAGCCATTGCGGTATTGGTGGGTAGGTCCATGGAAAGAGGCGCGGCGCAATGGCACGCGACAATAAGTTCCCCTCGACCGTCTCCCATCTTTTTGGCCAAGCCTGTATTCCCACCAGGTAATCGGTGTGAGGAACAGCAAAATGCTCGTCTGGTCGCCCAGTCCTCGTATTCTTTGGCGGCTTCACTCCCCGCAATTCCAACTGGTCCAGGAACCCAGCAGAACATAATCTTGACATCCGCCAGGCTCGCCAAGACCAGCGATATTGAAGCTTTGGGAGCAGAGGCGTAGCGACAAATAGTCAAAGGTGGTACCCTCCAGGGTGGCTTCCTGGAGAGCTATACCTAGCTCTCGAAGGAGTTTCCTAGCCCTAAATCCGAAGGGCTTAGGGTATGATTGGCGTCTCTCGGTGGCATAGGTACGGTCGAGATCAGCTGCGAATACAGTGAGAGCTGTTGGCTTCTGAGCGAGGCGCCAGGCTCGCGCGTACAGGCGAATTATACGCAGAGCGAGTGGTATCTCAACATCGACAAGTAGACTCTCATTGGGGAAAGTGCAGAAGGCACATGTTGCTAGGCGAAGGCCAGTGTGGTGGATCGAGTTTACCTTCGGCAATACACGCTCAGCTACGGATGCATAAAACTCTCATCCGTAGTCGAGCTTCGAATGAACAAAGGATCGAAAAAAAAGTAAGGCTGTAGCACTATCAGCGCCAACGTCACGAAATGAAGAATGTTCATGGCGCGGGTACAAGAGACCCTAAGGCTGCGAATATGATCCTACCAGGTAAGGCGTCGGTCAAATACAAGACCAAGGAAACAGTTCGAGTCTACCACTTAAGGCGAACCCAATAAGAAACAAATCTGGGTAAGGGTGGAAGCGCGGATGGTGGCAGAAGTGCACCAATTTAGTTTTGACCAAGGAAAACCGTAGCGAGAACATTTACCGGCAACACCGAGGTGATGCCATTAATGTTCAAGGCAAAGAGTGTGACACTGAGGACACCCTCTTCCTGCTCTATTGGACCGGAGAGGGCTCTGCACACCCTTAAAGATATAAAGATTGGGAGGCGTCCCCTCGCCCCCATCGTGTGGAGAGTCTCCATGATACCGTATCGCCATGTGGTATCATAGGCCTTCTCTGTGTCGTAGTGCTGTCTACGAAGGAAGGCCTCGCAGACGGCATTTTCCAGTCGGAGCAGAGCATCCGACGTGGAGTGGAAGCCGCACTGTGCAGAAGACAGATGGCCTCCGTAGACCAGAAAAAAAGCTAATGTAACATTTACCAATTTCTCCAACTTGCACACGCAGGAAGATAGAGAGATTGGGCGGAAAGGGGCCGGGGTAGAGTGATCTTTCCCCGGTTTGCGAAAAGCGAGCACAATAGCGATTTACCAGGAGTCTGGGAGGATAACCTCTACCCAGATCCTGTTGAACAAATCTAACAGAAAGGCCATGCCTCGCTCACCCAAGTGTAGAACATGGCGTACGGGAGATCGCCTGGACCAGGGGCGATGCCAGCACACGAACAGAGAGCGGAACGCAACTCAGTCAAAGTAAACCTGTTGTTGAAGAGTTCTCTGCCTCTGGAGGTAAAGTCCAGTCGGCGGCCTTCCACGACATCACGACGCGCATTGAATGCTGGCGGAGCAGTATCTTGGCTAGAGAATGCGGAGAAAGCAGTTGCGAATGATTCCTCCATGGACGCGGACTTCGAGATTGCGGTCCCATTCTCCTGGAGAACGGGAGGGGGGGTCCTGCGAGAACTTGCCCCGAATCCTTTTGACTAGCCTCCACACCTGTGCTAGAGGGGTCTTCCCGTTAAGTGAAGACACGTATGCCCACCAAGAAGAGCGGCGGGCGTGCTTAGAAATATACCGGAACCTAGCCCTAGCCCAACGAACTTCAGCGACAGTGAAATCGTTCGGGCGGCGCTTATAGAGCATGTACGCATAACTCTTCTGTTTGAGGGCCGTCTCAACTCAATTGACCACCCCGTGAGTGGTCGGCGAGCAAAACGGCTAGACGTTTTAGAAATAGTAGCTAGGTCCACGGCGATGAGGTTGCCGGAGAACTCAACTGCTTCCTGTCTAAACTACTCGACTGAGATAGAGAAATCAGTCATTTCCAGAAATGCGGACCACCGCACCCGCCTAAAGCACCACCGAGGCAGGCTCTCAGGTGGTAGAGGCGCGGAAAATGATATTTGAATGGGAAGGTGATCACTACCATTAGATCATCGACCACCTCCACCCAAAATCAGGCTGTGCATCCTGATATGCACAGCCATCCATCGGCGTGCAAAACGGCCAGACGTCCTAGGAATAGTAGTCAGGCCCACGGACATGAGGTTGCCGGAGAAGAAGTCAACGGCCTCATCTGCCGACCTAAACTCCTCGACTGAGATAGAGAATTCAGTCATTTCCTGAAATGCAGGCCACCGCGCCCGCGCCAAGCACCACCGAGGTGGTCTCTACGGCGGCAGTTGCCCAGAAAATGATATTTCAATGGGAAAGTGATCACTACCATGGAGGTCATCGACCACCCCCATTCAAAATCAGGCTGTGCATCCGAAGAGCACAAAGATAGGTCAAGGCAAGAAAATTAAGCGGTTCTCGGACAGTGATGCGTAAACTCATCCACGTTTAGGACACCCATCTCAAGCTCTTCGATCAGATCGGCAAGGACTTGTCCCCTTCGATTTATGGAGTAATCTCCCCAGAGAGGATGCCTGCCGTTCAGATCTCCAGGCAAGAGATAGGGCCTCGGCAACCGTGCCACGACGCGGCGGAAGTACCCCGCGTCGAAGGCAGCTGACGGTGGAATGTACGCAAAAATGATAGTATACCTCCTATCCAGGTGCAGCTGCACAGCCACTGCCTAAAAGGAGTTATCTAAAGAGAAAGGAAGAACGGAGACATCACGCCGGGTGTAAACCGCGCATCCCCCAGCCCGGCCATCCCGCGGTGGTGGGGTCGCAAGACCCTTATACGCTGGGACGGCGGGCAGGAGCCACGCGCCTAGCATGGTCTCCTGCAAAAAGATAGCTAATGGGGAACGGGACGAGACGAGCCTCCGCAGCTCCTCCCAGTTGGCCCGGAGTCCACGGCAATTCCATTGGACGAATATGCCCTCCAGGCCTAGCTCGGAGGAGACGCGGGGGCCCTCCTCGAACTTAAGACCCTCACGGGAATAGCCGTACGCTTACCGGGGGCAGAACCCCGGGCGCTGTTGGCCGGACAAACCGCTGAAGGCGCTGTCGCCTTCGAGGACTTATTGGGGGAGGTTGGGCTCGCCATGCGAGTCTTTTCCTCCCTCCGCCTCGAAACCTTAGGCGGGCGTTGCGGCTTCGGAGGTGGGGGGGGCACTCTTTTTGATGAACCACCGTCTCCGAGCCACTCGCTCCACCACTAGGCGTGGGCAAAGTAGCCGAAGCTCCTTTGTTGCTGTCCTCCTTTCGGGGGACAGCTTTAGGAACCCCCGAAGATGGCCTAGCGACCATCTTCAGGGGTGTTGCCTCCTGTGAGTCTAACGACTCGGTGGAGGCGCGTGGCCGTTTCGCCTTACGGGAAACGGTCACGCTGGGGGAAGAGGGGGAAGCCCTGGTTTTAGCCGGGGCTGGGTATGAACCCTTTTTGCCGCCAGCTTTACCAGGAGAGCGCCCAGGTTGAGTAGAGCCCGCAGAAGGGCTTCGAATGGGCGCGGAAACAACCGTGCTCGTTGGCCTGGATGGGCCAGGAGCAGAGGGTGCCTTTCTAACTATTGACGCATATGACGTCCCAGGCAGAGCCGAGCGCGCCAGGACCAAGTCCTTAGCCTCGCGGAATGAGAGTCGATCCTGGGCCTGAACGGCCAGGATTTCTTTCTTAAGGAGATATGCACCACATTGCTTCGAAGAAGCAGGGTGCGGCTCTCCGCAATTGACACACTTTGCCACACACGATTTGGACTTATCGTGTGCGACCTTGGAGCAATTTACACAGACTTTGGGTGACCCCGACTTTGCACGTCTACATGAGCGATTCGTATGGACGAAGCGGTGACAGTAATAGCAACGCCGAAGCGGTGACAGTAATAGCAACGCCGCGGCAGTGGCACGAATGCCTTCACGCGGTAGCGGTACCAACCGGCACGCACCAACTCAGGGAGCTTGTCACAGTCGAACCTTGACCGCCCCATGGTCAGCCAGCTCTAGGTTGATTTCCTCAATGGAGTAGTCAACGAGTTCCCTCGCATAAACTACTCCTTTCACAAAGTTCATGGTAGAGTGCGGCGTCACACTCACCGGGGTGACATGAAGTGTCCGAAGAGCACTTATCTTGGCCGCCTCGGCGGGATTCGCCGCATTCGCCAGAAGGCTCCCGCCCGAGAAACGGGTCACCTTCGGCTCTCTCAACAATTGCACCAGCTAATCCTCTCCTCTGATGGATCATGTTGTCCTCGGACAACATGGTGCCATCAGTGGAGCGAATAACGAGGAAGCGTTTGAAGCCAGCGGGCTCGAAAACGCCAGGTAACCTCTGAATGAGGGGCCCCGATGTCATCGAGGCTCCACCCTGTGCACTTTTGGTCTTAGTCAGGGGCTCCGCAACCGGAGGGGCAGAGGGGCCGGATCTGCCGATCTCGGATTGGTGGCTTGATAGAGTGGCAGCAGGCCCATCCGTCCCTGCAGATGGAGAGGAGCCCCGAGTCTTCTTTGTCTTTTGGTCTTGGTCTTTTTCTTTTTTGGAGAGGAGGGCGGGGAATGAACCGGCTTCTCACCCCCGCCGGTAGAAGCCCCTAAGGCCAGATGTACCGGCTTCAGCCAGGTCCTGGCGGTCGCAGGGGCATCATCCGGAGGAGATCCCTCCCCTCCTTGTACTGCCTCAGAATCCACAGCCGTTTGAGGAGGACCTTGCATAGGGGCGGATTCGGGTTCGGTGCTTGGCGCCGAGCCCAGATTCCCCCCCATGGAAGGCCCTACCGTCTGAGTCTGGTTTTCCTCAAGGACATTGTCTATCACAGGAGGGGCCTCCAGTTGGCCCTCCCCTCCCAGGACATCGCAGGTCCCGTTGGCAGCGTCATGAGTCCTTTGTGGGGAGTCACAGGCCTTGACCCCGGCTAGGTTTAATATTCTTGCCAGCAGATCTTTTGAGGGAAGCGACCGAAGGGGCCTGGCTTCCCTCCCCCCCTAAGGGGGTTTGTCCTACAGAGCCGCTTACACGAGGGGCGGTCGGCAATGGGCTGCCTGCTGGCTTTCTTGGCAGTCCCCTTAGGAAGAAAAGGAGGGACTGCCACTGGAAATAGGAAGGTGCCCGAAAGCACCTCCAGAGAATGGGGTGAGGGGGAGTCCCCTACACCCATAGGCGTAGGAGAGGAGTAAGCCTCCTCTCCGGTTAAAGAAGTATGGAGGGTCCCCTGCGCAAGCACAAGGAGAAGGACCTCCATTTTTTCGGTGGAGCTGCCGGAGGGCGGCTCCGTTGATGTTCTTACTGAGGTTGGGGGTTGTTTTTTTTTTATTTTCATCATTGGGCATGGTTACCCTCTTTTTTTACACGGGATGCAATAGCTCACCACCTCTCACAGTTGCCCGCACTGCAAGAGGTGCTTGCAGGCCTGGCAGAGCCAGGCGCCGCCATTTGGGACCACCCCTCCCGCCTGGCAGTCCATTGGCATGGCGGCTTCACCTTAGACACGGCGTAAAATTGATAGAATGTGAAGAGGAGAGGAAAGGGGATGTGAGGAAGGTATGGGTGGGGATGAAGCAGGTTGTTAAAAAAACCCCATCCCGAACCGGAGCTCAGGGGTTAGGGAACATTGTCTCCTCCCCTATCAGCCCCGATCCGGGGCGGTTGGCTTGAGAAGAAGGTCAGCATCTACCCTGTGAAATTAGAGGCTGACCAGAGAAAGTTGTGGGAGAGGTTGTATGAAAAGCGACGAGGTAGGAGAGAAATACAGGCTATCTGAAGGAAGGAAGAGAGGCTAAGCTGGGGCCGGACGGAGCGCTGGATCCCGTCAGCACGGCGGCCAGGATGGCAAATCGCCGCGCCCCTTAAGAGGGTGCATCCTGAGAGCACAAAGATAGATCGAGACATCTATATCCATCCCATCAAGGATTTGACCTCTGGGATTAATCGAGTAGTCTCACAAGAGGGGGGTGTCTACTGTTCAGACCTCCGAACAATAGAAAGGGCCTCGGCAATCGTGTCACGACGCGGCAGAATTTCCGCGCTTCGAACTCGGCTGACAGTGGAATGTACGCGGAAATAACAGTATACCTGTATACCTCCTATCTAGGTGCAGCTACACAGCTAATGCCTGAATAAATGGTACATAAAAGGCGAATGCTGCACAGGTAGGCTAATGCCTGAAAGGAAGTTTTCTAAAGCGAAGAGAAGAACTGGAGTCCGCGGCAATTCCATTGAAGAAATATCCCCTCCAGGCATAGCTCGAAGGAGACGAGGGTTCCTTTTTTAAAGCGAAAACCCTCACGGGAATGGCCGTACGCTTCCAGGAAGCAGAACTCCGGGCGATATTGGCCGGACAATGTGCTGAAGGCGCCTTCGCCTTCGAAGACTTATTGGGGAAAGTTGGGGTCGCCATGCGAGTCTTTCCCGCCCTTGGCTTCGGAGGCGAAGGTCCCTCTTTTGGAGGATCAACCGTCTCCAAGTCACCCAGCCTACTACTGGGTGTAGGCGAAGGAGCCAAAGCTCCATTAGTCCTGTATTCCTTTCGGGGGGGGGCAGCTTTAGGAACCCGGGAAGATGGCCTCACGACCTACTTCAGGTGTGTTGCCTCCTGTGAGTCTAACGATTCAGCAGAGACTCGCGGCAACACTGGGGTAAGGGTGGAGAGCCCTAGTTTTAGCCGGGGCTGGGTGTGAACCCTTTGTGCCGCCAGCTATACCAGGGGAGCGCCCGAGGTGACTAGAACCCGCAGAAGGGTTCAGAATGGGCGCAGAAACGAAGGTCCTCGTAGACCTGGGTTAGCCAGGAGCAGAGGGTGTCTTTCTTAAGTTTGAGGCATAGGACGTCCCAGGCAGCGCCGGGCGCGCCAGGACCAAGTCCTTAGCCTCGTGAAACGAGGCGATCCTGAGCCTGAACGGCCAGGATTTCTTTGTCAAGTTGATACGCACCATATTGCTTCGAAGAAGCGCGGTGCACCTCTCCGCAATTGACACACTTGGCCTAGACGATTTGGACTTATAGTGTGAGGCCTTGGAGCAACTTACATAGACTTTGGGTAACCTCGACTTGGCGCGTCTACATGAGCGATTAGTATGGCGAAAGCGGTGACAGTAGTAGCACTTCCGCGGCAGTGGCATGAATGCCTTCACGTGGTAGCGATACCAACCGGCACGCATCGACTCAGGGAGCTTGTCACAGTCGAAAGTGAAGAAAGGGAGTAGGGGTGGGTCTCGAGCCCCTTCCCTGTTTTCTCATCACACGCTCGACCTTGACTGCACCATACTTGACCATCTCTAAGGTGATGTCATTTATGGAGTAGTCTACTAGTTCCCTCGCATAAACTACAACACGAAGTTCATGGTATTGTGTGGTGTCAAACTCACAGGCGTGCCATCTCTTGTCCGGTCACTAATCATGCCACCTTGGAGGGATTCGACGCATTCGCCAAAAGGCTTGATCTTTGTCTGGGACTCCCCAAACAGGGGAGTAACGGGGCCGGGCGTGTCGATTTTGGCTTGGTCGCCCATCCCGGTACCGGGACAGGTAACGTGCGCGATCGCCCAGACTGGGACATTCAACAAGAATGTGCCGAACAGTCTGGGCCACAACGCAGTCTTCACAGTAAGGCGCTGGCGAGCGCTCCATCAAATGGCGGTGCGTCCCGCGAGTGTGCCCAATTCGGATATCGACAAAAAGCAACCTGAAGTCCCGAGGAGGGAGAGGAGCCCAGTCTTTTTCTTTTTTGGAGAGGAGGGCGGGGAATGAACCCACTTGTCTCCTCCGCCGGCAGGAACCCCTAGCCCAAATGGGCCATCCTCGGCAAGATCCTTCACTGAAATGGAGAGGGTCTTGCTTATCATATGAGCAACAGCCGGGAAAAGGGATCCCTCCTCTCCTTGTGAGGCCTAGGGGACCCGAGTCGTCTGAGGAGGAGCTTGCATAGGGGCGTATACGAGTTCTGTGCTTGGCACCGAGCCCGTGTTCTACCCCATGGAAGATCCTACTGGCGTCTGAGGCCGGTCACCTCAGGGATCATGTCCATCTCAGGGAGGGAGGGGGCTCCATGTGGCCATCCCCCCACAAGACATCAAAGATCCCATATGAGGTACCTTTTTCGCCTAATGCCGACGAACCGGCATCCGTCGAGGAAGAGAGGGGGAAGCATGTACAGTGACCCCCTGTAGGTTCTTAGCACACGAGTGCAGGATGTTAGGGGGCAAGGACCGATAGACCCTGACACCCTTTGCATCCCTGAAGGGGTTGGCCCTATCGACGCGCTCCAACCGTGAGTGGTCAATTTTCAGCCGCCTGCGTGCTTTCTTGGCAGTCCGTTGTGAAAAAAAAGGAGGGACTGCCGCTGGAAAGAGGGAGGCACCCAAGGGTTCTTCCAGAAAAGGGGGTGAGGGAATCCCCTCCACCCGTAGGCAAGGGAGAGAGGTAAGCCCCTCTCTGTTATAAGAAATTTAGAGGCTCTCCTGAGAAGGGAGGTAAACCTCCATTTTTTTCAGGGGAGCTGCGCAAGGGCGGCTCAGACGATGGTCGAGGAAAAGGTAAAGAGGGAGGTTTTTTTTAATTCCTCATTGGGCATGATGACCCCCCTTTTTAGCACAGGATGCAAACGCTCATCAACCCCAGGCAGTAGCTCGCTCTGCGAGGGGTGAACACGGGGCCAGCTGCCACCATTTGAGGCCACTCCTCCAGCCTAGTGACCTGGCAGCCATCTCCTTTGTGAAAAGGAGAGAGAAAGGAGGTGTGAGGAAGGTGAGGGTTGGGGTTAGGCAGGTTGTTAAAAACTCACCTACCAAAACCGGAGGTCAAGGATGAGGGGGCCTTGTCCCCTACCCCCTCAGCCCCGATCTGGGATGTTTGGATGAGAAAAAGCCAACCAGAGAAAGTTGTTGTAGAGATTTGCATGCAAAGTGAGGAAGTAAAGTAAGAGGACATTGTGTCAGAAAGGAGAAGAGGCTAAGCTGGGGCTGGATGGTATATATATATATTTATTTTTGAGACCATGTTTCGACGGAGACATCCATCATTTTCAATCACTGGTAAACCAATGAACAGAGATGCTTAGCCCAAAGACATAAATTTACAAGTCGGAACATCATTAGGGAAAGGGGGTTAAGGAGCAGCAGCATTTTTAGCAGAGGAAGGATGAATCTTCTGCTTATTGAGGGATTAATGTTGAATTGCCCATCATAAGTATTAAAGTTTGGAATTTCTTTTATAAGAGCTGATTCTATTAGACACCTTGGTATATAGTTGTGGAATTTGACATGTTTAGGAACAGGCTAGATGATGGAATATAATAAGCTCCCTATACTATATTATAATAATAAAAAAAATAATGATGATGATGAGAATAATAATAATGATAATAATAATACTAATAATGAGAATCATAATAATAGTAATTAAAAGATTATCAGATAGACACGAAATAAGAGCTCAGAAATCTGACAACCCCCTTCTTGCTGAACCAGCCTCCCTGCTTCACCTAACCCCCATAGCATCAACATGCAATCTTCCCTCTTAACACGTTGACTGCCAATGCCGCCGATAGAATAACCCCAGAAACCGATGCTAATTATAGAGTTTCAAAGTTATATTTTTGATTATATATTGCATAAAAAGTTGTTTTTTTTCAATTTGAATACTTTTTTATGAAGAAAATGCAGGCGCCGCCTATAGGCGTCATCGGCATATAGCGCGGATCGCTTTTCTTATATCCCACGGACCGCCGATAGGCGTCATTGAGATTTTTTTATCGTTGTGAAAATTATGGTCACTTTTTTGAAAGGAAAGGTATAAAACAACTAATATATTGTACTTTATATTTTTATGAGAAAAAATATACATATAAAAATTGAGAATAAGAACATTTCAAAAATTCGATAAAACTAGGTAGGCCTTGGCGTACCGTACTAGGCATTCACTGAAAATAACATAAAACACATAGGCCTAAAAACATCCAAAATTGACAATAAATGTAAAATCAATAAACTATGTAGGCCTTCACCGAAAATAACAAATACAAATCCATACTGGCTCATAGGCCTAAAAAAAATCTTCCGACATTGACAATAAGAATATTTCAAAAATAATTTCAATAAAACAATTACTGCCTTCAGTGAAAATAAGAAATAAAAATACAAAAAAGATACAGTAGACCCTACCGTACTATGCCTCCAGTGTAAATAAAAAATAATACATAAAAAGAATTACTTCCAATATTGACAATAAGAACATTTTCAAACATAAGACACACTTTCAATAAAACGATTACTGCCTTCAGTGAAAATAAGAAATAAAAATACAAAAAAGATACAGTAGACCCTACCGTACTATGCCTCCAGTGTAAATAAAAAAGAATACATAAAAAGAATTACTTCCAATATTGACAATAAGAACATTTTCAAACATAAGACACACTTTCAATAAAACTATGTACCGTACTAGGCTATCAGTCAAAATAACAAATATAAGCCCTATACTCATTATTACAAGTCATAAGTATTTACATTATTTATGATATTCCTTGAAACATTTGTCCAAGCATAGACCAGGTGAATCTGGACAGGCCATACACTCATAAATAGTATCAGATCTCTTATTATTTTTCGAACAACTCTTGCATCTTTTTCTGGAAATTCTGTCTTGATGATCAAGCTTTTTTATCTTGGTAGGAATGTGCTCTCTTGATACTTTCTCTTCTGACTTTCTTTTCAATGGTAGCAATTTCCTTATGACTTCATGTCGAAATTCATATAGGTTTTTCTTTTGGTTAGAAAACTTATTGAAAAGAAAAAAAGCATTCAAAAGTAGGAGTTGGATTATATGTAGGCCTAATTTTTTATACCACCTGAGAGTTTTACGATCATGAAGATAATAGGACATCATTTGGTCCTGAAAATCTACACCGCTCATGAATGAATTGTATTTTACAATTGCTTCAGGCTTTTCCTTTTCATTTCCTCTTCTATTGGTTGTTTGAATTATTTCATCTGAATGCTCAGTTGTGATGAACAAAACCTCCGATTTGTCTTTCCATTTAGCGACGGTCACTCCATTGCAATGCTGGCTTATGACCTCTCCTTTCTTTAGTTTTGCTTGAGTAACTTCTTTGGGATTATTTTTCCTATTTGATCTTAGTGTTCCTGTGCAAAATGTTTTTCTTGTCAGTAATACTGTAGCTAGATCAACACTATTATAATAATTATCCATGTACACACTGTGGCCGAAATCAAGCCTTTCTTCAAGCAAATGCATAACAACTTTAGTTGTATGTCCTTTTCCATTTGTTTCCTCATCATTTGCTCCACTGTATACTAAAATTTTCAAAATGAGTCCATTTGGTTCTGTAAGCACATATATTTTTATGCCATACTTGTGCCTCTTTCCTTTTATATACTGCCTAAAACACAGTCGTCCCCTCCAAAGAACCATTGCTTCATCTAACGATAATTGCTTGCCAGGAACATATAAACTTTTCATTTTTTCATTGAAATAATCCAGCAGAGGCCGAATTTTACGAAGTCTATCAGTTTTGAATTCATTTTCAACTTCCAGAGATGGAAAATGAAGGTTTCTAAGGATCAGGCAAAATCTGTTTCTTGACATATTAGCAGAAAAACAAGGTAAACTATATAGATCATCTGTCTTCCAGTAATCAGCCATTCTATTTATTTTGATGTTACCCATATGTAAATATAGGCCTAAAAAAGTCTTTAGCTCTTGTGAAGTAACATCTTTCCATGCAGTAATCCTTGCTGCTTCACGGGTGGTTTCACTAAGAAAAAGGTTTTTGGCATATCTGTTAGTATTAGCAACAACTGAATCAATAATAGTATCATCCAATAACAAATTAAAATAATCAATTGGCTCATTACCCAAAGCATTTACTAACAAAGATGGATAGCTAACAAAATTAAATGTTTTCTTCTGCGAATTTATATCATTCCATTTAAAAGGATTCTCTAAAGCCCCAACTGCGACGTCATCAATGACGTCATCAATTCCATCATCATTTGCACCACCATCTTGATTGTCAATTGATGCATCAGAGTCAGAACATGAAAATATGTAATCCCCATCAGAATCTTCAGTTTCAATGTCTAAATCTTCTTCAGTTAGTATCCTATTATATTTACACTTCCTAAATTGAGCCATTTATGAAATATGGGGTGACTCAAACTTAATTAATTGAAATTAGAAACCAAGCATTCTAAAATGCAGCTTAGGTCTTTCATGAAGAGCCATAAACAACACAACGTCTTCCCGTAAACGCCGACGCCATATGTTTAGCATTGGTTTGCTGCCGCCTCTCGGCGGCGGCGGATTTTGCGGACAGCGCCATTGCCGCCTATCGGCGGCGTTGGCAGTCAACGTGTTAAGTAGCAAAATTCTTTAATACTGCTGACTAATTTCCTGTGGTTTCCGTTTATTTTTTTGGCAACAGACAGATTCTTGGATAAACACAGTCTGGCTCCACCTCTAATCACCTTGAATTATATACTATTGGTTAATACTGAGGTATTCACATTGGGTCAGTTGTAAGAAATTTACGCCCTATTAATCCTATGAAAAAGTTAACTGGATAGTTATTGTAAAAACCATCCCACTGTGTTCAATGCTCTATATAACCATTAGCTCAATTTTAAAAAATTAAAAAACTTAGTAACTAAACAAATATAACTTGACCATTATTATAAAACCCTTTCTACTATGTTTAATGTTTTATGTAACCACCCCTACTTGAAATGAGCAAATAAAAAATTGCTAAAAATTGCTGAAAGAGAGAAGAGAGTCTCAGACAAAAATCCACCATCTTGTGAGTTGTCTTATGAGGTCCTCCTGTCCTGTGTAATTTAACATAACTGATTCACACCTTCAAGTGACTGGTCCTCTCTCTCCTCCTCCACTGAGCATCAAGCCTTCTCCAGTCGTAACAGAAGACATTACCAACCAACCATAAAGTGGCATATCCTTCCTCACCAGTCATATCGGATGACATTCCGAGCATTGTGCCTTCTCCATTTATAACAGCCATAAACTGGTGTGACCTTCCATAGAGTTGGTTGGTTTCTGGTAAACACAACAATATGCGTTGTTGTTTACTTTAGAGTTTGAAATCAAGAAATGGCAGAAGATTCATCCTTCCTTTGCTCAAAAATGCCACTACTTGTACATTTGTGTGTCCTTGGGCTAAGCATCTCTCTGTATTGATTGGGTTACCAGTGATTGAAAAAGACGGATGTCTCTGTCGAAACCTGGTTTTGTAAATAAATTGATCCTACCACTGGTTTCTTTCTGGCATTTACATGTACATTACAGTATTTCTTTGGATATATATATATATATATATATATATATATATATATATATATATATATAATATCTCTCAAAGTAGTGCGAGAGAATAATGAAGATGAATGCAATAAACCACATTGAAAGAGAAAATGGAATAAATTTTTCTTACAGTAATATTTATTACCTTTTTTTAAAAAAATCTGTGCAGGAAGGTGATTCGAACCATGGACACTGAGGCAGCAAGCACCACTTTGATCACAGTTAAAAGTATGGCTTTAGTACACTATGCGACGCAGAGAACCAAAATTTATTCAGTTTTCTCTTTCAATGTGGTTTATTGCATTCATATATATATATATATATATATATATATATATATATATATATATGCAAAAGAATCTACAAAAGAGAAAAAACAATTTAAATCACATTCTAAAAATAGTGTTAGGGAAAAATAATGATAAATATAAAAATAAGAAAAAATAGTTAATAGTAATAAATAATACAATAAATAAGAAGAATGAAAATAACAATAATAATGCTAATGATAAAAAGATAAATTAGTACTGAGAAGGGGCATGAGTAAATTGCACCAACAATTTTCCCGGATCCAATCATTGTTCCAGTAAATCCAGTGACATGTCTTCCCTAATATTCACTAGGGCGAGGAATATAGGCAGCTCTTCCAAGTGTAAGAAGTTACCCTCCTGCAGGGACAATACTTATCGGAAGTAAATATATATTTCGATCTATTTCTATTTTAACAAAATAAAAATTTGAGGTGTAAAAATATTACTGTAACTCTAGGCTACATACACTATTACAGACTAATGCTTGAATAGTTTGCACTAAAGGGTTTAACCACCAAAATCAGTGGTTGCATTAGACAACTTAGGCTCATACATTAATTATTATTCACCAAATTGAAAATACCTTATTAAATTTATTATATTCTCATAATGTAGCTTTGCAGGTGCAATAAAGTTTTATCCAAATTTATGAAGAAATTTGGCACTAAATATTAATCCACACACACACCTCAATGCCATTCTCCAAAATAGTGACCCGGAAGATCCATCCTTTCTATGTCACATCTGTTCCTATTGAAACCAGGGACCAGATACAGGTCAACAGTCAATACTTATTTTTCACAACATGCCCACCAGAAAAAATCAACCCTGGAGATGTGCATAGTGCTGATCTCTGAGAATCCTGTCCAGTTAAAGAGAAGTTCATTGATGGTGCCAGCCCTAGGAATGAACGTTAGCCAGGGGCAATATTTGTAAATTAAATGTTAAAATGGGTAAAATTACCTTTTTTTGAAAGCAGTGTTGTACTCCTGTTTCAGTCAATGCATTTGCTATTGAGTTTTCATCTAGGGAATCTGGTTTCTCTTCATATTCATCAGGGAGAGGATTTGGATCTTCCAGAAATTCTTCTTTGATCTCTTCTTTCATCAAAATCTCTTCAAAAACGTCCTAAAGTAAATAAAAATCGATTTCTAATTAGGTACCTGAGAACTACTCATTCTTATTTATTTACAAGGTAGGTAAAAGAATAAGGACTAAAAGAGCCACCCCAAAATATTCATATACAAGTTCATGTTAATAACCCTTAGATTCATGTCCAACCAGGCCCTAGCTGCCTAAGTACTGTATTGGGCTATGAATGAACTTTCTACACATTTCCACTTCCCAAATTTTATATTTTAACAAGAAAATCCTAACACTTTCTTACCTTTTTTCTCATTCCTTAGATACTCTTAATTAAAAAACCTAGCTACATGCATGTTTCAAAACAAACCAGAACTTAGCTCTCTCTCACCAAAATTCCCTTACAGTGAAATCATTCAGGCAGAGCATATACGCATAGCACTTCCATCTGAGGACCATCTTGCACTGAACCTAGTACCAATGAAGTGGATGGCATTCAAAATGAGCAGACTTCTACAAATAAAAGTCAGGTGTACAGCAACAAGGTTGCTGGAGAACTCAACTGCCTTATCAACCCACCTAAACTCAAGTGGGATAGAAAAATCAGTAATGTCCTGAAAAGCAGGATAGGAGAGGTCACTAACATGAAGGTCATCGACTATCTCCCACCAAAAATCAGGCTGTGTCTGGGGAGCACAGGAACAAGATTGAAAGGGAAATGCACCTAACATGGTCTCTCAAAAACAAATAGCTAGAGGGGAATAGGATGAGGTAAACCTCTGCAGCACCTCTCAATTAGGCTGGAGTCCACAGCAATTTCATTGAAGGAAATTTCCCTCCATGCCCAACTTGAGGGATCAATAGGGGCCTTTTTTGAGCAGAAAACCGTTGTATGAATGCCTTATCTTTCCCAGAGGCACAGAACCACAAGGTCTTTTGTGGTGCCTGTGGAAGGTAGAAGTTTCAGAATGGTTGTAAATGGGCAGAGTGGCAATCATGCTCATAGACCTGGAGGAGGAAGGAGCAGAGGGTGTTTTCTTTAGCTGAGGAATAGGAAGTTCCAGGTGATGCAGAGTGCAACAGGACCAATTTCTTGGCCTCTTGGAACAAGATTCAGTCCACAGCTTGAACAGCCAGGACCTTTCTCTTAGAGATATGAGCTACATTGCTTTGAAGAAGCAGTGTAGCTCAACAATTCACAAATACATGCAAGAGACGTGTCGCTCTTCCAAAGACAGCAGATTTGGCACACCAATCAAAAGTTACCCAGTGAACCAGCCTCTCCCCAAAGCTGCAGTTCCCAACTGAGCAGCCGGAGAGTACATACAAATCCTTGACAGGATGGCCAGTTGTAAAGAAGATGTGTTGTGGCAGAGCCTGAGACTTTAGGTTGGCCTTGCAACCAACAAGGTGGTAAGCTCATTACACACAGGGAAGGTGTTATTGGACAAAAACTTATCTTTCCATTAATCATGCCCCAATGCCCAGGACCGATCGAGTCTAAGGTCTCTTGCAACCTGCAAGTGTTATAGGGCATTGTTTATAGAGCTCCCAAGGCCTCTCTTCTGACATGGCATGAGATGCCTGGTCAGCTTCTTAACCCTAGATAAAGGTAGATAAAAAATTGAAGGGATACTTGTAGAGAGAGAGAAAAAAATTAAAACTTTAATGGTGCCCATCTGGTGACTGCCTACATGGGCATAAGTTGCTGTAATTATCTTATAGCCTAATGCTCGGCTAGATTAAAAACAAACAAAACCAAAGGCAAGAAGCATGCTCCAACATCCAGTGCATTAGCATATGACCAACACCAAAATAAAATAGAAGAGGGCAACCTCTACCAAAAATTAAAATAGTCCATAGGTCTGTTTAGACGAAACTAGCTTAAGTATAAGGGACAAGCGGTAGTGACCCTGCTCATCCCAGTACTGGGACAGGTAACAAGTGTGAAGATCACCCAGACTGAGACATTCATCAAGAAGTGCTGAACAGTCTTGAGAACAATACACTCATTGCAGTAGAGTGCACAAGAGGACACCATCAAATGGCAATATGTCTATGGGAACAGTTGCAGCTCAATGGCACACATTAAGTTCTCCTATACTGTCTCCCATCTTCTTTGCTAGGTAGCCCAAAGGGATGAAAAGATTCCTGCTGTTTACTCAGTGTGAGGAAGAGTGAAAAGCTGGTCTGGTGGCCCAGTCCTAGCAGACTCTTCATCATGTTCATTCCCTCCAATCCCATCCTCAAGGTGTGCAGCAGAAGAAAAATCTGACATCTACCTGGCTCGCAACAACCATGGCCTCACAAAGCCCATGAACCAGGGTGTGTGGAGATTACAATGCTCTGAGAGCACTCAGGTTACTAAAGATCACTGTGGTCTCTAAACCAGGCATGACACATAATCCCCCATACCAAGTGGTGTATTGCAATCAGCTCGGCGGTGAAGACAGAGGGGATACATTATGGAAGTTAACCCCCACGTCCTGGGACTAGGAGCCATTCATGTACAGTGGCACAGATTCCGCATGGCAGGAAGTGTGGTCCAATAAAGGGCAAATGCAATACTTGAGGTGCTGTGGAAGCTTTGAGAGCTGAGGCATGGTAACAAATTGTCAAAGGTGATACATCCAGGGTGGTGTCCTGGTCCGAACTAGAGGTGTCACCGGGCTGAGCAAGCTCTTGAATGAGTTTCTTAGCCCAAAACCAAAAGGGGCTAGGGTATGCCTGGGATCTCTAGGCATCATAAGCAAAAGCACCGACTGTCAAGATTAGCCATGGAAGCAGTGAGAACCATTGGAGACTGAGGGAGAAACCAGGCCTGCACATACAAGCAGATAATGCACATGATTATGTAAAAGAGGGAGTGACATTTCTCTTGCATCCGCAACAAATGGAAACCTGCGTGGTGGATTGAGTTCACATTCTGCAATACACACTCAGATGTGTAAAACTCATTCATAGTCAAGCTTTGAATGAACAAAGGATTGATAGAAAAGTAAAGCAGTATCTCTATCAGCATTCCAAGTGCTGAACATCGCATAACAAAGAAAGGCCATGCTTCCTTGTGTGACACTGAAGACATTTCCCTACTCCATTAGCCAGGGGAGAAGGCTCCCCCACCTATACATGAAATCAATGATCTTGCAGAAATTTAAAAAAAAAATATTGAGAGGCATACCATTGCCCCCATCGTGTGGAGTCTCTCCATGATAGAGTATTGCCATGCAGTATCATAGGCCTTCTTCAGATTGATATACACTGTGGCATAGTGCTTGCTGTATACAAAGGAAGGCCTCATAGACAACAATTGTCAGTCAGAGCAGGGCATCTGCAGTGGAGTGGAAAGTTGCAGAAGTCGCACTGTGCAGAAGATAGGTGCCTCCGCTGTCCAGGAAAAAGGCTGGGCTAACATTTAGCATTTTCTCAATGAACTTGCACATGCAGGAGGTTAGAGAGAGAGTGGGCAGAAAATGGCCGAAGCATAGCATACAGAACTTCATCCAGACCAGGGGCAGTGTCTGCACATGAAGTGAGAGTGGAATGCAACTCACTTGATGTAAACCTGTCATTGAAGGGTTCTCCGCCTGTGGAGGTAAAGTCCAGTTGGCAGCCTTAAGCGACATCATGCTGTGCATCAAATGCTGGAAGAGCATCATCCTAGCTAGAGAAAGTGGTCATGAAGGACTCCATCTCAGATGCAGGGTCCAAGATTGTGGTCCCATTTTCCTGGAGAATGGGAGGGGGGCCTGCTGCCTGGCCCCCATCCCACGGTGGTGGTTTAAAACATACTGAACACAGCCCTAGCTAGATGAAATTCGCCGATAGTGAAATCATTCAGGTGGCGCTTATAGAACATGTAGGCAGGACAGTTCTGTTTGAAGGCCATCTAACACTTGGTTGAAAACCACTGAAGGTTGAAACCACTGAAGCTGTCAGAGTGCAAAACGGCCGGGGGTTCAAGGAATAGTAGTTAGGCCCATGAAAATGCAGTTGCAGGAGAACTCAACAGACTCATCCACCGCCCTAAACTCCTTGATGGGACAGAGAAATCAATCATTTCCTGAAATGAGGAATGCCATGCCTGTGTCAAGCACAACCTGGGAGGTCTCTCGGGCAGCAGCAGTCCAGAAAAGGATATTTGAATGAGAAAGTGATTACTACCATGGAGGTCATCGACCACCTCTCACCCCCAAATCAGGCTGTGAGGCATAAATGAATCGACATTTAGGACATCCATCTCCAACTCATCATACCTGTCAGCAAGGACCTGACCCCTAAGATTGATCAAGTAGTCTCTCGAGAAAGGATGTCTCTGGTTCAGATCCCCCACCAGTACAGTGGGCGCAAAGGAAATGTTAACATTAAGAATTTGGGGATAATTAAGCACAAAAGTACATTTCAAGTTTGTTTTATTGGGTCCTTTTACTTACATTTCTTTACATTTAGTACTTTGTCATGTTCCCACGGGTCTTCAACACCTCCTGGATCCTCTTGGGCATGGATGTTGCAAGATTCTCGAAGTAGGAGCCGTCCATTGCCACCCACGGCTTAATGAGTGTCTCCTTCAGGACGGGGATCGAGGTGGGCTGGGACTTAGCAACTTCATTTTTCATTTGGTTCCAGGGATTCTCTATGGGGTTTAAGTTGGGTGAGTTGCCTGGCCAGTCCAAAACTTCGATGTTCTGCTCATTAAGGAAGTCTTTGACAGCTCGTGCATTGTGTGCATGGGCGACATCGTGCATAAAAAAGTCGTAGCCATGGAGAGCGTAGAAATGGAGCAGATGTTCCTCCAAAACCTCAATGTAATTCTTTCCCTTCATGGTGACGTTCTTGGGGAGGAAATAAAGACCACCCCTGCCTTTCTCCCCACTGAAGCATCCCCAAACCATGAAGCCATCGGGGTGCTTCACGGTCTTCACGGTGTAGCGGTGGTCATATCTGCTCACATCACTGGGCCGCCGCACCACTTTCGAGCCACCCTTGACGAGCCGAAAACTGCTCTCGTCACCCCACATGACTTTCTTCCACTGCTTTGGTGTCGAATCTTGATATTTCTTCGCGAAAGCTAGCCGTTTTTTCTTCATACCCTCTGTCAGCAGCGGTTTCTTGGCGGCACGGCAAACTCAGGTCTTTTTGTAGCCGGTGCTGGATCGTACGAATAGCGACGTTGTGGAGCAAGTCAGGATGTTTCCCCTTCAATTCAGCCGCTGTTATCGAAGGGTCCTGCTTCACCTCACGTAGCAAAACCTTGTCAGCCCGAGCAGTTGTCTTCTTCTTGCCCCCAGAGCCAGGTTTGCGAGGCCGTGCGGTGCCGGGAGGGAGTGTGGTGGCTGCTTTTTTGAACTTAAAGAGTGACACACGGCTCACTTTCAGATCGGCAGCTACACGCTTTACTGGCACTCCCTGCTCCATTAGGGTTAGGGCACGGGTCTTCTCCTCCATTGTCAGCTTGCTACGCCCCATTGCGATGGTATGGTGGTGTCTGGTAGGGCGTCAAAGTCAGCAGAAAGGTGAAAAAGATGCGGTCTGTGGGGCAGCGTAACACAGATGTAGACTGTCTGAGCTCTGCAAGCACACTTAAACTGAGCCTGGCGGGAAGTTGCGAGGGAGATCTGGCTGCAGGTACATGCGTCATACCAAGCTCCTCCCACTACCTATATGGTGGGAACGCTGTAAAAAAGTTAATGGCGAAATTCGAGTTAACATTTCCATTGCGTTTAAGGGTTAACATTTCCTTTGCGCCCACTGTAGAATGGGCCTGGGTAACCATTCCCTGCATTAAAGTGGGCTGACGGTGTAATCTACACAGAAATAATGGTATGCCTCCGATGCAAGTGCAGCTGCACTGCTACTGCCTGAAAGAAGTTATTTAAAAGAAAGAGAAGAACAGAGACATCATGACGGATGTAAATTGCTCATGCTCGTGCCCAGCCCCCATCCCGTAGTGGTGAGGTGGCAAAACCCTTATACCCTAGGAGGGTGAGCAAGGGGCACATGCATAGCATGGTCTCCTGCAAAAAGATAGCTTACAATGAATGGGAGGATGTGCAGCTCTTCCAGATACTAAGTGTAACAACACACTACACAGGGTAACCTCCGGTTGGGAAAGATGGGAGGAAGAGTTATGAGCACACCAGTCAGTTGAGAAAATGGACGGAACCTCCTGAATATTTTGTGTTGCATCTGGTTGATGAATTGTGTAAAGAAGAATGGTTGAAACAGTGAATGAAAGTGTCTATATGTATTTAAATTGAAAGAAGTTTATATTAGTGACACAGCGAAAGAGGAAAGAATTGAATGAAAGCATTACTAGTCAGAGTCTAGAGAGATTTTTCTGGTTTTAATATGATTGCGAGTGATAAGAGTGAAGCAGATATTCCTGCATTTTGGTGGGAGCCAATGAGGGAGGTGAATGAGCTAAGTTCTGAGAAACCGGAAGAGGTGAAAGAATTTTCTGTGTCACAGTGTGCTGTGAGTGGGATGAAAGCTATGAATGAGGAAGTGTTTCAGGTGTGAGTGAAGTTTGTACAGAAACATGAGTTTATTGATAAAATGAGAGCTGTGATTGAGGAGAGGAATAGTAATATAAGTATGGAAAGTGGAGAGAATAGGGAATTAAGTAATAAGACTGTGGCATTTGAAGAGAGAAATCTTATGATGTTAATGATCATGACATCAGGACTGGACAGACTAGGCAACCTGTTACACATAGTCATGGGTTCAGGATGGTGTCTTAAAGTACCAGAAGTAGTAAAAGGGTGATGGGTATGACAGCAGGGTGAAGGTGAATGTATGGATGGTGTATGTAGGAGCCCTTTGCCCTATATTTTCCTGCTATAAATTTTCACCATTTTACTTATACTATTCTCTTCTGTGTAAATGGAGTGGCTGAGAATATTTAGTGTTATTATAGTTTGATTATGCAATTTGGATTTTACTGTAGATTATGTAACAATGAACTCATATTTAAGAGGGCTAATTGTTTTTTTCATTGTGGTAGCTCATCTGGCGACTGCCTACTTGGGCATAAGTCGCCGTACACCACACGGCCTACTACTAGGCTATATTAGAAAACAAATAACAGCAAACAAATATGTAACTAACAAATAACAATAAAAAAAAACGAGAAAAGGCAAGAGTACAAGAAGGTAGCATGCTCCGGCATCGGGGGTAGGCCCGCCTCCCCTTGACACAGGAACATACAACCTACAAGAAGAAGCACAAAAAAAAAGGTCAAACAAAGTGGATAGCCTGCTCCAAAAAGTCGTAAAGTCCACAAGTCAGTGTGCACGAACCAATCCTGAGTACAAGGGACAAGCGGTAGCGACCCCACTCGTTCTGGTACAGGTAATGTGCATGAAGTTCACCCAGACTGGGACATTCAACAAGAATGTGCCAAACAGTCTGAGGGACAATGCAGTCTTCACAGTAGGGCACAGGCAAGCGCTCCATCAAATGCCAGTGTCTTCCGCGAGTATGTCCGATTCGGAGATGACAGAAGGTGAGCTGAAGCCGTCGCGGCTTTGGGGAATAGGTCCATGGGAACAGTCGCGGCGCAATGGCACGCAAAATTAAGTTCCCCTCAACTGTCTCCCATCTTCTTTGCCAAGCAGCCTGGAGAGATGCCCATATTCCTGTAATCGGTGTGAGGAAGAGGGAAACGCTAGTCTGGTCACCCAGTCCTCACAGACTCTTTGGCGCCTTCATTCCCCGCAATTCCTAAATGTCGAGGAACCCAAGACATCACAGGTCCCATCGTCTATAGTCAGGTAAGAGAGGGGACACATATGGTCACCCCCTCTAGGCTCAAAATTCGAGCCTAGATGCTGATGGGCCCTGTCTTCCCTCCTACCCCTAAGGGGGTTGGCCCTGTTGTTGCACTCCCACCAAGAGCGGTTAATTATGGATCACCAGCCTTTCTTGGCAGATTGCCACTGGAAAGAGGGAGGCACCCGAGGGCACCTCCAGAGAAGGGGGTGATGGGGAGTCTCCTACATCCATTTGCAAATGAGAGGAGGAAGCATCCACTCCAGTTAAATAGTTTTGGAGGTTCCCCTGCTAAAGTACACAGGGAAGGGCTCCATTTTCTTGGAGCTGCCTGAAGGTGGTTCCATCCCCGGTGAAGGGGAAAGGGAAAGTTTTATTTTTTACATCATCAAGCATGGAGACCCTATTCGTTGTAAGGGAAGCAAACACTAATCCCCCCCCCCCCTCGCAGTAGCCGGATCTGCGAGGGGTGCATACGGGGCTAGCAGAGCCAGGTGCTGCCATTTTAGGACACCCCTCCTGCTTGGTGACCTTGCAGCCCTTCGGCATGGCAGCTCCACCCAACATCCAAAATCCCAAACCGAAGCTCGGGGGTTAGGGAACATTGTCCCCTCCCCCCTTAGCCCCGATCCGGGATAGTTAGCTGAGAAGGTCAGCATCTACCCTGTGAAATTAGAGGCCAACCAGAGAAGTTGTAGGAGAGGTTGTAGGGGAAGTGAAGAAGCAGGGGAGAAACACAGGCTGTCTGAAAGAAGAGGCTAAGCTGACGCCAGATGGGGCGCTGAGTCCCGTCAGCATGGTAGCCAGGAAGGCAAATCATTGCGCCTCTTATGGGGTATTTGCAGGGGATTGGATCATTTATATAATTGTATGACTTCTAAGTTTGAAGGGAAAAGAGGACCCTCCCCCTTCTTTTTTTAATTACATTTCTATTTGTTGTGAGCTGTTATTTGTTCAGTGATGCAGGACTGAATAGACCACTTGAGTTATTAAAGACAAAGGCAGAGACTGTCAGTGTGAACTTGGAGGAGACCTTGGCTCACAATGGAAACCTGCTGGTCTGGTAACCAGAAGATGAGCCCCTTTGTCCTTCTCCAATGAATTCTGTGGCCTCCTCATTCCTCTCCAGAGAGAGATATTAACATTGACACCCTTCTTCTCCTAGTTCCCATTTGCCCCATTCCCTATATCCACTCTGTAATTCAGAGTTACTAATGGTGACAAATTAATCACCACACCTTGTATTCTCATGTACCTATGCAAGGGACATAAAGTTCATTCAAATTTCTTTTTTTATTGCATTAAAATTTAAACCTCAATATTAATCCACAGATATACACAACATCCAATCTCTGGATCCAAACCACCATCTTGATGCCATTCCTCTAAATATCAACCCACATCTGCTCCTATTGAAACACCTATTCTTCACAAAATGCCCACCAGAAACAAACCCCTGGAGATGTGCAAAATGCTGATTTCTGAGAGAACCCTGTCTAGTTGGCAGAGGAGTTCATCGAGGCTGCCAGCCCTAGGAATGAACCTTTGCTAGAGGCAATAGGAGTAAATTAAATGTTAAAATGGATAAAATTACCTTTTCTTGAAAGCAGTTTTGTACTCGTGTTTCAGTCAATGCATTTGTTATTGAGTTTTCATCTAGGAAATTGGGTTTTTTTTCATCTTCATCAGGGAGAGGAATTTGATCTTCCATAAATTCTTCTTTGATCTCTTCTTTCATTAAAATCTCCCCAAAAACCTCCTGAAGTAAATAAAATTAATTTCTAATTAAGTACCTGAGAACTACTCAAACATTCTTATTAATTTACAAGGGAAGAAAAAGAATGATCAAAAGAACCACCCCAAAATATTCATACCTATACAAGTTAATGTTAATAACCCAAAGATTCATGTCCAACCAGGCCCTAGCTGCCTAAGTACTGTAATGGGCTATGAATGAACTTTCTACACATTTCCACTTTCCCTAATTTTATATCCTAACCCACAAAATCCTATTAAAAAATCAGTCAAAAACCCAATTCCCTATCAAACAAAATAATTGCTAAAAATATCTGAAAAATACATATTAACAAAACTACTCGCCCTTCCAACTAGTATACACTACCAATATCATTAAAAGCCTGAAAATGAAGCACTTCGCAGCCACAGGCCCAGGCCTGATTTAGAACAAGTAAAGTACCTTGGTTCAAATGCAATCTTAGATTTCACCAATATTTCCAACCACTTCTGGCTCAAAAATTTGAAAAAAGAAGCTTTGTCTTCATACTTACCCACCCCCCTCAAGCATCATCCTACAATCCTATCTCCCTTCTCTACACAATATCCAAAACACTAGCGAGTAGTGAATGTGTGTATGAAAGAGTTACACGTGGGAGCCTTTCTCTCCATGTTTTCTGCTATGGATTTTCACCGCTTTTCCTCAACTTTTCTGTCTTTGTGGATGTAAGAAGAGCGTGAATGGGTTAGATAGGAAGGGGACGGGGGTGCATCTACCTCAAGATTTAAGGGTTGATTTAAAATATAATTTTAATGTTTTTCTTTTTAAACTGATATGAGTTATATGGGAGGGGAGGGGGTATGGTTGTATTTTGTTTAAATTTGAGCAAAGAGAATCTAATGTTCCATTTTTGGGTGCAGTTTTCATCTTTGTATTTTTAAGGATGTTACATAGTAGTGATTTGCCCCATGTAAGGTAGCTTTTTCTTTTAGATATCTCCGATAAAAACAAGATGCCTAGGCATCTCATTTGTCTTCCCCTACTAGTTAGAAGAGGTATCAACCCCACTCCTCATGATACAGGGACATGTACTGCACATGCAACTCCCACAGATTAGGACATTCAACCCAAAAGTTGCATAAGTCTGAGGTTCCAAGCAGACTACAGAAAAGTAAAAGGGAGTTCTCTGTCTGATGTCGCTGCACCAGATTCAGAGATGACAAAAAATGCTTTGATGCTGTTGAGGCATCGAGGTACAGGTCCAGAGGAAAAGTCCCTGCCAAAATGCCATGTACCCCAAAGAACTATATTGATCCCTACCATGGAGTCAGAGGGGAAGGAGCCAAGGACCAGTGTGGTTGCAAAGGTCTTTTTAGACATTTTGGCCTCATCATCAGTGCAATCATCTCTTGCAAACCATACATGTCGAATGACCCAGCAGAATATAATCTCAACAAATGTAGTGGAGATTTCAATGTAGTAAAGGCATTTTGCACAATCTGGATTACAAAAGTCTCCCAATGGGGCACAATGCGTAATCTCCCATAATGTGCAGGATATTTCAACTAATTCAGCCATAAAGATAGAGGTAGCAACCAGATGAGCCCTGCTACCTTCTCTGGCATGGCTCCAAATGTGACATGATATATGCTCCAAAAACTATGAGCCCAATACTCTTGATGCTGTAGAAGCTATGTGAACAGAAGAAGCATGGCAACAAACTTTTAAAGGAGCTATCCTCAAGGAAGAAGAGTCCCAATCAGACAAGCCTGCACAATCCATTGGGCTTCATTTATCATTGGCAAGATATCTATTGGTCAAATCACACAGTAAAACTGGTCCCCACCTTCTTACCCGAGAGGAACTGCAGTCCTCACTCAAAGAAAAAAATTTACATCACCTCCCATTTGGATATCCAGAAAGAAATAATCCTTAAAAAAAATACCCCCCTCACCCCTCCAACTTGAACTACTACACAATAAATTAAACTGTACATGGTCTAGGGGTGCCTTTAGAGTGCATATGTGGCTGCGCATGGTGGTGAGAGAGGAGGATATTCTCACCTATTGATAGAAGCATTTAAAGTTCATTAAGGAAGCTTTATAGTTATATTTTTTTTCATACTGATAGCAGGTAACTTGTACATTTGCATGTTTTTGTAAAGTCTAGATTGGTGTTAAAGCATATTTAAAACCCAGTAACTGAATGGTACAATCCCTAGGGATTGCAAGGTAGTTCCTATGCAAAAGAAAACCTCAGAATTACCTCTTTGAGTGAGTCAACTTGGGCCATTATTTCATAAGAAGCACCACTTGCTCGTCCTTGACCTCTCAATTTGCCTTGATTACCATCAAATGAATACAAAAACGCTTGCTTTATCTTTTTTGCTGGACTTTCTTCACAATCATCCTTATATAAAATTAAAAGTCATTTATATATAAAACTCCATTCAATAAAAATTAATAATGAATGGGATTTATACTTACAAACAAGAAAAGAAAAACAACTGGCAATAACTATGGGCAACATTACTGTTGTACCTAATCTTCTCTCGCCTATTTATCAGCAAAATCATCAACAAGGCTATCTTCACAGAATTCTTCCTTTATTTCTTTAATTCTTATCTCTCCAAAAGCATTCTGTAATGAATACAAGGTAAAGATACCCTTTTCCCTTTATTCTAAATTTGATCAAATGTTCATTTAAAGGAATTATGTTGATAGGCTTCAATATTATGATGAAAAAGTTAAAGATAAAAATAATTAAAAAAATATTTTCTCCCCTATAACCTTATTACAGAGCCCAGTTTAGGTATAACACTTTTAACTTTTTTGACCCTGGGAACCATGTGCTCTGTGCTATTTAGATCAAAGCACATCTAATTTTCCTATCATGTTTAGAATACACAATTTTACACATCTCATTAGGTGACTAATTCCACATTGAGAGTGCTTTACAAATTACCTAGATTTGATTCCAGATCAGGCAATGCAACTGATACTGAGGCAGAATTCTAAGTTACCATGCTTCTCCATGTCAAGGACCTAATGACCCCCGGGTGAGAATATATTTTTTCCAGCAGCCATCCGGTGACTGCTTACTAGGTCATAGGTTGCCAAAATCAACTTATAGGCTAATGCTAGACTAGATATAAAAACAAATGAGCATAATGCACCAAAAAAAAAATCCAGAACAAACAAGACCAAAGGCACAAAAAAGGAAAACAAAAAGGAAGCAGCTGCTCCGGCATCAGGATCGGAACACCTCCCTGAGTGCACGAGTATGCAACAAAATGGATGAGAGCAGCCTCTTCTAACTAGTCAAATAGTATAGAAGCATGTGTGCATGAATGCATCCAGAGTACAAGGAACAAGCAGTAGCTACCCCATTCAGGGAAGGAACACAAAGAGCACCCAGACTGCAACATTCAACAAAAATGTGCCAAACAGTTTGGGGTACAATTCAGTCATTGTAGTAAGGTGCAGGGGATCACTATCAAATGGATGTGTCCTGTGAGTGTGCCCAATTTGAGGATGACAGAAAGCAACATGAAGCCATCATGGGATTGGGGTGTAGGTCCAAGAGAACAGTCACAGTGCAATAGCATGCAACTTTAAGTTCCCCTTGGCCATCTCCCATCTTCTTTGCCACAGAGCCAGAAGAGATGAAAAGATTCCTGCTGTGTAGTCAGTGCGAGAAAGCAAAACACTGGTCTAGTTGCCCAGTCCTCATGGACTATTTGGGGCCCTCATTCCACACAATTCATACATATCCATGAACCAGCAGAAGATAATCTCTACATCAGCTCAGCTTGCAGCAACCGTGGCATCGCAGTTACCAATGCTCTGAGAGCATTCAAGACATTTTATGAGTTGCTAAAATCACAATCCAGTCTGCAAACTGGGCACGATGTATTATCACCAGTCTCCATCAGGCGGAGACTGATGTGGTGGGTCGAGTCCACCTTCTGTCAAAAACAAGGACAAAACCTTAGTCTTACCCTAAGGAAAACCCAAACCTGTGTGCTTAAGCACACTAGGGTGCACCAAAAGATATTAAAAGATTGTCCATAGGAAACCTCTTCTTGTTCCATTATGTGGAGAGTCTCCATGAAAAGGTAGCACTATGAGGTATCATAGGCCTTCTCCAGATCAAAAAACAGTGACAGAGTGATGTCTACAAAGGAAGGCCTCGCAGATGGATGTCACTGCAGAGAAAAAAGGGTAGTCTAACATTTACCAATCTCTCCATCAACTTGCACACACAGGAGGTTAGAGAGATTCAGCGGAAACCGGCCAGGGTAGTGATCTCTCCCTGGCTTCAGAAAAGCAAGCAAAGTAACCATTCGCCAGGAGGTTGGGAGGAAACCCTCAGTCAAATCTAACAGAAAGGCCATGCCTCACTCACCTAGCTATTGAAACATTGCATATGGGACATGATCCAGACCAAGGGCAGTGTTTGTGCATGACGTGGAACACAACTGACTCAATGTAAACCTGTTACTGTAGGGTTCTCCACCTCTAGAGGTATAGTCCAGTCAGCGGCCTTCAGCAACATCATGATGTGCATTGAATGTTGGTGGAGCAGCATCAGGGCTAGAAAATGGTTGTGAAGGACACTGCCATGGACATGGGGTCCGAGATTGCAGTCCCAATCTGTGGGAGAACAGGAGGGGGGGAGGGGAGAACTTGCTCCATATCCTTTTGACTCACTTCCATACCTCTGCAAGAGGGGTCTTCCCATTAAGTCAAGATATGTATTCCCACAGTGGGCATGCTTCAAAACATACCAGAACCTAGCCCTAGCTTGATGAAATTCACTGACAGTGAAATCATTACGTTTGAAAGCTCTCTCAAACTCAAATGAGCACCACATAAGCAGTCAATGTGCAAAACAGTGAGACATTCTAGGAAGAGTAGTTAGGACCACAGCAATGAGTTTGCTTGGGAACAATGGTCTCATCCACCAACATAAACTCCTCAACTAGGACAGAGAAATCAGTCATTTCCTGAAATGCTTACTACCATGCCTGCCCCAAGTACCACCATGGGGGTCTTTCAGGTGACCACACTGAAAAATATTATATTTGAATGGGAAAGTGATAATTACCACAAAGTTCATCAGCTACCTCCAGCCCCAAATCAGGCTGTGCATCCAGTGAGCACAGTGATCAAGAAATTATTATAATTGGTGCCTGTCTACTACAACAGACCAGTTAGCTACCACTTCAACCACTAAGGGCTATATCGTGTCAGGACGTATTGGGCCATGTCCTTCAGGTACTCTATGATGTACTAAGTACATTACACAGTGATTGAAAGCAACACATAGTCCAGAAATAAAATATATGGCAAGCAGGCCACACCCAACATAAAATGAGGCACATAGGCTAAACTAGTCCTACATTTAAAATGAAATGTATGGTATGAAGTCCACAATTATAAATGATGTGTGATGGAGTCACACATGTGTCTGAGGAAATGCTTGTTGCAGTTAAAAATGAGAGAACTGCCAAGACAGCAGCGTCATCATCCTGAAGGACCCAGCGAATATTGAGAGGCTGACCGATTCCACTGGTGCCAAAGTGGGCCACCCGCTCATCAGCATACTCCAGGCACTCAACTGTGCAACTGTGAGTGGGACAATACATCCATCGCAGAAAGGAGGTGGTTCGCTGTCAAGCAAGAACTTGTGTGTTAGGCATGCATGCCCAATGCAAAGCCTTGTGTTGGCAGACCCGTCAGCCATTCCGCATGAAATCAGGCAATGCCGAACCGGTGACCATCTTGGATTTTCTTCATTTTGGGGTATGTTGATACATGTCATAAAAGAACTTCACATCCAAAATTATAACTCTGTACCTCAAACAGTTTCAGAGATATGGCCCACATAATTTTTTAGGCTTTTTAGAGACTAAGTCGATTTTTCAAAATTGCTGAGTTTGAGGCCTCATAAAACAAGCAGTTTTAAAGATATAAGTCTGAAAAGTTCAGGTCCTACAGAAGCAGGACCATAGATTAAAAACAAAGCAAACAAAACCTGTCTATCTCTAACCATCAAAGAGTTAGTTATAAGCTAGCAAAAACTGAAATATTGAACAAATCCGTCACATCTGATCCAACTTCCGATTCAAAATATTCATACTTAGAAACAATACTAAAAGTTATAACTGATAAGATATGATGATATATGTCTTTTATTGTATTTAAAACCATTTCTGGCAGAGAAAAATATATAGCAGCTGAGAAATAGTGTTTCAAATATAGTCAATTTTCATGATTTTCAGAAAATGACCTTGACCTTTTTTACCCTGTGGAAACATGAGGACCCCGTTCAAATTTTTTGTGCTTGAAGGGAAAGGTCTATACACTACCTATACTAAATATCTTATTTGTTGCATCCTTTATTTGTGCATTAGTGACAGACCATTTCACCATTTACTTATCGTATTTACACACCTCACTGTATGGACTAATGGAAAGTATGATATTGTATGTGCCATAAAATGAACAAAAACATTAACAGTATAATTATATCATCATGCAGGTAGTTCCTTTCTAAACAGATTGATCAATCAGATATCTATGATTTCTTACAGTATTGCAGGACTCTTTGCAAATCAGAATTCAACAATAAATACTGCCTGCCACTTGCTCCTTGGGCACTAGGGACATTAACTGTGCAGATTACATCTTGGAAAGGAATTCAGCAGATGTCAAGTTTTTGTGGCCATGAAAGTGACTGCTCTGTTGAACCCTTCTGCATAAAGTTGACAAGCAAGTCATGCTGTTCGTCAGAGCGATCTTCTACAATCCCAATATACCAGTCTTTGTCATACATGCAAGCTATATACTTTCTTACCTCAAAAGCACTATCATCTTGTGGCTTGATACCCTGCAAGCCTCCCATCTGAACTGTTTTAAAGATGGTGTCTACTGAAATTCACCTAAGTTTCATGTCCCCAACTGGCACAAAACTATGATGGGAAGATGTACCTGGGACTGTAGACACATTGTGGTGGGGCGAATGTGAGTGTGTGTAAAAGGGCCATTCTCCCACCCCTTTTCTCAGTACCCTCTCCCTCCCTCTGTAAGAATGTGTGTAAATGGGAATGGGTTTGTTTTATTTTTGTTTATTTCATGTATAAAATGATTACCATGTTTTTCTTTCTTTCCAGGCGTTATTCTGGAAAGATAATAGCTAATTTTGAGATATCACTATAATAAGATATTACTTTGTATTAAGTAAATTTAACGAAGCGTTATTCTGGAAAGAGGTAAGCTAGTCGATGTATTTTCGGGTAATGCCCACTTATTAGTTTCGCCATCCATGTATAAATAAATGGGTCACTGAAGGAGGATATATCTCTTCTTCAGAGAGTGGAAGTGTGGACTGGCAGCAAGAGGGGTTCTATAGACGAGTGCTCCACCCAGCCCTGAGAGGAGGGCTTTCGTGTCTCTAACCACCTGAACCGCCATACCTGCCTTCGTTGACAATCCTGCCTCCTTCTAGTTAGCCAACTACCACCCACCTCCAGCAAGTGATAGCGAGTGTCCCCTTTTCGTTCGGTTGTGGTTGTGTGTTTTTTTTGTTTTGTGTAGAATATACGTAAATTGTTGTATCCGTCGGTTATAAGATTCTCGTTTGGTATCGTTATTTTGATTGGGGAATTTAGCCTCATTTTGAAGTGTGCACACTTCCCTAGTAAATATAAAATTTTGTAAATATAAACTGTAACTATCATTGTATTTTTTTGTAAGTAAAGGGACTGTATATACAATCCGTTTTATTCTCCCTCGATTTCTCACGTCCGGACAGTGTAGGAAGCGGGTTGGATCGATTATCGATTGGGATTAGAGATCTATTTTCGGCCCGCTACATTTGGCGCCCGAATAGGGACGTGAGACTTCGAAACTGGGAGCGTGACTGGATTGGATTGCAGTCCATACCCAATTAGTGTGACAAGTAGTTTGATTGATTTTTCCCTTCTCCTATCTTTTTACTAACTTGGGAACAATGGCTGTAGCGGAAACGTTGAATGAAGAAGTAGTGCGATTGAGACTGGAGTTGAGAAAGAAAGAAGAGGAGTGTGAAATGTTGCGGGGAATGATGGAGGGAATGGAGAATAAAATAAAAGGGATGAATGAAAAGACTGATAAGATGAAGAAGGAAATGGGAGACTGACAGGATCAGACGGACCGACGAATGCAGGACCTGTATAACATGATGACAGGGGCTGGATCAGTCCCAGGACCTACAACCCTGACCCCTGCTCCTACTGAAGGGACTCCGCTAAATGGAATGGATGGCAGTAGGGTTGAGTCTAAAGAAGATACTGTGAGTGGTATGAAAGGTGAGTGAATGGCTGAGTGGAAAGAGAAAGGAGAGAGTGAGACTGACAGGTGAACGGTTGATGTGGGAGGATGTGTTGGAACTGTTAGAAGATGGACGATTTGATGATGAAAGCGATCTAGAAGAGGATGGATGGTACAGTGTGAATGTTGGGGGTAAGAAGCCCAGGAGCTTCCATCCACCCCAGCAGTTTGTCAGCTACAGGGATGCCCTGAAGGCTGCACCAGCTGGAGTGATGTCAAACTTCCTGGGCCGGCAGAATGGATGGGCAAATGGAGGGTGGTCGAATGGAAGGGGGCAGATGAATTTCAAGCGTGGGCACGGATATATGAGAGAGAAACCGAGGTATGTCCCAGCAAACGAGAGACCGAATGGTGGGAGAAAGATTGTGGAATGTCGTCGGTGTGGAAGGAAGGGTCATATGTTGGCAGAATGTAGGTGGACATCTGGTGCGTGTTTTGGGTGTGGTAAGAAAGGGCATATGATAAAGGATTGCCAGGAAAGTGTGAAAGAGTGCTTCGAGTGTAAAGAAATAGGCCATTTGAAGAAAGATTGTCCGAGGTTGAATGGTGGAGCAACTGGTGGGGAAAGTATGAAATATGCATGTGGTAATTGTGGAAAGGCTGGTCATTATGCAAGGATGTGTCGTGACCAGAGGAATGTATGTAGCTATTGTGCGATGGAAGGACATTCAAGTGAAAAGTGTTGGATTAGACTGAGAGCGCAAGGTGTGAATGGAAAGTCTGAAGCGGGAAACTGAATGGTAAGAGGGTACCTGCTGAAGTATCCTCTGGGTGCATGAGTGTGAGTAATGTGTTGGTAAGTCTGTCTAGTGTGAAAGTGCTGTCTGGTAGGAAGTATGAGTGTCTGAGTGTGAAGGTGGAATTGAATGGAATTGAGTGTTTGGCTTTAATAGATTCTGGATGCAAGGCGAGCTTGGTGTATAAAGATGTGTATGACAAGGTTAGCGAGAAAGCCCTCCTGTCTGAGTGCAAGGGTAGTTTAGTAGGTATTGGTAATAGGAGAGTGCCTGTGATTGGAATGATAAGGTCAGCTGTTCGAATGCATGGTATGATGATGAATGAATGTGAATTTTCTGTGATTGATAAGGTGAGTAGTGAGTATGGTGTGATTTTGGGGTATGATTTTATGAAAATGAATCGTATGGTTGTGCATCCTGCGAGTGATCAGATTGAGAGAAAGATTGGTAAAAATGGGGTGTATAAGTTGTATGTAGGGAAAGATGGTAGCGTTTTGAGGAGTGTGTTTACTGGTATTGAGGTGACTGCTATGGAGAATGTAAGGCTTGTGAAGGGTGAACGGGTGTCTGTTAGAGTGAGTTGGAGTAAGGATGTTAGTTTGAATGTGAGTGAGAACACTGTGATATTGGATGGAAATGATGCGTGTTATAAGGTAAGGCGTGTTGCTTGTGTGTTTGATGGCTTGATGAGAATGAATGATCCTTTTGTATGTGTGCAGGCGGACCCCAGTGTGAAAGGGCAGGTGAGGGGAATCCAAGTCGGAGATGTACTGGGCCACCTCTCCACTGTCAATGAGGTAGGTATGGATGATAGTACGGATGTCAGGGTGAATGTTGCACGTATAATGATGTGAAGAGCATGGTGGAATTGGATGGATGTTTAACTGAGTATGATAGGGAGGATGTGTATCGAATGATCTTTGAACGAAAGGGAGCCCTCAGTAAGGGTGATCTGGATTTCGGGGTTGCAAAGCTCCCGGAATTCAAGATTGTCCTGAAGGAGGATTCCCCAATCTATCAGCGGCCAAGGCATTTCCCACGTCCGGTTGCTGATGAGATTGAGGAGCAGTGTTTGGAATTGGAGCAATTGGGGGTGATTGAAGAGAGCGAGAGTGCATGGAATAGTCCAATTGTACCTGTACGTAAGCCAGATGGAAGATTGCGTCTGTGTGTGGATTATCGAAAGGTGAATGAAAGGACTGTGAAAGAAAGGTTTCCGATGTGTGTGGTATCTGAGTGTGTGTATAGTATGCATGGGATGGAGTGGTTTACGAAGCTGGATCTGGTACGGGGGTATTACCAGATGCCCATTGCTGAGGAGAGCCGGCCAGTAACTGCCTTCTCTTCCTCAAAGAGGCATTACCAGTTCCGGAACCTCAGCTTTGGGTTGGCTAATGCTCCCGGAGCCTTCCAGCGGGCAATGAATGTTGTGTTGAGTAAGTTTGCGAGTAAGAATGTGATTGCGTTTATAGATGATATTTTGATTATGACTGAGACTTTTGAGGAGCATATGAGATTGGTGAATGATGTGTTGAGAACGTTGGAGAGTGTTGGTGTGAAGGTGAAAGTGGCGAAGTGTGAATGGTTTGCGAAAGAAGTGGAATTCCTTGGGCATATGGTGAGTGAGAATGGATTGCGAAAATCATCATAGTATGTTGAGAAGGTGCGAATGTTTCCTAAACCGGTGACTGTGAAGCAACTGAAGTCATTTTTGGGTTTGATTGAGTTCCAGCGAAAGTTTATACGTGATTGTTCTGGTGTGAGTAAGCCTCTGACTGAGTGGATGGGCAAGAAAGGTAGTATGGTGTTGTCAAGTGGAATGATAAGATGAATGAGGCGTATGAGAGACTGAAAGAGGCAGCGGCTGAAGATGTTGAATTGGCTTACCCAGATTATAGTGTAAATGCTAAAATGCTTGAATTGTATACAGATGCGAGTGGGTATTGTATGGGAGGTTTTCTGATGCAAGAGCAGCGTTTGAATGGAGAGAATGTCAGGCGAATAATTGGGTATGTGTCCAAGGCTATGAATGTTGCAGAACGAAAGTATTCGACTGTGGAACGAGAGCTGGCTGCGATAAGATATTGTTTGAAAGTGTTGCGTCCATTTTTGTATGGTGAGAGGTTTGTGATAAAAACCGATCATCAACCTCTTGTGTATCTGCAGCGTATGAAGTGGGCTGATAGTAGGATTGCAAGGACTTTGGAAGATTTGAGTGACTTTGACTATGTGATTGAGTATGTGCCTTGTGAACGGAATGGAGTGGCTGATTTGATGTCAAGGTATCCTGGTACGAATGATGAAAATGTGTGTGGAGTGAGTGATCCTGAGTATTTGCCGAAAGGAATTATGAATGGAAAAGAGAGTAAGGGTGGTGGTGATTCCTTGTTTGAGAGTGTATGGAATGGTTTGCAAGATTTGAAGAGTGATGGAGTAGATGTGAGAGTGCCCGATAGTGTAGATGATTTAAGGAAGGAGGTAATGAATGAAGTGTGTAGGAAGCCTGAAAGCATTGGTATGGCAAAGGTGCGGAACTTCATGAAAGAATTGAGAGCGATGTGTATGCAAGGGGTCCCGCCATTTCAGGAAGTGTTGATTGTAGTGAGTCGTTTGTATGGAGTGATTGTTTATGTGCACTTTGGTGGTGAGAGGCCGATTGTGTAAAAGGATGAGAAGATGAAGGGTTTGAATCCCAATGTGGTACATCTGCAATGTTTGAGCGGTGTGCACTACAATTGGGTGATTGAAAAGTGTTCATATATAAGAGAGAAGAATGATTGTCTGGATGAAGATGAGTGTGTGGTGAGTGATGATATGGGAGTTAATGACAGTGTGGATATCAGTGCTGATGTTGGTGTGCTTGTTCCTTCGGTGTATTGCGAACATGGTGGACCTGATATGATGGAAGCGAGAGTGAAAGTTGGTGAAAGGTTGTTCTGTGGTTTGATTGATACTGGAGCGCAGGTGTCTTTAGTGAATGAGAAGATTCTGAGTAAGTATGATGAGTTTAAATGTTGCGAGCATAAACCTGTGAAGTTACGGATAAGTGGATTAGGGAATGGCTTGATAGTGGCATGGGAACAGGTTAGTCTGACTGAAAGTGAGTTTGGGTAATGGTGTGAATGTGAAGCATGACTTTGTGATTCTGAAAGGTGAGCAAATGCCTTGTTGTTTCTTGCTTGGTGTAGACTTTATGAGATTGAATGATTTGTCTTTGGATGCTGATAAGGATTGTGTTATGAAAGGTGAATGTGAGGTGATGAAGTTGAATGAGTGTGCGAAGAATGTTGTCAAATTTTGTGGCATGATTGAGTTGGTCATGGATGATGAGAATGAGATTCTAAGTGATGATGATATTCTAGAGATGCAAGAGATGTGTCCTTTTGTTAGTGAGTTGAGGAGGTGTGTAATGATGCGTGTTGATTTGAATGAATGGCCAGAGTGTTTAAGTGATTTTTAAAAGGTATGCTAAGGATTTTGTTGTTTGTATGGATGTTGTATATTTTGTGAGGCATGTGAAGGGTGGTGATGATATGTATGTACCTGTGATGTCCTTAGTTGGTATGATTGGTCTGGTGAAGGTTGTGCATGATAATTATGGGCATATGGGTAAGTTTAAGCTGTGGGAGTGTATGAAGGAGCGTGTGTTCCACCCGTTTCTGAGAACTGTTGTGCATGATGTTGCAACTACGTGTGAAAGGTGTCAGAAGCGAAAGGTGCAAGGTGTGCAAGTGAAACCACCGATGTTGAAAGTTGATGCGAAAGAACCGTTTGAATTGGTAGTGATTGATTGTGTGTCTTTGCCGCGTACGAGTGCTGGGAATGTTGGTATGGTTGTTATGGTTGATCATAAAAGTAAGTTTGTGTATGCAGCGCCTGTGAGAGATAAAAGGAGTGTGACTGTTGCACGTGTGGTTGAGCAGTTGTTTTTTCCTATGTGTGTATGGAAGCCTAGAAGATGTCTGAGTGATAATGGTCCTGAATTTGTAGGGGAAGTGTTTGAGCAAATGTTGAGAGAGAATGGTGTGGAGCATGTGAGAACAACTCCGTATGTACCGTCTTCAAATGGATTGGCTGAACGGACTATAAGAACCTTGTGTGAGATGTTGAGAATGATGAGTACGACAGTGAATGACTGGGATGTGTGTCTGGGGAGAGTGTTGTGGGCATATAATTCAACTGTGCATAGTGCAACTGGAATGTCCCCATGTCAGTTTGTGATGAATTTTGAAAGGCGAGTGAAAGATAGGTTTCGTTTGAGTGAAAGTGAGCAGAGTGTATGGCGTGAGGCGCATGAAAGGTTCCGTTCATTTGAATTAGGTACAAAAGTATTGAAGGTGAAAGAAGTGAAGGGTAGGTTGAATGTATCAAATATGAGTGAGAAGTTTGATGGACCTTATAGAGTTGTGAGAGTTTGGGAAAATGGGGTAACGTATGTTTTGGAGAGTTTGAATGACGGCATGACTGAGAGAGTGCGGGCTCATCAGAGTCAGTTAAGGAGATGGAGAGAACCTCCTGACTACCTGGTGAGCCATCCGGTGTATGGACTGTGTAGAGAGAGAGGTAAAGTGCATGATGATGAGATTGAATGTGATAGTATGGATCTGTCTGGGAAAGAGCTAGTCTTAGTCTCGAGGAGTAGAAAGCGTACAAAGAAGAGTGAAAGGAAGAATGCAAGTACGAATGAAAGTAAGTCTGAGCAGAGTGTTTCTGGTATGGGGGATCTTGAAAGGGAGATTGAGTTTTTGCGTAAACAGGTGAGTGATCTGGCTGGTATAAGTAGACGAGTGAGTGAGCTGCCTGTGCCTGATTTTTCTGGTTTTGGGAACAGTATGAATGATAGTGTGTTTGGGCAGAATGAACCTAGTGTGGCTGATTTTTTGGGTTTTACGAATGGTAATAGTAGGGATGAGTTTGATGTAGTGAATGATGAAGTGGCTGATTTTTCAGGTTTCTGGTGGGAACCAGTCGAAGGGGTTTCTGGTATGCCTGTTGAGAATACAGGGGATGTGAGTGACCTGTCTGTTTCGCAAGAATGTACCTTGAGTTGGATGAGAGCTGTGAGTGAGGAGCTGATGAATGGGGGTATGAAGAGTGAGGGTTCTGAACGGAAGAGTATGAAAGAATTCTGTCGTGAGATGGGAGAACTGGTAATGAGGGCTAAGAGTATGGTTGATGAGATGATAAATAGTGACGATGAGACTGACAGGACGACTGACGAACAACCCTGACTAATTGCTACGCGTAGCCAGGGACCAGTAGAAGAGTGTGAATGGGTGCAGAAGGGTGCGATTGAGCACAAGTGGTATCGTGGAGAGTGATTGAAAGGGTTTAGTGAGTGGCTGGTCGAATAGCTTAAGGAAGGAGGGGTGTGGTGGGGCGAATGTGAGTGTGTGTAAAAGGGCCATTCTCCCACCCCTTTTCTCAGTACCCTCTCCCTCCCTCTGTAAGAATGTGTGTGAATGGGAATGGGTTTGTTTTATTTTTGTTTATTTCATGTATAAAATGATTACCATGTTTTTCTTTCTTTCCAGGCGTTATTCTGGAAAGATAATAGCTAATTTTGAGATATCACTATAATAAGATATTACTTTGTATTAAGTAAATTTAACGAAGCGTTATTCTGGAAAGAGGTAAGCTAGTCGATGTATTTTCGGGTAATGCCCACTTATTAGTTTCGCCATCCATGTATAAATAAATGGGTCACTGAAGGAGGATATATCTCTTCTTCAGAGAGTGGAAGTGTGGACTGGCAGCAAGAGGGGTTCTATAGACGAGTGCTCCACCCAGCCCTGAGAGGAGGGCTTTCGTGTCTCTAACCACCTGAACCGCCATACCTGCCTTCGTTGACAATCCTGCCTCCTTCTAGTTAGCCAACTACCACCCACCTCCAGCAAGTGATAGCGAGTGTCCCCTTTTCGTTCGGTTGTGGTTGTGTGTTTTTTTTTGTTTTGTGTAGAATATACGTAAATTGTTGTATCCGTCGGTTATAAGATTCTCGTTTGGTATCGTTATTTTGATTGGGGAATTTAGCCTCATTTTGAAGTGTGCACACTTCCCTAGTAAATATAAAATTTTGTAAATATAAACTGTAACTATCATTGTATTTTTTTGTAAGTAAAGGGACTGTATATACAATCCGTTTTATTCTCCCTCGATTTCTCACGTCCGGACAGTGTAGGAAGCGGGTTGGATCGATTAGCGATTGGGATTAGAGATCTATTTTCGGCCCGCTACAACATGACTATACCTTTCCTCTAACTTGAACAGTTCACAACTATTGATGACATCTGTCGCTGATACATAAAAGAATTTTATACATTTCACAGTGATGAGACACAAATTATGCATTTCTAGAGGGGTTAGAATTTGTCCAGAGATAGTGGCCTGCAAACTAGCATGTGCAACTAGACGTTTGACAGTACCACCTATGCCATCACAGGAACTCTTACTGTGACTAGTGGCAAAGAAATTCCACTGTGCAGGTATTCCAAAATCATCTTTGTAGCAGCAAATATTCACAAGGTTTTTGTAATTCTTATACTGGGAAGCAGCACCATAGCTGAAGTACTGTATATCTGTCAAAGTGGGCATCATCATTTTGATATGTTTGATAACAACCTCTAGAAAAACATGAACAGTATTGGTTTCATGATTCATACAATCTGATATCACACACATATTCAAAACATTCAGCTTGTCATCTACAATGTAGTAGAGGACAAATGGATGCAGTGTGGCTTGACTGTTATCCCAGTGGTGGCCTTGAACTGCATCTTGAACAACAAAACTGGAATTTTCAGCAAAGTCTAATAACAAAAGCCCAGTACTTTCAGAAATGGTTTCTTTCAGGTTGCTTAGATGCTGTGCTTGGGCTTTTGTGATGAACTGGTGAGAAAGCAGTGCTTCATACACTGAACAGAACTTGTCAATAAATTCTCAACTGTACAAGACAATGTTTCCAGAGTTGTTTTACCGACTCATTCCTAACCCACTGTTTATATGATATGTTATCATCAAGCTCTTGCTCATTAGCAGTAAACACAGACATCAAATGTTCTCTAATTTTCTGAATACCAGGACCTTTTTGCACAGATTTTCGACATACAGTGCCACTTAAATATATCACAAACAGCCATTGACAAAATATCTTTTTAATCAATACCATTGACGGCTGCGGTGGGTAACCCATTGAGTAACAACTTGGCATTCTGGTGTTTCTCACACACACAAACAGAGTGAGAGCTCTTACTCTCCACATGTACATACCATTTGGGCCAAAGCTCAAAGAACTTTAATATACCAACCTAGAAAATTGCGTACAATTCTGCAATGTACGCACCATTTGGGTGCAAACCTTTTCACCATTGATTCTGACGGAAACAAAGTCTTTCTTTCCTGGGCACATTCTGGAAAACTCATCATCTTGATAAAACAATTCAACAGCAGTAATAATATCTTGTGACAGTGTCTTACTCCCTAGATAGGCGTTGGGTCATGCAAGGATTCCAGATTTCTTTTTTAGATCTCTAGCTTGGTTTATTGCATATATTTTGAAACACCAAATTCATTGCACATTTTTTAAATAGTCCAAGCTTTCTGGAACAAGTGTCAATATTTGAATTTTGTCCTGTTTGGATTTGCAATTTTTCAATTTCTCCATCAAATAAATTAGTCTGTCTAAGTCAGAACATTTTGTAAAGGCTTTTTTGGTGGTATCCTGTGACTGTATCGATTCTTCGGTAATGTTGAGAACAATGGCTACCTTTTTTGCTACAACTTCTTGAACCTCTGATAATTTCTGCTTACCATAATTTACCTTGTCTCTCATTCTTATGTTAGTTTTAATTGGGAACATTCTAGTAGTAAACACTTGAGTTGAGGGATTCAAAGGTCTCTTCAAATAACTGCTAGCTGGCATCTTTGAGTGTTGTTTCTTCATATGTGGGGTAATATGAAGGCATTTTCATTTGGGTATCACAACATGGACAGACCTTCCGCCCAGGTTTAAGGTTGTACATTTCAGCTTTGGGGCTTTTCACAACCCGCAATGATCCTGAAAAAGATGGGAACAGTAAATAGATAGAACTTCTACTACTCAACAACACACAAGGCTTATCCCCTCGTCTCCTTTTTTTGACATTGTACAGCATTCGGGCTAGGGGTATTTCCTGCACTAGATAATTGTAAATACTGTTCACAAAAACTGTAATGAGTTTCATATTTACTGTATAAATAAATCATATATATCAAGGCCCTTATAATGTGAAATTAAACTTATTTTTAAAATGTAACTTTATACAAATTAAATTTTACATAAAGAACTAATGAATTTCCACTTACCAGTCACTCGCTTTTTATGCTTTTGGAATGGGTCAGCACAACTTGTCTGCAAACTTTGATATTTACTCAAAAAGACTTCCTCATGATGATAAAGTGAGTCACCTCTTTGCCTTTATATCCAGTTCTTACTTCTAACGATTTAACACTGTTATTGGATGTCTTCCAAAGATAAGACACCTTTTTTCTGTGAAAAGTAGGTGCTGTAGCAATCCTCCTTCAAATAATTTCCAATACAGCATTTGCTAGACTCAGCTTTTGCATCAACCATCCTGCAAAACTCATCCTGCTAAGCAAATTGGAATTTCAATGCTAACAATGATGTATCATTACAAGCATCCCTAAGTATCAGCCCAATACATTAGAAGCCAAAAATATCAGAGGTTTCAAATAAAAACCATGTTATACAGAATTCATGATATAAAGGGACCCTGCTGTAATGCTGATAATGTCCTGAATTCAGCATTGTGAAAATGAAGGAAGGAATAATGAAACAAATAAGATATTTGTATAGCTAGTGTATAGACCTTCCCCTTCAAGCACAAAAAATTTGAAAGGGGTCCTCATGTTTTCGCAGTCAAAAAGGTCAAGGTCATTTTCTAAAAATCATGAAAATTGACTATATTTGAAACACTATTTCTCAGCTGCTATGTATGTTCAACTGCCAGAAAAGGTTTTAAATACAATAAAAGACATATATCATCATATCTTATCAGTTATAACTTTTAGTATTGTTTTTAAGTATGAATATTTTGAATCGGAAGTTGGATCAGATGTGACGGATTTGTTCAATATTTCAGTTTTTGCTAGCTTATAACTAACTCTTTGATGGTTAAAGATAGACTGTTTTTTTTTATATATGGCCCTGAACTTTTCAGACTTATATCTTTCAAACTGCATGTTTATGAGGCCTCAAAGTCTGCGATTTTGAAAAATTGACTTAGTCTCTTAAAAGCCCCCAAAATTATGTGGGTCATATCTCTGAAACTGTTTGAGGTACAGAGCTATAATTTAGCATGTGAAGTTCTTTTATGACATGTACTAACATATCCAAAGATTAAGAAAATCCAAGTGTTTTGGAAATTTGCCTGATTTCATGCTGAATGACCCGAGTCCTACTACATGAAGTACCCTACACCGTCCATCCCACTATCCTTGATCGTCCTGAGTTTAGTGGGCCAGATAGTAGCCCAGGCCAAATTCCACTGTCTGCACACAAATGCATAGAGGTAAGGGTAATAATCCCTGCTTGGTAGAGGATGGGGTATAATCTCATTGGTATATACAATGATCTGATAAATACCAATCAAAATTTATACAAAAAAACCATTTAATTAGACTATATATACAAAGGAAGATACGCTAAGTCAAACAATAAAAAAAAATATCTGCAGCCAACTGATAACTGCAACCTTTCAAAGCCTCACATCCTACACTCTGCTCACTTTCACTCGCCTTTCAAATTCATAACAAACTGACACAGAGACACCCCAGTTGCACTATGTACTGTTGAAATATACGCCTATAACATTCTACCCAACCATTCATCCGTCATTCAAATTTGTACTCATCATTCTCAACATCTCACAAAAGGTCCTAATTGTACATTCAGCCAAACCATTCAAAGATGGTACATACAGTGATCCTCACATGCTCCACACCATTCCCTCATAACATTTGCTCAAACACTTCACTCGCAAACTCAGGCCAATTATCACTCACATCTCCTAGGCTTCCATACACACATAGGAAAAAATAACTGCTCAAATGCTCCACACCATTCCCTCATAACATTTGCTCAAACACTTCACTCGCAAACTCAGGCCAATTATCACTCACATCTCCTAGGCTTCCATACACACATAGGAAAAAATAACTGCTCAACCACACACACAACAGTCACACTACTTTTATCTCTCACAGGCACCGCATACACAAACTCGCTTTTATGATCAATCATAACAACCATATCAACATTCCCAGCACTCATATGCGGTAAAGACACACAATTAATTACTACTAATTCAAACAGTTCTTTCACATCAACCTTCAACATCAGCACCTTTCGCTTCTGACACCTTTCACATGTAGTCGCTACATCATTCACAACAGTTCTCAGAAACGAATGGAACACACGCTCCTTCATACACTCCCACAACTTATACTTACCCATAATTATCATGCACAACTTTCACCAGACCAATCATACCAACCAAGGGCAGCACAAGAACATTAATATCATCCTTATCCTTCATATGCCTCACAAAATATACAACATCCATACAAATAACAAAACCCTTAGCATACCTTTTAAAATCACTCAAACACTCAGGCCATTCATTCAAATCAACACACATCATTACTTTCACCTTCACACCAACACTCTCCAATGTTATCAACACATCATTCACCAATCTCAAATGTAAAACCTTTCTTATTCAAAAACCATTCAAATGAATTTTCTGCCTCTAAGAAATTAATAAACAATTTTGATATATCATCTATTTGCAATAATAAATATGATACGATAAAGTAAACAATAATTAATCTCATTTTAAATCCTTCTAAAAGTTACTTTAGTGCTTTAATAGTATTATTGACGATTCCTTTAAGGACGCTGGGTTAGAAAATTTGTGTATCCTAGATTCAATTGGATTAAGTTGTAAAAATGATGAGTTAACTAATTATGATGTCTAAAAAAAATGAATAATTTTAAAATAAAATAGAATTGAAAGATAATAATTATTTTGAGGACAAAATAAATCTCGTTTTTTCCAATGCTCTTAGTGTTGTTAAAAAAGGTTTCTTCTCACACAAATTCCCCACCCCCACCATCCTCTTGAAATTCTTCGCTGATAAGGTCATCATCAACCTTTGTGCCTTCCTCCCACGACTGCCTATCGGCTAACTTCCTCAAACATAACCACTCCAAAACTGAAGTTCTTCTGGTTGGTACCCCTACTCTAGTATACAAAGTTAAATCCCTCTTTCCCTCCCTCCCTCTGGGTGGAAACTCTGTCGCTTTCTCTGACTCTGTTAGAAATCTGGGCATTGTGTTTGATGAGCATCTCTTCTTCAATCCCCACATCCACAATATTAGTAAATCTTCCCTTTGTTTCCTCCATAACTTCTCCCTCATTTGCTCTCACTTTGATCGCCAAAGTCTTGAGACTGCTGTCCATGACTTCATTACCTCCCTCCCGCCTTGATTACTGAAACTGTCTTCTTGTAAATCTACCATCTTCCTCTCTACATCCTCTTCAGCTAGTCCAGAACTACACTGCCTGACTACTACTCCGTCGCTCTCGCTTCTCCCCTTTTAAGCCCCTGCTTCAGGAACTGCACTGGTTACCTGTCAGATATTGTTCTCATTTCAAGATTCTACTGTTCACTTTCAAGGTCCTTCACCAAATGCCCTTTCCCAATGCCTTGCTTATCCCTCTGCTCAATGGGCGACCGCTCCTTCTCAGTCTGTGCCCCCAAGCTTTGAAATGCTCTTCCAGCTGAAATTAGATCTGCTGCAACACTTACCACTTTCAAGCGACTCCTGAAAATGCATCTGTTCAGGATTGCCTACTCACCCACCTGATCTTAGCCCACAGCCAAACTTGTGCTCTGTTAATGCCTCTGGCCTTGAAAAGCACATTAAGAGAAATTTATTATTATTATTATTATCATCTATAAACACAATCACATTCTTACTCGCAAACTTACTCAACACAACATTCATCACACGCTGGAAGGCTCCAGGAGCATTAGCCAACCCAAAGCTGAGGTTCGGAAACTGATAATGCTTTTTTGTAAAGAAAAGGTAGTCACCGGCTGGCTCTCATCAGTAATGGGCATCTGGTAATACTCCCGTACCAAATCCAGCTTTGTAAACCACTTCATCCCATGCATACTATACACACACATCGGAAACTTTTCATGAACCTTTTGATAATCCACACACAGAAGTAACCTTCCATCCGGCTTATGTACAGGCACAATTGGACTATTCCATGCACTCTCACTTTCTTCAATCATCCCCAATTGTTCTAATTCCACACACTGCTCCTAAATCAAATCAGCAACCAGACGAGGGAAATGTCTCAGCCGCTGATAGATTAGGGGTGTCCTCTTTCAGGACAATCTTGAATTCCGGAAGCTTGGTAACCTTGAAATCCAGATCGCCCTTACTGAGGACCCCCTTTCATTCAAACAGCATTCGATACACATCCTCCCTTTCATACTCAGTCAAACATTCATCCAATTCCACCATCCATTCACACATGTTTTCATTCACAACATTTACCCTGACATCCGTGCTATCATCCATACCTACCTCATTGACAGTGGAGAGGTGACTCAGTACATCTCCGGCTTGGATCCCCCTCACCTGCCCTTTCACACTGGGGTCCGCCTGCACATATACAAAAGGATCATTCATTCTCATCAAGCCATCAAACACGCAAGCAACACTCATCCTTTCCATCCAATATCACAGTGTTCTCACCCACATTCAAACTAACATTCTTACTCCAACTCACTCTAACAGACACCCTTTCACCCTTCACAAGTCTTACACTCTCCATAGCAGTCACCTCAATACCGGTAAACACACTCCTCAAAAACACTACCATCTTTCCCTACATACAACTTATACACCCCATTTTTACCAATTTTTCTCTCAATCTGATCACTCGAAGGATGCACAACCATATGGTTCACCTTCATAAAATCATACCCCAAAATCACACCATACTCACTACTCACCTTATCAATCACAGAGAATTCACACTCGTTCATCAACATACCATGCATTCAAACAGCTGACCTTATCCTTCCAATCACAGGCACTCTCATACTACCAATCCCGCACTCATGCACCCAGAGGATACTTCACCAAGTACCCTCTTACAATTTCAGTTTCCCGCTTCAGATTTTCCATTCACACCTTGCGCTCTCAGTCTAATCCAACACTTTTCACTCAGATGTCCTTCCATCGCACAATAACTACATATATTCCTCTGGTCATGACACTATGTGCATACATGTTCACACTTTCACTCTTTCCCATTCAAGCCTTCTCAAATTCATTCACCCTTATATACTTCACACTCTCTTTCATTAATTTCACCTGCCCAATCAGTCTCTTCTTCACCACCTCATACCTCGGTTCATGATCACACAGAAAAACTCTAATACTTTTCCATCTAAATACTCCCCCCAAATATTCATCTAGTATCCCTTATTCTCCGGGTACTTGAGCTTGCAATACTGCTCAAATTCCCCAAAGAATTCTTCCACACTTTTCCCACCATGTAACCTAAACTTATCTACCTTTGGCACTTACCTTATCAAAATACCCTTCCCCACATTCACTTCACTCTCACTCATACCAATCATACCATCACTCTCTCCTTCCTCCAAGTACAATGAGTCGACACTCTTCCCTCTCACCTTCCAATCCTTCCTATTTGACCCAATCTTCCTTCTTCTCTTGCATTCTACTCTCTTCCATTCTCCATCCTTCCTATAACGCACAATCATCCTATCCTCTCTAGAATCACACACACTCCCATTGATCCCATTAGACTTATCCCCTTCAGTCAGAGCAGGGGTCAGGGTCAAGGGTCCTGAGGCCAGTCCTGAGCCCTTCATCATATCATATAGGTTCTTCATTCGTTGGTCAACCTGCTTCTGTCTCTCGTCCATTTCTTTCCTCATCCTGTCTGTCTTCTCATCCATACTCATCATATCACTCTTCAATACCTCAATCATGCTCAACCTCATACATTCCTCCTCTTTCTGCCTCAACTCCAGCCTCAGTCTCACAGAAGCCATCCTCCCAGGTTAGTAAAAATGATAGAAAAAGGGAAAAGACAACCAAACTACCTGTTACTCTAATTGGGTGTGGACTGCAATCCAATCCTGTCATGCTCCTGGTTTCAAGATCTCACGTCCCTATTTGGGCGCCAAATGTAGTGGGCGGAAAATCTAGATTCTAACTCCAATTGATCCAACCCGCTTCCTACACTAATTCGGATATGAGAAATTAAGGGATAAATGAAACAGATTGTATGTACAGCCCTTTACTTACAAAAAATATGGGATAAATATACACACAAAAATATATAGCTAATTTTCCTATATACACAATTAATATTATCTGCTGAATACCAATCAAAATTTATACAAAAAAACATTTAATTAGACTATATATACAAATGAAGATACACTGTCAAACAACAAAAAATAATATCTGCCAGGGCTATATCAACCAACCAATAACACAGTAGACAAGAAGTCAATAACAAGAGGCCTAAAGCAAACAAGAGGACCCCCCCTCCCCAAAAGAAAGGGCTCATATGTTACCTAGGTGGGTATTGGCGTCTCAAGCATTTTGCAAAAAAAAATGGCGCCTCCGAGCTCATACAATATTGCGATCTGGTCACTTCTTGAGGCTATCAAAGCCCTCTCTGTCCTGGCAGGACTTACAATCTCTGGTTGGTTATTTCAACCCTACAGTCTCTGCCACTCCTTACAAATGGTGGCGATTAAATTTTCTGGAATGGTCTTTTGAAAAACTATTTAACATTTAGCTGAGGAAGAGAAAAAAACATTTTATACAATGAATGAATAGTGCCAAAAATAAATGCTGCAAAGCTCAAATGGACTAGCCCGCAGCCAAATTCAAGGACGGGTAATTTGAATGAGTGTTCTCAATAAAAATATAAACATCTGGAGAATATACAAAAATATAGCCATGAAGTTAGAATCAATAGAATGGAAGTACAGGAATTTAAAACAATCAAGGGGTGTAAAAGGATATAAAAAATAAACTATTGAGAACTCAACAAAGGATAAAAACAGACTATAGATGGATCAACAATAGATACATGAACAGAGAATATAAAATCATGAAACAATATATTAAATTTTGGCTAAAAGATTAGATTCTTCTAAAAATTTTAAAATTCTATTCACACTAAAAGAGACACGAGTCTCAGACAAGATGCCCCGCAGAACCTGTTGGGGGGCTATCTGCCCAGTAATGAAAGGGAAGACCCTCCTCCCAAGAATCCTCAAAAGGGGACACTCAGCAAAGATGTGAAGGATAGACAGCTGCACCCCACACTGGTAATTGCTCAAGTCTAAAAAGATATTTAACGTTAGACTTGAGCCTGTGAAAAGTAAGAGAAAGAGCCCCGTTCTCTGCATAAAGACTCCACACAGGGGAGGAGTTGAAGGCTCCAGACGCCAGGTGCATAACCTGGTTATGCACAGTATTTAATTTTTCAAGGACCCATTAGTCCAGTTTTGACTGGACCAATGCTGATGAATACAGAAGCCACAGGGTGTGTCAATCACTTCCACAAGAAGTGTGTGACAGTAATTTCATTATGTCCATTCTCTTCAGACAAGACCTTTTCAAAGCGTCCAAATGAGGCCTCCAAGAAAGCCTCAAATCAAAGATCACCCCTAGAAATCTGAAATGGGGCTCAAAGGTAACAGGGACACCATAGAGTGACAAATGGGGAGGGTCCCATGTCACTGATTTATGATTGTAAAAGTGGACAGCCTTGGTCTTTACTGGAGAAAAGCGGAAGCCCTTGGAAGAAGCATAATCAGTTACGGTATTTATAACCCGCTGTAGCTTATGGATGACAAAAGGAAGTCTAGGCGATGAACAGATAAGCGGTAAGTCATCCACATATAGAGTTGAGGAAATCTCAGCTGGGAGATTTGCGATAATGCTATTGATGGCCACAGAGAAGCAGGTGACACTGAGGACATTTCCCTGTGGCACACCCTCAACTTGCTCTACAGGCTCTGATAGGGCATTTCCAACTTTTACATGTAGTGTGCGCCATATGAGGAATTGCTCAACAAACTTGGGGAGAAAGCCCTGCAGGACCCAATCATGGAGTTGCTTAAGGATACCACACCTCCACGTGGTATCATATGCTTTCTCAATATCAAAGAAAACAGCAACAGAATGCTGCCTCTTTGAAAAAGCATCTCTTATATAAGACTCCATTCTAACAAGCAGGTCGATGGTACTCTGTTTTTTTCTGAACCCTGATTGAGTGGGAGATATATGATGGTTTGTCTCCAAAAACCAGACGAGTCTTGTATTTATCATCCTCTCAAACAATTTACATGGAGAACTAGTAAGGGCAATGGGGCAGTAATGGGTGGGTTCTGTCACATCCTTTCGTGGTTTTCGGAAAGGTAAAACCACAGCCTTCCTCCATATAGAAGGGAAGCAGCCCCTAATCCAGATAAAGTTATAGATGTCCAGCAAATGTGAGAGGAGGGATGGATGCATATTCCTAATTATATCATAGGAAATGCCATCTGATCTGGGTTCAGTGGATCCACAGTGCTTCAGTGCATTATGGCGCTCATGGATAGAAAAGAGCCAGTTATAAGACACATTATCCATGTTAGGCTCCATAAAGTTGATAGGATGCTGCTCCTGTTCGAGTCTAAAGAACTGGAATTGGATGGAATAGTTGTCTGGGCTTGAAATATTAGGAAACAATCCAGCTAAAACATCAGAAATATGGGACGAGTCTCCAAACAGTTCTCCGGCCTGAACAATGCTGGGAGCTGTAAAGCCGTTGGATTTCCCCAATAGCTTTTTGACCCTCTTCTAAATTTTGTCTACAGGGGTCTGCCAACATATCGATGCGACGTAACCACCCAACGAAGTCTTTCAAGCCCATCGAAGGGTGCTGCCCGAGCAAGTTTCTTTACCATCATGGGACACCGATGGTAATGTCGGCAAGCCTGTTTACATTCAGTGACAACTCTCGAGCATTTAGCAGAGCACCAGGCCAATTGTGATCCATAAGCAGTTGAACCGGAGAGCAGGATGGAGGAATTAGCTGCATGAGTGACGTGGACTAGAAGATCATCAATAGCCACTTCAATATCTTCATGAGGGAAGGATCCATCATGGCTCGAGAGGTGACTGAACTTAGGCTAGTTTGCTTTTTTTGTATTCCATCTTTTGCTAGGTGGTGGAGGAGGACTACCTGTACATGGTGTTATTACAATGTGGAAGTGATCACTGCCTCACAAGTCAGGATCCACTGCCCAGTCAAAATCAGCTCTACAGCTTGGTGAATAGAGAGACAAGTTCACACATGTAAAGCTGTTCGTCTGGATGTGAAATGATGTGTGGCTGCCATCATTAAGAAAGCAGACATTATTAGTGCCCAGAAATCTCTCAATCATATTTCCTCTAGGGTTGTTATCATGGTCCCCTCCAAAGGAGGTGTCAAGCATTAAAGTCGCCAATCAATAAAAAGGGAGGAGGGAGTTGAGAAATTAAATTAGCTAACTTTGTAGCTAAAACAGCTGTATCTCTTTCTTGCCAGGAGGAAGATACAGTGAATAGACTGAATAATGGCGACTGGAAAACATGCGGATAGTAACCGCCTGCAGGTCTGTGTTAAGAGAGAGCTGGTTGTGGGGACCCCTGTTGTTAACAAAAAACAGTAGAACCATGAAATGGTTCCTTGGGGTTCTTATAATATCCCACAAACCCAAGCAAATCTCCTGTAAAGCAATATACAATCGGAATTGTAATCATTAAGCAGGAGCTTGAACTTTATAACAAAAACAAGTAGGTCTAATTTTAAGCTACTAACTTGAATACTACCTATATGTTTAGCCACATTTGTAAAATGGAATTTAACAGTCTTGTCAATTGTTCACTGGATTTAACAGTCTTTTTACTATTTCTCACTGCTCCAGTAAGAGTAGTATAGTCTCATTCAATAATAACTGTCTAAATTCTTCAATCTTCAGCAAAAAGTAAGTCACATAAACAACAGTTGTGTACCATCTATCGAGAACTGGATCCATACATTCTTCTGCTATCAGAAACTGGAATCACGGACGATGAGAAGCAGAAGATCTTAGGATAAAACATTTTACAAAGGAACGTTACAGGAGAGAGATTCGACGGAACTATAATAGCAGTCTAAAAAGACCTGCAGTACAGACCAGGACAAATCATTTATGTCCATCATAGTGAGATGTTCTCTAGGAGATATCGAAATGGGTGCAGGCTACCAAACTCCACTTTGTCTATATCTACCCATCCATGACATGCTCACCCTCTTCACGAAAGAGCACCCAGTATTGTTTGCCGGAGACCTTAACACCAGAAACAGTGCAACAGGATACGCGAGGACAGATGCAAGATGCAGGAACCTCGACCTATTACTAAGAAAGAATGTTGCTGAGCGCATCGGGCCGGAATTCCCCACATTATTATACCCACGGTCGGCCACAAAACCAGATGTCGTTCTCATGAATCCCAACTTTCCCTTCCACCTGCTCGTCAGTCCAGGACCACTGACACCTAGTGATCATGTCCCCATGCTGATCACCATAGCAGCAGCTCTTATAACAGTTCCCGCTGCTCCCAGGAAGGACTTCATGAAGGTCGATTGGGAAGCGTACAGGAGGGCGTTCCCATTGGACCTGCCAGATTCGGTAGCATAACAGCAATCCCGATGATCATTCACATAACTCTGCTGCCAACTACCCCTACACAGGAGAGAGTGGTGCTACAACAAAGGTTCGAACCTGTTTACAACCACCCATTGATTTCCATCTCGTTCAACACCTCAGGAGACAACTTAACACTGCACTGGCCCATGAACTGAGAATAAAATTGGACAGTCTGATCAAGAACCTAGACACTGACAGGAATCTGAAGTCTTTCTGGGAGCAATAAACATACTGAAGGGGACTAGCCAAAGGCACAACTCAACCGCAATATCGCACAAAGGCATTTCTGTAACCTTCCCAATAGAGAAGGGGAGGCTCTTTTGCGGAGTCTGGAGAAATGTTTTTAAAATCTTAGATGAAGAGGAGGAAAACTTTGATCCAACCTTCGAGGATCAGGTTCTCGAATATCTGGAGAGAAGAGAGGACAGACTCATGCCTCATGATACTGTGAAGATCCACTGTCTTCAGAGTAACTCGCAGGAGAGTAACCCTATCACCAGTACGGAATTATGCGAGGCCATTTCCTAGTTTCGCCCCAAAACCCAGGCCACAGCCACATTACCACCAGATACTTGAAAGAGGCACTGGACACACTTCAGACTAGACTGCTGAACCTACTCAATGCGTCTCTGGCAATGGGATACTTCTCGGATGGTCTGAAGATGTCTAAAATGATATTCATTCCGAATCCAGGCACCCCACCCAACCAGGTCATGAACTACATGCCTAGCTCACTGCTAAAGATGGTTTGCAAGAAGATACTCAACAGCAGGCTATCGACTAACCTGTCAGAACACTCCATATTGAAAGAGGGACAACATGGATTCAAGAAACACCAAGGCACGGAGACAGCCATAGCCCAAATGCTGCAGCATGGCATGACAGGGATGGGGGGCTGGATCGACGTCATTTGCAGAGAAGTTAAGAAGGCTTTTGACAAATTCTGGCTCGATGGCCTAGAGTACAAGATCTCGCGACTGAGGCTCACACCCCACTTCAAAAAAGTCCACTGTAGCTACTCGACCAATAGGCAAGCCGTTATAGCATTCAAGAAGAGAAGCATACATGGGAGGCCTTCAAACTCCTACCCGGTGTTCCCCAAGGAGGATGCCTAAGCCACACCCTCTTCATCATCTACATGACTGATATACCCAAACCTAATGATCCAACAACTTTGAACATACAATATGTGGATGATGTCACCCAAGTTGTGGTGAAAAGAACAAAATTTGTAAGGATGATGGCAGCAGCACATTTTAGACATGATATAAACTTATGAGTCGGTACAAAGGAGGGCAACAAAAATAATACCATTCCTGAAGCACCTTGAATATGAAGATAGACTGAGGGTATTAAATATGTTTTCATTTGAAAGAAGGTGTGTGAGGGGAGATATGATTGAGCTTTTTAAAATCTTTTCTGGGATGGATAAATTGGATTTCAGCAAGTTATTTGAGTTAAAAGGTAGTAATAGAACTAGGGGTCACCACTTAAAGATTAAAAAACAGAGGTGGAAACTGGATGTTAGAAAATATTTTTTCACTAACAGAGTGGTGGATTATTGGAATAGTTTGCCACCTGAGATTGTAGACAGCCCGAACTTGAATGTTTTCAAGCACAGATTGGATGATTATATGGAGATGGAGGGTTGATTTCTTACTTTTTGGTATGGGGATATGTGTCTTGACTCATTCCTGTGGATGCAGTTTCTTTTTATTGTATATTTTGGGGGACTTTGATTTTGTTTTGACAGACTCCTATGGAGGCTTTAAATTATATATTGTAGATGCATGGTCAGACATAATCCTATAGATTGTTTAAATTGTATATTGTAGATGCATGATCTGACAAAATCCTATGGATGCATTATGAGGGTGGGATTTGATGGATATGGATGACCTTTGATAGGCTCTTGTGGCTTTTGTCATCCGTGAAATTATATTATATTATATATTATTATAGAGGCACTGAACCTCCCCTCTCAACTTGAACGACACCGAAGTTGACTACTCACTGAATGTGTCCGTGCTCGGATTCAAACTTGCTAACACTGGCATGAGCGCATACATCAGCACACGAATAGGGATTGCAAGTACCAAATTGAAAAAACTGGCAAGATTTAAATACCTTAACCAACGTAATAAGAAAAGCTTTACACCACTTTGGTTAGGTCCAAACTGGTGTATCCTGCCATACCGCTAAATGCTGCTTCAAAGAAGGATATAATAAGAATCTAGAGGGTGCAGAATCGAGATCTGGTAATACTTCAGATTTGGGGCACACGGTAGGTGGCGCTATTAGTCCGCTACAATTTTGGGCTACAACATATCTCTTATGACGTCAGACAGTAGCTTCAGATGTGACTAATTACGGTGTTATATTTTTTTGTTGTTTTGGTGATTTGTAACCTTTAGTCTGTATTATTTACTAAATATCTGCGCCTCTGCTCATTTATAATTTTTTCCAAGTTAGGTAAGGTTTCTTGAAGCCTTTTATTGTTTTTTTTTCTCAGTGAACGATAACAGCTTCTTACTCGCAACGTCGTAGCTATAAATAGAACCCGTTTAGCATTTGTTTCTCTTTCGTTAAGGCTTTTTCGTGCTCTAGTTGTGCTTCTTCATTATTCGAATTCAGGTTTATTTTGCATAACCGTGAAAAACTTTTAGATTATCTAGAGGCGAATAAACTAATCAAGAAACCTATAAAAGTAAGTATTGTTTGTCATTAGGTTAGGTTTTTCTGCCAGTAAAAAGCTGTTGGGGAAACAAACCCAGTAAATTCAAGGAGACTGCTCGTGGAGGAGATATCACTGCAGGGGTACTACCCTGCAATGATCCTGAGTTTGAATCAATTAGGGGGGTCTGGGGAGCGCAGACCCCCAGTATATACTTGTATACAAAAAAAATATAACTCCGTAATTGTTCACATCCGACGTTACCATCTGACATCATCAGAGATATATTGTAGCCCAAAATTGTAGCCTATAAACAGCGACACCTACCGTGCACCCCAAAACTGAAGTGTTACCCGAGATCTTAGGTATATCACCTACGCAAAGTGGTATGACTTCCGGACCTCAAGGAGCATTCACGAAGAAACAGGACTGGAACCAATAAACATCTATCTCTACAAAAGAGGATGGCATATCCGGTCAAAGCTGGAAAACATTCTCCCACTGGAGGCCCTAACAGCCATTAAACCTGAGAGAGAAAGAGGTGTCTAAAAATGATACCTCCCCAACACCAGAAGAAAGGAGCCAAAACCTATATAGTGCTTAACAAAATGAAAGCGACAAAATAAAAGAACAACTCAACAAATCCCAAATAGTAAAAATAAAAAAATAATAATAATAAAAGAATAAGATATAGAAGAAATAAATAAATAAAACTATACAAATAAACAAGAAAAGAAAAGCTCCCGTAATGGGACATTAAAGGAAATAAAGACGATCGCGCAATGGGGGAAGAAAATCAAACAACGGAGAAAGCCCGAACACAGGAATCATCTATCTCTACTACTTCCTTCATCCTCTAGCTATTTTTGCCATCCCAACTTTTCATTACTTATTCCCCCTCTTATTCTATCTGTCTATATAAAATGAAATGGAATTTTTCCCTATTGACTGCTCAGACACCATTGAAGAAACATCGCCAATTCGGAGGAAGGTCGCCACTCGATAAAGGAGGTACAGGAAAGGGTAGGTGAAGACAAAAACGTGAAATCTTTTTCACTTTTTCTCAACAGGGAATTAAAATGAGAACAATACATTTGGAGCCCTTGAATTGGCGACACCTCAACACCTTTATTATTTATAATTTGACTGTTCAGAACTCCTTGACAAAGTACAACGTCTCTCTAAATCCCGCTACCCAGTAAAGAATATAACAGTTTCGGCAAGCCCGAAAATGCCTGCACCCTGTACAGCCCTGTGAGCACTGCAGACCAAAAACCAGTCCAACAGTGATTTATTTTATTTACCCTTAGTCCATTAAGAAAGAAAGAATAATACAATTTTTGATCCGTTAAAAGAGAAAATAATACAGTTTTTATCCGTTAAGAAAGATAATAATACAATTTTTATTTTGTTAAGAGTGATAATACTACAATTTTATTTTGAGTTAAGAATAGTTTAATATTTCATTGCTCCCTTCACAACACATTGATTTCCAATTTTATGGAATGTCACTTTGGTTTACTGTGAACCAATTATAGAATTTCATAAGACTTCAAAGTGCTCATCTTTGGAGCAGTTTTGAGTCAGATGCAATTCTATATATTTCCAGCACCACAAGAGTTCCCCCCCCTGAAAAATGGAGTGTGTTTACATATTAGAAATAATATATCTTTTGTACACATTTTTTACAGTATCTAAGGTATTCAGAAGGCAAATTAGAGTGTTCGTATGCAGGAACTGCAGCACTTGACTGCGAACAAAACTATGTATTTCATTTGTTATCCTTGACTGCATAACATAGGTTTCAGAGGGGTCAGCAGTCCTGAGATTCTTTGTATAACCTATGTTATTCCAAGTGATTTAACAACATTGATTAAAGCATTCCACATTAAGTAGCTGCAGTTTCTCATCAAAAACTAACTCTTTTTATGTACGTTACTTTGTGTGTATGCACCACACCGCTTTCTTTAACTAAACAGAATTAACTTTATATTGATGTCTACACAAATTTTTTACACACCCAAAATTACTATATTATTCTCATTACTGGACACTTGATTTTTCACTATTTACACTTTTCATTAACAAAACTAAATAGGTACTGAATATACACTATTAAACTTATTTACACTAGGATTTTTTAAACTATTATGGTATTATTAGTTTTTAAACACTTTGCACTTCTGTCCGAAGGAGAGAGTAGTTCTGCGATGAAAGGACCGCAGCTGGAAGTAGATAGACTCTCTCAGGGGGTAATGCACTAAGGATATGCTAGAATTTTGAGTCTTCCCTAATTATCTTTAGATGTGGAATTGTGCTTCCACAATTTTGAACCATGCCGTCACCACTGTTCCATTGATGAAAGGAGGTTTGATTGTGATTGAGTTGGCACACTCCACTTCATGGCATGGAAAATGAGCAGCTCGTTGGTATCTTGATGCGTCGCAGCCAACCATAGGTGGTAAATGCAGTGAGACAATCATACGCCCGGTTGTAGTCAAATGCGTGTCATGCAGTATGGGCAGGTGCTAGGCGACCTTCGACACCTGAAGACTCAGCAGCCCCCAATCAACCTCTTCTGACTTGTAGACTACCTCTTTAGGTTAAGGATGGAGGAAAGATAACTTCGATAGTAAAACCAGGATGGGGGCAACCATAGGCGAGCCCAGCAGAACGGTGTCTCGGCCGTCCCCTGCAGCTGAGGATAAAGCCTGGTCATCTTGTATCCTCTCATGCCATCAGGAATCTTCTCCCCTTGGTCAAGATACGGGTTTGAAGTGAACACGCCTTATTACTCATTCAAATCTAGTGCAGGTTTGATGTCCTCAGCAAACCGACCCTGAAGAGGAGTATGAAAGAATAATTGAGCAATTAATTACAGGTCAGATGATTAACATTCCATATAAGGAGATTAGGACTAAAAATGATGACCCAAAATGGATGACAGATAAAATTAAGCATTATATTGGCATTAAAAAGGGCATTTATAGAAAAATAAAAAATGGAGAGGATCACTTAAGGCAGAGATATAATGAACTAGCAAGAGATGTTAAAAAGTTAATTAGAGTGGCAAGGAGAAATTATGAAATTAAAGTGGCAAATAGGGCAAAGGAAGATCCTAAAAGTTTTTATCAATTATACAAAACTAAGGTTAGAGATAAAATAGGCCCACTTATAGATTCCAATGGAGAATTAGTGAGTGATAGGGACTCAATGGCTGGAATGCTAAATGACTTTTTTCTCTCAGTATTTACACAGGAGGATACTCTAAATATACCTGAGATGTCAATGATCTTTCGGGGTAATGATGAAGAGAAATTAAAGGATATCTTGATCACAAAGGAGATAGTGACAAAGGAAATTGATAAAATCAAAAGTAGTAAAGCACCCGGTCCTGATGAGGTCTTTCCTAGAATTTTGAAAGAATGTAAGGATGTGTTAAGTGAGCCCCTAGCATGCATCTTTAGAAAATCATTGGAGTGGCATTGTGCCAGTGGCATGGAAGAAAGCCAATGTGATACCTATATTTAAGAAAGGGGATAAAACAAATATGTCTAATTACAGACCAGTAAGTTTGACATCAGTGGTAGGGAAAATGATGGAATCTATTATAGCAAGGAATATTAGAGATCACTTGGATAAGCATAAGTTGATAAAAGAATCACAGCATGGCTTTAGTAAGGGTAAATCCTGTCTGACTAATTTGCTGTCTTTTTATAGTAAGGTGTATGAAGCAGCAGATAATGATGAAAACTATGATATTTTATACTTGGATTTAGTAAGACTTTTGATTGAGTGCAATACTTACGGCTTCTGAGCAAAGTTAGAGCACATGGGATCGATGGCAGTATATTTAGGTGGATTCAGTCATGGCTTGATGACAGACAGCAAAGAGTTAGTATAGATAGAGTTAAATCTGAGTGGGGGTGTGTTAGCAGTGGAGTTCCGAAAGGATCTGTTTTGGGGTCCCTTGCTATTCTTAATTTATATTAATGATCTTGACATAGGTATTAGTAGTGACCTGAGTAAATTTGCTGATGATACTAAGCTAGGTAGGGCTGATTCTGATGCTGTTGTAATGCAGGAGGAATTGACCATTCTGTCCAATTGGGCCGAGAAATGGCAAATGAAGTTTAACATAGACAAATGTAGTGTACTTAGTATAGGTAGAAATAATCCATTGAATAGTTATATATTAAATGTGAGAATTTTGGAGAGGACTGATTGTGAGAGGGACTTGGGTATTTTGGTAAGTTCAGACCTTTGTCCTAGAAAGCAATGCCTAAATGCTAAGAATAAAGCTAATAGGATATTGGGATTCATTAGGAGGAGTGTAAACAATAAGAGTGCTGAAGTCATTCTAAAACTGTACCTGGCGCTAGTTAGGCCTCATCTAGACTATGCAGTACAATTTTGGTCACCATATTATAGGAAGGATATTGATTTACTTGAGTCTGTGCAGAGAAGGATGACAAAGATAATTGGTGGGCTAAGGAACTTACCTTATGGTGAAAGGCTCAGAAAACTAAATCTACATACATTGGAAAGGAGAAGAGTCAGAGGGGAATTGATTGAAGTCTTCAAATGGGTAAAAGGATATAATAAAGGGGATCTGGGTGAGATGTTAAAAAGTTAGTTAGAGTAGCAAGGAGAAATTATGAAATTAAAGTGGCAAATAGGGCAAAGGAAGATCCTAAAAGTTTTTATCAATTATACAAAACTAAGGTTAGAGATAAAATAGGCCCACTTATAGATTCCAATGGAGAATTAGTGAGTGATAGGGACTCAATGGCTGGAATGCTAAATGACTTTTTTCTCTCAGTATTTACACAGGAGGATACTCTAAATATACCTGAGGTGTCAATGATCTTTCGGGGTAATGATGAAGAGAAATTAAAGGATATCTTGATCACAAAGGAGATAGTGACAAAGGAAATTGATAAAATCAAAAGTAGTAAAGCACCCGGTCCTGATGAGGTCTTTCCTAGAATTTTGAAAGAATGTAAGGATGTGTTAAGTAAGCCCCTAGCATGCATCTTTAGAAAATCATTGGAGAGTGGCATTGTGCCAGTGGCATGGAAGAAATAGGGCAAATAGAGTGCTGGGTTTTATTAAGAGAAATGTCGGTTACAAAAGTAAGGAGGTTATTCTTAAACTCTATAACTCTTATGTTAGGCCACATCTAGAGTACTGTATACAGGCATGGTCCCCACATTTTAGACACGATATTAACCTTCTTGAGTCAGTGCAACGGAGGGCAACAAAGATTATTCCTTCCCTGAGGCACCTTGAATATGAAGATAGACTGAGGGTATTAAATATGTTCTCGTTCGAAAGGAGGTGTGTGAGAGGGGATATGATTGAGCTGTTTAAAATTTTTTCCGGGATAGATAAATTGGATGTTAGCAAGTTTTTTGAGTTAGATGATGGAAATCGGACTAGAGGTCACCACTTGAAAATTAAAAAGCAAGGGTGTAGGTTGGATTTAAGAAAATATTTTTTCACCAATAGAGTGGTAGACTTCTGGAACAAATTGCCGCAGAGGGTAGTAGGTAGTCCAAATCTAAATGTATTTAAGAGTAGGTTGGATGAGTTTATGGGAAGGGAAGGTTGTGATGGTTCCTAAGTTTTGTATATATTAATATTGTTTGTATATATCTATAGCTGCATGATTTAGTTCTTGACAAGCCTTGATTGGTGATACCCTTGTTTCTGGATGCAATCCTCTGGATGTAGTTTTCCTGGGAGTTTGGGTGCCTTGAAAAAGAGGCCGCTTGACTCGGATGACCTATGATGAGCCCTTGTGGCTTTTGTCATCCGTTATATTATATTGTGGGGGACTTTGATTTTGTCTTCCCCTGGTGATGGTGCTTTTTGTGGGTGGGTTTTGACGGAGGCGGATGACCTTTGATAGGCCCTTGTGGCTTTTGTCATCCGTGTAATTATGTTATGTTATGTTAAGAAAGCCAATGTGATACCTATATTTAAGAAAGGGGATAAAACAAATATGTCTAATTACAGACCAGTAAGTTTGACATCAGTGGTAGGGAAAATGATGGAATCTATTATAGCTAGGAATATTAGGGATCACTTGGATAAGCATAAGTTGATAAAAGAATCACAGCATGGCTTTAGTAAGGGTAAATCCTGTCTGACTAATTTGCTGTCTTTTTATAGTAAGGTGTATGAAGCAGCAGATAATGATGAAAACTATGATATTTTATACTTGGACTTTAGTAAGGCTTTTGATCGAGTGCCACACTTACGGCTTCTGAGCAAAGTTAAAGCACACGGGATCGATGGCAGTATATTTAGGTGGATTCAGTCATGGCTTGGTGACAGACAGCAAAGAGTTAGTATAGATGGAGTTAAATCTGAGTGGGGGGGTGTTAGCAGTGGAGTTCCGCAAGGATCTGTTTTGGGTCCCTTGCTATTCTTAATTTATATTAATGATCTTGACATAGGTATAAGTAGTGACCTGAGTAAATTTGCTGATGATACTAAGCTAGGTAGGGCCATTAGGGCTGATTCTGATGCTGTTGTAATGCAGGAGGAATTGACCATTCTGTCCAATTGGGCTGAGAAATGGCAAATGAAGTTTAACATAGACAAATGTAGTGTACTTAGTATAGGTAGAAATAATCCACTGAATAGTTATAAATTAAATGGGAGAAATTTAGGGAGGACCGATTGTGAGAGGGACTTGGGTATTTTGGTAAGTTCAGACCTTCGTCCTAGAAAGCAATGCCTAAATGCTAAGAATAAAGCTAATAGGATATTGGGATTCATTAGGAGGAGTGTAAGCAATAAGAGTGCTGAAGTCATTCTAAAACTGTATCTGGCGCTAGTTAGGCCTCATCTAGACTATGCAGTACAATTTTGGTCACCATATTATAGGAAGGATATTGATTTGCTTGAGTCTGTGCAGAGGAGGATGACAAAGATGATTGGTGGGCTAAGGAACTTACCTTATGGTGAAAGGCTCAGAAAACTAAATCTACATACATTGGAAAGGAGAAGAGTCAGAGGGGAATTGATTGAAGTCTTCAAATGGGTAAAAGGATATAATAAAGGGGATCTGGGTAAGGTTCTTATACTTAGTGAACATGACAGGACACGTAGCAATGGGTTTAAGCTTGATAAGTATAGGTTTAGGAAGGAGATTGGGAGGAATTGGTTTACAAATCGTGTGGTAGATGAATGGAATAGGCTCACTAGACATGTGATAGAAGCCTCCTCTCTGGGTAGTTTTAAGAATAGATTAGATAAATATATGAATGAAGCTGCTAGATGGGACTGACTTTTTTATGTACATATGTATATATTTTTCTAAGGAGTGGGGAGATTATTTTGCGGTTGCATGAATGGACATAATCCTCTGGATGCATTTTATGTATATTGTAGATTAGATCTGACGAACTCCTGTAAAGGTTACAATGTTGATGACTTTTCTCTGGTAAGAAATCTTTTGTGTGTTGACTGGAACAGGAGCTGCCAAGTGTAGGCCATGAATGGTCTTTTGCAGTCTCCTTCTTTTCTTATGTTCTTAAGGTTCTTATACTTAGTGAACATGACAGGACACGTAGCAATGGGTTTAAGCTTGATAAGTATAGGTTTAGGAAGGAGATTGGGAGGAATTGGTTTACAAATCGTGTGGTAGATGAATGGAATAGGCTCACTAGACATGTGATAGAAGCCTCCTCTCTGGGTAGTTTTAAGAATAGATTAGATAAATATATGGATGAAGTTGCTAGATGGGACTGACTTTTTTATGTACATATGTATATATTTTTCTAAGGAGTGGGGAGATTATATTTTGCGGTTGCATGAATGGACATAATCCTCTGGATGCATTTTATGTATATTGTAGATTAGATCTGACGAACTCCTGTTAAGGGTGACAATGTGGATGACTTTTCTCTGGTAAGAAATCTTTTGTGTGTTGACTGGAACAGGAGCTGCCAAGTGTAGGCCATGAATGGTCTTTTGCAGTCTCCTTCTTTTCTTATGTTCTAAGTCCCGCGGTGGTGGCTGTTTGGTGGTGAGAGTTTGTCTGGGAAGAGGACCCGCTCTTAGCTGGGCGGCGGAGGCGAATATGATCGTTCTCTCCGGGGATAAGGCGGGAGCAGAATCCGGCATCAACCTCCGTGACTAAGCGCGTCATGCGGAAGTTTAGATGCCCTGATAAGTTCACAGCGGTTGCTCGAGCTTTTCACGACGGAATGAGGGCGAGCGTGGTCCTTGGAGGTGAAAAATCAGAGGCGTTTAACGTGGAAGAAGGTGTCAATCAGGGTTGCGTGATTGTTCCTGTCATGTTTAACATCCACCTCGCTGCAGCAACCGTCCTGTTTTGTGAGAGATCCCCACCGGGGCGGAGAATTGGTCTTAAATACCGGCTTGATGGGAGCCTCTTCAATCTACGCCGACTCCAAGATCAAACAAAAGTCTCGCATGACGAATTGTTTGAACTCCAGTACGCGGATGACTGCATACTTCACTCCCACTGCCCTGAAGACTTACAGGAAGCACTGAACACCATCGCAGATATCTACAGCACTCTTGGGCTCGTCATCAACTTTGACAAAACTGAGGTGATGTACCAGTGGTCCGGGGGTGCCCCCCAAGTAGAGCCCGTAATAAATGTCGCTGGAGCTGAGCTCAAGACCTCTGGACAGTTAAATTACCTCGGTAGTGTACTTTCGGCTGACTGTTCTGTTAATGAAGGGGTCAAGCGAAGAATTAGATACAAGGCATCAGCATCTTTTGGCGGGATCCGAAGACGGGTGATACAAAACCACAACCTTAGACTTGCAACGAAGGTTACCGTGTATAGAGCTGTGTGCCTCAGCATGCTGTTGCATGAAAGCGAAACACTCATCTTATACCGGAAGCACGGATTTTTCGAAAAAATGTAATAAAAATATTACTGCAAGGAAAAATTATTCCGTTTTATCTTTCAATGTGGTTTAATGGATTCATTTTTATAATTCTCTCGTGCTATTTTGAGAGAAATATACATTTGTATATCTGCCACGCGTTTAACTATTCCTCATTTATTCTTTGAATTCCCAATTAATTTTCTATTTCTTTCATAGTCTCCGTTCGAGCTTGCGAAAGTGTTCCTTAAAAGCTATTCTATTCAGAGAATTTTTTAGTTCTCTGCGTAGCGTAGTGTACTAACGGCATACTTTTAACTGAGATCAAAGCGGTGCTCGCTGCCTCAGTGTGCCTGGTTCGAATCGCTTCCCTGCACGGATTTTTCGAAAAAAGGTAATTAAAATATTACTGCAAGGAAAAATTATTCCGTTTTCTCTTTCACTGTGGTTTAATGGATTCATTTTCATCATTCTCTCGTGCTACTTTGAGAGAAATATACATTTGTATATCTGCCACGCGTTTAACTATTCCTCATGTATTCTTTGAATTCCCAATTAATTTTCTATTTCTTTCATAGTCTCCGTTCGAGCTTGTGAAAGTGTTCCTTAAAAGCTTTTCTATTCAGGGAATTTTTTGGTTCTCTGCGTAGCGTAGTGTACTAACGGCATACTTTTAACTGAGATCAAAGTGGTGCTCGCTGCCTCAGTGTGCCTGGTTCGAATCGCTTCCCTGCACGGATTTTTCGAAAAAAGGTAATAAAAATATTACTGCAAGGAAAAATTATTCTGTTTTCTCTTTCAATGTGGTTTAATGGATTCATATATATATATATATATATATATATATATATATATATATATATATATATATATATATATATATATATATATATATATATATATACACAAAATTTTGCCAATCATGATTGAGGTAGTATTTCATGCCAATTTTATGTTTAATTTATTCTTTCTCACACAGCGTCAACAAAAATGGCCAATCACGTTTTAGACGAATTTAAACATAGACGCTACATATTTAATAAAAAGAGAACAGCCCCACACCAGACCACAGGACCAAAGCAGGACAAAAGAGAAGACTAAAAAGGTATAGTTAAAGATAAAGCAAAAAAAAAGACCACATCAGACCACAGGACCAAAGCAGGACAAAAGAGAAGACTAAAAAGGTATAGTTAGAGGTAAAGCAAAAGAACAAGACATACTACAAAAATGCATACTTCAAGAAAAAAAACTAAAAATGATGTATATGAATGTAAACGGCTAATCAGCGAAAAGTTCCGAGTATGGGAACATAATTCAGAAACTTGACCCGGATATTGTTTTAATATCCGAACACGGTTTCAATACGAAAAACAAAGAGATCAAAATATTCACATACCAAGTTCACACAACAAGCCATACAGATGAGGCCTTTGACGGCGTTGCAATAGCAATCTGAAATGGCATTGCGTAAAAACTTCTACCACCATTAGACGAATCTTATGTGTTGATAGAGGTCAAAACCACCATAGAATTTTTAACTATTGCTACTGGGTCCAGCCCCCAAGAAGAGGATACATTCTGATTCACAACTTCATGAGGCTGTTTGCCCAGAAAAAAATCTGTAACGTTTGCTGGAGACCTAACCGCCAGATGTAGGGCCGTTGAGTACACCAGTACAAAAAAAAAAAAACTAGCACTGCTACTCGAACGTAACGTGGCAGTACCCATTGGACCAGAATTCCCGACCTATTACTCAGCGAGGAGTGCAACTAAGCCCGAAATAGTTTTAACAAACTCAAGGTTCCTCATCAACTATCACATTGGCCCAGAGCCTGTGATCCCCAGCGACCACGAAGCATTAACCATCACATTGTCAACGAGTCCCATTCAAATACCAATAAGGGAACGGAAATCGTTTGCACGAGCAGACTGAGAGGCTTACCAGGCCGTTTGCCAGGACTACGTTCCATCAAACCTAGAGGAAGCCACACCAGAGGAATTTGACGAAGAATCAAGCCGACCACCAAGGAAACTCTTGGAGGCAGACAGTAAAACTATCCCAAAGATCAAATACAAAACCTTGCCAGCTCCAAGATGGACACCGGAAATGATTGTCACTCGAGAGGAATACAGAGGATTAGTGGACACAATCAACAGATGGGGACCAAACAGGGACTTCTGCCAGATGATGTGTGAAACTAAATAAAACCACCAGCTGATCATACAACAACAGGCAGACATTTGGTACCGACTCATCGAAGCACTCGATGAGGAAATGGGCCTCAGGACGTTCTGGCAAACAGTGAAGAGGTACCGGGGAAAGCCGGCAATAAAAAAAAAAACGAATATGAAGAATGACCAAGCCCTGAGCCAAAATAGATAGAAGTCGAATTCAGGGAACACTGGTCAAACATATTAAAAATTGCCCCTGAGGAGGAAGAAAATTTCGATATAGAGTTCGATAACGAGATAATAAATCAGCTGAACGAAGAAAGTGCGTGGATATACCCGTTCAATAACGCATCGGTGGAAAGACCCATGGCGAGTCTCGGGGAAAAGATCTCCCTACAGGAATTAAACGAAACAATTAAAACCCCTAAGCAGCTTGCGCCAGGCCACTCTGTCCTAACGAAAGCAAACATTAATAATGCTCCACCCAACATCAAACAAGGACTGCTTTACTCATTAACGCCCACTGATCTATTTAGAGATCAGTTAATTTTTTTTTTAAATGAGATGTTGTACTTTAAATTGATATATTATAGCAATTTATTACAGTAAACATATACTTTTATCTATAATAAAATTGTCAATAATGCAATATAAAAATTTCTGAAGTTATATGAAATTTAATTTGTCATAAATTTTCAGAGAAAAATGACCAATGCAAACCATTAAATATAATATTCTAATATACCTTTTTTCCTTTTTTTTTGCATAGATATCATAAGTAAGATGTAAAACATAAGTATTGTCATGATATCGGCAAGTTTATTTAGATAGTATAAGAACGAAAACCGAAGCAATTTTGGTGATCTATGAATAGCTCATTGGGAGGATATGACATCAAAATCTGCATGATGTAATCATTTCATAACATGACGCAATCATTTGGTATAAAAGGAAGGGCGCCCTAAATTACATTTTATCATTTCATAACATGGTGCAATCATTTCATAACATGGCGCAATCATTTAATAACATGATGCAATCATTTGGTATAAAAGGAAGCGCACCCTAAATTACATTTTACTTTACTCTGATTCATCCACCCATCAATATAACGTATCGTAGAAGAAAACTTGCCAATATAAAAGGTATTATTGAAGCTCTTGAAGATGCTGAAGAAGGTGCAGAAGATATTGAAATTGCTATCATTCCACCTGATGTTGATAGTTTATCTGATGAAGATGAGGCCGATGAAGATATTCTTGGAGAAGCTACAGTGAATGATATTCCAGGAACTTTAGAACTTCAGTACTATGTTGATACCATATCGTTATCAAAGAAAAAGTTCTGACAAATGTACAACCTTCATGGCAAAAGAGAGTGCCTATTTATCAGAAACTTATTTCGCAAAAAATGACCATGTGCCATTCTTAGAAATAATGAAAGAAAAGTGTTTAGTGAAATCACCTGTTGAACTATTTGAAGTCTTTTTTTCTAGTGAAGTGCTTGATCATATAATGAAAGAAACAGTTCGTTATGCAGTTGAACAGAAGAATAAAGGAGTATTTACTATTTCCATGAAAGAAATCAAAGCATTCTTTGGGATACTATTATTCAGTGGGTACCATCGATTGCCCTCTGAAAGAAATTATTGGTCGAATGAAGAAGACTTGGGCATTGATATTGTAAAAAAGGAGGCATTGTCTCGAAATAGGTATCTTGAAATAAAAAGCCTCTTACACTTCACATATAATTCTGAGGCTGATAACTGCAAAGATGACAAAGGCTTCAAACTAAGATCTTTATTCACTAAAACTAACAATTCGTTTCAGTAATTTGGAGTCATGGAACAAAATCTAGCTATTATGGTCATCATTCCTTGAAACAATTCATCAAAGGAAAACCAATAAGATTTGGGTATAAATTTTGGGCTTTATGTAGAGTTTCAGGATACTGTTACAAATTCGATTTGTATTGTGGAAGTAATCCAGGAAATCCAACTGAATAATTGACTCTAGGAACAAAGGTAGTGGTCACCATGACTCATGAACTAGCAATGAAAGATACATCATGTGTATATTTCGATAATTTGTTCACCTCCAGAGACTTACTTGTGTATTTACAAATGCAACAAATAAGAGCGACAGGTACTGTCAGAGAAAATAGGTTGCAAGATTGTCCCTTGAGATGTGAAGAACAGAAAAAAAAGAAAAAAAAGGTTACTACAATTATTCATTTGACAAAAACGGAGAAGTTCTAGTTACCAAGTGGATTGACAATAAATGTATCACCATTGCAACTAACTGGGATACCATTGAACGTGTAAATAATGTGCTGGGACAGAATAAAAAAGAAAAAGCCAAAGTAAGAGTTCCACAGCCAAATGTGTTGAAAACTTATAACACAAATATGGGAGGTGTAGATCACCACGATTGGCTTTTAGGTAAATATAAGACTAATGTTAAGGGAAAGAAATGGTATTGACCACTGTTCACACGTGTACTAGATATGGCTGTAGTGAATGCATGGCTTTTTCACAAATTCATACACAGGCAACAAGCATCTGATCTTTTGACTTTCAAAAGACAAATAGCTGTTCCATACCTGAAATGCAATTCTGGAAGAAAACTCATGAAATGTTCAACAGTATCTCCAAACGTGGATTCAAGATTTGACAATAAAAGTCACTTTCTTGAAAAAAGAGACCAACAAAGAAGATGCCAAAATAAACCATGTAGAGGATGACCAAAGTCATTTTGTGGCAAATGTGGAGTAACTCTCTTCATTCCATTTTTTTGAGCCATATCATAATAAATAAAATAAACTTTTTGTCAATAAAATAAACGAAACTAATTATGTAAATGTATAAACTTATTTTTATGTTATTTTGTTTATGTACGGCATCTATTTTTATATATTAAAATATATTCTTATGTATTACCATTATATTTTTTTATTCATGAATCCTCCCAATGATCTATTTAGAGATCAGGTCTTAATTGGTCAAATATGGCATATATGTATAAAATCAAGTTCAATTTATGTTTAAATGCTCATTTTAAATAAGTATAAGCCCCCCAAAATAAAGAATTATTAAAAAATAGAAGTTGTGCGTTAATGGGTTAATATCATGAACGCAGCCTCCAATACAGGATACTTTCACGACGCCTGGAAATTATCAAAAATGATATTTATTCCTAAGTCGAGGAAATCCCCGGTCTCCCCAGCAGACTATCGTCCGATCTCTCTTCTCGAATTTGGAGGGAAAATTTTTGAAAAAATCATCGCCAACAGGGTACAGTCCTACCTGGATGCCAATAATCTATATAACTTTCAACAACACGGATTTAGAAGCCAGAGAGGTACGTGCACGACACTGGCAATGATAAAAAAATTAGCCCAAATAGGAAAAGAAAAGAAGCACGCCGATCTTGTAATGAGGGACGTCAAGAGAGCGTTGGAGAAAGTGTGGCCCCGAGGACTGCAGTTTAAGATCCTCCAACTGGGACTCAATCCCAAACTGGAGAAAATAACCTGTGACTGCGTTAAGGATAGAATAGCCTTCATCAAGATCGGCGATTACCAGGGGCCAGAGTTTCCACTGGACGAGAGCCGCCCGCAAGGTGGATGTTTGAGCCCAGTGCTTTACTCGATATTCACTAGAAACCTCCCTAGCCCTAGGCTCGAGGAATCTATGTATATCCAGTCTGCAGACGACGTGTCACAGATTTTGATTTCTCCATATAAAAATGAAAGAACAATGGCACGGATGACGGCATATGAAATCGAGAATATAAATATATCCGAACACCACTGGAAAATCGCGACAAATATATACAAGTTTAACATCATTTCAATCAAAAGGAATAAAATAGCGTCAATTTATGTATTAAAGAGAGATATCCATACAAAAGAGCAGGCACAGTGCTAGTATAGCTATTGAGATTATTGGTTTAATGACAAAACTTGCCTAGATAGCAGCCATTAAACCTTGCTATATGAATTTAAAGATTAAAAATGACTTAAAAGAGAGAACGTGATGAAGGATAACTATTTCAATCTGGAAGGTTTCAATATCACTGACTCAAATTTAACAAGATTTATTGAACAACAAATAATGAAATATGACTAATTTGAATTTGATAATACGGTTAATGAATATAATGTGTATTTTTAGATATATTGAATATATATATATATATATATATATATATATATATATATATATATATATATATATATATATATATATATATATATATATATTGAATATAGGGAAATAGCCGATGATTATATTGTTAAGAGGATTAAGTTATATAAGGTGATATTATAGTAAATATAAGATATAAATATAGTATAGTACTGCCACGACATTTTGAAGTATGAATCAGGTGAACTAGAATTTAACGGCAGGAATTACACTTTGAATCTTTTTAGAATATTTTTAGACCTTTGTATACACTGATCTTAATGGAACGCTGCTGAGATGAAAGTGATCGTTACAATGCGCTGTAGACTGGGAAAACGGGAAAGTATATATATATATATATATATATATATATATATATATATATATATATATATATATATTGAATATAGGGAAATAGCTGATGATTATATTATTAAGAGGAATAATATATAAAATATGAGGAAATTGTATAAAATATAGTATAGTACTGCGACGACATTTTTGAAGTGTAAATCAGGTGAACTGGAATTCAAAGGAAGGAATTACACTTTAAATATTTTTAGATCTTTGTATACACTGATCTTGATGCAACGCTGCTTAAATGAAAGTGATCGTTTACAGTGCAATGTGGACTGGGGAAACGGGAAAGTCTATTCTGATTGGTTAATTTCGAATTGGGTTGTATAAAGTTTTTGATTGGTTGCTGGTTGGGAGGAGTCGTACTTTGATTTTGAGGTAACCGTATCGGTATCAAAGGTCGTACAAAAATGGATTTTGATCGAGATGCATAATTTTCTGTGACGGGAAATTGCTAACTGCCTCTTTACGAACTTTGTCGGAGCTTGCAATGATGCCAACTGCTACAATACTCCCCGCCCCCAAGAAAGCTACCCAACCCGTTAAAAAAAACATTACGCTAATCCAGATATCTCCAAGGCCTTCTGGCAATGCTACCAGGCCGTGTGATGACGCCGGTGAACTGGCTATGATTGCTGGGAATGTCAAAAAATGCGGGCGAGGCACTGTGACTAGCAAGAGTGGACGGATTGATAGTGATCTGTTTGGGTGTCCTCTCCGCACTGGCGTATGGTGATAGCATGACGCTCTGTACCTGGATTGCTGGTTGCCAGGTGACCAGAGGTTGAGAGATGGTCTCCTGACAGGACAGCTCTGGTGACGAGGTTTCCGGCAACAAAATAAGAAGCGGCAGCAATCGGGAAGGAGATGGAGATATGGGCGAGGAAGAGGAGATTGGGTTCGAGGCTAGATGATGATAAGTTAGGACCATTATTAGAGATACTAGAAGAGGAAAATGAGAACTGCTCAGAATTAACAGCATCAATAAAGGCAGGTTTCAAGCGATCCAGAGAAACAGTACCCTGCTTGGCGCCAAACTGCAGTATATAGAATTTCGGCTTACTCGAGATGACGAGAAAGGGTCCGTCATAAACGGGATGCAATGAGGAGCGAGTAGAATCGCGACGGACAAAGACATGGGAACAAGTTGACATCTCTTTCGGCACGAAATATCTCTGATTAGCATGGGGCGGTAGGCTTAACCTCAGCCATTACCCGTACAAAATGATGTACATAAGATGCAGGATTAAGGCGAGTAGGTGGAGATCGGTCAGAAGAAGAAGAAAATAATGGACCAGGAAGACGAAGTTGAGTGCCGTGAACTAGTTCCGCTGCAGAGCAGCAGAATTATCTCTAGATGTGGAATTGTGCTCCCACAATTTTGAACCATGCCGTCACCGCTGCTTCATTGAAGACAGGAGGTTTGATTGTGATTGAGTTGGCACGCTCCACTTCAAGGTATGGAAAATGAGCAGCTTGTTGATAGTTTGATGCGTCGCCTAGCGAATCCATTTTGTTGTATGTGTATAATCACACTATTCGTTCGACGAAAGAGGTCACCATTTATGGGTGCGAGAAGATTTCTCTCTGGTGTAGTTTGGTAGGCTGGGTAATCACTGTGATCGTAGCTTCCTCTAAGGGTGAAGGAAAACTTTTGAGCTGGATTCACAACTTCTTTATTTGGTGGGAGCGTGGATTGTTCTCGAAGTAAAGTACAGGAAATAATTGCCGATAACTCCTTTTTCTCACAAAATGCCACTCTATATATAGTTATTATATGTAAACATAAGCTATACAAAATTTGGCCAATCAGGATTGAGGAGATATTTCTTGACAATTTTATGCTTAATTTATTCTTTCTCACACAGCGCCAACAAAAAGGACCAATCACGTTTAAGACAAATTTAAACATAGGCGCATCAAAAATTGGCCAATCAGCGTCACAATAGATTTTTAGGAACAATTTACGTTCAAACACATACAAACATAAGCGGCGCTGAAATTTAGAGAAAATGGAGGACTATTCTAATTGCCAGAATTAAGTCGCATTCTCTTACACTGGTGAACAACTTTCACTTTTCATAAAGTCTAAAGCGAGATAGTGTTTCTTGTACTCGCGAATTCAGTTATTCCAAGTGATAAGTGCGATTTTTCTGTAGTTACGAATTTGTGTTAATACGTGAATTTTTCACCCGCTTTTCGAGCCCTATGGAGATTGAACCTGCTTCACTCCCCCTCCCTCCCTTCTATCTTCAACGAGTTACCTTCGGACGAACTCTAACCTTGGTCGGACTTTCGTAAAGCTCCTCCGGTCAAAGTAAAGTGCCTGTTGGAAAATATTTCTGTAGGATTGGGTTGGAGACATACTCTAGGAACTATTTTTTTTTCTTTTTTTCAACCTTGGTGATAGACGCTCTTACATACACACACACATACACACACATAGTCAACACACACAAAAATACGCTCACTCTGTGGGGCTTCTTTTTCAATTTGTTTTCTACATATGTTAAAATTCGAACAGATGGAAAGAAAATGAAAGAGACCCGGTGGATTGCACTAAAAACCTTCTCCGATGGCCCCAAGCCTGATTGTGGGGGGTATTTACAAATATTTATGCGGATCTAAACATCGCACTTGTGAGGCTCATCTATCTGCACAATGGCTATGCAGCTATCTGCTCAAAAGAGGCTAATTGCGAAGCACTCACCTCCATCAAAGCAGCACCACCTCAAATAAAAAGTCATCGTAGCATCATCCTTCGCCGCCTTGATCCTGGGTTGGGGGGCACTCCGTGGAAGAAATTCACGCGGAGGTGGAGAAAAACCACACTTGGGCTAAAGTTGCTAAGGTAATTAAATTTAAAGATTATCTTTTGCGACACATTAATGGCGAACAAGATTATCTTTTGCGACACGGCAATGGCGAACAAGGCTGCGGATGGAGGTATGCTCCTCTCTAACATCCGACTCTGCCCTGAGCAGAACGAACGTGAGGAGTTTATTGACTTCTAGATGTGCTTCAAGTACTATAAGTACCACCACCTGCCCCAGGGGTAACGCTCTTTTATGCTGCATTTGTTCTTTAGATACACATTCATGGAGGGGTTGTACCTGCAGGTCGAGAATGAAAATTCGACCAAATTTATATGTTGCATCTATTATGCTCACATCGCGAATCCCTCCTCCCCGGGGACCCTTGCGAAAGAGCTAAACAGAATGCTGACGTATAATGGCATGCAGGAAATGTGGTTTCCAGAGAGCCCACAGCACGAGGAGGTTCTTATTATTAGTCTCAATCCCTAATGCGAGACTAGTTGTCAGAAGCTCCCCACCCCCGGCAGCGCCCGAGCTCCTTCCAGGGACCCCAGGATTCAAGCACAGGCAGCGCGAGATGCAAACCCACGTACTGAAAAACAAAACAACACACAAAACAAACAAATAAAACAAACAAACACTCACACACAAGCATAAACGTAAATTTCGGTGATTGAGAAAAGCTCGCAGCCTCAAAGACGTCCAAGGTCGTCATCTTCTTGTAGTAGGGAATCCAGGCACGTATACCACTCAAGAAAAATAAACTTGAAGGTCTACGCAGCCGAAAAGTCCCCTCTCCCAAAGGAGATGATTTTCCTTAATGTAAGTGAAAGAGTAATATCTGGTAAGTAAAAATGGGAATTTTTTTCGGACGACTGCACGGAAAAAGAAGGCGAGGAGGCTTACTCCATGGCTTAATTAAAATGGCTTCCGAAACATTCACTACCCTCACAGACGGCGAATACAGGGAAAAAAAGCACTGAACAAAACGATTACGCCACTAAACATTCCATAAGGGCCCAAGCTGTTAGAGAATAAGTCCTTACAATAACACATACACAGGAATCTAACGTAAATTAGATAATGGACCAGCTAAAAATATTCTATTTTAATTTCAGCGGTTAGACCAAGAAAAGACTACTTTACGGTAACATAATACGACAAAGTGACCCAGACTTTGAATTTATCTCAGAACACAGGGTAAATACAGAGAGAAACTCAATACAAAATTTTCCATACGAAGTCAAAACCAAAAATCACAGCGAAGAACGATTTGACGGTTGTGCAATTGCTGTGAAAAAGGTATTGACTACAGAAAAATAAGTGGGCTTGATGAATCTTGCTTAGCTTTGGAGGTACGTACGGCAGTGGGGCCCCTGGTCCTGGCAACAGGGTACCATCCCCCAAGGAGAGGGTACTTACCCCTCCATAACTTCCTGCGGCCTTGTGGTCACGGCAGAACCATTCTCTTTGCCGGCGACCTCAATGCGAGGAGTGCTGCCCCAAACTATACGTCGACCACCTAAGCAGGCAGGAATCTCGAGACACCTACTGACAGACAAATTATGACAAGAATTAGATCAAGCTTCCCCACATACATCACACACATATCAACCACAAAACCAGACATAGTGCTCACCAGCAATTTGTTCCCCTATAATTACTTCATTGAACCGGGCCCATCTGTCCCCAGCGACCACCAGGCTATCTTTATTAAAATCTCCACCGCTCCTATTCAGGTCCCCATCCCAGAATGCAAGAGCTACGCTAGTGCCAACTGGGATACGTATAAACAACTCTTCGAAAATTACATTCCCGACCCCTTAATTGATGCAAATTTATAAAAAATCGACGAGGAGCTGGATAAAATTACCAATCAATTTATAAATGCCGATTAGGAAGTCATTCCCCGATTTAAGTATAAAACTCTCCCGCCACCTACTTGGCTAACGTACATTCTGGCAGACTGTATGAAGACTAAAAGGAGGACAGACAGAGACGTCAATAAAACTCACACGAGACAACACGGAAATTACTGAGACTGATAAAATCGAGGAAGAATTTATACTCTCCTAGACATCTATTTTTATGATATCCCAGGAGGAGAATGGCAACTTTGATTTAGACTTCGAAAACAGAATCATTGACGAACTAAACGACCAGATCCACATAACTTATCCTCATCATTACGTGACGCAAGAAATAAATAAGGAGGGATACGGGGGTAAAATTACTGCCCGGGAACTCTCGAAAACTTTAAAATTCTTTCGTCAACGGGCACCAGGGCGTACAGGACTCGTACCGGAAACTTTCTTAAGAGTCCCGCCTAACATCCTAATGGGGCTTATGAATATCATGAATGCTTGCCTGAACGTGGGCTACTTCTCTAATCACTGGAAGGTAGCAAAAATGATATTCATTCCCAAAGTCGGTAAACTACCGGACAGTCCAGCTAACTTCAGGTCTATATTTCTCTTAGAATTTTCAGGGAAAGTCTTTGGGAAGATAGTGGCCAACAGGGTTTACTCCTTCCTCGAAAATAAAGCATTGCACAATTACCAATAACATAGCTTCCGAAGGAAGCGAGGAACGAACACGGTTCTAGTCGTGATAACCGAGAAGTTAGTAAAAGTAAAAGCTGAAAGAGGCCACGCAAATCTGGTACTCCGAGACGTCAAAAAGGCCTTTGACAAAGTATGGAGAAGAGGCCGAAAATACAAAATTTTAGGTACAACTGAGCCTCCACCCCATACATGAAAAGATACTCTGCGATTACGTAATGGAGAGGAGAGCGTATGTGCACGTAAAAGGACTCGAGGTGGGGCTGCCACAAGGTGGGTGTATAAGTCCCCTGCTTTATAATATATATATATATATATATATATATATATATATATATATATATATATATATATATATATATATATATATATATATACACGATCAATCTTCCCAAACCTCTGACAGAAGGCTCGTTATACGTCCAATTAGCGAACGACATGTCGATGATCTGCATGACACCTTATCGGAATGTGAATTATATGGCACAGAGTACGGCGGTAGAATTCGAAAACATCAACTCTTTCGAGAGAAGATGGAAGATATCTCCCAATGCCCCAAAGTTCCAGATAATTCCACTATTCTGACGGACCCTCGCAGACATCCGTGTGGAGGGTTTACACTTTCCATAACGCACGGAGGGCTTGGTTCTGACACTCCGGATTACGACTGGTGGGTATGGGAAGCATGTGAAAAGGATCGCGGCGAATGCACGGAGGAACTTGGGTGAATTATACCGATACATGGAATCCTCTAACAAACTCAAAATCTACAATGCGTGCATCCAATTCAAACTCTTGTAACCCCCCAGTCCATATAAACGTGAGTCCCAAGACCCAGATCATTAAACTGCAAAAGGTTCAGAATAAGGCTGTCTTAATTATGACGAGAACCCGAAGGGGAGATAAGAGAAGGCAGAGTGAGCTCCATTGTGAACTGAGGTTGTCCCCCATAAACGTGGAGCTTCACAAAAGAGCAAAAACGATCTGGGACACCGTACACCAGTACCTCCCTCCCGAGTTTGTACTCGATTACATGAACTTTAATGACGCAAGACAAACAAAATCATTTAAAAGTAGCAGATTGCTCATCAACAACGATATAAACCCAACGTTCACGTAAAATTCCGATTACGAGACAAACACAAACAAAGCCAACATTTTAAAACCCATTTTCTTTTTTTTTTCTTTTTTTCCCCTTTGAATTAGTAAAGTTCTAATTCCCTAAAGCGCGACCAGCTCGCTAAAATACTTTCTTTCCAGCAAAATTTGTTTAAAAAATAACAAAACAAAACAACAAAAATATATACAACGCAAAATCACGACCTAAAAACCCAGATTAAAAATACTTCACCAGCTCACTAAAAGACCTTCTTTCCAGCAAAAAATAACAAAACAAAACAACAACAACAATAACAAAATAAACAAGAGTGGTAAATATAAAAGAAGACTAAATCAACCCGGCAAAGAAGGCAAAGTCAAGCGAGGAGGTCTCCGAAACCGTAGAAAGATGACTTTTCAACCACAGCTAAAAAGTGCCCTAACATGTTAAGCAGCACGTCCACGTCATCAGGGCCCCCCTAAGCGGACCTTCCAGCTACCCCCACTCGGGGGAACCAAGATTACTTAAAAAAGAATCACCGTGACTCAACTCTCAACTCTACCTTTTACTGATAGCTGCTGAACGAGTCCAGGAAAACTTTGGGGATGCCTCTGCCACCAACTCTACTACGGAGCGGTGGACTGACTGTAGATACCTCCTGTTTCTGCCGCTCTTGGCTAGGGTGCCCTCAGGCTCGGGTGGACTGATTGGAGATCTCTCTTGTTTCTACCTTGCCTGGGATGAGGCTGTTTTATATGTAGTCTTTCAAAATAATTTAAAAGTTGATGGTTTTAGTAATGCCATTTTCTATGGATAGTATCCCCAAATTGTTTAGTCTCTCTTGTGAAATTTTTGACTGTAAGTATTTTAATCAGATTTAGTTTTGAAAAACTCACCCGATGCGACTGTTTAGACATTTTAAGTAAAACCTCAAAACAATAAAAAAAAACATTAGGAAATGCTGTAAATCCATTATTTGCTACCAGGTATTCAAACGGAGCTTGAGGCTTAATGACACTAGAGGAAAGAAAAGTTTTCAGAACTTCAAGTTCTTAGTGCTCCTTAGAAAAGTTTGTATTATTTTCAGTGTTGGAAAGCAGTTTTCTGCCTCTGATGTAGTCATAGGAATTGTCAAAAGGATTTTTATCAGTTTCGTAATTTTCCCAAGAACATCAACTAGATTAGTTTCCAAGGTATATTTCAGAAGTTCATTTAACTAATTAATCAATTAATTAATAAAAGAACCAAAAAATATATTAATTGAATTCTACACTTTATCAGATTCAATAATATAAACACGCACAGTCAAAAGGAAACACTACCTTCAACCAGCACACCAGGGTAGGCACTGCGTGAGCCACAGTGCTCTCTCTCCCCAGCGTGCGGCTTCCTATCTTGGACTTGTGAGCATGCGCCAATAGCCAAACATCACGTCGCTGGAACTGTGAAGCGCACATTTATATGCAAGGATTTTTGTATTTTTTTCGTAAACTAGGGGATGGCTACTGACATTAAGCTTAAGGATTATATAATATACAAGTATGAAGAAATAATTAAAGAAAAAGGACACATTATATAGAATGTTATCGATAATATCGAATGGAAATAGGGGTGCTGCAGTTCCGCAGTGCCTAAACACGATCCGCCACTGCGTCTGGGTCAGACTAAAAGTTCCTCTCACTACGCGGGGGCTCCAGGGAGAGACAGGTCTGTTGCTTTTTAGACAAACGACCAGACCAAGGTTAGCACGTCGAGCCTCAAGGTGTAACGGAGGAGGGGGACCAGGAGCTAAGTCGCAAGTACGCTGAGCGGTGCCTCGATTACCTAGAGGCTTCTCATTGAGAGATTACCTGGTGTTTTCGAGCCCGCTGGCTTCAAACACTTTCTGGTTATACTTTCTACTAATGACAGCATGTTGTCCAAGGGCAACATGATCCATCAAATGAGAGAATTAGCTAGCTTGATTGGTAGAGAGTCGAAAGTGTTCTGGAACAGGAACCTCCTCGCGAATGTGACAGATCGCTCCAAAGCGGCCATGATTAGTGCCCTTTGGACACTTAATGGCACGCTAATTAGTGTAACACCTCACTCTACGATAAACTTCGTGAAAGGACTCGTCTACGTGACGGAGCTCGTGGACTACTCAATAAATGCCACCACCTTAGAGCTGACTAACCATTGACCACTCCAAGTCGAACGTGTGATGAGAAAACAGGGAGTGGCCTCAAGACCCACTCTTACACTCTCCGTCATGTTCGACCGTGACAGTCTCCCTGAGTCGCTGCTTGCCGGTTGGTATGACTACCACGTGAAGGCATTCGTGCCATCGCTTCGGCCATGCAAATCGCTCCTGTAGATGTGCAAAGTCGGGTAATTTGTTTCAAGGCCGCACACGATAAGTTCCTATCGTGTAAGGCCAATTGTGTCAATTGCGAAGAGCCGCACCACGCTTTTTCGAAGCAATGTGGTGCGTATTTTCTCGAGAAGCAAATCTTGGCCGTTAAGGTTACATATTTTTCTCATTTTTGCAGCTAGAGACTTTGTTCTGGCACGGCAGGCACTGGCTAGGACGTCTTGTGGCTCTTTTTTTTTTAGGCAAGCACCTCGTGTTCTGGCTCTTCCAGGCCTACGAGCATGGTAGTTACGGTTTCCATTCGGAACCCTTCTGCTGGATCTACTCTTCCTGGGCGCTCCCCTGGTAGAGCTGGCGGTATAAAGGGCTCACAACACCCTGGAACAGGATGACTGTTTCCTGCAAGGCGAAACGGCCGCGCACGTCCCCAGAGTTCGACTCGCAGAATAAAACACTCCTAAAGGTGGTAATGAGGCCGTCTCCCGGGGTTCCTAAAGCTGCCCTAGGAAAGAATAACTGCAGCAAAGGAGCTTCGCACCCAAGGCTGGGTGTCACAGATGGTGAATCCTTCAAAGGAAGGATCCCCTCCCGAAGCTTTCCTACCCGCCTAATGTTTCGAGGCGGAAGGAGGAAAAGACGCGCATGGCAAGCCCAACCTCCTCCAATAAGTCTTCGGATGCAATTTCACCTTCAGCGCCTTGTTGGGCCAACAACGTCCGGAGTTCTGTTTCTGGGAAGCGTACGGCCATTCCCGTGGGTGCCTTATCCTCAAAGAGGGCACCAGAATCTCCTCCGAGCAAGGCCTGTGAGGGTATTTTCCGTCAATGGAATTGCTGCTGACTCCGTGCCAACTGGGATGAGCTACAGATGTTCGTCTCTTCCCATTCCCCGTTAGCAATCGTTTTGTAGGAGACCATAGTGGGTGCGTGCCCTAAGACCAAGGGATAGGAGCCGGGCAGGAAGATGCACTATTTAAAGCTAGTATGATTTATCCGTTCTTCTCTTTGCTTCAAATTCCTCCTTTCAGGGAGTAATAGTGCAGCTGCACCTGGAAAAGAGGTATACTGTTATTTCTGCCTATATTCCAACGTCAGCCGACTTCGACGTCCTCCGCGTCACGTGGGGGACTTCCGCCGCACTGTGGGACGTTTGCCGAGGCCCTTTGTACTGCCCGGTGATTGGAACGGTAAACACCCACTATGCGAAGACTACTCGATCAATCCCAGGGGTCAGGTCCTTGCCGACCTGATTTACGAGCTGTAGATAGGTGTCCTAAATGTGGATGAGTTTATGCATCACTACCCAAAACCGTTTCCTTTACCTCTCTTGATCTATTCGTGTGCCCTCCGGATCCACGGCCTGATTTGGAGTTGTTTGTAGTCGATAAATTTCATGATATTGATCACTTTCCTATTCACATATCATTTTCTGGACCGATGACACATTAGAGACTCCCCCATCCCCCCTTGGTGAAGCTTAAAGCGGGTGTGGTGGTCCGCATTGCAGAGAATGACGGATTTCACTGTCCCAGTCGAGGAGTTTAGGTCTGTGGAAGAGGTCGTTGGGATTTTCTCCGTTAACCCCATGGCCGTGGGCTTTGCACACCAACCGCATTCTTGATATTCAGTCGACTCTGAGGGGGCCCTCAAACAGATGCGTTATCCCTACATGCACTATAAGCGCCTCCCGACCGATTTCACAGTGGATGAATTTCGACGAGCTAGGGGCATGAGGAGGGCCTCATACTGGGAAGAGTCCTCAGTCTCGTACTATCTGCCCTGAACATTAACGGTATGCCCTCAGTGAGGCCGGAAGTATTCTCATTGCGCTATACATGGAGGTAGTTTCGATCTCTTTTATGTAGTTTGGCCCAGATGCCAACTCTGGAGCGTCATCTTCAACAGGTATTAAACCGCATATCTCGCTACGGGTTCGCGTGGCAGTGGTGGATTGGTACCGTTTCCTTGGTCTTGTTTTCAACCCTCTTGTATCCGCAGAATGGACATTCTTCATTTTTTGTTATTCAGCTCTTGCCTTACTTTTCTATCGATCCTTTGTTCGATCGAACCTTGACTAGAGATGCGAGTTTCTTGCATTCTTAGTCGAGGGTGTATTGTGGAAAGTGGACTGGATCCACCACACCGGTATCCGCCTGGCGACCGGTGCCTTCGCAGATTCCCCCATTGGAAGCCTACTTGTTGCTGCTGCGAAGATGCCCTCGCTTTGCAACGTTTTTGTGCATTACGTGCCTATACGCCCGATTCCGGCCTATTATTAGGTTGTAACGTGATTACGGCGACTTTTCCCTGTAGGCATTCGCTTGTTATATGGGCTCTTTAAAAAATATTCAGAAAAAATAAAATGTAACAAGCTATATACACGTAAATAAGTTTTATATGAATGATTAAACTAACCTGAAACTAAGAATTGAGATACGTTAAAAAAATAGTTATATAAAATAATTAAGACAAGTTAAAATACAAGAAAATGAAATATAAAATATTATAGTATAATAAATAAAACAATCAAGAGTAAAAATAAGAGGCTCAAAAATCCTAAGTATTAAATTTGAGAAATTGAGGGTTTTTTTTTTATTCATAGAATAGTATTATTTGAAAAAAAGCGCTCTTACTCAATTAGTGTTTAATTAAACACAAACATGCATAAAAGTCGCAAGCCACACAAAAGCGAATAAAAAAATAGGCTATAAAAGAAACTGGTCTGGTATGCACATTAAGCTTCTACAGTTTTACATTATATGTCATGAAATGCAAGATGATGCAATCTAACGACAAATTGCAAATGCTGAACATAACGAGACAAGAAAGGGAATTTTATTTCGCTTTCTTTTTCTGATGTGGCAAAACTTAATATTGCCAGACTAACACATTATTTTGTAAATTCCATATGGATAACAGTACTAGAGGTCCGCCCAATGAAAAATTTAAATTTAAATTTCATTCCTTATGTAAATGGGGCACCTTAATATATATGAAGTGTGGTAGTGAGGGAGCTTGTGTGGAGCATTCTTCCCAGAAATGAACCCATTGGACAAATACCAGTGCCAAAGTCATATATAACTAAGAAAGTCCATTCACCATGGAAAATAATGGTTTGTTTTGTGTTTAATAGGAAGATGAGAGGGGGAATAGTTTTGGGCACTATTAATGTATGCCACCTCAAATTAGTGGGAAATTAATTGATGATGATGATATCAAAACAAGAGAAAAATGACTTCTAGGGGCTTGGCATAACTACAAAGCACCAAACACTTTATAACTGCAAGTTAGATCCTGTATACAATGTTAGTCTCTACTCTTTAAAGAGAGTGTGGACTGCAGTAGAAAACAATCAACAATGCCCTTTTGAAGAGACTAGTAGCCATGCATATTTTAATGAAAATGTACTACATTATTTTTAGATGGAATCTCCTCCTTTAAACTCTAAAGCCCTTCTGTGCGACAGAAGAGGGGGAGGGGGGGGGGGGAATTGAGTGAGAAAGATTCACGATCTAATAAGCCTCTTAAATGCAGTTTATGTCTTTTTCAAGCATCACAACCAGATCATCTTCAAGAGCATATGAGGACTCATACTGGTCTAGCGTACAAGAAGTGCTGGCGAGCGGCTTAAAAGCTTCGCTTGAATGAGTCTTTTTTAAGACTCAGGATGGCCGAGTAGATTCGCCGCTGGCTAACAGCGTTCCAGCGACGCGGGAAGATGTTCTTAACTCGCCTCCGCTATTATTTTTTATTTTCCCCTATTTTCTACTATCCTATATCTACAATGGGGCCCAGACCCAGGAGGAGGAGCGTTAGCCCTTGGATAACATTTTCAAACGGGTTCTCTTCATTTTTTTCAAAATATGCTTCGCTTCTATGAGGGGGGTTGATTAGCATGCGAGAAGTGCAGGCGAGTGGCTTAAAAGCTTCGCTTGAATATGTCTTTTTTGAGACTCAGGATGGCCGAGTATATTCGCCGCTGGCCAACAGTGGTCCAGCGACGCGGAAAGCTGTTCGCAACTCGCCTACGCTATTGTTTTTTCTTTGCACCTTTTCTACTCTCCTCTATCTACACTGCCAATAAGCATTTTATATGCAGTGCTTTCGCCTATTAAGCAGCACAATTTCAGAGTCTTCAAGAACATAAGAGAACCTAAGCTGGTGACAAGGCTTTTGATGCAATTGTTTTGAATAACAACAAAAAACGGTCGAGGAAAGCGGAGAGATTTATAATGAAAATCCACTTGACAGTACGCTCTAATGAGTGTTCTGAGCTCCTTCTCCAACGACAATATAGGAATAATCTCGCAGTAAAACTTTGGAAACACCGCATGCGTGTTTGTTTCAGAAGCGGGCTCAATTGGTACGGAAGAGGCTGAATCGACGGCCTTCCAGGTGGCGGACCTTGGAGTCTAGCCTGGAATTCAGTTTCGTCAGCTGGTGGGAGTATTTCAGGATGATGATTGTCTCTCCTTCGTTATGTGTTTTTTTCCGGGGCTAAGTCAGGAAGATGAAGGAAGTGGTCCCTTGAAACTGATAGCCAACCGATCAAATGGGTCAAATTTCGAACGTTCTCTTGCCTCTGGACGAAAGTGCAGAGCCTCAGTTTGAGGCAGATGTCGCACTCCGATACAATGCTCCTAAAATATTCTAGAGAGTAGGGCGAATTTCTTGTCCTGACAAAATGCAGCAGTCGTGCAACACATGGATGACAGAGAGACGATTTAACTTTTTGAGTACCCGTGTAACAGTGGAAATGACTCGATCAAACTCAACGTAAAAAAGCGTTGTCGGGACTTTTTCATTTGTTTTTACCCTTGTGCTGGATGTCGAACATGTAAGAGACCGAACGCCACTTCCGAGAAGGAAGTGGCGCCATCGTTTAACTGATTCAATGAATGTACAGGTTTATTTCTCCCCTGTGCCTCCCAAATTCGAGACGAAGTATGCAAAGAGGGCGAGCAGCCGCAACAAAGAGTAACAAGGAGAGGGGTCAAGCGAGTAGGGTCTGGTTGTAGTTCCTTGTGGCACATCTGATAACCCAGTATGTTGACAATGTTGGTAGAGAGCTTAAACTTTACTTTGTTCAATATGAAGTTGTATGTAAGCGCGGCTATAAGGAAATGGGAAAGATTAGAGTCATGCTCTAATAAAGTACGCCCGCAAATCATGACATCGTCCAAGTGGGCAAAAATGATTTTGAGCCGGTTGGAGCGGATGAAGTAGTTCATGATTCTTTGAAAAATACCACCCCATTTGCGAGTTTGAAGCTTAAGCATCTGAACTTAAAAAGTCGTCCGTCATCCTCGAAGGCGGTGTAGATTTTACCCTCTTGCTGCAAGGAGATCTAGTGATGCACCCTGCGCTAGTCGAACATGCTAAAAGGTAGGTAAACCTATCGATAATTCGAGTGGAGTCGACAATCAACTTTTTCTTTTCCCTTATTCACAGCATGCACTTATGCCTTCCAGGGCGAATATGATGGTTCGATGATCCCTTCTTCGAGCATTCGAGCAATCTCGGATCGGATTCCTCGAAACGCCGTGACTTGGTAACAATGGGATGACAATCGGGGGATCTATTAACATTGCTGCCAAAGAACAAACTTCCAAGTTTGAGTGAGGACTGCCAAATTCAAGCTTAAGCTAAGAATACTGATGGAGGAATCGGATTCCAAGGATGGTGTCAGAGCAACAGTCGTCCAGTACTAAGAAATTTCTCTCCTTCGTTTTAACATCGATATAGCAATACTCTATAATGTTGGTTACTAGTTTACTGGAATCCACGCCAATTGTTCCATCAAATCTGCTGATGGGGAGCTTAAGACTGCGCACGAGTCTGTTAGATACTAATTTCCTGGAGCCCCCTGTGTCCCATAAGGTTCTACGTGTCACCTCAGTGATAACTAACTTTATAGATCATCCCAGGAGTGAAGAAATTACATAAGCCAATGTGCTTGTTTGAGCCACAACTCGTTAGCCAGTGGTACTTGTGGGTTTAGCCTCAATCGTATTCGAACGGCATACCTTGGCGAAGTAGGCTTTTTCGGCAAAGTCGACATATGGTCTCCTTGGCTGGACATCTAGCTCGACTCTCGTGTAGAGTTCCTCCTTAGAAGAAACAAGGGTTGCGGACTACGGCAACATTATTTCGCTCTAAGTTAGTCCAGACATTCAGGGAGCCCCCTGGGGCTGACTGAACAGATGCGACAGACGTTGAGGGTGACATACAACTAGGAATCTCGCTCGGCCTAGTCAACTGCGTCCTATAGAGTGAACCTTCGATTTTCTAGCAGCCATGCACGGATTCGGGCCAATTATAAAAGACACTCATTCATGAAGGTGTCCGCGAACTCTGCGCGTAAATTGCACTGCAGGCTGAACTTTTGAATTGAACACAAGATATCAATAGACTTGGATTGGACCTCGCTTGCGAGTGGCCATTCGGTGGCAAGCTGGATAAAGGCATTTTTTAGGGTTTCGAGGGCTTCGGAGGAAGTCTGACATTTAGCGATTACATCGAAATTTCTAATAGAAACAATGTTAGCTAGGTGACTAGGAGACTATCCCCTTACACGGGTTCCCTTTTTCTTTTTCATGGGAATGCCAAGAACACGAATAGACGACATATGACAATTCCGCTTGGGTCCCCGCTCATCCTGTTGTCATCAGATGAACCCCCCTCCCTAAGCCCCCAAAGATGAGTAAGAGGCGGTTCGTTCCATGAGCCTTATCGACACCACACTTCGTAGACTCTAGGCTTGTCATGTTGGTGGGAGCTGGCATGCCCGCTCTCCCTAGCTTCCCTATTTGGGTCGCCATGCCAGCCCCACTGAAGGGCTATAGGCTCTATGGGCCCTCAGTCAAGATACCCTAGACCTTGAGGAGGGGGTCAGATGGAGGAACCTCGTGAGGTGGAGATGGTTCCGGAGGTAACTCTGACCAAGACGGCAGGTTTTTACAAGAGGGCGAACCTTGGATCAGTGTCAGACACCAAACTCGACTCCGCTCTTCTTCAAGGCCCTCATCAGGCATCAGGCAGAACGGGCTCTTTAAGACTGAGAAAAAGAGGAGGAATTTCCTCCCCCACACAGTGCCCTTTGACGGCCAAGATCTTCCCCATCTCGGAGAAAGATCTGGACGAGGATAGCTCGTTTGGCCTTGGGACCGCTTCCGAGGGGTGGAGAAAAGTGGGCTCACTCCTTGCCACCCTCTCCCCCCCAAAATAAAGGAAAGGTAAGAATATATGAAAGAGGAAGATGGATTTCACTTTCTTCGCGGGAACACTTCCAAAGTCGCAAGTGCGCTGAGAGGAGTCTCGATTAAGTCGGACCCCTCATTGATAATCTAGTTGACGTTTCTGAGCCCGTTGGCTTCAAACACTTTCCAGTTATACCCTCCACAGATGTCAACACGTGGGACAAAGGCCACATTATATATCATATAAGAGAATTAACTAATCTGACTGGTAGACAGCTGAAGGTGACCTGTTTATCGGACAGGACCCTTCCGAAGTGGTCATGATTAGTGCCCTTCGTAGACTCATTGGCTCGCTGCTGAGTGTGACGCCGCACTTTACCGTGACAGGCTCCCTGAATCGGTGTTTTCTGGTTGGTACCACTACTGTGCCCTCCCCTCCTCCATGAGAGCTGCCTTAACCTGGTGGAGGGACTTGCGTACCTCTTTGATCTGGTGAGCTAAGCTAGAGGGGGGCATTTGGCCTCACTCCGCCCTCTATAGTGGTCGAAGGTTTCCCATGCTAGATAGGTTGCCAGTGAGAGGCCCATAAAATGTCGTGCTCTAAGCAGCCAGTACGGGTCAACAGTACCACCTACAAAAGGAACCACCATAGGTCATCCTGTGTTGGTTGGCTGGGTGTCTGGGCTGAGGGGAAGATCTCTAACTCGTCGTGGCCAAACCTTTGAGCCAGGTCGCTGAGGTACCCCGCCCGCAGCAACCAATGCCTTTCTCTCGCGTCACCTGATTAGGTGGCATATTCTTGGCTCCTTGGGCCATTACTATTTCACTGGGGAACAAATTTCAACTTTTTGTGCATTGACTTAGATTTGACAGTTAATTATATGTAATTTGAGTGCGTTGAGCATGAATATTTACTTCGTTTTGCTCTATCAGGTCCTGATTTTATTCAACACTTCCTCTTTTATCATATTCATAAAAAAAATATTTTCTCAATACTTGCTAAGTCTTTTTGCAGTTGCACATTATAATTATCTATTAGTACCTATTTAAACTAATGTTTGTTTTAATAATTCAGATTTTGAAAATAAGGAATTGAAATACATTTACAAATTGACAAAACAATCAAGTAATATGTGCTCAAGTACTAGAAAGTTTATATGCAAAAACCATCCTGATTCATCTTGCTAAATATGTGGAAATTTTACACTTCTACAACAACGAGGGAATATAAGAAACTTCGTAAAAAGAGCTTACTTAGCTTATTTTGTCATAAAACTGGGGGATCAAGATAAATCATGGGTTTCACATAAAGCCTGTACTGTATGCATTGAAAGACTGCGACATTGGACAAAGGTTTAGGAGTCAAAAATACCTTTGGGAGTTCCGATGGTAAGCTTATGATTTCTTAACACTACGTAACTTAGTCATTTGTGTACTGTAAATTACCTAAGTGTAATTGTAACTTAGGTACATAAACAACTTTTGATAAAATTCGCTTATGTTAACGTTTCACATTTTTTTTCCATTTCAGGTGTAGCAAGAGCCTACTAACCATAAGACGGGTTGCTACTTATGCTTTGTCAAGACATCGGGCTTCACTAAGAAAAATAAACATTGCATTGAGTACCCAAATTTCGACACTGCAATACGACCTGTGTTACATTCAAATGAAATTCCCATTCAAAAATTTAAGAGTCTGCCATCTCAGGCATTGGGTGAAGATGTTTCTGAAAATATTTTATGCGCTCTCAGGAGTCAGACCCCGAATTCGACCAGCAAAGGTTTAACCATATAGTGTATGGTTATCTATGTGATTTTTCTTCTGTTAATAAATCAGCCTTGATAGCGTTTCGAAAACCATAACCATAAATTTGTTTGATCGAAGTTGTCTGCAGTTAGTTTTTAGGCCTAAGGCGAGAGCGAAATAATTTTTTGGAATAATGACTTGGGCTTTAAGAAAGACAATTACACAAATATAAATATATTCATAAAATCAACGAATGTACAATGAGATAAGTAGGTTAGGTATACAATGTAAGATATTTTAACATATGATTTACAGTAAAAAGATGCGAAGAGAATTGAAGTATGTGAAATTAATATGGGGGAATCATATGGTGAAACAATAAGGTGAATAATATATAATATAGTGTAGTAATGTAGAGTATCTATGGTGGACTGAATGGGGCTTTATACGAAGAAAGCTGCGAGTCGAGTGGGCGGAATAGCGTGCTCTTTTAATCGAGCTGGGAACGTGTGTTTGTTTGTTTGTGTGAAGTTTAAGAGATGTTGTTTGCAACAGTATACGTTAATTGAATTTACAAGTAAAATAAATGAATTAATTCATTATTAAGTTTAACATAAAATGATTAAATTTACAAAAGTTGAAGTAAATTAATTGAAAGATTAAATTGACAAAGTTAAAGTAAAATAATTGAATGATTAAATTAACAAAGTTACATTAAAATAATTGAATGTATTTTATACATAATAAATGATGATATATGTATTTAAGTTTCCCAGGAGGTTTTTATTATAGGAATGCCCAGAGGCATTGCTATAACCAGACCGAGTTGAATGATCTTGTAAGGGATCTAAATTTAACAGAAAAGGCTGCTGAAATTTTAGCTTTAAGACTTAAACAGAAAAACATGCTTAGTTCAAACACATACAAAAACAGAGAAAAAGAACTTCTTAAATATTTTTTTGACAGAGCATAGTTTAGTATATTGCTGTGACGTACCAGGTTTGTTAAAGGAGATGGGGGTTCAGTCTTACAATGCAAGTGATTGGTGTTTGTTTTTAGACAGTTCCAAAAGAAGGCTTAAGTGTGTGTTGCTGCATAATGGCAATCTATACAGCTCGATACCAATTTGGCACTGAACAACATTAAAAAAAATGTATGAGCATATATAAACTGTTTTAAAACTTATCAAATATAGGGAGCATGAGTGGATCATATGTATTGACTTAAAAATGGTCAATTTTCTGCTAGGGCAACAAGCAAGGTATACTAAATATCCCTGCTTCCTTTGCTTATGGGACAGCAGAGCTAAGAAGAACATTATTCCAAACAAATCTGGCCACCACGAGCATCAGTTACTGTCGGAGAATTTTTTTTTTATTAATCCACCCTTAGTGAGCAGAGATAAAATCATATTTTCTCCTCTGCATATCAAGCTACGTCTCATGAAACAATCTGTAAAAGCTTTAGATACAAACGGTGAGTGTTTCAAACACATAACTTCAAAATTCCCAAGTTTAGGTTATGAAAAAATCAAAGCTGGAATTTTCGACGGTCCACAAATAAGAACATTAATTAATTACTGCAGTTTTCCTAATGTCATGAATAAACGGGAAATAAATGCCTGGTTCTCATTTATGGACTTGATAAAACCTTTTTAGGTGAAATTATAGGGCAGATAACTACGAAGAAGTCGCAAGAAAACTTTTAAGGGAGTACAAAATGCATTTTTTTCAGTAGTCACCTTGACCAATTTCCCAGTAATTTAAGTGCTGTAAGTGACGAACAAGGGGAGAGATTCCACCAAGATATTAAAATTAGAATAGGAACGTTATCAAGGATACTGGGATTGCCACATAATGGTTGATTATTGCTGGTGCTTGAAAAGAGACCTGTCGTCAACAATCAAATACTCTAGAAAGTCCTATAAAAGAAATTTTTACCAGAGTGAAAGCTTCATATCTCTTTTTGTTTTATTTAAAGTCATTTCTATCGTTATTAATGCAATTTTTCAATAGTTTTAACTGCATGTATTCATAAAAATTGGAAATAAATGTTAACGCATGACTTCATTTTTAGTTCTAATTTTGAAAAAAACTGGAAAATGGCGCATGGGCTGTTTACAAGAATCGGGACCTCCTAGAGCCAAACCGAGGTGAAATTCGTTTAAAGCGGACAAAAGTTTCTTACAATCAAGTGTCAGACATCATTCAATAAAATACGTGTTTCCCAGTGATATAACTCGTTTTATATCGTTAAATTAACACAAACAACTGGTTCTCGTCGGATGGTCGACCAAGCCCTCTAGACGACATCACCTGCCCGGAAAAAGGCAATAAGACCTAACAAACTGGAAACGTTAAGAACAATAATGAAGCTACTTCAGTGGCAAAAAGAAAGCAACACTTCTTTCTAATGCATTGCAATCTTTATATTATGCCTTACGCTCAAAATTAAAAGTATATGGAACTATCACCCGTACACGTCTTATATAACACTAATATAGTGAATCCAATAGGTGCTATGTAACATTTAATTCCAGTGATACTAAAAGATTATCCCACGGAAACGCTGAATCACTCTCTAATGGAGAATCTCATTTCGGAACAGAACTTCTTTATTCTAGTAATCTTTTAAACAGTGAAAACGATTACTGCCCTAACCTATGAAAGTAATGTAACCTTGAGTCCTGAACTCCGTAAGTCCCCTACTTCAATATTGTTTGTGGAGGCTTGTCGTAGAGTCGAACGTCGATGCTAGCCGAGGATTCACTCTGCTTTGACGCGCGAAGTAAGCACGCAAGAAATTGTGATATAGATCCCAGTGCGAGGGTTAAATAATCAAAATCGAGTGCGGTTGGCCTAAATAATCAATTCTTAGAGGTTCTGGGTTTTAGAGAAACTGATTGTAGAAAAATAACTTTACTATATACAAAGAAAATAAATGACTATATATAAAATGAGACCCAGGGTACAAAACGAGGGGGGGGGGTACAAATGACTCAACGGGGACGAGAGTCCGAGAGAGGATGTACGGTGATTGCTTCCAGGAAAAGGAAGGAAGAGTGAAAATGATGGGGAGTCTTACGTAAAGCCTAATTGACTGGAAGCTTTGGATACGACGAGTAAGCGTGGCGCTGCAAAGTTCCACTTGCAAAATTACTTCTTTAACTTCGTTGAGAAATGAACGAAAGAGTACTCCAGACGAAAACGAAGTCGATACCCGAGTGATAGATGCCTGTCCGTATCTATCGTTTGTCGGGCGAGAACTCTGTCCTTAAATATGAGTGAGGCCGGGTAGAGGTGACGCGTCGCATTCGTAGTTAGAAGTCGTTGGTAGGCAGGGCAGGGCGTACGAGACTGTGCCAGGCTGGTAACTAATTTCTCCAAGCTTTTCCCGAAGTATTTATACTGCCTTGGCTGAAACGGGTCGCCGGAAGCCTTAAAGGGGGGCGGGGATCTTATTAGACTTAGCGCTAGGGGAGGGGGGTATTCTTGGCGGGCATCACAGCCTCGCGCGAAGTTCCTTGACGCCTTACGTCTGGCACCGATCAGGCGATGTGACGGGGAAAGAAATAGAACCCAACCCGGGTCATCCGCCTGCGCGAACTTCTCGCTGATCCCTTGGGGCCGTCTGGATATGCAGGTGCATCTTTCTCAGGCGCCACTGGTAGACGTTGGGTTCTAAGAGGGGGGGGGGAGACCTTCTCTCTCTGACACGGCTTATTATAGAAAGTGTCAATGAAATTTCTTCCGTTCTGTCCAATTCATAGAAAAGGAGATTGGCAAAATCTCTGATGGATACGCAAAAAAGTATGGAATGGGAATCTTGGTGCGAGCTAAAGATATCACCAAAGGCCAGATGCTCCTCCATTTCCCATGCCCTACAGATGTCATATTTGACTCCATCAAGTATCATAAGATAAATATCTATTCTAATTGCTTCACAAATATTCAAGACCTGTATGAGTTCAAAGAGGAAGAGATTTTTAACATGTGTCCAGATGTAGTGAATAGTAGTGGTGGATCCAGGATCAAAATCTTGGAGGAGGCTAACCTGAAAAATTCCCTATGAGGAGTCTGAGAAAAGGCTATTAAACATTAATAATGATTATCTTACACAACCTCAGAGCTGGGCGCGTTCCTTGATTTGGGATAGTGCGTTAGCGTTCCTGCGTTCCTCCGGCCGCGGTTAGTGCGCTCCTGGAATAGCGTTGCTCGATTCTTTTCGCTCGGTGCGTTCTTGCGTTCCTGCGTTAGCACTCCCAAACTATAAAACGTTCCTCAAAAAAAGCAGTGCGTTCCTCAAAAAACTTGAAAAAAGTAAAAAGCCACTGCGTTCCTCAAAAACACTACTGGGCGCATCAAAAGAACTATTCCGCAACTCAAAAATAAAACAAAATACAAGGTAATAATACATCAGAGCTTCATACATTAAAATATATGTATATTTCAGACTCTTTACCAGTTTCTCTGACTATATCGCACAAAAATTCACTAAATCAAAAATATCACTTAAGTATTAGACTTATTTAATATTTAAACTGTATTTCACCTCATTCCACTGTATTTTACTGTACTGCACTGTATTTGACAAGTAGACGCATAGTTTCTAAACATTTCGATTATTCATTATTTTGTATTACAGTATTACACTAATTTATTAAGTTTATTTTACTTTAAATCTGACACAAGGATTCAATTTTCGTTATTGTAGATAAAGATTAAAGACATCTAGACAAGTTACAACACTTTTTAAAGTTATTAAAGAATTAAAATTACTGCTGCTGCTCCTCCTCCTCCTCCTCCTCCTCCTTGTCCTGCTCCTGAACCTCCTTATATCCAAGGAAGTGCATGAGGCCCCTCACAGCCACTGGCTAGAATAAAACCAGTTCCAGGGGCTGGCGCAATACGTTTCTATGATTGGTCAAATTATGAATTGTAGCTTTTGTGCGTCAGTTAAGGTATGATAGTGAATTTTATAATTATTCTGAGAATTACATGTATCATATAAGGTACATTCGATTGCAACTGTTAAAAAATCCGTTTCAAAATAGATTTTATATTATTACATAACTCTTTATGAATAGCAGAATTCAATTATGGCTTTAAAAGGAAATATAAACAAAAGGGCTCTATTTATTTATTTTTTTTTGGGGGGGGGGGGCAGCCCCTCAGCAACCCCCTTTGGATCAGTGCTGGTGCATAGAGTTGTTAAGTTCAGAAGAAACCATTTTATTCCCTTACCTTTTCTTTTTGGTTCTACTTTGCCTGACTAGATGAATTACGGCCCTCTAACTCTAAGAGTAAAACTTTAAAAGACATTCCCTACAATGTTATAATTACTATGATTTTGGTAATTCCCCCCAAAAACCTGTAGTAGCCGTTGACAGTGTGACCGTTGCTCTGCCCTAGACACGCACTCTTTGATGGAGTGTCAGTTAGACCCTCAATGCTTCTAATGTCGGGAGACTCAGTCTCTGAATTCTCGACTTTCTGCTAAATAGTATTACGACTGGTATGGAAGGTTACGCCAGTTAACGGCTGGTAAAATGGTCTTATAGGACTGGAAGAGGCACGAAGCTCGACGGAGGAGGAGACGACCAGTCGCTTGAAGATATGAATCGGTTATGTAAAATTACACGGGACAGAAGGGCGTAGTGAGACAACTTCAAGGTGGTGGATTTATGTCTGAGAGTCTCTTCTCTCTCACAAGAAGTTTTATATTTTTTTACATGCTCATTTCAGTGGATGTGGTTACATAAAATATTAAACATAGTAGGGGAGGTTTTATAATAATGATCCAGTTATATTTCATTTAGTTACTAAGTTTTTTAGATTTTTACAATTGAGCCAATGGTTATATACATATTTTGAAGATAGAGGATACTCATAACTTAGTATTAACCAATAGTATTTAATTAAAGGTGATTAGAGTTGGAGCCCGATCAAGTTTAGCTAAGAATGTCTTTTGCAAAAAAAAACCCCAGTGAAACCACAAGAAATTAGTCGGTGGTATTAAAGAATTTTGCTCCTCGGCAGGGAATATTGCTGTTGTTGCCATAGGGGTTGGGTGAAGCAGGGAGGCTGGGTCAGCAAGAACGGGGTTGGAAAAATGGAATGCCTGCGTCATATACTCCACTTTTAGCTTCGGATGATAATGGACATTTGTGTGAATTTCTAAGCTCTTATTTAATGCATATCTGATGATCTTTTAATTTTTATTATTATTACTATTACCATTATTATTTTCATTACCATTATTATTATTATTATTATCATTACCATTATTATCATCATCATTATTTTATCATCATTATTATTATCATTATTATTTTCATTATCATTATTATCATTATTGTTATTATTATTATTATCATCATGATTAATATTATTATAACATGGTACAGTTGGAGTTTGATTATATTAAGGATGTAATCCTAACAATAACAATTGGAGTGAGATATCATTTACTTGGCTAATCCGCAATTTATAAGCATTAGAAGTGCAAGGAGAGAACTTACCTTCAGACAAGAGACTGTATGTAGAATAAAAACCTAAGTATCTGCATTTATACACCCAACACATATGTCAGAAGACCAGTCAAATAATCCAAGATTGGTGATAAATTCATGCTCTTCAGGAAAAGATACAGAAACATCATAAATATAGAACAAGATATCTCCGCTAACTTTCGATTTTGCTAATCTGTCCTCTAAACCATCTGATATGGAACCTAGATATACTTCCGGAGAAATGTAAGTGGTGCTGAGGTCCATCCAGCAACAAACTTCTCCGCAACCAAATATAGAAAGGAACACCTCAGGGAACATCAAAAAGAGAACCAGGTGCTCCTTTGTATCTCTAAATTCTGTAGAGATACCCCCCTCTAAAGGTCTCATCTGGAAGAAAGAGATTAGGCACTTGTATCAAGTTTCAAACCTAATTGATCGTGAACCAGATGAGAAGGAAAACGGTACTATGAAAGGCAACGAAGTTATCACGAACCCAAACGCTACTGGCCCCCACCCTACCCCAGAAACGAACATAAGTTCGGACCTGCTTAAAACAAATCAACTTAGAAACCCGAGATAACTCCAAATGAGACCTCATCTGGTAGGTTTTTAGAACCTACAAAAAATAAACCTAACGCGATGACAGTTTCCTCCGAAATCCGCGTAAGAATTCCCAAACCGTATCAACTGACTTTCGGTCACAATCTTATTCTACCCGAACAAGTCTGCCCAAATCTTTTGGAAATATAGTCGAATCCATATTTGAGACATTATCGACCCATTATATGCAAAATATGCCCAAATAACCCTATACGTGTTGGTCATTGGCTCCTTCCTCAAGTGACCTTTTGTAAGGGCCTAGCAAGTGGTAAGAGTGCTATGCCTCCCGAAGTCGAGCGAAATCAATTTCGAGTCCACTTTTCAACGCAGGAGAACTACATCCCAATTTTTAGAGACGGCTTAAAATGCAAGGAAGGAGTAAGATCTGGAGTTATTTTTCCTTCATTTAATTGGAAAACTCCTCTACCTCATTTTCCCTCTATTTTTACAGATGATCTTAACGCAATTTTGATTGCACTAACATTGGTGGGCACCCGCTATTTATTTGTTAGACGCAATTACGCTAACTTTGATGGGCCTTCCACTAATCTGAAAATTTTCGGCTTCGCCGGTCCGCTATTGCAAAATCCGCTAATGCTAATATCAAATTTTTGGCTACTAATGATGTCCGCAACAGTCCGCTAAGCCTTTATTGCTAGTTAAAAACATAATTTCCTATCAAATTAGCTTACAATTTATATATTTATTTTTTTATATAGCAGAACTTTTAAAACAGAAAAATACAGAATCCTCATTAGAGTCATTAGTCATTGTTGTCCTCCTTCTTTTCCCTCTGACACAGCCATTTTCCCCTTCAATAGGTACATGTTTCCATTGAGAAACACCAACTTCTTAAAGTTATCATCAGTCAGGGATGATCTCTTGGGCCTGAAGACTCAGAGCCTAAGCTTCCTCGTCATCATGGCTCATGGCGCTGCTAGGCCGGCTTGGGCAAGGCGACGTCGTCAAAAATCGTTCCATTATAAAAAGTAAATCACTGAGAAAATATCAAAATAAATACAATACAAATACTGAAAGGAATGCATCTTTAAGATTCGGCGAGTTAATGTAAACTGCCTCCGACGCAGGCTGCCGAGACAATTCGGCTGCGCAACAGACAGATCTAGAATAGGGTGGCCAAATTTCTAGAAGTGAAATCTAGGACGTCTCACAACCTAATTTTGAAGTTTCTTCACATCTCCAAGAATATTCTTGAATTTCACGGAAATTTCATTGTCGGTGTTTTTTGAAAGTTTGCGTTAGCGGATTATAATTTAAGCGTTCCGCTAACTGCAAATCACTAATTTATCAAATTTTCTGCTAAAATATTCCGCATTTTTTGTTAGTCAGCTATTAGTGGATCAGCGATTGGCGGACTTAAATTTCGGAATGCTACCTTTGTTCAGCAATCACAATTTTTACTCGGCCCAACCGTTCTTTTACTATCTTTAGGGACTCCTGTAAAACTCTCCAATCACTAAACATTTTTAATCCTTCCACCCCTTGGCTAGAATGATAATTGATTAGGCGTTTTTCTGTATAGAGTAATGTGGAGAAAATATTTAATTTTGCTGTGTGCCTTCTCATGTAGTTTTTTCTTGCGATGAGAAAGGTGATGTCTTGACAAAGACAGCATCAAGACAACCTGTCACGAACCGTAATACTATGCCAGCATGTAACCTTCGAAAGGAGGTCGCTAGATGTATCTGGAAGTGCTGGCAACAACGTTGGGCTACGGCTGGCACTAACAAAATGCGCAACATCTTAAAGGGCACTGACGAAGAATTGAACTACGATTGAGTCCCTCTAAGGTAGCAAAGCGCGCTTGTACGCCTACGAATAGGTGCACAAGGTTAACACATGGACACCTAATAGAAGGTTGCCTTGTCCCATTCTGTGATGAGTGTTTGGTTCCCCTTACAGTCCAACCCACAGTAAATGCGTGCCCAAGCATTGGAGAGCTGCGTTGTCACCAACTCCTTCCACACCTTGAGAGAGATGTTCCATTTCGCTAGCATAAACCTCGTGGATGATCGCTGTGTTGGCGGCGGTAAATTTGTGCTTATTAAAGAAGCTGGCCTGCTTAAAAAATTTTAGATCTTTTGATTTTTTCCTTTCTTTACATGTTTATATTTTAACGATTTTATATATATATATATATATATATATATATATATATATATATATAGGCAAAAATTTTTAAAGATCATTGTGTACTTTGCCTTAATTAATTTCCTTTGGCAACTTTCTTTTCTTTTAACTATCTTTTTTATTCCATCTTGTAGATGGTGGATCATTTGTCCAGTATTCATCTCTTAGTTTGGTTTTTACCAAACACATTCTTTTAAAAAAGAGATGAATACTGAACAAGTGATCCACCATCTACATGATGGAATAAACAAGATAGTTAGAAGAAAAGAAAGTTGCCAAAGGAAATTAATTAAGGCAAAGTACACAATGATCTTTAAAAAAAATTGCATTCAGGAAAGACTGCTACCCAACTACACTAATATATATATATATATATATATATATATATATATATATATATATATATATATATATATATATATATATATATATACGAGGGCCTTCAAAAGGTTTTGGTGAAAGCTTTTAATTTAAAAAAAAATATATATCGCTATTTTCAAGTCAAAACAGTTTTGATCATATCTTTGGATTGTGCTGATACATGCAAAACCTCGCGTATTCCTCTGATATATTTCAAGTAGCAAAGGTCTGCTTGCAAGAAATTAGCTTTTTTTAATCAATGGAAAATCAAACTGGCATGCAGTTTAAGGAAATACAGAAAAGATGTGACGTTCCCACAAAAACTTTGCATAATTACTACATATAGAATTTGATAAGTTAGAATAGCTTTTTTAAACATTTTGAGACGTTTTTTAAAATTTTTATTCAATGTTATGTTTAGTAATCAAAGAAAAGGTAAAATACAACAAATTTATTAATAGTTTATAACTTTTTTAAAACATTGGAAAAACCTATCAAAACTCAAACTTACCTAAAGTAATGGCGAAATATTACTAATATAAAAATTCTGTTCGTCGTGTTTTCTTACAAATTTTTGAATTACTGTTTTATAAAAGTTCTCTCGATTCTCCCTAAGTTTTTTGAAAATATTTTATTCAATTGAAATAAGTGTAAGATTAGAAAATCTGTCTTCATTTTGGGAACTTCGTAATTACTTGGAATTCTTTAAACAGCAGAAAATAATCGCCTAGCTATTGCTGTTGTTATTGGCATATTTAGAATCAAATTTGCTAAACTGTATATTTGTGCATTTCATTTTCAAGTAGATATTTAAAGAGATTAGTAACATTCTTTTTCGCAAGAGATTTGAACGAAGGCGAGGAAACTCAAAAGTTCACACTTTTTGCAATCTAAAACCTGAATGAATTCTAAATTTTCTATTGAACTGAAACGCTTTTTTCATTTGAATGAGAATTTTAACAAATATGTCATGATAGATAAAATTGACTGCACTCGTTTGGGGAGAAAAGATTCTGTTTTGTTTTGCATGGTCGTTCACCACGCGTTCCTGTTATCAAGTTCCACGTATCTGCAATTTTTTCGTTTCTCATTTGTGTAATTTTCTTTACAGTGTTTTCAAAGGTCATTGATATATACACAATATCCATGGATTTTGTTTGCAACACATCAATTAGATATTAAAATAGATATTCAATAGATATTCAAAATATATTTAAAAAGATCTATATAATTAAACCATCTTTATTTTCCTTAACCGTTGCAATTATTAGCCTAGAAGAATAGTTCCACCTTGTAGGAGATAGTTTCGGGAAACGCTTTCCAACAACCTTGTCACAAATTTCGGCAACAGCTTGGGATAAAACAAAGTTAAATATATGATCGTAGCCGTGAAAAAAAAGCTCCCTTTGGTACAACTTCTTTTATCTTAGCTTGAACTCCATTATTTTGCTGGCAAAAACCGCAGCAGCGTTGTAAGCTTATGTAACAATTTTTTTCAAACAGTTCTTGTAGTTATCTAATAGATACGTCAAAAATTGCTGCAGCGCTTCTGTCAATACTGACATAATTGAATCTGATAAATCGTTCACAAATATTACCATATTTCTCTAGATAACGTACAACACTAGAGAGTTGTGAAAAACAGTTGACATCAGGTGTTTCATATAATAAAATCCCACGTACATAGACTCATTAAGCTCATCTTTAATTTTTTTAATAAAACTGAACAAATAAATTGGATTTAGTAATTTTGAGAAGCAGATGATTTACTCTTGAAATGGGTCGCAGTATATACTCGTAGTTACCTCTATTATGAGCGTTTACTTCCTCATTGTGACTGCGAAATGCTAACTTTTGCATACCTAAAAAGCATGTAATCCTAATTAAGAGTTTCAACATTTCTCTGTTTCTACTGACTTCCTCGTTATGTTATGTCTAGCAATGGCAGCTGATTTTTGTTTGTCAAGCAATAAATCAATTCTTTTGAGTTTCCAAATCAACAAATGCGTTAATATGAGAAAGACACTTTTCACGACGAGAAATAAAAGTGTGTAAATTATTTAAATCGTCATGACCACGATCAACAGAATTCCACACAGATTTTTCATTTTAAAATAACAAACACGACCAAGATTACATTTTTTTTTTTGAATTGTTGCCACCTAACCATAGAACTTCATTATACATCTTATGTAGTGTTATATTTTCTATTAAATCCTTTATTTTCTCTACTTAACTGCAGATTTGGCTTCGATCTTCCATTATTTACAATGTGCTTTTTCTTATCAATCGACTGTGAGCTAAACTTTTTCACTTTTAATTCATTGAATTAAAAGTGAATATCGAATTTTGAATATGTTGTCGGTTAACAATTGGCAGGCTTGTATTGTGGGGGTCGAATCTAGTAAACATTCGTTTGAAAATTTTAAAGGGTTCACAAATTGAACCTTATAAATAGGAAGATAAACTTCCCGCTTTTTAGTATTTATCTTTAGTAAATAGGAAGTTAAACTCCCCAGTATGCAGTACTATATCATGAGTCAGCTATACGTGGCTCCGTACAAAATAGATCTTGTTCTTGAAGTCCCCGTGGGAAAAAAGGAAAAATCGAGGGCGTTTTCTTGAGGTGACTTTTCCTCGCCTTTTCCTCCTTTGCCAGCTGTGAACCTTTCGGTGAGCTTAATTTTCTTGTAGGTTTCTTCCAAGTCTAGAAATTAGGAAGTTGAAGTTGAAGTTGATATAAGAAGTATGAAAAATGTGTAGTAGGTATATAAAGATAAAAAGATGATGAGTTTTGCCCTGGTGTAGAGGGCTCCTCACAGGTTTGTCTTGTATTTGGATCCTTATTTCTTCTCTTTATTTTTTATTATTGTTTCTATGTATCAATTTATATATATTTATATTTTATCTTATTATATTATCATTATTATTTATTTATTTATTTTTTTTTATTTTTTTTTATTTATTTATGTATTTTTTAATTTATTTATTTTTTTTAATTATTATTATTACTATTATTATTATTGAACTAAAATTAGGTAAATAAATATATTTAATTTTTCCTCCGTCGTGGCTTTCAAGCCTTTCAAGTTTATTAATTGCTATACGTTTCATATTTTAGATTTCTATTATAGAGTTATTATATGTCTCGCCGGGGTTTAGGTTTGAGTTTTGGTTGTCTTGGTTAGTTTTGTATGGGCACTACGCCTCTTTCACTCTTCACTGTGATCTCTTCATCCTTTGGGTTAACGTTGTACTTAACCTTGCTGTTAGGTATACATACCGATTTGTTGGTCACGGGAGCAGTTCCTTCCGCTCGGGAAGAGGGATTTCCGTTTGACACGTCCCCTGCCTGCTCTCGGTATGTCTAGATTGTGGTTAATATTTGGGAGTATCTCTTCTTCAATTTTGTCCCCGGTCTTTCTCCCTAGCCTTTGGAGTTCTATATTCAGCGGGGTTAGTCCTGCTCTTGCGTGCAGGACTGTCTGCTGAATATAGTCCGTCCTTTTTGCTCTAGCTATAAGCAGGGCTGCTTTGTTCTGCACTCTCTGCATTTGTCTGAGAGAGGTGGAACTCGCAGCCTGCATAACCGGGGCCGGGTACACTAATGTTGAGCGCACCAGAGCAGTGTACAGCTTTTTAAGGTTCTTGGAGCTGAGGTTTTTAAACCTATACAGTTTGCCAAGCTGTATTTTGGCTAGGGAGATTCTGTCACTAATGTGCAATTTATACCCTTTGGAGGTAAATTGAAGACCTAGGACTTTTCCTTTGTTACCATATGGGTAAACATCTCCATTGACTGTGACATCCACACGTTTTCGGCGTTTAATTAGTAGGATTTGGAAGTTTGGCGGTTGGTCTTGATTTTCCCCTTTCGTTCATATCGATTGATGTTGTCGATTTCGATGGCTGTCTGCCTTGCTTGATATCCGGCATGCTTGTAATAGCTGGGGACGATTTGCGTGATGTCATCTGCAAACTGCAGGTACATCGCTTCCTCCCCTATCGGATCAGGTAAGTCCAATGTGTACAAAAGTTTACAGCACCGGACTCAGACAGCCACCTTGTGGAACACCCGCCTCAAGTTCAAACTCGGGTCCTCTGTAGCCCTCGATCGAAATTCGGGCTTTTCTACGCATGATGTAATCGCAGAGGACCCTTTCCAGGGTAGGGTTCAGCTGGAGGCCTAGGATCTTGTGTTGTAAGCCTCTTAGCTAAACCTTATCGAAGGCCTTTTGCACATCTCGCATCAACACGTCTACGTATTTCTTCTCAGCTTTACATCGGGCAAGCTTTTCAGTGAGAAGGGCAAGGGCGGTATCCGTCCCCTTCTCTTGCGAAACCCGTTTTGCTGAGAGCTGTGTGCTTCTAGCTCGGTCAGTTGATCTTGTAACCTGTTAGCCAGAAGCTTTCCGTAGACTTTGCCTATAATCTCCAGGAGGGATATTAACCTGTAGTCCACCAGTTGATCAGGCTTCCTCCCTTTGGGTATAAAGATGATTTTAGCTATCTTTAGACCGTCTGGGAAGTAGCCCGTATTCAGGGAAGCATTGAAGATGTTGGTGATTCCCCGAATGATCTGCCGGGGGGCATGTACCAAGTTATTTCTGGTGATGCCCGTCCAGCCTGGTGCCTTCTGTTTGAAGGTTTTTATGACTGCCATGACCTCTTCAGGTGTAGTTGGCCGGCCATGGTCTACCAAATTCCTCCCTTCGTCGACATAGGCATGTGGAAGCGTTCGATGCACATTCTGATGCAGTTCTTCAATCAGTTGGCCCTCGAATTCCTGGTCGAATTCCGCATTTTCCTCTGGTGTTATCCTGAAGATATTTTGCCAGAACATGCGGAATCTTTCCTCCAAAACCGCCGGGTCTTCCAAGTAGTCATCGCCCTCCTTAATGCGGGTCTTTTCTCTACTTGTAAGACCTTTCAACTTGTTCACAAGCCGCCAGAGCACATCGGGTCTAACCTCGCTGTCAACTTTTTCAATCAGACTGTCCCAGACTTCAGCCTGTTGCTTGTTGATAGCCTGCTTAAGCTTTTCACTCAGGCGTCTTAGCAGCGTTGTTCTTTCCCGATTAACACCCTCTCTCCTCGTTTCCTCATACCCCTCCCTGTGCACTCTAGCGATCTCTCTCATTTCCTCGGACCATCTGGGTTGGGGGAGAGTTTTGTACCTTTTCATCGGCACACTCTCGCGATCTGCTTCGATGATGCGGGCAGTAATCGCTTCCAACTCCTCGTCGATCCTCTCCAGACTCGCCCCGTTGAGGCCCACTGGTTCATATCTGACAAGGATTTCCTTGTAGCGTTCCCAGTTGGCCGAAGCGTAGCTTTTCCGAAGTGGTATTGGGAGCTGAATTGGTGCAAGAGAAATGGTCGTCAAGATCGATATGTGGTCGATGGGTACTGTCGGGCCCGGCTCACTACGGTAATTGAAAGGGAAGCCATCACTTGTCATGATTATGTCAGGTTTCGTAGCGGACCTTACGGTGAAATAGGTCGGAAAATCCGGTCCTATACGCTGAATGTTTTTCCTTCTCATAATCATTTCCAAGTTGTGACCCTTTTCGTTTGTGTTCCCGTAGCCAGCCGTTCGGCATCTGGCATTGAGGTCTTCCCCAAGGAATACCATCCTGCCGTGGCCAAACAGGGTGTAGAAGTTCGTCAGAGGGAGGTATCTGCGTCGAGGTGGTTGGTATGCCGCCGCTATTATGAGCTTGCCTACTAATGTATGCAGCTCTACCGCCACGAAGGATTCGTCCATATCCGGAAGACGTTTGAACGACAGGTTCCTTCTGACGGCAATGGCAGCACCGTCATACCTCTCTTGAGAATGGTTTTTAGATATCACTCTGTAGCCTGGTATCTTCAACTGCTTACTGGTTGTATCAAATCCATGCTCAGTAATCAGTATGATATCGGGATCTAGCACACGGAATATGTTGCCATACGCCGTGGCTTTCCCCTCCCATCCATTACTGTTGAGCGTTAATATCTTTAACCTGCTGTTTTGGTTTTCCATTCTGTGTTCTGGCTTGTGTGGATGTCTTAGTGTTTACGGGTGGTTGATTTCCTTTTTCCGTTTCTCCTTTTTTAAAATTCTGCTGGGGATAATTCAACGAAGGTTTCACGGTGGAAGGCAATACATTAGCTATGTAAGGCTTCTTCTACCGTTTCTTCTTCGCATTGGGCATCGTAGTCCCATTTGTAGTACTTTTTCTTTATTCCCACATTGATTTTATTTAAGTCCCCGTCCTTCGGGAAAGGGAATTGCTCCGAGGCGTATAAATATAGGTTAATCCTATCTGCATCGATCTTCTTGCTTTTCGCCTTCTTCGCCTTTGTGGACTTTGCTTCGCAAGCAGAGTCCGAGGAGTCCGTGGTGTCGGGTGTCTCCGCCTCTTTCGTGTTCTCCGTGCATTGTGACTTTGTTTAGACTGTCTTGATGGCAGCCTCTCTTTCTTTCTTGGCTTCGATCCTGGGATCTGGCCATCTTGCCTCCTTGTTGCTCGGCTTCTCTGTCTCTTGGTTCTTGCTAACTGATTCTTTTGGGACAATTTGTAACTGGAGAACGTCCCCAGATGGTGGGTTCTCGGGGAACCACATCTCGCTCATACCATTTTTTGCCAGCATCTGATTTAGTTCTTTAGCAAAAGTTCCTGGGTTAGTTAGATTTCTGACATGCGCATATAGTATGCATGTCAGTATTTTTGTGGAGTTTTCGTTCTCCAGTCTCAGGTAGGTCTTTTTCGCTTCAGTTTCAGTGAGGACTGCCTTCGCTGCTTGCGCATACGTGGTGTTCTGCCTCCTGTTTTGATCGTCTTTCTTTTGCTGCACCTTGTTCTTAATTATTTCTTTTTTAAGAGGGCAGGCCATAGCCATAGAACGATATCATAGACCGCAATTGGCACACTTTTCCCTCAGGCTACTGCAGTTCTTCCAATGTTGCCCCGCCTCGCTGCACCTCGAACAGATCTCTTGTAGTTCTGGACAATCTTTTGTGGCGTGGCTCTCCATCTTATAACAACGGAAGCAGAACTGAACGGGAGTAAACTCTTCCCTTTCTATCTGTTATCCGCTGATTTTTGCGTTGAAGAGCAGAAGTCCGTTTTCCTTTGCCTTTTGAGCCATCGCTGTATCCGTGAAGATAATTTTGAATACATGTGTGTATTCAACATTATCTTTTTTGTTCCAGAACTTTATTCTTTCTGAGACTTTAGCCCATGATTGGTTCTTAGCTATTTCATCTTTAATTTCTTCTTTGGTATGCTGGCCTATCCACGGGTCCAGTTTCCTGCATACCACGCTCCTGTGTGTTTGTATTTGTGGAGGGATTGCAGGTTGAAGGCCTATCTCGCGCAGTGTTTCTACTGCCTCCTCCTTCGTAATTCCCTCCACGTCTTTCTCCTTCTCGCAGACCGCCACATATCCTGTGGGGACCTCGAGCAGGCGAAGCATAGCGACCTTCAGGTTCCCGAAGACCACTTCAAAAACCTTCTCCCGAGTTGGCCTAACGCTATCACTGATGATGCGTAGCGCGATTTTGGTTGTCCCATTAGGCTCTATTTTCCCCTCGGGGGGGGGGGGCCCTCTGGGCTGTTTTTCCTCTTGTTATTTATTCTTTTCTTATATCCCTTAGAGTCTTCTATTTTGTTCCTTATTTCTTGGCAAATTTGATAAGCTTCTAAATGGGTTTGTTTATTGCGGGCAACCCCCTCCCACCCCCCCATTGCAAGAGGACTTCAGCGAACATGAACTGCGGGATGGAGTGGATGAATGGTGGATGGATGAACCCGGGGAGGCCCCTCAGACGGATGATAAGTGGCGGACTTAATGATGGGTGGTGATTGAATCAAACACCACCACCCGGGGGGTGCCGCCTCGTCTGGGGTTTGGTTATCGATGCTGCTTCCAACTTACACAGGGACGGTTATATGTCCCCCTGTGGTCTTGGCCGGAAACTACCCTCAGAGATTAGAGTGAACTCTTCCCCAAAGCTTTCAGCATCGCCTCGTAACCGGGCGTTCTCTTCCGTAGAGTTCTACAGTGGGCTAGTCCTCAAACCTGCTTCCCTTTATGTCCCCAATTATGTCTATCAAAGTGGACGGACATAGTTGGGGCGAGATTGATGAGTGTCCGTTCAGTTCGCCTCCGTCCCCCTGCTCCGGAGGGGGGGAGGACTGCAAAGGGGCTTAGCCAGACATGTGTCGTCTGTGCGTCGCTCCAATTAAATTTGTTATTCTCTTCCCCGTGGGGAGTTGGCTCCTTCAAGTGCCGGCTCAATGTACCGGTAAGGATCTTCCAGAAAAGATTAAGTGCAATTTTTTTTCGATAAGACGTTTTTAAAAAAATCATGTGTTTAATGTAATACTAAACAAAACTATTAATTCTTTATCAGAAAGATCAGAACAGTTACAAAGTTTCTATAACACATGTGTTTAATGTAATACTGAACAAAGCTATTAATTCTTTATCAGAAAGATTTGAACAGTTACAAAGTTTCAATAGCACACGGGGATTTTTAAATGACCTAAAATATCTGCCAGATAAAAATAAACTCAAAGTAGCAAGTCAAGGTTTAGAGAATAAGTTAAGGTACAAAGAAAATAGTGATATTGATGGATGCGATCTCTTGAGGGAACTAGATAGAGCCCCCCAAATATTTCCTGATGATGTAAAGCTTCCAATTGAAGCCGCTAGGTTCATAAACACTAAAATGTTACAGAATGTCATGCCAAATATGTGGATTCCATTAAGAATAATGACTACAATACCTATTACTATGGCCGCTGGCGAGAGAAGCTTTTGTAAACAAAAGCTTATAGAAACATATTTACGGTCATCCATGTCTCAAGACAGGATGAATTATTTGCCAATTTTGTCTATAGAAAATGATATTGCAAAGAATATAAATATAGAAAGTGCTATGGGGGGAGGGGGCTATTATTATTACTTTTCTTAATTATCAATCTTATTCTTGGGTTTCTCTTTTTTATATTCGAATCTATTTATTTCTTCTTGGCTGAAGTTGCCCCTTGAAACATTTGTCTTCCATTTATCTGACTCTTGGCATTCTTATTGGCTGAGATTCCTTCTTATTTTAGTTGGCCATTTATCTGAGTCTTGGTATTCTTATTGGCTGGGTTAGTTCTTGATCTTCGTATCCTTCCTTTCTTCATGCATCTTCCAATTAACTTGATGTGATGATTTCTTCTTGATGAATCCTTCTTGACGATTTGATGAGGTCTTCTTGCTTCTTGATGAGTTGATGATTTCTTGGATTCGTGATGATTTTGATAAGTTGAGATCAGTTAGCCCTTGAAGTCTTTTTCCTTGATTTCCGTTTTTCTTCTGGAGGCGATTCATTTTTCTTGAGTCTTCTTGAGTTGTCCTTAAAGCGTTTTCCTTGATTTCCGTTTTCTTCGTGAATTTTCTTGGTAAAAATTGTAGACTTCGTGAGTTTCGATCGTGGTACTTTAGATCCAAATGACAGCACTCTAACCATCACGCTAGGGCGGAGTCCGTTCTGAGTTTGTAATTTAATGGGCTATTTATATTATCGATTTGGAAGGAATTTTTCTCTGATACATCTTCGCACCCATACAGTGCCATGAAAAGATTTGTTGATCTAAAGGCTATGAAAAAATGTTTCCAGTAGGCTAATTGTTTATACTGTCCAAAACCCAGGTTGAGAAAAAACATTATTGTTCATTGTTTAATTTTTATTATTCTATATTTTTAGTTTTTTCCTTGTGTAAATTTTTAGAATTATACTTAAAAAGAGCGCCAAAAAACTGCTTGCCCAGGGCACCAATAACCATAGGGCCGTCCTGGCTTCTTCGTGATAGTCTTAATGCTTTGTGGTTTTCGAAACATTAGGCAGACCCTTCAACGACTCAGATATCAGGTTATGAGAGGTTTACTATTCGTCTTTTACTATATAAACGACCTCCTGATAGCATCTTCATATTGAGATGAATCTTTGTGTGGGGGAATTCCACGTGAAATTTCTTTTTTAGCACGGAAGTGACGTCCATGCGCTGGAGGAGGTTCTAGAATTTGGTTAGGCTTAAATTGGTAAGCCTCCCCCCATCCCCATCCACAAGCGGTAGCCTCGAACCGCTTCCACCTCGGACCATGTTTTCGTGGGTTAGAATCTCCTTCACGTGAAGATTCGAGGCCATTCGTGAGTAGCGCTGTTTTCTCCCAATCCTGCGAGGGGGGGGGAGCTATGGGGGGGGGAGCATTCCTTATTTTCAGTTTATGTATTTATCTTGAGATTTTTATGTTTATCGAATCTATTTACTTTCTTCTTGACTGAAGTTGCCCCTTCAAACATTGTCTTCCATTTTCTTGACTTAGGTATTCTTCTTACCTGGGTTAGTATTTGATCTTCGATTTCTTTCTTGATGTATCTTCAATTTTCTTCCAATTATCTTGATGTGATTATTCCTTCTTGTTTCTTGATGAGTTAGCCCTTGAAAACATTTTCCTTGATTTCCGTTTTCTTCTGGAGATTTCTTCGTAAAAATTGTGGACTATGAGTTTCGAACGCTATACCAATGGATCTAAACGCCAGCACTCTAGCCATTACGCCACAGCTGAGTGCGTGGGAAGTTGGTAATTTAATGGGCTATTTATATTATCGCGTTGGAAGGAATTTTTCTCTGATACATTTTCGCACCCCTACACAGACTCGGATATATATAGGGCTCGTCTTCCATGTGGGAGACACAGAGTTGAGGAGTCTCGGGCCCAAGAAGTTTCCCCTAGTTCCAAGTCAGGTGCTAACAACAAAGCAACGTGGCGGCTGAACTTTTCGTGTGTTGGAATTAACCCAGCCAGTGAGGAAATTTCCTTTGACGATCGCTACCGAGCGATTTTTCCGACTCCACTCACCAACTCCTGTCGAATCCCTCCTCGTTCCCTTCTCGTTTTCGGATGGCTGAAATACTCTCCCCTGGAACGGACGCTACCCCTCCCCCCCTTTGGAGAACCGTCATCACGTCAACTTTCCGCTCAGAAGCTCCGAGCGCCCTCGCCCTCACGTTTATTGTCCGGAGAAGACACCCGTGAAACCTTACCCTGACGTCTCACCCGGAATCCTCCGTAGGCCAACCCCTCTTCCCCTACAACAACCCATTTGAGTTCCTCCTCCCCATTTGAATAGTCTTTTTCTGTAACGCATTAATTTCTAACTTCAGAGTCTGATGCATAACTCTGCAATTCCTCCCCCCCGCCTCATTTCCCAATTTAATTTTGCCCATTAATTCTCTTATGTTATGTAAATATAATTATATTTTTGTACATGCCTCTTTAAATAACCTTGAGCTTTGCCATTGCCCAAATTGTAACGCATTAATTTTTAACTTCAGAGTCTGATGCATAACTCTGCAATTCCTCCCCCCCGCCTCATTTCCCAATTTAATTTTGCCCATTAATTCTCTTATGTTATGTAAATAAAATTATATTTTTGTACATGCCTCTTTAAATAACCTTGAGCTTTGCCATTGCCCAAATTTTACCTGACCTCGTTGCACTCTTTTCTCGTTGTCCCGCGCATCGAAACTCGTGGCGTTCCGTCCCTTGTCGGTTCGCTTTTACGTTATTGGTCCCTCCCCCATAGATATAATATGGTATTGATATAATGTAATGTCATACCACGACATATATATTTATTAATATACATATTATATAATTCTGGTGTCAAGTGTGTTTGGGGTTTTTACGAACCCATTTATTTTAATTTCGACATTAAAAGTTCTCTCGTTATTCACGTCTATCCCTTTTATTTTAATTTTTGTATTGTACTGGCAGAAGGCAAGTTCAAGTTAATTGAAAAGCAGTTGAACGTTAATCTATTTAGATTTTGTTTTGGACCCCAGGTAATTAATTTTTTTTATTGTGTTTGAATTTTGGAGACTCTCCTGGTTATTAATCCCCAAAAGTTAAGGTCTTTGGTGTCCTAATTCCGGTAGGACCATTTCATTTTTTTTCCGCTTAGAAAGAGCAGAGGTAGGTAGCTTTATCAATTTTTTTAATTTTTTTAACAAGGCCTTCACGAATATTCAAGTATTCGTTTCGCGTGGGTAGTGTCCTAGATCCTTCGCGTGTCAGTGTTCCCTCAGTTAACTGCGTAACAATGTCATCCTTCGAAAAATTCAAGAGTCAGGGTGAAATCTTAGGTCTTTCAGGCAAAGACCTGCTAATTTAGATACAGGAAGAAGAGAGGAACGAACAGGCAGAGCGAAGGGAAGAGGAACTAAAAAAACGGAGATGGAGAACAAAATGGAAATGGAGAAGAACAAAATGGAGATGGAAGAACATGAACAAATTAGGCAGCATGAGCTGGAGATGAGCCGCAATCAAATAGATTATCAGTCCATCGGTTCCTGGGCTGAAATTCCCTAAACTCCTTCAGTCCACCTTCACGCTTTTAATGATGGAGAGGACTTTGGGTCATTTTTGGCCCATTTTGAGAGAATCTTTCAGATCAATAGATGGGATCTCGAAAATGATGGCGTCGCTCGCTTACTTTCCCTCCTAAATGCCAAGTTAAGAGATATCTTCATATCCCTCTCTCCGGAAGCAACTTTGCACTATTCCACGTTAAAGTCCGAATTGTTAGCCGCTGTTCATATGAATTGCGAATTCTACCGCTCCCGATTCCGCCAGGAAAGGATCCGCCCTGGTCAAACATTTCGGCAACACGGGTACATCGTCCAAAGACACCTTCAGTGTTGGCTGGATGCGTGCAAGACTCCCCAGGTCTACGAGTCCCTTCTGGACTTCTTCCTTAGGGATCAGCTTTAAGCTGCCGTGGCTCGCGAAATTAGCGCCTTCATTAAGGATAAACGTTGCCCCACTTTCAAGGAGTGCTTGGAAGAGGCCGATGTCTACGCTTGTAGTCACGATTTATACCCTAAGGATGTTGAAAAGGCTCCCAAATCGCACCCCAAAACTAAATTTTATGGTCCTAAGACCCCTCCTAAATTGGTTCCAAGATTTACCAAAGTTCCTAGTCCCTCGAAGCCAAGAAACTTCTATCCATCTTAACACCGAGACGTTAAGCCCCTAGTTTCTTCTCCTCCGGTTGTGCCGTACCAAAAGAACCCGATTGTCTGCTACACCTGCGGAGTTCCCGGTTATTACCACACGAACTGTCCTCAAAACTCCCGATTCACAAACTCTCAGTCCCACCAAGTGCACCAAATCTGGGCCGCCCCTGATCCTCCTCCGTCGCCTCAGGAGCCCCTTGATCCTCCCTCGTCCGCCAAAGACCCGGTCCATCAAGTAAACTTCCTCGTTAATGAGAAGAACCCTGATGGATTGAAGTTCGAGAACGGAACTGTGAACGGTCGCCGAGTATCCACCCTCGTCCGTGACACCGGGTGCACCTGCATTGTAGTGTCTGAGGATCTACTTCCCCATGTTGGCCCCTACCACAAGAAATTTGCAGGGGTCCACGACTACCCTGGCCGGGACAGTCTTTTTCCAGTAATTCGTTGTCACATCAAGTGTGACTATATGTCCGGTTGGGCCTAAGTGGTAGCGGCCCCAATCCAGTTCTGCTCTGTTTTGATCGGTCAGAACCCCGTAATCCACGACCATCCCGTAGCCCAGCCCTTGATTACCTGTACACAGGCATCCCTGGAATCCCATGAACCCGTTCCCCTGGAAACCCCTATTAACCTGAAGTTCTAAGCCCTCCGGAGCGACAAGTTTGCCCACTTCCAGAAGGAGTGCGCAACGCTCCTCCCTCTTTGGGAGAAAACTAAAACCCTCGAGCGTGAGTCCACCCCAGGTAACAAACGAGTGTCATATCCCGTGAAGAAGGACTTATTGAGAGGTATAAGACCTACTTTGACCTTAAGTCACGAGAATGAAAATTCAAGCCTGGCTTGCAGGTGCTGGTTCTACTTCCCACGGAAAGCAACAAACTCCTTAGCCAGTGAAAGGGACTCCACTCCGTCCTCGAGGCTAGAGGAGCCGTGGATTACCTCATCCGTACTACGGTGGGAGCAAAGTTTTTCCACGTGAATTGTATATATTATCTCATTAATGTTCTCAATTATGATTTTTTTTTTATTTGGTCCACTAAGTTGGTTAGTCATTAGTCTCATATTCATGCCTCCATTTAATTGCATCCTTTTTTTTTTGGTTCCACTGAAATGTCGCTAATGTTCTGTGATTTTTATTAGTTTAAAATTGTGCTAATTAAATTGTCTCTAGAATTGATCCGTTTAAGGCTTATGTCTTTAAATTCCCCGCTGAACTCAGATTCACATTTTTTCTGTGTGTTTACACCTGTCGTAGCAGGTCAAAATTTCCCTAGACCCTTGATAATTCTAGTTCGACGGGTGGGATGATCCTCTCCTACGCAACTGCTCTGTAAAGCATCATCTTTTGGATGGGAGATGTGTGTGTGGGAATTCCACGTGGAATTTCTTTTCCAGCACGGAAGTGACACCATGTTTCTCCTGGCAGTATGCGTCGTCTTGAGGACAAAGTTGCTGTTATTTGGGATTTTTCTTCACCTTCTTCTCTAAGCAACATCGTTGGTTCTGTGGTGCGATTAATTTTATCATAGATTCATTCCTGACTGTGCTAAAATCACGCAACTAATCAACGATTGAAATCATAATGGAAATAGCTTTCGATGAAATACCGGTGTTAAGATGAACTTGCTTCAACACCTTGTAGATATAGATGTTGTAACTTTCCTTCCCCCTACTTTACTTCTTCTTATCGCCCCTATTAATAGACTTTTGATCCTTGCCGGCTTTCTTCACCGCATTTCCGAAAGTCTTATTGGCCATAGTGAGAAACTATATGGCGAATTTGAATCCGAATCTGTTGGAAAGTGGTGAACTAGGTGTGTGTAAGAGAGAGATAGTGGTGTACAAGTGTGTTTGTGTGGGGAGGGGGGGGGGAGAGAATAGTGATGAAATCAGAAGGAGGTATACGAGCACTGGAAGAACCTAGTCCTTCTCCTGCCCTCCCATATGAGTTCTGGCCGCGGCTCTTCCACAAAAGAGAGGGGCTCCTAAGTCATATCGGGAACAAACATCAGCCGAGGAGACCGGATAACTAAGGACGGAACCGATGCTTGGATATATATATATATATATATATATATATATATATATATATATATATATATATATATATATATATAAAAATATATATATATAAAAATATATATATATATATGAGGAATTAAACCACATTCTCCGATGACAATTTAATTCAGAACAGTTTCGGTGTATCTCTCACCCTTTTTTCAACCGACACTGGATAGAAAATATAAGAAAAGTGCTTACAAACATAACACAGGGGCAGGTCGTAAAAGATCCCCTTTTTCCCCCAATTCCCTACTTGTGGCTAATCAGGGGGCGGCGGGGAGGGGGTAGGCCTAAACATATTGAAGGGCTGACATTTAACTATTAAGTTTATTTGCTTTCGTATTACAGGATTAAAAGAAAATTGACCCTCAGATAGATTTAAATTAGGAACTGACGATATCAAGCTCGATTTTACGATTCTTCTCTTAACATAGTTGGCCGATTTAAATCCCATTTTACTTCCATTGAAATCGATCGAATGATTCAAGTCTCTAACATGGCAAAATATTCCACTGCTTTCGCTGCCAACTCTAATATCTCTTTTGTGTTCATACAATCACTTGTCTAGATTTCTCCCCCTTTTTTCCTATATAAACTTTATGACAATCGTTGCATGGTATTGTATATACTCCTATGTTATGATGTTCTTGGGGTTTCCTGGCAATCATCAATTGGTTTAAGGAATTATTATATTTAAAGGCTAGATTAATACCCGCTTTTCCAAATATGTCCTTTAAACTATTTAATTTATTATTTAATGGCAATGTTATACATTTGTTGAAGTCATTAGTGCGGGAAGGCTAATTACCATAGAATGTTTTCCTAGCTGCAAAATGGGCAGACGATATGAACCAATCGGGGTAATACAAATTAAAAAAAAGGGTCCTGATAATGACAATTTCTTCATCTAAATAGGAAGGATGACATATGTATTTTGTATGCTCTAAGGATAATACTGTTAAAAAATCGGTAATTCATATATATATATATATATATATATATATATATATATATATATATATATATATATATATATATATATATATATATATATATATATATATATATATATATATATATATATATATATATTTATATATATAAATATATATAATATATATATATATATATATATATATATATATATATATATATATATATATATATATATATATATATATATTTATATATATATATATATATGTATTATATATATATATATATATATATATATATATATATATATATATATATATATATATATATATATATATATATATATATATATATATATATATTTATATATTTATATATATATATACAAAGGGGGGAACAAATTACTTATGGTGGTTAAATAAATTATGTTAGGATTAGCGAGGTAATCTTGAAGGGGTGGTGAACATGAGAGGGCTGCACAACTCTCCGAGAAGAAAGAGGCTCAATAGTTTTCCTCTGAACAGGGGCCAAAGCTTAACGAAGGTAGATCTACTGGCGAGATTTTCGACGATGTACGACGACGAGTTTAGGGTGAATCACGGGATATAGACGGCAGTCTAGACGGAGTGAATGGCAGGCTTTCAATCTCCACGAGAGATGGTGAGCTTCTGGATAAATACCCTGGTGGCTGCTCTGCTAGACGCTTCAGTGCCTTGTGGCCCCCAAGGAATTCTTAGCGCGAGTTTAAGCAAACACAAATCATGATAACGCGTTGTTCCAGACGATCAAACTCGCCTCTCGATATGGGAATAAGGTTAATATGCCCGCTCATGCTGACGAATTCTTTCTCTTTCTCTCTCTTCAGCTTCTCTTCGTTCTTTGTCAGCTTCTCTTAGACCATTTTTCTTCTCTCTGATCTCGTTTTATTGCCCTTTCATTACTTTCTTCCTCCTGAACATATGCAACTAGATCCTTGCCTGACAACCCAAAGATCTCTCCTTGTTGATGGAAACGTTCAAATTAGGATATCTTGTTGGTGTAAATGCGCGTCTGACCACTCGGGGCACCCAGGGAACTTACGGAAAAGATTATGAAGCTCTGACGATCGTATCAAAAATACTAACGGAGATTTTGTTACACAAAAATTGCACGCAATAAAGAAAATAACATAGAAAATAATTCAAAACTTGATCTCTATCTGACCAATGAGTATAGGCCTTTAATCCTGCATGGGGATTAGTAGGGTTTTTTAGGGAAGATCTTCCCTTCCTCCCCCAAAAAACCAACACACGCAACGGAAATAAAATTGGAAAAAAATGGTCACTAAAAAAATGATCAATCAAAAAAAAAAGAAGAATTTGTGCCACTTCCTGTGGATATCCTTAAAGGAACTTGGAAAACTGCTTACTGAACAAGTCAACTTGGGGGGTAACTTGAAAAGAAAAAGGTTCTTTCCAACATAAAAAATAACCCAACTTTATCTGCCACCAGAAAAAGATAAGGATAATGATTAAGAATCTGGGTTTTTCAATACAAAATGTACCCAACTATACATGATACCATATATATATATATATATATATATATATATATATATATATATATATATATATATATATATATATATATATATATTTATATATATATATATATATATATATTAAATATCCTTTGAACTGCAACTTAGCAAGCAATTAACCTAAACCCGGTCAACCGTAATTCGCACTCTTTATTTATCGCCCTGACATAACTCAAGCGGCCTGTGGCTCGCTGCCTGCCCGTACAAGTGTAAGACTCGGAGCGCCGAGCTAGCCTATACAGGTTTACCTCGACACACACACACACACACATATATATATATATATATATATGTGTGTGTGTGTGTGTCGAGGTATACCTGTATAGGCTAGCTCGGCGCTCCGAGTCTTACACTTGTACGGGCAGGCAGCTAGCCACAGGCCGCTTGAGTTATGTCAGGGCGATAAATAAAGAGTGCGAATTACGGTTGACCGGGTTTAGGTTAATTGCTTGCTAAGTTGCAGTTCAAAGGATATTTAATGACAATATTCAAAAATATAATTTTAATATATAGGAAAAAGGGGGGCAATATATATATATATATATATATATATATATATATATATATATATATATATATATATATATATATATATATATATATCCCCCCTTTTTCATATATATTAAAATTATATTTTGGGTTACAAATTACTTATCGTGGTTAAATAAATTATGTGAGAATTAACGAGGTATTGGGGGATTATGGTACACGATCGCTTTACCTTCAAACGCGGGCGAATTGGACGGGGTATGGAAGACAACGGCGTATGTCTTCACGAATATACTTCGGGGAGTCCTGACTAGGAGGACTCGGAAGAGAAGATAGGGTTTGGATTACCTCGTAATGAAGAATGAGATATTATCTGCTCCAGAGCGACGTAATCTAAACTCGAGACGATTCTGCTGATCGGCAAAGAGTCTTAGTCCCAAAACATGGGAGTCTTGAAGGGGTGGTGAACATGAGAGGGCTTCACAACTCTCCTGGAATAAGGGAACTCAATAGCTTTCTTCTGAATAGGGGCCAAAGCTTAACGAAGGTAGATCTTCTGACGAGATCTTCGACGACGTACGACGAGAGTTACGGGGGGTCACGGGAAACAGACGACAGTCTGGACGGAGTGAATGACGGGCTTTCGATCTCCACGAGAGATGGCGAGCTCCTGGTTAAATACCTTGGTGGCTGCTCTGCTAGACGCCTCAGGGCCTTGCGGTCCCCAATGAATTCGTGGCGCCAGTTTAAGCAAAAACAAATCGTGATAATGCGTTGTTCCAGACGATCAAACTCGCCTCGCGATATCGGGGTAGGGTTAATATGGCCGCTCACGGCGTTATCGCAGGGTAGACGGGGATGGGGAAGATTGGCGTCTGAAAACAAACATAGCTGGGACGGGCGATTAAGCGAGTGACGGATTCTTCCTCGACTTTCTAAAATTCTCACGCTTGCTCACGTGGTCTTGAAAGAATACAGATTTATTTCAGGGGGCGCTTCCTTTCACGGTAGTCCTTCGAGTTCATTCCCTTACACGCCTCCCTTTCCGAAGATGACGTTTGCCTGATTTGAAGATACGGGAAAAGGGCACCCTCAAACATGGGAGGAGTCGCGTATGAAAAAAAGAATGACCTGAGTGTACAGGTGCCCAATAAGGGTGGACCTTTAAATTTAAGTCGACATAGCGGTCACAAAATGAATGAATTACTTTCGTTTAATCCCTGGCGCAGGGTATACATTAAAAAGGGTATGGTCGTTAACCAAGGCAAAGAAACACCACACACAAAGTAAATAAATGCGAGTTACAAATAAATCAAAATGATTAATTTATAAAAGGGTAGTGGAACCCTACATCAATAAAAATAAAGAAATATACTATGCCAAAAAAAAACACACGCGAAGGACAAATATCGACAAAAGGAAAACAAAATTTTTCATGAGAACCAAGAAACTTAAACATACACTGTTAAGACGGAGTTCTAGAATTATAAAAACAAAACAAGTACACAGAGTCGATTATGTGCACGGGAGTACAATGCTTAACAAATTTTACTTCGCAAGGGGAAGATCATCGACCGGATACCTACCTAGACAGTCTGCAACACAGTTTTCTGTCCCTTTTATGTACCTTATTCGCAATTGGTATTCCATTAGAAGTAAACTCCCACACATAAGCCTTCCGTTCTGGTTTTTACAATTCTTTAAGTGAGCCAATCGGCGATGATCGGTGTCGATCACGAACTACTTACCTAACAGATATGTTTGGAATTTCTGTACACTCCATACGATCGCTAGAGCTTCAAGCTCTATGACCGCATAGTTCCTTTCCCGTGACGAGAGCTTCCGGCTAGCACACGCAATGGGGTAACTGTTGTCGTCTTCTTCACACTGGAGCAAGACGCAACCAATGCCTTCATTACAAGCGTCCGTTTGTATCCCAAAAGGTTTGTTCGTATTCGGGAGTCTCAGTATGGGAGTTGATGTTAGACTTTCATTCAGATGATGACAGTGGGCGGTCGCTTTGAGGTTCCATGCGAGGAGGTCAAGGGAACGTTTCTTTAGTAGGGAGCTAAGGGAAAACGATAAGGCTGCGAAATTCCGGACAAAATGTCGGTAACAGAATGTCGACCCGAGGAAAGAGCGTAATTGCTTTTTAGTACGCGGGGGGGGGGGGTATGTCAGCGGTAGCCTTTACCTTTTCTTTTCAAGGGGACATTTGGTTTTCACCAGTGTGTAAACTCAGGTACTTAATAGTGCTATAGGCGAAATGGCACTTGCTAGGTCCTATAGTGAGGCCGTTTTCACGAAGCCTATTAAGGTGCGATTGTAGGGAGGTAAGATACTGGTCCCATGTACGGGTGACCACGTAAACATTATCGAAGTAAAAGGAAATGTTACTCAACCCATCCAGTATCCTGTGCATCATTCGATTAAGGTTACTACAGGCAGTAACTAAACCAAAAGGTAGGCGCTTAAACTGCATGAGGCCTTTTTCTGTTGGAAATGCTGTGTATTTCCGGGCACTATCCTTAACCCTTCCAAGGGAAGTGGTTAAAATGATGTACCACATGTTTGGCTACGTTTGATGCGTAGTGATGCAAAAAGAGTACCACTTCAAAAAAAGCATTTTCCGAATTGAGCAGCAGCTCAGAATCTGTACCACCTTCATAAATGCACTCTCTGAAGCTTTAGGAGGCATTTGGCTCCAAATTCGGATGCCAAAATTATTTACCCTCATTGTGGCTGAACCGTCGAAGGAGAATGCTGCGTCATCGTCACTCGCTAATTGAAATTAGTAGAAATTTCAGTTTTTTGTAAGGTAAATATAAATATTTTGATATATTTTTGCTTCCTAGATAAGATTAGAGTATTTATGTTGATATTATCAAATAAATCATACACACGCTCAAGTAATTCGAAAAAATAAGGTGGTACGTTATCTGTACCACTGCACAAATGCATTATAGATGTTCATATTGGCCTACGCATTTCCAACCTATTTTCGCCGGATATATAGATAGATATATGTTGCCTCACCTAAATAGGCTTTCACATAAGTGCTTCATATATTAATTGTTGAGATAATTAGGGCTTATATATATATATATATATATATATATATATATATATATATATATATATATATATATATATATATATATATATTGTTCTCATTATTCAGGATGGCTAGCCAAAAGCGAAAATTATCAGAAAAAGAGTTACAAGATGTGGCCTGGGACAATATTCCTTCGGAAACATCAGTTGAAGAGAATATAGTATCTCCTATTGAAGAATATTCACAATCATCGTCGTCAGAGAGTGATTTAGACGATGTACCATTATCTACAATTTGCTGTTCTGCTCAAGCGACTGAACCGAAATGGATAAAAAATTATTTAGTGGAAGGAGCGAACAAATTTTCAAAGTCATTTGGGGTAAGTAATGCTCTAAGAAAACTGGATGAAGCTACCCCTTGCAAAATATTTCTTGAACTTTTTTCAAATCAAATTATTGACCATATTGTTTTTCACACAAATTTATATGCTCATCAGTCAGGAAAGAAGTTTGTCTCAGTTAGCAATGATGAAATGAAATGTTTTCTTGCGTTTAATTTGCCTAGGGGAATTAAAAAATTCCCCAGTTACAGGGATCACTGGAGTAGTGATTCAAAATTGAATGATTCCTTCATTTCCAATTTGATGTCTGTAAAAAGATTTTATTGGATCTCAGGCAATTTACATTTGAATGATAATGCATTCATGCCTCAAAGAGATTCCACAGAGTTCGACAAGTTTTATAAAATGAGGCCTTTACTTCAAATGTTTATTTGAAATTTCAAAAAATGTTTTCTGCCTAGCGAAATAGTTGTTCTTGATGAGTCAATGGTCAGATTTAGAGGGCACAGTACCCTAATGCAATATAATCAGATGAAACCATTTAAAAGACGTTATAAAGTATGGGTTCTAGCTGACAAGTCAGGTTATTATCTTGATGGGGAAATATACATTGTTAGGGTGCAAGGAAATGTTACTAAAGATTTAGGAAGCTTACGCAACCACTTCAAGGGGGAAATCATAAAGGTTTTTTTGACAATTATTTCACTAGTTACGATTTAGTTAAAGATCTGAAAGAGCAGTCTCTGCATTCATGTAGTACAGTAAACCAGAATAGGAAAAAATTTCCATCTAATTTCCAAGAAGACAAAAGCATGAAGCGAGAAGTATATGGCTAATATGTAAGTGAAGATGGAATATCTGTGTACAAATGGAAAGAGAGACGTATGGTGAGTGTTGCATCTAGCTATTATTGCCCAACTGCCGTAATACAAGTTTCAAGAAAAGAAAGAGATGGAAGTACTAGTCAAATCAATTGTCCTGAAGCTATTAAAGATTATAACGAACATATGAATTGTGTAGATATATTTGACCAGCTAAAGGCGTTATATGAAATAGATCGAAAAAGCCACAAATGGTAGCACAGAATATTTTTCTATTTCCTCGAAGCAGCCGTTGTAAATACCTTTATAATCTCTGAAAAGATGAATATGAAAAACTTTCATTTGAAAATTGTTGACGGACTTGTTTCAGCAACTTATGTCACAAAGCTAAGAGAAAAAGGCCCATCCTTTAAAATAAATAAGCATAAACCTCAGATGTCATTTGAAATCAAGTAGCAAGAATCAACCCATCAACCAAGAAGAGGAACAAGAAGAAGATGTGGCTTATGCAGCACAAAAGCAAAACCATCCAGAACAGAGTGGGAATGCTCGATTTGTAAGGTGGCCCTTTGCCTTGGAAAAAATAAAACTTGCTTTCAAGATTTTCATAAATAAACATAATACTCATGCATGTTACAAAATAAAAAAAATTATATAAAAGGAATTAAATTTATAGAAGTTAAAATAAAATTAAAAAGATTTTTTTTTCTTCATTTTTGTTTGTTTTGGAGGGGGGAAATTTTACTATGGAAATTTGGGCGGTGGTACACTATGAGTACCACCTTAATAATTCGTTAATTATTTATATTTTTCCAAAATAATAGTGAAATATCATTTTGGTGAAGATTTATTGGCAATATCAAACAAAATATTTTATTTTATTTCAACAAATAAACCCTTGCCCTCCTAGAGCTTTTTTTAACCTAATAATTTTGCCCCTCAAAGGGTTAAGGGGGATTTGATAGTAGGCCTTACACAAGTCTATCTCTGAAATAAACTTGGCCTCTTCAAATAGATGTAGGCTCTGATCTATCAAAGTGATAGGCTCAAAATCGAAAACTGTTACGGCGTTCAGCTTTCTAAAGTCTACGCACATGCGAAAAGACTGATCCGGCTATCTGACTATAACAATGGGAAAACAATGATCCGACATGGAAGGTTCAATTATTCCTTAACTTTAGCAAGTTTTCCACTTCGGCGTTAAAAGTAGGGCGCAAGTAAACGGGTACCGGGTAGGGCTTGGATCTAATAAGCTTCTGGGTGGTTAGGGTTATATCATGCTCAAATTACAAAGAGCAACCAGGCTTCTCACTAATTACATCTGGGAATTCAGCTAACAAAAGAGCCAACTGTGTCTTCTGAGGGGGGTTCCAACTGGGGGTTTAAATCGAGTTCCAGGGTAGAGTTTACACGAGAACTGGGGGGCGAAGGGAGAGGGTAGTTTTCGTCCGCTTTGACACATACAGTTTAGATTAAATTAAGTGGCTCAGATGGATAAGATGTTTCCATTACTGCCTCTTCGCCAAGGGCAATTATATTATTAATGCATGCGCGGTGGTGATAGAGCTTAAGCATGTTCACATGAAACAATTTGTTCCCTGAGGTGGTCTGTATTAAGTAATTACGGGACCGCGGGTTTCTAGGGTTGGGAAAGGGCCTTTCCATTGGGACAAGAGCTTGCTTGTCTCCTTCAGTAGGAGGAGTAGCACATCTTCACCGGGCTTGAATCGCCTTTCTTTGGACCTAACGTCAAAATAGGTCCTATATTTTTCTAAATTTAGGTCCGAATTTTTGTACGATAGATCAGTGCACTCTGCAGGCAAACATGGCAACCGGCAGGTATCGATGCCATTTTCGGGGCTGAGCATGGCATAACCTTTTCAGGATGGTTTTCAGAGGGCCATTCAACTTTTCACAGACGCCGTTAGCGGCGGGGTGACAAGGTGAGGTGAACAAGGACTTGATCGTAAGGAGCTTGCCAACGTGTTCCATTAGCTCAGAGGTGAACTGTCTACCTATGTCGGACAAGATCTCCTTCGGGATGCCGACGCGGGAAAAGATAGAAATAAGAGCCTCCGCACACGTCATGCTATCAATTTTTTTTTTAGGGGACTGCGTCGGAAAATCTCGTTGCAAAGTCAACCAGAGTAAGGACGTAGGAGTGTCCTTCACTAGAAGGGGGTGAATTGGGCCAATTAGGTCTATGGCCACCCTAAAAAAGGCTCCGAGACAATCGGTGTCTTCTGGAGGGGGGCAGGTGGTATTCGTCCTTTTGCTGGAGTCTTCTGGCAAATTTATTTGGCAGCGCCGGGCCAGAAGAAATAACAGAAGATTCTCTGAGACGTATTGTTGTGACTGTAATGACCAGCCATTAATCCATCGTGTGCGATTCGGAGGACTTGGGGAACTTAGGACCGGGGGATACACAACGAGCGAGTGGGCGTTTTACCTTCAGCCCGACTGGAGCAATAAAGCAGTCCGTTGCTAATGAGGTAGGCGACCTTCCTTTGACCACGCTCAGATCCACGTTCGTCATTTCTCGCTTTTCCCACAAGGACTGAAGAGTGGGGCATTCCTTTTGAGCGCTTGCAAAAGTCTCGGATAAAGGGCGGAAAACTCTGGGGCATAGGAGGGTTCTAAAGACACGGGGGGAACAGTGTCCTTTAGCGCTTAGGCCCTCGTGATGACGGGCTAAGCAGCGGGGTTAGTGAAGAGCTGCGGGCTCTGGCCGATCAACTCAGCGCAGAATTTAATGGGGACTACTATCACTTCGACCCAACCAGTGAAGTATTCGCATTCAAGATAGCAGTGGACCACGGGTATCCGATTTGAACGTCCCAAATAGTCATGGACTACTGCGAATTTATCCTGGTCGGGGCCCACTGGAGGGAGCAACTTTTCAGAAACGACGAAGCAAGTGCATTGGTGTATCTTACGAGGGTTGACACTCGGCAACCATTAACCTTTCCATTTTCGAACTCAAGCCCACCAGGGAAGTTTTTGTTAAAAAGAAAATTAACTTGCTGTCCCGGGGGACTGCTTGTTGGGGGAGTTGCTGGCGTTTCAGGGCGAAGGGGTGGATGAGAGAGAAAGACACTTATTTAGTGGATTTGATGACTAGGAGCAGAACGAAATTGGGAGTTTGGGCGACAGTAGGTCCTCACATGGCCGGGAACTCCGCAAGAAAAACAAATTATGGGCCTACGAGGGTAATCCGACGCTGGGGGATTATTGATGAGGGGCTTAATATCCCTCGATTCTGGCGGGGAATGGTACTTGGGTTTAAAGGGACCATGTACCTTCACAAACTTGGGTGAAGTCTTCGTGTGAAATTTAAAGAGGTTATTTTTACTTTGGAGGGGATGGAGGTGAGACTTCTTGGTTTCTTTCGGGTAAAGATGGTTGCTTGATGCGTGCACATCCGCTTCTTCTATGCATTCCTTGAAAGAAGATACACGTCTGTCCTTCACGAATGCATGGATTTCAGAGGGTAGTGCAGCCATCAACTGATCCCGTAGAATGAAATTAATTAGGAACTCGTAGTCGCGGTTGACTTGAGCTGAGTCCAACCAAAACTGGAAAGTTCTCTGGACGGTGAATCCAAATTGACGGTAGGTCTGACCGGGGATTATTCTCGCCTGTCAGAAATTTGACCTATAGTAATCGGGATTCATATTATCCGCAGATAATAATTCGGACTTGAGGGAGGAGTAGTTGAGAGTAACCTCGGCCGGGAGTGAAATTAAGATTTCTCGGAGGTTAGTATTAAGTAGAGGAAGTAGTCGAGTGACTCCATCAGCTTCAATATCCAAGTGGTTCACTTCGAAAATTTTCTCAAAATGAATTAAGTAGCCACTGAAAACCTCACCGAAGGGGTTTGGGGGGATTCATTTCTCGAGCTAACAGAAAGGGTCTCCAAATGACTCCTGTTAAGCTCACGCTCATGCTGACGAATTCTTTCTCTTTCTCTCTCTTCAGCTTCTCTTCGTTCTTTGTCAGCTTCTCTTAGATCTTTTTCTCTTCTCTCTGATCTCGTTTTATTGCCCTTTCATTTCTTTCTTCCTCCTGAACATATGCAACTAGATCCTTGCCTGACAACCCAAAGATCTCTCCTTGTTGATGGAAACGTTCAAATTAGGACATCTTGTTGGTGTAAATGCGCGTCTGACCACTTGGGGCACCCAGGGAACTTAAGGAAAAGATTATGAAGCTCTGACGATCGTATCAAAAATACTAACTGAGATTTTGTTACACAAAAATTGCACGCAATAAAGAAAATAACATAGAAAATAATTCAAAACTTGATCTCTATCTGACCAATGAGTATAGGCCTTTAATCCTGCATGGGGATTAGTAGGGGGGTTTAGGGAAGATCTCCCTCTCCCCCAAAAAACCAACACACACAACGGAAATAAAATTGGAAAAAAATGGTCACTAAAAAAATGATCAATCAAAAAAAAGAAGAATTTGTGCCACTTCCTGTGGATATCCTTAAAGGAACTTGGAAAACTGCTTACTGAACAAGTCAACTGGGGGGGTAACTGGAAAAGAAAAAAGTTCTTTCCAACATAAAAAATAACCCAACTTTATCTGCCACCAGATAAAGATAAGGATAATGATTAAGAATCTGGGGTTTTCACTACAAAAAGTACCCAACTATACATGATACCATATATATATATATATATATATATATATATATATATATATATATATATATATATATATATATATATATATATATATATATATATATATATATGTGTGTGTGTGTGTGTGTCGAGGTATACCTGTATAGGCTAGCTCGGCGCTCCGAGTCTTACACTTGTACGGGCAGGCAGCTAGCCACAGGCCGCTTGAGTTATGCCAGGGCGATAAATAAAGAGTGTGAATTACGGTTGACCGGGTTTAGGTTAATTGCTTGCTAAGTTGCAGTTCAAAGGATATTTAATGACAATATTCAAAAATATAATTTTAATATATAGGAAAAAGGGGGGCAATATATATATATATATATATATATATATATATATATATATATATATATATATATATATATATATATATATATATATATATATATATATATATAATATATATATATTCATATATATATATATATATATATATATATATATATATATATATATATATATATATATTTCCCCCCTTTTTCATATATATTAAAATTATATTTTGGGGTACAAATTACTTATCGTGGTTAAATAAATTATGTGAGAATTAACGAGGTATTTGGGGATCATGGTACACGATCGCTTTACCTTCAAAACGCGGGCGAATTGGACGGGGTATGGAAGACAACGGCGTATGTCTTCACGAAGATACTTCGGGGAGTCCTGACTAGGAGGACTCGGAAGAGAAGATAGGGTTTGGATTACTTCGTAATGAAGAATGAGATTTTATCTGCTCCAGAGCGACGTAATCTAAACTCGAGACGATTCTGCTGATCGGCAAAGAGTCTTAGTCCCAAAACATGGGAATCTTGAAGGGGTGGTGAACATGAGAGGGCCGCACAACTCTCCTGGAATAAGGGAACTCGATATTTTTCTTCTGAATAGGGGCCAAAGCTTAACGAAGGTAGATCTGCTGACGAGATCTTCGACGACGTACTACGAGAGTTACGGGGGGTCACGGGAAACAGACGGCAGTCTGGACGGAGTGAATGACGGGCTTTCGATCTCCACGAGAGATGGCGAGCTCCTGGTTAAATACCTTGGTGGCTGCTCTGCTAGACGCCTCAGGGCCTTGCGGTCCCCAATGAATTCTTGGCGCCAGTTTAAGCAAACACAAATCGTGATAATGCGTTGTTCCAGACGATCAAACTCGCCTCGCGATATCGGGGTAGGGTTAATATGGCCGCTCACGGCGTTATCGCAGGGTAGACGGGGATGGGGAAGATTGGCGTCTGAAAACAAACACAGCTGGGACGGGCGATTAAGCGAGTGACGGATTCTTCCTCGACTTTCTAAAATTCTCACGCTTGCTCACGTGGTCTTGAAAGAATACAGATTTATTTCAAGGGGCGTTCCTCTCACGGTGGTCCTTCGAGGGTATTCCCTCACATAGTCACCGCTGATTGATTATATTAGAATGGCTAATATGTTCAGATAGACTCGTTTTACCTCCGCTATTTGGCAATCTCGCAAGTACAGGACGATGAAACGAAATCATTCTCTGATAAATTAATACCTTTTTCTTTCCCTCGGCCAATTCTTCCCTTAGCTCCTTATTTAGGCAATTATATGATATATCTCTTTTTAGGAGTTAAATCATTTTTCCGTCTACTCAAAGTGAGATGTATCTGGCTCAATATGGATAGAGAAATACGTGTTTGGTCACGAAAATGCCATCAATGTTAGTCAGTTAAAGTTCATCATCACATGAAGTCTCGAATTCCTCCTATTTCTATTCTCTCGACAAGATTTGAAGCCGTCCATTTGGATATCTTTGAAACGCGCCCTCCTTGTACACATCATGGACATTCATATATCATATAATCGATATGTGGTGTCATATATTTATAGAGCGAGAGGATTGATCGAAGCCATACTGATTCTAGACGTAGCTTCCCAACAGTTGTTTTGATCTTTTTTGGATGCTTAGATCTCCCGGTATGGTATACTCTTTAGGTACTCTCTTATATAGGAGCACAAATTGAATCTGAACTTTTGAAATAACTTTCACCATTAGTAGGTTTCCATCGGCTTCGTTTCACGTCTCATCAGCCAATGACAAAAACAGGATAATTGAAAGAATTCTTCGCATGATGGCTCTTCGTTATGAATGGCCAATGACATTCCCCGTTGTCCTTTAGGAATAAAGTGTATACCCAATGATTAAGTTTCTCGCCGTTTACACCCGTCAGGAGAACTACCCTTCTTTGTCCTAAGCCTTCCGTTACACTTTCCTCTTCAAAAACACATGTTTAAATGAATTAGGAAAAACTATGTTACAAATTGATTTATGGTGGCTTTTGAAGGTGTCGCTAATTATGGGGGAACCTTGAAGGTAATCGTGAGGGCAACCCAAGAGCCTTGGAAGGGGGACGTTGGTTGCCAGTAAATGTGATAAATTACCGAGTTATCGTGAAATCTTTTGGCAAGGTTTCCGGTTTTGATACAGATGACCTAGTTGGTTTGCGTTGCCCTTCCTTACTTCCCACGAGAGTAATTTATTGATGCTATGGGGTGCCCTAAGCCGAGGGGCAGTCTTACACTAGTGACGGGGTCAAATAGCCCGAAGGGTAGAGATAGACTACACCAGGGTAGAACACCGGTATTTCAGGAGTTAAGTAATCGCGCGGAGAATTTGCAACGGTTGGTTTCCCGACAATAAGGGCTTGTCCTTGAAGCAGGGAGATTGAGGAACCGCAGGATATTGAAGTCACCGAAAACAAAAATAGAATTAATATTTAACTATAACTTATTTCACTTTGCAGAAAGTTCTTTAAGTTTTAAGTTATAAGATATAACTGAATTAAGTTCGAGTTAGAGTACGGGCAAAGTTTAAAGGAGGCCGAATGAATAGAGCATTTAAGCTTTACACCTTAATGTCTGCGTTATGTACATCGCTATATACAAGGATGAATTGCGTAAATCCGAGATCGGGATAGCGTCTTTCATTGTTTTGGGTTGGGCCTGGAACAACTCTCCTGACGGAGGATTGTCCGGAAACCACATCTGCTTGAGCCCGTTGTGAATCAGCATTTTGTTGAGTTCGGTAGAGTTTGATAACCTGGTTTGATAAAATTTGCCAAGTGCGCGTGAAGGATGGGCATTACTAAGTCAGGTCTCATTTCAAGAGCGTCTTACTCTGTCTATCCGTTTTTGCTGCTTGTGCGTATGTTGCAGTAGCCTTCTTGTTTCTGTCCTCTATAGCCTGCTCTTTCTGGTCTGCCACTATGGACTTCTTTAGCAGACATACCATGGATAGGGTACGGTGTTGGTTTCCACAATTTATACATTTTTTCTGAGGGCTCTTAGACTCTTTCCATGTATGATCCTTACCGGCGCATTCAAAACATACTTTACCCACGAAGGGGCACTTCTTAGTAGGCTGGTTCTCTAGGGCATAACACGAGAAGCACACTTGAACCGGAACAAACACCTCACGATTTATGCAGGATGCAGATACTTTGGAATTGAACATCACTAATCCGTTTTCGCAAGCTTTGTTCGACATCTCGGTTGTTTGAAATGTCACCTTAAAAACGTGACTATACTCCCCTCCTTCGCAGTTCTTAAATTTGTACACTTCGTCGATTTTGGCCCAAACCTGCTTAGACTCAATTTCATCTTGCATTTCTTGAATAGAGTGCGAACCGACGTATGGGTCTATACGTTGACAGACGATCGATCGCTGAGCTGCAACTTGAGGGGGCACTTTAGGAGCGAGGCTGATCTTCTCGAATTCTTCTTTCGACTTCGTACTCAGTATCTTGTCAGTATCCTGGGTCGTGTCGCATATGGATAGGTAACCTTAACTCGGCAAAGCGCAACTCCAAGCTTCGAAAAGGTGAATTCAAACACTTTTTTTTCCTTGTAGGCTTCTGACAACGCTCAATCACCCTGAGGGGAATGCGCTTTTCGCCATAGGGCTCGTCCACGACGGCCCCAAGGCGGTGGTTCCCTCTGCGAACTAACAGGCCCTTATTGCTGGGCGTTGACATAATACTATTCACAGAGTTCTCCTTTATCCGCTCTACCTACAATCGTGTCTAACAGGGCCCACCTACCTGTCCTGACCACTCCACCCCAGACTGGAGTCCCCTTCTTCGCGCCCCCTGTAGGGCTTCCTTCCGGGGTTCGGACACGTAAGAAGACAGGTGGTAGTTTTCCTCGAAGGGTATTTGCAATTGCCGGGATGAAGTCGGACATTATCCTAGCTCTTGGAAATATAAGGAGGGTTAGAACGAGGCCTATGGATTTGAAGTAAGAGGCATAGCCTGGAATGTTGACGTATCTGGTTGGAAAAGCCTAAGACTAGTCGGCGTGAGTTATTCCCATTTTTGCGATGGAAACGCCGCAAAAGACCATAGTGCGTCGGAGCGTTGCCGGAACCATCGGCGCCATGTGCAGTCGATAAGGTCAATGAGCTGTAGGAGCCGTACTTCCCGATGTCTGTGAGTACGTGCAGCATTACACAACTGTACCCATAAGAACGGCAGCTGCAGGATAGGTATTACGAAAATCAGTAATCCCCCCAACCGCTGAGCTCTTAATGCAGAGGGTGTAGCGTAGAGAAGGGACGGCTACCATCGAACGGCCTACCTCCCTTTCTTGTCCTTTCCCCAACCTCTGGGCGGGGCTAGGAAACCTGTGTACAATGTGTGTACGCTTACATGATAAACCCTTATATTTCTTTTGAGACAACTTTCGCTGTACCATCTCTTATGGTCAGCAGTTGTGTTTACTCGTTCGCTTCCTAAATAAACATGTGTTTGATTACTCTATTTCGAACCACAACTTTGGCAGCTTTATCTAACGCAGGTGTTCAACCATTTATTTGCTCTTCTTTGTCTTCTCACGCTTGGTTACTTACATATATGTACATTTACAAAACGCATCCTATTTCTAATAAAAAATCGAATCTATACATTTAATAGGGTATGTTTGGATTTAATAAAACTAATTCGCGTACATTTGTGGAGGTATCTTTCTATCTTTCGGGCCTAATGAATCCAGCAATTTATGGTACTAGAAGCCTACCTATGCACGTAGTCCGTCCCCTACAAGTTAAAACAATATATATATATATATATATATATATATATATATATATATATATATATATATATATATATATATATATATATATATATATATAAATCTTTCATGAGCGCGAAATAATTATGAAAATTAACCCAATAAACCGCAAGAAGCAGAAAACAGGAAATATTCTATTCGGAAATATAATTTCCCAATTCGCAAAAATTCCGTACAGGGACGAGATTTGAACCGTGCACACTGAAGCAGCGAGCATCCGCTTTGATATCAATAAATCATCTCTTAGGCTACTTAGTCTTTCGCGTAGCCAAGTGGCCTAAAAGATGATTTAATTAAGATCAAAGTGGATGCTCGCTGCCGCAGTGTGCACAGTTCTAATCCCACCCCTGTACGGAATTTTTTTTCAATTAGGAAATAATATTTCCGAAGAAATATATATATATATATATATATATATATATATATATATATATATATATATGTGTGTGTGTGTGTGTGTATTAAGCTCTCTCGAAATACGTTCCAATAATGTAACTGCAAAGAAAATCTTCCACTCTCGCCCGCGTCAGCCTTTAAAAAGACCCCAATTAACTATTACCATCGTGATTCGCTAGCATACTATTATCGTACAACCTATCTAATATCCTGGTGTAACCATTATATTTATCATCTTATTTTACATTCGCTAACATCCTATTTAACATCCCATTAAGATAGCTAATACTATTAATTTACCTCATATTTAATATCTCATTTTGATAGCTAACAAACTATTAATTTACATCTTATTTAATATCTCATTGTGATTCGCTAACATACTATTATTGTACATCCTAATTTATATATCCTTGTGGTCTACTATTATTTATTCAACTTTTATTAACACTACTGTTTGCGTCTAAATTAATATCGTATTGTGATCATATTTTATTTAACATCATATTTAACTTCCTATTCAATGTCCTATTAATGTCCATTAAACCATCACTCGTGTATACAAATTTGTCTAAAGTTATATTCAACCAATCCTGTTTTCATTCGTTAATTATTAAATACATTTTATTTTCGTTTTCGTTCATCCTTTCATTCCTTCTCGTTTCCCTACGCGTTAACTTGCCGATCCACGCGCTGGTTAGGCCTAGATTCATCGTTCAATTATCTTCTCAAAAATTATTATATGATTAATTCTTGTTCTCTATCTAGGCTAAATAAAACACCAATTAATCACATAATAATAAGATTACTAAATGAAAGATAAATTTATATATCAGTATTCAGTTGTATAAATAAACAAGGTCAACAATCCTACGACACGTGCTCTCAATTATTTCAATATTTTTTTAAAATAATTATTAACAAACGTATTATCAATTAACAAACATCATCTGACCTTATGCCCTTCAAAATTTTCAAAAACTCATTGAAAAGTTAATGGCTACCATCCGACCGACCAACATAGTAACTTATAAAGTCGCGTGCACCCGAATCAAAATACACTTGGAATTCAAGTTATTGTTCGCAAATTAATCATATATAACTAAAGTAGATTAATAAAAAAAAATTGTTAGTATAAAAACACCATAGCGGTGAGCGTTTGGCTGCACATTGAATTTCCTAAATATAAAACTCACCGCAATCGTGATCCAATGAATTGCATTGGCATATTTATAAATAGATCCATGCAGAAACATCACTACAATTCATTTGGTTATTCGATGATTCTAATTAATGGTCTGGCGCTAATTTAAGCATTACCAATAAATAACGTATACAGGCCTAAAAGTAAATTCACATAATGAGATGAATTTTGTCTGTGTTAAAGGTTATACAGAAACAGGAGGAGAGCGATCTTATAAGAGATGACCCCGAGAAAAACACGTCGAGCGTCGCCTCGACAAGGACTCGAAACTCAGCCCTCTGGTTATCTAGACCAGCGACCTACAGCTGAATTAATGGTACCAATACAGAAAGCAACATATTTACCCCAAGTAAACTTTTACTGTTCGCATCTCCAAAGATCATTGCCCAAATGAAACGGTGCTACAGAATGAGCGTATTCCTTCTTTGTACGACTAAAAACTATCGGCCAGTTGTGGTTGGCGTGCAAACTAGCAAACATCTACTACGTTCAGGCTTATATTGTATGTTAAAGAAAATGTGTGCCAAATGTTACACATAAATGGGGGAATAGTGATCTTACAGGATATGGCCCCGAGAGAAGTAACGAGAAAAACATGTGGCCCCGTCAAGGATTTGAACCTCAGACCTCTGGTTATCTAGTTTGCACGCCAACCACAACTGGCCGATAGTATAAAGAAAGGATTCGTTCACCTTGCTGTATCAACATATCATCCTGCAGGCACAGTTTCATTTTGGGCGGTTGGTCTTTGGAGATGCGAACGCAAAAGGTATTTGGAAAATATGTTTCACTAATGCAAAAGGCCCCTTAGCTCAGCGGTAGAACACGGGTCTAGATAACAAGTGGTCTAAGGTTTGAGTTCTTGCCGTGGCGACGTGATTTTCTCCTGTTTTTTTTCGGGGTCATCTCCAGTGAGATATCTGTTCTCTTGTTCCTGTGTAACCTTTGGCACACATTTCCTTTATCAGACATAAGCTTGAACATGGTATATGCTTACTAGTCTAGTTTGCACGTCAACCACAACTGGCCGATAGTTTTCGGTCGAACAAAGAAGGGATGCGTTCACTTTGATTTGCTTATATATATATATATATATATATATATATATATATATATATATATATATATATATATATATATATATATATATATATATATATATATATATATATATATATATATATATATATATATATATATATATATATATATATATATATATATATATATATATATATATATATATATATATATATATATATATATATAAAAGCAAATCAAAGTGAACGCATCCCTTCTTTGTTCGACCGAAAACTATCGGCCAGTTGTGGTTGACGTGCAAACTAGACTAGTAAGCATATATATATATCCAATGGCGAGGAGCAGACTTAAATACAACATCAAAAATCTTTATTGAGATTGAGTAGTGCAACGTTTGGACCTTACGGTGATCTTCTGGCTCTAGAAAACAGATTAAGATATAAAAAATATACAAAAGAGGTTTAAGTGTTCACCACGAATTATAATTATAATAACAGGGGAGTAAAATATAACGATTTAAGGAAAGAAGTAAAGTAAAATTGTACAGAAAAAAAGCAACTAAAAAACTGGCTAATAAAAGCTTAAAAAACAGCACCCCGTCCGACCCCAGTTTCGCCTCTTCTCCTTCCTTCAGACACTTGTGCCCCCCCCTCCCCCCCTGTTTCCTCGCTTTTCATACAACCTCTCCCACAACTTTCTCTGGTCAGCCTCTAATTTCACAGGGTGGATGCTAACCTTCTCAGCCAACTATGCCAGATCGGGGCTGAAGGGGTAGGGAACAATGATCCCTTACCCCTGAGTTCCATTTTGGGATGGTGGGTTTTTAAGAACCTGCTTTATCCTCACCCACATCTTCCTTTCTATTTTCAAACACTATCAATTTTACGCCGTGTTACCAGGCGGGAGGGGTGGTCCAAAATGGTGGCACCTGGCTCTGCCAGGCCTGTACAGGTTTGTACTCACCCTTTGCAGAGCGGGCCACTGCGGGGGTTGATTAGCATTTGCATCCCGTAAAAAAAGGGTCACCATGCCCAATGATGAAAACTTTGAAAATACAAAATCTCCCAATTTTCTATTTAAGAACGACGGAGACGCTCCCAGGCAGCTCCACAGAAAAAATGGAGCCCCTCCCCCTCCCAGGGGACCCTCTATAACTATTCAACCGGAGAGGGGGCTTACTCCTCTCCAGTGCCGGTAAATATGTAGATTGGCGGCTCGAATGATGGTACGTAAACTATTTCGTCCGTGTTCCAATATGTTTCACGATTTTGGAGTACATTTAAGGGGACTGCTCGTGTGAGGGTAAACACAATGAGGGAACCACCCTAGGATGATCCTGAGTTTCAATAAAATTGTGGAAGTCTGGGGGCACATCAACCCAGAATATAACCCTAATTGTTTATAGAATAATGTTCTAACGTTTACAGAAGTGAATGATTTAACCAAATCATTTCTGCGCCTTTAATCGTTTTGCGAATTATAATGGGGTGGGGGTGGGGTATGGTGTCAGAAATGACTGAATTGAATTTTTATTTTGTTTTTCACTTAATATCTTTTTATTATCCTTATTTGGAGTCATTTTTATTTGTCAATATATTTGTCCCCATTTTACTATTTTTATAACCTTTTTTAAACATTTAAATATACTTAGCTAGATCGCTTAAAGGAACTACTTTTTGTTGAGCCATTTGGATAGAGTAAAGACGTCTTTTACGCGGAAAACTCAGTTTGAATATGTCTTTCGTTTGTGAAAATTCTCCTTCATCTATTGTCGAACTTTGTACTTTATTTTCGGATCGAGATAAATTGTTAACCTTTTGGACTGTCATAATTTACTTAAGATTATAATCGATTGCGGGTTTGTGGCCATGCATTAGATATTAACTATAATTTGGAATTTAGATGTTCTAAAATTAAACGTGACTCAAGTGAGCGCCATTTTTTTAAGAAATCTGCATTGGATGGCACCTTTTTTCTCAAACGCCCGGATCTTTGTAGAAACTATTCTGCAAATTATTTACTGGTTTCTAGTCAACCAATTGACATTATAAGTTCTGTCCCATGAAATCAAGGTTACACCAAAAACTTGATTGATTGGTTTAGTTTCTGCAGAGAGGTCCTAATTGTTTATATAATAATGTTGTAACGTTTACAGAAGTGAATGATTTAACCAAATCATTTCTGCGACTTTAATCGTTTTGCGGGAATTAAAGAAAGATTCCACGCTTTCCTCATAGCTATTTCAGAAGTATACCCTATAACACTTCACTTTCGGGGCGCACGGAAGGCGGTGCTGTTTATAGGCTACAATTTTGGGCTAGAATATATGTTTTATGACGTTAGACGGTAGCGTCAGATGTTAATAATTACGGCGTTATATTTTTTTGTATATTAGTATATACTGGGGGGCTGCGCCCCTGACCCCCCAACTGATTAAAACTCAGGATCATTGCAGGGGGGTTCCCCCGCAGGGATATCTCCCCCGCGAGCAGTCCCCTTGAATATACGGGTTTTTTTCCCGAACAGCTTTTTACTGGCAGAAAAACCTAACCCAATGACAAACAATACTTACTTTTATAGGTTTCTTGATTAGTTTATGCGCCTCTAAATAATCTAAAAGTTTTTCGCAAAATAAACCCGAATTCGAATAAAGAATAAGCCCAATAGAGCACGAAAAAGCCATAACGAAATGGAAACAAATGCTTAGCAGGGGTTATATTTATAGCTACAACGTTGCCGGTAAGAAACTGTTATCGTTCACTTCAAAAAACAAAAACAATAAAAGATATCAAGAAACCTTACCTTAATTAAGAAAAACTATAAATGAGCAGAGGCACATTCCGGTTGGTACCGCTAACGCATGAAGACATTCGTGCCACTGCCGCGGAGGTGCTATTACTGTCACCACTTTGGCCATACGAATCGCTCATGTAGATGTGCAAAGTCTGGGTCACCCGAAGTATGTGTAAATTGCTCCAAGGCCGCCTTCCCCCCCCTTCCCGCTTCTTCAAAGCAATGTGGTGCATATCTCCTGGAGAAAGAAATCCTGGCCATTCAGGCCCAGGATCGTCTCTCATTCCGCGAGACTAAGGACTTTGCCAGACGCGCCCGGCTGTGCATGGGACGTCTCACGCCTCAATGCTAAGAAAGACACCCTCTGCTCCTGGCCTATCCAGCCAACGCACGGTTGTTTCCACGCCCATTCGGAGACCTTCTGCAGGTTCTACTTAACCCGGGCACTTCCCCGGTAAAGCTGGTGGCACAAAGGGTTCACACCCAGCCCCGGCTAAAACCAGGGCTCCCCTCACTCCCCCCCAGCATGACCGCTTCCCGGCCCACGCACCTCCAATGAGTGGTTAGGCTCACAGAAGACAACGCCCTAGAAGTTGGTCACTAGACCATCTTCGGGGTTCCTAAAGCTGCCGCCCGAATGGAGGACAGCAATAAAGGAGCTTCGCCTCCTTAGCCCATAGCCAGTGACTCGGGGACGATGGATCCTCCAAAAGATGGACCACCACCCCCAATGCCCCAATGCTTGCCTGGTGAGCCCAATCTCCCCCGACAACTCCTCGAAGGCATCCGGCCAAAGGTGCCCGGAGTCTGCTTCTGGGAAGCGTATGGCCATTCCTGTGAGGATCTTTTGTTTGAAGAGGGCCCCTGCATCTCCTCTAAGTTAGGCCTGGAGGGCATATTCCTTCAATGGAATTGCCACGGACTCCGAGCCAACTGGGAGGAGCTACAGAGGGTTGTCTCCTCCCATTGGCTGTTTCCTATTTTTTTCAGGAGACCATGCTAGGCGCGTGCTCCCTGCCCACCCTCCCGGGGTATAAGGGTTGTGCGACCCCATCACCACAGGCTGGGGAAGGCGCGGTTTACACCCGGCATAATTTCTCCGTTCTTCTTTTCACTTTAGATACTTCCTTTCAGGCAGTGGCTGTGCAGCTGCACCTGGATAGGAGGTATACTGTTATTTCTGAATACATTCCATCGTCAGCTTACTTCGACGCGGGGGGCTTCCGCCACATCGTGGCACAGTTGCTGAGGCCCTTTCTCATGCTTGGAGATCTGAATGGCAAACTACTCAATAAATCCCAGGGGACAAGTCCTTGCTGATCTGATCGAAGAGCTTGAGATAGGTGTCCTAAATGTGGATGAGTTTACGCATCACTGCCCGAGAACCGATTCATTTTCTTGCCTTCATGTATCTCTGTGCTCTGAATACACAGCCTGATTTTGACTAGGAGGGTGGTCCCTGACCTCCATGGTAGTGATCACTGTGAGGGAATTCCACGTGGAATTTTTTTGTCCAGCACTGAACTTCCTTGCGAGGTAGAAGGTTCTGTTAGGCTTAAATTGGTAAGCCTACCCCCCCCCCTTCCTTCCACAAACGGTAGCCTCGAACCGTGTCCACGACGATTCACCTTTACACGGGTTAGAATAACCTCGGCAAGAAGATTCGAGGCCATTCGAGAGTAGAGCTGTTTCCCACTACCCCCCCCCCTCTCCCCCGCGGGGAGAGCCTCAGATATATATATATATATATATATATATATATATATATATATATATATATATATATATATATATATATATATATATATATATTGCTCGTTTCCCATGTAACAGACACAGAGATGAGAAGTCTCGCCCGAACCAAAGAAGATTCCCCCTAGTACAAAGTCAGGTGCTAACAACAAAGCAATGTGACAGCTGAACTATATATGTATTAGAATTAGCCCCAGCCAGTGAGGTAATTCCATTTAACGACCGCTACCGAGTGATCTTTCCGACTTCTCTCATCAACTCCTGTCGAAGCCCTCCTCTTGCGCCCCTCGTTTTCGGGTGGACGAAATACTCTTCCCTAGACCGGACGTTACCGCCTCCCTACCCCTTTTGGACAACCGTCATCACTTTAACATCCCGCTCATAAGCTCCGAGGGGCCTCGCCTCACTTGCAGAAGACATCCGTGAAGCCTTACCCCGACGTCTCACTCGGACTCCTCCGTAAGCCAACCCCTCTCCCCCTTTATTAACCCAATTGAGTTAATTCCCTCCCCCCCATTTGAATAGTCTCCTCCTGTAATACCTTAAGTTTTAACGTCATAGTCTGATTTATAACTACAATTCCCCGCTTCGTTTACCGGTGTAATCTTGCCCATTAATTCATCTGATGTAATTTTGCCCATCATTTCTCTCATTATTTTTATGTAAATAAAATTATATTTTTGTACATGCCTCTTTAAATAACCTTGAGCTTTGCCATTGGCAATATTATACCTGACCTCGTTGCACTCTTATCTAGATGTTTCGCCCGTCGAAACTCGTGGTGTTCCGTCCCTTTTGTCGGTTCGGCTTTAAGTTATTGGTCCCTCCCCCATAGATATAATATGGTATTGATATAATATAATGTCATACCACGACATATATATATATATATATATATATATATATATATGTATATATATATATATATATATATATATATATATATATATATATATATATATATATATTAATATACATATTTAATAATTTTGGTTTCAAGTGTGTTTGGGGTTTTTACGAACCCGTGTCATTTTAATTTCGACATTAGAAGTTCTCTTGTTATTTACGTATATCCCTTTTATTTTAATTTTGGCATTGTACTGGCAGAAGGCAAGTTCAAGTTAATTGAAGAGCAGTTGAACGTTAATCTATTTAAATTTTGTGTTAGATCCCAGGTAATTAAAAAATTTTATTGTGTTTGAATTTTGAGACTCTCCTGGTTATTAATCCAAAAGAGTTAAGGTCTTTGGTGTCCTAATTCCGGTAGGACCATTTTTTTTTTCCGCTTAGAAAGAGCAGAGGTAGGTAGCTTTATCATTTTTTTTAATTTTTTTAACAAGGCCTTCACGAATATTCAAGTATTCGTTTCGCGTGGGTAGTGTCCTAGATCCTTCGCGTATCAGTGTTCCCTCAGGTAACTGCGTAACAATGTCATCCTTCGAAAAATTCAAGAGTCAGGGTGAAATGTTAGGTCTTTCGGGCAAAGACCTGCTAATTTAGATACAGGAAGAAGAGAGGAACGAACGGGCAGAGCGAAGGGAAATGGAGATGGAGAAGAACAAAATGGAGATGGAGGAGCACAAACTGAAAACGGACATAGAGAACAAACTGAAGATGGAAATGGAGATGGAGAAGAACAAAATGGAGATGGAAGAACGTGAACAAATTAGGCAGCATAAGCTGGAAATGAGCCCAAATCAAATGGATTCTCAGTCCATCGGTTCCCGGACTGAAATTCCCCAAACTCTTTCAGTCCACCTTCAAGCTTTTAATGATGGAGAGGACTTTGGGTCATTTTTTACCCATTTTGAGAGAATCTTTCAGATCAATAGATGGGATCTCGAAAATGGTGGCGTCGCTCGCTTACTAACCCTCCTAAATGCCAAGTTAAGGGATATCTTCGTATCCCTTTTCCCAGGAGCAACTTTGGACTATTCCCCTTTAAAGTCCGAATTGCTAGCCGCTGTTCATATGAATAGTGAATTCTACCGCTCCCGATTCCGCCAGGAAAGGATCTGCCCTGGCCAAACATTTCGACAACACGGGTACATCCTCCAAATACACCTTCAGTGTTGGCTGGATGCGTGCAAGATTCCCCAGGTATACGAGTCCCTCCTGGACTTCTTCCTTAGGGATCAGCTTTTAGCTGCCATGGCTCCCGAAATTCGCTCCTTCAATAAGGATAAACGTTGCACCACTTTCAAGGAGTGCTTGGAAGAGGCCGATGTCTACGCGGGTAGTCATGATTTATACCCTAAGGATGTTAAAAAAGCTCCCCAATCGCCCCCCAAAACTAAATTTTTTGGCCCTAAGACCCCCCCTAAATTGGTTCCAAGATTTACCAAAGTTCCTAGTCCCTCGAAGCCAAGAAACTTCCATCCATCTTAACACCGAGACGTTAAGCCCCTAGTTTCTTCTCTCCCGGTTGTGCCGTACCAAAAGAACCCGATCGTCTGCTACACCTGCGGAGTTCCCGGCCATTACCACACGAACTGTCCTCAAAACTCCCGATTCGCAAACTCTCAGTCCCACCAAGTGCACCAAATCTGGGCCGCCCCTGATCCTCCTCCGTCGCCTCAGGAAACTCCCGATCTCCCCTCGCCCGCCAAAGACCAGGTCCATCAGCTAAACTTTCTCTTTAATGAGAACAACCCTGATGGATTGAAGTTCGAGAACGGAACTGTGAACGGTCGCCGAGTATCCACCCTCGTCCGTGACACAGGGTGCACCTGTATTATAGTGTCTGAGGACCTACTCTCCCCTGTTGGGCCCAACTACAAGAAATTTGCGGTGGTCCACGACTACCTTGGCCAGGCCAGTCGTTTCCCAGTAATTCGTTGTCACATCGAGTGTGACTATATGTCCGGTTGGGCCGAATTGGTAGCGGCCCCAATCCAGTTCTGCTCCATTTTATTCGGTCAGAACCCCGTAATTCACGCCTATCCCGTGGCCCAGCCCGTGATTACCCGTACACAGGCAGCCCTGGAATCCCGTGCACCTGTTACCCTGGAAATCCCTATCGACCCGGAGCTCCAAACCCTCCGGAGCGACAAGTTTCCCCGCGCCCAGAAGGAGTGCGCAACTCTCCCACCCCTTTGGGAGAAAACTAAAGCCCTCGAGCGTGAGTCCACCCGAGGTAACAAACGAGTGTCGTATCCCGTGAAGAAGGACTTATTGAGATGATCCTTTCCTATGCAACTGCTCTATAAAGCATCATCTTTCAGTTGGGAGATGTGTGAGGAAATTCACCGTGGAATTTCTTGTCCAGCACGGATCTTCCTTGCGCTGTAGAAGGTTATGTTAGGCTTAAATTGGTAAGCCTACCCCCCTTCCCCATCTCTTCCACAAGCGGTAGCCTCGAACCGCGTCCACCACGATTCACCTTTACACGGGTTAGAATAACCTCGGCAAGAAGATTCGAGGCCATTCGCGATTAGAGCTGTTTCCCACTACCCCCCAACCCCTCCCCCCTGGGAGAGCATCAGACATATATATATATATATATATATATATATATTGCTCGTTTCCCATGAGACAGACACAGAGTTGAGAAGTCTCGCCCGGACCCAACAAGATTTCTTCTAGTTCCAAGTCAGGTGCTAACAACAAAGCAAAGTGACAGCTGAACTATTTGTGTATTGGAATTAGCACCAGCCAGTGAGGTAATTCCATTTAACGATCGCTACCGAGTGATCTTTTCGACTTCTCTCATCAACTCCTATCGAGGCCTTCCTCGTTCGCCCCTCGTTTGCGGGTGGCCGAAATACTCTCCCCTAGACCGGACGTTACCGCCCCCCCCCTTTTGGAGAACCGTCATCACTTTAACACCCCGCTCATAAGCTCCAAGTGGCCTCGCTTCACTTGCAGAAGACCTCCATGAAGCCTTACCCCGACGTCTCACTCGGACTCCTCCGTAAGCCAACCCCTCTCCCCCTTTCAGTAACCCAATTGAGTTAATTCCCCTCCCCCCGGCATTTGAATAGTCTCCTCCTGTAATACCTTAAGTTTTAACGTCATAGTCTGATTTATTCCTACAATTCCCCCCTTCGTTTACCGGTGTAATCTTGCCCATTAATTCATCCGGTGTAATTTTGCCCATCATTTCTCTCATTATTTTTATGTAAATAAAATTATATTTTTGTACATGCCTCTCTGAATAACCTTGAGCTTTGCCATTGGCCATATTATACCTGACCTCGTTGCACTCTTATCTAGATGTTTCGCCCGTCGAAACTCGTGGTGTTCCGTCCCTTTTGTCGGTTCGGCTTTAAGTTATTGGTCCCTCCCCCATAGATATAATATGGTATTGATATAATATAATGTCATACCACGACAATCACTTTCATATTCAAATATCATTTCCTGGGAGGCGGCTGCGTGAGAGCCCACCTCGGTGTTGCTTGGCGCGGGCATGGTGGCCTGCATTTAGGGAATTAACTAAATTCTCTATCTCAGTCGACGAGTTTAGGTCGGTAGATGAGGCCGTTTAGTTGTTCTCTGGCAACCTCATCGCTGTGGGCCAGACTACTATTCCCAGAATGTCTGGCCATTTTGCATGCCGACCACTCCCGTGGTGGTCAGCCGAGTGTGAGACAGCCCTAAAATAGAAGTGTTATACCTACATGCGCTATAAGTGCCACCCAAACGATTTCACTGTTGGTGAATTCCGACAAGCTAGGTCTAGGTTCCGGTATATTTCGAAGCAGCTCGCCGCTCTTCTTGGCGGGCATATGTCTCGTCACTTAATGGCAAGACCCCTCTAGCAGAGGTGTGGAAGCAAGTCAAAAGGATTTTGGGCTAGTTCTCGCAGGACCCCCCTCCCATTCTCCAGGAGAATGGCACCACAATCTCGACCCCATGTTCGTGGCGGAATCCTTCGAGACCGCTTTCTCGGCATTCTCTAGTCGTGATGCTGCTCTGCTAGCATTCAATGCACGTTGTGATGTCGTGGAAGGCCACCGATTGGATTTACCCCTAGCGGTGGAGCGATTTGCGCTCCACTCTTACTTCTTGCGCGGACACTGCCCGTGGTCTAGACAATATCCCGTACGCCATGCCTCGACACCTGGGTGAGCAAGGCATGGCCTTTCTTATTGCTTTGTTCAACAGGATCTGGGTAGAGAGTAACCTCCCACATTCCTGGTGAATCGCCCCTGTACTAGCTTTCGCAAACCAGGGAGGAATCATTTTACCCCGGCTGTTTTCCACCCAATTTCTCTAACCTCCTGCATGTGCAAGTTGATGGAGAAATTGGTAAATATTAGATTAGCCTTTTTTATGGACAGCGGAGGCCATTTGTGTTATGCATAGTGTGGCTTCTTAGGCAGCATTTCGCTACAGGGTTTTACGATCTGGAGAAGGCTTATGATACTGCATGGCAATATAGTATCATGGAGACCCCCCACACGATGGGGGCGAGGGGACACCTCCTGGTCTTTATATCTGTATTTTTGGAGGGTGTCCCGCAGGGAAATATCAGCGCTACACTCTTTACCTTGAGGATCAACGGCATTACTGCGGTGCTACCAGAAGATGCTCTTGCTATGCTCTACATGGATGACCTTTCGATCTCTTTCGGCGCGGTCCAGATGCCAACTCTGGAGCATCGACTTCAATCGGCATTGAACCGTGTCTCTCGCCATAGCTGAAGTGCACAGGTTTCGGTTTTCTTTGGCCAAGACTAAGGTGGTGCACTTCTGCCGCCATCCACGGCTCCACCCTGACCCAGATTTGTTTCTTAATGGGGTGCACCTGGAAATGGTACTATCGCACTGCTTCCTTGGTCTTGTATTTGACCGATGCCTCACCTGGGAGGCTCATATTCGCAGCTTTAGGCTCTCTTGTACCCGCGCCATGGATATTCTCCGTTCCATGTTGTTCAGCGCTTCGGGTGCTGATCGGGCTACTGCTTTACTGTTTTATCTATCCTTTATCCATTCAAAGCTTGACTTTGGATGTAAGTTTAATGCATCTTCCGCCGAATGTCTATTACGGAAGGTGGATCGATCCACCACACCAGCCTTCGTTTGGGGACCGGTGCCTTCCGCACTTCACCTATTATGAGCCTTCTTGATGAGAAATGCAATTCACACCCTAAGACCTTTGGGTTTAGGGCTAGGAAACTCCCTCAAGAGCTAGATATAGCTCTCAGGTCGGTGGTGCCCCTGGTTCTGGCCAGAATGCCACCCTGGAGGGTACCACCGTTGGCTATTTGTCGCCACGCCTCTGCTCCCAAAGCTTCTACAGCGCTGGGAGTATTGCGTTCGGCCTTTTTGGAGCACATCTTGTGTCATGCTGGAACCGTGCCAGTGTATACGATGGCTCCAAATCTGTTTCCACGATGTATCCCCTCAGACTGCTTGGTAAGGAAGATGGTCTGGTGGAGCGAATATGAGTGTGTGTGTGTGAAGGGCCATTCTCACACCCCTTTCCAAATATCCTCTCCCTCCCTCTGTAAGAATGTGTGTATGAATGGGAATTTTTTTTCTTCTTATTTATATATATATTTAATATATTAGGGATTTCATGTCTGTCTAAAATGTTTTTTTCTCCTCTCCCCCAGTTATTTACAATTGATTCTTTTTTTTGTGCCACCACTCTATTAAATTTCAATAGATAAATATTACTTCCCTTTGTAAAGAGTGGCTGACATTATAGGATTAGGAAGTAATATAATTGAAATTGCCATCATCCTTGACTGGTTAATGATTGGTTAGGCAGGAGGTTGCTCTTTTTTATAAAGCCTCAATACTGCGACAAGATCGCTTAACATTATATAGGCACCAGCATTTTTTGTGTAAGATTTCTGCGTGAATTGTGACCACACAAGTGGTACCGGCAGAACTATCCCTGGGGTAAAGTGTGAGGCCTTTTTTTCTTTTTTATTGAGTGGTTTCGGAAACAGTGTACGTTTTGTTTGCTCATTTATCTTTTTTTGTTTCTTCTTGTCTCTTGGTTTGGTTGTAAGTACTTTTGTAAATATTTTTGTTTTGTTAGTTTAATGGATTCTCTCTTGGACTGTTTAGATAAAACTTCGTTTGGTTATAGGACTGTTATATTAATCTGGTATATATTGTAATTGTAAATTTATCAATCTCACTTTTTTTTTGTCTGTGTGCATAAGTAACGAGATCTCTTTTAAATATTTACCCCATATTTTTTTGTATGTAAAGGACTGTACATACATACGATCCATTTCATTTCTTACTTGATTTCTCATGCCAGAATTAGTGTAGGAAGCGGGTTGGAATGATTGGAATTAAAGTACAGTGGAGACAATACTCAAACTTGATTCATTCCGAATGGCTGTTCGAGTATCAAAAAGTTCGACTACCGATACCTATAAATCCGGTAATTCGTTCTAACCTTAGTAAAACCTTAAGTTTACAAAAATTTCAATGTATTTTTTTTTTAGAATTTTGATTTGTACTTACTGTAAGTGAAGGCTGTGATGGATAGCGTAGAAGAGGAGGAGAGAAGGGTGGGGAGGAGGAGGGAGGTTATTCATTGGAGAACGAGTCACCATCCATGAAAATCTCTGGTAACTCGTCTCCTGGTGTGATTCCTGTAAACCCACTAGTGGAGGGCTGTGGCTCATAAACACTTGCACTCTCACTAGATTCCCTTTTCAACAAGAATCTGTCTAATTTGATCTGCTTTGCCTTTTTTTTCAAAATGTCTCTGAAATGCTGCATCGAATTTTCATCAAACTGGTTTGCGTTTCTGTGTACGGCAGGAATATCAGGGTGGCAACTCTCCAAAAAGTTTCCCAACTCTGTCCACTGCCGCAAATATTTCTTGATCTTTGCCTTCGAGACTCTTTCCTTGCTGTTCCCCTCTTCCTCCCCTGAAGACAGCTCATCAGTTACCTCCTGCAGCTGTTCCTGGTGAAGTTGATGCAGCTCGTCAGTGGTGAGGTCTTTAGAGTGTGCTTGCACCAGCTCCTCCACATCATCACTGTCCACCTCAATGCCGATGGCCCTCTCCAGAGACAATGTCCTCCACCACAGCAGACTCCTGGACTTAAGGCTCAAATCCCTCAAAATTCTTGGCTGTCATATAGGTCGGCCATAGATTTTTCCAGGTAGACTGAAAGCACCTCACAGAAACTTGACCCCAGGCTTTATCTGGAGGTGCAAACAACTCCACAAACCACTCCGTGAAGAACTGCGTATTTGTCCAGGCTTTCTTGTTTGCCCTCCACATCACAGTGAGTTTGCTCTTTTGCACACCGTTCTTCTTGAATGGCCTGGAGTTTTCCGAATGGTACACCAGCAGCGGTTTACTTTTGCAGTCGCCGCTAGCATTAGCGCACAGAAGCAGGATTAGCTTGTCTTTCATGGGCTTGTGTTCCTTTGTTATATAGATCCTGTGTGGTCTTTTTTTTTACAAAACAAGCCTGTTTCATCACAATTAAAAACCTGTTGTAGGTTTAAGCGCTCCTTATCTACAAATTTCTTAAATTCAGGCACAAACTTCTTAGCGGCAACTTCGTCAGCACTTGCGGCCTCGCCGTGCCTCACAAAAGAATGAATTCCAGTCCTCTTCTTGAAGTTCCCAAACCACTCCTTACTAGCTTTAAAATCTTCACTGGAGTAAGAGGTAGTATCACAAATAAGATCACCATGTATCCGCCTAGCCTTCGCACAAATTATGCCCTCTCACATAGAATCACAAACCATCTGCCTTTCGTTTATTTACCTTGAATTTACCTTGAATCCCGGTCAATGTGTACCCTCTTGGGTAAGAGACCGTACTGTTGTTTTTAGTTGTTGTATGCAGAACGGATTTTTCAATATGTGAATATATAACTGGGTAGGTCTTCGTGGTTTTTCCATTCTTTTTCTAATCTTGACTTAAAGATATTTGCAGTTTTGCTGGTTACAGTTTCTGTTGAGAGTTTGTTCCATATTGAAGTGACTCTTGTCGGGAAGAAATTGGCTCTTGAACCGGATGAGCTCTGCACTTGGTACTTAAAGCAGTGTCCTCTTGTGTTAGTCGAGAGACCCGGAGTAAACATTGACCTGTCGCACAGCTTACAGTGGTTTCCTATTTGCAGTTCGTCGTGTCCATGTGAAATCTTATATAGTTGTATAACATCTGATTTCTGTCTTCTAAAGTATAGGGTAGGTAGATTAAGGGCTTTTAGTCTCTCCGAATAGGAGAGATGATAGATACTGTGAACCATGCGTGTTGCTCTACGCTGTACCCTCTCCACCATATCTCTGTCTCTTTTAGTTTTGAGAGACCAGATTACTGATGCATACTCCAGATGGGGTCGAATAAGACTCTTGTACAGGGGGAGGAAGGCATCTTTGTCTAGATATTGGAATGTATGCTTAATTGCCCCAAGTATCTTGTTGGCTTTGTTGATTTGAGCTTGGACGTGGTTACTAAAGTTTAGATTGGAATCTATAATGACTCCCAGGTCCTTCTCTTCTGTGGTGTTCTGTAGTGTGTGATCTGTTCCATCATCTCTTGTCATTATGTACTTGTGCTTGGGGTTGCTATTTTCCATGTGCATTACTTTGTATTGGAGTTGCCTTCGCAGTTTTGGACAGCTGCATATATCTTTGTGTCATCTGCAAAGAGCGATATGTGGTACGCCACTTGTAACTAGTTTCCAACATGATGCTGTACCACTTACTATCACTCTTTGCCTACGCTCCGTCAAAAAAACACGGATCCACTGCAGGAGGTCACCAACGATACCAAGTGACTTCACTTTTCTAAGTAGTCTTTCATGTGGGACTGTGTCAAATGCTTTTACATAGTCCAGGAAAATGATATCCACTGGTAAGCAGTGACTGAGAGCCTCTGTCCATACATCCAGTGCTTCTAAGAGATTTGTTACTGTGGATTCCCTCTTAGAGAAACCATGTTGTTGGACACATCTAAGATTATTGGCTTTGATATGTTGTATCATTGCCTTCAAGATAATTCTATCTATCATCTGTAGATAGAGGAGAGTAGGAAAAGGGGCGAAGAAAAAAATATAGCGTAGGCGAGTTGCGAACAGCTTCCTACGTCGCTGGACCACTGTTAACCAGCGGCGAATCCACTCGGCTATCCTGAGTCTCAAAAAAGGCTCATTCAAACGAAGCTTTTAAGCCGCTCGCCTGCACTTCTCGTACGCTATACATCTTGCATATTATTGTGCTTAGAGATACTGGGCGATAGTTGGCTGGGTCAGCCTTATTTCCCTTCTTGTAAATGGGAGTGATGTTCGCTTCCCTCCACTGTTCTGAAAGCTCGGAGTTGGTGATGCTGGATTGGAATATTGCTGTCAGAGGTTTGGTTATTTCTTTTGCTACTTCCCTGAGAACTCTAGGGTGTAGGTCATCGTTTCCCGGAGATTTATCAGTCCGAAGTGAATTCAGTTGCTTAAAAATCATTCTCTCTGTAATTTCTATTGTTCCTAGCGCCTCATACTGGAGGAGTTTAGGCTCAAAGTCTGGAATGTTACTTCTGTCCTCTTGTGTAAAGGTCTTAAAGTATTGCTCATTTAATGTTTTGGCTTTATCCTTATCGTTACTTACAAAGTTACCTTGTGTATCCTTAAGGTCACCTACGTCAGTTCGAGTTTTCCTGCGGTTGTTGACATAGTTCCAAAAGGCTTTGTTATTGGTCTTGGCCTCCTTTGCTATTTTTTTTTTCAAATTCCCTATGGGCCTGCCTTGATGCATGTGTAGCTGAATTTCTAGCTTCTGTGTAAGCTACCCAGTCAAGTCTGCTCTTTGTATTCAGATATCTTATCCATGTGTGATACTTTTTCCTAGCTTTGCGAGAGGTATCCTTGTTCATTCATGGTGGTTTGTTCTTACTCTTTAAATTTTTTGTTGGTATATGATCCTTCACTGCCTTCATGATTCTTGATTGTAGTATATCATTGGCTTCTTGTGTCGACTTGCCCGCAAGCAATTCGTCCCATTCAATGCTTAGATCTTCTCTCATTTTTTCATAGTCTGCCTGCTCGTAGTTCCATATGGTCCTCTTCTTTTCCTGAGGTGTTGTGCAGAAGATGAATTTGAAGTCCAATCTGGCATGATCACTTGCTCCTAATGGCTCATGATGTACTAGTTGTTCAATCATCCCTTGCTCATAACTAAATACGAGATCATCCAATGTTGGAGTCTGCTCATTTCTATATCTGGTTGGCTGGGTGAAGTGCTGATGTAAATATATATCTCGTACACATTCAACAAATCTGGATGCAGGATTGTCTGGATTTTCTATGTTCGGAATTTGAGGTGATGGGGTCCAGGTGATGCTCGGATGATTAAAATCTCCTGTGATGAGTAGATGAGGTTTCTGTTTGTTAGTTGCCCACTTGAGAGTATCATGTAGCACTGTGTCTCGTTTAGTGGCAAGTAGAGGGGAGCCGGATCTATAGATGACCCCTAAAAGCAAGTTGTTGTTGTGACATCCCTGTATAGTTACCCATTGGGGGCTTGATCTGTTTAGCATTAAGTGTAGATCTTACATATATACATGTCCCTCTGGTATTTTCTGCGTATAAATCACTGGTGAATATATCGTATCCCTGAATTTGCATAACAGATAACTCTGGCACTTCCCCATGTTTGGGTTTAATTTCTGTTATTAGTATTACATCATATTGCTTGTCATTTACTAAAGCACAGAGCTCGTCATATTTGTTCATAAGTGAGTTATCTGTATTGGTATATGATATTCTTAGTTCTGTTCGCTTGTTTCCACCACTTTTCCTTTTCTTATTATCCACCTTTTGTTTGGTTGTTTATCTCGTTGGTCCTTCAGTTGTGCCCTCAAGTTTTTTGACTCCTCCAATTGTTTCTTGGTTAGATCAGGGCGTATATAGTTCTGGTTGTAGATAGGGTGCGAGCTATTGCGTAATTCTTTGGCCTTGATCAATATCTGTTTCCTCTCACTTAAGCTGGGTATTGTTATCCTGAGTAGTCGGGCATGTTCACAGTTTGGCTTTCCCATCCTTTGTGCATTATTGATGTTGATCTTAAGTTTAAACTCTTCCTGAATAAGTTAAGTTACCCTGTTTATGTCACCTTCAAGTTTGTCTCAGGTAGATTATGTATGATAAGGTTGAATTTCCTGGCTTCTTGGTCTTCCTTCTCATTCAATTTCAGATCTAATTTGTCAGTCAATGATTTTGTTACTGTGTCAGTTGTTTTGCTGACTATTTGCTCAATTAGCTGTTCTTCAGTTAATCTCCCAAGCCCTGTCTGTTGGGGGTTTACCTCTAAGCACTGCTGTGTTTCCTCTAGTTCTTGGCTCACTTGATTTATTTTCTCATTTACCTTCTGTATTTCTCCTGTCATTGCTACTATACTCTGGTAGAGCATTTTTGCCCTCCTTTGTAGTTTTGGCAGTACCAGTGGCATTCGTCTGGTTCATCTGTTAATACTTGGTATAGGCTGTCAGAAACTTTTGCGCATTTTGTGTGGAACCAGAGTACACATATTTCACATTCTACGGCCTTGTCACTTATATGCCTTCCCTTTAGGGGTTGTGTTATCTATATCCATGTCTTTCTTATTATTTGTGGCATTTCTTTTGCCGTTACATTCGGTTTTAAACGTACTCACGTTAGCACCACGGCGTCCACCTTCCGCCATCTTGAATCTTTGTTTACCTTTTGTTTCGAACTCTCCGTGGCGGTTTTTTAAATCAGGCAAAATTTGGGGCCTTCGTGGCGAAATAATACTGTCCGTTTATATCAAATTCGCTTCAACAATAACTAAATTCCTTTTCTTTGTTCACAAATCGTGTTCAAGTTTCCCAAAAATCAGTCAAAACACAGAATTTGTAGGGAGCTTTGCTCACGTCCGTCCGCACTCAACGATGGTCTTCCGCAGGTTGCTTAAGTTGCTTTTTCACACCCATCGCCGCATCAGCTCCCTTAATGGCCTCCTTGTTCTTCAGTATGGTGGCTACTGTAGATTTCGCTATACAATCCTTAGCTGCAAGATTGGTGATTCTTGCTCCTTTCTCGTATTTATCAATAATCTCCTTTTTCCGTTCAATTGTCTTCACTACATTCTTCCTGTTAGGCTTATTTTCACCACTAATAAGCCTCTTTGGTGCCATTGTAAGTTTCTAAATGAAAAACCACAGACAGAATGCAGGAGAATGTTGTCATGCACAACCACAAGTGCGGACGTTCGAGTACTAGATATTTTTTCGAGTACCAAGTCGAACTTTTGCGTTTGAGTATTGACAAGTTCGACTTACAAGACATTCAAGTATTGAGTCTTCACTGTATAGATTTTCGGCCCGCTACAATGGGAGACGGTCCAGGGAAACTTAAAGTTGCATGCCATTGTGCCTCAACTTCCCATGGACCTATACCCCAATGCGCGGCGGCTTCATGTCACTTTCTGTCATCTCTGAATCGGCCACACTCGAGTGACGCATCGCCATTTGATGGAGCGCTTGCCTGCGCCCTATTGTGAAGACTATGTTGTTCCCCAGACTTCGCCACATTCTTGTTGAATGTTCCAGTCTGGGTGATATTCCTTCACGTTACCTGTCCTGGTACTGGGGTGGGCGATGTTGCTACCGCCTGTCCCTTGTACTTGGGATAGATTCGTGCACAGCGACCTTTGGACTTTTAGACTTTTTGGAGGAGGCAGACCTTCTCCCCCTTATTTAATATTTGACTATGGATCGTGTGCTTCTTCGCCCGGGGAGGCTGGGCCTTTCCCCGTCGATGGAGCTCTCTTTATATTTTTTCAATTTGTTTGTTTTTCTTTCTTTTATTTGGCTTTTAATATAGCCTAGATTTAGGCTAGGATGAGTATGGCAAGTTATGCCCTAGAAGTTGCCAGATGAGATTAAAACCCTCCGTAAAAAATACAACCTCTCCCACAACTTTCTCTGGTCGGCCTCTATTTTCACAGGGTAGATGCTAACCTTCTTCTCAGCTAACTATCACCGATCGGGGCTGAGGGCGAGGGGACAATGTTCCCTAACCTCTGAGCTCCGGTTTAGGATGGTAGGTTTTTAACAACCTGCTTCATCTCTACCCATACCTTCCTCACCTCCCCTTTCCTTCTCACTTCACACTCTTATCAATTTTACGCTGTGCCCAAGGTGGAGCCGCCATGCTGAAAGGCTGCCAGGTCACCAGGCGGGAGGGGTCACCTTAATTGCGGCACTTGCTCTGCTAGCCCCTTACGTACCCCTTGCAGAACAGACTACTGCAAGGGGTGATTAGCATCTTCATCCAAACATAACCTTATCGATCTTCCCTGCATGTGATTCTTCTTTTGTAGCCTTTTCTGAGAGAGAATGGAAGAGGTAATTGCTCCCAGGCTCACTGATGACAGTGTAATGCTCCTCTTTTGTTTTTGCTGGAAACATTTTTTCACTTCCCTATGCCTCCATCATAAAATTTGTCACACCAATTCATCCATCAAAGAGAACACAAGAAATTCCCCCATCCTTCCTTAAGTTTTCCTCAAACTCATGTTCAATAACTGTCAACAGCTTTTCCTGTGCTCTCTTAACTTTATTCTTATCAATTACTTTACTTGTATCGTCCTCAATAATGAACCCAGCATCTATTGAAGCTGCAGTTGCTATAGCTGCAGTTGGTCTTAATCCAACACCATACCTTATACTAGCAAGAGCAATATTTGGAATTTCATCATAATTCTTTCTATTCCTGGTGGAAGATTCCGGCTCTTGGACAGCTTCAAAAGTTACTTCATCACCCAAACTGTTGTCACCATCAGAATTTTCTGCCTCCAGATCTTCACCTTCTACCCCAAAATGCTCAATTTCTTTTCTTGCTGCTTTTCCTGCTAAAATAGTGCTTTCCACCTTACTTTTTCGCTTTCTTTCTGCTATCCTTTCTGGCGTGGTATAGAAAGGACCGAGTGATGGCTGGAGTTCATACATATGGGCTATTTACGTAAATCAAAACTCCTGGATTATGTTTTATCTCTAAGAGTACTATATTTTTGATTATTATTAACCGATTATTGCTTCTTTAATCTTTGGGGGTTCCTAGTGTCTTGCTTAGTGTTTCGAGGATTGAATAAAAATTTTAAAAAACAAACTAAAACTTTAACACAAAAAAACATGAACTAACGAAATTTGACTCCTTAACTATACAGAAATGAATTCAATAAATTTAAGTGAGGCTTTCTAAAATGTCATACCTGAAATTATAGTGATGGTTTACCCACAGCTCACTTTGATATATAGAAAATGCAAACGGACTTTACAGAAACGGATACCAGGGGTTAAATACCTTTATAGCTTCCTACTAGAATTGGGTTTGAGGCTGACCTTGAACTCAATTGTTACGTCACCTCAGGAATGTTGTTGCCTGGATGATGCGTGCCGCTTATCCAGATGTGTTCATATGGGTGAAATAGCTTTAAAGCTATGGAGGCCTTTGGTGTGTGCGGCAGATGGAGAGACTCACGCCTTGGGTAGAAAATGATCTCACCACGGGACAGTGAAAGAATGTTTCTTTCTTCTCTTCGGATTACTCTGGGGAATAATTCGCACTAGCGAGTGATGAGTCTATGCTTGAATCCTTTGACTCAGGGGAGTGCTGGAGGGAGTTCACTTGGGGTGTTACTCAAGGGTGAGGACTATCTCTGTGTTTTGGGATACACTGGGATAAGGGGGGGTTTCTCTGACGAGAGTAAGTTGAACTTGCTTCTTAAATCAAGTTAATTAAAGTTTGGTGTGACCACCAGGAACTGGCTTGAGGATGAGCTTCTACTTAGTTCCAGTATTCCTCAAGGGTGAGGACTATCTCTGTGTTTTGGGATACACCAGGATAAAGGGGGGGGGTTTCTCTGACGAGAGTAAGTTGAACTTGCTTCTTAAATCAAGTTACTTAAAGTTTGGTGTGACCACCAGGAACTGGTTGAGGATGAGCTTCTACTTAGTTCCAGTACTATTCAAGGGCGAGGACTATCTCTGTGTTTCGGGATACACCAGGATAAGGGGAGGTTTCTCTGACGAGAGTAAGTTGAATTTGCTTCTTAAATCAAGTTAACTTAAAGTTTGGTGTGATCACCAGGAACTAGCTCAAGGATGAGCTTCTTCTTAGTTCCTTCTGTTGGTTATCCGGGCCTCTTGCCAGGAACTTTGTTGCCTTGATGACTAACGTAATCTACCCTGTTTTTTCAAAGATATTTTCTTTTATACATCGCCACCCCACTGGGGTAGGGGTAGGAGGGGAGGGGGATTTGTGGACAGGCCGCATGAAGGTTCCTCCTCCAACGGTTTTTCTCAAAGGGACCTTCTGGCTTTAGGGAGACGCTCCTTCAATTTCGCAGCTGAGGTGAAATTGAATACCCACTCTTAGGGGAAATCTTGTTGCTTTAACCGTTCAGCGAGAGAGAGATGGTTAAGAGTTTGGGCTACGGTGTCTACACTGCCAGGATGTTGTGGTTAACGCCCAGCGGCTCACTTGTGTGTGTGGGGGGGGCAGGGGGGTATTGATTCCCTTACACTTTCTTATTCTTTTCTTTCCGAAGCTCTTAATTGTCTATTATGCTCTGGAATATCAGGACCTCCGATTTGAAAGGTACCTTTACTTCCAACCTTCTCCTTTTGTCCTTTAATAAAAGCCAGTTCCCTAGTATTTTTTCCTCTTTACTACAACAGCAGTTAATCTGGGCTTCAGTTTCACAGCCATTACAACCTACTTCCCCACAACTGGAAATTTGACATTTGCATGTTAATATATCAAATAACTTATCTAGTTTTGCAATGAACCTCTCTTTTACTTCAATTTTTCCTTTACCAAGGGAAACTTTTGCTACCTCCTTCCACAGCTCCTTAAGCTTTGATATTATTGTGACTTTTTGATTTACAACAGGTGGTTTGAAGACGCCCTGATACATGTCTTTTACCAGCTGGTCCAATTCATAATTTCTCCAGTCATCTTCACTTTGCTCCCTCGGGTAGATGCCGTACCTCAAAATATCTCTTATTTTTGGTAACTCAAGACACCATCAACTCTTGCCCAGTCCCAACAAAATTAGTCAGATGAGAATTTGATTTGGACCTTGTCTTGATTTTCGCCATTGTCACGCTAATCGTAGGTATATCTGCAAATGAAAAGATGGCACTTAGATTAAGAAATAATCTCTACCAAATAATTATATGTTATTCTAAAATAATCCACAGCCTTTACTAGCATTCAAATAAAATGTAAATGCTCTATAAACAGTTACCAGAACTGGCAACTCTTCTGGAATATTGCCTTCCACTGAGTAATGAGTACTGGCTACTTGCAATTTTGGAGTTAGACCAAACTAAATTAAGGGGCATTTTTAACAGGTTTCCTACTTCTCATGTCTCTAATACATTTTTACATTTTTTTTAGACAAATATCTTTCCGACTACATAAATGTATTGATGATAGAAAATGGTAAATTTGATCTTTTATGGGTAACTAAAATAATAGTAAATGACCCAGAACTAACAATATTTCAACTTCAATCAGAATTTAACTTTTCTGCCTTTGAATACCCCTTATCACCAGTTTCATAAAATTCTACAGTGGCGGCAACAAAAAAAGTGACATGTGACAATTCAGAGAAAATGAAACAGAAAAATGTAACTTACATATTTTATTATGAATATTTCATGAAAGTTAATACTTGGTCATGTTGCCCTTGCACTTGATGATCATCCTGAGTCGATTGGGCATTGATTCAGTAAGGTTTGCGAAGTAGGTGGGGTCGATCGTAACCCAGATCTTCTTCAGTGATTCTATCAGATCCTTGATGCTGCCGAGTACTGGCTCTTCAACTTTGGTTTTCATCAGATTCCAAGCATTCTCAATAGGATTTAGGTCCGGGAAATTACCAGGCCACTCCAAAACACTAATATTATTATCATTGAAGAACCTTTTCACTAACTGGGACCTGTGAGCAGGGGCACCATCATGCATGAAAAATTCACACTGATGAATTTGCCAAAATGGCAGCATGTGCTTCCTCAAAACTTCCAGATAGTTAGTCCCCCTAATGGTTACATTCTTGGGAAGGAAGTACAGACCCCTCTGCCCTTGTTTCCACTAAAGGCACCACACACCATCACACTATCAGGGTGCTTCACAGTTTTCACGGTATATTTTGGTTTATACCGAGACACATTGCTGGGACGACGCACGATCTTTGACTCTCCTCTGACCAGCCTAAAGGTGTTTTAATCACTGAACATAACCTTCTTCCAATGGGCAGCTGTCCAATGTTTATAGGTCTTGCACAAATTGAGCCTTTTCATCTTCATAGTCTTGGTAAGAAGTGGCTTCTTGGCAGCGCGGCGAGCCGGTAGGCATAAGTCCTTCTGTAAGCAATGACGGATGGTCCTGAGGGCGACGTTCTGGAGGAGGTCTGGGTGTTTTTTCTTGATTGAAGCGGAGGTTACAGAAGGGTCTGACATCACTTCACGCCTTAGGATATTATCAGTCCTTGGAGATGTCTTCCTAGCTGCACCAATGCCCTCCTTCATCTTTGGTATGGTACCTGGTGGCAATAACTCAGCTGCCCGTTTTAGGCGATGAATCGTATTTTTTGAGGTTCCTAAATCTGCTGCTACATCAATAAAAGACTTTCCCTGCTCTAATAGGGTCAAGGCACGGCTTTTCTCTGTCATAGAAAGCTTTTTCCGCCCCATTGTATCCATTTGCACAGAAGTTATAGCACGTCAAATGTAGGCACGAATGCAGGAAATTAGCACGCTGGAGTGCCATACACTAAAGCCTAACTGTACGAGCTCAAACGAGACACTGAGTTCCAGTAAAGCGCAGTTCTCTTGTCTTAGCTCAGGAGAGTCGTCCACTTGCGGCATAAGCCCCGCACCTTTTCATTGGCTAGTTGGCAAGTAAAATCGTGAAAACGATTTTGTGTATCGATTTCTGTTGCCAATATTAAATGTCACTTTTTTTGTTGCCGCCACTGTAGAGTATGACCCGTCCTAACAGTTATATTTGTCTTTAAGAACACCATGTCCAACTAAAAATGCAACAGTAGACTCACGGTTGCACATAACTTTGCTAAATATATGCTCAAAATTAAGGTCGCACCCTCCTCCACAAGTCATTTTGAAAAAATGGGCTTGGGCAAAAGCATATTGTGTCTAAAACTGAGTCCCGATTGGTCAAAAAATGATTTTATGACAGGTCACGTATATGTAGATGTGTTGCTGCCAGGCTACACATGCGTCGCTGGTGCACTGCTGGATGTAAGAGGAAGGGAGACCTATTAAAAAGACAAGGGAAAGAACTCTGGACTTTGAAAAACGAACCAAATTTTGAAAAATAAATTTCTTCAGAATTTCATTAATAAAATTTATAGGTATTCCTATGTAATTTGATGAGCCGAATAACATTTCTTTGATAACCTTTTTTGATTAAGAAGGCTCTAAAACCTTGGAAGTAACTGGGTCATTCTGCATGAAATCAGGCAAATTTCAAAAACATTTGCCAGGTTACCATCTTTGATTTTCTTCATTTTTGGATATGTTGTTACATGCCATAAAAGAACTTCACATGCAAAAATATAGCTCTGTACCGCAAACAGTTTCAGAGATATGGCCCACGTAATTTTGGGACCTTTTAAGAGACTAAGTCGATTTTTCAAAAATGCAGACTTTGAGGCTTCATAAAACATGCAGTTTGAAAGATATAGGTCTGAAAAGTTCAGGTCCATAGATTCCAAAAATGCAATGGAAACCAGTCTATCTCTAACCATCAAAGAGTTATAAGCTATAATATAATATAACAGATGAAAAAAGCCACAAGTGCTCATCATAGGTCATCCGAGTCAAACGGCCTCTTTTTCAAGGCAACCAAACTCCCAGGAAAACTACATCCAGAGGATTGCATCCAGAAACAAGGGTATCACCAATCAAGGCTTGTCAAGAACTAAATCATGCAGCTATAGATATTTAAAAACAATATTAATATATACAAAACTTAGGAACCATCACAACCTTCCCTTCCCATAAACTCATCCAACCTACTCTTAAATACATTTAGATTTGGACTACCTACTACCCTCTGCGGCAATTTGTTCCAGAAGTCTACCACTCTATTGGTGAAAAAATATTTTCTTAAATCCAACCTACACCCTTGCTTTTTAATTTTCAAGTGGTGACCTCTAGTCCGATTTCCATCATCTAACTCAAAAAACTTGCTAACATCCAATTTATCTATCCCGGAAATTTTTTTAAAGAGCTCAATCATATCCCCTCTCACACACCTCCTTTCGAACGAGAACATATTTAATACCCTCAGTCTATCTATATATTCAAGGTGCCTCGGGGAAGGAATAATCTTTGTATACAGTACTCTTGATGTGGCCTAACATAAGAGTTATAGAGTTTAAGAATAACCTCCTTACTTTTGTAACTGACATTTCTCTTAATGAAACCCAGCATTCTATTTGCCCTATTTCTTGCTTCAATACACTGCTTAGAAAACCTTAATGACTTATCTATTACTACTCCTAGATCTTTCTCATCCTCTACTGAGCTCAGCCAATGCCCATCCATTTCATAGTTAAATTCTCTATTATCTTTTCCCATGTTAATAACTTTGCACTTATCAAGGTTGAAAGTCATTTGCCACTTATGTGCCCAGGATAACAATTTATTTAAATCCCCCTGCACTTTAAAATTATCATGAATATCTTTAACTAAAGCTGCTAATTTGGTATCATCCGCAAAAATTGACACTTTATTATTAACTGCCTCCCCAAGATCGTTTATATAGATGACAAATAATAATGGACCGAGAACTGATCCCTGAGGAACCCCACTGATAACATCCCTCCACTCTGACTTTACACAATTTAGTACTACCCTTTGCTTCCTGTCTTTCAGCCACTCAGCTATCCAATTTGAAACACCCCCACATATCCCAATAATTTTTAATTTATAACATTATATAAACAGTGGGTTAGGAATGAGTCGGGTAAAACAACTCTGGAAACATTGTCTTGTACAGTTGAGAATTTTATTGACAAGTTCTGTTCAGTGTATGAAGCACTGCTTTCTCACCAGTTCATCACAAAAGCCCAATCACAGCATCTAAGCAACCTGAAAGAAACCATTTCTGAAAGTACTGGGCTTTTGTTATTAGACTTTGCTGAAAATTACAGTTTTGTTGTTCAAGATGCAGTTCAAGGCCACCACTGGGATAAGTCAAGCCACACTGCATCCATTTGTCCTCTACTACATTGTAGATGACAAGCTGAATGTTTTGAATATGTGTGTGATATCAGTATGAAACGAGACACTGAGTTCCAGTAAAGCGCAGTTCTCTTGTCTTAGCTCAGGAGAGTCGTCCACTTGCGGCATAAGCCCCGCACCTTTTCATTGGCTAGTTGGCAAGTAAAATCGTGAAAACGATTTTGTGTATCGATTTCTGTTGCCAATATTAAATGTCACTTTTTTTGTTGCCGCCACTGTAGAGTATGACCCGTCCTAACAGTTATATTTGTCTTTAAGAACACCATGTCCAACTAAAAATGCAACAGTAGACTCACGGTTGCACATAACTTTGCTAAATATATGCTCAAAATTAAGGTCGCACCCTCCTCCACAAGTCATTTTGAAAAAATGGGCTTGGGCAAAAGCATATTGTGTCTAAAACTGAGTCCCGATTGGTCAAAAAATGATTTTATGACAGGTCACGTATATGTAGATGTGTTGCTGCCAGGCTACACATGCGTCGCTGGTGCACTGCTGGATGTAAGAGGAAGGGAGACCTATTAAAAAGACAAGGGAAAGAACTCTGGACTTTGAAAAACGAACCAAATTTTGAAAAATAAATTTCTTCAGAATTTCATTAATAAAATTTATAGGTATTCCTATGTAATTTGATGAGCCGAATAACATTTCTTTGATAACCTTTTTTGATTAAGAAGGCTCTAAAACCTTGGAAGTAACTGGGTCATTCTGCATGAAATCAGGCAAATTTCAAAAACATTTGCCAGGTTACCATCTTTGATTTTCTTCATTTTTGGATATGTTGTTACATGCCATAAAAGAACTTCACATGCAAAAATATAGCTCTGTACCGCAAACAGTTTCAGAGATATGGCCCACGTAATTTTGGGACCTTTTAAGAGACTAAGTCGATTTTTCAAAAATGCAGACTTTGAGGCTTCATAAAACATGCAGTTTGAAAGATATAGGTCTGAAAAGTTCAGGTCCATAGATTCCAAAAATGCAATGGAAACCAGTCTATCTCTAACCATCAAAGAGTTATAAGCTATAATATAATATAACAGATGAAAAAAGCCACAAGTGCTCATCATAGGTCATCCGAGTCAAACGGCCTCTTTTTCAAGGCAACCAAACTCCCAGGAAAACTACATCCAGAGGATTGCATCCAGAAACAAGGGTATCACCAATCAAGGCTTGTCAAGAACTAAATCATGCAGCTATAGATATTTAAAAACAATATTAATATATACAAAACTTAGGAACCATCACAACCTTCCCTTCCCATAAACTCATCCAACCTACTCTTAAATACATTTAGATTTGGACTACCTACTACCCTCTGCGGCAATTTGTTCCAGAAGTCTACCACTCTATTGGTGAAAAAATATTTTCTTAAATCCAACCTACACCCTTGCTTTTTAATTTTCAAGTGGTGACCTCTAGTCCGATTTCCATCATCTAACTCAAAAAACTTGCTAACATCCAATTTATCTATCCCGGAAATTTTTTTAAAGAGCTCAATCATATCCCCTCTCACACACCTCCTTTCGAACGAGAACATATTTAATACCCTCAGTCTATCTATATATTCAAGGTGCCTCGGGGAAGGAATAATCTTTGTATACAGTACTCTTGATGTGGCCTAACATAAGAGTTATAGAGTTTAAGAATAACCTCCTTACTTTTGTAACTGACATTTCTCTTAATGAAACCCAGCATTCTATTTGCCCTATTTCTTGCTTCAATACACTGCTTAGAAAACCTTAATGACTTATCTATTACTACTCCTAGATCTTTCTCATCCTCTACTGAGCTCAGCCAATGCCCATCCATTTCATAGTTAAATTCTCTATTATCTTTTCCCATGTTAATAACTTTGCACTTATCAAGGTTGAAAGTCATTTGCCACTTATGTGCCCAGGATAACAATTTATTTAAATCCCCCTGCACTTTAAAATTATCATGAATATCTTTAACTAAAGCTGCTAATTTGGTATCATCCGCAAAAATTGACACTTTATTATTAACTGCCTCCCCAAGATCGTTTATATAGATGACAAATAATAATGGACCGAGAACTGATCCCTGAGGAACCCCACTGATAACATCCCTCCACTCTGACTTTACACAATTTAGTACTACCCTTTGCTTCCTGTCTTTCAGCCACTCAGCTATCCAATTTGAAACACCCCCACATATCCCAATAATTTTTAATTTATAACATTATATAAACAGTGGGTTAGGAATGAGTCGGGTAAAACAACTCTGGAAACATTGTCTTGTACAGTTGAGAATTTTATTGACAAGTTCTGTTCAGTGTATGAAGCACTGCTTTCTCACCAGTTCATCACAAAAGCCCAATCACAGCATCTAAGCAACCTGAAAGAAACCATTTCTGAAAGTACTGGGCTTTTGTTATTAGACTTTGCTGAAAATTACAGTTTTGTTGTTCAAGATGCAGTTCAAGGCCACCACTGGGATAAGTCAAGCCACACTGCATCCATTTGTCCTCTACTACATTGTAGATGACAAGCTGAATGTTTTGAATATGTGTGTGATATCAGATTGTATGAATCATGAAACCAATACTGTTCATGCTTTTCTAGAGGTTGTTATCAAACATATCAAAATGGTGATGCCCACTTTGACAGATATGCAGTACTTCAGCGATGGTGCTGCTTCCCAGTATAAGAATTACAAAAACCTTGTGAATCTTTGCTGCCACAAAGATGATTTTAGAATACCTGCACAGTGGAATTTCTTTGTCACTAGTCACAGTAAGAGTCCCTGTCATGGCATAGGTGACACTGTCAAACGTCTAGTTGCACATGCTAGTTTGCAGGCCACCATCTCTCGACAAATTCTAACCCCTCTAGAAATGCATGATTGGTGTGTCATCACTGTGAAATGTATAAAATTCTTTTATGTATCAGCGACAGATGTCATCAATAGTTGTGAACGGTTTAAGTTAGAGGAAAGGTATAGTCATATGTCTACAGTCCCAGGTACACGTTCCCATCATAGTTTTGTGCCAGTTGGGCACATGAAACTTGAGATTAGGCGAATTTCAGTAGACACCATCTTTAAAACAGTTCAGATGGGAGGCTTGCAGGGTATCAAGCCACAAGATGATAGTGCTTTTGAGGTAGGAAAGTATGTAGCTTGCATGTATGACGAAGACTGGTATATTGGGATTGTAGAAGATCGCTCTGACAAACAGCATGACTTGCTTGTCAACTTCATGCAGAAGGGTGCAACAGAGCAGTCACTTTCATGGCCACGAAAACATGACATCTGCTGGATTCCTTCCCAAGATGTAATCTGCACAGTTGATGTCCCTAGTGCCCAAGGAGCAAGTGGCAGGCAGTATTTATTGTTGAATTCCAATTCTAAACAGATAGATATCTGTTTAGAAAGGAACTACCTGCATGATGATATAATTATACTGTTAGTGTTTTTGTTCATTTTATGGTTATAACATAGATATATTTTGTGGCACATGCAATATCATACTTTCCATTAGTCCATACAGTGAGGTGTGTAAATACGATAAGTAAATTAGGTAAATCAATGGTGAAATGGTCTGTCCTAATATGTATGAATAAAGGATGCAACAAATAAGATATTTAGTATAGATAGTTTCTAGACCTTCCCCTTCACATACAAAAAATTTGAACGGGGGTCCTCATGTTTCAACGGGCTAAAAAAGGTCAAGGTCATTTTCTAAAAATCATGAAAATTGACTATATTTGAAACACTATTTCTTAGCTGCTATATATGTTTCTCTGCCAGAAATGGTTTTAAATACAATAAAAGACATATATCATCATATCCTATCAGTTATAACTTTTAGTATTGTTTCTAAGTATGAATATTTTGAATCGGAAGTTGGTTCAGATGTGACGGATTTGTTCAATATTTCAGTTTTTGCTAGCCTATAACTCTTTGATGGTTAGAGATAGACTGGTTTTGATTGCTTTTTTTGGAATCTATGGTCCCGATTCTGTAGGACCTGAACTTTTCAGACATATCTTTCAAACTGCTTGTTTTATGAGGCCTCCAAAATTATGTGGGCCATCTGAGGTACAGAGCTATAATTTTGGATGTGAAGTTCTTTTATGACATGTATCAACATACCCCAAAATGAAGAAAATCTAAGATGGTCACCGGTTTGGCATTGCCTTATTTCATGCAGAATGACTGGACTGCACGCTATCTTTGTCTTAAATTACCTAAAATTTACCCTCTCATCCTGCAATTACCTTGGTCCCAAATCTTAAGACTTTTTCTAGTAGTTTGTCTTCAGTGAACCCAATATTCCAAACACAGGAGGAGGACTCTAAGATGGGCCTGATATGAGATTTGGACAAGGTAAGCTTGAAAGCTGGGTTCTAGCACAATGTGGACTTAAGTAAGGTTAGAGGCTATTCCTGAGGCTTTGTTAACTGTTGTTCTGATATGGTGATGAAAGTGTAGTGTAGAATCAACCAAAACACCTATATCTGTATATATTATCACTATAGGTAGTGATTGGGCATGCAAATAATAGTTGTCATGAGGGATCAGCTCCTTCCATTCAGTGTAACCACATTGATATCTCATTAGAACACATTTAAGTAGATTGAAATTAAGACCCCAGGATGTAGCCATTGAAAATATAACATCTATATTTCTCTGACAAGATAATGTGCTTTGTACAGGAGTGACTGAGCTGGATTTGTTTATCCTCAAATACAGTTTCAAGTCATCTCCCAAAAATTTACAATTGTTCCTTATATAGTGAGGAATATAATTAATTAAGATACTGAACAAAAGAGAGCCGACCATGGATCCTTGAGGAAGGCCACTTCTGACGTCCCTATGACTGCTATGAGCTTTATTTACACTGACATACATGAAACGGCCTAGAAGGAAACATCTTATCCAGTTGAGAATTTTACCATCACTACCTTATTTATTTACCTTAAGTATGGTTATTAGGTACCTGTTTAGGGTAATTAGCCCATACCAAGGTGGTTGTGATCCTCTTCCGAGGATCAGTCACTGGTTGGTGTTGGTATACTTATGGGAGACGTTAGTAGGAAAATCAGTAGTTGTACTTCTGTGGGTTGTCACTCCACTCCTTCTCAAGTCTTGATTTGAAGATGTTTACTGAGGATGCATCCACTGTTTCTTGTTTGAGGTTGTTCCATTGGTTTCTGACACACGTAATGAAGAAATGATTCCTTGGCCCTGGTTGGTGTTGCACCTGTAATCTCCAGTTGTGTCCTCGGGTGGTCCTATTGAGCGCTGACTTGAACAGTGTATTGCCACAAATGGAACACTCTGGTGTACTACACCTTGTCGATTTCCCTAATTATTTTGAAGGCCTGGATGACATCAGCCCTCTGCCTCCTATATTCTAGTGTCGGAAGACCCAGGGCTTAAAGGCGCTCGTTGTAGGGAAGTGTGGAAAGGCTCTGGACAAGGCGCGTTGATCTTTGCTGTACAGAAGGGTGAATGACTGCTTGTCTAGTGTTGAGAAGGTGTGCTTTAGGGCTCATAAGGTTCTGTTTATTTTGTTGACCTGCACCTGTATATGTTTACTGAATTTAATCTCTTGTTTGATGATTACTCTTAGATCCTTTTCTTCTTCAGCTCTAAGTGTGTGAGCTGTACCATCCTCTTTGGTCATGGTGTACACATGCCCAGGTACTTTGCTAAAATTCTTTTAAGAAACTTATACATTAAAACAAAAGGCAAAATCATCATCAAAGTAGTTTTGATATATTATTATATTTAAAAAAAAATCCAGTGCCGATCCAAAGGCTATACTGGTGTATAGGGCCATAGTACTTTGCTAAAATTCTTATAACAAAAAAATAAATTATAAGGTGATGTAGCAGACTACATAATTTTGACATAAGTGCTTTGTGAAGATTTCATTAAAGCTGGCCTAACTTTTCTTCTGCAACAAGATTTCTGCTGGTCCTGGACTACATTTCGACTCTTCAACAACTGGTTGGTTATTCCCAAGCACTAGCACAAGTAAACTATATACCACTATGGCCCGTGGAGGTAGAGGTCATGGTGGTGGCTGCGGCCGGATAACAAACGATAATCCCTCTCAGCACCTTTCTACCCTGACAGGAACACTACTGCTAATCCTATTAACCCTAGTACTGATGATCATTGTGCAACCAAACAGTAGGTGATGACTGCATCAGGTGTGATCATTGCACCAACTGGTTCTGCCTGTCTGTCATGTGTTTGGGTCTTCCTGAAGAACTGGTCAGGGGGATCAGACAGTTTGGTGGTGAGGCCATTGCTTATATTTGCACAGAATGTTCTACTAGTCCAGCATCAGTCCCTGACAACCCCACCTTCAAACAGCTACTTCAAACTGTGAAGAAGTTATGCAAAATTGTGCATACATTGTCAGCTAAGGTAGCGAACCTAACCACATCACCAACTCACCCTCAGTCGTCTGAGCCCCAACTAAACACCCACTACTGCCCAAAACAGTGTACCTGATGAAAACCTCAGGAGACTGATCAGGGAAGAAACCTGGGAAATGAACAAAAGGCAAAAATGAATAGACTCACTCATCATCTGTGGCATTGATGCACTAGACAGCACGCTGTTTGAGCAGCATTTCATCACAGTGACCCATCATCTCTTAGGAAACCATCCAGAATTCACTGATCTGACATGCATCAACAGAGACAAAAAAACTATACAGGCTAAAAGTCCCCAACAGTGATGTCAGAAAATCACTGCTTGATGGGGCCTAACCTAACCTATGCCCAGGGACAAGACCTTGCTCATCACTGACAGGCACATGCAGGCAGTGCACCCCAAGACCACCAGATCTCAGCTCTTGGCGATGAGACCACCCTTGCTTTGGGGGCAGGTCCTGCCAGTATCACTGGTGGCTTTCCTGTCCGTCCAACTTGGGCTGGGCCGGACTCTTACACTGATAGTGCCACTGCCCAAGGTGCATGTGACAGGACCCTGAGTCGCAGGGTTAACCTAGTGAACACTCCAAATTTTTAAAAATCAGTGAGAGACTAACAAGCCAGCAACCGTCTAGCAAAAACTTCCTTATGCTTGAAATATTGTGCAATGTAAATAGTTTAGTCAATAAGTTAAATGAAGTAACTGTTCTCTGATACTGACTCATAATTCATCTCTCCTTCTACAGATTATGGCTATCATGGGACATGGGTACCCCAAATTCTCGATCAGTGATCTGTTACTGTTATCTATTCTTACTATAATATAATTATTAATATTATATAAAAATAGAGATAGCTATTCTTTTTCTATGTTATTTTAATGCTTGTAGCATTTTTGTTTTGTAAGAAGCCCTGAATAAAACCCTGGTTTTATTGTGCTTTTTCAAAATTTGGGTGTTTTTGCCAACCCTGGTTCAGGAGCGTCTGCTGTGCACTGATCTCCTGATCCACTGGAAAAATGTTCATAATGAGTGCGGCATCTCGCCAGAGGAAATATTCACTCTGACACCTTCCCTGGGCACAAGAGGGCATAGGTTCAAAATCCTCCACACCCACAGAACAATAGAGGCCAGAAGGTGATTCTTCTCACTATGATGTGTTAGCATATGGAACTCTCTACCAGATGAAGTTATGGCACTGGAATCCATCAGCCCATTCAAGTCAGCCTTGCATCAAATTCTGGGCCCACTACTTTACCAATTTCCTGACTAGACTACACCATCTGCTCTCTCAAAGTCCTTACTCTAATTTCCTTATTACTTATTCTTACCAATAATTAATGACCCATGAATTCACTAACATTAATACTCATTGATTCTTCTCTATGTATCAAAAGGTACACAACTCAGTCACTATTTTCCCCTGCTTGATCTGTTTTTGTACTACTTCAGTCTTGTGTTGCCCTTATATACCTTTTAGTACCTCCTCCTACAGGCTTCTAAAATGTGCTAGAGTAGGGTGGCCAACCAGGTGAGTTAACTTTGCACTTCTCTGGATGGAATATCCTCTGCATGTGTTGGGACCACAATTGAAGCTGGTTGAGGTCATCCTGTAAGTTGGTCTGATAGGCCTCCTGCATGCCGGCTATTGCTTGGTATATTTTACTGTCATCAGCAAACAACGATATGAGGCTCTGCAGTAGTTCTGGGACATCATTGACATAGAGAGAGAACAGGAGTGGGCCTAAGACTATGCCCTGGGGTATTCTGCTTCTGACTTGTGCACACTCTGATAAAGTGCCGTTGACTGAGACATACTGTTTCCGTAGTGTCAAGAAGTATCTCATCCATTTTAAGATGCTGCTGTTGATCCCGAAGGTTTCTACTTGCTTCAGTATCCTCTCATGTGCAACCTTGTCAAATGCTTTTTTGTAGTCTTAAAAAGATGACACCTACTGGCAGATTGTGGCTGAGAGCCTCAGTCCATATGTCCAGTGCTTCAAGGAGGTTGGTTACTGTAGATTTTCCAGATGCAAAGCCATATTGATCTGGGCACATTAGAGTGTTGTTCCTTAGATGGTCTGTGATGTCCTCTGATATTATTCTCTCCATCATTTTCAAAATTACAGACATCAGTGATACTGGTCTATAGTTTGCTGGGTCTGCCCTTTTGCCTTGTTTGAAGATAGGGATGACAGTGGCTGTCATCCACTGTGTGGGTACTTCTCCTTTGGACAGGCTTTCATTGAGTAAAATGCTCAGGGGTTTTCCTAGTACTTCCGCCAGTTCCTTTTGTATTCTGGGAAAGTTTTGACAGTAAAATAGAGTGATTGACAATGTCAAAAGCTTTTGCAAAGTCAAACAGTATTATGTCTACAACATCTCCTTCATCCAGCCATAATGTGATGTCATTGTAAGTTAACAGCAGCTGATCATCAACCCTTCATAATTTTATAAAACCTGATTGTTCTATGCTCAAAATATTGTGATCTTTAAGGTAGCCGTGGATGTGATCCGCCAATTTGAGAAGTGAGAAGTAAGGCTCACCAGCTATAATTTAACGGGCTCTACCTCGCATAACTTCCATATTGATGGAAAAATTCCAGTGTTCAAGGATGCACGAAAGATCCTATGCAAAGGTACAGCTAAACACCACCTTACTCTTGTAGCTAACATTTCTCTTAATGTACCCTAGCACCCTATTTGCTCTATTTTTTGCCTCAAAAACTTCAGTGACCTATCTACTACTATTACGCCAAAGTCCTTCTCATCCTCAACTGAATTCAACCATTTAAGCGATGTGGGGAACAGTCGGCTGGGTAGGATTTTAGACCAGTCAGTACGTAGCATGTTAAGTAGGAGAGTTGCGGGGCCATGTGATGCCCATGCGCTGGACCGGTCCTCGCTTGAAGGGGCAATGAGTATTGGGGAGCAGGGAAATGGAACCGATTCGCGTGTGATACAAGAGTACACTTAAAGCGCAAATCGAAATGTATATATTCAAATGTTCGTTGCTTAAAAAATAAACTTGCCGAAATAAAAGCCGTAATTCTAGAGGGAGACTACGATCTCGTATTCTTAAGTAAGACTTGAATAGATACACATTTGGGGATCAGTGATGGCTTAATATTTAAGGGTCGCTCAAAAAGTTTGATTTATTTTAAATTTTCTGTAAAAATGAAAAAAGTCTAAAAATTAATAAAAATTTATTTTTAATTCTCTTTTGAACAAGTAAAATGAAATAAAACTTTAAACAAAAGCAATAAATTATGATAATTTGAAAGCTGATTTTTTAGGCACTGGAATCTCTTTCTGGTACTGTTGCATAACTCTCAAAAAGGAAAGTGTCGCTGAGCTTCATCTTTGGTAATAACAGTCTTAAATTGTTGGATAGGAGAAATGGCCCACTCAGCAGTCCTTTACAACCTTCAGCTCATGTGCTGCTTTTTCAAGGCGACGATACAAATCATCATTTTCCCAAGAAGAGGGATCTTTCATCAAGAATTTGGGTTCTTTTCATCATAAAAAATTCAGAGAGGGGAGTCTGTAGTGGAAAAGTTTTTTCATCGACCCTATTCAATCCTTTTGGTTTCTCAGGATGAGTCATATTATTCACCATTTTCCAAATTTTCATCAGCTGAGATATGGTCGTTGAACAGGGAAAGCCCCACAACCTCCTCTGAAATATACCAAAGATGGCATGCTGTGAAAGGAACATTGGCAAGTTTTTTATTTGGGATTCCTTCTTGCATGAGATTCATCATATCCATATCATTCTTTGCTGTATAGGGATCGATTAAGGACTCATTCCAAAATGGCACATATCATAGATCGATGATGGAAAAATCTTGGACTGCTTTTAGCTTACTCTCCATCAGAGAAAACTGTTCATGGAAGAGGAATATTTTAATATATATATACATTTTTCCATCCATCTCGCATGGTGGAAAGCACTTGTGGCACAAAAGAAAACATCTGGTGGAGCAGTTCCAAGGAAGATGTAAGTTCCTGATAATCATCTTTTATTGCAGTTAACTTCAAGATGTCTCATTGCTTCCTCATGAGGTACGGGCCAATCACCCACAATGTTTGCCAAGATACCATCATCATCCTCTGTTGTCTTGAAGTATCTTTTGTCGGGGTATTCCCAATGGTTTTGAAAATGTACCCATAATGGGATGCTTGGTCTGGAAGAAGGACCATAGGTGGAACAGAACACATCAGCAAGGATTACTTGATATATGTGATGTCGACAGTCCAACCAAACAAGCTCCCTTAGCTGTTCTTAAATTTTGATACAAGCACCTTGTTGCAAACCTGTGTTTGAGGCTGTTGTGTTGAATACAAGAGCATTGATTTGCTTTGACAGGCCCCACTCTTGATAACAGACAGACATGAATTGTCTTGATTAGTACCCAAACTGGATCCAATTTGGGGAACATCTAAGAGGAACTCAGCAGTCAATACCATCTCTTTCTGAGGCAACAATTGCAATTCTGTCAGCCTTCTTCTGACCAGAGCTTGATCCAATTATTTATAGACAAGAGCTTACCATCCCAATGCAGCATGAGAGGTGCATCTTGTGGAAGACTTGTTATGATGTCAGCCTTGATTCTGGTAGCTTCTTCACGGTTCTTCTTCCGTTACCAGTAAGTTGAACTTGGAGATAAAGTGATTTGTTTGATGTCAATGCCAATTGACTTTGCCTGAGCCCCCAGCTGGTGGATTTCCTACCTGTAAGATACACCAGTACAATCCAGAACCACCATGAGCTGTTTCAAGAAAACGTTCTTCGGAATCGGTAGACCTAAAGACGGAGTATTTGATTTCTTTCTTTCTAGACAGCTGTGATTTTCAAAGGACTTACCTGAGGATGAACTGAAAATTCTGATGACTTTGACGGCTATTTGTTTTCCACCTCAGATTTCTTCTTGTGTTCATCTTCTACTTCAGCTCTTTTATTTTTCTTCTCAAGACAATTATTCATGTCAATTCCAGCTATGCTTGATTAGGAACGATCTTCTTGTTGCCTCAACAAGAAGGCTTTATCTTCATTTTTCATCATAATCAGTGCATCTTTATGAGCAATGTCAAAGAGTTCATCTAAGCCATCACAAAACATTTGTTCCTTCTCATGAGCTAATTCTCTGAATCCTGCAGACGATTCTTCTTGAGACCTTTGTACTTTGGAACAAGGTCTATAAGTTTCTTTTTACCATAAAGCAGGGATTATAGCCTTCGCCTGCGAGGCAATGCGGGGAAAGAAGACCCTGTTGAGCTTGACTCTATGCAGAAGTCGTAAGGATACACAGTAGGTGTAGCTAATAGGTGGTAGGGTGCTTTTTTATCTACGACAATGTCGTTTTGTAGCTTCCCAAAAATGAAATACCACCACTATTGTAAAATTCCTTACTAAAACGGTAGCCATGCGACTCGTCGTTCCATCGTAATAACGGTGAGCGACTATTTATTATCAATTTTTAACCAGCATCCCGAAAACATCTTCTGCGCGGGAGTTTGGCTGGGGCGGTACGCCTATCAAACAATAACGTTGGTGTCCTAAGGTGGTCTCGACCAGAACCATCCATCCATAATATAAAAACTGCTTCTACAACCTTTTTCACCTTTCTCGGATTTCATGCACTTTAAGTCAAGATGATGGTAGAAGAAGTGATGAAGGACTTTGATGGGAGTTGGGAAGCAGTACTCTCTTCCTCAGAATATCCAAGTAGACTATCCAAGTAGCCATATCAAAGTTCACCGCAACAAAAACAGAGAGAATTAGGTGATGAGGTATTTTTCTGCATGAGCCTAAAAAGTGAAAAATTTGAGCGACCTTTAAATCTGCTCTGATCATTACAAAATTTTGTAAAAATTCAACTTACATGATTAGGAAATGAGGCAACATACAGCTGAATGTATATACAAACTTTGAAAATTTACCCAATGGCTTTGAAACACCCTACTGTAAGTGGTATGGAAGAGTTGTTTCTTCCTCATCAATATCTATTTAAATAGCAGAGGTGTTTTTGACCCAGAAAAGATCAGATGCCCTTTGGGTGGCCAAGCTGGATAGGAATAAGCAAGTGAGGGCCAGATATACAGCTTGTCTGTGTGGATGAGTGAGTCCTTGAACTTTCCAAATGTGTGTCAACTTTATTTGAGTTGGTTCTTGTATTGTCACAGTTAGTCATGTATCCAGTGTGCTGAATTTGGCAGATTTCTTGAGTTGACCTAGATTGGAACTCCATCTAATGTTTTACCACACCCAGTGTTCCTTAACATTGTATAATTTGGAAGTGCTATTTCTACTTGGCTAAGTCATATCTCCCCTTATTTGGTTCATATTGAAAAAGTAAAAAAGCCAGCAACTGATGGTTGTCACACTCATAATTTCTTCTCTCACCCCAAAGGTTATTTATTTATAAAGGCAGGAAGCTGAAAAAAATATTCTATATTGAAGCTTAGCTAAAAGGAGTCTGATATATGAAAAGTATCCACCAGAAGCTCTCGTGAATTTAAAGAATTTGATTTAAATCTTGAACTAAACATGGATATAGATGTGGCTAATGAAAAGAATTTCCTGGCTGATGGAATATTATATAATAAAGGGGTAAGTTTTGATTTTTTCATATATTTACCTTCTATTTAAGCATCATTCATCAGCTACATTAGGTTAGTCAGTATTGTTAAAGTGTCTCTGGTCTTTAGTACTGCTGTATGTATGTTGTGTTAATACCCTGTAAGGGGCGCGGCGAATTGCCATCCTGGCCGCCGCGCTAACGGGATCCAGCGCTCCATCCGGCCCCAGCTTAGCCTCTCTTCCTTCCTTCAGATATCCTGTATATCTTCCCTACTTCGTCGCTTTTCATACAACCTCTCCCACAACTTTCTCTGGTCAACCTCTAATTTCACAGGGTAGATGCTGACCTTCTTCTCAAGTCAACCGTCCCGGATCGGGGCTGGGGGGGGGAGGGGACAACGTTCCCTAACCCCTGAGCTCCGGTTTGGGATTGTTTTTTTTAACAACTTGCTTCATCCCCACCCATACCTCCCTCACATCCCTTTTCCTTTCCTCTTCACAATCTATGAGTTTTACGCCACATCTAAGGTGGAGCCGCCATGCCGATGGACTGCCAGGCCACCAGGCGGGAGAGGTGGTCCCAAATGGTGGTGCCTGCCTCTGCCGGGCCTGTAAGCACCCCTTGCAGTGTGGGCTACTGTGAGAGGTGATGTGCTATTGCGTCCCGCAGAAAATTTAGGGTCACCATGCCCATCGAAGAACAAAAAAAAAAACAACCCTCAACTTCCCCTGTTCAATCGACGGAGCCACCCTTGGGCAGCTCCACAAAAAAAATGGAGGTCCTCTCCCCCCCCTGTGCTTGCACAGGGGACCCTCCATATTTCTTTAACCGGAGAGGAGGCTTACTCCTCTCCTACGCCTACGGGTGTAGGGGACTTCCGCTCCCCCCCTTCTCTGGAGGTGCTTTCGGGCACCTTCCTGCTTCCAGCGGCAGTCCCTCCTTTTCTTTCCAAGGGGACTGCCAAGACCTGCTGGCAATAATATTAAACCTTGCCGGGGTCAAGGCCTGTGCCTCCCCACACAAGACTGGTGATGCTGCCAAGGGGACCTGCGATGTCCTGGGAGGGGATGGCCAACTGGAGGCCCCTCGTGTGATAGACATGGTCCTTGAGGAAACTCAGCCTCAGACAGTAGGGCCTTCCATGGGGGGGAATCCGGGCTCGGCGCCAAGCCCCGAATCCGCCTCTATGCAAGGTCCTCCTCAAACGGCTGAGGGCTCCAAGGCAGTACAAGGAGGGGAGGGATCTCCTCCAACCAGTGCCTTTGCGACCACCAGGACCTTCTCCATTTCGGAGAAGGACCTGGCTGAGTCTGGTCCATCTGGCCTAGGGGCTCCTTCCGGCAGAGGTGAGAAGCTGGTTCATTCCCCGCCATCCTCTCCTAAAAAGAAGAAGAACAGAAAAAAGACTAAGAAGACTCGGGGCTCCTCTCCATCCGCAGGGGCTGCAGGGACGGATGGGTCTGCTGCCACTTTGGCAAATGACCAAGCCAAGATAGGCACATCCGGCCCCTCTGCCCCCCTGGGTGCGGAGCCCCTGACTATGACAAAGACCAAAAGTGCACAGGGCGGAGCCTCAATGACATCGAGGCCCCTGATTCAGAGGTTACCTGGTATTTTCGAGCCCGCTGGTTTCAAACGCTTCCTCGTTATTCGCTCCACTGATTGCAGCACGTTGGCCTAGGGCAACATGATCCATCAGAGGAGAGGATTAGCTAGTGCAATTGGTAGAGAGCCGAAGGTGACCCGTTTCTTGGACGGGAGCCTTCTTGCGAATGCGGTGAATCCCGCCGAGGCGGCCACTTCATGACACTCCAGTGAGTGTGACTCCGCACTCTACCATGAACTTTGTGAAAGAAGTAGTTTATGTGAGGGAACTCGTGGACTACTCCATAGAAGATATCACTATGTAGCTGGCCGACCTTGGGGCGGTCAAGGTCGAGTGTGTGATGAGAAAATAGGGAGGGGCCTCGACACCCACCCCTACACTCTTTGTCATGTTCGACTGTGACAACGCCAGATAGCCCCTTAAAAAAAAAAATGACTGTGACAAGCTCCCTGAGTCGGTGCATGCCGGTTGGTATCACTACCGCATGAAGGCATTCGTGCCACTGCCGTGAAGGTGCTATTACCGTCACCACTTCGGCCATACAAAACACCCGTAGACATGCAAAGTCTGTGTAAATTGTTCCAAGGTCGCACGCGATGAGTCCAAATTGTGTGTGGCCAAGTGTGTCAATTTTGGAGAGCTGCACCCTCCTTCTTTGACGCAATGTGGTGCATATCTCCTTGAGAAAGAAATCCTGGCCATTCATCCTAGTATCATCTCTCATTCCGTGAGGCTAAGGACTTGTTTTTGGCTCACCTGGCTCTGCCTGGGATGTCTTACCCCTCAATACTAAGAAAGACACGCTCTGCTCCTAGCCCATCCAGGCCAACAAGCACGGTTGTTTCTGCACCCATTCGGAGCCCTTCTGCGGGTTCTACTCAACCAGGCGCTTTCCTGGTAAAGCTGGCAGCACAAAGGGTTCACACCCAACCCCTGTTAAAACCAGGGCTCCCCTCCCTCCCCCCCAGTGTGACCGTTTCCTGTAAGGTGAAATGACCACGGGCCTCCAATGAGTAGTTAGACTCACAGGAGGCAATGCCCCAGAAGTTTGTCGCCAGACAATATTCTGGGGTTCCTAAAGCTGTCCCCCTAAAGGAGGACAGCAATAAAGGAGCTTCACCTCCTTCCACAGCCAGTGGCGAGCGGGGTAGCTCAGGTACGGTTGATCCTCCAAAAGAAGGACCGATGCCCCAACGCTCGCCTAAGGTTTCAAGGCGGATGGAGGAAAAGACTCAGCTAGTGAGCCCAACCTCCACCGACAAGTCCTCGAAGGCGTCCACGACTTTGGTGCATCGTCCGGCCAACAGCACCCGAGTTCTGCCTCTGCAAAGTGTAAGGCCATTCCCGTGAGGGTCTTCTCTTCTTATGGTGGGCATACGTTTCTTCACTTAACGGGAAGACCCTTCTAGTAGAGGTGTGGAAGCAAGTCAAAAGGATTCGGGGCAAGTTCTCGCAGGACCCCCCTCCTGTTCTCAAGGAGAATGGGACTGCAATCTCGGACCCCGCGTCCATGGCAGAATCCTTCGCAACCATTTTCTCAATATTCAATGCATGTCGTGATGTCACGGAAGGCTGCCAGATGGACTTTACTTCCAGAGGTGGAGAACCCTTCAACAACAGGGAATTTGAAATGTGTGGAAAGTTCATTCATAGCACATTACAGTACTTGGACTGCTAGAGCTTGGTGGAACACAAATTCATTGGTTATTAACATGAACTTGTTATAAGTATGAATATTTTGGGGTGGTTCTTTTGATCATTCTTTTTCTTCCCTTGTGAATTAATAAGAATGTTTGAGTAGTTCTCAGGTACTTAATTAAAAATGAATTTTTATTTACTTCAGGAGGTTTTTGAAGAGATTTTAATGAAAGAAGAGATCAAAGAAGAATTTCTGGAAGATCAAATTCCTCTCCCTGATGAAGATGAAGAGAAACCCAATTTCCTAGATGAAAACTTAATAGCAAATGCATCAACTGAAACAGGAGTACAAAACTGCTTTCAAGAAAAGGTAATTTTACCCATTTTAACATTTAATTTACTCATATTGTCCCTGGCTAATGTTCATTCCTAGGGCTGGCAGCCTCAATGAACTTCCCTTCCCTGGTGGATAACCCATTTACTCAGACATTAGCACTATACACATCTCCAGGGGGGGAGATCTGGTGGACATGTTGTCAAGAATAAGTGTTGACCTGTATCTGGTCCCTGGTTCCCATAGGAGCAGATGTGACATGAGAAAAATGGATCTTCTGGGTTGATATTTGGAGGAATAACATTGAGGTGGTGGTTTGGATCCAGAGATTGGATGCTATTGTGTTTATGTGGATTAATATTTAGTGCCAAATTTATGTAGAAATCTTAATACAGTTAAAAAAGTTATAAATTTGGATAAAACTTTAGGGCACCTGCAAAACTACATTATGATGATATAACAAATGTTATAAGATATTTACAATTTGTGGAATAATGATTAAATTAATGTATCAGCAAAGTTGTCTAATGCAACCACTGATTTTGGTGGTTAACCCATTTACTGCAGAACTTTCAAGCAGTTAGTCTGTAATAGTGTAGAGTTACAGCAATTTTTTTTCACCTCATTTTTTTATTTTTTAAAAATAGAAATAGATGCAATGTATTTTTACTTCTGTGTGTGATACTTTTCCAAGTATTTTAAGGGACAAAGAAAAACCTTACATTGTTCGCATATGTTCAACTTATAAATAATGTACTCAAATTGTAACATTTCTTTTTCTTAGTACTATGACATGCTCTGTTGCTACCCCCTTGTCCTGAGTCCTGGAGAGGGACTTGTGTATAAAACCATGGTTTTATTTTTTAGTTGTATGTGATGTGTTGTGATTATAGTTAGAGAGGGAAGGAATGGAGAAACCACACATAAAACTCAAATATTTTATTAGCTGACATTTTGCTCATCTTCAGCTTCATCAAGGCTCTTTACCCTAAAGAAGTTTAAAACAAGCAAAACATAAGATAATAAAACTTTTGAGTTTTATGTGTGATTGTCAATTCCGTGTAATAGGGGGGAGAGCCTTTTCCCGCCGACCAAATGGAGCAGGAGGAGGGCATCATGCAGTGAATAGTCCTCACTGTCGCACTCTTTGTCCTGAGCATCAATGCTATCACCTCAGTGCTACCGGAAGATGTACACTCTACCTGGACAACCTTTCAATCTCTTATGGTGCGGTCCAGATGCCAACTCTAGAGTGTTGACTCAAATAGGCATTGAATCATGTCTCTCGCTATGCCACAGCGCTCAGGTTTTTATTTTCTTTGGTCAAGACTAAGGTGGTGTACTTCTTCCACCATCCATGGCTCTATCCCAACTCTGACTTGTTCCTAAATGGGGTTCACTTGCCAGTGGTGGATTTGCCAGTGGTGGATTTGCACTGTTTCCTTGGTCTTGTTTTTGACCAATGCCTAACCTAGGAGGCTCATATTCGCAGTGTTAGGGTATTTTGTACCTGCGCCTTGGACACACATTGTTCAATGATGTTCAGTACTTGGATTGTTGAAAGAGCTACTGCCCCACTTTTTAATTGTTGCTTTATTTGTTATAAGTTTTACTCCGAATATGAGGTATATGCATCTGCCGCCGAGCGTGTATTAGGGAAAGTGGACACAATCCACTACACTGGTCCCTGCATGGGGACAGTTGCCTTCCGCACATTCCCCATTGAGAACCTACCTATTTATGCTGGGGAGATGCCACTCGCTTTACAGTGCATTATGCGCCTCTACATGCTAGCTGTCGCCTCCCTCAGTCATCTCCTGCAGTTGCGCCCTGTACAGTTTCAGCTTAGCCTCTTCTTTCTGACAGCCTGCATTTTTACCCTACTTCCTCATTCTCCCACAATTTCTCTGGTCAGCCTCTAATTTCACAGGGTAGATGCCGACCATCTTCCTCTCACCACATTATCCCAGATCTGGTCTGAGGGGGTGCTTCATCTCTACCGACACCTTCCTCACATCCCCTTTCTCCTTTCAATCTCTATCGAAGGGATGCCTGGCCACTGGGCAAAAAGGTGTGGTCCTAAATGGCGGCAGCTGGTTCTGCTGTCCCCATGTTCACCCCTTGCAGAGCAGGCTACTGCATGAGGTGATTTGCAGGGGTCACTGTACGTGCCCCCTCTCTTCCCCAGTGGATGCTGGTTTGCTGGCACAAAAATCTGAGACGAAAGGCTCCTTGAATAGGATCTGTGATGTCGGAGGGGGGGGGGGCATGGTCACCCCTGAGATGGACTTGGTGCCTGAGGTGACCCAGCCCTTAGGCCTCACAAGGAGATGAGGAATCTCCTCCCCCGGCTGGTGCTCCTATAACAGCAGGACCTTCTCCATTTCAGAGAAGGATCTTGCCTAAGCCAACCCATCTGGCCTAGGGTTTCCTACCGGGTTCATTCTCCGCCCTCCTCTACAAAAAAAGGCAGGAGGGGAGCTCCTCTCCCTCCGCTGGAGCCTATGATGGATGGGCATGCTGCTATTTCGGTATGTGACCAAGCCAAGATTGGCACGTCCGGTCCCCTTGCTCCCCCGGGGGAGGGAGTCCCAGACGAAAACCAGAATAGAGCCTCTCATTCAGAGGCTACCTGGCATTTTCTAACCCGCTGGATTCCTTGTTATTCGCTCCACTAATGGCAGCATATTGGATGAGGGCAACATGATTTATGAGAGGAGAGCTCTAGCTAGTGTGATTGGTAGAGAGCCGATGGTGACCCGTTCCTCAGCCGGGAGCCTTTTGGTGAATGCGTTGAATCCCTCCAAGGCGGCCATGATTAGTACCCTTCGGACACTTGATGGCCCGGCTGCGAATGTGACGTTATCATATGGAATACTCCATAGATGACATCACCCTAGAGCTTTCCACCCATGGGGCAGTCAAGGTTGAGCGTATGATGAGAAAACAGGGAAGGGCCTCAGGACCCACTCCTACACTCAGTCACGTTCAACTGTAACAAGCCTCCTGAGTCAGTTCATGTCGGTTTGTATCGCTCCCGCATGAAGGCATTCGTGCCACTGCCGCGGAGGTGCTATTACTATCACTGGTTCGGCCATACTAATCGCTCCTGGCAACGCACAAAGTCGCGTAAGTTCTCTAAGGCCGCACAAGATTTATCCAACTCGTGTGTTGCCAAGTGTGCCAATTGCAGAGAGCCGCACGTCGCTTCTTCGAAACAATCTGGTGCGTATCTCCTTGATAAGGAAATCCTGGCCATTCAGGACCAGGATCATCTGTCATTTCACAAAGCTAAGGCCTTAGTCCTGGCGCTGCCTGGGATGTCCTATGCCTCAATTTTAAGAAAGATACCCTCTACTCCTCGCCCTTGCAAGCCTTCGAGCACAGTCATTTCCTTGCCCATTCATAACCCTTCTGCTGGTTTTACCCATCCCGAATGCACCCATGATAAAGCTGGTGCCCCAAAAGGCTTTACACCCAGCCCTAGCTAAAACCAGACTTCCTTACCTTCCCCCAGTGTGACTGTTTCCTGTAAGGCAAAACGGCTGTGCCTCCACCGAGTTGTTACATTCACACGAGGCATCACGACCATCTTCAGGGGTTCCTAAAGCTGCCCTCCCCCCCATCTCGAAAGGAGGATGGTACTAAAGTAAAGGAGTTTGACATCCTTCGCCCATACCCATTGGTAGGCTGAGTGGATCCTCCAAAAGAGGGACCCCCTCTCGCCTAAGGTTCTGAGGCGGAGTGAGGAAAAGACCTACATGGTGAGCCCAACCTCCCCTGATGTCTTTGATAAACAGCCTGATTTGGGGTCAGTGGTGGTCGAGGACCTCCATGGTAGTGATCACTTTCCCATTCAAATATCATTTTCAGGGCAACTGCCGCCTGAGAGCCCACCTCGGTGGTGCTTGGCGCGGGCGCGGTGGCCTGCATTTCAGGAAATGACTGAATTCTCTATCTCAGTCGAGGAGTTTAGGTGAGTAGATGAGGCCGTTGAGTTCTTCTCCGGCAACCTCATCGCCGCGGGCCTGACTACTATTCCTAGAACGTCTGGCCGTCTTGCACGCCGACCACTCCCATGGTGGTCAGTGGAGTCTGAAACATCCTTCAAACAGAAGCGGTATGATAACATGCGCTATAAGCGTCGCCCGAACGAGTTCACTACCAGTGAGTTTCGTTGGGCTCGGGCTAGGTTCCGGTATATTTCAAAGCACGCACGCCGCTCTTCTTAGCGGGTATACGTGTCTTCACTTAATGGGAAAGACCCCTCTAGTAGAGGTGTGGAAGTGAGTCAAAAGGATTCGGGGCAAGTTCTCGCAGGACTCCCCTCCCATTTTCCAGGAGAATGGGACCACAATCTCAAACCCCGCACACGTGGCGGAATCCTTCGCTACCGCTTTCTCTAGCCGGGATGCTGCTCCGCCATCATTCAATGCACGTTGTGATGTCGCGGAAGGCCGCAGGCTGGACTTTACCTCCAGAGGCGGAGAACCCTTCAACAACAGGTTTACTCTGAGTGAGTTCTGTTCCACTCTTGCTTCGTGTGTGGACACCGCCCATGGTCCGGACGATGTCCCATACATCATGCTTCGGCACCTGAGTGAGCGAGGCATGGCCTTTCTGTTAGATTTGTTCAACAGGATCTGGGTAGAGGGTATCCTCCCAGATTCCTGGTGAAATCCTTTTGTGCTTGCATTTCATAAACTGTGGAGACATCACTCTACTCCGGCCATTTTCCTCCCAATATCTCTAACCTCCTGCATGTGCAAGTTGATAGAGAAATTGGTAAATGTTAGATTAGCCTTTTTTTCTGGACAGCTGAGTCCATCTGTCTTCTGCACAGTGCGGCTTCCACAAGTTCCACTCCATATCAGATGCTCTTCTCCGACTGGAAAATGCTGTCTGCGAGGCCTTCCTTCGTAGACAGCACTATGCCACAGTGTTTTTTGATCTGGAGAAGGCCTATGATACCGTATGGCGATACAGTATTTATTTGAGATTGTCTATTCCTCATGCACGTGGTTGGAACCCTCTCTGGCCCAATAGAGCAGGAAGAGGGTGTCACACAGGGAAGTGGCCTCAGTGTCGCACTCTTTGCTCTGGGCATCAACAGCATCCCCTCAGTGCTGCTCTATGTGGACGACCTTTCGATCTCTTTTGGCGCAGCCTAGATGCCAACTCTGGAGCATTGACTCCAACAGGCATTGAAGCGCATCTCTTGTTACGTGAAATGCACAGTAGGGTGGCTCATTTTTACACTTAAATTTTTTTTAGGATGGGTAGTGCAAAAAAACCTGTGTATTGGTGAGAAAACACTGTGTGTTAAACTATTTTGATCTGAGTTGATATCTTCAGGTGGCACGTCTTGGTCAAAGGTTTGAAAATAGGATAAAAAATCCCTATCATACAAAAAATCATCAATAATATTGTATTGATTATTTTTGAACTGGGTAAGTTATATTTGGTTCTTCTTGGCCTAAAAAATACTCTATAAAAATTTCCTAAACAATAAATGATATCTACAGGTGGCACATATGGGTCAAAATATTGCAATTATGGCAAAATTGTTGAATTTTAAAAATAATTTAAAAATTCACTGTGTGTATCAGTTTGAATTACCATGGAATAAGTTATTTACAGCTATTTGTTTATTACTGATGAAAATATTCAACAGTAATATTCCAGAACTCACCACAAGGAGGTGGCTGTAAGACCAGTTCCACCCTAGCTCCACCCCAACCGCTCTACCTTTAGAACTAGTTATTTAGATTTTAAATTGTTCTTTGTTGTCAAAAACTAGCATCTTCTTTCTTGATAATAATGTCGTTCTTATGTATCCATCACACCTCTCTTTCTCACATACCTTCCCAGCAGCTTCTGTCACAAGTTTAATGTGATGTTCAACCACCTGTGTGTGGTATGAGATGTCTGAAATGCCATGGTATACTTCTCTTTATTTAATGAATTCCGTTATTTGGCTTTCTGAAATGTCCATTGTAAGTGGAGGCTCATTTATACTAGCTTCCTAGTCTATCATTTCAAAATAATTCTCAGCATCAAATTTGATCGGTGCCACTTTAAAACTCCTTACTTTTTCTTTATCCTTGTTCTTTCGTGTTTTAAGTATACGCTGCCAACCATGGATGTGCTTTCTTTCATCTGTAATCATTGTTAACAGGATGTTTTCCTTATGACAAGAGTAACCATTCCTTTGAATGACTGGCTTCACAATATCTTGCGTGCAAACATTTAAGCTTCTTATACCAAAAAATTGCCTCATGCATGTGTTTTGCTCCATGATTAATCGCTGGTTGACATTTGATCATGAACCACATTGGGCTGTAGACATGCATTATGAAAGTAACTATTTCAAGCAATTCATCTTATGATTTTCTGTTGCAATATACAATCTCAAGATCCTATTAGCTGTTTGTTTCCTTATCCAAGCCACCAATAAATCATTAGTCTTGGGCCTCTTTGATTTGCAAAAAAAGTTTGTTCTGCCTCAGTCACTTTGCTCTCAATCGCATGTACATTTCTCAAATTCTTTGCATTTATAAGAGGCAATATTAAATAATTGCTTTGACTTCTCCTGGAACGACTGTAATTTTCTCTTGAATACATTGGAGTTTCTTCTATTTGTATTTACTTTAAGCAAATTCTTGTATTGGTTATGAAAACTGCCTATCATATCAAATATCCATTTTCTATAAACATTTGATATGGATGATGCTTGCCATATATTGAAGAGATAAGAGGTTCAGTAATTACTTTGGCATCTCAATTCGATGCCAAAGATAAGCCTGTAAAATAGCTCCAAATGTTGGGAGAACATTTATAGCTAATTCTTCTTGCTGACTGATTATAGGACACATTGTCCTCTCTTGGGTCATTGATTGTCAAGTGTTATGCGACATTATGGAAAACTCCTACTTTGCCAGGTGAGACTTGTGAATAAGTGGTGTCTCAATGAAGTACATGACATTCAATTACACAACCGCTCACAACAAATGCTGGTAAGCCACTGGCGTTCCCAGTTCACTGCATCAATGCCACTGCTCACACACACTCGTCAGTCATTAGTCACACTCACACACTAGTTAATACACAATACAATCTAGACTGCTGCTGAGAATCATGATCTCATGCAATAGGAAGGTGAATAAATGCAAAATATGAGACATGTGTAGAGTAATTTTTTCAATTTTGTTCAAATTTAATTAAATTGTATTAGCTGAAGATAGTATTTAATATTGATGAAACTTTTACAAAGCAATGTTGGGGTTAGAAAGAGCTAGAAAAAACTTACCCAGTTCAAAAATAATTAATGCAGAATTACTAAAGAGTTTTTGTAAATTAGGTACATTTTTTGAAACTTTAAGCGAGATGTGCCACCTGAAGATATCAACTTAGATTAAAGTAATTTTACACACATTCTTTTCTCGCCAATACACAAGTTTTCCGCACTGCCCAGCATTAAAAAGTGTAAAAACAAGCCACCCTAGTGCACAGGTTTCAGTTTTCCTTGGCCAAGACTAATGTGGTGCACTTGTGCCACCATCCATGGCTCCACCCGGACCCAGACTTGTTTCTAAATGAGGTTTTAGGTATCCATGCCATGGACATTTTTGCTCCGTGAGATTCAGGCCTGGGCCTGAATGTTGATCCTTTATTCTTCAAAACTCGACTACAGATGCAAGTTTTAGGCATCTGCAGCCGAGCGTGTATTGCGGAAGGTGGCCTCAATCCACCACACTGGCCTTCGCCTGGTGACCGGTGCCTTCCGCCTTTCCCTCAGTTGCCAACAGCTCTCTCTGCATTCGCAGAGAGAAGGTACCACCTTTGACCATTTGTCGCCACGCCTCTGCTCCCAAAGCTTCTACAGCACCGGGATTATTGCTTTCAGCCTCTTTTGGAGCACACTTTGTGACACATTGGAACCGTGCCAGTGTATATAGATGGCTCTAAGAAAGTCAGTTTCCATGCTGTATCCCCTCTGTTTGAGGTCAGCCAGGCTCTGCGCCTGTCTTCATGGCCGAGTTGGTTGCGATACACCACTCGGTATGGGAGATTATGCGGCGTGCCCGGTTCGAAGATCAGATTGGGATTTATAGCGACTCACAAAGCGCCCTGAGTGCTCTCAGGGCATTGGAATCTCCATATCCATGCTTCGCAATATCCGTGATTCCACAGTTTTGGTGAGCCAGGCGAATGTCGATATTATTTTCTGCTGGGTTCATGGACATGCAGGAATTGCAGAGAATTATGGTGCCAAAGAGTCTGCGAGGACTGAGTGACCAGACCAGTGTTTTACTCTTCCTCACACTGACTACATGGCAGGAATACGGGCAGCTCTCTGGGCTGCTTGGCAAAGAAGATGGGAGACAGTCGAGGGGAACTTAAAGTTGCGTGCCATTGCACTGCGACTGTTCCCATGGACTTACCTCCCCAATTATGCACCAGCTTCAGGTTGCTTTCCGTCGTCTCCGAATTGGGTGCACTGCCATTTGAGGAGCTCTCGCCTGTGGCCTACTATGAAGACTACATTGTTCCCCAGGCTGTTCTTCAGATTCTCATTGAATGTCCTAGTCTGGTTGATCTTCGCGCATGTTACTTGTCACAGTATTGGGATGAGTTGGGTCGCCACTGCTTGTCCCTTTTACTTGGGACAGTTTCGTGCATACTGACTTGTGGACTTTATGACTTTTTGAAGGAGGCTGGCCTCCTCCACTTTATTTGACCTTTTTGAGGTCACATTTTCCTCCACTGAGGGGAGGCGGTCCTACCCCTGACACCAGAGCATTGCTTCCTTCTTGTCCTTTTGCTTTTTCAGTTTTTTTTTAGCCCTTGTTCTTTTTTATTGTTATTATTTGTTAGTTGCATATTATTATTTGTTTTTTAATATAGCCTAGTAGTAGGCTGTGTTAAGTACAATGACTTATGCCTAAGTAGGCAGTTGCCAGATCGGCTACCACAATAAAAAAAAAATATCTATTGTGACGGGCTTGTGGAATATCTGACTTTTTGAGACAGCTGGCATTCTCCATTTTATTTGATTCTGTCGTATGTTGCATTTCCCGGCGCCCAGGGGAGAGGGCTCCTACCGATGATGGAGCGCACTTCCTTCTTCTTGGGGGTTTTTTCTTTCTATCTTTTATTTGATTTTCATCATGTGATCTGGTACCAGGGAGAGGAGGGCCTACCCCAGGTGTGAGCATGTTTCTTTGTTGCTTTTCTGCTGATTTTGTTTTTATATATTTTTTTTAAATCTAACCTAGCATTAATTAGGCTGTAGTGTGATTATAGCAACTTATGCTCCGGTAGGCAGTCACCAGATAGGCTCTTTTTTAAAAAGGTGGGTGGGGGGTATGTTTTTTAAGTTAGCCTAGCAATTAGGCTGTAGTATGATTACAGAGACTTATGCTCAGGTAGGCAGTCACTAGATAGGCTCTTTTTTTAAAAAGAGTGGCATGTTTTTTAATCTAGAATAGCATTAGGCGGTAGTGTGATTACCCCATAAGGGGTGCAGCGATTTGCCTTACTGGTCGCCGTGCTAACAGGACTCAGTGCCCCATCTGGCCCCAGCTTAGCCTCTTCTCCTTCTTTCAGACAGCCTGTATTTCTCCCCTACTTCCTCACTTTCTCTGGTTGGCCTCTATTTTCACAGGGTAGATGCTGACCTTCTTCTCAAGTCAACCGTCCCGGATTTGGGCTGGTTTTTTTTTTTAACAACCTGCTTCCTCCCCACCCATACCTCCCTCACATCTCTTTTCCTTTCCTCTTCACAATTTATCAGTTTTACGCCGTGCCTAAGGTGGAGCCGCCATGCCGAAGGGCTGCCGGGTCACCAGGCAGGAGGGGTGGCCTTAAATGGTGGCACCTGGCTCTGCCAGCCCCATAGACACTCCTCACAGAGTGGGAGACTGCAAGGGGTAATTAGCGTTTGCTTCCCGCAGAAAGAATAGGGTCCCCATGCCCGATGATGAAAAAAAAAATCTTTCCCTTTTTCCCTTACTATCAACCGAGCCACCTTTAGGCAGCTCCACAGAAAAAGATGGAGGTTCCTTCCCCCATGCTCTCACAGAGGACCCTCCAAATCTCTCTAAGTGGAGAGGAGGCTTACTCCTCTCCTTCACCTACGGGTGTAGGGGGACCCCCTCACCCCCTTGTCTGAAAGTGCCTTCGGGCATCTCCCTCTTTCCAGCAGCAGTCCCCCCCTTTACTTTCCTGCACTATGCTGGATTAATTTCATTATTCTTTCGCTCTCATGAAAAAATATGATACATGACAGATAATTTGTACAAAAAAACTCTTCAAACCAAGGAAGGGAGTGACTGGGAAAATGTGACATCTTCCAAACTGGCTCTGGCTCCCGCTTAACTGTTTCGGGGCATCCCCCTTACACGATTGGCTGGGAAGGAGCTAAGACTGGATCTCAAATGAGCCAATGAGTTGGACAGTGGGACATAACATAATTACACGGATGACAAAAGCCACAAGGGCCTATCAAAGGTCATCCGCCTCCGTCAAAACCCACCCACAAAAAGCACCATCACCAGGGAAAGACAAAATCAAAGTCCCCCACAATATAATATAACGGATGACAAAAGCCACAAGGGCTCATCATAGGTCATCCAAGTCAAGCGGCCTCTTTTTCAAGGCACCCAAACTCCCAGGAAAACTACATCCAGAGGATTGCATCCAGAAACAAGGGTATCACCAATCAAGGCTTGTCAAGAACTAACTCATGCAGCTATAGATATATACAAACAACATTAATATATACAAAACTTAGGAACCATCACAACCTTCCCTTCCCATAAACTCATCCAACCTACTCTTAAATACATTTAGATTTGGACTACCTACTACCCTCTGCGGCAATTTGTTCCAGAAGTCTACCACTCTATTGGTGAAAAAATATTTTCTTAAATCCAACCTACACCCTTGCTTTTTAATTTTCAAGTGGTGACCTCTAGTCCGATTTCCATCATCTAACTCAAAAAACTTGCTAACATCCAATTTATCTATCCCGGAAAAATTTTTAAAGAGCTCAATCATATCCCCTCTCACACACCTCCTTTTGAACGAGAACATATTTAATACCCTCAGTCTATCTTCATATTCAAGGTGCCTCAGGGAAGGAATAATCTTTGTTGCCCTCCGTTGCACTGACTCAAGAAGGTTAATATCGTGTCTAAAATGTGGGGACCATGCCTGTATACAGTACTCTAGATGTGGCCTAACATAAGAGTTATAGAGTTTAAGAATAACCTCCTTACTTTTGTAACTGACATTTCTCTTAATAAAACCCAGCACTCTATTTGCCCTATTTCTTGCTTCAATACACTGCTTAGAAAACTGCTCGTCCAAAAGATTGTCTTGAAGTGGGGACCCAAATGAAATGGTCCAACTGGTCTTCAGAGCTGCCCAGGACAAATGCCTTTTGTTTTCAATATGGCTGTAGTTCTTCCTTTCTTTCTTAACTATAACTGCTTCTCCTTTTTTTATCGGTACATCTTTGTTAAAAGATTAGTCTAGCGTTAAAAGCTTAATACAAAGTACTATGCTATGTAACAAGAAAATTATTTTAGAACAATTTTTATAGAAAAATATCTATACCTACAACCTAATCTACCCCCACCCCCCTTCACTTCCTAGCGAAACACTCACATCTCTATCATAAGCAAGGAGAAGTAGGATAAAAGAACAGGCCAAGGCCTAGAGGGGAAAAATCATAGTGGACAAAATGGGGAGAATGGCTCCCACATATATTCCTCACTCATACACCAACCATCCATCACAGCCCCACTTAATATTAGCAGATTTACACTATTTTGTATATTTCTATTTGGATAAATGTACTAAAGATTAACCCAATTAAATTTTGAAAGTTAAATTTCATTCCTTATGTAAATGGACCACTGCAGTATTCATAAAGGGTGAACCCTTGGACAAAATACAGTCCACAACGTTCTCCATTGTTAAGAATTTTCCATGAAGAATAATCAGTTGTTTTATGCTTAATGGGATATAAGGATGTGAGGGAGAGTAGTTTTTAGTAGCATTGAGTGGGAAAGCAATTGAAAGAGGAAAATTAATTATAGAAGCTTTGCACAGGTGCAGAGCACCAAGCACTATAAATGTAAGATTGGATCCTATATACATGGATATTTAATGAAAATTTACATTATTTGCAGATGAAATCTCCACCTCTAAACTCTGAAGCCATTCTATGTGACAGAAGAGGGGCGGAGTTTGAAAAAGACCAACAATCTAGTGAACCTATCAAATGCAGTTTCTCTCTTTTTCAAGCATCACAACCAGATCATCTTCAGGAGCATATGTGGACTCATACTGACAAGAAACCATTCAAATGTACTTCCTGCCACTATCAAGCAGCACAATTTGGGACTCTTCAAAGACATGTAAGAACTCATACAGGCGAAAAGCCTTTCAAATGCAGTTCCTGTCCCTATCAAGCAACACAATTGGCTCATCTTCAAGATCATATGAGAACTCATACTGGGGAGAAGCCTTTCAAATGTAATTCTTGCCACTATCAGGCAGCGCGTCGTAGTTATCTTCAGCGGCATATTAGGATTCACACAGGTGAGAAGCCTTATAAATGCAGTTACTGTTCTTATCAAGGAGCAGACAAGGGGAGTCTTCTTAGACATGGAAAAATGCACACAGGGGAGAAGCCTTTCAAATGCAGTTCCTGTCCTTATCAAGCAGTGCAACGGGGTCATCTTCGGAAGCATATGAAAACTCATGCTAACGAAAAGCCTTTCAAGTGCTGATCTTTAGCAGCATATGAAGATCCACACTGGTGAGAAACCATTCAAATGAAATTCATGCCCCTATCAAGCAACGCATTTTAGGAGTTTGCAAAGATATATAAGAACACACAGGTGAGATGCTTTTCAAATTCAGTTCCAGCGAGTCTGTTTTCTTTAGCTGCATATCCACATTGTTGCATAGCCTTTCAAATACTTTTTCTTTCCCAGGGAGACATACATACATCTGAAGTCACCTTACCTCGCAATAACAGGTGCACCTGTTCAGAATGAGAGGTGGACACTACATAGCCCTCAGTTACCAGAAAAGGCTGGATGACTCCATCGTGGATTTCTATCCAGGTTGTCAAAGATCCACCCACCATAAAACAATGGAAGACTACATAAACCACAACCACCAATGCAGACAACACGACATACACTCACTGGAAAGTTTGTAGGAGTGCTTGGTTCCAGCCGTGGCCTTCCTCAGGAGCTTGGGACTATTCTGTCAGACAGCCTAGGGCAAAGCAACAACTTTCTGTTCCTATCGAGCAGCACGACAGGCTTATATTCAGGAGCATACGTGATCTCATAGTGGTTGAAAACCAGGCTGAACACAATAGCCAAGCCATATCGATCACCAACATCAGATCCAGCAATGCTTGCAAACCAACCATGATAAAAACCAAGAAACTGAGAATGAAGATCACCAGCTTATCCAACCTCAAAATTGCAGGTCAGACAAGTTACCCAACTTTTTGTTAAAGAATATAATAGCTCTATAGTCTCATTATCTAAGATTATGGCAGAGGAGCTTAGAGGGAAAGGAAGTAAGCTCTGAATGGATCACAAATGCAACTCCCAATAAATGCCATCAAAAAAATTGATGAATCTGTAGCTGGCATAGTTCAATCTAAACGTAACTGCAAGGGATCTTTTGATCAAAACATTAAAAAAGTTTCTGGAAAAATGTTGGATAGAAGTCACTAGTGGCTCATAGACATAAGAAATGGTATATCTTATTATGGTGACATTGAAAGTATGCCTATTACAGCTTTAATGATTTCATGTGTAAAATCTTTTGAGACTCAAAACCTGATTTGAGCAGGTTTTGATTCTCAAAAGAGCACTCCAAGAACAATTAATAAATAAAGAAAATATACATTTCTTTAGTTTAGAATTTACATTAATTTAAAAAGACGATATCAAAATAAAAATGTTAGAAAAATAAACTTATTATTTTTAATTTTCAAATTGTTTTTAGGAACTGCTTTGTGTGTGTAAAACTTCTTTTTTTTAATTTGGAAATTAGTTTGAATTCAATTTAGAGAAGGTGGGGTTGGGAGTGTAATAGACAATTTAAAAATAAATTGTTCGGAAATTTTATTGGTAATTTTTTTTACATTAGCGACTCGGGCATGTTTCATTCCAAATCTTTCGATCATCTGTGCATGAAGGTGCCATTTTTTGCTGGAGTGAATATAGGAGAAAATAAGAATAACTAAAGATGTTTCGTTACTGGAAGTCAGTTTTGGGCCATTATTTTTTTGGTATTAGAAAAATATTCTTTTTTTGTTTTTTTTTTAAGTTTAAGGGGGTACCACATTCATTTTTTCAACTTTATACTATGTTAGATTACACTAGGCAACAAATTTTAACTTTTTGTTTGTTCCAGACGTGAATAAGTGTTTCAAATTAGTTTGAGGCTGCTGAATCCGAATTTGAAAACCAAAATTCTCTATCACATCTATATTTTGTGTAATTCCCCCCCCTCCTTTCGCTATTTGTTCCATTTAATAAATAAAAAATATTTTTGAATTTTAAGCAAAAATATTTTATAAGTCGGCGACCTTCCTTCTTTAATCTGGCTTAGGACAGACAGTGTACATCACTGGCGAAGTTACCCCCACCCTCCAAAGTTATGAAGATTTTATTGTAAAGACCAGCAATAATCAATCCCCCATCATATTTGGATAAAATTTTCCTTGGTACCTCATCTTCATAACCAAAATTTGTTGATGAAAACATTCACCATGTTCATCACTATCCATTCCCAGATTTCAGGAAAAAAATTGAGATGAGAATGCAGAAAATGCATTTTAAGTGACATTCTATGTCGCATCTTTTCATAGGCTTCCAGCATATTGTTTACCATTTCTCGGTAATTTGGAGATTTAAAATTACCAGGAAAGTTTTCAGTGACTTCCACAAAGGATGTCCATGCTTTGCGTTCCTTTTCATTGAAACACAAAGTGAAGGAATCATCAGAAACAACTCTGCGAATTTGTCGTCCATTGAAACTCCAGCTTCTGTTTTTGCATCAGTTAATGCTCCTTTGAATTTGTTTTTCAAATATTGAAAGCCCTCACTTCTTTGATCCATACCCTTCATACCCTTTACAAAATTTTTCATTAACCATAATTTAATGTGAAGAGGTGGAAGATGAACCTTTTTTGGATCTACTAGAGCATCATGCTTTACATTATGTTTGCCAACAATGTGTTCTTCTCTGGCTGGCCATTCTCGCTTTTTATAGTGATTTGAGGGCTCACACCATATCATGGGAACAGCAAATGGCATTGCCTTCCTCTTCCCATTTAACCAAGCTAACATTGTGTTACACTGCATGCAGCAAATATGAGGGGCCCAATCTTTATCGTTACTACTGTTTCTATTTTTCTCCATTGTGCAACTGATGTGAATTGCCCACGAATGTATAAAATTTTGCATTATCTTAATTTTCACTGTGTTCTTGTCATATTGGTAAAAAAATTATTATACCATAAAAAAGTGCATACAAATTGCAATAAAATTATATACAAAACCAAAAAATATGAATTTTGAACAAAAGAATTTGAAAAGTGACTAATGGAAATATGTGGTATTTCCTTAAACATTTATTTTGACTGAGAAATACATTTTTTTCCCATGTGTTAGTCCCCTTTTGTGTACATTTTTATATAATTTAGGAAATCAGTTTTAATTAAAGTAGGAAACGGAAAGAGATCAAGGGATAAGCAAGGCTTCATAATATTCCCAAATTTTTGTTCGCTTTAATCAGACATCTGTATCTATACGACGCTTGATCAGTTCATCCAGCCACAATGTTGTTCTCTCATTCTAAGTCGCTTATGTATATGATAGGGAGAGTGAGAAACTCTCCTGAATCTGGCTTTACCCCACAAATAATAATAATCAGCAAATAAAGATATACATCTTCCTTTTATCCTTTTTCAGCACTTTATTTTACAAGCTTCCTCTCACCTCTCCCTGGATGATGGCTAATGGCTGTTGAACCTTTTCTGAAGTTAGAAATTTCTGGAAACTCTACAGGTTAATGTGGTTTGTGAACCGCTGGTTTCTACAGCTTATGACCATCCGGCAACTAACAACACTCGATAACATAACAAACATAATTTCATGGATGACAAAAGCCACAAGGGCTTGCCTTTCAAAGGTCATCCGTATCTGTCAAAACTCCCCACAAAATGGATCCATAGGATTGTGTCAGAACATGAATCTACAATATACAAGTTAAACAATCCATAGGATTATGTCCGATCATGCATCTACAATATACAATTCGAACCATACACAGGAATGTGACAAAAACAAAAGGCATCATCATCAAGACTCGACAAAATCCAAATCAATCGTAATATATAATAATAAAAAACTGCATCTACAGGAATGAGGCCAAAATACCCCCAAAAGTTAATCCTCCCTTCCCATATAATCATCTAATTGCATTTGAATACATTCAAGTTTGGACTGTCTACCATCTCAGATGGCAAACTATTCCAGTAATCTACCACCCCATTGATGAAAAAATATTTTCTAATGTCCAACCTGCACTTCTGTTTTTTAATTTTTAAGTGGTGACCCCTAGTTGTATTACTACCTTCCAACTCAAATAACTTGCTAAAATCCAGCTTATCCATCCCAGAACAGATTTTAAAAAGCTCAATCATATCTCACCTCACACATCTCTCAATGAGAACATATTTAGTACCCTCAGTCTATCTTCATATTCAAGGTGCTTCAAGAAAGGTATTATTTTTGTTGCTCTCCTTTGTACTGACTCTAGCAGGAGGTTGATGTCATGTCTAAAATGTGGTGACCATGCTTATATACAGTATTCTAAATGTGGCCTAACATAAGAATTGTAGAGTTTAAGGATAACCTCTTTACTCTTGTAGCTAACATTCCTGTTAATGTATCCTAGCACCCTATTTGCTCTATTTTTTGCCTCAATACACTTTGAAAACTTCAGTGACCTATCTACTACTACGCCTAAGTCTTTCTCATCCTCAACTGAATTCAGCCAATGACCATCCATTTCATAGCTAACTTCTCTATTATCCCTTCCCATGTTAAGAACTTTGCATTTTTTAAGGTTAAAAGTCATTTGCCACTTCTGAGCCCAAGCTAATAACTTATTGAAGTCACTCTGCACTTTAAAGCTACCCTCAACTTATTTGACTACAGCTGCCAATTTAGTGATCAGCAAAAATTGACACTTTGCTATTTACAGCCTCCCCAAGATCATTTATATAACCCCGTAAGGGGCGCGGCGATTTGCCATCCTGGCTGCCGTGCTGATGGGACTCAGCGCCCTGTCCGACCCCAGCTTAGCCTCTTCTTCTTCCTTCAAAACACTTGTTTCCTCGCTTTTCATACAACCTCTCCCACAACTTTCTCTGGTCAGCCTCTAATTTCACAGGGTAGATGCTGACCTTCCTCTCAGCTAACCGTCCCGATGAGGGGGTGGGGGACAATGTTCCCTAACCCCTCAGCTCCGGTCTGGGGTGGCTGGTTTTTAACAACCTGCTTCATCCCCACCCACACTTTCCTCATATCCCTGGTGGACTGCCAGGCCACCAGGCTCTGCCGGGCACTGCAAGAGGTGTGCACGATTGCATCCCGTGTAAAAAAGAGGGTCACCATGCCCAATGATGAAGATAAAAAAAAAACCCTCAACCCCCAACTTCCCCTGAAACATCGACGGAGCCGCCCTCGGGCAGCTCCAGCAAAAAAATGGAGGTCCTTTCCCCTGTGCTTGCACAGGGGACCCTCCATATTTCTCTAACCGGAGACGAGGCTTACTCCTCTCCTTCGCCTACGGGTGCAGGGGACTCCCCCTCACCCCTTTCTCTGGAGGTGCTTTCGGGCACCTCCCTTTTTCCAGCGGCAGTACCCTCTTTTCTTTCCAAGGGGACTGCCAAGAAAGCCAGCAGGCAGCCCTTAGCCAGCCGCTCCCCATCGAAGTGGCTCGGTAGGGCAAACCCCCTTAGAGGGGAGAGGGAAGCCAGGCCCCTTCGGTCGCTTCCCTCAAAAGACCTGCTGGCAAGAATATTAAACCTTGCCGGGGTTAAGGCCTGTGCCTCCCCACAAAAGACTATTGATGCTGCCAAGGGGACCTGCGATGTCCTGGGAGGGGATGGCCAACTGGAGGCCCCTCCTGTGATAGACATGGTCCTTGAGGAGACCCAGCCTCAGACGGTAGGGCCTTCCATGGGGGGGAATCCGGGCTCGGCGCCAAGCACCGAATCCGAATCCGCCCCTATGCAGGGTCCTCCTCAAACGGCTGAGGGCTCCGAGGCAGTACAAGGAGAGGAGGGATCTCCTCCGACAGGTGCCCCTACGACTACCAGGACCTTCTCCATTTCGGAGAGGGACCTGGCTGACGCCGGCCCATCTGGCATGGGGGCTCCTGCCGGCGGAGGTGAGAAGCGGGTTCATTCCCCGCCCTCCTCTCCAAGAAAGAAAAAGACGAAGAAGACTCGGGGCTCCTCTCCATCCTCGGGGGCTGCGGGGACGGATGGGTCTGCTGCCACTCTGGCAAGCGACCAAGCCAAGATCGGCACATCTGCCCCCCCGGTTGCGGAGCCCCTGACTAAGACTAATACCAAGAGTGCACAGGGCAGAGCCTCGATGACATCGGGGCCCCTGTTTCAGAGGTTACCTGGCGTTTTCGAGCCCGCTGGCTTCAAACGCTTCCTCGTTATTCGCTCCACTGATGGCACCATGTTGTCCAAGGGCAACATGATCCATCAGAGGAGAGGATTAGCTAGTGCAATTGGTAGATAGCCGAAGGTGACCCGTTTCTCGGACGGGAGCCTTCTGGCGAATGCGGCGAATCCCGCCGAGGCGGCCAAGATAAGTGCTCTTCGGACACTTCATGGCACCCCGGTGAGTGTGACGCCGCACTCTACCATGAACTTTGTGAAAGGAGTAGTTTATGCGAGGGAACTCGTTGACTACTCCATTGAGGATATCACCCTAGACCTGGCCGACCATGGGGCGGTCAAGGTCGAACGTGTGATGAGAAAACAGGGAGGGGCATCGAGCTTCACCTCTACACTCTTCGTCACGTTCGACTGTGACAAGCTCCCTGAGTCGGTGCGTGCTGGTTGGTACCGCTACCGCGTGAAGGCATTCGTGCCACTGCCGCGGCTGTGCTATTACTGTCACCGCTTCGGCCATACGAATCGCTCATGTAGACGTGCAAAGTCGGAGTCACCCGAAGTATGTGTAAATTGCTCCAAGGTCGCACACGATAAGTCCAAATCGTGTGTGGCCAAGTGTGTCAATTGCGGAGAGCCGCACCCTGCTTCTTCGAAGCAATGTGGTGCATATCTCCTTGAGAAAGAAATCCTTGCCGTTCAGGCCCAGGATAGACTCTCATTCCGCAAGGCTAAGGACTTGGTCCTGGCGCGCTCGGCTCTGCCTGGGACGTCATATGCGTCAATAGTTAGAAAGGCACCCTCTGCTCCTGGCCCATCCAGGCCAACGAGCACGGTTGTTTCCGCGCCCATTCGGAGCCCTTCTGTGGGCTCTACCCAACCCGGGCGCTCCCCTGGTAAAGCTGGCGGCAAAAAGGGTTCATACCAAGCCCCGGCTAAAACCAGGGCTCCCCCCTCTTTCCCCAGCTTGACCGTTTCCCGCAAGGCGAAACGGCCACGCGCCTCCACCGAGTCGTTAGACTCACAGGAGGCAACACCCCTGAAGATGGTCGCTAGGCCATCTTCGGGGGTTCCTAAAGTTGTCCCCCGAAAGGAGGACAGCAACAAAGGAGCTTCGGCTCCTTCGCCCACGCCCCGACTTGGAGCGAGTGGCTCAGAGACGGTGGTTCCTCAAAAAGAGGGCCCCCCGCCTCCGAAGCCGCAACGCCCGCCTAAGGTTTCGAGGCGGAGGGAGGAAAAGACTCGCATGGCAAGCCCAACCTCCCCCAATAAGTCCTCGAAGGCGACGGCGCCTTCAACGCTTTGTCCGTCCAACAGCTCCCGGGGTTCTGCCCCCGGAAAGCGTACGGCCATTCCCGTGATGGTCTTCAGTTCGAGGAGGGCCCCCGCGTCTCCGAGCTAGGCCTGGAGGGTATATTCCTTCAATGGAATTGCCGTGGACTCCGGGCCAACTGGGAGGAGCTGCGGAGGCTCGTCTCGTCCCATTCCCCGTTAGCTATCTTTTTGCAGGAGACCATGCTAGGCGCGTGCCCCCTGCCTGCCCTCCCGGGATATAAGGGTCTTGCAACCCCACCACCGCGGGATGGCCGGGCTGGGGGATGCGCGGTTTACACCCGGCGTGATGTCTCCGTTCTTCCTTTCTCTTTAGATACCTCCTTTCAGGCACTGGCTGTGCAGCTGCACCTGGATAAGAGGTATACTATCATTTCTACGTACATTCCACCGTCAGCTGAAGTCGACGCGGGGGACTTCCGCCGCGTCGTGGCATGGTTGCCGAGGCCCTTTCTCTTGCTTGGAGATCTGAACGGCAGGCATCCTTTCTGGGGAGATTACGCAATAAATCCCAGGGGACAAGTCCTTGCCGATCTGATCGAAGAGCTTGAGATGGGTGTCCTAAACGTAGATTAGTTTACGCATCACTGTCCGAGAACCGCTTCATTTTCTTGCCTTGACCTATCTTTGTGCTCTTCGGATGCACAGCCTGATTTTGATTGGGGGGTGGTCGATGACCTCCATGGTAGTGATCACTTTCCCATTCAAATATCATTTTCAGGGCAACTGCCGCCTGTGAGACCACCTCGGTGGTGCTTGGCGCGGGTGCGGTTGCCTGCATTTCAGGAAATGACTGAATTCTCTATCTCAGTCGAGGAGTTTAGGTCGGTAGATGAGGCCGTTGAATTCTTCTCCGGCAACCTCATCGCCGTGGGCCTGACTACTATTCCTAGGACGTCTGGCCGTTTTGCACGCCGACCACTCCCATGGTGGTCGGCCGAGTGTGAGACGGCTCTCAAACAGAAGCGTTATGCCTACATGCGCTATAAGCGCCGCCCGAACGATTTCACTGTCGCTGAATTTCGTCGGGCTAGGGCTAGGTTCCGGTATATTTCGAAGCACGCCCGCCGCTCTTCTTGGCGGGCATACGTGTCTTCACTTAACGGGAAGACCCCTTTAGCTGAGGTGTGGAAGCGAGTCAAAAGGATTCGGGGCAAGTTCTCGCAGGACCCCCCTCCCGTTCTCAAGGAGAATGGGACCGCAATCTCGGACCCCGCGTCCGTGGCGGAATCCTTAGCGACCGCTTTTTCCGCATTCTCTAGCCGTGATGCTGCTCCGCCAGCATTCAATGCACGTCATGATGTCGCGGAAGGCCGCCGGCTGGACTTTACCTCCAGGGGCGGAGAACCCTTCAACGACAAGTTTACTGTGAGTGAGTTGCATTCCGCTCTCGCTTCGTGCGCTGACACCGCCCATGGTCCGGACGATGTCCCGTACGCCATGCTTCAATACCTGGGTGAGCGAGGCATGGCCTTTCTATTGGATTTGTTCAACAGGATCTGGGTGGAAGGTCTTCTCCCACACTCCTGGCGAATCGCTACTGTGCTCGTCTTTCGCAAACCGGGGAGAGATCACTCTACTCCGACCGGTTTCCGCCCAATCTCTCTAACCTCTTGCGTGTGCAAGTTGATGGAGAAATTGGTAAATGTTAGATTAGCCTTTTTCCTGGACAGCAGAGGCCATCTGTTTTCCGCACAGTGCGGCTTCCGCAAGTTCCACTCCACGTCGGATGCTCTGCTCCGACTGGAAAATGCCGCCTGCGAGGCTTTCCTTCGTAGACAGCACTACGCCACGGTGTTTTTCGATCTGGAGAATGCCTATGATACCGCATGGCGATACGGTATCATGGAGACTCTCCACACGATAGGGGCGAGGGGACGCCTCCCAATGTTTATATCTGAATTTTTGCGAGATCCTCGATCCGCGTACGGGTGGGGGGAGCCTTCTCCGGCCCAAAGGAGCAGGAAGAGGGTGTCCCGCAGGGTAGTGTTCTCAGTGTCACACTCTTTGTCCTGAGCATCAACGGCATCACCTCGATGCTGCCGGAAGATGTTCTCGCTACGCTCTACGTGGACGACCTTTCGATCTCCTTTGGCGCGGCCCAGATGCCAACTCTGGAGCGTCGACTCCAACAGGCATTGAACCGCGTCTCTCGCTATGCCGAAGCGCACAGGTTTCGGTTTTCTTTGGCCAAGACTAAGGTGGTGCACTTCTGCCGCCATCCACGGCTTCACCCCGACCCAGATTTGTTTCTTAATGGGGTGCGCCTGGATGGGGTTGAGGCGTACCGTTTCCTTGGTCTTGTATTCGACCGACGCCTCACCTGGGAGGCTCATATTCGCAGCCTTAGGGTCTCTTGTGGTCGCGCCATGGACATTCTCCGTTCCGTGACGTTCAGCGCTTGGGGCGCTGATAGGGCTACTGCTTTACTTTTTTATCGATCCCTTGTTCGCTCGAAGCTCGACTACGGATGCGAGTTTTATGCATCCGCAGCCGAGCGTTTATTGCGGAAGGTGGATTCGATCCACCACACCGGCCTTCGCCTTGCGACCGGTGCCTTCCGCACTTCCCCCATTGAGAGCCTGTTGGTCGATGCTGGGGAGATGCCACTCGCTCTGCGCCGCGTGCAGTGCATCACTCGCCTGTACGCGCGAGCCCGGCGCCTCCCTCAGTGGCCAACAGCTCTCACTGCATCCGCAGCTGATCTCGATGGTGCCTATGCCGCCGAGAGACGCCAGTCATACCCTAAGCCGTTTGGGTTTAGGGCCAGGAAACTCCTTCGAGAGGTAGATATAGCTCTCGGGCCGGTGGCGCCCCTGGTTCTGCCCAGGACGCCACCCTGGAGGGTACCACATTTGGCTATTTGTCGCCACGCCTCTGCTCCCAAAGCTTGTACTGCGCCGGGAGTATTGCGTTCGACCTTTTTGGAGCACACATCGTGTCACGCTGGAACCGTGCCAGTGTATACGGATGGCTCCAAGTCCCAAGAGGGGGTCGGCTTCCACGCCGTATCCCCTCTGTTTGAAGTCAGCGGGGCTCTACCAGGCGCTACGTCTGTCTTCACGGCCGAGCTGGTGGCAATACACCACTCGGTACGGGAGATTACGCGATGTGCCTGGTTCGGAGACCGGATTGTGATCTATAGCGACTCAGAAAGTGCCCTGAGTGCTCTCGAGGCATTGGAATCTCCGCATCCCCTGGTTCGCGATATCCGTGACGCCACGGTTTTGGCGAGCCGGGCAGATGTCGAGATTATCTTCTGCTGGGTTCCTGGACATGTAGGAATTGCGGGGAATGAGGGTGCCAAAGAGTCCGCGAGGACTCTGCCACCGGACCACCGTTTCGCTCTTCCTCACACCGACTACATGGCAGGAATACGGGCAGCTCTTTGGACTGCTTGGCAAAGAAGATGGGAGACGGTCGAAGGGAACTTAAAGTTGCGTGCCATGGACCTATCCCCCAATGCCGCGGCGGCTTCAGGTTGCTTTCTCTCGTCTCCGAATTGGACACACTCGTGTGACGCATCGCTATTTCATGCAGCGCTCGCCTGCGCCCTATTGCAACGACTGCGTCGTCCCCCAGACTGTTCGGCACATTCTTGTCGAATGTCCCAGTCTGGGTGATCTTCGCGCACGATACCTGTCCCGGTATCGGGATGGGCAGGGTCGCTACAGCCTGTCCCTTGTACTCGGGACAGATTCGTGCACATTGACTTGTGGACTTGTTGACTTGGGGGAGGTCGGCCTTCTCCCTATTATTTAAGCAAGGTTTGTTTTTTTCAGTTTTGTTTTGTTTTTTGCATTTGTTTTTTTTTTCGTTTAGTTGCACGCTCCTGCGCCGAGGGTACCTCTTCCTGACGCACCAGCTTGCTTCCTTTTCCCCTTTTTGGGGTGTTTTTTTTTCTCTTTAATTTTATTTTAAAGTAGCCTAGAACTAGGCCAGTTTTAATACGGCGACTAATGCCCAAGTAGGCAGTCGCCAGATGAGCTCTTAAAAAAAAAAAAATCATTTATATAAACTATGAATAAAGGGCCTAGAACGTCCCTCCATTGTGACCTCACCCCATTCAGCACAACTCTGTTTCCTGTCTTTCAGTTATCTAATTCAAAACTTTACCATATATCCCATCCATTTTTAATTTGTGAACTAGTCTCCTCTGTGCAACCCCCCCTAAGCCATGGATATTGTCCGTTCCGTGACGTTCAGCGCTTTTGGCGCTGATAGGGCTACTGCCTTACTTTTTATCAATCCTTTGTTCGTTCAAAGCTCAACTACAGATGCGAGTTTTATGTCTCCGCACCAGAGCTTGCATTGCGGAAGGTGGACTCGATCCACCACACCAGCCTTCGCTTGCCGACCTGTGCCTTCCGCACTTTCCCCATTTGGAGCCTACTAGTCAATACTGGGGAGATGCCACTCCCCAGTATAGCATCCCAAAAGTAACATGCTCATTTGTGTACATATCAAAGGTATACACAAAGGCTTGGAATGCAGCTGTTTAAATGGAGTAAAACTATTTTGTCATACCAATGGCTTGTTACATATTAATTAGCTCTTTATCATAGCAGGTTTTGCATTGGCATTGATGTGAATAAAAAAATATTTTATTTTATTTTACAAGTTCTCTTTTTTTTGCAAGGAAAGGAAATAATAGCTTTATTGATATTTACCTTAGTGAACAACATCATTTATGGAAAACATTTTAATATCCTTTTTCTTTTTCTTTACTATGCTAAACAATAAATAACAGTTCAAACTGCATCCAAATCTTTTGGGTAGCAACATTAGTTATGTTGTAAAATTCAGATAAGGTCTATGTAGAGTGGATAAAAATACGTCAGTAACTCACTCATCATAATGGAGCACAATTTTGTGTTCTTGAATTCAGTCTTGCATTCATTCATCTTGGTCTTCCATCCCAGTTGAACTTCGTCTGTATTTCATTTGTCAAACACATCCAAGACATACTTCACTGATGTCGTGACAGACAAACCACGAAGCCTGACCAGTCGATGGTACTGAAAGATGAAAGGAAAAAAATCAGAAACTTTCAGAGAAGAAATAGTGGCGTAATGAAAGCTACTTTAAATTATGAAGATGCCTAGATTACTACTGAGGCAGGATTAATGATGATGGCTAAGTGGAGATAGAGCCATTATCACGATTCCATGAAGAGTGGAGACTAGCCTGGAAAGAAGCTGAGGAGGGCATGAGGAAAGTTGTTGATAGAAAATGTAGGGAGGATTGAAACAGGATGAACACTAGGCATAGGCTGGATGGAAGTCATATTAAGGAAGGATTGAGACAAGAAGACTGAAAACAGAAAGAAGGATTGAGGCAAGGAGACTGAAAATAGGCTAACTTTCAGGTGAGTGTCTTATTATATATATGCCTTGGATAAATCAGTCTAAACTCTCTAGTACTAATCAATGCATTACATTTCTGGTCAGTTGACTAAACATATACCTACCATTAGCTTCTCAAAACTTGCATCTGACTCGAGCTTATCACTGAGTGGCTTCTGGTCTTTCTTCATTTCACCCAATAAATTCAGTATTTCATTGAGTTTCCTAATGCACCATATCAATAGCAGCTTCACACTGCTAAGAATGCATAAGATGCATTATGTTCCTGAAAGTTTGAAAGGAAAATGTACAAATAAATAAAGTACAAACGTTGATCAGGATACATGCTATTGAACTGCAGAGGTTGAGTCTTTTAAGTATTTAGAGTCGCATGCTGCAGGGGATGGAAGAATAGATGTAGAGGTGAAATGTCGAATGAATGAAGTAGGAAAGGTATTGGGGAGGGGGGGGGGTTGAACAGACTGTCTAGGTATAGGACACTTGGAATGAAGGCAAAGCGAAGTTTGTATATGGGAGTAGTGGTGCTGACTGCAGTGTATGGAGCGGAGACATGGCACATGGGTGCAGCAGAGAAGAGGAGATGTCTGAGAAGCATGTGTGGAGTAACACGGATAGATAGGGTGAGGAATGAGGAAGTGTGAAGGAGAACAGGTGTTGTAACAGTTAGTTGGTGGAGAGGGCAGAGCAGGGATTGTTGTGGTGGTTTGGGCATGTTGTATGGATGGACAAGGAAAGAATTGTGAAGATCATATCTGATGTGACAGGTGTCAGGCTAAGGGGAAGACCATGTACGGGCTGGATAGACAGTGTGAAGAGGGCCTTGGATGCAAGAGGGATATCTGTAGAGCAAGGAAGAGCGATTGTGTGTGATAGAGCTGAATGGATAAAGGGAGACAAGGCCTCAACGGGGTTTGCCGCATCTGGCCTGATCAGTGCAGGGAATGGGGTGGATGATTTAGCAGGGGTAAACCAGCTATGCTGTCGGGCCCTGATGCCTAACTACTAAATTGCTGCCTGACGCACACCTGACCCAGGTGCAACAAGTCTGGTGAGGATTGGTCCCCTCTTCTATAGAGGCTAAGATGTGCGAGAGTGCATGTGTTGAGTGTAGGTAGGCGCCTTGTCTTGGCTAGCCCCGTGTAGGGGGGTGTGAGCCTAGTATATAGATAGATAGATGAGTTCAGATTTACCAGGGGCAACTTACTGTCACAATACACACACACGCACACACATCATCATCAGGTTCTCAATTGAGGATGCAAACAAGGTAAAATACCTTCAGGTTCCTCTCTAAAAGAATCAGAATGAGGTCTCGATGTTGAGGTAATTCTTCCATCTGGAGATGTTGGCCTCTCCAGAAAGGCATTTTGATGCTTCAGAGGTGGAACATCATCAAGGTTAGGAGGTGGGGACTGCAACCTCTTCTTAGTAAATATGGGAAAATTACACCTTCCAATGAAAGCTCAAGAAGGAAAATGGGAGATGTAGAGAACAGAAAGATAGGGCAAACCATTTTAACTGTCATATGAAAATAAATAAAGAAGTTAGATTTGAACCCGTGTCATCAAGTTAGGTTTTCTCACTTTTATTTCAATTTCACCAAATAATTTTCAAATGGGAAGGCCGAGAATTTGTGAATAGCCCCATATTGGCCGACATCATCAGGTAGATGAATCAGACTATACACATTGTACACTAGATGTCTTGTACTATATAATTTCTCAAAATGTTTTACAAATGCAATTTGCAGGTTTTCTGGATCTCTGAACATTGAAAGCATATTAGCAGATACACTTAACAGAAGAAAGTTCTTGATGTTTTCATCAATATTTCTGCAAACTGGACCAGTGTACAAAAGAAAAGATATGAATTATGTTGCTTTAAATCTACCTAAATCATTTAAAAACTTTGGCTTCCTGCTAAATTCATAAAGCATGTACTTTGCATGTTCTACCAATTTTGCTGATATTTCTCTTTGCTCTGAGAGCCAATCCTAGTTGGCAGAGGTCCACTGAGCCAAAGACGAATCATTTTCCTCTTCACTCCAAATATAACAGATGCATAGGATCCAAAACAAACTGAGTCACAAGCCCAACATTAAGATCAAGTAATGGACTTAGACCCTTGTAGTGTTCCACGTCACCCATAGAAGTAAAATTTTCATAAGTTTTTGGCTGAGCATCTAGCTCTGCGAAGGTTATTGTTCCGTCATACACTCCCTGTTGCTAGCGCCTCTCACAGCTATTATACCCAGAATGAGATTTTATACACCTTAAGTATTGGCAGGCAGGAACATCACAGATGAAGCACTGTATAGATATTAAATATTTCTTAATTTCAAATTCATATCCATCTTTCAAAAGAAGCATTTCATCAATAAACTCTTAAAAAATCTTTTGACATTTTTTGGCTTGAAATTTCCTACAAATAGACCAACAGGAAAAGGTTCTGAGCTGTCATATCATCAATATCAAACTAAACTAAAATAGGCCAAAACTGTTTTCCAGAACTTTTAAACAGTGAAATTCTATCACAGTTTACTTTGAGAAAGATGGAGATAATCCGGACTCTCTGTGTGTCAGAAAGAGATTCAAGAAATTCTTTGAGTGCATTTATTAATCCAAAATGAAAAGACTCACCTCCACAAATTTGTTTTATTTTGCTTGAAAGGTCTGATGGAGTATTACATAAAGTACGAGGGTCAGATGGTAACTGTTGGTCATATTGACTTTTTAAAATATCCAAAAGTTCTCTCAGCTTAATGACTTATTTGGTGTTTAATGGCCCAATCTCTAACAAGGATTTGAGAATTCCGAATCTCATTAGTTTGTCTGTCAGCAGGGAAACCTGCCATTTCTCCCTCTGAGTCAGAATAATCGCTACTTGTAAAGACATAGTCACTAGCAGAAGTTCATAAGGTTCAGATTTCCCTAGTTCACCACTGTCACCATAAGCATCTTCACTGTGTTGACTTGTATGTCCATTTTCTTCTACTGCCAGTAATCATAGTAGTACCACTACTTTTAACACATGCCTTTTCTTTCGATGTAGATCCACCACTTGCAGCTGGTAGCACAGGTGGAAGTAAGTGTGGCAGAAGATAGTGAAACAGGATGTTTGGATTTTGACTTACAAACTTTTGAAAAAATGCCCAAGCTTCCCACATTTACAACAAATTACATTAAGAGCTGGACAAAGTGTTCAGTCAGCATCAAGATGGCGAAGACCACCACAATTGTAGCATATTTGCTTCATTTATTAAATATTTATTGAAACATCTGCTGTAAGTGGAAAGCTAACTTCTTCAAATTATTATTCTTTACTAGAGGTCATAGATGTATCAGAACAGCCACCACACTAGCAGGTACATGCCAGGAGTAACTACGAATTAGTCATATCTCAGTAATGCTTGCTCTAATGCTCGGGCTTGTTGAGTAGCATCGGTTAATGTAAGTTTTTGATTCTCAAGGAATCGTGCACGAATATTCAAAGATTTCAACCCACGTAGGAAGGAACCCTTGATAATCTAATTATGGTAGACTGCAGCAATAACATCGTGCTGAAAGTTGCAATCCACAGCAAGACAATTGAGAGTTTGAATTTACTGGTCAATCGATTCTTCTGGAAGTTGAATTTGAGTAGAAAGCAAATGTGTCCCACGGATTCCACTGAAAGCATTATTATAGGCAGCTTGCAACAATTCGATAGCCTTCGAATAATCCACACAGTCGTCCTCTATTACATCTGCGACATGAGGACCAATGTACAAGTAGAGTACTTTTAACTTGTCTGGAGAATGATCAGATATTGTGGAAAGGAAGTAGCAGAAATTTCTATACCAGAGTTTCCATAATATGGCAGCGTGAGGATCCGAAGTAGGTACATCAAACTTCTCAAGTCGTATGACTTTACCCATAATAGTTGATTAAATTTCAATGGTAGTTATGAGTAATGGTGAGCATAGCTGCCTTACAAGCGTTTATTGTAATAGTAAGGTATATTCAAACTGCGCCTTTTAATATGGTTTAATCAACTATATTCCCAATCCATCTAGAAAAGAAAAAAAACAAAATATTAGTAACATGAATGCATATAAACAAATATAAATGAATAATGGTGGCATAAAATACTGTGAAAAGACGAAATCAATCTTTCTATGGATGTCGGCTTGTTAAGCCCGGTCAGGTGTCCAAATGCTTATACTCTTTTGGTGCACACGTGCCTACAGTGAACATGCACACGCCCTTGACTACGCACAGCAGACTTAGTAGAGAACACATGCACATACCTTGGACCCGATAAGCTCCGCCCCGCGTTCAGATTATGAGAAAATATTTCATGTCCCCTTAATTTGCGTTAGCAGAACTCGTTTGAGAGAAACATTCTTATTATTATTCTCATTCTGATTTGTATATTAAGTAGGCATGAAGCAGTAGGACTTGTCATCGTTTATAGGGTGCTCCTTTCCCAAGGAAGTAGACTCCATGACTGGTGACCCCTCGAAGGATGAAGAAGAAGAACACTGGCAAATTCTCCATCAAAAACAAAGAGCCTGAAACCTCGCTCCGGTCACCCCTTCACCTCATAACTGGTGCCCCCTTCGTCCGAACAAAAAGGTAACCAAAACATGGACCCGTTGGACCAACAGCGGGCAGAGCAAGGAGAAGCAAAATTCACCAATCCCAAGCCTAGTCTCACCTTAAGAAAAGGTAGGTTTGGGAAACTCCATCACCTTCGTCATTCCCTTTCAACGAAGCAACCGTTAGAATGGTAAGAAGATCATCTCTTTTATACACAGCGGACCACTGCAAGCAGCTGGATGAGCTAAGATGAAGTGCTACAGGTGAGCGTAGGTTGATACCTAACCCGGCAAACGTTTGTCGAGTCTCTTACTTACGAACACAGGGCCCATTATCGCAGATTAAAAATGACAACACTGGATCAAGAGGAAACCAACAAATGAACACACGCCAACGTTCGGGCAAAGTTAATAACAGCATTCGTAAAGGGGTTTCAGATAAGAATAATGTTTATAAAAAATTCCAGTGCAGGATACTTTAACAACGTAATATTCAGTGCTTATTCAGTTTTAAATGTAAAAATGATGAAATCCAATGTATAAAGTCGGAAAATTATTAATCACCCAATATTAAGTATACATAGTTATCAAATTATTAATTTAAAGTTAACTCAATACTAAGTGGAAAAGTCCGCGTAGATATTAATTTAGATTTAGCCCCCCGTATTCTTAGTTTAGTCTGGTTAAAAGAAAAGTAACGTGGAGCATACACAAATTAATGTATATAAAAGAAGAAAAACAAAAAGGAGAAATTGGTTCTGTTCGCATATTAGGATATGTAACTCGGCCATCTGAAACCCCCCAATGTTAATACGGTTAGCATTACATGGTTAACGGATGTCAAAAGGCACAAGGGCCTATCAAAGGTCATGCGTATATGTCAAAACTGGCCCACAAAATGCATACATATGATGTGCCAGATTATGCATCAACAATATTCAATTAAAAACATCCATATGATTGTGTGAGATCATGCATCTACAATATACAATTTAAACTATCCACAGGAATAAATCCAGAATAACCCCTGTAGCAGCTCTTGAGCTACAATATATATATATATATGTATATATATATATATATATATATATATATATATATATATATAACAATACAATTTATATCATTTTTCTTAAATTATATATATTTGTAAAAAAAGTCTAATTCAAAAACAATTGGCAACATTTAACGCTTCCAAATATTCCGCATGGGAGACACAATTTTCACTCGTCTCGCCAGCACCAAGTCATCAGGTCAGTTGAATTCTTTCTCCATTTAATCCTTAGGTTTACAAATATTAACACTGTCTAATTCCTTATATTTCCTTTCCCCTTTTAACCATCGTGATTTTAATTAGTTACATTTACCCACAATTCATGATTCTATTAGCTATCATTACAATTACACCCAAATCATACTTTCATACAAATTATTTATTTCGTGATTCCTGATTCTAATTAGCTACAAATTAAATTTACCTCATTACCACTCACACAAGTTGCCTAGCAAAATATTATTATTATTGCCATTTAACTAATTGTTCTTGTCATTATTGCCCATTGTTATTATTCCCATCTTCGTAATTTCGACTAATTACCTCCGTACTTTCATTCACGACGAACTATATATATATATTTTGTAACTTGTCCAAATTTGTTTTAATTTAACCTAATCAAAATATACTGCATAAATAGTTCCTTGTAATCTTTAATAATAATATATATTTTGTTATAAATCCTGGCTTTATTTAATAATTCCCAAACGATTTCCTGTAAAAGTCGTTAAGCCTAAACTCGCCATTCGCCGAGAACTGGAATTTTCTTCAGAATAATTTTATTCAGTAATTCTCTCATTAACATTTCTAGAGTATAAGTTAGTGTGTATTGTGCTATATAGGCTACAGTTTTATGCATACGCACTTATATAGCCGTTGTGAACAAACAGCGGCCATTTTGAGTTCAACTTTCAGCTCGGAAATTTTGTCCACTGAGTCTCATCGTTTTTCCTCCGTTTAAGTTTTTTCTCAATCCATTCAATAATTGAACATCCTCCTTTTCAAATTCAATTGCATTATCTCATAACGTAAATACTAGTTTAACCTTTTTAATATTTATCAACCTCATATTTTTCTCGGAATTTCACGATACACACACCTTATACTAGTTAAGAATCACGATGGTTACATCAACAGTTTCGTTGACAACTTACACCATTACGACATCACAGGCTGGCCTTACTGCTTTCACCAATACGAGTATCTCTAATGTTACTTCCGCAAGCATCCTTCATCATTCGTCCGCCATGCAAGAAGATCGATCTCGATTCCTTCCTTACTCGATTATCCTCCCAAAATATGATTCGAGCAACCCCATTGCCCGGTTAGAAATGGCAGAGATTATAATGATGCATCACGCCACCTCTGAACAAAACCGGATTTTGTCCATCACTCAAAAATTACCATTAAGTATCTTTTCACTTTTTAAAAACATCTTGCTAGAAAGTGGTAGAATTGGGACGGGACAAATTAAAAGAGGCTTTTTGGGAGGACTTTGGGAGATCGCAAGTCGAAGATGTAAAGATGCTATTAAATACTCAGGAGATGGGTGACCAGCGTCCCACGCGATTTCTGGAGCATCGAAAAGACTTAATTCGAGCTAAGGGAGCTTGGTTATAATTTTTCGACTCCCTGCTCACAGAAATATTTATGCGTGGGATTCCTGAAAATATTAGGCCACTCATCCTAATGACATCACCCACTAATGTGGAGCAAATGGCAAAGGCAGCCGATAAGTTGTTCAATACCCAATACGTAAGCTGGGGAACTATTTAAATCTCAAGAACCATGTTCAAATGTGCCTATTTCACAGGTTCGTTTACCGATGTAGGCTTCAGACAACCGACCAGAACTCGCACGTAAGTCATCTCCCCGGCACAGGATCTTGCTGCTGTGTTGGAGAGGATAGAGAGCGATCTTCGTGCCCTAAATGTGCGACAAGGGAGTGCAGCGAGAGCACAGTCGTGAGCTGGGTAGAGGAGGGAGGGGCGACGCCGTTCTTCCTTCAGCTCTAGAGGTGAGGCATGGCAGAATCATTTTCATTCCCTACCCAATGCAGCCTATCCTGACGATAAATCTCAGGGTCTCTGCTGGTATCATTTTAATTATGGTAACAACGCCGTACGTTGTGTACAGCCTTGTAGCTTCTACAACACATTTAATCCTCGTTCTTCACCTAATCATTATTCGCAAAATTTTCACTCTCCGACAAATCATGCTGCTCAAGTTTCTTGTCCCCAAATTTCAAATTGGTGCTGTTACCATTGCAGGTTTGGTTCAAAGGCAGAAAAATGCTTACACCCATGCACGTACAAATATCATGTGCGTTTTTCAACTGCAACTTCTTCACAGACCCTAATTTCACAAACCTCAAACCCGCAAAACCAGTAAAACTCTACGGATTCTCTTGCCCATATTTCAAGCTCATCAGCACAGCATAATCCTTTAAACTAAAAACGCAAGTGATTCGTGGGCCTATTAACTCTGCAAGCTCAGTTTTCACTGAGGTCGTTCCTCCTTTTAGTATTTACGATCCACTTTCTGTTTTTTCATTTTTGGTTGACACCGGCGCTCAATGCAGTGTCATTCCAACTTCTCCGGACGAAAAATCTTGCCTGTCTGACCCTGTCCTTAAAGCCGCTAACTCTTCATAAGGACATATGGAAGGCGTAACCTCGAGCTCTCTCTTGGGTTACGACGTGTTTTTCCATGGACCTTCATCGCCGCTGAGATCGACATAACAATTTTGGTCCTCGATTTCCTTTCGCTCACGACATTTTGGTCGATTCTTGCAATCGCAAGCTTGTCGACTGAACGACTACTCTGACCGTTTCTGGTTCGTTTTTTCCTGTCAGAGTTCTCTCCTGTCTGTTCGTCTCCCTATAACTGCCACACACTTCCAACAACTCCTGCGGGAATTTCCTGGCCTTAGTCTGCCACCTTCAAAGGACAGACCTATCAAGCACGATGTGGTTCGTAGGATAGAGACGACAGGAGGACTTGTATTCTCACGCCCCCGTCGACTGGCCCCGGATAGACTTAATCTAATAAAGCAGGTGTTCCAAGTTTATGGTGGAAGCCGGCGTAGTGCCAAAGTCTACGCCGGGTGATTCAGGGTTGTGGGTGATTACAGGTGACTCAATGCTTGTACCATTCCAGATAGATATCCTCTTGCTTACCTGTCTGATTTTAATTCTGCGCATTTCGGTTGTTCAATTTTTCTCGACTCGATTTGGTTCGTACTTTCAACCAAATCCCTATTCACCGAGAGGGCGTCACAAAGACGGCTATTATCACGCCATTCAGCTCCTTCGTCAAGAAGCGAATGCCTTACGGTCTTCGTAACAGTGGTCAGACCTTCCAACGTTTCATGGGTCAGGTTCTGAGAGGTCTTCCATTCGTATTTTGCTACATGGACGACCTCCTGATAACATCTTCGTCTTTAAAGGAACATCTCTCTCACCTTCGTCAGGTTTTCGCTCGTTTAGAAGAGTATGGTATCGTACTCAATACTTGTCTCTTTTTGGTGTCACGCAACTAGTTCTCTTTTTGGGGACACCACATTTCCCCTGACGGAATTCGTCCTCTCGAGGACAAAGTTGCAATTATTCGGGATTTTCCTCGACCTTCTTCACTCAAACAACTTCTTAGATTTTGTGGTATGGTAAACTTTTACCACAGATTCATTCCCAACATTTCTAACATCATGCAACCTCTCTACGGTCTATTTTCAAAATCCAAGAAGAACCTTCCTCTATCCTGGTCTTCCGAAACGTGCGAGGCTTTCTCTAGCACGAAAGAGGCTATGGCTTCCGCTGCTTCCCAGGCGCATCTTTTCTCAGGAGCTTCCTAAGCGCTGCTTCGGACGCGTCCGCTACCCATGTTGGTGCGAAGTTGCAGCATAAGGTTGGTGACTCTTGGTAACCGCTAGCTTTCTTTTTCAAAGCCCTTATTCCTATTCAACAGAGTTACCGTACGTTTTCCCGCGAACTCCTAAGTGTTTACCTCGCCCTCCGCCATTTCCAATAAATACTTGGAATGGCGTGAATTTACTGTTTTTACCGACCATAAGCCATTGGTCGGTGCGCTTGCCGATAGTAGCACCTCTGCTGTGCACTCTGCCGTTGATTCCTGTCATCTTGACTTCATCCTGCAGATGACAAAAAAATATTCGCTACGTTCCTCGTTCATCAAACGTCCTTCAGGGACGCTCTCCCTCGCATTTCATCGGTTTCTGGCACATAACTCTCCCACACTGCGCCAATCAATCATGCGACAATAGCGCTCGCCAAGGAACAAGATGAAGACACGCAAACACTGCGTCACTCTTCTCAACTCATCGTTCGCGAAATTGACTTGCCGGATAGTCCTTCCTGGTGCATCTGAGTTGACTATTCATTGCATGACTGTCCTCGTCCACTCATTCTTCTCGCTTATCATCGGGACATTTTTGACCAAACTCACGGTCTCTCACATTCTGGCATTCGAGCAACTCGCAAGCTCATTACACAACGTTGTGTGTGTCCAGGTATGAACGCTAACATGTTCAAATGGACCCGCGCATGTTTGCCGTATCAACGCGCAAAGGTTCAACGCCACCCTAAGGCCGCCCTGCCTGCTTTTCCTCTTCCATCGGCACGTTTTGACGCCGTTCACAGCAATCTGGTAGGCCATCTGCAATTTTCGCATGGTTGGAACTATCTTCTAACCATGATCGACCGATTTACTCGTTGGCCAGAGGCAGTTCCTATTTTGGACATCAGAGCTTCCACTGTAACTCGAGCTTTCGTCTCAGCATGGGTTCCTTGTGTTGGTGTTCCCTCAACGATCATGACTGATCGTGTTAGCCAATTTGAATCCCACCAATGGGAAGCACTCATGGCAGTGCCTGATTCTTTTCTTTTTTGTACTACTAGCTATCATCCCCAAATCAACGCCAAGGTCGAACGGTTGCACAGGACTCTCAAGGCAAGCTTACGTTCCACTGATTCCAACATCACTTGGGTGGACAAGCTACCCTTGATTCTCCTGAGTATTCGTACATCTGCTTGTTTTGCGGCGGAACTTGTCTATGGTACTCAACTTCGTCTTCCTGGTCAATTTCTTTCTTTTCTGACCGTCCTCTACCATCTTATATTCAGATTGGTGCATACGTACGTAATTTAGTACGGGCGGTGTCTGAAGTTAAGCCAACCGCACCAAGAGTGCCTGCTCATCAGAACCCTTTCGTGCCAACGGAGATGGCAACCTGTTATCACGTTTTTTACCGTAGCGACTTAACTCAATCTTCCCTTCAACGAGTCTATGACGGACCCTTTCTCGTCATCTACAGGGAGCCGAAGTTATTTGTACTACGGTTTGGCACCAAGCAGGATACTGTCTCCGTAGATCGCCTGAAGCCCGCCTTTATAGAGGCCGCTCACCTTGAACAGCAACTGTCTTCTTCTCCCACTATGAATGTTAGTGATTAAGTGGTTTCTAACACTTTTCTTCAAAACTCTCCTACAAACCATTCTCCAAGACCCATTCCTCCTTTCCGATTACTACTGCCTCCCCTTTTGTTGCAGGATACCTCGTTAGTAGCGGAGAGCCAGTCTCACAACGGCTAGCCCCCGTTAGACGCCAGTTAGAGGGGAACAGAACAGATGTCCTTCGCCCCGCCTGCCCTCGCGCGCGAGAGTTTTTCGCCGCAATTGATTGACACTTCTCTAACTGGATATCCTTTCATGAAGAACTGACTTATTTAAAGGATTTCTTCAAATTTAATTATCACCTCGATTTCATCTTCTACCAGTTAGTATCCAAATTTCTCTCCAAAATATATTATTCTCGACCCTTACTTACTACTGTTTCTAAACAGAAGGTTTTCATTATACTACCCTATCTGAAGCATTTAACATCAGAGTTTGACAAACTCCTTCTCTTTACCCTCAACAACCATTTCCCTCAATGCCAATTCATTTGAATAAATTTCAACCCTGTATCGTTGAATTCCTTTTTTCTTCATAAGGAGCCAATCCCTTTAGGCTTGCGATCCTGTATAATTTACAATTATACATGTACGACCTGCCACAGTCGTTATGTAGGCCAAACTGGCTTACAACTCAAATGCAGGATCGCGAAGAACTTGGGTTTGTCTCATAGGACTAGTATTCCCATTTTTAAACCTGAAGCCTCTTCCATCAGGCAACATTCTGAGTATCACATCATCCTCTCAATTCTAATTCATTTACCATATTATCTTCAGCCTTAACTTCTCTCGATTTGAAAATCTTAGAGTCAGTATATATCAATAAAATAAATCAAAATCTAAATAATTACTCCTCCTCAATTAAACTATTCACAATATAACCAACCAACACTTCAATAGATTAACTAGCCAACCGACCAACCGAACAAATTTTGTTAGTAGTTTTATGTTTAGTTAGTTGATTTCTCAACTCCCACGATAAAGGTTAGTCACTTTGTTCATTCTGATTTGTTTTCGGGTTTTTTGTTGTTTTTTTTTACAATTTCATACAATAAGTTTTTTTTTGTTTACTCCAGTAACTTTTAATATGATATTCAAGTCAGTTTATGTTATAATTTCACTTTCTATTATTTTTTTTAAAATCACACTGGGTAGTATTATTTAATTCTATATATTGTTATTAGTGTTTTTACTTTAAATTTAATAATTGTCAATTTTATTATTTTACCTTGCCTTCTTCCGCTTTTTTAGCCATTATTTAATGCATTCTTTTAACTGTTATCAATTAATGTTCCTTTCCCTTCTCATTAGTCGACATAGTCGCTGAACATGATCCTAGTAAAAGTCCGAAACGTCCGGCCAATAAATGATTAGTTTAATCACCTGGGTCTTCATATTCCTGCTAAATATAAGATTCCCAAGGAACAAATTTATTACCAATATATATATATATATATATATATATATATATATATATATATATATATATATATATATATATATATATATATATATATATATATCCAATCATAAATGTTGTTAAGGAAAACTATTTTGAAGTTGGTATGCGTGTAAAAGCTTTTGAAAAGTTTTTACACGCATACCAACTTCAAAATAGTTTTCCTTAACAACTTTCATATTGGAAAATTTTTCAGAACTAAAGACAGAATCCCACCTGAAATGAGCTGTTCAGTTGTCTATAAATTCATTTGCCCCAGGTGCCACCAGGGGATCTACATTGGCAGCACTGTTCGCTCACTTAGGGCTAGGGTCTGTTCTCATCTTGGTATTAGCTCTCGCACTGGCTCCACCTTGACCAATAAAGAAACTTCTCCCATTCGAGATCATTCAATTAAATGTAAAACAGAAATTTCCCACAAAAACTTTCAAATTATAGGACATGCAAAGGACTCCACTTCCCTGCGCATTCTCGAATCATTATTTATAAAACAACTAAATCCCAGTTTAAATTCTGATTCAACTGCTTTTCCCCTTCTCATTTCATAAACCACTCAAAATATTTTCACAACCTACCAATCTCTAATCGGTTCCCTCTATAATCTTTCCTCAGTCTCTCCGCTTTTACTGTCCACTAAAGGTGACTAATATTTTTGTGTACCAATTAATTGCCCCAATTAGTATATTTTTATATTTATCCATATTTATAGCATTTATATTTAGTGTCAAGTTTTCAAATGATTTTTTCACATTTTCATTTTATTAAATAATTTATTACTATTGCTGCTTCATTTAGTGACTAATATCTGTGTCAACCAATAATTGTATCAACTAGTGTTATATTTATGCATATTTAAAGTACCCATAATTGATCCATATCTAAATTTCAATAGTTTTCAAACGATTTGCCATAATTTCAATTAACTAAATAATTTATTTTTAAACTTTGTGTGCATTATAATTTTTGTAATTTTAAACGTGTTCTAAATCTCTTTTATAGACCAGAAGATGGGTAAGATACCCGAAACGTTGTACTTAATTAAATGATAAATTTTATATATATATATATATATATATATATATATATATATATATATATATATATATATATATATGTATATATATGTATATATATATATATGTATATGTATATATATATATATATATATATATATGTATATGTATATATATATATATATATATATATATATATATATATATATATATATATATATATATATATATATATATATATATATATAAAGAGAAAACGGAATAATTTTTCCTTGCAGTAATATTTTTATTACCTTTTTCGAAAAATCCGTGCAGGGAAGAGATTCGAACCAGGCACACTGAGGCAGCGAGCACCGCTTTGATCTCAGTTAAAAGTATGCTGTTAGTACACTACGCACGGATTTTTCGAAAAAGGTAATAAAAATATTACTGCAAGGAAAAATTATTCCGTTTTCTTTTGAGAGAAATATACATATATATATATATATATATATATATATATATATATATATATATATATATATATATATATATATATATATATATATATATATATATATATATATATATATATATATATATGGAGGAATTATATAAAATATAGTATAGCACAGCCACGACGTTTTTGAAGTTATAATATTAGGGGAACTGTAAAAAAAAGGAAGGAATTACACTTTGAATATTTTTAGACCTTTCTATAGACTGATGATTAGGGAGCTATTTTTACTGACCTTGTAGGGAGCGCCGATGAAATAAAAGTATACGTTAAAATGCGCTCAGATCTTCGAGAAACGGGAAAGTCTATTCTGATTGGTTAATTTCGAATTGGGTTATACAAAGGTCTTGATTGGCATTGGGTGTACTTTGATTTTGAGGTAAGCTATTAGTATCAAAGTTCGTAAAAAAATGGATTTTGAGGTGAGATGTATAATTTTCTCAGACGGGAAATTGCCAACTGCCTCTTTACGAACTTTATAGGAGCTTGCAAAGATGCCAGCTGCTATAATACTCCCACCCCCCAAGAGAGTTACCCATCGCGTTACAAAAAATATTACCCTAATCCAGATATCTCAGAGGCCTTCTGAAATTGTGAACAGACCGTGTGATGACGCTGGTGGGCTGGCTACGATTGTCGGAAATGGCACAAAATGCGGGCGAGGCTGTCATTGGCAAGAGTGGAAGGTTTGATGGTGATCCTTTTGGGTGACCTTCCCGAGCTAGCGTCTGACGATAGCATGAGGCTCTGTGCCTGGCTTGCTGGTTGCGAGATGACAAGAGGTGGAGGGATGGCCTCCTGACTAGACAGCTCTGACGACGAGGTTTCCTGCAACAAAACAGGAGGCGGCAGCGATCGGGAAAGAGAAGGAAATATGGGCGAGGTAGAGGAGATTGGGTTTAAGTTTAGATGATGATGAGGTAGCTGCTATAATACTCCCACCCCCCAAGAGAGTTACCCATCGCGTTACAAAAAATATTACCCTAATCCAGATATCTCAGAGGCCTTCTGACATTGCGAACAAACCGTGTGATGACGCTGGTGGGCTGGCTACGATTGTCGGAAATGGCACAAAATGCGGGCGAGGCTGTCATTGGCAAGAGTGGAAGGTTTGATTGTGATCCTTTTGGGTGACCTTCCCGAGCTAGCGTCTGACGATAGCATGAGGCTCTGTGCCTGCCTTGCTGGTTGCGGGATGACAAGAGGTGGAGGGATGGCCTCCTGACTAGACAGCTCTGACGACGAGGCTTCCTGCAACAAAACAGGAGGCGGCAGCGATCGGGAAAGAGAAGGAAATATGGGCGAGGTAGAGGAGATTGGGTTTAAGTTTAGATGATGATGAGGTAGAGGAATCACTAGACGATTATCAGAGATAGTAGAAAAGGAAAATCAGGATTGCTCAGAATGAACAGCATCAATAAAGGTAGGTTTCAAGCGTTCCAGAAAACAGTATCCTGCTTGGCGCCAAATTGCAGTACTTAGAATTTCGGCTTCCTAGAGAAGATGTGAAAGAGTCCGTCATAAACGGGTTGCAATGAGGAACGAATAGAATGGAGACGGACAAAGACATGAGAACAAGTTGACATCTCTTTCGGCACGAAAGGTCTCTGATTAGCAGGCACTCTAGGGGTAGTAGGCTTAACCTCAGCCATTACCCGTACAAAATCGTGTACATAAGAAGCAGGATTGAGGTGAGTAGGTAGTGGTCGGTCAGAAGAAAATAATTGACCAGGAAGATGAGGTTGAGTTCCGTAGACGAGTTCCGCCGCAGAGCAGGACAAGTCCTCTTTCAAGGATGAACGAACACCCATGAGAACCAAGGGTAGCTTGTCCACCCAAGTGATATTTGGATCGATGGAGCTTAAGCTTACCTTGAGGGTCCTGTGCAACCGTTCCACTTTGGCGTTGCGTTGGGGGTGGTAACTAGTGGTACGCAGACGAAGGGAGCCAAGCACTGCCATGAGTGTATCCCATTAGTGGGATTCAAATTGGCTGCCATGATCAATCATGATCGTTGAGGTAACACCAAAACGAGCAACCCATGTTGAGACGAAGGCTCGAGTGACTGTGGAAGCTCTGATGTCCGAGATAGGAACTGCCTCTGGCCAACGAGTAAAACGATCGATCATGGTAAGAAGATAATTGCAACCATGAGAGTAAGGAAGAGGACCTTCTAGATCGACATGAACGTCATCCAAACGCGACGAAGGAAGAGGAAACAAGACCAGAGGAGCTTTTGTGTAGCGATGTACTTTGGCGTGTTGGCATGGCAGGCATGAACGAGTCCATTTTGCCATGTCGGCATTCATACCTGACCAAACGAAGCGTTGGGTAACGAGCTTGCGTGTGGCATTGACACCAGGATGAAAGAGACCGTGAATTTGGTTGAAAATGTACCGACGGTAAGCGAGGGGAATGAGAGGACATCGACAGTCAGGTAAAGATAGTCAAACAGGATGCACCCGGAAGGACTGTCCGCCAAATCGATCTCACGAACGACGAGTTGAGAAGAGTGACGCAGCGTTTGCGTGTCTTCATCTTGTTTTTGGGCAAGTGCTATTGCCGAATGATCGATGGGCGCAATGTGGGACAGTTGCGTGCCCGTAATCGCTGAAATGCCCGCGAGCGCGTCTGGTACGATGTTTGAATAACTAGGAACATAGCGAATATCCCTCGTCCACTGCAGGATGAAGTCAAGATGACGAGTGTCAACTGCAGTGTATACTGACGAAGTACTACGAGAGGAACAAGCACCGACCAAAGGCTTATGGTCCGTAAAAATGGTAAAGTCACGTCCTTCCGAGTGACGGATTGCGAGGTATATTCCAAGGAGCTCTCGAGAGAACGTACTATACCTCTTTTGAGAGTCTGAAAGAAGAGCGAGGTAAGAAAGCAAGAGGTTGCCATTGGTCACCAATTTTCTGCTGCAATGTTGCACCTACGAGGGTTGTGGATGCGTCTGATGCAACGTCTCAAAAGAATGAGCCAATTCCACAGCTCGGGCAATATACTCTTTGGTGCGAGAGAACGAATCGCACGCTTCAGCAGACCATTCAAAAGGAGAGTTCTTTTTGGCCTTGCGGAGCAGAGAGTTGATAGGTTGCATGACCTTCGAACAATTAGGTATGAATCTGTGGTAGAAATTAACCATGACACAGAAACGCCTAAGTTGCTTGCGTGCTGTGGGTCCAGAAAAGTTGCGCATCACGGTAACTTTATCTTCGAGTGGGATAATTCCTGTACTCGAAACACGGGGACCCAAGAAGGAGAGTTGGGGGACACCAAAAAGACACTTGGATGTGTTGAGTACGGTACCGTACTCTTCAAGTCGAGCGAAAACCTGACGAAGGTGAGATATATCCTCCTCTAATGTAGCAGAAGGCGAAAGGTAGACGCATCAGAACCTGATCCATAAAACGTTTGAAGGTCTGACCTCTTTTACGAAGATCATAAGGCATCCTGTCCATGACGAAGGAACCAAATAGCGTGGTGATAGCCGTCTTTGGGATGTAATCTGGATGAATAGGGCCATGGTTGAAAACACGAAACAGATCGAGTCGAGAAAAGATCGAACAGCCGTAAAGAGAAGAATTGAAATTGGACAGAAGGGCAGAGGATATCTATCGGGGATAGTAAATGTGTAGGTGGAGCTTGCAAAGATGTCAGCTGCTACAACCGGCTTGTTTTCATACTACTCGCATTGGTTTCCAAGATTCTGACAACGAATTCGTCCCCTAATTAATTGCCAGTTTCCACTTTCTGAACAGGCTACAAATGCAATCGATGAATTAAAATAAGCTATTATTAACGCTGTTGGGACAAAAATGGATGAAAATTTACCGTTTACACTGATACCTCAAAAAACGCCATTGGGGGCACTCTGAACCAGAATGGACGACTGGTTGCCTATTTTTCGAGATCCTTAAATTCTTCCCCGAGCAAAATCATTGTTCTGTCGAAAAAGAGTCCCTATGCAATTGTTGAGGCGATCAAACGGTAGCGTAATTTTCTTCTTGGTCGTAAGTTTACCTTATTACAGAAAAAAACTAGTATCTTACAGGTTTGATTCAAGTCATAAGAGTCAAATAAAGAATGAAAAGATTGCTAGATGGCGTTAAAAATTGATGCCCTTTTGCTACGAAGTTATACATTGTCCTGGTTCGCTTATAGGAAAAAAGACGGTTGCCTAAATGCCGTGGGAAAAGGTCCTTGGTGTTATTGCACGGCTTAAAATCCCCGGTCAACGTATGAGAGGTTGCTCTAACGCCAAAGTTTTCACGTATATTCTGCTTCTAGACTTGGTTCCAGAAGGTGCTTTGGTTACCTCTGGGTTAAAGGAAAGGACTCAAAGGGAAAACGACGATAAGTAGGTTTTTTATTCTTGAAATAGTGTCTACCTTATTAGGCTTAAACGGAATAAATCTAGTTCTATGCGGTGGTATGTAAGTTTTACTAATGTTGGGGTAGATGAGGTAAAGCTGGCAGGACTTAAGAGCGAGGGACGAACTCAGTAATACTAATCGGACGAGACAGATACCTTTATAAGATTCACTCATTTGGTTCATATAGAAGATATGAACCAAATGAGTGAATCGTATAAAATCGACGAAATAACAATCAAAAATATTATACACCAACATACAAAATGCACGAATCCAGAAGAAACCATACAAGTCAAAATATATTATAAACCCCCAAAATAAGTAATCACCTCATTATCAACGATAGAAGTACGAAAAAAGAATTGAAAACTTCCATGTAATTTATGAATTCACCTGTCCCCATGAATATTGCAAGCTTCGTAATTCTAATAAATACAGTTGGAATGGCAGCCACATCCCTATTTCGTAGACTCACCATGCATCTACAAAACGGCGCCATCAAGAACCACTACATGAAACATGGAATTCAACTAACACGAGAAATCTTAGTATAAAACACCATTATCAAAAGGAGAAGGGACCGCACACGCCTCCACATCCTGGAAGCGATCCTAATCCACGAAGAAAAACGGAAGATTAATGCCCAATTGACCGCCACCCAGCGAACCTTAAAACTCTTTACGCATTAACGGTCAATAATGACCGAAATCCCATTCCCAAATGTACCTTTTCTAACTACTTACTGTCTACCACATTCTCCCTTCTTTTCATTAAAGAAATCATCTTTAGTATATAAATGTAATTCCTTTAAATGTTTAACCAGTGTAAAATTAATTCGCTCCTAAGATGATCAAACGTGACCGAAAGCTTAGCTAGCTAAAATAAACCATGAATATCGGAACACTTATCTATAACCTTTCGCAAGATGAAAAAAGAATAATAAAGAAATTAGAAAAGCAAAGAAAGAAGCTAATCGAGGCTCAACTAGACCTGGTCTTTAGTAGAACATGCATAAAAAAACTCCTACCTAAAAAAAAATATATATATATATATATATATATATATATATTTTAGGTAGGAGTTTTTTATGCATGTTCTATATATATATACACGAGGGGCCGTCAATAAGTTTTGCGAATCGGTAGGGCAAAACAGAGGAAAGGGGATGGCTGTTTGTGGGGGTGTTAGGACAAGTTATGACAAGTCACGACCTGCAGCCGCACGCTCCTGCCTCGTCTATTTAAGAAGCAGTAGCTGATCGCAGATCGTTAGACACAATTTTTTACACAATGGAGAAGGTTGAGCACCGCACAGTGATCGAATTTTTGACCAAGGAAGGCAAGAATGCAAAAGAGATCCATAAACGCATGGTTGCAGTGTACACCGACACCACCCCTTCCTATGCAACCATTGCTCGCTGGAATAGGGAGTTTCCGCCATGGTTGTGAGTTCCTTGAAGATGACCCCCGTCCAAGACGCCCGTGAGACGTGACCAACGAGGACAATGTAACCCGTATGGAGAGGATTATCTTCGAAAATCGACGGGTAAAGGTCGAAGAAATTGAGTGAGAACTTGGAATATTACATGGAAGTGTTATCAACATCATCCACGACAATTTGGCCATGACTAAGGTCTCTTCCCGTTGGTCCCTAGGAACCTCACGAAACCTCAGACTTCAACGTCATCAAAGTTCGGAGGAGCTGCTGCTCCTGTACAACCAAGACTCGGCGGAGCTCGAGTCACGGATAATGTCAGGTGATGAAACGTGTGGCCATCACTGGGATCCCGAGACCAAGCTCGAAAGCATGGCCTAGAAGCCCAGGGGCTCTCCGATCCCAATCAAGTTCCGGACCCAACCCTTAGCTGGGACAATCATAGCCACCATCTTCTGGGATTCTGAGGGAGTGTTGATGGGTGACTATGCGCCTCGTGGTAGGACCATCACAGGCCAATATTAAGCCGAGGAACTGGCTGGGTTGAAGAAGTGCATCCGTCAGAAGCGGCGCGGCAAGTTGACACGCTGTGTCCTGCTCCTCCACGACAATGCCCCTGTCCACAAGGCCAGAGTTGCACAAGCTGCCCTGCGCGAGTGCGGATACGAGGAGCTCAACCATCACCCCCCCCCCCCCCTACAGTCCAGATCTGGCCTCTAGCGACTACTTTTTATTCCGCCAGCTCAAGGTTTCTCTGCGTGGACGCCGGTTTGGGGGGGATGAAGATGTCCAGCTCGCCGTCCAAAAGTGGATTGAACAGCAGTCGGGACATTTCTGGTTGTCGGGAATTCGAAGCCTCAGGGACAAGTGGCGCAAGAACATTGAAGTCGAGGGTAATTATATTGAAAAATAATAAAACACTTCTCCTCATATCTCGTTTCCTTATATCCGAATTGCAAAACTTATTGATCGCCCCTCGTATATATATATATATATATATATAAACGAGTATATCATATTTGTAAGATACTAATGTATAGCGTTCGTTCATGCAAAATAATAATGTGAAACATTAATATAGATAACATTGTGGTAAAATAATGATATAGTTTCGTCCATGTGAGTAATAAGACAAGAGTGCGTGTTGCAAGGATCAATAGGTTACACCATGAAGCCTCACAAATGAGTATCATGGGAACTCTATAAAGCCTTGTAACGGCACTGAAAAGAACAACGACAATCCGGACGTCTTCATACGTTCTTGGAGACGAGTTAGGTTTGCCAGAGACCCATTGTTCCTCTATTTGTGAATCTGGTTAAGACCATTGCATTGTCATGCCTTATAAAAAAAAGAAGAGAGAGGCAAAGATGTCCGTACGCCTCGATATTTTTTAACTTCCCTGCGTACCAAAGAGTATATATTTCATGTATCATAATTGAAACTTCACCGGGCGGTTTAATTGAGACCAAAACGGTTGCTCGCTGCCTCAATGTGCACGGATCGAATCCTACCCCAGCTCAGAATTTTTCGAAGTAAGAAATAACTATTTCCGAAGAAAAATTATTCTGTTTTCTCTCCCCTGCGGTGATATTGGATATATATATATATATATATATATATATATATATATATATATATATATATATATATATATATATATATATATATATATATATATTGCATAATTATTCGCCTATCTGTCATAAGAAAAATAGGGTTCATATGTTACTATATGTGAGGTTTTATTCCTGAACCTATTGTGCCTGCCACAGGCGTTTACAAAACTTGCGTGTGCGTAAAACACTATCTCTTTTTCAATTGATCCTAAGCATATTGAGCAAACTCCTGTTTCTTTTTAATTAATTGTTACACCAACTATGTACACTTTACTTTCCATAATTAATTTACTGACCTTGTACATTTTACTTCGGTCTAGCAAACCAAAATATTCTTTCTACATCACCAGACATTTACTGTTCACCTCTTTAAAAAACTGACTTTAAGCAATTAAATTGATTATCACCGGAACACTTTCTACGTTTGTTATTAATAAATTATTTAAAAACTGTACCCAAACTTATGGCGGGGGTGTCTCTCTTCATCTTGATCCACTGATGCCTGTTGAGGTCTGGTTCTTGGAAAATGCGTCCTTCTACAGCTGCTCTTTCGAAAGGGTAAGCCAATGATGATGGGGCTTGCAAAAACGGTTTCTTATTAGGCTCACTGTAGGCTTGATGGCGTCCTCGTTGGCGACTTCGGTATCCCCTCGTCCTGCTTGGCGTCGGTCCGATGCGTCCATATTCTTCTCCTTTTCACCTTCACTATCCAGCCGAAAGGGGCCACTAGTTTGTGGTCCTCGATGTTATTGCACTTTTCGATGGTGACCCGACCGGGGGTTGAGGTGGCGGACTCTTTAATTTTGATGGAGAACTTTTCAAATTTCAACTTCTTCCACTCCATCTTTCGAAGGGTCATCGGTCATGGAGCCTATCTCCTTGGAGAGGAGCACCCCGTATCAGGCGACAAGGCCTACCTCTTTAGGACTACTTACTGTTTAGGCTGGAGGCAGGACAACATGACTTTGATAATAATAAAAGGAGACTTTAGGACGAATGCCTAAGACTTATCGATATCCATCTGAATGACTAAACTGCTCTCTCTCTCAATGTTTAAGTTCGAAAATGTATAGTTCCTTGCTTAAGGGAGGGGGGGGGGGCGTGACCATTTTTTTTTCTCACCTTAAGGCGCGGAGCGGAGGAAACTCACTTGTTAGCCTCTCCCTTGACCGTTAGGGGGTGGGGGAGTTGTCAGATTCGTGTGCGTCTCTCGAGTATCTGTACACATTTTCAGACAGGGCTGGCAAATCCTATCAAGATACACCTGTTTATTTTTCGTTTGACACCTTCATGAAAACTCGACCGGCCAAAGCATATGTCACTTTTGTATTTACTCGACTTCCCATTATCAAGCGTCGGCATCTTAGGTCCCACAGCTGCTTCTTTGTGTGTGTGTGTGTGTGTGTGTGTGTGTGTGTGGCCGCGTGGAAACCCAGTTATTTGCTTGACTTTCTTATGCTTTTCTAATATATGTACAGTTATGATATAGGTATTTCTCTATTTTTACAATGGTTTGCTACTTATTACATGTCATATTACCAAATTAATTAATGTGTGTTTTTAATCTTAGGATTTCATGGCCCCATTGAACACCCATTTGTGGGGGTTCCTCACTAGGCCTATCTTTCCTGTAATATGGGTACACACGCTCAACAGAGCTGCTGAAGACCTATCGCGCACCTTCTGCTCAAGCATGATCCTCAAAAATCTTGTCAAGCTTTCGAAAACTTTTTGTTATCCAGGGATTACACGATTTCACCATTTTGTTCGAGTATGAAACTTGCCTTATTCTGTAGATGACGTTAAGCGAGTGGTGTCAGGATGTGAAATGTGTCAAAGGTTAAAACCTCCATATTATTGCCCAGATATGTAAGAGCTTATCCGTACAATGCGCCCTTTTGATCGAATCAGCCTGGACTTTAAAGGACCACTATCATCTCCTTTTCTCAATAAGTATTTTTTGATTCTGGTAAACGAATACTCGCGTTTTCCCTTTGCTTTTCGTTGTAAGGGTAATTCTTCAACTGTTATTCAGGGTCTTACTCTGTTGTTTTATCTTTTCGGGTTACCAGGGTACGTGCATTCAGATCGAGGTACTTCTTTCATGTCTGCCGAAATAAAATTATTTTTTCAGATGAAAGGAGTTCCAACGAGTCGTTCAACACCTTACCATCCTACCGGAAATGGGCAATGCGAGCGCTATGTACATACGAATTGTATGGATAACTATTACCTTGGGGTTGGAGTCTAGAAACCTGAGCATTAACAATTGGTAACACGTTCTCCCTAATGATCTTCATTCCTTAAGTTCATTTTTATGTACTTCACCTGGTAAAACACTGTTAAAACGACATGTACGGAATAAGGATGATCCCTTATTGCGCGGAGTGGAACTAATCGAAGCAAATTCTAAATATGCGCACGTCAGATTCCAAGACAGCCGAGAAGATACAGTGGCTATCCACAATTTGGTCCGAGCTGGAGAGAGACAATTAAACGAGATCGAAGATACTCCTAATCCTAATTCCGATACAAAATCCCCCAATAGGTTTCCTGATGCTCCTATATATGGTGAAACTGAACAAGATCCTAATTCATCATGTCATGATGTTCCTCTCCCTGAAAATATCCCTCGTCGATCTACTTGATATAGAAAACTTGACTATTCTATCGAAAGCGATACACCTCATGAAGTTCCCCCTCCAGCTGCTCCACCATACGTCTCCCCTGAAAGTATTCTTTGTCACTCTACTCGACTAAGAAAGACTGTATTGCGTTCGACCTTTTTTTGGAGTACACTTCGTGTCATGCTAGAGCCGTGCCAGTGTATACAGATGACTCCAAGTTCAAAGAGAGATTGGTTTCCACGCCGTCCCCTCTGTTTGAAGTCAGCGAGACTCTGCCGGGCGCTGTGTCTGTCTTCCCGTCTGAGCTGGTTGCAATACAACGCTTGGTACGGGAGATAACGCAACGTGCACTGAGTGCTCTTGAAGCATTGCAATCTCCGCATCCCCTGTTTTTCGATATCCTTCAGTTAGCTCAAACCCCCAGCTTTTTGGGACCATTGAACCCGGAACCAAACAGTCTTGATCTCAATCTTACTGATGACTTTTATGTGAGATAAACAGTAAAACAAGTCGTCTACCATGATGAGAAAATTAAGAATTCAACTTTGAGAGTGAATTCTGGCTGCCTGGAGGTTTTTCACAAGAGTCCATTGCAAAGGCTATTTCTAAGTGGAGAGCTAGAATGCAAGCAGTCATGGACTAAGATGGAGCTCATATTAAATCTTTTATTCAGAACTAAACTTTATTTTGATGTTTGTTTCCAGTTGAGGTGACAATAGTTAAATTACAGTTTAAACTTTAAAAATTGGTATTTTTTTTTACCACCCTGTATATTTTTATATTGAGCTTTTGCAAGAATTTTGTACTTCTTTTATACTTTTTTCACTCTATGAAAAGTGGTTGGTGTTTTCATTTGCGACTTCCTTTTAAAATGCAGCAATCAGGTCCAAGTGGTCTTCAAAGTTTTAAAATGGGAGCTGTCTCTTGGTGATGCGCTACTAACCTGGTGCTGGAGATTGTGAGCTTTTACATATTGTGTAATGCTTACAATACCTGGTCTGCGATGATAGTTTATCTCAATTAGATCCAGCCATCCTGTTTCATGGTAAGCCAAAATTAAGTAGGTATTGGTGATGGCATATCTATCACCTTATTGATCTTAACATCCATTTGATTAATTTCACCTTGGGGCCAGTTTTATTATGCCGATATGATAGCTGATGACTGGTATTGCCTACTAGTTGATTGCAGTTATTTCATTTTGGGGGATCAAGTGTGTTCTAAATTTCTATTTTGTCATGTCTATATATTCACTTTTGAGCTTGATTCTTGCTCTATTCAATTTTAAGATATTTGTATGGAAATTTCTTCACCGGGAATAATATTTTGAAGGTGCATTTGCTTACTTGCCTTCAGTGTGCATTCTGTCATGCGAATTCTTTTAGCACACATCATCTTATTTCCCCCTTTTTAAAGATCATTCATGAAGAGTAAGCAGTTAATTTTGTTAATGAGTTTTTCCTTCTTGCTTGGCTGAGGTTGTATTATTTAGGTTTGGTATTCTCTAGACAGAAATAGGGGTAGGTCACCAACCCCAAGTTTTATTAATTTAGAAGCTATCTTCCTTCTCAGCTCTTCATTAGTGAATCTGATTGTGGCTATTTTTTATGTTTGGTCATTTTACTCAAAATGGTTTTCAACTAGTAGGCATATTGATACTAGGCAACAAATTTTAAATTTTTGTTTGTTACAGACATGTGAATATGTCTTTCTAATTAGTTCGAGGGCGCTGAATGCGAATTCGAAAACCAAAATTCTCTATCACTTTTAGATTTTCTGTAATGACTCTTCTTCCCTTCGCTATTTAATTGTTCCGATTAATAAATAAAAAAATCATTTGGTTTGTAATTTTTAATTTTAAGGCAAAAGTATTATAAAAGTGAGGGACCTTCCTTCTTTATTCTGGCTTAGGACAGACAGTGTACATCACTGGCACTGGCGAAGTTAGCCCCCCTTCCCCCATCCTTCCCAAGTTATGAAGACTTTATTGTATTGATTAAGTTTGTTATGCACTTAGTTTAAAGAAACTTTGCTGTAGCCTTCTCGTTTTTCTTTTGTGAGACATCAAAGTTTGTTTTTGTAAAGACCAACAATAATTCCCCCCTCCTCATATTTGGATTAAATTTTCCTTGGTACTTCGTCTTCATAACCAAAATTTGTTGATGAAAACGTTCACCATGTTCATTAAAGCGGTTTGTATGTGAGTTATAAAGTGGTTAATAATAAGTTGAACGTTTAAACGAAATTAGCCTAGGGAATCGTGGACACCATCCAAAGTAAGAAATTACTTTGGCAATGAATGAGATTAAAATTGAATGTATGAAATAAATTATTTACATATCGTATAGTTTCAATTATCAATCGCCACCTCTTCTATTTAATAATTGTACTCACAAACATCTTCATAATTTTCAAGTCCCCCATTAAGTGCATTTTCTATTCATTGATTAATGACGTTGCCTGTTTTCAAAACACCATAATTGTCGTACTGCAAGGATTCTTAATTTTGTAATTTAAGGGACTTAAATAACTTAAGCTCTTTCCATATTTGATTACCCCCAATTAAGATTATTAAAATATTAGATATCTCAAATAAATATATTTTGTTAAAACTTAGAATTATCACTTCTGAACTGCCTTTATTTCATACATTCAATTTTCAATCTCAATTCATTGCCAGAAAAACTTCTTACTTTGGATGGTGCCCAAGATTCCCTAGGCTAATTACGTTTAAACGTTCAACTTATTAGTAACCACTTTATAAGCGACACACAAACCGCTTTACTATCTCATAGACATAAAACCACATGTATTTTATGTATCCCAACTGCAACCAAAGAAGAAGTGATACAACTTTCAAATCACAACAGATGCTCCAGTTATGCTCTTTGTACTCAATAAGTTTAGCAATAGTTGCATTGATGAATATGTTTCTTGAAGACCTGTAGCGTGGGCTACAGGAATTGCAGCTTTTTCATTCCCATTGTGCAGCAGAACAGCTTTAAGACTTACCTTAATAGAGTCAATGAAAAGTCTCCACTCATTAGGGTCATAGTCACAGCCGATTTCCTGCACCAAGTCATTAATATTGTTGCAGTAACATACAGTATTTTCTTGTGAATAAAATTTTGATAATTTCTGGTAACGATCTCGAAAGAAAGATACCCTGACATCTGGAAGGAGAAGATTTCTTTCTTGTAATCTGGAGGCAAGTAACTCAGCCTTTTCTTCACTCAGATCTAAATCTCGTACCAAGTCATTTATACTTTGTTGGCAAAATAAATTTGGTTCTGTATCTTGATCAATTGGAACATATGTTTGATCCTCTTCAATTTCTCCAGAAATCAATGTAGAATCATCATCTGAACTAAATTATTCACTTATTGTAGTAGGTAGCTTCGGTACGGGAGTAGATTCATTACGTGGTGCCGGTTTCAACGCTGATTGGCAATTTGGATAAACAATTTTAGATTTGTTTTTCTTTGAAAATCCAGCCACATTTGTTAGGCAGAAATAACATTATCAAAGTGATTTGAGGGCTCACAACATATCATGGAAACAGCAAATGGCATTACCTTCCTCTTCCCATTTAACCAAGCTGTTAACATTGCGTTACACTACGTGCAGCAAATATGAGGGGCCCAATCTTTACCCTGGTCCCCTACTGTAGTAACTTGTAATTCCAATTACAGTTATTTTTTATTATGTATATATGTTCGTGTGTTCGTCTTGTTTTCGGTGTTCCTATTCTGAGTTTTAGTGCATAGTCGAGTTGCCTATGTTAGCAGTTCTGGCTTGACCGCCACCGCGTTTGGATCTGCAACTACTACTCCTACTATCTAGTTACTTTTACTAACAAACTTTGCATGTTCCCTCTATATTTACAAGAGAAACAATAAAAATAATAGTGGGTAACCAAACACCAGAAATTAGAGAACTTAAAACATCATGAAAGGAACTGATCCAGATCAAGCAGTGCTTGTATGTGCCAATGCAGAAAGTCAAGCTCAAAGCGTAATGGGAAAAATAAAATACCATCTATTAGATAGGGCAAGTGAACAATAAGGCCCTGGTGCTACAAGCTAAAATCCCAGCCTTTGCAACAGAAATACAAAATACACCAAGAAACAATATCAAAATCCATGACAGGATATTTACATCCAATCCCTGTAAATTCTTCTGCACTATATCAACACTAGGAAACAGATATTTTATTACAGAGCAGAAAATAGGTGATTCTATATGATTTTTAGACGGTGATTACAAAGTTGTCTTTAGAATTTGAATATCGCGTCTAGTTTTTGTGTAAATTAAATTTTCTTTTTCAAGCCATTTGACACTTTTGCTCAATATTCACCATATTTCGAGAGTATGAAAGTCTGCCTTGATTACGTGGCAGAGACGCACTTTTTCTGGAAGGAGGAGCTGAAGGTTTCGGTTTCGTAGCTGAATGCCATTCCGGAGCATTGGCTGACAATGATGACGCCGGATTTAATGTGGAACTGGTAAATGATCGGCCAACTGAAGGGCTCCGTTGAGGCAAGGTGTACGCAAAAACATCCCTGTCCGAGTTTTCCGCAGCAGTGTCAATGATCCCTTGCTGAGACCCTCCCCACTAGCAAGCGACCACCAGGGGCCACAGAAAGTTCTCGGGTCTGGGCGCCAAAAAATATGTTGAGGGACCCTGCGGTTAGGATAAACCCTGATAACCCTGTTCCTGTGCTGGTTGCTGGTCGCGATGGACAAATAATAGATATCGCTCCCCAAGAGAAAAGTAATCTTAATCCACGACCCCGAGCACAGAAGCAGGACGGCAAGCTGCAAATGATAGAGAGCAAAGAGTAGACTGAATATAGCAGAAATAGGAGAGTAATGATAATTAGGCTGAATAAAGGAAAAGAGGAATGGAAGAGAGATGAATTAGACTGAATAAATAAGCTCAATAAAGGTATGCACCGGTAAGTTGCAGTATGGTACCGCACCTATGACCTACATGAAATTTAATGCAAGAAATGGTAATAAAAGGATTAATTACTTAAATTAATATACTTAACAGCAGTAAAGGCAAAAAATAATATAATACAAATAATCAATGAAATAGTGCACTATTCAATCCATAACAAATCTAGCTGAATTCAACAATAGGGTTTGAGAGGGGTAAGGATGAGGAAAGGATACGTTAGTCAGGCGCTGGGAATAGGATAGGGTAGGTCGAAGGGTTGACAATGGTATGGTCGCAGGGACACAAGGAGTTGGTAAGGTGACCTTGAGCCTTATAAGTAGCGAGTATTGTCCTTAGTCTCTTCCCAAACTGACCACTCCTCACTGGGGCACTCATGTCGAGGAAGCGCGGTAGGCGTGAACCAGGGAGTGCAGAATAGAGGCAGTCAAGCAAGGGAGGGCATCAAGGCTCACACACCAGTCAACGACAGGAGGGGTGATGTATGGACACCTGGGTGAAACAAAAAAAGAGTGGATGCACCATGAGTATGGCATCCATACAGTGCAGCTCAACAAGGCAATTCAGTAAACAAGATTTAAGGGTAAAGCTAATAAGACATCAGGTTTAATAAAGAATATACCAGGTTTAATATTAAGATTATAAAGGAGGATTAATATGTGCTAAGCTGCTCACCTCGGTCATCCGTGCTCAAAGCAGGTATTAATCCAAACGTGCAGGAAAGAAATTATGCTATAATTTATGGTACATTACAAAAGCGCACCTAAGAGTATTACTGCGCAAGACAAGCCATGCTAGAAGAGCTTAATATATAGCTGAAACATCTCAAAAAGGAAGAATAGAGTTGAATAACATAATCAGAATGAGTTAGAAGGAAATCATTTCACAGTAATATCAATTCCCAACCTCTGTACGAAGAAAACTAGATCAGAACACTCTTCCCCCAAGGTACACCCAACTAAATGGCCATAAGGAAAAGGACAAGAAAACACCTCAAACAGAACACGCCTCTTTAACGGGGAAGTCAAAAAGAGGAAGAGGCCTCGAGAGCCACCCCTACACTCTTCATCACGTTCGACTGTGACAAGCTCCATGAATCAGTGCTTTCCAGTTGGTACCGCTACAGAGTGAAATCATTCATTCCACTGCCGCGGAGGTGCTATTACTGTCACCGCTTCGGCCATACGAATCGCTCATGTAAAGGTGCAAAGTCAGGGTCACCCGAAGTATGTGTAAATTGCCACAAGGCCACACACGATAAGTCCAAATCGTGTGTGGTCATGTGTGTCATTTGCAGAGAGCTGCACCCAGCTTCTTCGAAGCTATGTAGTGCATATCTCCTTGAGAAAGAAATCCTTGCCGCTCAGGCACAGGATCGTCTCTCATTCTGCGAGGCTAAGGACTTGGTCCTGGCGTTCCCGCTCTGCCTAGGAGATCTTACGCCTCAATGCTAAGAAAGACACCCTCTGATCCTGGCCCCTCCATGCCAACGAGCCGTTCGGCGGGTTCTACTCAACCCGGGCGCTTCCCTGGTAAAGCTGGTGGCACAAAAGGTTCACACCCAGCGCCGGCTAAATCCAGGGCTTCCCCGCCCCTCCCTTCACCCAGCGTAATCGTTTCCCGTAAGGCGAAATGGCCACGAGCCTCCACCAAGTGGTTAGACTCACAGGAGGCAACGCTCCTAAAGTTGGTCTCCAGGCCATCTTTCGGGGTTTCTAAAGCTGCCCTCCCCCCAAAAGGAGGGAAACAACAAAGGAGCTTGGGCTCCTTCGTCCACGCCTAGTGGTGGGCTGGGTGGCTCGGAGACGGTGGATCCTCGAAAAGAGGGACCCCCACCTCCGAAGCCGCAATGCCCGCCTAAGGTTTCGAGGCGGAGGGAGGAAAAGACTCGCATGGCGAGCACAACCTTTAGCAGAGGTGTGGAGGCGAGTCAAAAGGATTCGGGGCACAGGAGAATGGGACCGCAATCTCGGACCCCCCGTTCGTGGCGGAATCCTTCACGACCGCTTTCTCCGCATTCTCTAGCCGGGATGATACTCTGCCAGCATTCAATGCACGTCGTGATGTCGCGGAAGGCCACCGGCTGGACTTTACCTCCATAAGCGGAGAACCCTTCAACGACAGGTTTACTGTGAGTGAGTTGCTTTCTGCTCTTGCTTCGTGCGCGGAAACCGTTCATGGTCCCGGCAATGTCCCATACGCCATGCTTCGACACCTGAGTGAGCGAGACATGGCCTTTCTGTTAGATTTGTTCAACAGGATCTGGGTAGAGGGTAACCTCCCAGACTCCTGGCGAATAGCTACTGTGCTAGCTTTTTACAAACCGGGAAGAGATGATTCTTCCCAGGCCGGTTCTGCTCAATTTCTCTAACCTCCTGCGTGTGCAAGTTGATGGAAAAATTGGTAAATGTTAGATTAGCCTTTTTTCTGAACAGCGGAGGCCATTTGTGTTCTGCTCAGTGCGGCTTCCACAAGTTCCACTCCACGTCGGATGCTCTGCTCCGACTGGAAAATGCCGTCTGCGAGGCCTTCCTTCGTAGACAACACTACGCCACGGTGTTTTTCGATCTGGAGAAAGCCTCTGATACCGCATGGCGATACGGTATCATGGAGACTCTCCACACGATGAAGGCGAGGGGACGCCTTCCAATGTTTATATCTGAATTTTTGCGAGATCGTCGATTCCACGTACGGGTAGGGAAAGCCCTCTCCGACCCAATGGAGCAGGAAGAGAGTGTCCCGCAGGAAAGTGTCCTCAGTGTCACACTCCTTGCCCTGAGCATCAACGGCATCACCTTGATGCTGCCGGAAAATGTTCTCGCTACGCTCTACGTGTACGAGTTTTCGATCTCTTTTAGGTAGACCCAGATGCCAAATCTGGAGCGTCTACTCCAACAGGCATTGAACCGCGTCTCTCGCTATGCCGAAGCGCACAGGTTTCGGTTTTCTTTGGTCAAGACTAAGGTGGTGCACTTCTGCCGCCATACGCGGCTCCACTCTGACCCAGACTTGTTTCTAAATGGGGTGTGCCTGGAAGTGGTGGACTCGCACCGTTACCTCGGTCTTGTATTTGACCGATGCCTCATCTGGGAGGCTCATATTCGGAGCTTTAGGGTCTCTTTTACCTGCGCTATGGGTATTCTTCATTTTGTGACATTCTATGCTGATAGGGCTACTGCCTTACTTTTTTCTTGATCCTTTGTTTGTTTGAAGCTCTACTACGGATGCGAGTTTTATGCATCCGCAGCCGAGTGTTTATTGCGGAAGGTGGACTCGATCCACCACACTTGCCTTCACCTGGCCACCGGTGCCTTCCGCACTTCTCCCATTGAGAGCCTATCTATCAATGCTGGGGAGATACCACTCGCTTTCCCAGTACATTGTTCGCTTGCACGCGCGAGCCCTGCGCCTCTCTCAGTCTTCAACAGCTCTCACTGCACCCGCAGTTGATATCAACGGTACCTATTCCGCCGATAGACACCAGTCATACCCTAAGCTTTCTGGGTTTACGGCTAGAAAATTTCTTTGAGAACTCGGTATAGCTCACAGCCCACGCCTCCGCCCTCAAAGCTTATACAGTGCCTGGAGTATTGCCTTCGGCCTTTTTGGAGCACAATTCATGTCACGCTAGAACCTTGCCAGTGTAATGGATGGCACCCTGATTGCTCTTGGAGCATTGTAATCTCCCGCATACCCTGGTTTCCCGTGATGCCACGGTTTTGCCAAGCCGGGCCGATGTCGAGATTATCTGCTGGGTTCCGGGATATGTATGAATGAGGGCGCCAAAAGGTCTGAGAGGGCTAGATTGTACGACATTTTGGAGTAGGATGGCTTCCTGCACTTTATTTGACTGTTTGTTTTTTTAGTTCACTTGTTCCTGTGCCGGGGGCGAGGCCCGCATAACCCCGACACCGGAGCGCACTTCCTTCTTTTTGCCTTTCTGCTTTTTCCTTTTTTGTTGTTTTTTGTCTGATTTTTTAGCCTGTGTGAAAGAAGTGCGCGATCAAGTGTCACGACACCTGAGCGCAATCTTCAACATGTCAATCCTTACCGAATGCGTTCCTAGAGACTGGCGTGAAGCGGAGGTGACTCCTCTCAAAAAGAAAGGAGACCGTAGCCAACCGTCGAACTACCGACCTATCAGTCTGACTTCGATAGTTGGTAAACTCATGGAAAGCATCATGGTGGACAAAATGACTTAGCATTTAGAGTCAGATCTGCTACTGAGGAGTTCCCAGCACGGCTATCGAAGGCAACAGTCATGCCTGACGAACCTAGTGGAATTCTTTCACTTCGTCTTCAGTGAACATGATCGGGACAAGGCGGTGGATGCGATCTACTTAGACTTTCAGAAAGCCTTTGATAAGGTACCACACCGCCGCCTTCTCTGGAAAGTGCGAGCGCTGGGCATAGACGGAAAAGTAGCCGGTTGGATAGAGAACTAGCTAAGTGGCAGACGGCAACGGGTGGTGGTGAATGGGCAGGCTTCTGAGTGGGTGCCCGTTACTAGCAGGGCCCTCAAGGTTCTGTCCTGGCACCACTACTATTCATCATCTACGTCAACGATATGGACGGTGACATGGTTGCCAAGATTTCAAAATTTTCCGACGATACCAAGCTTGGTCTGAACGTTGCAAATGATGGAAATACTGCAAGCCTGCAGGAAGATCTTCGGAAGATTGGGGAGTGGTTGGACACGTGGCAAACGCCTTTTAACGTGAGCAGATGCAAAGTGATGCATATCGGCCACCGAAACCCCCAATCACAGTATATCCTTAAGGGCACTGCTCTTGAATCCACCGACACTGATAAGGACTTATGTGTAACAATCACTAGTGACCTCAAGTTCTCGAAACAGTGCATTGTTGCGGAGAAAAAGGCCCAAAGGATACTAGGCTACATAAAACGCCAGTTTGGATATCGGAACAAGGAGATTGTATTGTGTTTGCACAACTCACTTGTCCGACCGCACCTGGAGTATGCCGTACAATTTTGGAATCCTTCATTTCGAAAGGACATCGCGAGATTGGAACGCGTGCAAGCCAGGGCAACCAAACTGATTCCCTCTATCAGACATAAAAGTTATTTAGATAGATTAAGGAAATTAGATCTGTTCTCGTTGGAAACCCGTAGACTGCGTGGTCAGCTCATCAAAGTTTTCAAAACACTTCGAGGGTTCGACAATGTTGACTACAGGAATATTTTCAACCTTAATGAGAGCAGAACAAGAAATTACGGCTTTAAACTTGCACCTAAGCGTTACAACCGCGATCTGTGTCGAAAATTTTTCACGTACAGTATCTGCGGTAGTTAGAACGCACTTCCAGTGGAAGTTGTCACACTGAATCTGTTGACCAGTTCAAGTCAAGACTAGACAGGGTCTTGTGAAGTGGCCGATTAATGACATAAAACATTTGAGCAGAGATTTGCTCGCTCGACTGCTAGTCCAAAGGTACCCTGATTGAATGGACCGTAAGGGCTTCTATGGTACTCTCTTTCCTTGTTACTCCTTGTTACAGCTTTTCTTTCTCTTCATTTGTTTTGCAATTCTAAACATTTATTTTCTTTGCTCTGGCTACTTCCCTTTTTTCTTTGTCATCCTTTCTCTTTATATTCTCCCTATCCTCTTCATTCCATGTTCTCTGCTATCTTTTATAATCTCTTTTCTTTTCCCACACTGCTTCATTCTACCACCGTTTCTGTTTTCTTTTATGGCCTGTGGTTTCACCACAGCATCCAGAATATTTTCACTCAGTTGTTTCCAACCGCCTCTATTTATGCTATTTTTCTGCTGCACCTTCATTTCAAATTGTCTTCGCGTTTTTTCATCCTTCAGTTTCCACTCTTTTTATTGCCTCTCTGCTTTATCTTTCTCATCAAGTTCCTCACTTTTAGATCTGCACACAGTAGTCAGTGTTGCGTGAAACATGCCTCTCCTGGGATTACTTTACAATCTCTTACATATATCTCCCGATCCTTCTTCAGCAGTATATAATCAATTTGTGTTTCCACCCCTCCACTTCTATATGTGATGTTCCTCTCTCTATTCCTTTTAAACATGGTATTTATCGCTCTCAGCTCCTTACCCTGACAGAATTCTAATATATTTTCTCCTTCCAAATCCATGCGCTCACATGACTTCCTCGAAACCTCTTCTAGCCTTTCTAATGTTTCCACTTATATCTCCAGCTACAAGTACAGCCTCTGAATCCAACACTGCTGCCATCTCATCATCTAATACACCCCAGAAAGATTCCTTTTCTTCTTCCATCCTACCAGCTTGCGGTGCATATACTGAAAATATTTGCCCAACTTTCCTTCCCATCACAATTTGTATCCTCGTTATTCTTGAATTTATCTTTTCCACTTTATCACATCCTCCACTAGATCTTTTCTCACCATTATTCCAACACCTCCTGATTTCTTCTTCTCTCCCGATCACCAGAACTTGTACCGCTCCTCTCCACAACCAAACATTTTACACCCTTCTCCTCTGCATTGCACCTCCTACACGCGACAGATGTCGGCCCTCCTCCTATCAAGCATCTCCACCAGCTTTATCCTTCCGAACAGCATCCCAACAATTATTGTGCACACCATCAACTCTCTCCCACTCTACCTTCGCATGCACGAACACTACACCCCTAGCCCAATGAAGAGCCGCCGGGGACTGGGGCCATTTCGTCATCTTTTATGTTAGAACATATTTTTAGGGCTCCCCTTCCTCTCTGGGATCTTTTCTTCAGGGGTTCCCAGAGAGGAACACAGGACTGGTCTACTCAGTCATGGATATATTTCTCTTTTTTGATTAGTGCATAATCTCTGGAAATAGTTCCTTTCATCATTGAAAGATAATTTGATTCATTACCATACATATGGCGAAGGAATATATAACTGAAGTTGTTCATTTATAAGTAGGCTCCCGTATTTATCTCCAGTACCTTTCAATATGTCGAAGCGGAAGTCTAGTGACTTTGACAAAACGACCATTCAAAAGATTTTTGTGAGTGATAATAATAATGAATTTATTGCCCTGAGGAGGACAATAAACACAGCCAAGGGCCAAGGCTCTGATTGGAGACTTTTGGAGTTGTAAGGAAAGTGGAGTTAACCTTTAGCCATTGCTCTCAGTTCCATTTTGACTTTGAGTGGTAGCACCTGTTTAGGGTTCCTGTTGCCTTGTAGGATATGCCTCTCTAGGCAAAAGCTAGGTATGAGAAGGGAAACTCTGAATTCAAACCACCTGCTGCCTTGCAGGTTTTGCCTCTTTTGGTAAAGGCTAGGACCACGGCTGATAACTGTGGTTAGTGTAAGCAAGAGCATGCTACCTTAAAAAAAGGTTTAGGTTTAAGGTAAGGAATCAGTGGCTTGCTGCCCAATCCAAGTGTATTCTATATGGCAGCTAGGATAAAACGAGGCAAATCATCTATAAAAGGTAGAAGAGACTACTTTGTGACAAAAATTTTTAAAAATACGAGGCGTCAAAAGATTCCTCCGCCAAAATGAATCGAAGATTGGTGTGTTGAGGGATAATTAAAAGGGTCTCGAAACAGGAAAACCGGAGAATGGCGAAATGGGTGCAATCCAATAAAAGGTGGGCAACCGATTGGTCCCCACCGCAAAAACGACAGTAAGGGCTCATATGAACATCACCCGAAACAAGATGGCCGTGAGTAAGTTTCATGTGGCCAATGCGAACTCGGCAAAGGTTCACCTCCAACGACCACATTGTATGATGGCTCGAGGGCCAAGAGTAAATGGAATTTTTAATTTTGTATAGTTTGGATGATGAACATTCATCCCATTGATTCTTCCGCAGTTGAAAAATATATTTTCTTATTGAAGGAAAGTAGTCCATAAAAGGCAGAGCCGAGTTCTCAGGGGACACATAATGTGCTGAGCGGGCTATGCGATTGGCCCTCTCGTTGCCCTTGACCCCCACATGCCCAGGGACCCGGCAAAAAATAATTCTATATCGGGACGCATTTTGGATCAGCCAGTTGCAAATTTCTGTGACTAATGGATGAGACACTCCTTGAGTCGGAAAAAATGACAAAATCACTAAAAGCTAAAATTTGGATGAGTCTAAAGGTTAAAAGGATTGCCGAAAGTTTAGCGGTAAAAATGGATGCTGCTGGCCGCAAAGATAGAGTTAGGAATTCTCCTCTTGGGTTGATGGCTGCGGCGCCCATGCCACCGTCCGACTTATAGCCATCCGTGTATAATGGGTAGCATTGTTTGTGTGAGGTCGAATACTCTAAGAACAGGCTCTTAATGATGCGAGGGTCCATGGAAGACTTCTCCAGGCTTCACATGTTGGTACATACTCTGGGGAGAGGAGCACGCCAACTAGGGGTCAGTAAGGATGGAAGGGTAAGGACCCTTGGAGCACCCAGATTAGAGAGATGATCTCCTATGTGAAGGTTCAAGGAGCGTGGTAAAGATGGCAACTGATCATATGCCGCCGTTGATTCGGCAGCATACAGGCATCTGTAGACCTCTGATGCAGGGGCTTGCTTTTCTCGGCAGAGGTATCGCATGCAGATTTGAAGTATATGGTTGGGCAAAGGGAGTCCCCCATTCTAGCAGTAAAGGCTGTTGACAGGAGAAGTACGGAAGGCTCCGCTGTAAACGCGAACTCCGAGGTTTCGAATGGGGTTCAGCATTTTAAGGGCTGAAGGGGAAGCCGATGAGTAAATTTGACAGCCATAATCCAATTTGGATTGAACGAGGGCTGTGTATAATGTCCACAATGTTTGTCGGTCGCTGCCCCACTTTGTGAGATGACTTTCAAAATGTCTAGAGCCCGCATACAGCCAGTTAGAATTCGGCGTAGGTGTGGTAACCAGGATAACTTTGGATTGAGAGTTACGCCAAGAAACCGAAATTCGGAGACAAACTCTATAGATATCTTCGCCTTGTAGGAAGATAGATGGCGGAACAAGAACCCCTCTGCCCCGGTGGAAATATATTGCTTTGGTTTTGTTCGTGGAAAAGCGGAATCCCTTAAAGTTGTGCTCTTTTGGATACAGCATCGACAGCCAGTTGTAGCCGACGCGCTGCTGATGGCAGGCGAGGTGAGGAACAGGGTTGCCGATACACCCTCTGAGAGAGACGAAGTAATATCATTGATGGCAATTATAAAACATAAGACATAAAAAACACTGCCCTGAGGAACTCCCTGCTCTTGGGGTTGCAGGTCAGAGTATGCGTCTCCAACCCGTACCTTGAAGGATCGAGATGCTAAAAAAACGTTGAATAAGTGACGGTAAAAGGCCTCTCATCCCCCAGACGTATAGCTGCTTTAAGATGCCGTATCTCCATGTTGTGTCGTAGGCTTTCTCAATATCGAGAAATATGGTCCTTTAATGAGAAAGCTTTCCGGACCGATCCCTCGAAACGTACTAGTAGGTAAAGGGTACTATGACCTTTGAGGAAGACACATTGAAATGGAGAGAGAAGGTGATTAGTTTCCAGGAACCAGTTTAGGCTCTCCAACACCATTTTTTTTATAGCAACTTACTCAAACAGCTGGTGAGAGCTATAGGGCGGTAGTGATCTGCGTCCAACCTGTCCCTAACAGGTTTAACAAAGGGAAGGATGATCCCACTGCGCCAAGGTGAAGGGTAAAAACCCTTTACCCATATAAGGTTGTACAAATCAAGTAACAAGAGAGTAGAGTGTGGTTGTAGGTGCAGAATCATATCGAAATGGATCTCGTCAAGGCCAGAGAAATAGATATGCAAAGGGACAAAGCGCTACGCAGTTCATGGATGCTGAATAGAGTGTTATATGGAAGGTTATATTTTGTTGTCAGGTTGAGAGAATGAGACTTTTTCTTTGATTTGTAGACTAGAAAAGCCTTATCGTAACTGCTGACACTGCTGACGGCGCGGAAATGGTCAGCAAAAGCATTGCTGACCGCCAGGCTGTTATTCTCCAAGGAACCGTGTAAGTTGAGTGTGGGGGTATGATCAGCATAACAAGCCCTGATTTAATAATCCTCTTCCAGATCTTAGCGGTAGGTGTCATAGAGGAAATTGATAAAACGTAACGGCGCCATGAATTTCGGCGAGCCTGACGAAGGGTTCTTTGGCGAAGCGCACGAGCTCGGTTTTGGTCAACCTTGTTGCACAAAGTTGGGTTCTTTCGGAATCGGGCATAGGCTAACTTGTAGTTTTTAATAGCTGTTGCACAGGCCAAGGTCCACCAGGGCATGGTTGAGCGGCCGGTGGCAGATCGCCTCCGTGGGATGGTCTGTGTTTCTGCATTGTGGAGAGTCGATGTAAAGTCGGTCGGTCCCCGTTTTGCTTTTTTATTGTTTTGGTAATAACATCGTAACTCATCGGCAGATTTTAACAAAATCTGAAACTCTTATGTTTTTGACATTCTCTTTCGAATGATATAATTGACAATGTCCTCCCCAGGTTAGCCCTGGATGGAATTACTTTTGAGAATAACAACATATCTATTCGGCCCAGTCTATCGAAATATGAAACGCTTATGTTGTTGTGGCGGAGCGAATGTAAATGTGTCTGAAGAGCCATTCACCCACCCCTGTTCCAATACCCTCTCCCTCCCTCTGTAAGAATGTGTGTGTGGATGATAATGTTTTTTTTCTGTTTTTATATATATATATATATATATATATATATATATATATATATATATATATATATATATATATATATATATATATAATATTGGTTTTCATGTTTTGTATAAATTGTTTTTTACTCTTCCTCAGCTAAATGTTAAATATTTTTTTCAAAAGGCCACTCTTTTAAATTCCAAGATAATCCTACAATTTGTAAAGAGTGGCGGAGATTGTAGGGTTTGAAGTACGCCATACAAAGTTATTGTACATCCCATTTGGAAGGAGGAGGACTTCTCTATAGCCTCAATACGCGACCAGATCGCAATATAATATTATATCGAGCTCGAAGGCACCAGCCTTTATTTTGTGAGAATTCTGCAGCAATTGTGAATACTCGAGTGGTAGCCGGCAGGACTTTCCCCCGGGGGTAAAACGTGAGGCCTTTCTTTTTTTTTGTTGGATCCAGTGTGCTTGTTAGGCCTCTTTTGTATCGTTCGTTTAGTTGTGTGTATATAGTATTTCGTAAAGATTGTATTTGCTGTTTTTTTTCAATTATCTCTTGTTTGTTTGATGGTAGGATTGATTTATATAAGATTGTGGATATTTCGCCAATAATAAGATTGTTTTTTTACGAGATCTCAAATTTATTTACCCATATCTCATGTAAATATTTACTCCTCATATTTTTTTTTGTAAGTAAAGGACTGTACATACAATCCGTTTCATTTCTCCCTAGATTTCTCACTTCCCAATTAGTGTACGAAGAGGGTTGGATCGATTGGGCGTTTATGGTAGATTTTCGGCTCGCTACATTTGGCACCCAAACAGGGACGTGAGATCTCGAAACTGGGAGCGTGACAGGATTGGATTACAGTCTGTCGTCAGATTGGACGTAGTGATCATTTTCCCCTTTTTCTGTCCTTTGTTACTAACCTGAGAGGATGGGTTCTGTGGAGCAAGGTCTCCATGATGAGGTTGTGTGACTGAGGCTTGAATTGAGAAAGGAAGAGGAAGAATGTACAATGTTAAGGAGGGTGATTGAGGGATTGAAGAGTGATATGATGGGTATGAATGAAAAGACTGATCGGATGAAGGTAGAAATGGACGAAAGACAAAGGCAGGTCGGCCAAAGGATGCAGGACCTATATGACATGATAAAGGGGTCGGGAAAGGCCACAGGACCCTCAACCCTGACTCCTGATCCGACTGAAGGGGCTAAGACGAATGGGATGAGTGGAAGTGTATGTGAGTATATGGAGGATACAGTGAGTGATAGGAAGGACGGAGAATGGAAGAAAGTGGAACGCAAAAGAGAAAGGAAGACTGGGCCAAAGGGGAAGGTGTTGTTCTCGGCTGAAGGAGAGAGTAAGGTGAATGTGAGGAAGGGTATTTTGATAAGGAAAGTGCCAAAGGTGTATAAGTTTAGGTTGCATGGTGGGAAAAGTGTGGAAGAATTCTTCAGGGAATTTGAGTGGTATTGCAAGCTCAAGCACTTGGAGAATAAATGAGACTGGATGATTGTTTTAGGGGAGTGTTTGGATGGTAAAGTATTAGAGCCTTTCCGTGTGATCACGAGTGTGTGGGTGAGCCAAGGTATGAGGTGGTTGAGGAGAGAGTAATTGGACAGGTGAAACGAATGAAAGAGAGTGTGAAGTATAAAAGGGTGAATGAATTTGAGAAGATTCGAATGGAGAAGAGTGAAAGTGTGAACATGTATGCAAATAGGCTTGAGAGTATAGCCAGAAAGAGGTATGGTAATGATGATGTGAATGAATAGAAACAATTGATGAGAAAGTTCATTGATACGGTTCTGTGAAAGATAAGTGTATAGGGGTGCGAAAATGTATGAGAGAAAATTCTTTCCAACTCGATAATATAAATGGCCGATACATTTGCCAACCATGAAATGGACTAAGGCCAGTCGTATGACTAGAGTATTGGCATTTAAATCAAGAGGTACCGCGTTCAAAACTCAACAGTACAAAAACCTTTATGAAGATCTCTCGAGTAAGAAAACGGAAGAAAACGCTTGAAGGACTAACTTAACAAGAATCAAGAAGAAATCAGCAACTCAAGATAAATGGAATAAAATGGAAGATGGCCTTAGTGCGTTTCATGGTTGGTAAGTTTATCTGCCATTTATATTATCGAGTTGGAAGGAATTTTCTCTGATACATTTTCGCACCCCTACAAGTGAATGGTTGAGTGGGAAGAGAAAGGAGAGGATGAGACTGACAGGTGAACGGTTAGTGTGGGAGGATGTGTTGGAACTTCTAGAAGATGGGCGATTTGATGAAGAGAGTGATTTGGATGAGGATGGACGGTATAGTGTGAATGCTGGGGGTAAGAAGCCCAGGAGCTTTCCTTCACTCCAGCAGTTTGTCAACTATGGGGATGCCCTAAGGACTGCGCCAGCTGGGGTGATGTCGAGCTTCCTGAGCTGGCAGATTGAATGGGCGAATAGATGATTGACAAATGGAAGGGGACAGATGACTGGTAAGCGCGTGAATGGGTATATGAGGGAGCAACCGAGATATGTCCAAACAAATGAGAGACCGAATGGTTTAAGAAAGATTCTGTAATTTCATAGGTGTCGATAGAAGGGGCATATGTTGGGAGAATGTAGGTGGACGTCTGGTGCATGTTTTTGGTGTGGTAAGAAGGGACATATGTTAAAGTATTGCCATGAAAGTGTGAAAGAGTGTTTTGAATATAAATAAAGAGGCCATTTGAAGAGAGACTGTCCGAAGTTGAATGGTGGAGCGACTGCTAGGGAAAGTATGAAGTATGCCTGTAGTAATTGCGGAAAGGTTGAAAGGGTGGTCATTATGCGTGGATGTGTCGTGACCAGTGGAATGTATGTAGTTATTGTGCGATGGAAGGACATTCGAAAGAAGAGTGCTGGATTAAACTGAGAGCACATGTTGAGAATGGAACGTCTGAAGCGGGAAACCGAATTCTAAGAGGGTACCTCGCGAAGCATCCTCTGGGTGCATGAGTGCGAGTAATGTGTTGGCAAGTCTGTCTAGTGTGAAAGTGCTCTCTGGTAGGAAGTATGAGTGTCTGAATATGAAGGCTGAATTCAACAGGATTGAGTGTTTGCCTTTGATAGATTCTGGATGCAAGACGAGCTTGGTATATAAGGACGTGTACGACAAGCTGAGTGATAAAGCCCTCCTGTCTGCGTGTAAAGGTAGTTTAGTAGGGATTGGTAGTATGAGAGTACCTATGATTGGAATGATAAGGTCAGCTGTTCAATTGCATGGTTTTACATTCTATTTCAAATGACATATTTCCAGAAGTCCTCCCAGGTTATCCAGGCAATTAATTGGAAATTACATAATAACTATTCGTCCGATTCTAACGAAATCTGAAACCCTTATGTTGATTTACATTTTCTTTCGAATGATACAAATGCTAAAGTACTCTCATTGTTAGTCGAGGAATTATTGAAAGTTTTGTAGGTCGTAAGCTCATAAAATAAATCACAATAAATTAGAGCACGTGACTTTTGGTCAGCATACCTTATTTAGTCTCTTGTAACTCTACACCTCAGTATGTCGGCGATAAGTCGTTCCCCATTTTGCTCTTCTATTTTTGGGTAATAACATTGTAACTATTTGGCCGATTAAAATGAAATTTGAAACCCTTATGTTGTTTTACATTCTCTTTCGAATGATATAATTGCCAAAGTTCTCCGAAGGTTAGCCAGGAAATTATTTGGCAATAATATTATAAATATTTTGCCGATCATAACGAAATTTGAAACTCTTGTGTTGTTTTAGTTTCTCTTTTGAATGATATTATTGGTAAAGTCCCCATTGATAACTTGGAATTAATTGGCAATGACATCATAACTATTCTTCCAATTCTAAAGAAATTTTATATCCTTATGTTGTTTACTTTCTCTTTTAAATGATATAAATGCCAAGGTCCGGCCAAGTTTAGCTCAGGAATTATTAAATTTTTAAAGGTCGTAAGGGTATAAATCAGATTAAGTGAGAGCATGCGACTTTGGTCAACATACCTTGTTAGTACTGTGCGAGTGTAGTAGCGGACTACTCTATATCTCCTATATCGGTCGGTCGGTCGCCGTTTTTCTTTTTTATTGTTTTGGTAATAACATCGTAACTATTCAGCCGATTTTAACGGAATTTGATCCTCTTATGTTGTTTGATATTCTCTTTTGAATGAAATATTTGCCGAAGTCCTTCAAAGGTTATCCGGGCAATTATTTGGAAATAAACTCGTAACTATTCACCCGATCCTAACAAAATTGGAAACCCTTATGTTGTTTTACATTCTCTTTTGAGTGATATAACTGCCAAATTCCTCTCAATGTATGGGGAATTATTTAGCTATAATACCATATTATTCGGACGATTCTAACCAGATTTGAAACGATTGTGTTGTTTTACATTCTCTTCAAATGGCATAAGTGCCACAGTCTTTCCAAGGATACCCCAAGAATTATTAACTCTTTGCTATAACATAATAACTATTGCGCCGGATTCTAAAGATATTTGAAACCTTTCTGTTGTTTTACATCCTCTTTCGAATGATATAATAGCCAATGTCCTCCCAATGTTAGTCGGAGAAATATTGAAAGTTTTGAAGGTTGTAAGGTCATAAATCAAAATATGTGAGAGCACCCGACATTTGGTCAGCAGACATTGTTTAGTCACTGGCAACTCTGCATCTCACTATGTAGTTCGGTCGGTTGGTACCGTTTTGCTTTTTTTTTTTTGGTAATAACATTGTAACTATTTGTCAGATTCAAATGAAATTTGAAGCCCTTATGTTGTTTTACATTCTCTATGGATTTATATAATTATCATGGTACTCCGAATGTTAGCCCGGGAATTACTTTGTTTTGGCAATAATATCACAATTATTCAGCTGATTCTAACGAAATTTGAAATCCTTATGTTTCTTTATATTTTCTTTTGAATGATAAAATTGGCAAAGTTCTCCCAAGATAACCGGGAACTTATTTAACAATAACATCCTAACTATCCGGCCAATTCTAACGAAATACGAAACCCTTATGATGTTTTACATTCTCTATTGACTTATATAATTGCTAAGGTACTCCCAATGTTAGCCCGGGAATTAGTTTGTTTTGGCAATGACATCATAACTATTCGGCTGATTCTAAATAAATTTGAAAACCTTATGTCGTTTTACATTCTCTCTCGAATGGTATAATTGCCAAAATCCTATCAATGATAATCGGGGAATTATTGAAAATTTTGAAAGTAGTAAGGTCATAGATCAGATTAAGTGAGAGCACGCGAAATTTAGTCAGCAGACCTTTTTTAGTCACTGGCAACTATACATCTCACTATGTCGGTCGTCGATCAGTCGGTTCCCGTTTTGCTTTTTTTTGGTAATAATATTGTAACTATTCGGCAGATTCTAACCAAATTTGAAACCCTTGTGTTGTTTTACATTCTCTTTTGAATGATATAATTGCCAAAGTCCTCTCAATGTTAGTCCTGAAATTATTGAAAGTTTTGAAGGTCCTTATGTCATAAATCAGAATAAGTGAGAGCACGCCACTTTTGGTCAGCGGACCTTGTTTTGTCGATGGCAACTCTACATCTCACTACGTCGGTCGGTCGGTCGGTCGGTCGGTCCCAGTTTAATTTTTTTTTTTTTGGTAATAACATTGTAATTATTTGGCCAATTATAACGAAATTTGTAACCCTTATGTTGATTTACATTCTCTATGGATTTATATAATTTCAAATGTTCACGGTTATCCCGAGAATTATTTTGTTTGGGCAATAACATCATAACTCTTCGGCTAATTCTAACGAAATTTGAAACCCTTTTGTTATTTTCACATTTTCTTTCGAATGATATAATTGCCAATGTCCTCCCCACTTTTTGCTCTGGAATTATTTCTTTTTTGCAATAACATCATACCTTTTTGGGCAATTCTAATGAGATTTGAAACCTTAGGTTGTTTTACATTCTCTTTTGAATGATATAATTACCAAAGTCCTCCAAAGGTAAACACGGCATTTTTTGGCAATAACATCATAACTATCCGTTTCATTTCTCCCTCGATTTCTTAGGGTAGGAAGTGAGTTGGATCGATTGGGCATTTAGGGTCGATTTTCGGTTCGCTACATTGTTTTACATTCTATTTCGAATGACATATTTCCAGAAGTCCTCCCAAGGTTATCTGGGAAATTAATTGGAAATTAGATAATAACTATTTTGCCAATTCTAACGAAATCTGAAACCCTTATGTTGTTTTACATTATCTTTCAAATTACATAATTACCAACGTCCTCCTAAGTTTAGCCCTGTATGTATTTTTCTTTTGGCAATAACATCATAACATTTCTCCCGATTCTAACAAAATTCGAAACCCTTATGTTCTTTTACATTTTCTTTCGAATTATATAATTGTCAAGCATATTCAAAGTTTTGTATGTCGGTAGGTCATAACTCAGATTAGGTGAGTGGATGGGACTTTTGGTGTGCAGACCTTGGTGTTTTACTTGTCTGTTTTCTATATCTAAGGGTTCTTAGTTGTATTAATAAAGGAATAGAAAGGAACCACTAAACGCCTAAACTCCCCCAAGCTCTCTCCACCGTCACGCCATCTTGAACAAACTGCCTTATAGCCTCATTTCGACTATGGTGTCAATGAATTAATTATAATTAAAGGCGGAAGGAAGAACATATTTAAGGGATAACGCGCTGTGAAATTTAACGCCAGAGAGTGCCTGTAAGGGACTGAACGCAATCCATGTAGTTCTTACCAGAAAAATCGATGCAAGCCATAGATAGATCGTTTGTGCGCACAGGTACGAGACATCGATCAGATCTTATCCCAAGAAGAAGCGAAGGCTCTGAAAATGATCTCACTGTAAGCGAGAACTCTGCCCCCTTACACCGGTACCTGTAAACAGGAGCGTCATCTGCTAAAAAGCCGAAAAATAGAATTCTGGGTTGAAGCTCATACGACCCAAGAACTAAAAATTGAGATCCAAATGCAACAAAGATACGGCAAAATGAGATGTCATAAAATTCAAAGAACACACACACACACACACACACGTGTTCAAGATAACTTTCCAGACCACAGAAATGTCTATCAAGGCAGTAAGTAAGGTCATTCCTCACCTTTATAAGAATTCCGTCTGAAAATATGTATTGAGAAGAATTCCATAATATACATATGTTCTTCAGCTGTTGAAAGATGAAATCGCACACTACCTCAAGCTACATCAACAAGGAAAAACTTGTGTGCTCTGAATACGCACAAGAAGATTACCGCCATAAAATACCTACATATATAGGATGCAGCTACACCACCAATGGACCTTGAAATAGATAGACAGCGTAATGTAAACGCCGAGACAAAATCAGAAGAACTACTAGGCGCGCTCCCTTCACTTCGCCAGAAAGCTCCAAGACACTTGGAGCTAACTAAATTGCACTGTGATAAGGCACCACCGAACATTATTGAAGAAATTAAAAGAATATTCAATGGTTGTCTCAGCACAGGGTACTTCCCGGATGCGTTCACGATGGCCAAGATGATCTTTATTGGCAAGCTCGGGAAAACTCCGACGAGGAAAGAGCTACTGGCCTATTTTGCCATTAGAATTTAGCGGTAAGGTCTTCGAAAAAATATTAAATCAGAGACTCGTCGTTAACCCCCAGGAGAGCGCCCTATACAACCACTACTGATTTGTCGTTAGGAAGAAAATATGTAGGGAAATGGTAATCGGTTTCATTGCAGAGAAGAATGCACAACCCATAACGGAAGGGATATATGTGGATATTGTATGCATGATGTGTAAAAAAATTGATAAGGTGATGCAACGGAGGATGTTGTTTAAGACCCTTTAGACGAGAATAAATGAATACTATATATTAATGGGCAACTGGTCGTCCTAAATTCGTTCTGTCAATATGGATCCCCCATATTGGGTGTTTAAGTCCAACTCTGTACTTAGTTTGTAGTACAGATGATCCAGCACCCAGTAAGCTCAGTTGCCTCAACATTCACTTTTCAGATGACTTGATTTAGGTAAGAAAATGTCCATACAAAACGCCCCTATGCAAACTCGCCTGACTACTGCGGAGATAGAAATATTCAATACCTACTAGGCCGAGTGAAAAAAAAACAACAAACCAGGACAAAGAAGTTTTTATCAGATGGGAGTGTGGCGGATATACTATTCATACGCCACAAAGTTAAATGTAATTGGGATGAAGTTTACTTCGAACGGGTACAGGAAGCACATCAGGAATAGGATTACAGAGGTCTCAGCGATAAGGTCTCAGTAAAAATAAGTATACGCCTCTCGTGAGAGTTACATTGTTGTACTCCGTTTCTACACTCCTTTGTGCCTAAGAAACAAAGAAGGTGCTACTAAAGAGAGTGCAGAAGCAAGTGCGTGTACTTAATTATAGGTGCAAGAAGAGACGGAGTATAGGAGGTTAACATGAGATAATAAAGTAAGAAACCATCGTACTTACTTAAAAACGACTACAATCTTAGGTTAAGACCTCATTCTTTATTGCATCACCTTCCTCCAGCAGAAAAAAATCCCAAATATGAGAAATTCTTGCTTGTGCTTTGTCCTGATTTAACGACTGAAGATACTTTTTTTATTACTGGAGAACTGGATCTTCAAACTTTCAGTCTGTTGCAGTTTCTCCCTCAGTGCTCGCCTCTTCGTCGTCGCAGCTGTTCTATAATAATCATAGTTTGAAATCTTTTTCAGGCTAGTCTTATGGCTGGTTCTTGATGTTATTAAATGCGTACGAGTTATATGGGTCGAGAGTATAGGAGCGCCGAACGTTTTGTGGTAGGCTTCGGATTAGGTAGGCTGGGTTTTAGAGGATTAATGCGGACTACCTGTAGCAAGAAAATCACAAACGGAGGGATTTCGGACTCTTTATTTGGGCGTAGGTAGAGCTCGGGTAGCATTATGCGTAAGAAGGATTCGAGACTGGCATGTGGTGTGTTTACTTGAGGCCTATTACAATATAGCGTCTCTCTGACTGGTGGACGGACAGACTCTGTTACTCACTTCTGTATGTCTGTCTTCTTACTTTCTTACACTCTTACTCTCTTTGAACTGCCCTTATGGCCTCAAGCAAAATACATATACTATTTACATTTATGTTTTCTTAACTCATGTCTATTTCTACTATAAGTGTTTCTATTCTAGATGGGTTCATTATTACATGGAATATTATTTTACTAATTAATGCGTGTGCCCAATTTCAAGATTTCATTGGTCTACCGGGCGCTCATTAGTGAGGTTCCTCATTGGGCCTACCTATCTTGCAATTTGGGTGCCACAGGCCTACTTTACTTTCGATTTGAGCGCTACAGTCTCACTCTCATCAGTCTCCACCTCCGTTTCCTCTGTAGTATTTTCGTGGCCTGGTCTCACACACCCCTGGACACACTTGTAAGATAAGTTAATGGATGCCTTCTCATCAGAAACGGAGCCGGGAACCATTAGCTCCATATAAAGTTCTACTTGGCCTACTCGCAAACGCTCAAGGATGCACATGCATTCTATTTTAATTATTTTGGCGTTTTGGTTACACGCACCGATAATCACTTGTATTTTTAGTACCTCACCACCTGATCTTCAGAAACGACGCCATGACCCACGCTCTCCGGGCATTAATGCCACATATTTGCACTATGCTATCCGCCGCTAAATGCATCCTACTTAATTTGTCCCTCTTCTCTTTATTCCCTCAAAATTGTCAAAGGATCTAACTTTTTGTCCTCATTTTTCTTCGAGATCCTTTTAAGATCCCACTGCTTGCCTTCGGTTTCCTCCCGAACCTCATCAATAACTCATATGTCATCTCTGCGAAATAAATCAAGTAAATTACCATATTTTTAGTCGTTAAAAATATAACGCAATTTAAAGTTAAAGCGTCAACGTTATTTATTTTATTATAAAACAATACAGAACTCGCTTTTTTGCTCTAAAACCACCTCAAAACTGCCAAAACTATAAAATATAAAAATTGACAAAATTTGAAAGGACACAAAAATGAGAAAACATAAAAAACTTTTAACGAATTAATGGATTAAGTATTTATTAGGACCACCTCTGTTTTTAACTTATACAAGTATACAATAAAAAAAGACATTATTGAAACATTAGGGAATATTTTTTTAAATCAGCGAAATTTTCGTTAAAAAACAATAGTTATTATCTGTGGAATTAATTTCACAGATTTTGCAGTTTCATAACTAATCATTGTTCTAACCCTTATTTTTTTAAGTAACGTTTAAAATATTTCAACAAATCCAATCAAAATATTCATATGATTATATTTTGTATTTAAGTCAGGTTATTTATTAGCATTCGTTTCTCTCGAGCCGGATCTATGGGTGTTTGAATTCTACAATTTAGTTTTCCTCTGTGTCGATACTTTCGCCTAGCTGCCTAAGATCCTTGAATACAAAGTAAGATGCATTTTAGACAAAAAGAAAGGTTAAACGAAATAAAAAACAAAATAAAAATGGTCGCTTTAAAATTCAGTAGATTAATTCTGCTGAAAATTAAATCAAAAAGCGAAGCTTAGCTGCTGGCTTCCTTAGGGATGAGATATTTCTTTCCTATTTAAGCTCTCCCGGCGATAGCTTGAAGTCAAGTGATGGGGAACCATAAGTAGCCACGTTTGAGTGCATTCGAAGACCATTTATCAGGTTATCCTATTGTCCTAACCATCTATACATTTTAAATTAAATTCGACTAAATTCAAAATCTCCTCATAAAAGTACTGATGTATTTATCCGTAATTTGCGCTCTCAGACAAACACGGAAGCCCTTCTTTCTTTTTTCTTCCATTCTCGGAATATGATTATAATTTCAGTTTCTTCTACACTAATTTCGAATAATATAATGTATTTTCACGGCATTTTAATCTTTCCTACAGCTTTCTTATCATAGGAATTTTCGTGTTTTAATCTATTCAATGTTTCTCCGACAAGATTTTGCTGCTGACTGGTAAAGAATAGCCATCAGCAAAATTTTCCCTGCAGATCTGATTGTCTCCTCTCATATTGGTTCATTTTCTCATTGTCTCTCTATCTGGAGATATTTTTATTTTTCGTACGCAGTTTATTATAGTTTTTCTTTTTTCTTTCTTATTCTGCAATGTTCTATTATTTCAACACAGTTTTGTTATGTATTTGTTTTCTTGCATCCTTGTTGAACTTTATTTGGGTTTTAGTTTCTTTCTACAATGTCGATCGATTAATGATTCTTAATTATTTTATTTTTACTTCTATGTCTTTATTTTATTCTCTGTAATTCTTCAAAAGTACTACATATTAATTTTGATTTAGAGATAAGATAGTGAGTTTTCTTTCCACCGTGAAACCAATAATTACTTAAATTTAGAGTTTCTATTTAAATACTATACTCATTTAGTTCCGAATAATTTGTCTTCGTCTGTTTCTTCCTATCGTTATAAATTCAGTTAATTTCTTATTACCAAATTTAATCTCTCTTCTATTCTCTTTTACAATCAATTATGGAATATCCGTTGCCTTTTAAAACTAATTGTGATTTTGTTTCTTATTTTCCCTATAATCTTCTCGCTTAAAAGCAAATTCCGCAGTTTTCCCTTTGTTTATTCAATACTAAATCTTCCAACTCTATTCCTCAACACGTTTGTTTAATATCGTTTTTATACACATTGTATATGTGTATAATTCATTTTTCTTTTCCTTAGATTTGATCTTTTTCTAACTGCCGAATCCTTATTTGCTTTGGTTACTTTGGTCCTAAGTACATCAGGAATATGCTTGCCTGTCAATCTTCCACACATCTTTTTTGGCAATCAGCGTTTTGGCGACTTGGGCTCACTCTGTTGATGCCACATTGTCATGGTCCTGTTACGCGCTGCTTGCATTGATCATCTCAGTATTCGACGTGAACTTAATTTCTTCTTAATCTCGCTTATTTCTTAGTCAATTTCTCTATTATACCGTTTCCGTTCAACTTACTTCATCACCATTCAGTGAAAACATAGCATTCTTGTCTGCATAATTTGTATATTTACTTCATGTATTTCTGTCTCATCTTCGCCTAAAAAAATAACTGCTTTTATTTCCAAAGAAACATACCTAATAGAGGAGAAACGGATATTTTTGTATTGTCTGTAATCTATTGTTAAAATAAGCCAAATCTAAGAAATCCCTTGGTCTTTCATATCAAATAATCCTGCGGATACTTCAAAACAACAATTAAATAAAATTATTTTATCTTCCTCTTAACCTTATGATAAATTTTATCTATATTGTTAAACATGTTTTACTTTTAATTATAGTCTGTATCGATGTGATGATAGAAAAATGTTAAAATCTGAATGTGTGCCTTTTGATATGTTAAAACTTCAAATGTACCTTTTGACATGGTAGAAAATAATTTACGATATGTCAACGTGATAGAATGTAGTTTTCTATATACAGAAATATCCCTATCTATATGTAAAAAATATATTTTTTAAAAAGTAATAATAATGTACAGTCATAAGCAAAAGTTTTGAGACTAATATATATTTTTATTTTTTCATTAGTTTTTAAAATTTACGTGATAAGAATAATCATTCTAATATTTAAATTATTAAAAATTTAGTATTTATAAAATAATAATTATAAACAGTGCACTCCTTTGCTCAATCCACAATCGCCTTCTTGTTCTGTTGATGAAAGAGGAAGATCCGTGGTTAGCATGTGAAAAGGGGAGCGTTTTCACAATTCCTCTCTATTTATTAATTCAATGGGTTTGAGTTCTAGACCTTTATATATTTCACTTAAAAATTATGATACATACAGACTAAAACAAAATGCAACGTTTGATTAGTTATATTAGTTTTTATATGAAAATATATAGTAGTCTCAAAACTTTTGGCCATGACTGTACCATTGAAGACTGTGTCAAAAGGCTATTTTTCTGATAAAGTTCCTTTCCACTTCTTGTTCGGAGATTCTGGAAGATCTCTCGTTAAGAGGAGAAAAGTGGAACGCTTTCATAAGTCCTCTGTCGCGCCCAAGATGAAGCATCCGGACACTCTCCATGCCCGGGGCTGCTTCTCATCTAAGGGAACTGGAACACTAACAATTTTGCCCAAGAACACCATCATGAACTCAAAATAGTACCAAAACGTGCTTCATCAGCGCCTATTCCCAACATATCAGAATCAATTTCGGGAGGGTAACTGTATTTTGCAGCTTGGTGGCGCACCTTGTCACAAAGCCAATGCAATAGCAAAGTTCTGGGCTGAAAATAATATTGAACTTTTGGGACCTTGTCCTGGATGTTTACCAGATTTAAACTTAATAGAGAATTTGAGGGCGATAACCAAACTGGCGGGTGACAAACAGAGTTCATCCAATTAAGATCAGTTGCGGGTTCTTATTGAACCAAAAGGAGAAGAATCAGTCAAAATATCATCATAAATTTGGTTTCCATCATGCCAAAACAATTTTCAACACTCTTGAAGAAAAGGGACATTATTTTAAATATTGACTACGCCCATCAATTGACTCTATTTATTAATAAATGGATTTAGGCTTTAAATTTTTATATATTTCACCCTCAAATTATGTAGATATAGACTAAAACAAAAGCAACGTTTGATTAGTTCTATTATTTTTCCTATATGAAAAATATAGTCATTACTTAAATATATACAATTTATAAAGGCATAATTCTTTTTTAAAGAGAGAGATAGTGTTAGGGCTCTGGTCGCCTGACATAAATCAAGCTACAAGAAAGGAGCTTAATTTGATTATAAACTTGTAAATTCTTTTAAAATAGCCCGATTTATTTTACTAAAAATAAAATAAAAATATAAATTAAGCATTCTCTGAAGTCAGTGGCAAATGGCCAGGTAGGTAAAGGAAGAAAAGGATATGGATAAAGATTTAGTTTCAAAACTCTTTTATATGCAAGGTCATATTTTAAAATAATTTTCATCAATTCATTCTTAAATATATTTACCGTAATATTTTATAAGAAAAGAAATTTTGTGGTATCGCAGTGTTTAATATTTTGTTTACTAGTCTGAAATTGTTATGTCTAGTAACCACTTAGTTATTTCGCTCAAATATTGAGTCATAATTTATAGGTATTAACAATCACGTTTAGTATTTTAAAGGCTTCAATTTAGATCGCCGAGGAGATGCCGAGGAAATGCCGAGGGAGACAAAACTAGAAGAAGCGTTAGTCGTGTTATCAGAACAATAATAAATCCGTCTAGCTTTGGAATGGCATGATTCAATGAACAATAAGGGATAGTTAAAACCAATAAATGTACAACTAATGAAATTAAGTTCGTCTTGAAGAAGGCACGGGCTGCATATGCGATAAGCTCTTAACATTTCTGATAAGACGACGGATTTCTTAAGTGATTTATCATCGATTGAATAATAATGTATTCACGAATATGAATTTGCGGGTTTGCGGAAAACTGAGTGTATTATCGTGTCGTTGACACTCATAAGTTTTGTATCGAGGAACGGCCGTGAGTTGTCTGATTCCTTCTCGGCCTTGAATTTAATAGTGGGATGCAAATTGTTGAGATTTATGAAGAAGTTCTCAAAGTTCTCAAGGTTATTTTAAGGCAGGCAGGAGATTACATCATCAACGTATCTCATCTAAACCAAACGGAAGAGTATAATTTGAAGTAGTAGTTCTTTTTTAGAATTTTCCATTACTAAATGGCCTAGAATCGGTAAAGCGGGGTTGCCCATGTTAAGGCCAGGCCATAAAATTGTTGATCAAAACTCTCTCCGCAGGTGAAAACATTAAAAATTACACATAAGCGTACTAGATTAATCATGTTTTGAACACAGGAGGAAAAAAACATTATCTATTTTATAGATTCTTATCAAAATTAATTGACAAGATATCCTTTTTCGTTGAAAAAGTCAGCCAGTTAGATTTATCAGACAGCAAATGATAAGTTTCGACGTCAATCGCCTATTCAAAAAAGTCCCAAACGAGGAAACTCTCAATGTCCTTTCGGCCCACCTCTCTAAAAGAGAAGAGTGCGGCCTCCTCCACTTTATTTGACTCTCTTTGGTTGTGGTCCCATACTCCAGCGGCGGGGAATGGCGGGCTACCACACTTCGCCGGACAGTGCTTCTTCCTTCTTCTTGAGTTTGTTTTTTGTTGATTTGGATTTTGTATTTTGCTTTTTTAGGTTTACTGTTTTTATTGATGTTTGGGTTTTAATCTAGCCTTGTATTAAGCCGCATAGTAATTGCGGCGACTTGTGCCTTTAGACGTAGTCGCCAGATGGGCGCTATAAAAAATGCACAATTAACTACAGAACTACAGAATCTAGGACCAGCAAAGACCCTAAGGTCCGCTCGAGGCTAGTCCGCTACACTACATCCGAAACTACGATACACACTTATCTACCAGTGTATCTCTAACATGCTATATATTTTTTTTTTTATTATTATTATTTTTTTTTTTTTAAATATATAATCTACTGTACACACTTATCTACATGTGTACAATGTCATGCATATTAACTACTTCAACCTAGGGGGGGTGATAGAAAGTTTTTCTTCTCAACTTCCGCAGCCCTCGACTGCTAGTGGTGAAAATCTAGTTTTAGGATGGTAAGACTATTTATAGGATAGGCGGAAAAGAAAATGGATATCTAAACTACACATGCAAGAGAAATCGCTGGCATCATTTTTAGTCATCATTTTTACTCTCGTTGTTCCTCCGCTCCAAACTCCTTTTGCAAAGACGTTATTCTTTACTGTGCTCAGACTACGTTATATTTATACTATTTAAGTGCGCGTCGAGACGGTTTTTAAACATATTTACCGACCTACTATCCACTACGTGGGTGGGTAGCCTATTCCAAATTTGAGTAATTTTAAACGTAAAATAGTTTTGGGCTATACTAGTGTTAAATCGCTTGTTCACTAATTTTAATCCGTGTTGCCGAGTGTTTCCCCTATGATCCAATTCGAACAAATTCCTATAATCAACGTTTGAAAATCCTTTCAATATTTTAAATACTTCTATTAGCTGGCCACGTAATCTTCTGCCTTCGAGAGATGGCAAATCTAATGCCCTGAGTCTATCCTCATTATATAAATAATGTTCTATTTATCTTATCATTTTGCACATATCCGATTTTGAGACGTTATTTTATGTTTCTCATTTTAGTGTAGTTCAATATTAAAGTTGTTATCTTTTAGTGTTCCTTCAATCAACTATTTGTTACGGGAAGCAATATTTTACATCAATGTAAAATTGTAAGCAATATTTTACTTCTATGTGCATTTGGAATTAATATGTCAAAATGTCAGAAATGGGAAGCAAATAATTAAACTTGAACAAACGTAACCTAACCTAACTTTCAATTTATTCTGAACTATCAAGCGGTGTAAGCCCCTCTTGCCTTTAAAAAGTGTTGTGGAGGTGTGAGAAAGGAAATACAGAATAGTAATAGAGAACAAAAGAGAGTAAACGAAAAAAATCGAGATATTGGATGAAAAGAATTGGCGCTTTTTATTTAAAACGAAAACCAACGATGGCAACTCTAGCAGAAAGATCTGTAAAGAATTGGGTGAGGTGAAAATGTGTGGAAAATATATAACAGCAGATTCACGTGCAGTAGTTAAGACAAGGATGACCCTAAACTGCAGACGTTTGGTTTAGGAGGGCAAAAAACTGCTCTGGCTGTGGGGCTCAGGAGGCCCCCTCAAATGGGGGAGTTGAATCAAAAGGGTGTTAGCTACAGCATGGGTGCAAATATTAATGACCCCATATGCACAAAGAGCAATGGTAATCCAAAGTATGAATATGAATGGCAGAAAGAGGAGATAACTACCTTAATGCCGCCCCGTCCTTTTTCGCTAAGACCAACGAGGGCATCTGCAGTAAAAAGATTGTAAGGAGATAGATAACATAACGTTTTTGAGAATCATTTTTCGGAACCATCTTTGAAGATCAGTTGAGGTTCTTTCGGAGCCAGGATAATCTTATAATATACCAACGATCTCCCAAAGTTCCTCACCATTTTTATAGCTCTTTCAAATTTCGCCTTTTTTCCCAAAACCTTCTTCACGAAGTATCTTAAGGTCATTATATCCTGCCAGGTCACGGTTAAAGCAAAGCTTTTATTCCTCATTGAATTCTTAGCCTTTGTCAAGCTACACTTTACATTTTATTTAAAATGAGTCAAGATCAATTTTTCTTAGAATTTCCTCAGTGGCTAATTAGATAATTACGAACGAACAAAGGCCCTAGGATTCACGCGAGGCTGGTTAAAAAAGAGAAGCTGGGGTTGAAGGATGGAAGTGAGAGGTAAAGTAAGAGAGATATAGATAAGTAATTAGTTTAACAACTCATATTTTTGTAAGGTTATATTTTTAAAGTAATATTTATCGATTTTATTCCTAGGCAAGCCATTCCAAGTATGTGCTATTGTTTAACAAAGGAATCATTTGTTTACTAGTTTGAAATTGTTATTTCTAGTAACGCTCTGTTATCAAGCTCAAATATTAAGGCAATTTCTATATATGTATGAGTAAACCCGTTTAATATTTTGAAGGCTTTAATTTCGATGACCGAGGAGATGCCGATCTTCCATTGAAACCAAAATTTAGATGCCTCAGTCTTTCTTCGTACGATTTCTTTCTAAGTTCATAAATCGATTTTGTCGCACGCCACTGCACCTGTTTAATTATTACAATGCCCGTTAGTTTGTATGTTGATTAGAATTGCACCGTAGCCTCCAAATAATAAGCGATTATCTAAAGGAAGAATAATATCTTTCATTTATAACGCAAAATGTGATGCTACAGTGTAGTGCATTGTTTTGAAAAAAATGAGATCAATCAAGATTAAGACACCTAAATCCTATTCTCGGATGACTGTGGTCAAAATATGACCACTCATATCTCTTTGGAGATTATCATGACCAACGTGCTTTAACTTACACTAGTTCACGTTGAATTGTATTTGTCATCTTTACAAGCATTTGACTCCTCTAACAAGGATTTTTGCAAGTTATTAGTCCCAATGATATATGGCCCTGGTACCTTACATAATAAATTTGTGTCTAGATCGTTATATATATATATATATATATATATATATATATATATATATATATATATATATATATATATATATATATATAAGGGAACAAACACGTGATGGGAGAAATAACGTCGCTTTTAAGCATTGCCTCCACGTGTGGGCCTCATTGTCGTTTACAAGCCATTTTCGAAGCTCAAAAGTGTGAGAAAGTATAGGAGCGGGCTCATGGAATGCAGCCATTATCAATCCTAGTATTTAAACAAGACAAAAAAATCTCTCCCCCCTCCATTCCAGCCACGCTGGGAGCGGCTGAGACAAACGTAATACCCCCTTGATTACGCATAGTCGACCAAACAAACCGTTTGACGTCTCGGAGAAACTCACCCTCCGTTTTCTCCAAAGGAATTTAAAACGGAAGAATTCCCAGCCTTCATTCTCGAAGGCTCTGCCCCCCCCCCCCCATCCTCCTCCGTCATCTCAAAGGAATACTTCAACAACAAGCAAGATGACCCTGGACTCCGTCGACGTGACCCAACCATCGTCTCATCGCCTCGCCGGAAACGACCATCGTCTCTCCCAACCCTTCCATTTTGTACAAGGTATTGTAATGAATATTTTAGCTTCCCCCCCAATTTTATACTTACCGTCTACCGTTTCGCCATTATCATTTGTGTGCTTACCATGTCCCCGTGTAGCGCTCAAATCTTAATTCCATCCAGCCTACTCAATTTTATTGCATTTTAAAATACCTAGTCTTCTTAATAGCCCGTTGACCACTGTAACTATTTGTTTTATATGTCTATTTATTGTTGTACCATTTAACTTTAATTATTAATATTTATTAAAGTCTATTTTTTCCGACTCCTTTACTTTCCGACCCTTGAGCTCATCATAGCCGCGTAACAGCCTGTAACTAAGTGAGATTTGGAACTCTCAGCCAATACCAAGTTTTAAAGTAGCATCTATTGGACTAGCCCTCCCTTACGAGGATCTGACCTCGTAGCCGGACCTCGGCCTACCTACCACGACAATATATATAAATGCAAAAAAAGCCCCTACTACTTTGTGAGTTTCTCATATGCATATATATGTATATATATATATATATATATATATATATATATATATATATATATATATATATATATATATATATATATATATATATATATATATATATATATATATATATATATATATATATATATATATATATATATATATATATATATATATATATATATACAGGCTTATCCTTATTTTAGCGCAAGGCTTAAACAACGCTACTTCCCAAGCAGAATCCCAAGGATTAATCATGTGTTCTTTCCCATCTAATGTGCCTTCCCAACCTAAAAGCTACCTCACCAGCCGCTTCCCGGCTATATTTCATGTGTCCTTTCCTAACCTAAACCCCATCGAGGATCACAACTCCGAGAAATTCCCTTATCTAAGAGAAGTCTTAGCCAGCAAAGGAGGTAAAGTCGAGGTAAAGAAATCTGCTGTGTGTTGACTGGAACAGGAGCTGCCAAGTGTAGGCCATGAATTGTCTTTTGCAGTCTCCTTCTTTTCTTATGTTCTTCTTATGTTCCAGAACCCCTCCTTATCATCAGCCAAACCAAGGACGGTAGCAACCACGACCCTGCCAGATACCCCCGGACCTAAATAGGACCTTGAGTCAAACCCCCTTGCCCCCCACAGAATAAAAAAATCCTTTATTTCCCTGGCTCGTCATCCTGCTCCCCCTGTCCTACCCCAGACACACCCAACACCTCCTGCAGCGCCCACACCCCACCCACACTTCCCATCTCCCCCCACCCCAGCACACCACACTCAGAGACCTCCACTACTACCAGCACCCACACATCACACAATCACCCCCCTCCACACCACACACCCACTCCCACCCCACATCACACAAGTAACGATAACACAAAAACAAAACTACACCTGGCCACCCTGGTCTCAGCGGTGGCAAAAGACATGTCGAGGGGTGACCCTCGACTATATGCCAAAATACTAAACACATATTCGCCTCCAATGGCATAGAGCAGATATTCTTTCCTGAGAATGTGTTCGCTCTAATGGACGAGCACACAAGCAGACCCTCACTTCTCCCCACCACGATGGGTACATATACCTCCCTATGGGGGACCACTGGCCCCCCTTTTCATCACGCTCCCCCTCCACCTGACCTGTCCCTGCACCTTCCTCAACCACTGCTCCCGCCTCTCTCCCAACCACCTCTCCTGCCCGCACCCCTTCAAACTCTCTATCAAAACCCTGTCCTCCTTCCACTGTAACCACCCCTCTTCCACCCATCTCCGCCTCCTCATCCACACCCCCCAACCCTGCTCCCTCCGTCACCCCAACCCCCACTCCCACTCAGTCCACCACACCCCGTGCCAATCCAAAAAAACCCTACCCCAAAGCCCCATCCACTCACACGGGCACGGGACAAACAAACCTCCCCCTCTCCTGTCGTTTACACTCCTCCTCCTTCCACTCCCCCCTCCCCCCCTCCCCTCCCCCTCCCTCTCCCCCCTCCCACTCCTTCTCATCCAACTCCTCCTCCTTCCACTCCTCCTCCTTCCGCTCCTCCTCCTTCCATTCCTTCTCCTACGACTCCTTCTCTCTCCACCCCTCCTCCTTCCACCACTCCACCGACCCAACCTCCTCTCCATCCCGACACCCCTCCTCTCATTACCTGTACCTCTCCAACTATCTCTAGCCCTTCATCTCCCAGCTCTACGCCTCCCACCTCCGCCGAAAACTCCCCCCGCCAAGACTCTACCCCTTCCAAGGCCACTACCTCGACATCTCCACCCGACACTCCTCCCTCCACTACGGCTCCCCCACCCAACAACACCGCCGTGAACCACACAAAACAACAGCCAACACGCGTCAAGGTACTCGCTCCCCATGCCTCCTGGGCAATTACCAAGGAAAGGGGAGGGTACCAGGCAAGTCAGCCTCCCGCGCACTCCGCCCGCGATAATAGGTCGACTTAGCCTAATACAATTAAACGTACGCAGCTGGCACGGTATTCGCCATACGGTCACCAACCTGGGTGCTCAACACACAAAGACCCGACATAGTACTCCTGAACTCTACCAGCCTATATCCTCCCCACAATAGACTTCGCATTGCAGGCTATCACACATACCTATCTCCACAGGCGCGGCACCTAGGATCTGCGATCCTAGTAAAGCGCAACATACACCACTCCCTCATTAACACACATGACACCTAGTTTCTAGCCTGCAAGATAGAGACAAGCTCCGGCCCCTTAATAGTGGCCACTCACTACAGACCACCACGAATACAGCTAAACTTAGAAGTCCCACTCAGGGCCCTATCAAATTACAACCTGCCTATCTTCTTCGTGGGGGACCTCAACGCTTTTCACCCGACACTCCTTTCCAACAACAAGAACGATGCGGGAAGTTACTTGGCCGGTGCCTTGCGGCGCTACCAATGCGAGCACATCGGCCCTGCCTTTCTCACGTTCTTCGGTCCGCACAAAGGCACCACATCCACGGACGTGGTCTTCCGCAACGACCATGCCACACGCTTCTACACTCACATGTCACCCGGTCCCCACGTACTATCTGACCACATACCGATATGCCTTCTCATATCCACATCTCCCATACTCATCCTTACATCACCTCTATACGACTACAAAAACACAAACTGGGTAGAATTTAGGAGTCACATATCCACAAATACACCACATAACCTCGACCTGAAGGACACCAATCCAGGACTAATAGACCACCACTGGTGCTCACTTCTAGACACCATCACCACCGCACGAAACCTACACTCACCACAAAAAACTACACCTGCATAAAACACTTTACATTCTCAATACACACAAAGAGACTCATCACTCAGTACAATAACCACCACACCAGAGGCACACGTCAACACAACATAAATCAACTACGTGCCCGCATCCTACAGTGCGTGCAGCTAGACAGGAACCGGCAGTAGCGAGAGGTCGTCCGCATCGCGGACGACACCCGTTGCACGGACCCTTCCTTCTTCTGGTGGCACGTAAAAAGGATGCTGGGCACTGAACCATGCAAACCAATCACACTCCAAATAAACAACCACACACTCACAGACACTAACGACATCCTCGACGCATTTAGGTCCCATTGGGACACAGTACACACACACAACCCACCAAAACCACAAGCGCAGGACCACTTGCAGTAAATCCAGGAGTGGTGTTGGGCTCACGCTCACGAGCTAAGGACTGCCCCCCTGATACGAATGGAGGTGCTCGACTACACGTCCACACTAACCACTCCAATCACCGTCGAGGAAACAAAACACTACATAAAAACGACACCAAAACGCGCCCCCGGCCCCTCCGGCCTACCAGCCACACTCATACACAACCTCCCCGCAGACATATACCCCACACTCACACACCTATTCAACGCCTCACTAGCCTCAGGCCACTTCCCGAAAATATTCAAAGTCTCTCACAACATACTGCTACATAAACTCCACAAAGATCCAAAACACCCAAATAACTACAGGCCTATTGCTCTATTAGAGCACCTAGGCAAAATACTTGAACGTATGGTCAACTGCCGCCTACGGGAGTTCCTGGAAGAGAGGGACTGGTTCTCTTCCCATCAATACGGGTTCAGGAGAGGCAGGTGCACTCAGGCGGCCGTGACCATCGTTCACGACAGAATACAAAAGAAACGACAGATACACCAAGAGACTCTTTCCATCAGTAAGGACGCGGAGAAGGCCTTCGAAAAGGTGTGGCACAAGGGACTCCGTTGGAAACTCGCCAACCACTCGGAGTTACCTCTTTGCACCAGAAGGCTCCTCTCGCACTACCTCACTGAACGGAGCTGCCACATTAGATACAACAACACCTTATCAAGACCTTTCACACCCCGCACAGGCGTTCCCCAAGGAAGCGTACTGGCACCTACACTCTACATCATGTTCACAAACGACACCCCACGCCCACCAGAAAACTGCGTTCACACTTACATAGTGGCCTACGCCGATGACGAGACCATTCTCGTCAGCGGCCGGGCCCCAAAACCAATCGCGCTCCACGCACAAAGAATACTAGACGTGAAGACAGATTACGAGTATAAATGGCTGATTGCCACGAATCCTCAGAAGATACAGATGACACTCTACGGCGCTAGAGAGCACTTCATGCATAACCTACAAATCTACTCACACACACCAGACATGATCCACCAAAACCCAACAAGGCTCGAATACACTCAATGCACCAAAATCTTGGGGGTAACTTTTGACAAGACCCTCAGGTTCAACTTACACCAAAACATAATACAAGCAAGAGCCTCACGTACAAACACATCGCTGGGTAGGTTTTACCCTGCGAGCAAAAAACTAAAACTACACTTATACAAAGCACTCGTGCGATCCATTCTCACGTACGCCCCACTGTCGCTCGTAGCTGCGAGCGACACGTGGAAGCGAAAGGCTCAGCGCATTCAGAACTCTGCTCTGAAGCACGCTTGCCGTTCGCCGCGGTACTTGAGAATGGACGCACTACATAACAACAATAAACTAGCTCCTCTTAACACTTACGCTCACACTAGACTAACAAAACAACTTGACAAACTCACCACAGACCCACTATACACCTCGCTACATGTGAGAAGGTACGCGATGGCGCCGCGATATACCGCGGCCCACGAACACCCGCCGCCCGTACCGTTCTTTGCATAAACCAGTAGGCATCATGTAAAACGCGTTTCAGGATGAGCAGTCAGCCTCCCCCTTCTGACCTGCCTCCAACCCTCGTCCAGTCCAATACCACATAACTAACGCTCCCACAACAACACAACGCATCGCTGTTTTTTCGTAAATGTTTTCCGCAACGCTCCTCTCTGACTACCTGACTGCCTGTATCACATACAGCGGTCCCTTTCTGATCTTTCTATATACACAACTGAACTGAACCTAAACCATTCCTAGTTTGGATTCCACTCCGCTCAATAATTCTCGGAAGAAGGTCCCTAGTTTGGGTCTGAAAGCTCAGAAATAAACCCTCAAAGCTCAGTCGTGCATATCGTTTCCCTCAACATGTTTCCTGAGCTACAACTTTTTCTCGTGATATATATATATATATATATATATATATATATATATATATATATATATATGGAGAGTAAGAGGGAAATTTTAATCGTCGGCACAGGTCCCCCTCCACCCCCCTCTCCCGAGTGGCTCCCGGTTAACTGCCCTAGTGACGTCACAAGAAGATTCCAGATTTCTTGGTTCCGCCTGCGTAGGTTGGTATGTGTGTTTTTCGCTCCTATTTTTGGTGTTATTTCGACGATATTCCTCTCTCATCTTGCCCTCGGCGTATCGTGAATGTTGTTATCGATATAGTTCCTCTACGGGGGTAAAGTATTGTGGTGGTTTTCGTCTCTTTTGGGCTTTTTCTACGCTGTTTGTCCTCGCAGGTGGCACCGCATCCTTCCTTCCCGCTCCCTCTTCCCCAGAGCTCTGTTTTTCTGTGGAAATTCTATAGATTTATGGAAGAAATTTCCTCAGATTTCCTTAAAAAAATTTTTTTATATCACCATGAAATATAATATTTTCTTGTACCATTTATGAACATAATCTATTCAATAATAAAATACTAAATATGTTTACCAACAAAAATAAAAGAGAATGTGGAATAAATAATGTAATGGGCTTCTCTATCTCTCTCTCTCTCTTTAAGTTCAGTTCATTTGCTGTATTGTAATAAACCCTGAAAAAATTAGTCTCTCTCTCTCTCTCTCCCCCCTCCCCCCTCTCTGTAATCTGTACTTCCTCTCTCTTTTCTCTCTGTAATCTGTAGTCTTCATCAAAAATCGGCAAGCATAGAAGGAGCCAGGAAGAACTACTTCAAAGCAAACTCAATAATCAGGTCTGCCGGATGTTACATTTTTTGGTTTTGTGGTTGTATATGAAATTCAGCACTTTGGTACGAGTTATTACCGATCGCTTATGAATGAATTTTCATCAGCCCTAATATAAATTAAAATATATTCTTAAGTTATATGAAATTATCTTAAAAATTTACAATTTCTCTAGATTTCCTTAAAAAGTTTAAATTCCTTAAGGCCTTCCAAAAGAGCCATAATTTCCTTAAAAGTGAGAGCCATGCTCCTTCCACGCTATTCTCATCTCTTTTTTTTTCTCTAGTTTTCCCCTTCTTTTGGGTGTTTCTTTCTTCTTTTCCAGCTGTTCCTTAATAGCAGTTTGGAGTTTTTGTTAGTTTTGGGGTAAAATTAAATTTTACAGTTACGGGGAGGAGGTGAGTTGGGGATGGTTTTGTGCGCATATTTTTGTTTATTGTTTTTGTTGATTTGTTTGTATTTAGCGGTGGCGGTTGGGTTAGAAGTTTGCTTCTTTCGTAACCGTGTTCGTTTGTCGACCCCATGGGTCGGGGGTCCGGTCTTCTGGCCGATTACCGGTACTCAATTTTATGGAATTTTGCCAGTTGGTATGTTAAGTTTACTGGTAAAGTGTGTAGCCAGGTCTTACTGGCTGTTTTGGTGATTATGCGTCTTTTAGGTGGGACATGTGTTTTGATGTAGCCTACAGTGCAAGTGTCCGCCGGGCCTGCCCACCGCTAGTCAGTTGCAACCTCGGTGTAGGTTTAGGGTCACCAATTAAAGATGGCTTGTATTTTGCACAATTAAAAATTGCCATAAAGGTCAACCTTGCATAATTGTTCACATATTAATTAGAGACATAATATTGGCAAATTAACAGTGAATTGAGGTTTCCCTTATATGGAAAACCTGACTTAGAATATATTCTAATAATAATAATAATATAGTTTAATATTTTTTTAATATTCTAATAATAATAACAATATATTATAATAATAAATATAATTCTAATAATAAATATTTCTTTGTGACAGAAGTGGAAATGTCAGAGAAACAGAGAAAGAAAAGACATCTTGTTAATGAACGGCATGAAAGGCACTACTAGGCTAGGCAACGCTATGGTATGCTAGGTTAGGCTGTGATATATTAAGCTATGCTACACTTGGCTAGGCTTCGCTATACCAGGTTAGGATAAGCGATGCTTTGCTAGGATAGGCTAGGCTATGTTATGCATGATATGCAAGCCTAGGCTATTATCTAATCGTCTAATCTAGGCTATGTAATACTATGATATACTATACTATACAACTAGGCTAGGGTAGGGTAGGGTAACGTAGGTTATGATATACTATACTAGGCTATGCTAGTCTAAGCTAGAATATGCTAACTAGGCTAGGATAGGATATAATATATTAGACTAGGCTCCAGTGAACTAGGCTAAGCTAGGCTATACTTATATAGGTTATACTAGACTAGTGTAAGCTAAGCTAGACTAGACTAAGTTTTAGTATACAATTGTAGGCTACACTAAGCTAGGCTAGATTATACTCTTCTAGGCAGGCTAAGCTAAATTATACTATGCCTGGCTAGGCTATACTTTGATAGGCTAGACTAGGCTAGGATACACTGGAATAGGCTCAGGCATACTATACTATGCTAGGCTGAGTTATACTACTTAGTTAAGCTAGGTTAGGCTATATATACTATGCTAGGCTATTTAAGCAAGTCTATACTAGGTTAGGTTAGGGCATACTAGGCTACTCTAGGGTATACTATGCTATTCTATGTCATTATATGCTATGATATACTAGGCTAGGCTATACAAGGGTATGATATGCTATGAAAGCCTATGCTGGACTATACTACGCTAGAGTAGGCTAGATTATAGTGTACCATGCTAAGCTAGCATGGCTAGGGTAGGCTAGGCTAGACTATGGTTAGGTGTGCTATGCCAAGATATACAATGCTAGAATATGATAGGATATACTATGCTAAGCTAGGCTATACTATGCTAGACTAGTTTATACTATGCTAGCCTAGGTTATACTATGCTTATTTTATACTATGCTAAGCTAAATTAGGGAAAGGTAGGCTATGGTAGATAGGCTATACTATGCTAGGCTTTGCAAGGCTAGGCTAGCCTAGGCTATACCAGGATAAGATAAGCTATACTATGTTAAAATATTCTAAACTATACTAGGTTTCGATATGCTATACTATACTATTTTAGGCTAGGCTATACTATGATAAACTATACTATGGTAAGCTTTACTATCCTATATATGCTAGGCTCTACTAGGCTATGTTAGACTAGGCCATTACTATGGTTCCTATGATACTATACATTCTATACATACTATACATACTATACATTCTTTGCTAGGCTAGGATTGGCTAGATTAGTCTTGGCTACGTCATACTATGGCGCGCTAAGCTATACTACCTAAGGCTGGGATATAATATGCTAGCTACGCTAGCATCTAGTATGGTTAGTTATTCTATTATAGCGAATCCTAGGCTAGACTTAGTTATACTAAGCTAGGCTAGGCTATTATACTATGGTAGACTATGCTATGACATAATACTATGTCAGACTATCCTGCTGTAAGCTCGGTTTGGCCAGGTTACTATTCGGGACTATACTAGGCTAGGTTGTTTTACATTATATTTCGAATGATATAATTGCCAAAGTCCTCCCAAGTTTAGCCAGGGAATTATTTTGTTTTTGCAATAACATCACAACTATTCGGCTGATTCTAACGAAATTTGAAACCCTTATGTTGTTTTACATTCTCTTTAGAATAATATAATTGATAAGGTCCTTTTAAGGTTAGCTAGGGAATTAGTTTTTTTTTTGGGGGGGGGGGCAATAACATTATAACTATTCGGCCGATTCTAACGAAATTGAAACCCTTAAGGTGTTTACATTATCTTTCGAATGATATAATTACCATGGTCCTTCATTGAAGGTCGTAAGCACATAAATCAGAATAAGTGAGGACACGCGGCAAAGTGATATCCTCTGATGAAGCTCTCGTACTCTGCTTTGGAACTTTTGGGAGTGCTTTCATGACTCCTGCGTCGTGCCCACGTGAAACATCCGAACCTGGTGCCATCTTGCTAGGGGCGGCATGGATTGCCAAGGGAGGAAAAGGATGGGCAAAAATCCACCACCCAATACCGAGGGAGACCCTTCTTTTTCTATTCTTGTTTCTTTAATTTACAATTTTTGGTTTTTATTGTATATAGTTTGTCTACTTATTTAGTATTTCTAAATATATTTTTGTTGTTACATGTATAAGCAATGATAATTATGTGTTGTTGTCCCAAATAGATGAATAATTGTAATCAACAAAATAATAGTTACTCCCGACTGTTTTGGGGAGGCCCAAACAGTAGAGGGGCGCCAAAATGGCTGTTTCGCCCAGAGCGCCATACTTACCCCACTGCTACGACCGTTTCCTAAAATTGATGTTACATTTGCGTCTTTGATCTCCGTATGAAATATTGCGTCGCTAAGAGACTTTTTGAAAATTTTGCAAATTGGTTTTAGCAGTTCGCTTCCTAATTATTTATGGTGGAACGTAGATGTTATCGTAATCCCGCGCTTTCGAAATTTTAACTCGTGAATTTTTCTGTATTTTTGTCCCTCCATTACACTATATTTTAAGAACGGGATTTTTTGTGAGGGTTTGAATAATAATAGATATTTTTTTCCATTAGTTCGTTTATGACCTAGGTATATTTTAAGTTTTTATCAAAGTTATTTTCTAAGAATTCCTGTAGAGTTTGAAAATACAAAATGGTGAAGTTCAGAAAAATTATATATAATTATCAAATGTTTGGGAATTTTAAAAACAAAAAGAATTACAGATGCTGAAGTTCGGAAAATTTATTAAAATTTAGGCATGTTTTTTAATTTTTTTTTTTCGTATATTCGAAAGTTTTAACGAAATTATTTCTAAAATTCAATTTTAATCTTTATCAGGAAAAAATAGGTCGCTACTGGCCCCTATAAACGAGTAAAGCAAAATGAAACTATTAGAGCAAACTTAGATGGAGAAAAAAGAATCCTGAGGATTGATTTTCCACATTTAAAAATAATTCGGATAAAAGTTTTTTCTGCCCTTAGGCCTAGAAAATAGGAATTGACAAAGAGTAAACTATTAGGAAATATGTACTGGCTTTAAAAAAAAATTAGTCCAAAAGGCAGTTGCCGAAGCCGTTAGGGCGTAGGCCACAGACCGAAAGTTTGCCTGCGAAGTTCAGATTCCTCCTGTAAGGAGGAATGGCGAAGCAGTTCCTCTTATTTGTTTTAAAAAAATGTATGTAAAAATGGACCAATAGCAAATTTCGGGATATTGAAAAGAGTCATGGTCAAAGGTTTTGACATTAGTTTATCGATCACTAACTCTATAATTGTATAACGGGATTTTTGAAGAAGGGTGAAAAATTAGTTTTTTTGCCTTAGTGGACAAATGACTTACGTTTTTTTATTAAAGTTATTTCTAATAATTCTTTTATAATATCAAAAAACAAAATGGTGAAGTTCAGAAATAAATATAAGTATCGAAATTTTTTGAATTTTTTAAAACCCAAAGAATTACAAATGGTGAAGTTCAGAAAATTTGTTTTTATATATCTTCTATAACTATATTTTAGCAACGTGGTATTTTCAAAAGAGGGAACTTTAGTTTAGAGTTCCTTTTTAAAATTATTATAATTTAACCATGGCTGCTTTTTTTTAAGATTTAAAATTATAATCTTAGTAGCGAAGCGCAAGCTGGGAGTGGCGAAGCCATTGCTTGGTAGGAGTATATTTTAACTTTGGAATTTTTAAAAACTGAATAGTAAAGTTCAGAAAAAATATATTATCGATTGTTTTGGAATTTTTAAAACCAAAAGAATTACAAATGCTGAAGTTCAGAAATGTGTGTAAAATTTGGGCATGTTTAAAAAAAAAAAAATTATTTCGTATAGTCGAAGGATTTATCGAAGTTCTTTCTAAAATAGATTTTAGTCTTTAGCAGGCGAAAATAGCTACTGGTCCCTAAAAACGAGTTTTTTTTTTTTTTTTTAAGAACGTTTAACTTCCTCTTTCATCCTTTGCTGAGCCCAAACGGGCGTGAAAAATATAGCGGAGAATTAAATGAAGCGCAAAAGATGACCCGAGAGTAGAAGCACCAGTTTTCGTGGTGCATTGGGGTCGGAAGGGCGTGCTACTACTCCAGGTTTCAGTTGTAGGAGGGGCATTGTCCCTCATAACACCATCCACTTCCTTTCGCGGTTAAAATCAAAATCAAGTTAAATGAGCAAATTTATATCGGAGATAAACGGGTCGTGAAGACTGTTTTTTTCCGTATTTCAAAAGAATTGCGCTTTTTTTTTATTTAGGCCTATAAAATAAGCATGGATCGGAAAAAAAAATGTAGACCAAGGGTAAGAAATTTGTAGGTACTGGAAAGTTTGTAATTTTTTTTAGATCCAAACCCCGTTGTTAGAGTCAGCTAGAACGCAGGCCATAGACCGAAGGTCTGCTGCGCAGTGACAACTGCTCAATTTGTTTTCCTGATGGAAATGGAAATTTTAATTTCGGTTATGACAATATTTGAAAGAGAATTTATTCCGTTTTCTATTGAAGATAATATATTTGTATCTCGGACGACAAAAACATCCGCTAAATCTTCATTTAATATCTTCACTACGTTCTCTGGATAGTCACTAAAGATAGCCTCAGAGAGGGGCAGGAGGGCTAGGGGGATGACCCCCCCACCTCCCTCAAATTTCCGACCTGTTTAAGTTTATATTTCTTTTTAAATCATACTTGTATTCTGCTATTCAAAAATAGTTTTGCTATAACATAGAATATATATATATATTATATATATATATATATATATATATATTTTTATATATATATATATATATATATATATATATATATATATATATATATATATATATATATATATATATATATATATATATGAATATTAGAAACTCACAAAGTAGCGCGTGAGCAGAGCAATAAGTGCAAAAATCCCACAAGAAAAAATAAAAGGTGGATTCCAAGTACTTTCGAACTTGTTTAGTTCATCATCAAGGAAAAACGAAATTTTACAAAGCTGGTATATATATGAGAGACAGCAGAGAACATGGGCGGGGCACTAATCTGCTGTCTCTCATATATATAACAGCTTTGTAAAACTTTCCGTTATTGATTGGTAACACTGGTATACGAGGTTTTTGGTGTTTAGGAAATGTACATCATTCCTCTAAAAAATCGGCCTCCTGAGTCAAAAAATTAACTTCATTTTGATCTATTAGTTCTAGTTTTTAAGTTATTGAACATCCTTTTAGAATACATGTATTAGGTTTGAGTCAAAGTCCATATGTTAATAAGTCTGTGTGTAAGTCAAGTCAGTATATGTGTGAGTTAATGTCCATATGTATATGTCATAAGTGTGTATATGTTATAAATTAGTCACTATATATGTGTGTACGTCCATTACACTGAATTATTTAATTTATCCTTATTCTAATTATTTTCTTTTTTTGCGATTTCTAAGATGTTGTGGTGAACTAAGCGATAGAAAATGAACAAGCTGTCTTCTTCAAAAAAGTGTTGCGTTCATTCTCGAAATGTGTTATGGAAACACAAAAGTGAAAACTATAAAGACCTTTTAACCAACTTGATATCAACTCTTCGTTATATTTGTGACCTCCCCCCACAAAAAAAACGGCACTGCAAATACTTTTTGTGATATATCCTTCATTTATTCGTTCAGTAATCACCCTTACTTTGCAGGACATGACAGAAGCCACGCCTGTAAACACAACTAAATCCCAATGGTAGCTCCAACAGGGAATATACTGTGTCAAACATTACTACAAGACAGGCTCGTTCAAAGAAAGTGCAAGATACTTTCGTGCATCAGTTTGAATGTGAAAAAGCCCCCTCCAAGAGCAGAATTCATGACTGGGTGCACCACTTCGAGAACTATGGAACAGTGGAGAACCTCAATGCAGCCAGTGACAACCGTCCAAACCATTCAAGACGCCCCGGGAAGCGTACATTTGAGCTAGTCGAGAGCATGAGAGAGTCAGTTCAGCAGAGTCTAAAACGCTCTGTGCGCAAGCGAAGCCAGTCTCTCGGAATATCCCGTGAGACTTGCAGGAAATTGCTAGTAATGGATGTAAAGGCCTACCCAAACAGAATACAAAGGAAGCAGACCCTTACAGCCTCGTACGAGGGGCAGAGAAAGGCTTTGGCAGCCAAGATACTGGAGAAGATTCAGGAGACCTCAACTTTCCTTAACCTCCTTTGGACCTCAGATGAAGCTCACTTCCATCTTGAAGGAAAGCTAACCTCGAAGACGAATGTCTTCTGGGGGACCTCCAGACCAAATGAGGTAGCCACCAAGCCTGTACACTCCCTAAGTGCTCGGTATGGACTGTATTCAAAGCCAGAGGCATCATCGGTCCATTGTTCTTCGAGGAATCTGGCGCGACCCTGACAGTTACCAAGCAGCGGTATGTTGAGGTCATCAAAACCTTCAAGAGGGAGCTGTAGACCATGTTCTTGTCGCTCATTTGGAAGTTCAGGTTCCAGCAAGATAGAGCAAGCTCTCACACCTCAAACCTGTCCCGAGACTGGCTGAAAGAGAACTTTGGTAGCTTTGTGATCAATCTCAAGACTGATTTTGAGTGGGCACCTCACAGCCCAGATCTTAACCCCCCCCAGCTGGGGCTGTCTTAAATACAATGTATACACAGGAAAACCCAGGACCACCACGGAACTCAAGGAAGCCACCAGGGTAGAGCCATTAGTCGGTCGGATTGTTGTAAGAACGTCATGGACAACTTTGTACTGCGCCTCAAGAAATGCAATGCACAGAACTAAATGGAGGTCATCTCGGATACCTGCTCTAGAATAAAGAAGAAAAGTCCAAAGATTCATGTTTTGATATGGTGTTTTTAACACAATAAACTAGTTGTCACCTAAGTTTCATTCATCCCTGCACCAAAATGCATTTTCTTTTTAGTCATCTTGATCGTTTTCCTGAAAATCTCAAAGAGATCGAAACTTGTTACCAACAACCATGGGACGCTGTGATGATAGTAGACTATTGTTGGTTTTTAAAATGAGATACTCAGGTTGCTCAACATCAACGATGCGAAAATAAGTGTAGGATTATTCCCTGAATTTTCGGCCAAAAATCTTTGCCAATGGGCATTTTCAATTTTAATTTTGACTTGTGCTTTGTTTGTTTATGTGTTATACTCTCTTAATTGCTTCTTGTAGAAATTAATATAATTTAAGTAAAGAAACAGTCTTGTTAAATTGCACTAAAAATCACTAATATCAACTCATGTACACCTTTGGAAATATTTTCATGCGCAATTTTAGCATCTAATAGAGCCAAAGTGGAGATGAAGAGAGACAGAAAACTAGACCCGATGGAGGAAAACAGAAGTTATTTTTGAATTTAGCAGAAGCAAAATCACTTAAGAAGTCGTTGAAATATTTCAGGCACCAGACAAAAGATTTGTTTTGTTGTCCAGTGTAATGAACTGAACAAGTTCGAAAGTACTAGGAATCCGTCTTTTATTTTCCTGTGGAATTTTGTTCATATATATATATATATATATATATATATATATATATATATATATATATATATGATGATGATGATCATCATCATTGTCGTAGAATGGCCCCCTTTTTGTTTCTAAGAGTGCTATAAGTGCTAATATTGTTATTATCTTAATATCTTAAAGAATAGAGCCGTTGAAAACACGTAAGGATATAGAGAAACGCACAATAATTCCCAAAATAAACTTATATTTTAACTTTAACAATTGAACACAAAATTTAAACATTAACCACAGCAATACTCCGAATATTATAATAAACAAGAATTAATTAAATTAGTTTGACCCTCTAAAATTGGTTAATTCCGCTACACACATCAATATATAAGATTTAGGCTTACGGACTCTACTGGAGTTTAAATACCTCAGGAATGTTATTGTCTCACGACGCGTGCCGCCTGGCCAGATGTAGGTGGGCAGGATCACGAAGTCATTTTGGCGAGGGTAGCAGCTGGGGTGTCCGCACGGTATTCCGGGGGGCGGTTGGGGGGGGGGGGTATTCAAGGACGAGAACAATTACGGTGCTTTATGCGGCACCAAGGTAGTCGTGGTCTCTCTGGCGAGAGTGAGTCGAACTTGGTTCTTAAACCAAGTTAACTTGGAGTGCGGTGTGACCATCGAGTAACGAGCTCGAGGGGGAGCTTTTCTCCTTCGTTACTTAATTCCTCATGGACGAGGACTGAACTCGGGGAGGGTCTTCTTCAAGGGCGAGGATAACGGAGGGGAGGGAGTTTCTCTGGCGAGAATAATTTGAACTTGACGGTCGGATTGGTAACCAGGAACTAGCTCGAGGATGAGCTTCTTCTTAGTTCCAGTCTTCCTCAAGGGCGAGTATAACCGAGGAGGATTTCTCTTACGAGAATAAGTTGAACTTGGTTCCTCGACCAAGTTAACATATGAGTTCGGTGTGGCCACCGAGTAATGGGCTCGAGGGGGAGCCTTTTCCTTCTTTCTTTAATTCCTCAAGGACGAGGAATACCCCTGGTGTTTAAAATGCACTATTATATGAGGAGTCTCTCTGACGAGAGTAAGTTGAACTTAACAAAGTTAACTTAACGTTTGGTTTGATAACCAGCGACTAGCTCGAGGATGAGCTGCTTCTTAGCCCTTTAAGGTAGGTAGCCCTGCCTCTCTTGCAGGGTACTTCTTGGTCTGGCGAGCCAAGTAACCTACCAATCCAGTCTAGGTAGCTCGGTTTTAATCCGATGACTTCGTCACCTGGAGACTAACGTATTCTACCTCGATTGTCCTCAGTGTTCGTTATTTATACATCGTCACCCCACTAGGGGAGTGGTAAGAGGAGAGGGGCTTGATGACGGCCCCAGGAGGGTTCTTATGCCAAACGGTTTTTCTCACCAAGTCTTACATCTGCTCCTCGTTAGCCTTCGAGCTTAGGAAAAACACGTCCCCAATTTCTTATTTGACGTGAAATTGAATCTCACTCTCCTGGGGGATATCTTGCATTTTAACCTTTATGTCTTTCATAGCGCCGAGTGGCGCGGCGCTGCGGTTACGCGCTTGACCCGACGATGCCTGGGGCTGGATGTCTTTGCGGTAATCGCCTCGTGACTCCACCACGAGAGAACGGAGGGGGGAGGGGGAGTGACGATTCCCCTACAATCATCATAATCATCATCATCATCATCACTAACTCTATAATTTAGGAACGGGAATTTTGGGAGTATTTGAATAATAATTTCATCTTAGTTTGGTTATGACTTAAGAATATTTCAAATTTTTATCAAGGAAATTTCTAAGAATTTCTTTGGAGTTTGAAAAAAAAAAAATAGTTTAGTTCAGAAAAAATAAATATATTTACCATGTTTTAAAAGAAAATGAATTACAATTGGTGAAGTTCAGAAAATTTATTAAAATATAAGTAAGGCTGCTTTTTTATTTTATCTATAGCTATATTTTAGCAACGTGATTTTTAGAAAGGAGGGGGGGGGGAATAGTTTAGAGATCCTTTATAAAATTATTATAACTGGCGAAGTTCAGAAAATTTCTAAAAATTTAACCATCGCTGCATTTTTTTAGATTTTTAATTTTAATCTTAGTAGCGAAGCACAAGCTCCCCTCGTAGGGAGGGGAGATGGCGAAGCCATTGCATGGTATATATATATATATATATATATATATATATATATATATAACAGCTTTCTTTAAACCGTTGCGATCGAATGTATTTTATATGAGACGAGACATGTCTAAAATACAGATAAATCTCATAAATAATTATTTAATTCAGTATTATACCCTAGCTGACGTCCAAAATCTACACTAAACCACAATTCAAAATCTTCTGATATGTGAAAAAAATCGGATCTTAGAGAGGTTAGGCCCCCAAATTTTATCCTGGATCCGCCATTGCTCTCAGCATCCTGAAGTGGCTAAACGTACTCTCGAATAAGCTTACTATGGTTTTACCTATTAATAAATGTATTTGGATCTGGTATGACAACGTACCATGTTCCCTTTTGTCTAGTTTCCCCGCAAGGGCAACAACTGAAAACTTGGAGGAGCGGCGACCCCAGTGCGCCAAGAGAAAGTGGTGCTCTCTCTCGGGTCATGTTTTGCAGTTATCTTAGATCTCTCAATATCCTTTCCGCGCCTGTTGAGACTTAACAAATGGTGAAAGAAGGCGTTGAATATTCTTTAAAATATCAAAATGTCTCATTTTATCTTGCGTTTGGCAAGGCGAGGATAATAAATTCAGAGCAATATTTTGTGTAAACTTTCTGACCAAGAAGAGTTAGATGTTTTAATCCATCTCATAATTTACGCCCAAATTCGACCGCTGAAAATGTGATTAAAATTTTCATCACTGTTTTTAGACAAATATTAATTCACAACCTCAGAACGCAAAAAAATCATGAAGATGAGAGAGAGTCGTGAATAATGGTGGGCACGTAATGTAAATTGATGCATATCCTCAATGATCTCGGTAATAAACTGCCTCATTTCGTGCAAAACCCTTTTTCAAAACACTGGGAGAATAGCTACTCGACGAATCTCAGGCCCTCATAATTCGCTTTCTGAAAGCTAAAAATAACTTTAAATTGGGACTGCATAACTAATCCTTAGATTCCTTCCAACTTGACTCTTGGTCTTGGCTACATAATTTTCCAAATCTAAAATTAGTCTGAGAAAGACAAAAATTTCGTGACTTATGGGTAATATTCCAATCTTTTATGACGCATGAGAACGAGAAGGAGTTTCTTAAATCCTAAGATTAAGGATGACCCAGTCAACCTTGGTTTTAAGAGTTCACTCTCCATTTTTGCGTCGGTTTAAGTTGGAGAAATAGGAGCTCATTGAAGAAACGATACGTTTCGTGTGATAGTATATGTACTATGCGAGTGCATGTGGTTCTATTTGCTGACACGTTACACGTAGGTACCTCTTCGTCACGCTAGGACTTTCTAGACAGAGAATAGGGACATATCAGAACTTTTTTTTCCTTCGTGGATTTCGACTTCACTATTCCTTGCATAGAGAGAATAGGTTGACTATTTTCTACATGAAGAATTTGGGTTAAACTTTCTTGACATTGAGTAAATGTGCTCCCTATTTATTTCCGGGCCTCTTCCCTCATCAGATTAATCTTCCCGTGCACATTGAAACACTTATGGATTTATTTCTCTATGTACTAAGAAGTGTAAATTGTATTCAACGGTAAATATTATGGTACAAAATTTGGCTTCGCTATGAGAAGTGTTTAGTTCTATTTCTGTGGTATATTCACTGGGAATTTATAGACAACACTGGACTCAAGACAGCCCCCTGAAACACAGTACTATACTTATAGTCATTTAAAATCAAATTGCTTTATATTTCTCAGCCGATCAATAATCTAACTACAATTACTAGCAGAAACCTTACTTTCCTTTAGTTTACTCATCAATTTCTGTGGGTCACTCTGTCGAAGGACTTACTAAAAACCAGGTAAATTATATCAACATCCTTCTGTTTATCCAATTTACTATTCACATGATGGAGAATAGCTAACGCATTTGTCCCCCCAAAAATTATCTAACTATTGCTCTCTAAGAAATTGAATAACTTAGTCTTGATTAATTTTTCAAAAAAATAACAATAAATGTAAAGGCAACAGGGCAATAATTATTAAATTACACTTTCTACCCTTTTTAAAGATGGGAACCACATTAACTAATTTCAAACTATATGTTATTTGGTAGTGGGAAACAAACCTATTAAAAATGATACATAATAGCACGGAAAAGAATCTAATCCTTCATGAAGATTTCTAGTGTGGGGGATACCGGCCCCCAGCCTTTTCAAGCCAAATTTACACACACGGGCCATTGAAATTTCCGATCGAGCTTCCGCCTGCCTCTATGGCACATTGAAAGCGAAACGAACCGAGATCATTGAGGATATGCATCAATTTACATTACGTGCCCACCATTATTCACGACTCTCTCTCATCTTCATGATTTTTTTGCGTTCTGAGGTTGTGAATTAATATTTGTCTAAAAACAGTGATGAAAATTTTAATCACATTTTCAGCGGTCGAATTTGGGCGTAAATTATGAGATGGATTAAAACATCTAACTCTTCTTGGTCAGAAAGTTTACACAAAATATTGCTCTGAATTTATTATCCTCGCCTTGCCAAACGCAAGATAAAATGAGACATTTTGATATTTTAAAGAATATTCAACGCCTTCTTTCACCATTTGTTAAGTCTCAACAGGCGCGGAAAGGATATTGAGAGATCTAAGATAACTGCAAAACATGACCCGAGAGAGAGCACCACTTTCTCTTGGCGCACTGGGGTCGCCGCTCCTCCAAGTTTTCAGTTGTTGCCCTTGCGGGGAAACTAGACAAAAGGGAACATGGTACGTTGTCAAACCAGATCCAAATACATTTATTAATAGGTAAAACCATAGTAAGCTAATTCGAAAGTACGTTTAGCCACTTCAGGATGCTGAGAGCAGTGGCGGATCCAGGATAAAATTTGGGGGCCTAACCTCTCTAAGATCCGATTTTTTTCACATATCAGAAGATTTTGAATTGTGGTTTAGTGTAGATTTTGGACGTCAGCTAGGGTATAATACTGAATTAAATAATTATTTATGAGATTTATCTGTATTTTAGACATGTCTCGTCTCATATAAAATACATTCGATCGCAATGGTTTAAAGAAAGCTGTTATATATATATATATATATATATATATATATATATATATATATATATATATATATATATATATATATGGCGTTAATAAACATATTGGAGGAAATTGTCAAATGACAGTTCTCAGGGAACGGAGTTTGTAGACCTAAAGGAAGATAAGTGACTAAGGCGAGATCAAATCGCTCCTGCCAGAACATGTGAGTGTGGGAAAGAACGATTGCATGAGTGTGTGGAATAATCAATGTACACAAAAGTTGCACACACTCATGTACTCGTTCTTTCCCCAAATCACGTGTTCTGACAGGAGAGATTTGATCTTGCCTTAGTCACTTATCTTCCTTTATATCTACAAATTCCGTTTCTAGAGAACTGTCTTTGACCATTTCCTTCAATCTGTTTACTAACGCCAAACTGTAACACTGATAATCTGTTTCCTAAACTTTATCATAAATTTCTTTTCTCACCTCCTATATATCAAATTCATTTCATAGATAATCTCTCCTCTCTCTCTCTCTCTCTCTCTCTCTCTCTCTCTCTCTCTCTCTCTCTCTCTCTCTCTCTCTCTCTCTCGCCCTCTCGAACAAAAATTGACTTGAAACAAAAGTTCTTCCCCTAGACACCCCATTGGTCACGCACACCTCCTATACATATATAAAACAAGGACTCATTCTCACATTGACTAATACACATTATCCACACACTCGATCAAATCACCTTGTCTTCGTCATCGTGTTCTATCCACCTCGGCGGATTGGATTCACATTTAAATCAAGTTCAAAATAAAGTTATTTTTCATCAAGTTGTTTCTAAAATCTAAATACGAACTTATTTGGTGGACACCCTCAAGAACGAGCTCGAATCATCTAGCAGAGAAAGAATATTTTTTCCAACTTGGTGACGCCGCCACAATTCACCAACTACTCTCACAATCAAGCATCAACGACCCCTCTCGCTATATATATATATATATATATATATATATATATATATATATATATATATATGTATAATTCTTTCATGAACGCAAAATAGAATGATGAAATGAATCCAACAAACCGCAAGAAACAGAAAAACAGGATAATTTATCCTGTTTTTCTGTTTCTTGCGATTTGCTTGATTATTTCCTTATTATTTCCTAATTCGAAAAAATCCGTACTGGGGTGGAATTTGAATCAAGCACACTGGGGCAGTGAGCATCCGCTTTGATCTCAAGTAAAGTGAGACTCTAAACACTCAGCTACAAGGCAGAACAAAAATTCTTCCGTATAGTCAAGTTTTTAAGGCACGCATCGCTTGGCTGATTGGGAATATGAGAGAGAGATTAATTTATCCTGGGTCCTTTGAATTCCCAATTTTATTATCTGGTTGGGAGATCTCATCCAGGATGTGAGGGATGAATCATGTTGACTACAATCTTACATATTTACCAAAGATATCGACGGTTCGTTAGAGGGAATCCTTGTATGAAGTCGCTTCGATCTTGGGTATTATCAACACAAGGCGTCTCTTTCATTTACCTGACCTTCAGACGAAGACTAGACGACGACGAGGAGCTTCCAACGATTCGCATCATGCGACGAAGGAAGGTGGCCAGGAAACAAGAATAGAGAAAATATTTTGGCAATAGAAAGAAGAAGAGAGAAAGAAAGAACAAGAAAAACAAGAGAAATGGAAGGAGGTGAAGAGAAGGAGATAAAGGAAAAAATAAGGAAAGGAGGAGAGAAAGGAAAAGATAGGGAGACAAGGAGAGAAAGAAAAAAGATATGAGGGAAGGAGTGAAAAGTAAAGAGAGGGAGAGAAATGGAAAGAGAGGGAGAGGAGAGAAAGGGAACGAGCGGGAGAGAAGGAGAGAGGCAAGTAAGAGTGAGTGAGATTAAGACTGCGAGAGTAAGATTGAATGAGATTGAGATATAGAGTGAATATGATTGAGTGAGAGCAAGTAGGGGTGAGTGAGATGGAATGAGAGCAAGTAAGAGTGAGTGAGATTGAGTGAGAGCAAGCAAGAGTGAGATTGAGAAAGAAAGAGAGCGCGCGCTCCTCTGTTTTGGAGAAATAAATGCGTGTCTATCTTCTTTCCGGTTCCGCCGGAAGCACATTTCCTTCAGAACTAATATCTCTCTCTCCAATTTGGAGAGAATACGCCCAATCTGTTGTAACCCACGATATTCCTTCTATTCTCAGGTATTTAATCAATTTCCTTTACACACTGCGAACAAAATAAGGAACTCTTACTTATGAATATAATTTCGATCTCTTCTTTATCTCTTATTTGTCGTCGCATTTCTTAGTCAAAGGGGTCCATTGTTGTCTCACCGAGGTGGAGGATACTTCTCGAAACCTACTTTTCCGTTACCCGTTAAGTTTTAGACTCCAATCACATTTAATCCCCCCGTTGCACCATCACAAACTTTGACTTTCCGTGAAAAACATAGTTATCAATTACTATTTAATTACATTGTTTCCTCATATCGTAAAGTGAAGCAATACATTAGCGGTGTTGAGGTATTGGGGCTCCCTCTACTTTTGTCGGAGAATTATTCTCCGACTATTGGCCGTTTAACAATTACTCCGATACTATACCCCTTTTTGTCAAAGTATTAATATATTTAATGACTTAAGCGAGCTAGTCTGATACTACTACTTTGGAAGGGAAATAATTCCTCTATTGGCTGAGTGGACTCTTTAATTACTGTATTATGAGAGTACCACAGCGTTTAATTTGTTTTAAGTAAAGAACCGGTCAACACGTAAGGATCCAGTAAAACACCAAGAAATAACCAAAAATATATATCTTATAATTTATCAATTAACTCAAATATATACACTAAATTCTATAAGTTTAACATGGTCTTCGATCACACGATTAGAATATGGGCCTACTCCTGACGAGAATACTGATAAAAACAAAGTAGGCTTCACTACAACAAACCAATTGCCAAATAGTTAATTTCTGTAGGTCTCTAAGTTACAGAGTTAAGCCACAATTTACTCTCCACTAATCTAACTAAAAATATAACAGGAGTCACGAAATATTATATTTCCTTTAGTTGGCTTGGGGACAACATTAAAATCCTAATTAATCAAAACAAATATATATAGTCATTCGGACTTACATGACCTTGATAGGAACATGGGTTGACGGATGTCGCTATACTGGAATTTTCACGAGTCTTCGCGTTGCAGTGGAAGGAGGGTGGTTGTCTCTAAGACGGTAGAAACCGTCAAAAAGACGGAAAGAAGAGTTGTGCTCTCTGGCTCAAGGAGTACTCTTCTTGGAGCTATTGAGTTCTTCTAATATCCTAGTCTACTTCGCAGGGTTACCAAGCTGGGTTTTGGTATACAAGGTGATCCCGAAATTCTTGATGGCACTTAGGAATTTTGATCCAGCCAGACCTCTTGCTAAGTCTGCGAAGGATAAATTGGTATGGCACCGATAAGAAAACGAGACGAACTTCTAAGTCTTAGAAGTCGAGTTTGGAACTGGGCGAGGGACTGATCACAAAAATCTAGTCCTCTATCGTCTCTAACAGAATCATAATCTCTTTTCCCTCCTCACGGGGCTTATTTATAGACCGAGGACCGCCCCACTTAAGGGGGACGGGATATTGCCACTGAGGAGAGCGTGAGGGGTGATGGTAGGGGGGAGGGTGACACCGCGGAGCCCAGGTCTGCTTCTTAATGAGAGGTACCGACAACCGTCATACTATTTCTCCTCGGTGGTCGTTTTAATCTGACACCGCTCTTTGGCCTCCTGACCTCGTAGGTAATCGGATCTTTTGAGAGCTGCTTAATGGCCTTTTGAGGCTACCTTGGTCCGGCAGCCCGACTCAACTACCCATTAGCGGGGAGATCAGAGCCCTTCGGCAGTTAGTCAGATGACTAACGTTCTCAATATCTGTTACTTTCCTCTCGTTCTCTCCGAAGAGGGATTTTAATATATATGTCCGCTTGACCCTCTGGGTGGCGTTATGTTTTAATTCCTCTACAAGCGGGAATAATAGTAAATTAATTCTCCTTAGTAATTTCAGTCGAAGTGATTAATTCCATCATTTATTAATTAAAATTTTATACGCATATTCTATTAATATCGTTTCATTAATTATTTGTTGTGTATGTTAATAATACACAAAATCCAATTTCTTTCCTTGCAATTTTCCAGAGTAAAGAGTATACAGAAAAGTAACGTTGTCCAAATTCTTGCCGAGCAGTCATTGTCTCCAGAGCTGAATCAATGCTTATATAAACCTGTCCTTAATATGAAAGATGTCACGGTGGCCCCCTCAACATTTTTTTTTCCTCTTCATTCATTAGCAATGAAAATAGAATTTAACATACTTGTTATTTGTGCCTCATTAAGCAACCTCAATTTGCCTATATTTGAAGATTATATTTACATCATGTTGTGCCGTTAATTATCTTCAAAGAACTTACGAAATATTAAGCTTATTAAATAGAACATAAGCTCATTAAAATACTTTGGACAATTTTAAATCAATACGAAAATTGTTTTTGCCCTGAGGGGGATCATCAGCCAACAAATTTCCCGTGATCAGGGTCGAAGTCAAGACATTTTGGGGAACCCCTGAGCTCTCGCTTGCCTTGCAGTTAATGGGTCGAATTTTCACGTTTACGCACCGAGGTCGATTCCCATAGAGAACGGATATCCCCCCCTCTCCTTCAATTCTGCTTCTGCGTTCGTAGGTAGCTGCCGCCATTCGGGCGATGCGTTGAGTCTGAGACACTCGCAGACAGCTATGGCAATTACAACATTGCTTCCCCCCCCCAGCCCCTCCTACACACAAAATATCCCTCTCTCGTCTCAGAAATTACACAAGAGATTCTCATGTTCATATTTTTTTGACGCAGAACGGGTGGCTCTCCCTTGGGCCACGGAATGTTTCCTGTTCATGGTTTGCGGTAAAACACGAGACGCGCGCTTTCTTCACTCCCCCCCTATCTCAATTAGGTGAGTCCACCGTTGCTTTCAAGCTTGATGGCGATTTTCATTCTGATCTTTATTCTTCGTTGTAATAAAAGCGTTTTTATTGCGAAAGGAAACCGAAATAACCAACGGTTTATTTTCACTGAGCGGAAAAATGATGATAAGCGGAGGGGGGGGGGGCTAATTATAAACACAAAGAACTGATGGGGAAATATAATCCCCCTTAGGCTCTAGTTGTTCTGATAAACAAGTTCTTTAATATAACCGTGTATGAATGTAAATCTGTTTCTAAGTTAATAAAAGCGTCATCATAAACACCCACTGAAAGACAAATTCGTGTCAGTCTGCTTCAGTCACGGCAGGTATCGATTATAAACACGCTCAATTAAATGACAACAAAGGAGAAAAAAGTGAATAAAATTAACATCTTGACTTTGAGCCAAGGTAAAAATAGAATGTCCGCGAAGAACTACTTCACCTCATAGGAGCATATATTTTCTAGATTCTAGTTCTTTTTATGATGCCGACTTTTAGAACACAAAGTATATCATTGGTGAGAGTTCACAAACTTATACAACTATTTATAAGTAATTAGGTGTTGTTAAACATCAAATCAGTTGTACTAGACGCTCATTTTATATTTCAATTCTATTCCCGTACACACGAAGTGCGTAAAGTAGAAGGTAGCTAACTGCTATTGGTGGTTTCCTTCATTAATAAGGAAAACTCGATCATTGAATGTAATCTTGTTGGCATAAAATAAATTAAGAGAAATAACAACTTGTTGTATGTTTGTACTTTTAGGTTTTGTTTTAATTTTTTAATTTGTTTCCAGAATACACGAAAGTCCCTTAAAATTCACTGGGGTTTAGATTACAGCCTTACTCCTAAAAGAATATAGGGTTGACGTGATAGTAGAGTCGTTGTCATCCGGAATTTTCTTCCTTCTTCCCATATTCCATTCTCGTCTGATTAAGAGTAAAAATAGCCTTGAGGTTGTGCCTATTTCCTTTCGAATTTTCAGACCAGAAGACTAAACTTGCCTTCCTTGCACAAGGGGGTAGATTTAAAAGAGATACGAACCCTTTGGTTCGAAGTGTCCTAAGTAAGCCAGTTTTAGATTACTCGTTGTGTGCACCATCCACACATCTTACCTCAGCATAATTCGACTTGTTTTACCACTTTAGGAAAGTCTCAAAAAGCTTCCCATCGGAGATGACCCTGTTTTTTTCCTTTATATTTGTAAATAAATAAAATAAAACTGTTTAAAATTAAATGGACCACGAACAAACCTCTTCGAATGTGTGTAAAGGCACTACCAAGTTGTAATGAGGCAACCTCGTTCCTGCTCCTTATTCTCTTTATTTTACGAACCCGCCATTCCACTAAAGGCATCCTAGTTCCAACTCCCACTCATCTTTCTTTTCGGACTCTGCATCTATACTAAATACAACCTAGTTTCAACCCTCCTTTCCACTCCTTTCTCAGTCCTAGCGTCTCCAAGAAAGGCAGCCTCGGTCAATCTCCACTGGTCCTCTCTCTTCTCGACCATGCGTCTCCAGCAAAGGCAACCTCGCTCCATTTCTCCCTTCCCTCCCTTTTTGGCACCTGCTACTCCAGCAAATGCAACCTTTTTCTATCTCCACATTCGCCTCCCTGCTTGATTGGCTGAGTCTCCACCAAAGGGAACCTCGTTACAGCTCTTCCTTCCCTACCTCCTCGGACTCGCGTCACCACCAAAGGCAGCCTCATTCCACATCCCTAATCGCCTCCCTTTGGGGCCTTTACATCTCCTCTAAACGCAATGTCGTTCAAGTTTTCCCCTTTTCTCTCTTCTGGGATGCTGGATGTCTACAAAGGTAGCTTCCTTCATGCTCTAAATTCCCCTCTATTCTCGGGATTTGCGTCTCCATCAAAAGAGCAACCTCGTTCTAGCTCTACTTTCCTTTCCCTTCTAGGTTCCCGCGTTTATAACAAAGGCAAACTCGTTCCAACTCCCACTCCCTCCCCTTTTCGGACCCCGCGTCTCTACCAAAGACAACCATCTTCCACTCCCCTTTCAACTCCGGCATCCCCACAAAAAGCAGCATCGTCCAGCGCCTCATTTAACTTCCTTCAGTGCCCCGTGTCTCTTCCAAAGGTAGCCTCGTTCCACCTCCCCAATCGTCCACATTCTGGGCCTTTGTGTCTCCTCTAAAGGCAATATCGTTCGAGCCCTTACCCATTTTCCTCCCTTCTGGGAGGCTGGATGTCTAAAAAGTCAGCTTCCTTCATGCTCCACATTACCCTCCATTCTCGGCACTCGCGTCTCCACCAAAAAGCAACCTCGTTCAAACATCCCTTTCACTTCCCTTCTGGGTTTCTGCTATAGCAAAGGCATACTCGTTCCATCTACTATTACCTTTTATTTTAGGACTCTGCGTCTCTATCAAAGACAACCTCGTTCCAACCTCCCTTTCCACTTATTTCTCAGCCCTGCCGTCTCAATGAAAGGCAGCACCGTTCCAGCGTCGCCTCATTCAACTTACTTATCTGCCTCCGCGTCTCCACCAAAGGAAAATTTATTCCACCTCCCTCTTCCATCCCCCTTTCTCGTGGAAAAAATCTCCTTCCAGTAACCTCTCTCCGCTCTTCTGGGCAATCTTGTTCCAGCTCCCACTTCCCCTCCCCTATCGACCCACGGTTCTCCAACAAAGACATCCTCCTTACAGCTCACCTTTTGCTTTCTTTGAAGTTCCCGTTACACCAAATGCAACCTCATACCAGCTACCACTTCCTTCTCTTATGGGCCGCATAATGTACAGTAAAGGCAAGCTGGTTCAAGCTACCCCTTCTCAACACTTCTTGGTTCGGTGCCTCGACTAAAGACAACCTCGTTCCTGCTACTATTTCCCTTCTCGCCGCCTCGTCTCCACCAAAGGTAACCTAATGCCAGCTTCCCCTCTCTATTTTAACCCCCAGCTCTCCATTAATGGCAACCTAGTTCCATATACCCCTCAACTTCCATCTTAGCCGAGCCTTATCAACCTCTTCAGCCTAGGCCCTCATCTCAAGGCTCACCTCCATCCTTCTCTGCGGAAGCCGTACTCTTGGAGGACGCCGACCGGACAAGACCTGCGTTCCTTAGAAGAGACTTGGAAAAGCTGGATCTCACCTTCATCCTCCATCGGCTTAGCAATGACATCATTTTGCCTGAACGGAATAGGGCAAACTTATGCCTACGTCTTTACTGCCTCGTTGCGAAGTACGGTTTGCAAGGCGCCCTGAATGATCTTCGACTCAAGGCAATGCAGGGCGTAGGTATAGAATGCAACACTACTTTTAAACCGAATAACCACAATGAATAACCAGTACCGCGCACTGGCATAGGTAAACCTATTCAGGAGTTAACCCTGTTGAAGCCTGCTGGATCTAACGCCTCGCAAGACCTTCCACCTTAATTTGCGAAGGGAATGATCCCTGGGATTATGAGATAAGGGCTATTAAGGGTATTTATTCTTCATGTCCTCTCCAATTCCACCTTCCCTCCTCCCCAGTCTGTATCCCCTCCATCTCTGGCCCTATATTTCCCCTTCCAGTTGAGGTACTCTAGGATGTTAGTGTCAGCATCGAGTTTGATTTCTTCGACACAAACAGCTCCCTCACCCCGACGGCCATGCTGAACTTTCCAATTATTGATGAAGAGGAGCGGATCATCGACCAAGAAGCCCTTATTCCAGCGGATTTTGGTCTATAGCTCGCCCTCGATGTCTTCGATTACCATGGATCGCTGTCACAGGCCGCCTCTCGCAAAGGTACCAGTTGCCAACGAAAGGGAACCTGTTTTGGCTGCATCTCGAGGCTCTCGGGTCGAATCTTGGAGGAACAACGCTAAATATGACGGAAGAGGAGGCGACAACAATGAAGCCCGGAATTGTACCAGTAGGGTCAGGTCGAACGCTCCAGGACGCACGAAAAGAGTTGAAACTGGCAGAAGGGGGACATAGCAGTATGTTCAAACCCCCTCAGCCGCGGGCGTCAAGACTCTGTCTGCATGCATGCCCCGTATTCACGCCGGCTTCCATATTTCACGACTCTCTCTCTTCCAACATTGTGAAGGCAGCTACAAGAGTCGGTGTAAAGGTCTTCCTGGGCGGATACAGACACTTTCCTTGTTCGCAGCCATCTATTGCGCCAACATCCACTCTCTTCTCGCAGGCGACGTTATAAAAAAACGTTAATGCTCTTTCCCTTTATTCCAAAAACATAGTACACAAGTAAGGAGGGGGCATTGACGTTATAAGACAACTGATACCATACGAAATAATAACGTCAGACAATGACGTCAGCAATGCGCTCACAAGATTGGAGAGGACGAGACGAAGTGTCGGCAGGATTGTCATCGGAAGAAACACAGTAGAACCTGGGGCGATGCCAGGTGTGCAGAAAATGCCATAAGGTCAGGGTAGCCATAAAGAGGGAGGCGAATATCCATCGAAGAGTTGATCCCTTGTTAAGTAGGTAGGTAGACCGACACCTGAAAATCGGAGAAGAGGGCAGCCGTGGCGAAGTTGAACATTATCAAGAGGGCAACCAGAATCTCGGCGCGCACCACCGCGAGGGAAAGATCCAGCGCCCCTGGCACCACTGGGTAGTTTCCAAGCAGGCAACTGTCGAGACGACGGAAGGGCGCGTGACAGGCACCAGACCTCCGGGGAGCCCGGAATACCCGAATACAAAGTTTTGGAGGTCCACTAGTCTTGACAGGAATGGGGAGCAAGGGAGAATCCAGGATGCCCGACAGAGGTCGTCTTGAACCTGGAAAAGCATTCACGAGGTCATGCAATTAATTATTCTCCAAATCGATGTTTACGCCAATGTGCGTGAGGCAACGATAGGGGAAGAGCCAGTCACGCTAGCTATTTATCGCTTTCTTGGTGGGTCGAGGAGAATGTGGAAGCAAAATGTCATCCTGACAAATATAACCCACCAGGCTTAGGTCCGAGGCGAAGGAGGAGAAAAAAGGGGTCAGGTACTGTTGTATAATAAAGGAAGGCTCCTCTAAACCCCATGGGGAAGCGGGTCAATCTGTAGTTCAGACATTCTCAGTGAATTCACACCGAAGGAAACCTTATCTTAGCTCCCTCTTTCCCTTCCTTCTTGTTCCTCGCGTCTCTACTGAAAGAAAAACTCGTTCCAGCTCCCTTTCCACTCCATTCTCGCCAAAAGCATCTCGCTAAAAGGCAACCTCGATTCACCTTTCTATTCTCGTTCTACTCAGTCTCCGCGTCTCCACCAAAGGCGACCTGATTCTAGTTCCATTTCCATGCCCTACTCAAACAATGCATATCCAGCAAAGGAAACCTAGTTCTAGCTCTCTCTACACTGCCTTCTTGGACCCAGCGTTTCTAAAAAAAACACCCTCGTTCCATTTTCTCTTTCCCCTCACTTATGGGTTCTCGCGTATTGCCAAAAGGCAACTTCCTTCAAGCTTCTCCTTCTCCAACATTATGAGCCTTCGAATCTCCACCATAGGCAACTAGGTTCCAGCTCTCTATTGGCCTCCCTTCTTTGCCCCTGCGACTCTACAGAGACAAACTCGTTCCAGCTCCCATTATTTGTCCCTTCTGGGTCACAGCGTCTCCGCAAAAGGTACCTGCCTGAGCAGATCTACCTTCATCTTCCTTACGGGCCCTCAGGGCTACACCAAAGGCACCCTCGTTCCAGGTACTCTTTCTATTCCTTTATGTGCCTCCACATCTTCACTAAATACAGCCTGGTTCCTGCTCTCTCTTCAATTTCCCTTTCGGCCCCGGAGTCTCCACCAAAGGCAATCTCATTACAGCCTCTCCTTCCAGTCCTTTCTCGGCCTCTGCATCTTCATAAAAGACAACCTGGTTCCATGTACCCATTCCCTCTCGGCCCCTGCGTCTCTACCAAAGGCAACTTCAATCTATATCCCCCTTCACACCCTTCTCGGTCCGGGTGTATCCACCAAAGTTTACCTCGTTCATGCTCCAATTTTCCCTCCCTTTAGGCCTCCGCTTCTCTACCAAAGGTAACCTCGTTCCAATTCCACTTCCTCTCACTTTGTGCGTGGCCTCTTCACCAATGCCAACCTCCTTCTATCCAATCTTGGTATCGATTTAGTAGCACTAGATGGCACTCATTTCGACCGAGTTACATTAATTTCCTTTAAGATCTAATTGCGATTAGTTTTATCATCTGCATGTATGCCTAGAGGTTTGCAAGGTTAAACGGATGAATGCATGGATAGATGGAAGGTATGAAGGATGAATGGGTGCATTGGTTGTTGGGTGTATGGCTGATCGGATTGATTGTCGAATTGTAGACTGGAAAGATGAGTGGTAGGAGGGTTTGGTGGATCTATTGCTGGTTGGATGAATGAATGAAAGTAATTTGGTGATTGCTAAAAAACTCAAAGGCGCGTTTTTGTTCAGTTAAAGAGGAAACATAGGAACAATAGACAAATGGATGAAAAGGTAGATAGGTCGAAATAGCAGGAAGAAAGTAAAATATTCAGTAACAAAAACAGCACTGGCAAAACTAATCATCCTTGAATCCAAGAATACTGAAGTGTATTATTTAACTAAATTAACACCTTCGTACACAGACAAAGGTACTCAGTAGCTCGAACTTAACCCCCCTTTGCGTGGATGTATTCGGAAAAAATGGACAATGTGTCCCAGTTGGGAGGTGTATGGGCCTATATATGTTATTAAAGGATGTGTGTGTTTACGAAAGCAGAGATGCGAGTGGAATTGTTTGCTTAAGTTTAATCGGATTGGGGTCGTAATTTAAGACTCTAAATAGATTAATCGGAAGTTATCGAATCTACATTCATTCCTACCATTAGGAGTGTCAACAATAGAGCGACAAATTTCTGTTTACTTTTAGTTAATAATGAGTGGTCTGTTGCCTTTCTGAACGAACAATTCAAGTTAATTGTCAATAAATCTCGGTTAAGTGTAATGGTGTATGGTTGCGAGAAGTGATTGATAAGGTAATCTTGTGTAATTAGTTTTGTGAAAGTTAGGTAACATATATGTCTTCCATGTTAATCCAGTTCAAGCAGAATTCTTAAAATGAATTTATTTTTAGTTTTAGTGAATGATTTTTAATAGATTTGATGTTAGTAGGTTTTGTCCACGAAGAGTAATAGATTTTAGTGATGCCAAGAGTATCGACCCAAATACCTTTGGGTTTGCTAATCCTGTCATGGGTAATTTTAGGTTCGCTAAACTTGACATGGTAAAATTGGGTGATAATACGTTTCAGACTCTCGTTTTCCTCTGCTTGTGTAGGTACCACTTCCAGTGGTGGTAAGAAAATGAACTGGTCCAAATAAGCAAAAAGCGCAAATGAGTTTGCTTCGAAATGGCAAAACAAAAATTGCAGACGCTTTAAGAACAACTTTCAAAAGAGCTGGAATATTTTTTTTACCAAAATCCGATTTTAATATATTATAATATAAGTTATAGATTTTGCGTACAAAAATTAAACGTACTACAGACACCAAACTGGCATAGCCGATAAAGCCATCCGTCATTGTTGCGACCATCGAACCAAACACAGTTCAACATATATCCAAAAATGCTCCACACAAGCAAAACTGTGACAGCACCTGTAGATATACTGAGTGATGGATTTTTTTCTATAGCGCCCATCGGGCGACTGTCTAGAAGGGTATAAGTCGCAGTACTTAATTTTACCCCCTTATACTAGGCTACATTAAAATAAAGATAATTCAAAAAGAGCACTCTCCATAAAAAATACCCCAACATAAACCCCCAAACTCATATACTTCACAAGACTGTGTAGACCAAGCAGTCCCGAGTTCAAGGGAAGAGCGGTAGCGACTCAGCTCGTCCCGATACCGGGACAATAATGCTACGAACTTCACAGGGGACATCGAAGTCGTTAAGGTATGGTGCAGGGGAGAGATCCATTAAATGCCACTGCCTCCCGCGAGTGTGCCCAATTCGAAGACGACAGCCAGAAAGCAATTTGAAGCTGCCGCAGCATTGGAGATAAGTCAATGGGAACAGTCACAGCGCAATGGCACGCAACTTTAAGTTCCCATCGGCCATCTTCCAACGTTTTTGAAAGGTAGCCCGGAGGGCTGTCCTGATTCCTTCCAAGTATTTAGTGTGAGGAAGAGCGAAACGCTGGTCAAGTCGCCTAGTCCTCGCAGACTCTTTGGCACCGTCATCAGCGCAATTCCAAAATGTCCAGGAAACCAACAGAAGATAGTCTTTACATTCATGATGGTGGCAACCGTAGCGCCAGGTTGACCACGAACCACCGTATATAGAGATTCCAGCGACTCACTGAGCTTTGTGAGTCGCTAAATGTCACAATTCACTCTCCAAACCGGAGACGACTCGTTATTTCTCGTACCGAGCGGAGTATTGCAACCATCTCGGCCGTGACGAAGGACGCAGCGACAGGTAGAGCCGGCAGATTTTAAAAGAGGAGATACTGCGTGGAAGCAAAGCTCCTCCTGTGACTTGGAGCCATCCGTGTATCCGAAGTGTTCCCAATAAAGGTCTTAAGGAATACTCCAGGCGCCTTGGAAGCTTTGGGCGCAGAGGCGGGGCGACAAATAGTCAGATGCAATAGCCTACAAAGTGGCGTCCTTGGCAGAACCACAGGCGCCATCGACGAGTACGCCAGGCTGATGCCGGCGTGGTGGATCGAGTTCACCTTCTGAAATAATCGCTCGGCTATGGATGTGTAAAACTCTCTTTCGTAGTCAAGCTTCAATCGAACAAAGGATCAGTAGAAAAGTAAGGCAGTATCCTTATCAACATCCCAAGTGCTGAAAATCACGGAACGAACACTGTCCATGGCGCGGGTACACGAGACAGTAAGCCTGCAAATTTGAACCTCTCAAGTGAGGTGTAGGTCGAAAACAGAAACGTGGAAACGGTGCGAATCCTCTACTTCAGGCGAACCTTGTTTAGGAACAAGTCTGGATGGGAATGGGGCCGTAGATGGTGGGAAAAATGCACCACTTTACTCGTGGGCAAGGGAAACCGAAACCTGTGCGCTTTGGCTTAGCGAGAGATGCGGTTCAAACTTGTTAGGGTCGACTCTTTAGAGTTATTATCTGAGCAGCCACAAACAGGATCGCAAGATCTTTCAAGTAGAGCGTAGCAAGAAAATTTTCCGGCAGATCAGATGTGATACCGTTGCTGCTGAGGGCGAAAAGTGTGGCACCGAGGAAACCTTCTTTTGAGAGGCCCACTTCCTGCTCCATTGGGTCAAATAGGGCTCCCTCCAAACTTACACAGAATCGAAGATTAAGAGGCGTCAACTCTCAATTCACCCCATCTGTTGGATACTCTCCATGATACCGTATTTTTATGCAGTATCAAAGGCCTTCTCCAGATCAAAAACCACGTGGCGTAGTGCTGTCTATGAAGAAAGGTCTCACAGACAGCATTTCCATTCGGAGCAGATCATCCGGCATGGAGTAGAACTTGAGAAAGCAGCCCTCTACGGAAGCCAAGTGGCCTTCGCTATCTCTGAAAAAACTAGTCTAACATCTACAAATTTATCCATTGACGGGCACACGCATGAACTTAGAGAAATTGGACAGAAATCAGCTGTGGTAGAGTGATCTCTCCTCTGTTTGCCCAAAGCGAGCACAATAGCCATTCGCCATAGTCTGGCAGCTTACACTAATTATGCTCTGCTCACCTAGGTGTCAAAGCATGGCATATGGTTCATCCTCTGGAGCAGGGTGTGTGTCCTCGCATGAAGCGAGAACACTACGCAACTCAATGTAAACCTGTTGTTGAATGGTTATACGCCTCTGGAGATAAAGTTTAGTCCTCAGCCTTCAGCGACATCACGACGTGCATTGTATGTTGGCGGAGCAGCATCTCAGCTAGAGTATGAGGAGAAAGAGGTTGCAATCCCATTCTCTTGGAGAACGATAGTGGGTCCTGCGAGAACTTGCCCCGAATACTTTTGACTCGCTTTCACAACTCTGCAAGAGGGTACTTCCCGTTAAGCGAAGACACCTATACCAGCCAGGAAGAGCGTCGGGCGTGCTTCGAAATATATTGGAACCTATCCTTAGCTCAACGAAGTTCACCAACAGTGAAGTCGTTCGTGCGGTGCTTATTCCACAGGTAGGCATATCACTTATATCTGATGGCCGTCTTACACTTGGCCGACCACCAAGGAAGTGGAAGGCGTGGAAAAACGACCAGATGTTTTAGGAATAGTATCTAGGTCCATGGCGATGAGGTTGCCGGAGAAAACTCAACGGCCTCATCCACCGAAATAAACTCCTCGATTGTAACAGAGAAATCAGTCATTTTCTGGTATGTGGACCATTGCGACTGTTCCAAGCAATACACGGGCGGGTTTTCAGGTGGAAGTGGCCAAGAAACTGAAGGTTGAATGAGAATGTGGTCACTACAATGGAGGTCATCGAACATATCCCACCTAACTCAGGCTATGCATCCGGAGAACACAGGGACAGATCAATGCAACAAAATAAAGTGGTTCTCGGGTAGTGATGCATAAACTCACCCACATTTAGGTGGGCCATTTCTAGCTCATCAATCAGGTCAGTAAGATCTTGACCTCTGAGATTAAGCGAGTATTCTTCACAGAGGGGGATGTCTACCGTTCAAATTCCCGAGCAGTAGAAAGGGCCTCAGTTACCTTGCCGCGGCAGAAGTCGCCCGCGTCAAAATCGTTTGATGGTGAAATTTACGAAGAAATAACAGTATACCTCTCATCCAGGTGTAGCTGCACTGTCACTGCCTAATAAGAGGTATTTATAGCAAATGGAAGGAAGAAAACATAATGTCGGGTTTAAATTGCACATCTTTCTGCCATGCCTTCATCCCGTGGAGGCAAAACCCTTGTATCCAAGCTGGCTGAGCAAGGAGCACGCGCCCATCATGATCTCCTGCATTTTTGCTAACGGGGACGAGAAGAGACAAGCCTCCGCAGGTGCTCCCAGTTGGAGCGGACTCCACGGGAATTCCTTTGAAGGAATATGTCCTCCAGGCGTCGATAGGAGAAGATGCGGGTGCCCTCATAGTAGCGAAGACCCTAAAGGGAATGGTGGCACGATTCACGGAGGAAGCACTACACCGGGTGCTGTTGGCTGAACTAGACGCTGTTGACTTCGTGAGATGTTAGGCTCGCTATGCAAGTACTTTTGTCCCTGCAACTCGAAAATATTGGTGGCCTGGGCAGCTTGGGAGGCAGGAGTCCGTCCTCTTTTTGAGTGTCCCGTGTCTCCGAGTCGCTCGGTCCAGCCTTGAATGAGGGTATAGGAACCGAAGCTTATGTCATGTTCTTATACTTTCAGGGGGCAGCTTGAGGAGTCCCTGAGATGGCCTAATGATCACCTTCGGGAGATTTGCCTCCCGAGAGTCTAACGACTCTGTGGAGGCGCGCGATCCTTTCGATTACGGGAAACGGTCATGCAGTGAGATGGGGTGGGGTTAGTTGGGGTGGTTGTGAACCCTTTGTGCCGCCAGCTTTACCAGGGTGCGTAAGGTCCGCAGTAGGTTGTGAATGCACTCGTAGGGCTGAAGGGGCCAAGAACAGAGGTTTTTAATATTGAGGCGTAAGACGTTTAAGGTATCACTGGCCGCGCCAATACCATGTCCTCAGCCTTGGAAAAGGAAAGACGACTCAAGGCCGGATCGGCTAGGATTTCCTTCTCCAGAAGGCAATGCTAATTTCTTTGAGGAAGTAGAGTGATGCTCTCCGCACTTGACACACTTGGCTATACACGATAAGGACTTATCTTTTCTGGCCTTAGAGCCAAGTTAAAAGATTTCGAGTAAACCCGACTTTGCACGTCTACATGAATGATTCATATGACAGAAGCGGAGGCAGTAGTAGCACCTCCGCGGCAGTGGAGCGAATGACTTCACTCGGTAGTGATACCAACTGGCATGCAACTACTCAGGTAGCCTGTCACGATTGAATGTGAGCCCTCTCCCTGTTTTGTCATTACATGCTCAAAATTTACTGATCCTTGGTCATACAGCTCTTCGTTGTTTTCTTCTGAAGAGTAGTTGTCGAGGGTTAGTTAGTGGGTAACCCCAGTCCTACTTCCTTGTCATATATTATAATCCTGCACCAAGGTAAAGTGGGGGTGAAGTGCAGCTAATACACCTACCGTAGCCACTTCTGGTGAATAAGAATAACCCCGGTGTTTCCTTTATGATCAAAATTAAGATAATGATTCCCTGAGTGTGTTTTCACTCAGTAAAAGCTAGTCATGGGTGGACTTATGTAATATTGAAAATTTAGCATGAACTGAACCCTATTTGTCGGTCAACAGTCTGTCGAGGTTTAGTGAGTGGGTAATCCCAGTCTCACTTCCTGGACATATATTTTATTACTACACCAAGGTGAAGCGGAGGTGAAGTGTATATAGTACACCTACCGTAGCCACTTCCGGTGAATAAGAATAACCCCAGTGCTTCCTTTTTGATCAAAGTTAAGATAATGATCCCCTGAGTGTGTTCTCACTCAGTAAAAGCCAGTCATAGGTGGACTTATGTAATAATAAGAATTAAGTCGAGTGGATTGCTTTTTCAATTGCCAAAGGATCGTCCAAAATAGTTAAACACGCAGATGCAAAAAATAATCTTTAATATACATGAATTAGAAATATGAAATAGTGTAAGTCTATATAATGTCGTGGGGATTACACTTGAAATCTACTTACTAGGATGCTTGCGTCTTAATTTTACCCGCTGAATTAATCACTTAAAATAATCGAGGTTATGAGCTCGGGATGAAAATTCTAGTTAACGGTTAAACTGGTGAAGTTAGGGGAGTGGATAATTCACTTTAACGATACTTTGGAATTCGTAAGTATTTGGAGGATGACGGTGATTTCTTCTTCTTCTGACGATGTTCGCACTTAGCCCGGTCGTCCGAGGTTACCGAATGTGAGGGTAATCCTAGACCAGTGTCCTATGTAAGGATCCTAGGCCGGATCGCGAAGGCGAGTCAAACAGGGACTCAAATCGGAATTCTTCTCCTCGAAGTGTTCGTTCCGATTATTAGCACCTGAGAGTGGGTAGCCAAAATGATTACCTAGTTGCATCTAGGGTAATCCGCAGAGGGATGTCCTCTGTAACCTCTGACTCTGAAGGGTAGCAGGTCTGTGAGAAGTTTGGCACCTACAAGTACCGTGACGGCAACAACCAATTCCCCGAAGTTTCTTCCTTGCAACGGGTGAACTGTTTCCTTTGTGAGACTAGCTTTACACACAACGTAGATCCAAGATCTTCCTCCTGACTCCAAGGAGAATGTTCCCTTTTATTTCCCTCAGGAGCTAAAATAGCGAGAGAGCACCGGATTCTCATAATCTCCTTATCTTCGCGCGAAAGACTTTTGTCTGCTGCCAGGACATGCGAAATATTTACGCCTCGCCACCATCTGAGCTTTCCTCGTCTCCAACCGCGGGTTTATGACGGCGTGAAAAGGGGTGAAGGAGATTTGATGCGAAAAGGCAAATTTGGAATAAGAGGGGGGGGGGCACTTAGAATTCTACAGTAGTATACAAGGTTATATGCATAAACCACTCCTTTTTCTAAAGTTATGGCACAGTGCGGGGTCTCACTCGCCGGCGTGCCATCAACTGTTCGAAGAACACCACTAATGGCCAGCTTGGTAGGGTCCGCGGCATTTATCAGAAGTCTCTGGTCTGAGACTCGGGTCACTTTAAGCTCTCTACCAGTCAATGTCGACAAAACTCTCATTGGATAGAGTCAACTTGCTGCCATCATTCGAACAAATATCTAAAGAGCTTTTGAAGCCAGCGAGCTAAAAAACAAGGTAATCTCTAAATGAGGAAGCCCGACGTAATCGAGGCTCCGCTCAGCGTACATGAGACTTTGATCTTGGTCCGGACCTCCCCGCCCGAGGTCGCTTTGGGGTCGTACTTGATGGTATTGGCTTGTCAGTTGCTGAAATGGCAGCAGACCTCTCCGTCCCCGGAGCACCTGCAGTGGGAGAGGGATACATTGTCCTATTTGATTTCTATTTACCTTTCGTTTTCTTTTTTAGAGAGGAGGATGGGGAGCGAGCCTGCTTCTCTTCACCCTGGAAGTTGCCACACTGCCGGACATACCAGCCTCGGCAAGATCTTCCTCTGAGATGAAGAAAACCTTGGCTGTCAAGGGAGCACCAGGTGGAGGAAGCGGTCACTCATCTCCTTGCGAGTCTTAGGGGAACCCATCAGCCTAAAAAACTTCGGATTGATGAGGTACATGGCCGAAGACCAGTGGGCGATACCTCCTCTTACCCTCTATGGAGGGTTATAAGGAGCCACTTGACCCCAACGGGAGGGGAAGGAAAGGATGCAGGCGCGTTCGTTGTCTCCTTGTCTTCTTAGCGGGACCCTGAGAAAATAAAGAGGCACCGCTGTAAGTGGAGAGTAGTCCGGAGGCAACTCTGTAAATGGGGTTGAAGGAGAAACTCTGATCCCGTAAAGAAGGAGAGGGAGAAGCGCCTTCTTTGCTGAAGGAGTCTTGGAGGGTCCCTGAGAAAGCACAGGAGCGTCACGTCCGTCTCAGACGTAGAGCTGCCCGGGGAGTGCATTCAGGAAGTAAGATGGGAGCCCTTCCACCGGCCAGATCAGTGGTCTATTTTAGCTCATCGTCCGCCCAATAACCAAGTTCAGGCAGGTATTTACAGAGAGGAACGTAGTCCGAAATGTTGAAAACTGTGCAGAACCAGCCAAAAATCTAAAGTTCCTACACTTGTGATCACTAAAGAAAAAAGAAAGGAGGTTTGTAGGCTATATCCCGCGTGCATCTGTTCCCGCCTATCCTCTCTCGGGTTTTCCGACTTTTCAGGGCTCCGACCTGGGTGCGTTAAGGAATGCTATTCTCAACATAAAACAGCAACTCACACCGACCAGAAGTTACCTAGTGGCCGGTCCTTTCCAAATGTCGCAGCTCTCAACTGGGCAGCTAGAGAGGCAAAGCGACAGGGCGGATATCCTTACTGAGAAGTACTAATCCTCGACAGGACGACCAGGATCTGAAGATTTGTTGTGACAGACCCAGAGACGAGACCTGAGACTTTCAGTTGGATTGGCAGTGAACACGGCAGTACAGCCCCGACTTACCAGTTGTACAGCAAAGTATGTACCCGATAACGGCCACAAGGAGGTGGTCAGCTCATTACACGTAGGAAAGTGGTTATTGCAACGAAACCGATATTTCCAATATTCGCGTCCTAATGCCAGGTTCCCTCAAGAGTCAGTGTCTTGCAATCTGCAGGGGCTGAAGGGTGTTGTTCAGAGGTTCCAAAGCCTCTCTTCAGTCACGACATGAGGTATCTGGTCAGGTTCTTAAGTCTAGACAAAGGATTGAGTAGATAGTCGTAGAGAGAAAGGAATGGTTATAAGGCACGAGAAGAAAGCGCACCAACAACTTCCCCAGGCCCCGTCAAAGCGTTCTCCTGGTACCAAGTGCAGGTAGAAAAAAGGTTGAATAGATAGTCCATGAGTAAAAAAAAAATAGAGCAACGCTGAGAGGGAGGGAGGGAGAAGCGCACAAGTAACTTCCTCACGACCTATAAGAGAGTTCAAGTCAACACATTGACAGGGCTTTCCAAATTTGCACACATGCCGGGAGGGCGTGAAGCTCCCCCAGGTGCCAAATGCAACAGGCTACAGTAGATACCCTCCTGCACGAACGGAGTGATGAATCGCTGGGATAACCCAGCCCGGTCGAGGTCGCTCATCGAAAATGCTGGCCTAAGGGGTGAATGGTGCTTAGTTGGGAGCAAAATAAGTTTGTCAGGGCAAACCAGGATTAAATTTTCTTTAAAAAGTCTATACATATTGTTCGAATTTGGGTTAGTTATCATAATGTCTTACTTTGTTAGAAGTATTCATTCACATGGGGACCATCATTATCAATAGTCCAATAATCTCCTTGCAACAATTCACAAGTTTCGTAAAAGCGTTTACAAAAAAAGAAGTTTTTTAAGTGGGGTAGAATATAGAGAGGGTAGTTTGGCCACTTTTAAGATCTCCAGTCATGTTCAAAAGTTTTGATACTACTATATTTTTTCACATAACAAAATTAATAGAGCTAATCAAGCTTTGCAATTTGTTTGAATATGTTCGCATCATAATTTGAAGATGAAATATACATTTAGAGCAGAAACCCATTATATAATAAATACAGTAAATTGATACGCGAAGTCAATATTCACAATTATATTCCTTGCTCTTCAGACTGCCTCAATTCGTCCCGGGAAGCTGGTGACCAAATTTTAATGATATCTTCACTGATATGGCTCCCTTTTGGTTCAATAAGCAACCGCAACTACGTGCAATTGGATGGCATTCTAAAGATGGTACTCCCTGATGTAATATGCTTAGAAAATATTTATCTCCTTGCATTTAAGTCTACTTTGGTGCAAAACAACAATGGTTGATTGATTTTCTTTGAAAAAGAAATTCTGGAATTGAAAATATCAAACATTTATTTTTACAAACAAATATTACGAAACATTATTATTACACAACATCATTCATTTAAACCATATTTGTGATCATTTTACGCTTTTCATGGAATAGTAAAGCTTCAGGGACTGCAAGAGAGCGATTTTAGATTCAGCGAAGGAATGCATTCCTTTTACATATTATTTTTGAATTGCTAACTTTTTAATCAACCTGCAATAATTTAAATATTAGAAGTTATTCCTATCACGTAAATTTTAAAAACGAATCAAAAATAGAAAAAATATGTATTAGTTTAAAATCCTTTGACCATATCTGTATTCCTTCAAGATCGTTCTGTCAATTCAATTCTGAAGAATAAATGGGCGTAAGATTTGTTTTCCAGAGAAATTCATTGTTTCATTTTCACCTGTGAAAATGATTTAGTGTAGGAGAGCGCCATAACTCTTTTGGAGAGTGATCAGAGTAGGTACGACAATTTTCCTTCATATCACTTTTAAACTCTCCAACTGCTAACAAAAGACTTTTACTCTACATAATTATCATATTGAATAGAAGCAGTTCACACAAACTTAGTGTTTCAGGTGTTATGGCATGGAAGATCACCCAATTAAAGCTTGCCCTGAAGGGAACAAATAGGTCTGTTCAGAATGTGGTTGCGAGGACCACACTTTGCAAATACTACAAAATATGTTTGAACTGTAGAGGAGATCACCGGACAATGGACATGTCAAGTTCAATAAAAAATATATTTTTAAGAAGAACGAAATTGGGAGTATCAGATGAGAAAAATAGGAAGATCTATAGGTTGGAGTCAGAAAGTAATTCCTTGTATTCACAAGGATATGACTCTAAAAGTGGAAAGCTCTCTTCTTGCTTGGTAGGATGGGTAAATTGGTGATGGGAGATTTCCTCAAAAGGTAAAAAGAATGCTGGAGCTGGACTCAATATTCTTTATTCGGCTTAGAATCGTCTTAAAATGGTCGTCCTTGATAAAAGAATGCATTTTTAAACGGAGCCCAGCTCTCGTTTTACATATAAGGCCCGCGGACATGCGGTATTTTGACTTTTCGCTCAAATAATATTTTATACATTTAATTAGTTCCGATAATATTAAATTTATTGGATCTACTTACATTAACATTATTTTAAAGTAAAATTATTTTTATTTTAATCACTATTACATACATATTACAGAAACGAAACAAAACCATTACATTTGTTGTTTATTAAGTATATCTCTCATGGTTGCCAACTGTCACCATTTCTTTTATTTAGGCAATCTAAACTATAAATGCCCTTTGTTTACATCACTTAAACCCGATTTATATTAAATATATTGAAAAGATAAAAAGGAAAGTACTAAATATAGACTTTTGCATGAATTCTATATTTATTAACCAAAATTTACTATATTCCACTCTTTCGTTTCTTTTTAAAATTCGTTTAAAGTTTCCTCATATACCGGTAATGCAAATAAAAAAAAATAGTTAGTTAGTGGTAAAGGTGAGCAAGTGATTGAGAGAATGACAATAATTTAAAAAAAATATAACTAGGCTGTTTAATGGTGATTATAATGCAAAAGAGAAGTATTTACAATTTGTGAACAGAGCTCCCTTTACAACACATCATTTGTTTTCCCTTTACATGAAATATTATTTTGCTTTACCGTGAACCCATTATAAGATTTTATAAGACTCCAAAGTGCTAATTTTTGAGGTCTCCATAACACTTCCCTTCAAGAATACTGAGTTTTAAAACAAGATTATGTATTTAGAGATAATTATTTTGCACACATTTTTACGGTATTCAGAGGTTCTTTAAAGCGTTCGAATGCAGGAACTGCAACTTTTAAATGCCAACAAAAATATGTTTGTGTGTGTGTGCACGCCCGTCAACTTTATTATTGTTACTTTTATTATGCCAATCCTTTACTTTCATTATTGGCTGCAGCATAAAGTTCAATTCTTAAGCGCTCCTGAGGGTTTGTATCATTTTTTATATTCTTCATGCATACAGCTTGGTGGCACGCACCACAACATCATTTTTGCTATTCTTGACTGCAAATCATAGATTTTAGAGCGGTCATAAGTCCTGAGATTCTTTGTTTAACCTATGTTATGCCAAGCGATTTTATGACATTGATTAGAGCGTTCCGCATATAGTAGCTGCAGTTCCTTACTGCGAACAAAACCTCTTTTTTTTTTACATTACTTTGTTTATATACACTCAGGCACTCAGGCACTCAGTCATTTCAAATTGATGCAAAGGTTTCGTTTTCAGTACCAATTTGAAGGTGAGTCTATAGAAAAATTTTGGTTCGAGTGTTAACCAGTCAGATGATAAAAAATAAAATGGCCGCCAAAATCCAAAATAGCTGCCAATTCCCAGCTTTTTTTTTAATTACGCCTCATAACTTTTGTACTATTGAACCTAGAATGGTGATTTTGATCTCTATACCTAGATTTGAATGTATGAGTAATTGAATATAAATAAAATAAACATGATTGGAGCATATCTTCTCGTATATTGAGTCGTACTTCCAAGTAAATGCTTACACAATTACTTGAAACCCTTTTTGAACAATACATTCAATAAGAAAATGACTAACAAATTAACCAAGACATCTATATACATGTTAGTATTGGAAATTGTTCTAGTTCAGCTACTTCTCGCATGTGCACTTGCACTGACGTGTGAACTTCAACTTTGTCTTCACGCATTTGCGCCGAGGGCAGGTAATTGGGCAAGTGTGTAGCAGCTAACATCCTTGCTAGCTCTTACAAAAGTATAATTCCCCGTCTGAGAAATTACTCATCTCGCTTCTATTAATTCATATTCATGTACGACAATTCCAATCATATATAACTCGTACGATTTCAAACAAAATTTACCCTACGTATCGTCCGATAATAATTATCTTATACGTTGTACCATATATATTTCAACCAATCCAAATCCTTATCTGACGTATTTTAAACCGACCAATCAGCATCAATCTACCTCGCCCCAATGTTCGCTAACAAATATAGTCCACTCGTGTTCTCGTTATCGTCAGAGAAAGGTCAGTAAATTAACGTTACCATTATTCGACTCAATCGAATATTTTAACTATTCAAAATGTAATTCCCACTTTTCTCTCCATTATAATTCGAGCAATTAATCTATGTCCAAAGATATTCCCAAGTCCATCCATCCATACAATAAATATATCATATATCCTGCAAATTATATCGACCAAATCTTATATTAATGATATCCAATATATCATTCCATAATTTCTAACTCAAATTTATATAAATATTTATTCGAATATATAATTACTCTAAACCTACATTTATATTCAATCAAATTCATTCTGTGTATTTCCTATTTTCTCCTTGCTCTTTGTTTGACTTCTATATCTCTCTGGTTAATTTATAAATAAATATAGAAATATTCCACTCTTAATTTTCCCTGAAATTGCCGGTTGCCTATTTTTATTTTTACTCAATTAGAATCTAACACGTGACTCCCCTATTCTCATTCCTCATTCTTATAAAGCATTGGTTGGTGAATATCTAGGCTTAACATTCCCATCAACCAGAGTATATATATATATATATATATATATATATATATATATATATATATATATATATATATATATATATATATATATATATATATATATATATATATATATATATATATATATATATATATCATCCACCCATCTCTCCATATTTACATATACGCCGCTTTAAGTGCACTTCACTACTTCCAGGTGAACACATCCTTGGCGAGGGGAAGCGTGGTCAAAATGGGAAGCAGCTTGCTGTCCTCTTCCCTCCAACCATGTTAGTTGGGTTGTTGACAGGCATCATGGACATGTTGGCTCGCTTGGAAGACACTTCTTTTGAGATGTTGATCCAAAGCATTACCAGTTTAGGGAATTCTCTCCACGTCTCTAGTCTTCTGTGAGAACAACCTCATTCGGACGAGGTCAACATCATTGTCTTCGTCTGAATAATTTGAGTATAGCCTACAGACAAGGTTTGGTGCCACTTATTTCAACCTTGGCGATGTCTGGAATAGAGTGTTAAAAATAGTTGCGAATTGCTGATGAAAGGATGGCACTTCGTACATCAACGCGCAGCAGGATCGCTTACCCTTGAACTTGAAGGAAGAAGTACTGTCTGATCAGTGAGTGCGTGGAAAAGGGCCATGGCTTTGCACATTGTCGTGCTGGTTTGTGGCGATAGTGTTCAGGAAGATCATTTTGGTTGTCTTTCCCGCTTTGAAGGAGATCCAGAATTGTGCGGCCGGATTCAGAACCTTGATGCGATAGAAGTTACTGAGAAGGATTACGACAACATCTGTGTCTCCAGTATACACCATCCCAAATGACAAAGATTTGAGGGCATGGAGGAGATGTATTAAGAAACGCGTGTCAGCTTCCTCATAGTTGCATTGATCCATTGGTGGACTGTTTCCAATATGGTGGACTTGATCACCTGCAGTGATGTAAACATTCTTTTCATCTGGGAAATGTTTTTCTGTTTTCATTTTTGACAAGAATGCGAACAGTTTCTTCTTATTATCAACGTTCGGCAGAAAATTCTGCCAATTTCCTTGGATTTTGGCAGTATCAGATATGCGTTGTTGGATGCCAGTTCCTCGTTTTTACCTTGTACCTCCTTTTATCGTCAGTGCACGATACTCTTCCCAGACAATATCTACTCTTGTCGATCGCTTTATGTCGTGGCGAACTCTTGGGGAGAATTCCTTGTAGAAATATGAATAAAATGTCTTTCCTTGGACAGTTGTACCAGGAAGTGAGTGTCTGAGTACCCCACCGTCAATAAATAATAATGAAGTCGTAAACATCTGGAGCAACTAGCTCCTCTTCGACAAAAGTGGCGCTACTTGTACTGGCTTCCATAATATATAACAACAAATCTGACTTGATACAAGAGTTCAGGGACCCTTCGGATGACAATGCAGGTGGGTATGGGGAAGATTCGTGCTGAAAAAAACTGCCCCAAACCCCCTCGCGGCTGGCTAGTACAGGAAAAGCTTGATTAAAAAGCTCTGCATGATGTTTGAAGTGCTGCATTTTCAGCTTAGTTGCTGACTTATTTTGTGTTTGTTTTCTTCTCATGGAATAACAGTAAGTTATTTCACTTGATCAGTGCTGTCAGAGGTGTGTCATTTAAGTCAAGCACACTCAGTCTGAAGTTTTTGTACTGCTCTTGTCTCATAGACTCGACTTTATAGACAGACGCAGCAGCAGCCCCAGACTCACACACCTTGTTGTCTAATGTAACCAAGTCTCCACTGTGCTCTTCAAAAGTATTCCCATTGCTCAGCAACACCTTCATCAGATCTTTGGCATGACATAGAAATCGGTGCTGAGATGCATATCCTTCTTCATGATTAGGGAGTTATTCATCATCATCGTTATCATTTGCATCAGTAAACTCCTCAACGACACGGCTAATTTCTGGGCCAGTAACAATCTAGCGTTCTAGCATGTCACGGTTCTCTATGAGACCAATAATGCCACCAACTCCTTTGACCCTTTTGTTGTCTTGCTCGTGTGCTTGATCGATGGGTAAAGATGAGAAACGGCGATTGCTTTGACTTAGTGTCCAGTGTCTCTCCTTAAATTCGTTCTGGATGCTATCTAGTAGACCTTCCAGGTCTCGAATAAATATTGGAATCAACCTGGCGTAATTCTGGTGATCTAGAGCAAAGAACAGAGGCACAAGCTTCTGCAGGTTAGTAACTATGAATTCTAACTTGCGCTTCCGATGTGCCCGGATGAACATGAATATGATCTGTTGGTACTTGTGTACGAGTAGCCAGAATTTGAACGTTGGACTCTGTTGGGAAGCTACCACAACCCAATCCTCAAGAGCCATCTCGGTTCCACTGTATTCATATGCTCGCTTCAGAAGGCTGTCAAGTACCATAACAGTAATTTGATGGGCATTTCTTGTTCTCATTATATTGGATGCATTCAGAAGTGCTGTGGCTGCTGCTTCTGTCTTCAATAGCCCAGATCTTTTCAGGGTTTTAGGCCATCCAGACCAACGCAGAAGATCTCCCATGGTGCTCCACCAAGCCATCTCAATGTGGAGCCCACATAGCATAACCACAAACTTGTCTTCCCCGTAAATGTCAGAGAAGGCCCACGTATATTTTTGGCGAGGTGATAGAGTGGTTGGTCCACTACCAACACAGGGACTTGGTGTGGGTTGAGGTGCTCAGTTGTCTTTTTCACCAGATCCATTCCATGTCGAATCATTTCTGGAGTGGCGGCTTTTTCATGGAAAAATAGTATAAAAGTTGAGGCGCAAAGCGAAAAAAACTGGAAATTGGCAGCCATCTTGAATTTTGGCGGCCATTATATTTTTTATCTGACTGCTTGACACTCGAACCAGAATTGTTCCATAGACCCTTACCTTCAAATTGGTATCGAAAACAAAACTTTTGCATCAATTTGAAATGGAAAAAAAAACGTGCACGCACCCCCCCACTATATGCTATAGTAGGCTAAAGTATAATAGGCTAGGGAGACCTATGCTCTGCTATGCTAGGCTATGCTATGTGCTAGGCTACAATAGGCTAGTTAACCAAGTCTATAATAGGCTAAGCTATGCAAGGTTATTTTAGTCTAGTGTATGGTATGTTATACTAGTCTAGGTTATAATACGAGGGGTGGTCAATAAGTTTTGCGAATTGGTAGGGCAAAACATAGGAAGGGGGATGGCTGTTTATGGGGGTGTTAGGACAAGTTATGACAAGTCACGACCTGCAGCCGCACGCTCCTGCCTCGTCTATTTAAGAAGCAGTAGCCGATCGCAGATCGTCAGTCACAAATTTTTCAACAATGGAGAAGGTTGAGCACCGCGCGTTGATCAAATTTTTGACCAAGGAAGGCAAGAATGCAGAAGAGATCCATGAACGCATGGTTGCAGTGTACACCGATACCTGCCCTTCCTATGCAACCATTGCTCACTGGAATAGAGAGTTCTGCCATGGTCGTGAGTCCCTTGAAGATGACCCCCGTCCAGGACGCCCGTCAGACGTGATCAAAGAGGACAATGTGGCCCGTGTGGAGAGGATCATCCTTGAAAATCGACGGATGAAGGTCAAATGAATCGATTGAGAACTTGGAAGTGTTATCAACAACATCCACAACAATTTGGCCATGACCAAGGTCTCTGCCCGTTGGGTCCCTAGAAACCTCACGCCCCATGAACGACTTCAACGTCGTCAAAGTTCGGAGGAACTGCTGCTCCCGTACAACCAAGACCCGGCGGGATTCGAGTCACGCATAGTGACAGGTGATGAAACGTGGGTACATCACTGGAATCCCGAGACCAAGCTCGAAAGCATGGTCTGGAAGCACAGGGGCTCTCCGACCCCCATCAAGTTCCGGACCCAACCCTCAGCCGGGAGAATCATGGCCACCATCTTCTGGGATTCTGAGGGAGTATTGATGGTGGACTATACGTCTCGTAGAAGGACCATCATAGGCCAATATTACTCCGAGGAACTGGCTGGGTTGAAGAAGTGCATCCGTCAGAAGCGGCGCGGCAATTTGACACGCGGTGTCCTTCTCCTCCACGACAATGACCCTGTCCACAAGGCCAGGGTTGCACAAGCTGCCCTGCGCGAGTGCGGATTCGAGGAGCTCAACCATCCCCCCTACAGTCTAGATCTGGCCCCCAGCGACTACTTTTTATTCCACCAGCTCAAGGCTGCACTGCGTGGACGCAGGTTTGGGGACGATGAATATGTCCAGCTCGCCGTCCAGGAGTGGATTGAACAGCAGTCGGGAGATTTCTGGTTGTTGGGAATTCGAAACCTCAGGGACAAGTGGCGCAAGTGCATTGAAGTCGAGGGTAGTTATATTGAAAAATACTAAAACACTTTTCCTAATCTCTCGTTTCCTTATATCCGAATTGCAAAACTTATTGACCCGCCCGGTATGATACGCTTGGCTCTATTATGTTAGGTGTCTTAATAAATCAGAATAAGTGAGGGCACCATTTTTGCTTCGCAGTAATCTCTGCCTTTATTTCTTCACATATGTTTTCAGTAAAGAGTGATGACTGTCTGTTAGACTAGGGTGACTGTCTGTTGCACTAGTATTGCTTGGGAAACCCTAGCCTCCAACCCGAGTTTTTGCAGGTGGATCTTCGCCCAGCTGTCTATATTAATTTTCAGTCACATCGTTATTTTTATTCAATCACTCACTTTGTTAATTTACACTAAATATTTTAATATACTTTGTTTTTTATTTTAAATTAGGTTGTTTCTAATATCTAATCGTTAACTATTCCAGATTCAATTAGGATATTTGTTTTGTTTCTATTATTGTACGCATTTTGTTCATTTTTCACTTTCACCGTTTTTAATATTATTTCGTCACATATATTGTTTTATTCAATTCACTTTTGAGCTCGTTATTATTATTTTAATAACTTCAAAATCGTTAGACACTTTTATGATAAATATTTTAACACTTCAATTCGTTTTTATATCACTTTTACTCATTAGTCACTTTATTTCAAATATCTTTTGATCACTTTTTATATTTTTGAAGGTTTTCATGTTCACGGTATGTACACACGATGCTGGTATGTACACCGTGCCCTTTAACACCAGTGCTGCCATCTCATTGGGTGAAAAGGTCCCTCATATGTCCATTTGAACTTCCCCTTGACGATAACTTAAGGGGTTGTTCCGGGTCCTCTTTTAGGGGCTTGTATAGTGTTGAACCAAATAGCTTAATTCCCACATCCTCACCATCGAAGAAGTATCCTCTTTCGAGTACCTTTTTCTTATCGCTGAGGGGGACTTCCGCCCATTAATTTTCGTGTTCTTCTTCGTCATCCGTGATTGATTGTTCGTGGTTGCTTTTTCCTATGTTTTCTTTTTCTTCTTCCCTCTTTTCCTTTTCTTCTCCACGCCTTTACTCGTTTCTTCCTCTCTTTCCGAAGTTTCTTCTTTTTCCGATTGGTTCTTTTGGGGGCTCTTCTGTTGGGCTAGTCTTTGGTTGGTGCTCGTCTTTTGATATTTGCGGATCGTCAATAAACTGAATGTTTAACAATTTAACTGAGGCTGGATTCTCGGGGAACCAAACCTCATTCCCAGAAGGCGGTTGAGCTCGTCCGAGAAAGTGCCATGGTTAGTCAGGTTTGCCAGAGGACCGAAGATGACCATTGCCATAATCTCTCTTCCCTCTTTTGGCACCTCCAGCTTCGGGGTATTGGTTCTCTCGTTATTCTTCTGGACCGCTGCTTCCGTGTAGTTTTTTCTTGCTTTTGCCTCATTTTCTTTATTGATATTCTCCCTCTTGAAATGGATAGCTTCCTTGCGGATGGGGCACTTCATGGCCAAGGCCCTGTGGTCCCCTCCACAGTTGATGCACTTCTGTTTTCCTTCCTTGCATTCTTTCCAACCGTGCCCAGTTTTTGGCACAGTTGGAACAGGCTACTTCAGTCGACGTGCAGTCTCTTGTGTGGTCCTTCTCTACCACATAGCATTTATAGCAGCAGTCAATCGGTATAAATTTCTCGGTTTCTATTTGCTCGGGTGATACCCGTAGGTAAAACCCAAGCAACCCTTCATTCTTTGCTCTGTTTGCCATTTCAATATTGGAAAAGATGATCTTCATTATACTCTGGCCTTTTCCGCACTCTTCTACTTTTGTGCTGCTGGCCCAATTTTGCTTCAGTAAAGAGTGATGACTATTTGTTGTACTAGTATTTCCTGTAGAACACTAGCCTCAAGCCCGATTTTTTGCAGGTGGAACTTCGCCTAGTTCGAGACCAGATGCTCCACATCCTCCATGATGTGGCAGATGATCGCATAGCCGGTAAGGCTATCAATGAGCCTGATGAGAAGGACGTAGATGTTTCGATAGATTGTCTCAATTGCGGTTATCCTTGTAGGTTTTGTCCCTCTCATGGATAGTATGGAGGGGAATTCGCTTGCAGTCTTGGGGATCGACCCCCTGGGGCCCCTCCGGGTAGCGTGCTCCTCTTCCTGTGGGCACCCTCCTTCTGCTCGTGTGGAAAGAAGTTCCGGTCACACGAGCAAAGAAAAGATTGTCTGGTCAGTGCGTCTTCAGATATTCTTAATTTAATCCAACTTTGCCACAACCAGACAATTTGTGAACAGTGCTCCTTTTACAACACATCATTACTATTCTCTGGACGGAGTGTTATTGTGGTTTACCGTGAACGCATTATAAAATTTTATAAGACTCCGAAGTGTTCACTTTTGAGGTCTCTTTGGTTGTCTTATTCAATCTTGCAATGTGAGCACTCCATAAACATCTCCCCTTCAAGAATACACATTTTTAGTCGCGTGCGACTCTATACCTCACGATGTCGGTCAATAGGTCCCCATTTTGCATTTTTCTTTTGTTTTAGCAATAACATCCTAATTATTCGGCCGATTCTAACGAAATTTGAAACCTTTATGTTGTTTACCTTTCTCTTTCAAGTGAAATAATTACCAAGGTCTTTCCAAGGTTAGTCCGGGAGTTATTGAAAGTTTAGAATGTCATAAGGTCATAAATCAGAATAAGGAAAGAGCCCGGCACATTTGGTCAGGAGAGCTTGTTACGATACTCAGAGGTTCTTTAAAGCGTTCGGACGTAGGAACTGCAACTCTTAAATCCGAACAAAAATATGTTTGCGTATGTGTGTGCGCGCGCCATAACGCACACACACACACACACACGCAAACATATTTTTCTTCGCATTCCCCCTCCCCCCATCTTATGTCTACTGTCTAATCCAATGCAGTTGTTCATAGGTATTCTATTTTTTTCCGTTCGTTACTCGGTTTTATATTTTGGCTAATAATTGTTGGGTAATATTCTAGTTTCATTAGATGCTTCGTAGCAATTTGGCTTAACATTCATGGCTAGTGTAAATTGAAATTGCCATCTAAAATTTGGTTAAATTTCCTATTCTTTTTTAACGATTATCTCTATTCTATTTGCAAATGTGTTGTACGTCCTTCATCTAAAAAGAGTTTCCTTTTAACTAAAAAAATAATGAACATTTCGCTGAGGTTCAATTCGATGAGGAAATCTCTTCTACATTGTTTTCCCCAATTAGCTTCTTGTCAATCTACCTCACTTTATTGCAGCGTTCTCAATCCTCACAACACACTAAAAGTAAATTTCATCCTCAGCCTCCTCTCCACCACACAGTTTCCATTTTATTTCGGACACAAAATTCTCATTTTGTTACTCCCTTCTCATTATGAAGTAGTCATCTACAAGGATACACTATACCTGCCATTAAACTTCAAAACTTGCCATCCCTTTGCAAACAGATATATATATATATATATATATATATATATATATATATATATATATATATATATATATATATATATACACATATACTCTTACTTCCATGCAGACATTTGCTAATCCATACAGTTATCCTCTAGTAAAAAGACACACGTATGCGCCTAAACAATAACATCTCTTTCATGGACAAAGGTGAGAAATTGCTTTGGGAGGGAATAGATTCGCTAACAAAATGCAGGAAGTCGCAGAGCGTTGGTTCAGAAAAGAAAATTATGGGCTTCGCTTTCGTGCATTTTCGGTTGGCCACCCTCCTGTATCGTAAAAGAACTCAATGGCGAGTTATGGTATATAATAGTGAAACCAATGTATAGGAGCCAAAAGTTTAATTTACGAGAATCGTAAATTAAACTTTTGGCTCATATACAGTGGTTTTACTATTATATATATATATATATATATATATATATATATATATATATATATATATATATATATATATATATATATATATATATAGCAGTGGCGACTTTAGCACTCAGGCTGTTCGTGCTTAGCCCGAGTATAAATTTAGTAAAGTGAACGTGTATTTGGAAGCTGATTTAATTTCTGCCAACACTGACTTCAAGTACATAATTGCAGCTCATAACTCGGGCTTCTTTTATCGAGCTATGTCGCAGTTCATATACTTTCGTTCATCGTCTGATGGTCGTCTTAAATGTACCCCGTGTCAAAACTATCATTCGTAGTAGACGTTCTCTCGACATCGTTCACACGCGGTTAACACAGGCTCAGAAGTTACAGACCGAGTTATCTAAAATCGTAAAAATTCAAAGTAATTAAAATTCAATGTTTTCTTGAAACAATAGATTTCTATAGAGATAAGATTTAAGTTCCAATCTATCAAAAGTTTCCGTTCTAAAATATTCTTAGAAGAACGAATAATTATCCAGCAACTCGGGCTAATACAACGAGCCTGGTAGGCTTAAAAGACTAACTGGCATCTCTTGTCAAGAGTAAAGTACAGGCAACAGTCAGATCGGTCTCTGGCTAAGGTTTGTTGTGCACGCCAGTGTCGTTATTTGATTGGTGTTATTCTGTGCGTCTGTGTGTAAAGATCAGTCGTGTTTTGCAGGGTTCCTTTATTTTTACCCTTTAACTTAGAAATGGAGAAAGATATAAAAAATAAGCCCTTTGGGGATAGAAATATTGCGGACAAACGTAAAATTCTTCGTTGGATAGAATCCGCTCATATCTGAGAAGCACAATGGCCCAAGAACGGCTCTCTTCACTGGCTCGTATTTACACAGAGAAAATCATTTTGAACTACTTGGACAAGAAGAAGAAGCTGCACGATAGGATATTATACGAGTTTGCTATCAAACCAAGACGACCGGAGTTCTTGTATAAATGAAGTGAGTAATTTTTATATTGAAACTATATTTCTGTCTTATTGTTAAATTACACCGGGGAACAATTTGGAAAAAGAAATTCTGTTGAGTTAGATTTTTGTGCTGATTTAGACTAAAATTAGCATGCTGATTCCAAATTTGTAGTCAGCTTTTTTCTAGCACGTCTATTCTTTTCTTCACAGCTTACCCCGCAGAGAAGAAAAATTCCACTGCTTAGCTGCAATAAAGTTCGCCTGCTGGTTACGATTGAATTCATCTACAGCTACGTGGCAACTTGTTTGTGCAGTCACCATTGATACAGTGCGGTGAGAGGTGTGTGTTGTACGTTCAATTTCGTTATATGCTGTTTTTTTTTGGCTTTCAAAGTTGGTAACTATTCCATCTTAGTGTTTTATTTACATAGATATATATTTCCTTTGTTTCAGATCATGCCTGCTCCGGCAACTTCTCGTCGTAAATGCCTAAACAACCCTGACTCCTTCTGCTACATTTGTGGCAGCTTCACCATTCCAAGTCAGAGGGAAAACATCAGTGCAATTGTGTAAAACTCGGTGCTCAAGACAAGCCATGGGCCCCTCCCCCCTATAAAGTGTGCAGGCAGTGTGTCGAGAATTTACGGATGTGGACCAAAGGAACACGCGAAAGGTTGCCATTTAGTAACCCCATGGTTGGCGAGAGCAAAAGGAGCATTGCACAGACTGTTACTTTTGTTTAGTGAAAACATCAGGATTTAACAAGAAAAATAAAAGTAAAATAGAATATCCTAATCTACCGTCAGCTATAAGGCCAATGCTTCATTCAGTTGAAATTCCAGTGCCAGTTTTCGAACAACTATCTCCTTTTGAAGATCTGAGTGATGTTAACGAACGCGTGACAGCAATGATGCAGACTTCGAAATTCACGAGGATTCGGTTCGTAGGGGATTTGATCAGCACGAGTTGAATGATTTAGCACGTGATTTGGGCCTATAAAAAAAAGCTTCAGAAATCCTAGTATCAAGACTGAATGAGAAAAACTTACTTGAACAAGGAGCGAAAGTATCATACTTTCGAACCAGAGAAAGTACATTTTTGCAGTACTTTCGAAGTGACAGTGGCTTTGTGTATTGCCATAACATTCCTAGTCTACTAAAGGAATAAGGGCTTTCAATCTACAATCCAAATGAATGGCGAATGTTTATTGACAGCTCAAAGCGGAGCTTGAAGTGTATCCTTCTACACAATAGCAATTTATTTGGTGCAGTCCCTATTGGGCATTCTGTCTGTCTTCGTGAAGAACATGAAGATATAAAGAGGCTCATTGAGTTATTGCAATATGACAAACACAATTGGATCATCTGTGTTGACCTTAAAATGGTGTGCTTCCTTCTTGGTCAGCAACGTAAGTATACAAATTATCCCTGCTTTTTCTGTTTGTGGGATTGCAGAGGTCGAGGGAAGCATTTGGTTGAGACGAATTGGCCTCCAAGATCTGATCTTAAACCTAGAGATCCCAACATTCTATATGAGCCACTTGTTGACAGGAAGAATATAATATTCCCACCTCTGCACATAAAACTAGGTCTCATGAAGCATTTTGTAAAGGTATTGCCAACTGATGGCGACTGTTTTAAGTACATCATCTTGACATTTCCTGGTCTGTCAATTGAAAAAATCAAGGACGGTGTGTTTGATGGTTCACAAATTCGACAGGTTATCAAAGATGAAAAGTTCACCAGGACTATGTCAAACCTTGAGAAGAATGCTTGGTTATCATTCAAAGACGTCGTCAAGAACTTTCTTGGAAATACACGTGCAAGTAATTACACGGAAATTGTTTAGAATCTATTGGAGAGCTACAAAGCGCTTGGTTGCAACATGAGTATTAAACTAAATTTTCTGCATTTCCATCTTGCCAGCTATCTGAATGATCTTAGGACTGTTAGCGACGAGCAAGGTGAACGATTTCACCAAGATTTGAAGGTTATGGAAGAAAGTTATCAGGGTAGATGGGATGTACATATGATGGCTGACTATTGTTGGAGCATCAAACGCGATAGTCCTCAGGTTGAACACTCCAGAAATAGCTATAAACGTAAACTTTTACCTTAACTACTTGCACACAATTATAATTATATAATTACAGTAGCTATATCCTTTGTTAATACCTAATAGTATTAAATAAACATTGCAATCATGCCTGTTTCTTTCATATTTCATTGTATCTCAATATTTGAAAAAGTTAAAAAACTTGACGTGATAGAGAAAAACGGAGATCAGCTTTGGATTCAGCACCGAAAAATTAGTTAAAAACAGCTGTCAGACCTAACTCAATAAAATTGTGTTCCACAATGTTATCAGTGCACATATAAGTCTTCTGTGTGCATTACGTCTCTTACCTTCTCTTATACATGTGTCTTGTGCGAAATCTGGGATGAGCCCGAGTGACGCTGATGACCTGGAGTCGCCTCTGATATATATATATATATATATATATATATATATATATATATATATATATATATATATATATATATATATATAAATATATATATTTATATATATAAAGAGTAAATACAAGGTCTGCGGGTGGTAACAACCATCATAGGGCTTTCGCCTCATTTAATTTCTGACTTTCAAACCAAATCATTTTGAAGACAGAAGGAAAGAAGCAGAAACCTTGTAATGAAGAACATATAACGAACCGTACAAGAGAAAGATGAATTTTGATGTAAATGAGCAATGAGACAGGAAACACAAGTTTTTAAGTGCAAGAGAAAGGGAAAGTTAAAAGAACACAAGGATTAAAGAGAGTAAAGAACGATGCAATGAAGGCAATCCATACCGAGAATTCAGAAATAACAGCAGGGTAAAAAAGTTGGAATAAACTTGGCCTGGATTCGAACCCTAGTCTGCTGATTGGTGATCAGATGCTCTCTTTGATCCTCGTATTCTTCTAATCAACTTCCAATGTTCCTTTCTCTTGCAATTAAAATAAGAACTCCTGTTTCTTGTCTCATTGCTCATATGCCTCAAAATTTCTCTTCCCCTTGTAATATATATATATATATATATATATATATATATATATATATATATATATATATATATATATATATATGAATAAAACCACAGCAATATGACTAATTTTATACGCGAAACCAGGTTTCGACGGAAACATCCGTCATCGTCAGTCGCTGGTGGACAAGTGAAATACAGAAGTTACTTAACGTACAGACACACAAATCAGTGGGGCTAAGGTGGATGATGCGGGACTGTAGTGGCATTTTTGAGGAAGCGGAAGTATGAATTTCTTGCTTATTAAGGTATTAGTATTAAATTGACCGTCGGAAGTATTAAAGTTGGGAATTTCTTTGATAAGTACCTATTCAATTAAGCGTCGATGTAAAGGGTCTTTCAATAAGGTCGCTCAATATTTAAATGTAAATAAAACAAGTTGTGAGTGATATCTGCGCTTAATTTATTTTAAATTTGAAAGAAGATTTTATGGCATTAAGAGTGAAATATGAGATCGTTCAAATGTCCGCCGCGACTTTGCTTGGTGGAACGTATTCGAGAGGCTCAATTTTCGATGACTTTGTCGCATAAATCTGGCTGTGGCGAGGATAGAAATCACGTAATGCGCGGAACGTTTGTCGAACGGAGCACTGATTTTGATAATAACATTTGATGATTTGTACAAGCTCTTCAACGCTGTAACCTTTCATCGTGACTTGCCAAGTACTACTGAACAGTTCAGAATGAGGTTGCCAGATGTTGCTTTAACAACATGGCCACTATCGCCTGACAAAGCTCGAGCGTCCTTGTTGAAAGACCCTTTATATAATTGTGAGACTTATAACTATTTTAGCATTATCAATATTTATTTGATGATTTTTATTGGACATATGTGGAAATAAATTCGAGGAGAGGGCACCACGTCGCATATCGCATTTATGTTCATTCATTCTTTTGGAAAATCTGCTGCTTTCACCGATATATACTTTATTACATTATTTGCAGGGAACAAAATTAACTCCATGTTCTTTATCTATCGATCTATTCTGGGATAAGCTACGAGGGCAGTCAATAAGTTTTCCGAATCGGTAGGGCAAAACAGAGGAAGGGGGCTGGCTGTTTGTGGGGGTCTTAGGAAAATTTATGACAAGTCACGACCTGCAACCGCACGCTCCTGCCTCGTCTATTTAAGAAGCAGTAGCTGATCGCAGATCGTCAGTCACAAATTTTTCAACAATCGAGAAGGTTGAGCACGGGTGATTTCTGGTTGTCGGCAATTCAAAGCCTCAGGGACAAGTGGCGCAAGTGCATTGAAGTCGAGGGTAGTTATATTGAAAAATACTAAAACACTTTTCCTCATATCTCGTTTCCTTATATGCGAATTGCAAAACTTATTGACCGCCTCTCGTATTTCTGATCGTATTCTCTTATTGAAAGGCAACATTAATGTTGTTGTTCCTGCCAACCATTTGAAATTGATTAACTGGGGGGAGTATGGGAAGGTAACATAATATTTGTCACATCCGTTTTCCATATAATTAGCTGAGGGGTAATAGATGGTTCTGGTTTTCTAGTGACATTTTTCTATGAACCAAAGGGGATATTGCAGCTCACTGAATGTTTGGATGATTGTATTAATTTCGTCTTGCAAAATCAAGGATCACAAATGCGATATGCTTTCAGGAACATGGAAGAAACCACACACCTTTTAACGGATGCATCGTGACACGAGAAATAATGAATATAGACATTAGAATTAGTTGGTTTCCGGTAGACGGAACAATATGCTTTGTCGTTTATTTTAGATATTTTTACATCCACAAACGGCAATGAGTTGTTCACTTGCCATTCTACTTTAAATGTAATAGTTGGGTCGATCTTATTCAATTTTTCAAAGAAAGAATCAAATCTGTTATCATTGATAGGCCATGGGGCACATATATCGTCTACATAGCTGAACCACGTTATGGGATTAGGTCTAATGTTGGGAAGGAGGTGCTTTTCAAAATCCTCCATAAGCAGATTGCATAATATCGGGGAAAAGGGATTACCCATACTCATGCCATATTTCTGCCTGAACACATTGTCCTTCACAAACAGACGAACCAACTTTACAATTTTATTACACGGTAGTGGTAATGTTAGGTTAGACAAAGGCAAGTTTTTCATAATTACATCCAGATCTTCATCAACGGGAACTTTTGTGAAAAGGCTATTGACTCAAGACTTAACAACTGCTTATTCGATAGGTCAACCTCTTTAATTTTATTCACAAAATCACCAGAATGGATAATGTGAGCATCAGAAATGCTACCAATTAATTTATATAAGATTTTTGCTAGCCATTGAGAGAGTTTGTACGCATGGAATCCTACGCTGGAAATTACCGGCCTAAGCCCTATGATATTTGTATAAAAACTAAAAAAAAACAATTAATAGCAATTACAAATCTTAAAAATTAATAACAATAAAAATGAAGTATAACCGAACAAACACAACATCAGAAATGACTTAATAATTATCTATGATTAGAAGCAATTTATGAGAATGATTTAATACCATACAAAACAAATAGAACGGATAAATTCATTGTCAAACTAGGGCAGCCGCATCTTCTTGAAAAGGTATTTACTATGGTGTGCTCTTTAGTTTCTAATTACATGGGGAGGCCAATTCTGGAGCCGCCTTCGAGCAACTCAACCTAAGAATAAGAAGTGTCCCCAAGTACATTACAGAGGCCTTAACAACCTTCTTATTGCGGTGAGGGTTTTTCCCTTCTCCCATGTCTACGGGTGAGGCAGATTTGTCTTCTTTAAAGTCGCTCTCGGATGATTTTAGCTCTATACCAGCGACGGCCCCTTCTTTTTTCCCAGAAGAGGCAGGAAGCAGGTGGCCCAGAATCGACCCTCCTGGTCGGATTTGCTCGACAGGAGCAAGCCCTTTAGAGGGGCAAAGGTTGATGTGGTCCGTAGCCCCATGCCACCTACCTCTAGTGTCTTGCAAAGATGCATCGTGGGCTTGCTGGGGAGCGGCGTTCTTGCCCGCCTTTCTTTCTCGAGTGAGTCGGCTCACCTGCCTCAATGAATATGATGACAGGCAATAAGCCTGGACACTCCCCAGTAGGGATCCGTTGCACTTTGGGGGATACTTGGAGGCAATCCTGTGGTTGATATGGGTCAGAGGTATCGCCATTCCATATTTACTGTGTCTTCCAAAGGAGCGGACTAAACTCGAGTCCAAGTCCGCCCCTGTGCAAGATCATCCAGAGGTGGCATGGGCACCAAAGAAATCACGTGGATGGATGGATGGATTGCAGAAGTCGTTCACCGCGAGGTGATTGTGCTGTATTTTAGAGTTTTATAAATTATAGTAAAAATGTCTTTTAATACGCTGCTATGCTAATGTTAAAAGATGATTATGCTAATAATGTTTATGAAATTAATGGTAAAGTGGTTATGTAAAGTGTGAATCATGATTATGTGCGGTGAAAATCTGAGGTAGCGGATTATATGAGGCTGCGAGCTGATTGATACAGGTTCTTATAAGTTTAAAAATTGTTTCCAACAAATAGTTAGATAAGAGGAAAGATTGTAAATTGATTTCTATGAAAAATTTTGTGAGTCTAGTGTGTCTGTCAGAAGAACTAAAGAGCCTTTGCAGTAGGGAGGGATGATCCCCTTTCATTAATAACTTATGTATCAGCCTGGTATACCGATAGGTATTCATAAGATCGAGACTTCTTTGCAGGGTGAGAGGTATTTAGGTTTCTATGCTGACAGGTTGGAAAGATATGGCCTATCTGTCTGGCCAGGTTTCCTGGAGTGCTACCCAAATTGCATTTTTGCATTCTTTATATAGTATAGGTTGGTTAGGTGGTGTTACGAGGTTGTTGGGTGACGGATTTTGCCACCTTGTCTGCCTTTTCATTTCAACGCACTCCAACGTGTGGAGGAACCACTTAAATGGAATTTACTTGCCGAAGCAGGCAGCTCTATATACTTTTTTAATTTCTTTGGATTGGCTTTAGGCCGTAGAGTTTTTTGAGGGCTTGTAGGCTGCTTCAAAATATTGTGAGAAGATAATGAAAGTCCTCTTCCTTTCTGTCTCATATGCTCATCTTGCTGCGTGCCTCAGAGCATAGCACTCTGCCATAAAGATGCTAGCAGTTTGGTGGAGTATTTTCTTGTGAATATATTGGCCATAGATCTTAGAAAAGCCAGTTTCATATTCTGATTTCGATCTTTGTGTATACAATTCCATGCCCTGATGTCTTTTAACGTGTTTGAGGAATGTGATCCGGCGTTTTTTGGGTGGGGAGCAATGTTGTCTCCTGAAGGTTGATACCCCTGTATATCTGAATACTGCTCACCCAAAAGGAAGTCTCGGGGTAGGCTACTCTATAAATAGAGTTCGAAGTGGCCTCAAAGTCCTCCATCAGGAACGTGGGAGCGACGAGATCGTAATAAAAGCGTGGTCGACTTCGTCGCCTAGAACAACTTTAGTGGTCAGTGAGGTGTGGAGCCTCTAGATGCGTATGTAGTAGCGTAGTGTAAGCTCCGCCATCTGTAAGTCTAGGTGCATTTCTGCTCTGTCACACAACAAATTGGGTAAGGGAAAAAATCTAAAAGCACCAGTGGCAATTCTGAGGTGGTCGTTAGCTACCTTTTTCATTATTTTTAAATGCCTTTTGGATATGGAGCAGTAAATCTCCATACGGTAGTCTAATTTTGAGCAAACGAAGGAGTGATATAGGAGAAGTAGGGTTAGCCTATCGGAGCCCCAGCCATCGTTGAAGACTGCTCGTAGCGGGTGGGTGGCTTTATTATCCTTGGTACTTAGTGTCCTGGTGTGAGGTCCTAATGTCCGGTGTTTGTTTAGGACCATCCCCAGAAAATTATGTTTCTCGACGATTGTAATTCGTCATTGGTAGTTGTACAAGTCTGGCACACAAATGCAGCTGCTGATACAACGACAAAAGTGTATTACTTTGAACTTGTCCACGTAGAAGCGGTATCCGTGTGCAGAGGTCCATTTTGAGATTTCACCGATGACAATTTGTACGCGCCGCTCTATTGTTGGCATTTTCGATCCCTCGATGGCAAAAAATATGTCATCCACATAGAGAGTGAATGCAGCTCTTTGCGAGAGGCTCCTGATGATGTCGTAAATTCCCACTGTAAAGAGTGGCGCGCTGAGGATGCTGTCATGGAGAACTTCCTCTTCCTGAGGGAATGAGTGGTAAATGGAGCTAATAACTTGTACAGAAAAGTACAGTGGTGGGCAGTCCGTCAGTACCGATGAAGGAAGGTCCGTGAGTCCATCACTGACAGACTCCCGTTTCGCTGGCGGACTGACGACTGACGGAAACTTTGAAACACTGACGGAATAAGCGCCGACGGAAGCGATTTTAGGCCGTCACCCGAACTGTTACTAACCCAAAGAGCAAAGACGACCTTCAGCAAATAATGTTTCCGTCAGTCGTCAGCGGAACAGGAGTCCGTCAGTGACGGACTGACGGACCTTCTGTCATCGGTAGTGACGGACTGCCCACCACTGGAAAAAGGAGCGATTTTTCATGAAGTGTTTTATGGAGAGTAGTAGGTTTTTGCGCATACCCATTTGTGAAGAATCTTAGTGATTCCATATCGCAAGGATGTGCCGTTAGCCTTTTATAAGTCGAAAAAGACGGCTACAGAGTATTACCTCTTTGCAAAGTCTCCGCACACCACCGACTCTAATCGGACGAGTGGGTCACTGATTAAGTGTAGCTTTTGGAAGCCATATTGCGAGGATAAGAGATGTTTGTTGGTCTTCTAAAGCATACTAGAAGAGCATTGACAATTTCTTTTCTATTAGCTTGCTCATGAAAGATGTCAAAGTTATAGTGCTTTAGTTGTAAGGGGAGATATTTCTTTGACTGGCTATCGAAAAGCGAAAACTGCAGTCGTTCTCCAGGTATCTGGGAAAGCGATACAGATCCATATCTTGTTGAAGATGTCCCGGAGGAAAGGCTTTCCTCCGTCACCTGGTTGACGTTGCATTGTATATGGTATGTTGTCCGAGCCTGGGGCCATGTTGCTAGATGAATCTCTCATTATAGAGTTTGGACTTCCTTGATAAAAAATTCAAAGAACTAGACTCTATCTCCAACCAAAGTCAGAAGAACTAGGGTGTAGCATTGGATCTACTTGAGACCTTAGCGAAATGTCTTTCTAAGATATTTGCCACGTCAATTGGGCTTAATCTTTTGTTTCCATTTTTTGCCGATTACGGTGATGGTGTCTCGGCTGCACGCTCTTAGAAGTGATCTAATTTCGCTCCACATATCTTGGATGTGCACTTTTGCATTTATTGTGGAGATGTAAGCTCCCCAGGAGCTTCCACGGGCTTCCTTAAGGAAGTATCTATATTATACTCGTTATTTTATTAAACTACATTTTCGTCACCGGACGAGGCCTATATTTGTTCGTCCGATTTTATTGTTCTTATGCTTTTAATGAGGCAGGGCATTACGAGTTTTCCCAGGGAACCGGTCGGCCACGGGGTTGCCCTAAGCTAACTGGAATGGCTTCCTCGTTTGCTTAGTGTAGAATCGATGTAAAAATCTCGAGCGCTTCGTTTGTTTCTTGGATGTCGTTCACCTCAATAACTTCGAAGTTAGTGAAGTTGGGGAATTTTAGCCATTCATTCTGTCAAGTCGTCTGAGATTCTCTCTTCGAAATCCGCCGTGATATAGGATGAACAGACGACCAGGTCTAGCGATGATAAAGTTCCTGTTGTATTGCATTGGATGTCCTCTTACTGGTTCATGATTCCGGGTTGGTGGTTCTCTATTAATTTAAATACTTGATTCCCTCTCGTGTTGCAGATGCTGTCACCCCACTCGGAAGGACTGCTGTTAAAAATCCTTCAGTAAGATGAAGGTGGTAGGTAATTAATTGTTAGATTAATTCACATAAGTCGCCTGTTGGTAGCGGTCCGGTGGGAGGGAGGTAGATATTAGGTATTGTTTACCCTTTCCAGATATGTAGAGTCAGGGCAATTGCTTCTAGGGGCGAGTTAAAGTTAAGTGGTAGGGTTAAGACATCTTTGGGGTGTAGATGGCATAACCACCTGATGGCTACACACGTGTAACTTGGTAGTCTTTGGGGGAAGGGAGATTTATTCCCAGCGTGGTTTCCTGGAGGTAGACACAGGTAGGACCCTCGTCCACCACTAAATACCTTAGTTCTTCCCAGTTAGCTCTGATTCCGCGGATATTCAATTGGATTAACTTCCCTTTTGATTTTTTTCGTATGGTGAGCAGTTTGGCTATCTTAGAGTTCGTGGCACCCTTCAATTTACTAAGGGCTTGTGGCCCCTCTACTTTGCTGTGAATGGTTCTTTGGGGCTTTGGATCTTCTATATTATTTATTCCCTTGCCGGTATTTTTGGGGGTCTCCTGGGAAGGAGTGCACTAGCACTCCACCCACAGAGGGATGGGGGGACATGTACGTCATCCTCGACATTTGAAGGAAGACTGTGTATGTCTTTAGACTTTTCTTCTGATGGGTAGGCAGGGTTGCCCGTCGGAGGTCTAATCCGACCTTTAGTGTGCTCGTCCGGGCAAGAGGCGGTTTCAGGTGGATCTTGGGTTCCCTACATTTTTTTATCGTCTACCTTTTCATGGGGATGGTTTCATGGGTAGACGTTTTAGGTGCAAGGGCCGTAGCATTGTACGGTGTTGACCTATCTAAATTTCCAGCCATCCTATAAGGTACCAGCACAAAATCCATCCAAACTGAGATCTTCCAATGAAGCAGCATCACAAAAACGACAAATCAAGAGCCATTCAAAGAGACACCATCACAAAAATGACACAAATTGAGAGCCATTTAATGAAGCAGCAGCAAAAACGACCTGAAAACATTGAGGCCACAGCAAAAAAGCGACCAAAATGGAGGGCTATATAATCAGCCAATGGCAAAGCCTATCTAAATTGAAGGTCACATATTGAGGTAGAAGCTCAAAAATGAATTGCATCCCATGAGGTAGTAGCACAAAAACGAACCAGAAAGGAGAGCCATCCATTTAGGAAACAACACAAAAATAAACTCAAACTATGAGGCAACTTTTCAAATTCTAGCCAAATTAAGAGCCATCCTATGAGGCAACAACAAAAAATTACCCCAGTTCAGTGCCATCTATTGCGGCCGCAGCACAAAAACGACCCTAATGGAAGACCAATTTTAATGTTCCTTGCGTATTTTATTATGATAAAATTAAATTGTAAGTCATTTTTATATTCAAACACAGGGTCATTATTTAGTTTACTAACTTGTGATTATTTACATAAAACAAGCTTTTAGGTCTAGAAATTACTCATATTACTATCCGCTTATATCCAATACAAAGCCACCTTTAATTCGCTAGTCTTTAATTAGTGATTGGAACTGGAAGCTCCTTGACTGAGGCAAGAATGCCCGGTATGGCAGCTTCCTAACGGTATATCTAGAAGGGAGATCATCAGAGGGGATCGTGATTCTAGATTCACGGTGGATTCATCCCTGGTTGCCAGAGGATTAATAAGAATGCCACAAGGTAAGGAATTGTAAGAAGCAGAGATGCGATACCTCAAAATATCTTGCCTGAAGTGTTACAGGTCGCCCAATACATCTTTCTGAATTAATATTCTCTAATATTTGGGACCGAGACGAAAATGACTGATCGACTGTACTTTTTGCCTGGCCTTTCGTTTCTTCCACACATTGGCTAAAAAAACGACATAAACTGAGGGCCATTCAATATAGCATTTGCACACAAACCACCCACTTGAGAAACATGTAATGAGGTAGCTGTACCAAAATATCCAAATTTTTAAGATTCCATTGAGGAATTAGCACAAATACAATCCAAATTAAAAGCCAGGCAATAAAAAAAAAACGACTAAAATTATGAAACCTTTATTAAATCAGTTGCACAACTCACCTAAATTAAGAGCTATGCAATGAAGCAGTAGCAAAACAACGAACTAAATTAGGCGTCATATAAAGAGGCAGCAATACAAAAATTGAGAGCCATCCAACGAGGCAGTAAAAAATTGCCCTAAAATTTTGACCAGAATAATCAGGCGTCAGCACAACGACACAAATTGAGAACTATCCAATGACAAACCATATCAAATGCAACTTAATTACTAGAAAAAAATGCTGCTCTCCCAGTCTATTGTGGAAGTCTATAATAAAATGTTGCTAGTAAATGGCCACCGTCGCCCAATAGAGGGAAGAAACCCCGACGTGCATTGGCCTGCGTGGCCGTGATAGGAATTCTTGCGTGAATTGCTGCGTGCGCGCTCGCCGCTTTATGCACGAGCGATCATGTTTGTCTATTGCATAGTGGCATTATTGTGCTTGAATGTGTGGTAATAAACGCGTTAATGAAGGATTACTTTGATGCAAGAATGAGTAAATTTGTTTAGAAATATCGCTGTATCTCTTCCCTCCCTTCTTTGTTTCCTTTTCGCTTCCTGGTGAACTGAGGAGTGATAGGAGAATGAGCCAAACAAAATCAAATACCATTAAGGACAAGGGGACTAGTAAATGCCGATTTCGCTATTCAACGCAAGTCCAAAACCCTAAATTATAGAGTCGGTGGATTAAATGCGCGATCGATTTCTGTATGCATAATTGAGTGGGAAGATTGTGAGAAAGTAGTATGAAAGACCAAGTCAAACCTCACTCCTATTAAATTGAGTGATGTAATATATTCGACACTGATCTCGTACACCTAATTAAAACCTAGATTTGTAAAGGTTTCGCTACCCTGCACCTTTACCAAGTTAATAGAATTAAATTATCTTTCGTTTTATATTAATGTTAGATTTTAAGTTATTTAATTTATACTTACTCGTATTTATCATAGACTACTTAATATTTGTCTCGGTCGGAATGAATTTTAAAAAGTCAATTTGTAAAATAACGCTCTCTCAATCGTCCATATTTGAATCATGGCGGAGAAGGAAGGGTTGTATGCTGCTAGCTGAGACGTCTATTGCGAAACAATCCTTATTAAAAAACAATGTATTCATGTTGTTAGTCAAAAAGTTCTGATTTATCGTCCTAATTTGTATTTCAAGATGAGTACTTTGTAATTGTACATCCTTACAGTTTGCATTTGTATGCAGATAATTTTGTTTATTTCTTTATTCAGTTCGTTTCTGTTTTTGTTTACTTTTGGGTAATTAATGATATTTGATTTGGGATTTAGTCACCCTTTGCATAATTATTTCTCACTTGGACACGCCCACCTTAGTCACTTGCGCTGACTATTGAAACTATAAAATCATGCTTAGTTACGCTCCTACGGTATAACACTAAAACAGTGCGACTAAGGGCAAATTAGATGTTTACTTTTTTAATATTTGACACAAAATTACTACATTAGTAGAGCTAATTTCTTTATAATAATAAAAAAAGGGGGGGCGTTTTTTTTCTTTCCCTTAGTACCAGTCTCGTTTGTCTTCAAAGGTATTATGCACGAAGTGTAGCTAATTAAAAACAACAAGAAATAATTGCTTTTTTTCTTTTTACATTTTCGTTCCTCCGTTAACTGCCAAAACTGAGGGGTACGAGGTGTATAGATGGAAACATGAAGATAAAATTAAAATTTTTTGAGGGGAAATAAGTTCATTAATTAAGTTAGAAACAGAGATGGGGCCAAGGAAAGATCTTAATTTCCTAAAAATCAAATAATTAATTTTGACTAGATATGTAGATGAGCTTATAAAATAATTCAATAACTGAAAAGTAGTAGCCATATTTTTTGGTCTTTAATCCATTTATTCTTAAGCAATCATAAAAACAACAACACATTATTATTTATTTGGATAAATAGTTGATGATATCAATCTATTTTTGTCAAATTATATATTACTATACAGTTGGAAGAAATAAGTATTCGTACACATTCAAAATTCAACTTTAATGGACTTCCTACCCATCAAACCATGAAATTTACACAATAGTATATATTAATTTAAAGTTAAAAGTTCTTTGCACAAAATGCATGAACAAGAATTGATATTCAGTAAACTTGAACTTAATGAAGCGAAAAGGGGTAACTTTGAGTGAATAGCTATGAAGTTAAGAAGTTGCGGAAGGAAAGAAGATCAAGTTTCATGAGGAGGACGATTCATCCAGAATAATTAGTCAAAAGTATGACGTGCGTTCCATATTACTACCCAAATAATACTATTATCTACTTTAATCTTTGAAAGAATAAGTTCCTAGTATTTTACATTATCCATTGCCAGCAACCAGAGGTCTTAATAGAAGAAGGGACCTTGTATTCGCAATCTTTCTTTCATATTTTCTGATTTTATATAATTAATAATAATTGAGTCGAGGGTCAACATTCCAAAGTTTCTGTTGCAGTTATGGAGGGATGCCATAAAAAACATTCAAGGAAGTTTTAGTAAATATAATTACTGCAATGCGTAAATACATTAGCATGGGATTAATGGGCCAATGCAATAGTAATTATGCATTCCAATTGGCATGTTTCCAGAAACACACTAAAAATACACTAAAAAGAGTATATAATGGATTTTAAAGGTAACTCTAAGGTAGTAAATAACTTTAAGATAAGTTCTAGGTATAATTAGACTTCAAGAGGGTATTCTTTCGTATATCATCATAGAAATATCCAGTCGTTATCCTCGCGAACAGAGAATCAAGAATGGAAACCACAACTTCATCTTTCTTCGAGCCATTTCCAAAAGAAATCTTTGAGGCAAAGCTTTTTTGTCGTTAATTGCAGTATTATTGATTACATATAGGTACCATATTTTCCAATCGCTTCGGATAGGGCACGTTCTGCCCTAACTAAAGAATTGAATGAAGCGTTAGTTAGACTCTTTCATTACTCCTACTCTGACCACGTCTACTTGCTCTTTTTTATGAGGCCAAACTCGCTTCCCACCCCTCAACTTACCCTAGAACCATCCCTCACGAAGTCACTCCCATTTGTTTTGTTACGCTCATATTTGTTCCCAATTAAATTACAACGCTGTTCCTTGCCACCTGATGCAAGAATTCACATAGCTGCGCTATGCCATTTAGCGATACTAAGTGCGTGTTAATATACATCTCATTTATTGACAGCAGCCAATTTATAATGAGAGCAAACAATCACGCTATAATCACATCAAGAGCAGACCATTAATTTGTAGCACACCACCGCCCGAACACGCGTGATTGCGTGTTCTCCAAGATTTTCTCCTCCTTCGAGTTTCTCATTATTTCACATAGAGAGGGATTTCATCAAAGGAGGCAAATTTGTACACGCACGTGCGATGTCTCGTTAACATCAATGAGCAACTAACTCATCATTCGTGCACTAACTTCTCTAGTCAATCAGGCCCTTTACTTCACTTTTTGTTTCATTGATTAATTAGGAATTGAGATAGGGGCGTAGTTCGGTCGTGGACTTCGTTATTTCAAACCGATGGGGAAGATCGCATTAGCGAACGCAAAGTTAATTAAAATTTACAAAACTTGAAAGCTTTATTTACTGTTAGGTTCCTTGATCACCTTATGAATGTAGTTATTATATTCTACAGAAATTTAACAGAATTGCGATAGTTTATTAAACAAAGTTTGTCTAAAAAGTGAAATAATTTTTGGACATTAATGAAGTCCCAATTTTCGTTTATCAACTATATATGAATTAGAACCATTAAAAAAGTTCTATTTTTTATACATTGCAATTATTATTTCTCCACAAGTAAGGTCATACGTTTAATTGTGTACAGTCGCCACAATGGAAGTCTGGACCCTCGCTATTTTATGTTATTTTTATATTATTTACCTCCATTAGGTTAGGTTAATATAATTAAAAACACTTTTGTTGATACTTTTAATATTTTATGATCTCCACCCTGGCCTTGATGACATCCTACATCCTTTTGGGCATACTTGCAACAAGATGTTGATGCACCACACTTTCTTGATGACCTCCTGAAGGTCCTCCACTGATGACACATTGGCTGCATTAACCTTGTATTTGATCACTTTACATGCGTTTTCAATGAGGTTGAGATCGAAACTGTTCCCAGGTCAGTCCAACACGTTGATGCGCTTTCTCTGTAGCAATTACTTGATTAAATTAGCCTTGTGACAAGGAGCTGAATCATGCATAAAGATGGATGTTCCATGAAGTTCCATATGATTAAATAGATGACCCTCCAAAGCCTCCTTGTAGCGCTGAGCATTCATGGTCACATTCTTTGGCAGGAAATATAAACCATCTCTCCATAACTTGGCACTGAAACAACCCCAAACCATAACTGAGGGACTGTGTTTCATAGTCTTCACTGTGTACTGGGGGCTGTACCTGTTTGACCCAACTGGCCTCCTCACCTTTACTCTGTGTGACCTTATGACCTGAAATGAGCTTTCATCTGCGACATGACCTCTGATCAATGTTCCACTGTCCAGCCCTTGTGCTGCTTTGCAAAATAAAGCCTCTTCTTCCTCATGCGGTCATTTAACAGCGGTTTAAGCGCGGCAGTACGGCTGGGCAGTTTCGAATCTTTCAGGAGACGATGTTGTATGGTCCGTTCCGAGACATTTTGGAGGAGGTTAGGGTACATTTCCTTGAGTTGTCTGGCTATTATCCTAGGGTTCTTCATAACAGCCTTCTTTAGCAAGCGATATGTCCCCGGTGTAGTCTTTTTCTCTCGTCCTTGGCGCTTTTTATGTTGGCATATGGTGTTTGGGGGAAGCTCACGAGCAGCAGAGAGGAGCGCCATTACGGTAGATTTTGCCCGCCCTGTTCGCAGGTATATTTCACTTATCTTAACATTTTCTTCCCTCAAAGTGAGAATACGGACCTTTTACTCATTTGTGAGAGGCTTGGAACCCATGGTTGGAGTGCTAGGTAAAAAATATATGATCAGCCAAATATCTTCAAGAAACCACCAAAATGGAAGTCACATGGCAAAAAATGAGCGTCCCCTCACGACAAAGTCTGAGCGCGTACTGAATAATACATTGGACATTGTACATAAAAAGTGAGTAATATAGTAGAAGAGGGTTTTAGTAGGAGAAATAGTGGGGAAATAGGGGAAAAAATGATAGGAAAGCGAATATGAAGGTAGAATGAAAGACAGATCCCTGGTGAAAGGGTATCACTGGCTTTCTTTGCGTTTTGGTTGTGTTTTTTTTTATAGTATATAAATACACCATCTGGTAAATGCACTGGGCATTCAAGCCTTTGTAGTAATAGATATTATCTCTACGTGGCTTTTTAGGGAGATTTTCATCTTCGATTCTGGGTGTTTCACACCTAGATTTGGATTTTTTATGTGTTGATTTATTTTACTTGTTTTTTGGCGATATTTCGCACAAAATTTGGGGAAGTGTTATTAGAACTAAATTTAGCAAGTGCTAATTCAGTGGCTAAACTCGTTTGGCTTTGTTCGTGTTTTGTTGTGTTATGAATGGGGGTTATCTAGCTTTAATTGAACTTTGGGTCGACGTTAATGTCATTCGGTAGTCTACTGATTTTGAAACTAATTGGTCGTCTTAAGTTACGTAAATTGTCAAAGTCAATGTGCTCGAGTACAAACTCGGGAGGGAGGTGCCGGTGCACCTTGTCCCAGATTTTGGTTGCTCTGAGGTGAAGCTCCACGTTTATGGGGGTCATCCCCAGTTCACCATGGAGTTCACTCTGCCTTCTCCCTTCTCTCCTTGGGGCTCCCGTAATGATGTATACTGCCTTATTCTGGACCCTTTGCAGTTTAAGGACTTGGGTCTTGGAAACTATGTTTATAGGGACCGGGGGGTACAAAAGTTTTGAGCGAATGCACGCATTGTAGATCTTAGGTTTGTTGGAGGTGCTCAGGTTTACGAATTTGAAAAATTCACCCAAGTCCCTCCGTGCATTCTGTGTAGTTTTCGCTAAATGGCTCCTATACCCACCAGTCGTAATTTGTAGTCCCAGAACCGTGCCCTCCGTGCGGTATGGGGTGCGTGCACCCCACACACGGATGTCTGCCAGTGTCCTTCGGAATAATGGAATTACACGGAACTTTTGAGCATTGGTGGATATCTTCCATCTTCTCTCGAAAGAGTTGATGTTTTCGATTTCCACTGCCGTACTTCGTGCCATGAAATTCGCATTCCGATAAGGCGCCGTACATATCATTGTTATATCGTCCGCAAATTGGACGTATAAGGAACCCTCAGTCAAGGGTTGGGGAAGGTCTATGGTGTAAATGTTATAGAGCAGGGAACTGATGCACCCACCTTGCGGCACCCCCGCCTCGAGTTCGAACTCAGGGCCGCTATAATCTTTGATACTCAGAAACGCCTTCCTCCCCATCACGTAGTCACAAAGAATCCTCTCAAGTATGGGATTGAGGGCTAGTTGTAGGATCTTATATTGTAAGCCTCTCCTCCATACTTTGTCAAAGGCCTTTTTGACATCGCGTAGCACCAGATTTGCGTGGCGTTTTTCTGATTTTACTTTTGCCAACTTCTCGGTAATTATGGCTAGCGCCGTGTCTGTTCCTCGCTTCGCTCGGAAGCCATGTTGTTGATTGTTGTGAGAGTTGTTATTCTCGAGGAACGTATTTACCCTGTTGGCCAATATCTTCTCCAAAACTTTCCCTGAAAATTCTAGGAGAGATATGGGCCTGAAGTTGGCTGGACTGTCCGGTGGTTTACCGGCTTTTGGAATGAATATCATTTTCGCTACCTTCCAGTGGTCAGGGAAGTAACCCACGTTTAGGCATGCGTTCATGATATTCATGAGCCCCAATAAGATATTGGGCGGGGCTCGAATAAAATTCTCCTTCGTCAATCCTGTACGCCCCGGTACTCGCTGTCGAAGGGATTTTAAGGTCATTGAGAGTTCCTCGGCAGTAATTCTACCGCCGAGTCCCTCCATTTCCCTATCCTGTGATACGCAATGGTGAGGGTGCGTTCTGTGTATTTGATCATTCAGCTCGTTAATAATTTCGTCTTCGAAGTCCAAATCGAAGTCATCATTCTCTTCCGGGGATATCTTAAATATAGATGCCCAAAAGAGTCTGAATTCCTCTTCGATTTTTTCCACGTAAGAAATTTCAATGTCATCACGTATAAGTTTGATAGTCTTTGCTGGCTGTCCGCCTTTTAGTCGTTTTACCGTCTGCCAGAATGTACGTGAGTCAGTTTCTACATTAAGTCCGTCAATTAAATGATTCCAGAGTACATTCTGTTGGTCCCTTATAAGAGTCATTAGTTCGTCACGTATGAGTCGTGTTTGTCGGTGTGTGTTGATGTTGGGGCCAGTGAGGTTCACTTCATTGATCCGTTCCTTATATTCCCTCGCGAGGGTTTTCATTCTAGGGGTCCATGAGGGGGCAGGGAGAGTTTTAAATTTAACTCGCGGGACGGCTTCCTTGTCGGCTTTTAATAAATTTTCATTTAATTTATCCAACTCCTCGTCAATTTCTTCTAGGGAGGCATTATTTAAGGGTTCTGTGTTATAACTTTCGAGGAGTTGTTTATACTTATCCCAGTTGGCTCGAGCGTAGCTTTTCCGCTCTTGGATAGGGATTTGAATGGGGGAAGTTAAGACTTTAATAAGGATAGCCTGGTGGTCGCTGGGAATAGGGGGTCCCGGCTCAATGAAGTAATTATATGGGAACATATTGCTGGTTAGTACAATATCTGGTTTCGTGGCTGACCTGTCAGTGATGAATGTGGGGAAGTCTGGTCCAATTCTAGTCATAATGTGTCTATTAATAAGTGTCTCGAGATTCCTGCCTGCTGGGTTGGTCGACGTATAACCGGAGGCAGCGCTTCTTGCATTGAGGTCACCGGCAAAGAGAACGGTTCTGCCGTGACCACATAACTGCAAGAAGTTTGGAAGGGGCAAATACCCTCTCCTTGGGGGTTGGTACCCCGTTGCCAGGACCAGGGGTCCCACTGCCGTACGGACCTCCACAGCAAGGTAAGATTCGTCGAGTCCACTTATTTATCTGAAGTCAAGACCTCTTTTCACAGCTATGGCACATCCGTCAAAACGTTCTCCGCTGTGATTTTTGGTCAAGACTTCGTAGGGAAAGATCTTTATCGGGTAAGCGTCGTTTATTCCATGTTCGGAAAAAGTATAACGTCTGGGTCGCATTGTCTTAATACGTTTCCTTATACTATTTTTTTGTTTGTCCATCCGTCAGAGTTCAAGTGTAATATTTTTAGAGTCGTCATTTGTAGTTCACTTAAGGGTTTTCGAGTGTAGTATGGTGTTTTTAGGACTTATTCTCTTACGAGTTTAGGTCCTTGTGGAGTGTTTGGGGGCGTTATGGTTTTTCCTGTACGTTTTTTCCTGTATTCGCCGTCAGTTAGGGTGATGAAAGAGTCCGGAGTCAGTTTGATCAAGCCTTGGAGTAAAGCTTTCTCGACCTGCTTTTCACTGAGCTCGTCTGAGGTAAATTCCCATTTGTATATTCCGGCTATTAAACCTTCGGATACATCTAGGGCGTCCATCTCCTTAGAAAAAGGAGACCTTTCAGCAGCGAATACCTTCAAGTTAATTTTTCTCGAATGGTATGCGTGCCTAGATTCCCTCTTGCAAGAAGAGGACGATCTCGGGCGTCTCTGGGGCTGTGAGGTTTTCCGTGAGCGGGGTGAACGTGCCCCTCCCTCGGCTCTCGTAACTCCATTCTCCGTAACTTCATTATTGACCTTGGTGGGTGTGTTTGCGTGGGTGGTTTTGTTTTGGTTGGATTCTTTCGTTGGTTTTTGTTCAGTGTGTGCTTTTGCAGCCTGGATCCTGGGGTCCCTGGAGGAAGCTGGGGTTGTGGCGTTGCTGGGGGTTGGGAGCTTCTGACAACTAGTCTCGCACTGGGGTTTGAGACTAATTTTCAGAATCTCTTCTGACGGCGGGTTCGAGGGGAACCACATCTTCTCCATTCCATTATTAGTTAGCATCTTATTTAGCTCATCCGCAAAGCACCCCAGGGAGGAGAGATTCGCAATATGAGCATAATATATGCAACACATAATTTTTGTCGAGTTTTCATTCTCGACGTGGAGAAATGTAGGATTCACTTTCGACTCCGCTACCGCAGCTTTCGCAACCTTGGCATAAGTGGTGTTGGCTTTCGTTTCCTCTTCCGTTTTTTTTTGTGTGGCTTTCTTTTTTAGGATTTGTTTTTTGATGGGGCAAGCCATGGAGAGTGTCTTATGTTCCCCCACGCAGTTTAGACACTTCATGGTGGTGCTTTTACAACTCCTCCAGAAGTGGTTGTCCGATGCGCAGATGGAACACAAAATAGCATTCCCTTTGGGGCAGTTAGCTGTAGTGTACTCCTCATACTTATAGCATTTTAAGCACATTTGGAGGTCGATAAACTCCTCGCGTTCGACCTGCTCGGGGCAAATCCGAACATTAAAGAGGAGCATACCGCACTCCGTAGCCTTTACCGCCATCGCCGAATCCGTAAAAACGATCTTAAAAACATGCGTGTAGTCCTTAAATTTAAGGACTTCCGCTATTTTGGCCCAGGGGTGTTTTTTTTCAACCTCAGCATGAATTTCTTCGATGCTGTGGTTACCGACCCAAGGATCGAGGCGTCGAAGAATAATGCTGCAGTGAGTTTTTATCTGAGGAGGCGTGTGAGGTCTGAGGTTAATCTTTTTTAGGGATTCTGCTGCTTTTTGAGAGGTGAGGACTTCGCAGTCACTCTCCTTTTGGCAGATAGCCGAGTATCCATTGTGCGTGTCAATCAATCTAACTAGGGTTACCCCTAGTTCCCCGTGAGTGAGGGTGAAGACATCTCCCCGATCTGGCTTGGGGCCATCGGAGAAAGTCCTCAGCGGTATCCGCCGAGTCTCCCTCATTTATATCTCCATTTCCGCATAGGATCTGGAGAGATAAAAATATGCGACGACTCGGAGTGTTTGGTTGTGTTCGTGTGTGTGTTTGTGTGATATTTTTTCACCAGTGAGACAAGAATAGGTCAAAAAAGGAGTAGTCCATGTCCAAAACAAAACAACCCGAGCAAAATGGCACTTTACCTTGGGCGCAGGCGCTTCTCGAAGGCCTGCAAGTCTCCGGTCTACCTTAAAGGGAGTCCGGTGTGGAAAACAGATGGGGAGGGCGGAAACAAGCTCACCCACGCACAAAGCGAGTGAAATTTCACTTTTTACTCGCAAAAACGCAATGTCACTTTCAAACGTAAGCTGAATCAGTATTTCTGAACGAGCAATCACTAAACGCGCGAAAACAACAAATTTCACCAATAGTATGCGAAGTCAAACGTAAGGTTGGCTTTACCAGAACACACGTGAGAAGAGCAAGACTTACTCAGGCAAGCAAAGCAGTCTACTGAATAATACAGGGGACAAACAATGCGCATATATACCTAACAGAGGTTGCCAGAAACTGCAACAAAACATTAATCAATTATAGCATTTTCTCCGCAACGATTATTGGACCTATATCAATGCATATAATAAGACCAAAGGTCCAGACTTCCGTTGCGGCGACTGCCGGTTACAACAGTGTTTTTAATTTGGAAATTTATTTAAATACTAGCAAATTTGAAAGCTGTATCGATTTTATTGTCCACAATAACATAAGTCACCATAAAACTTAAACCAGAATATAAGCCACACCCACCCCAGATTTTTTCACCTAAAGACAAGCACCCAATATTTTTACCTGAGGTGTCTGCTGTTTCTTAGGTTAGGTCAGGTTATTTTAGTGCATTGTTTTATTTCGTAATAAAGAGCCATCTCCTGTGTTTTCTAAGTTAGGTAAAATTGTTTTGGTTTATTAGTCCTGTCGGGGAATGGTTACCTCCCCCCCGCCCCCGTCCACTTTTGGTGCAGTCACAAGGCAGTTACCGCAAAGACATCCGTCGAAGGCATCGGCGGGTCAGTGCTTAACCACAGTGTGGTACAACTCGGTGCCATGAAAGACCCTAAAGGTCAAAAAGGTAAGATCTCCTTCAGCAGAGTGAGATCCAGTTTCACGTCAAATAAGAAATTGGAGACGTGTTTCTCCCAATCTCAAAGACTAACGAGGAGCCGATGTTTGACTTCGTGTGAAAAACCGTTGGAAAAAGAACTCTCCTGGGGCCGTGCTCAAGCCACTCCCCCCCTTGCCACTCCCCCAGTGGGGTAACGAGGTATAAATGAGGAACTCTAAGAAAAATCGGGGTAGTATACGTCAGTCTCTAGGTGACGAAGTGCTCGGATCCAAAACCGAGCTACCGAGACTGGAGAGGTAGTTTACTTGTGTCGCCAGACCAAGAAGTACCCTGCAAGAGAGGCAGGGCTACCTAGCTTAAGGGGCTAAGAAGAAGCTCATCATTGAGCTAAGTCCCTGGTTATCCACCTAAACGATAAGTTAACTTTGGTACGTTCAACTTACTCTCGCCAGAGAGACTCCTCATATCCTGGTGCACCTTAAACACCAGGGGTATTCCTCGTCCTTGAGGAATTAAGAAAAGAAGAAGGCGGTAGTATACGTCAGTCTCTAGGTGACGAAGTCTTCGGATCAAACCCAACTACCGAGACTAGAGAGGTAGAGTACTTGGCTCGCCAGACCAAGAAGTACTCTGCAAGAGAGGCAGGGCTACCTACCTTAAGGGGATAAGAAGAAGCTCATCCTCGAGCTAAGTCCCTGGTTATCAAACCAAACGATAAGTGAACTTTGGTAAGTTCAACTTACTCTCGCCAGAGAGACTCCTCATATCCAGGTGCACCTTAAACACCAGGGGTATTCCTCGTCCTTGAGGAATTAAGAAAAGAAGAAGGAAAAGGCTCCCCCTCGGGCCCGTTATTCGGTGGCCACACCAAACTCCTAAGTTAACTTGGTAAGGAACCAAGTTCAAATAATTCTCGCCAGAGAAACCCCCCTCCGTTATCCTCGCCCTTGAAGAAGACCCCCTCCCCGAGTTCAGTCCTCGTCCATAAGGAAATAAGTAACGAAGGAGAAAAGCTCCTCCTCGAGCTCGTTACTCGGTGATCACACCGCACTTCAGGTTAACTTGATTTAAGAACCAAGTTCGACTCACTCTCGCCAGAGAGACCACGACTGCCTAGGTGTTGCATAAAGCACCGTATTGGTTCTCGTCCTTGAAGCCCTTCCCCCCCCCGGAACAACGTGTGGACCCCCCAGCTGCTACCCTCGCCAAAACGACCGTGGAATTTTGCCCATCTACATCTGGACACACGGCACGCGTCGTGAGTCAATAACATTTCTGAGGCCTTTAAACTCCACATGAGCCCGTAAGCCTAATTCTTATATTATTGTTGTGTGTAGAGAAAACGTTAACCAATTTTTGTGGGGAAACTAATTTAATTAATTCTTGTTTAGCCTAATATTCAGAGTATTGCAGTAGTTAATGTATAAAGGTTATGTATTCAATTGATAAAGATAAAATATAAGTTTATTTTGTGAATTAGGGGGCGTTTCTTTTATATCCTTACGTGTGTCGTAACGGCTCTGTTCTTTAAGATATCAAGATATCTATATATCTTAGACACCCTTAGCACTCGTAGAGATAGAACAAAAAGGGGGGGAATTCTACGACATAAATAAAAGTGGTGTCAGGTTTGTAGGTTGTTATTAGAAAGAACCCAGCAGTGTCTAATTAAGAAAGAGCCAACACGTAAAGGAACATCAGATCAGAAATAAGAGAATAATTGACGAGAGGAAAATTGGTAGAGTTAGGGGTGGTAACAATTTAAAGTAATTGGTAGGTCAAGTGGTAAATTTGTTGTAGGGAGTGGTATTTCTATCAGCATAGTAGTGGGATTAAGGGTAAGTTATGCTGAGCGCTACCTGGTGAGTGGTGGCATAATTACCTGAGAATACAGAAAGGAAAAATCGACGGACCAACACGAAATGGATCCAGTCAAAAGATTTTACCAACAAGCCCAAAGTCTGGGACTTGAAGGCACAGAAATGCATGCATACGTCATGGCAGAACTAAGAATAGATTGTGAAGAAGAAGAAAGAATTTTGGATATAGAAGAAGAACAAGAATTAATAAAGTTTGAGAGAGAAACAGAGGATATAATAAGAGAGAATAAAAGAGAACGTGAATTAATGGAAGGATGAACTGGAAAAGTGAAGAATCCCGAATACAGCGGAAAATAGAAACAGAGGAAAGAAGAATGCTGAGAGGAGGTAAAACAAGCGAAATAATAATACTGTTAAAAAGAGAAGCACGAGAATTCAGAATAAGGATAGAAATGGAAGATGAAGAAAGAAGAACTCGACGGGAAAACGAAATAGCGAAAGCAGAACAAGAAGCCGAGGAAAGGAGAATGAAGAGGGAAAAAGAGTCAAAAGAGAGGAGAATAAAGATTAAAAAAGAAATAGATGAAAGAAGAATACAGAGGGAAAAAGAACGTGCTCAAGCTGAAAGAGAAGAGAGAGAAGAAAAGGAAAGATTGCTCGCACTCGAAAGAGCATCTATCGAGAATCTCATAGAGGCCGAGGAAGTTGTAGCTCGGCCTGGACCTAAGAAAGGACCATCGAGGGAAACCCAGCCAAATGGGGTAACGATGGAAGAAGTTGGAAGTAGGGATGAGGTACCAGCAGGAGTACCTAAAGGAAAACCTACGAGGAGAACCCAGCCAAATGGGGTTATCAGGGAAGAAGAAGAAGGTAGAGTAGAGGTACGAGCAGGTGTACCTGAGGAACTACCTACTAAGAGAAGTGAGTCAAATGAGTTGACAAGGAAGGAGGAAAGAGGTGCTATTGCGATATACCCAGGTAAGATTAGTCAAATGGTAGACGCGGATGAGTATCCCCTACCCCTAGTAGTCTCCTCCCCGAACGGAACGTCCACGGAGTTACCGCTAAATCGCCAAGTCGTAGGGAGCGCCACGCCCATTAACGACCTCGCAGGGAAAAGTTTTCTCGATCCCCAAAGATCGAGCCCAGACACGATCTTCCCGTGTACCTGGTTAAAGAAGAGCTATGGGACTCAAGTTCTCATCAATTATTCCCCGCTGCAACAGGCTGCTCTAGCCTTAATGTTCAATTTAAAGGTAGTCAATACCATAATATGGGTAAGTCGAGTAGGTTGAAATACTGCTACCATTTAGTAACATACTGGGGTAGACTCAATAACCCGAACGGCCGACTCAGGCGCGGTAAAGTATTGGTCTTAGAGCACCATTTTAGGATCAGCTGCATCAAAGGAGCCGATAAAGTACAGCTGCTCTATAGGGGGAGACGAAAAACCATGGAGGGTTATTTCAGTACCTAATGAGCGTGAAACCATGCTTTCATTTGTTGTACATGTTAATATTTATCGGTAGGATTTAAGTTCTCAAAAACTTAGAAATGTAAGGAAGTAGCTTGTTTTGTTGTTTTTTTTTGTGGGTAATCGACGAATTAAGGTTTTTTAATTTTATGTAAAATTGTAAATCAAGTATGTCTAGTTCGACACATTGCCTGTGTAAACGCGCGTAAGGGCGTACATGTGTAAGGAAACTTAATGTATGAGAGGGCTCAAGAAATACAACTTTGCTAATCTCGACTAGGTTGAGTAAGTTGTTTTGAATTCCCGGGAGCATCCCCCCTCCCCATTAAATTCTTCGATGGGAGGTGTTGTCGGGGAATGGTTACCTCCCCCCCCCGTCCACTCTTGGTGCAGTCACAAGGTGGTTACCGCAAAGACATCCGTCGAAGGCATCGGTGGGTCAGTGCTTAACCACAGTGTGGTAAAACTCGGTTCCATGAAAGACCCTAAAGGTCAAAAAGGTAAGATCTTCCCCAGGAAAGTGAGATCCAGTTTCACGTCAAATAAGAAATTGGAGACGTGTTTCTCCCAATCTCGAAGGCTAACGAGGAGCCGATGTTTGACTTCGTGTGAAAAACCGTTGGAAAAAGAACTCTCCTGGGGCCGTCCTCAAGCCCCTTCCCCCCTTGCCACTACCCCAGTGGGGTGACGAGGTATAAATGAGGAACTCTGAGGAAAATTGGGGTCGTATACGTCAGTCTCTAGGTGACGAAGTGCTCGGATCCAAAACCGAGCTACCGAGACTGGAGAGGTAGTTTACTTGTGTCGCCAGACCAAGAAGTACCCTGCAAGAGAGGCAGGGCTACCTAGCTTAAGGGGCTAAGAAGAAGCTCATCATTGAGCTAAGTCCCTGGTTATCCACCTAAACGATAATTTAACTTTGGTAAGTTCAACTTACTCTCGCCAGAGAGACTCCTCATATCCTGGTGCACCTTAAACACTAGGGGTATTTCTCGTCCTTGAGGAATTAAGAAAAGAAGAAGGCGGTAGTATACGTCAGTCTCTAGGTGACGAAGTCTTCGGATCAAACCCAACTCCTGAGACTAGAGAGGTAGAGTACTTGGCTCGCCAGACCAAGAAGTACCCTGCAAGAGAGGCAGGGCTACCTACCTTAAGGGGCTAAGAAGAAGCTCATCCTCGAGCTAAGTCCCTGGTTATCAAACCAAACGATAAGTGAACTTTGGTAAGTTCAACTTACTCTCGCCAGAGAGACTCTTCATATCCAGGTGCACCTTAAACACCAGGGGTATTCCTCGTCCTTGAGGAATTAAGAAAAGAAGAAGGAAAAGGCTCCCCCTCGGGCCCGTTATTCGGTGGCCACACCAAACTCCTAAGTTAACTTGGTAAGGAACCAAGTTCAAATAATTCTCGCCAGAGAAACCCCCCTCCGTTATCCTCGCCCTTGAAGAAGACCCCCTCCCCGAGTTCAGTCCTCGTCCATAAGGAAATAAGTAACGAAGGAGAAAAGCTCCTCCTCGAGCTCGTTACTCGGTGATCACACCGCACTTCAGGTTAACTTGATTTAAGAACCAAGTTCGACTCACTCTCGCCAGAGAGACCACGACTGCCTAGGTGTTGCATAAAGCACCGTATTGGTTCTCGTCCTTGAAGCCCTTCCCCCCCCGGAACAACGTGTGGACCCCCCAGCTGCTACCCTCGCTAAAACGACCGTGGAATTTTGCCCATCTACATCTGGACACACGGCACGCGTCGTGAGTCAATAACATTTCTGAGGCCTTTAAACTCCACATGAGCCCGTAAGCCTAATTCTTATATTATTGTTGTGTGTAGAGAAAACGTTAACCAATTTTTGTGGGGAAACTAATTTAATTAATTCTTGTTTAGGCTAATATTCAGAGTATTGCGGTAGTTAATGTATAAAGGTTATGTATTCAATTGATAAAGATAAAATATAAGTTTATTTTGTTAATTAGGGGGCGTTTCTATTATATCCTTACATGTGTCGTAACGGCTCTGTTCTTTAAGATATCAAGATATCTATATATCTTAGACACCCTTAGCACTCGTAGAGATAGAACAAAAAGGAGGGGGGGATTCTACGACAGGTCCTATTAGAAATTAGTGTGCTGTTGTGTCTGGTGGTTTAGTTCAGTGTTGTCAGTTTGTTGGTTTTATTAGACGATAAAAAGATGTATTTTGTGTTTTGTAGATTTGGTTAGGTTGTTTGAGTTTATGCATTTTACTAGAAGATTAAGTTGCGAATTATGTGTTGATAAGTATGATTTTGTTAATGTTTTGAGATTGTTAGATGATTTTCTTTTTGCATTACCCTCACCTGCCCACCTTCCCAAGCGCTCTGACCTCCCCCATGTTCCGCTTAACACTCAATTAAGGCTTTTGATCTCAAACCTTTCCTTCCTAAAGCGATGTGATTTGAAAGACTTAAATTATGAGCGGAAATATGTAAATAAATAAGAAGAGAATAGAAGATCAAGCGTTAAATGTGAAACCCGTCATGATGGAGGAAGAAAAAATTATGGTGACCTAATTCCACGGCAGCCCAAAAGGTGAACTTTCTTTTAATGGGGCCTAAACGGGCAGAACAATTTTCGTACCGTTGAAATGCATTTCAGGGACTATATCGGTGTGAGGAAGAATTCGGAAGGATCTGAAAAGGAATAATAATTTGAAGCAAGAAACGAAGGCAAGCGAAGGATGGTCTTCTTTGTGAGGTGAAAGAATAAACAAAGCAAACTTAGAAATGCAAACAACCTATTGCGATTAAATACGAGTTCAACGGGGATAGCGCATTATTACAGGGAAATAAAAGAGGACATAGTGGGGAAAAAAAGTTACAGAAAGTAAAATTATTTCTTGAATTCGGGCCATCTATCACGTCAATCAAAAGACTCGATAGAGTATAAACAGTAAGAGCATCAATGACTGAGAGGAATTTAAGATGATTCTAAAATTCGGTATCTTGTTGAATAACATCGTCCAGGGTTGGATTCAATGATTGTTAGAAAAAAAACGCCGTAGCAATTTATACAATATGACATGGATCAGTCACCTTGCGGTACAAAACACTTGACCAAGGCAAAGCTTAAAGAAACTCGGAACTACAAAATACCGCTTTAAATACCAAACTTGATTGTTCGTATCAATGAGAGTAGATTAATAAATAATAAATTAAAATTAAGGCGTTGATACTAAACGAAAACATTGACATATTGGCTATGAATGAAAGTTGTCGCAACAACGAAGACGGATCTTTTGGTCTAATTTGGGAGTCATTGTTAAACAAATACTCTAACAAAGATAAAGTGATAGAGGTGGAGTCGCGTTATTTCACTTAGACGATGAAATAAACTCCTTAATGCAAGGCATGGATCAAAATACGAGTATGAGGGCATAAGTAGTTGTGGCTGAGTTTACATCTGGTAACTTTAGAATAAGCATTGCTGTTGCATGAAAAAAACACCACAAGGCAGAGTTGAGCACTAGATACATTTAAATTATTTAAATACTAAATATTAAATACATGAGAAAAATTTACTTAGATACTAAATACATTTTGAAAATGTATTTAGTATTTAAATACTAAATACATTAAATGTATTTATATACACTTTTAAATACATTTCAATTACATGATATATAATAACAATCGATAAAGACCATTGGTATCACAACAAAAATATTTCCATTAAAATGAAATTGTATATTATAATAACTAATGGAGGATAGGATGACAATTGGACTTAGGTACTAAAAAAAAATAGAAAGTTCCATAGAAGGAAATTTCAGTTAGCTATTTATATCAGCATTACATTTAAGTAATGTGAGTTGCTGAAATGTTTCGTTTGATAAAGAACTCCGTTTTGGAGATAAGGTCAATCGTCCTAAAGAGAAGAGCCGTCCACAGGAGCTGACGAAGGAAGGGTAGTGTTGTATTTAATAAATATTTTTTTTTAGTTTTGGATATCTATCTAAACTCTGAAGGGTTTTATTTCAATCCTGAAGGTAACTCAACAATTCTAAATCTGCGGTTGATCGTGTTTGAATGGTTTTTGTAAATCTAAATTAGTCGTCACTGTCCGATACACCACTGGATGATTCAGCTTCGGGTCCCTCTGCTAAATTCTCAATTACTTGAATCATAATATTTTTACTCAGAGTCTTGGTGGCTTGAACTGTCCCATGAAATACTGATATCTAACGAGCGGAGTTTGAAGAATGGATGGCTTGTTGATGCAATAATGGCATGTGTAACGCTGGCTTCATTTGCCAAGATCAAATAGGATTGGTAAAACTTTCCAACAAATTTAGTGACAGCACTTAGAAGAGATTAACAAAATTTCAGAGAAATGACTGAAGGCTCTTCAGCTTTTTCTCCACATTGAGCAAAATAGGGAGCAATTCTCAATAAACCAGTTTTGTTCTCCCTGTAAGCGATCAATTGCCATTGCAATAGGAGCTACAACTGAGACATACTCCCTAAGAAATTCAATTTCGTGACTTTTGAAAACTGGAAGTTCAAGGGACGTCATGAGTCGATGTAATTTGTCCTTGTGTTTTAAAAGTAATGACAATGCATCAAACATTTCCACCTTGTAATGCAAGACACCTTTAATGAGCAGTTGATAACAGTTTTGATAATCTCTGATGATTTTGGACGACCGCTTTTGTTCCATAATGCTGAGCATTTCCACATCGTAGCATGATTGATATTTGCGAGAGAAGATATTTTCAATGCCTGTTTTGCATCAGTTGTGTCGACGAGACTGAGTGTGTGTGAAGCACAGCGAACATGCTTAGGTGCGCTGAAGCTGCATGGGCCAGACGAAATGTCTTCTTCGTGATATAAGGCACTTCTCATTAAGAAACTATCTTCCAGCTCGTACTAACCCTGACCTTCTTCCCCTACCTGGATTCCATCTTCTGAATCTGTGGACACATTTGCAGCAGTGACTGCAAATTCCATAAACGCTTTAACAAAATTAGAGCCGTTATCAGTGATGGTGCTTGTGATTTTCTGCAGGGGAATATCGTATTCATTGATGATATTCAATAATATCTTCAAATAAATGATAGCGCGCTTTAAGAATATATGTATGTGGATTCTCATGAAATTATTGCAAAATATTATATAGCCTACGGAGTGACCAGTGATCCGAAAGCTTTAGTATTCAGTCGTTATAAGAGCTTGACCTGTACTACTAATACTATAATTGTAAACAACATTTGTAACTCAGAAATCACCTTTAATTAATCTCCCAAAAGCTGGTTACTCCATGGTTGATAGAGGATACACACCTTGTATGATAGAATGTGCAATGGGCTTAACAACAACAGATTGTCTGATATTTTTAGTATTCACCGCAAAACACTCGCTGCATAAAGGACCATCGTCTAATACTGAACATTTTCTTTTTTAATCTTTTCTTTGAGCTGTCACTTAGTTATCCGCTTTTTGCACCAAAGCAGAATGCTTTCTCTGTTGATAAATGTACATAATCAGATAATTGAAAGACATTTGTTTCACGTTAACATAATTCACGTTAAATTTAATCAGCATATACTATAAATAAAGGTGTTGCAAAAGGAAGCATGGCAAACCTACGCTACTTAACATTATCGTTAGCTACTAGCAATTTTGGCTTTTTCAAAAAATAAGAAATAGTGAAACTTGCCAATTCAATTAACTATCATATAATTAGCTTTAATAAACTCTTACCTTCAAATGAATGAGTAGATTGGAAGTAGCATTGCTCGCCGCAGAGATTTAGCCATTGCACGATGTACATACACACTTCACTTTTTTCCGTCGGAAGATTTCGCTCTAAAAATTTACCATCTAGTAAAGGATAACTCTAATTACATGATTCTTTATCTTCCTCGTCTTTATTATTGTCTAATCTCTCCATTTCACACTCATTCTGAAAAGCTGTAGTTGTTATGCAGCAGTTGAAATAACGCTGAGCGCTCTCACTATACAAGCGAACACAAATGTACCATCTGTTAACTGAATTTGAACTGATGCAAGCAATCTTCCCTCACCGGCTCACGAACTCAACCGGTTGTGTCATACAAGTTGTGACAAGTTAGAACATGCATTACTCGTTCTTAACAGCTATATAAACCTATTATCAGTAAAGTATTTGCAAAAGTATTTAAATACTTTCAAAAGTATTTAAATACATGATTTAAAATGTATAAACAAATACAATTCTAAATACATAAATGTATTTAAATTTTGCCCACCTCTGAAAAAAAGGGACAAAATCTCTTTGATTCTCTCTTTTTAACCATTAAAAAATATCTATTTAAGATGCAAAGATTTAAAAAAATGCTAGAAAATGTTGAATTTTGTACAGAAAAATTTATTTTTCAAAAAAGCGAAGAGTTCGCGCGGAGTACAAATTTATTTTTTTTAGTTTTTACCACGTAAGAATAATTGGTGGAAATTATCCAAGTAAAAAAGTTCTGGAAAGAATTGATCATAGTTTGGTTATATTACCAACCAAAGCAACCAAAAGAGATTATTAAGTAAATATCCTTCCATTTTTCTAGTGATTCATTAATATCAATTTGTTGGGAGTTAAGTTAGAATATAACTTCTACTTCCTAACTGTTGCATGGACCAGAAACAGAGAGGGGGGAGGGGAGTACTGTAAAATTCACACAGCATGCAAAATTCTCCCTCCAATCTAACTGGTCCCTCGGACAGCCTCACAGAAAGCGTGCCTCCACGTAATTGTAGTAACGTTGACGGGGTCTACAGCAGAGGCTATAGGGTAAAAGCTTTCTCCCTTAATCTCCCTTAAGGGGTCGGAGGGAGCAGATATGCCATTTGCTCCCGGGAAGCTATAAACAACAACAACAACATTACTCACAGCAGATTTAGATTTAATTAAATACAAAGAGAAAATTAACGCAACACAATAATAGGCTCGCTACATTAAAACCCAAATTTAGTAATGTATTTAAGCCCGAAACATGCGAGTAATTTTTGAAAAATAGCAACTTGGGTACAATTTTTTTTGAAGATAAAAAGTGAAAAATTGAATTTGGTGAGGAACCACTTTCCCCCGAAGCCTGTATTGATCGGGGGAGGTGGTCTGGCTTTTATCCAAAATCACCTAAAATAATTTTAAATTATAAATTAGATAAGCTTTTATTCCCAATCTTTAACCGATCTATTGGACACAGAGTGATTCTAGTAGAGTTTAAAAAGAGATCATGTCACAGCAAACTTGATAATTACCAATAGGATATTTCATCATCCAATTCAAGTAAAATAATTAGAGAAACTATAGGAATTTCGACAAAATTATTCGTGCCTAACAATGCAGTGCATATTTTTACAAAAAGGATTGCTACTTACCGTGATTAACATAGAAGAAAAATGTTTATTTGCACTTTCAAAAGAACTTTGCCCAAATCTCACACAAGCGGCTCTTAGTTTAACCGACTTCCCGATCTTCTGGAGAATGTGGAAAAACTAGAACCAGGTCTCATATACTAAGAGCCTCTCTGAAGCAATAATACTTAGGTATTTGTTATCACCATCATCATCATCACTAACTCTATAATTTAAAAAGGGGATTTTTTTTGAGTATTTGAATAATAATTTCACCTAAGTTTGGTTATGACTTATGTTTTTTTATCAAAGTTATTTCTAATAATTCTTTTATAATATCAAAAAACAAAATGGTGAAGTTCAAAAATAAATATTGCGATCGAAATTTTGTAAATTTTTTAAAATCCAAAGAATTACAAATGGTGAAGTTCAGAAAATTTATTTTTATATATCTTCTTCTATTACTATATTTTAACAACGTGATATTTTGAAAGGGGGGAAATTTAGTTGAGTTTCTTTTTAAAATGATTATAATTGGCGAAGTTGAGAAAATCTATAAAAATTTAACCATGGCTGCTGTTTGGTAGATTTTAAATTTTACTCTTAGTAGCTCAGTGAGTTCAAGGTCAGATTTAAACCCGTTTCAAGGGTATCCACAAAGGTAGTTGCGGCCAGTAAAGGCCGTTAGCACTTTTTTTTTAAATTGAAGTGAGTGGTGGGTCAACCATCACTATAATGTCAAGTAGGTCAAGTTAGAAAGCCTTACTTAGAAATTATTGAAGTCATTACTGTGTATTTAGTTCGTAATATTTCTGTGGTTCGTGTTTATTTTGTTTTTGTGTTTTAATTAAAGTTTATTTTGTTCTAACAATTTTTTTATTCTATCCTCGAATCGCTACGTATGGCACAAGGAACCCTTAAGGTTTAAAGAAGTCAGTAATCAATATAATAACAATCAAACATATATAGCACTCTTAGAGAGGTATAACGTTAGTCAAGGAGTCTTATTTTTTGTAATACGTAAACAACCCATACGTACCAAAACTTCCATCACTCGGTCCTACCTATACCACGACAATAATTTTAATTCATTTTAAAGAATTGGAAATATGTAACTAAATCTCCCCACATAACATTAATAGATGATTATTTAATTGGAAAAATATTTATAAGCGTGTTTAAATAAGCAAATATGAGTCCAGTTTTCTAAAAAGGCATCCAACTATAATATTAAGAACTACCAGCCCCATTTCCCTACCTTTTGTCGTTTGGTAATTCCTTCAATCCATTATAACTTACTTTCCAGCTACCTACTTATCTTTTGTGTGTGTGCGGGGGGGGGAGGTATTACTAAGTATTTTAAAGTTATAAAGACTAATTTCAGAACAAGAACAATGACAGAGTATAAGACCTCAGTCTATAGGAAGTCCACATTTAAAGGTTTAGGAACAAGCTTCTCTACTTTATTGCCAGGAAACTTTAAGTTATCCTCGATAAAAACCCTTATCGATCGAACCAACAATATACGAGTATGTTCTTCATACAGACTGTTGCATTTAGAATTCTATTTTCTTAAAACATTCTTTAAAGGTAATGAATGCCCTGACTCATTAGTCAAAAATCATTATAAAGTTTCTAATTCTCTCTATCATGAAAATCCAACAGAAAATAAAAATACTGTACACAAAGTATAAAATTTCTTTAGTCTCCCATACTTTGGTAGAAACTGGAACGACTTTGTTAAAGAGGTTAAGAAGACTAAATAAATTCTATCCATATCTCGACCCGAAATTCGTATAAAACATGGGGAGAATATTGGATCATATTTCAGCTAAGGACCGAATTCCATTCCCCTACCAATCAATGATCTGTAATTTATATAGTTGTGAATCTTGCGATTCATCTTATATTGGTTCGACCATTAGGTCAATCCATTGTCGCATCGAGCAGCATCGGGGAAAATCGACCCGCACGAGGCTGGTTCTCAACAAACCAAACGCCCTCACCCATACGAGATCACATCAAAGTTAACAAGTCTGAAATTAATATGGAGAACTTTAAAATACATAGTCATAGGCCCCATCCCAACAAACTACGAATATTAGAATTACTTTAAATCCTAAAACTTAAACCTAATTTAGATATAAATCAAACTGCGACCAATCTTTACATTGTATTATGAATTAATTTAATTTTTATTCTTGTATTAAATAACATCCTAACTGACCTTTTGTGGATATACAGAAAATGATAAATTAATAAATGTCATAAGGGCATAAATGGCAGGATATAATTCAATAATGCCTCCTTGCAACGCAGTGAAACAGCAGCTGTGCCGTCCGTCAACAAATGAAGACCAGGAAATTTTAGATATAAGATAAAGAGCGCTAAAAATTCGCTCTGAACGGCGTGGGTTGCGTTACGCAAGATATATGAAAAGGCTGGCCGTTGGAAAAAATCCACTCCATGGCGTGAGCGGTCGCGTCCGAAGAGGCAGGGCCAATCCTTTGGTTAGGGAACCACGGAACCCACTCCGAAGAGATAAGGTGCCCCAAGAGGGACATCCTGTTCAGGCGGGTGTAGGCCATCTGGTCCCAAAACCGAGGCAGCGACGTGGTTCCGCATACGAAGTTAAGGAGCCCCCCATCCTGCTCTAAAAAGAGGGAAGCTTGGGGACCCGAAGGGCCAAGGCCAGGGCCAACTTAACCCACCTAGCCATCTTTTCCGTCAGCCTGGAAGAGTAAGTGTTAAGGTCTATCTCAACCCCAAGGTAAACCAACTGCCTTGTGGGGACCAGCATGCTCTTCTTCTCGTTGATAGCAAGCGAGATTCCCCGGAGATGTTCCATCAAGCACCGAAGGTCCCTCCTGGAACCGATAAACAAAATGTCGCGCAAATATGTGTAGGCCTGGCAATTATAAAGCCCCGCCACTGACAATAAAATTGGAGCCATGCATTTCTGCATTATATATGAAGCACCCCCAAAGCCCATAGGCAGACATCGGAACTTGAAGGACCTTTGGCCACACTTAATACCAAAGCATACCTGAGCCTTCCCATGAATGGGAATATGGTTAAACCCGTGGCAGAGATCAACCTCAACCACCCAGGAGCCCTTAGGGCGTTCCTAAGGACCTTTCCCAACGACGGCATTTGAAAAAACGGAAGATCATAATGAGTGGAATCCGTTAATGGAGACATGTCGTAAATTAAGCGATCTTCGAGGTTGTTGCTTGGCACCAAGAAGACCCGGTGGGCGTACCAAATACTGTCAGATTCTTCAATCATACCTTCACGCAGAAAGGTCTCCAGTATGGGGAGGCCATAACTATGAGAGGTCGAAAAATGTCCTTATTGCCCTAATTAAGTCTTAACCCCATTACTTGCTGCGGCCTTCGCGCTGTTGGAAGGATAAGTAAGTCCGTCAAACACGAAACCAGGAATGAAGTCGCATATATGCCTCTGCAACTGGTCATCCTGCTTCACCCGGGCCAGCCGGTCAAGCACGCTGGCCTGCTCATCGACGTCACCGTCCACATCACCGTATCCTTCCTGGGATTTGAGCTGAGGCTCCGGAGGTACATCTGGAGGAGGAGCTTTGACCGGAGGAACAACGTCGGCAGTGGGAAGACCGAACTCCTCGAGGTCCGCGATGGCAGCCGGCAGTCCGAGGGCATTGTCGATCAACAAATGCTGCTGATCCTGCTGAGGAGGGGGAACTATTAGGTTAATAGGCTGCTTCAATAGCAACCGCCAAGCCCGCATCCGCCGCCGGAAGGCGCTTTTGTTCTGCCAAATCAAAGTCGTCGACGTCTTCGTCTTCCCAGAGTGGGTCCACGGGTGAAAGAATCACGCTTAGTTCGATTTCCTCAACCGGTGAACGGGCGGTGACCATGAGGTGCGTAGGTGGAGATACTGGTGTAAACCAGTCCCCTACCACCGATATGCCACCCTGATCACCCGTGCCGACCTCTGTGGTGAGAAGCAGGTACCCTTTTGGACTAGAAACGGAATACCTCGGGGGGAGGGGCAGGAGTCGAAGGAAAAGGGCAAAGAGGACTTCCCTAATTGCCTAGGACTCCTTCCACTCACTTATTCCTACGGGCTTAGACTGCCCACGCTTTCCCTTTCGGGACCTTCCCCAAGTGCGCTGTTGTTGTGTGGGGGCCCTCAACGTGTAAGAGGCATAGTGGGACTGCACCACAGCTCGGTTATGTATAACGGGGTCTATGCCTACCCTTACTTCTTGGGACGACTGCAATCTCACGTCTTTAAGCGCGTAGGCCCAATTCACCAGAAAGACCAGATAGTATAAACGCAATCTCTGGTTTAGCCTAACCTACTCGTCCCTTCTAAGATGTTCCTTGAGGCGATGGAGGGTAAAGAGGGACTGAAACTCTTCTATGCCCCGAGTCCGAAGAGGGGTATTGGGAGTTCCTATCCTAGCCTAGAGGTGGGTTACAATCAGGTCCCAGTCGGGAGCAACTCTACAAGGTTCCAACAATTGGGGTAGGCCTAAAGTGGGTTTAAAACCTAACTCAGGCGTATCATCAAAATTTCCAACGAGGTTACGGCTAGGGAACTCGGAGGGGGGAGGGGGACCTGATACGAGGGTGGAGTTCCCGAGTACTAATGGAGTCTAGCACCTTGCGCCTGAGCTCCGGGGTCGTCGGGTCACGGGACTCTGTTCCTTATGACCTTCAAAACTTTTAATAAATCTCGGGTTAACCTTGGGAAGACTTTGGCAATCATATCATTCGAAAGACAATGTAAAACAAAATAAAGGTTTCAAATTTCGTCAGAATCAGCAGAATAGTTGCGATGAGATTGCCCCAAGCATATTGGAAAGTAAAACGGTTACCATCCGACCGCCGGACCTAAGGACCGACATAGTAACTTAGAGAGTCGCGTTGCTCCGTTCCTCTTCCGTTCGAGTGAAAAGAGATTGAGTTCTCTAAGCTTCTCATTGTGGCTCAGATCTTTCATTCTGCCTATGGTTTTCATATAACGACACAGCACTTTTCTTATTATCTCTATATATTTAGTTAATTTTGGAGACCGGAAAAAGGGGGCAGCAAAATCTAATCTAGGTCTGATAAGTGACGTCTATAGTTTTAACATAGTGGATGCTTTTCTTGTTGAGGCGGACATGAATGATGCGACTCCTGTTCCTTTGTTTCTAAGCGCCTTGCACTGAATGGGGAAATTGAATTTATTATCTATTTTAAATCCTTGATTTACTCGGCAGCGTTTTACTTCGATAAAATCGGTACCTTGGATATAATATTTAAATTTAGATCTATTTTTACGAAGTGTAAAACGCAGCATTTGGAAACATGCCAAAATCTTCGCACTATTTAATTAACTTATGTATGCAATTTCCGTCTTGTTCGTCATTTATTATCTGCCCCAATTTAATAATGTTAGCAAATGAATTTACTTCGCACTTCATTACGTAACTCTTTTGGTGTTTACGAAAATTAAAAATAAGAGTGGTCCCAAAGCGATGCACTCTTTTCTTACGATCTCTTAACCAGCTATTAATTCAAGTTATCATATTGTTATGAATGGAAAATAGATTTAACTTTGAAAAATGGATATTGAATGGGAGTTTATCAAAGGTTTTAGTAAAATCTAGATATATGTATATATATATATATATATATATATATATATATATATATATATATATATATATATATATTTATATGTATATGTATATATATATATATATATATATATATATATATATATATATATATATATATATATATATATATATATATATATATATATATATATATATATATATATATATATATATATATATATATATATATATATAGTCGACAGCTTTTAATAAAATGTGACCAGAGTAGTGAAACACGATTTTCCTTTCCTGAAACCGTGATGACTATTTACTAAAAGTTGATTACTCTACAATTGATTGCGTAAACTTATATCAATAATTACTCCATCATTTTACTTATGTAAAGTTAAGCTTTACTGACTGATAATTCTCTTTTTTTATGAAGTCTACTTTTTTGAATATGCGAACAATATTGGCTATTTTGTATTTCATAGGAACAATATTTGCTTTATTTGTAAAAAAATAAAGACAAATTACAAAATGTACAATTTACCAAAAATACAAAGTACATATAGTTGTAAGTTACAAAAATTTATTGCAATTTTTTATGGTAAACGTATATACGAGTACAATTTGCAAAACTTATAAAAATTAAAAGTTAAGTTATATATTACCAAAAAAATATTGAATAATGTTAGCATATAGGATTTAAAAACTTGTAAAAGTTGAAATGAAATAAACAAATATTCTATTAACTACCTAATCAAAATAGGTGTTGAAAATTATGAACTATTAAAAAAATCTAAAATAGGACGTTCTTCAAATGTATTAATAACACTGGTTTACAAAAAACTTTTTTGCTCTGAGCCAAAGATGTAAATAGGTGTTTTTCACTAATTTTGTTGTGGAGAATTCAAATTTCTGAACAGTTTTGCTTTATCACCTCTAGTTTTTTGCTGTCACATAACCCATTTTTATTATACTGCATATAAATTCAAAATATAATGTCTTTTTTCATCTGTTACAAAGGTATATAGGAGAAAAACAGCATAGATACTTAACATTAATGGAACTAAATTACTTGGATAATAAAATACGCATAAATCATAGTACAGCAGACAGTTAGAAGTGAGTTCTTTGGACGATCTTGTGTACTTTGCCTCCGAGATGTCACACAAAAGCATCCAGCAAAAGTTCCCCTTCATGCTGGGGTTCCACTTGCCTTGGTAGTTGCTCTTCATCTTAGAGATGTCTTGGTGGAACCTTTATCCATGCTCATCACTCACTGCCCCGAGGTTAGGATGGAAGAAGTTGAGGTGGAGAATGTGAATTTTGAGTGACATTCGGCATCCCATATCTTCAAGACTGTAACAACTTCTAGATACAGTCTTGGCAATCTAGTACCCTAGTGTTACCAAGGAAGCCATGGCAGACTGACTTAAATGCTTCCCATGCTCTCAATTCCTTTAAGGTAAGAAGATCCTCAAATTCATTATCCTTCAGCACCTCACGGATCTGAGGTCCGATGAAGAGGCCCCCGTTGAGCTTAGCAGCAATTAGAGCTGGGAATAGAGTACACAAGTGTTGGAAGGCAGCGTCATTTTTGTCCATGGGTTTCACGAAATTCTTCATTAGCCCAAGTTTGATATAAGGAGGAGGAAGAAGCACCTTGTTCATGTCCACCAGAGGATGTTCTTGGACACTGTGTTCACCAGGCACGAAAGTGATTCTAGAACCCCAGTCCATCTGCTTTAGTGCTTGGACACAGTTCGACTGTCCCAGACACAGAAGAAGCAACAATACTTTGTGAAGCCCGCTTGCATACCCATAGAGAATACAATCACGTTAGGGTCCTCGCAGAGACTCCACTGGTACGCGATATGCTTGACAGCTTCCAAAAGGGGATCTATATTGTCATACGAGTCCTTCAGATGGACTGAGTAGGCAATGGGCATGCTGGGGTAATTATTCCAATTGTGCAGGAGCACAGCCTTCAGACTTCGCTTGGAAGAGTCTACGAAAAGACGTTAATCTGAAGGATTGTGTGTGGGAACCTAAGGAAAGTGAACGAGCCAGAGCCATTTTTGCCGTAGGCAACCTGTTTTCCATGTGTAGATAGAGGGGAGTAGGAAAAGGGCAAAAGAAAAAATAATAGCGTCGGCGAGTTGCCAACAGCTTCCCGCGTCGCTGGACCACTGTTAGCCAACAGTGAATCCACTCGACCATCTTGAGTCTCAAAAAAGACTCATTCAAACAAAGCTTTTAAGCCGCTCGCCTGCACTTCTCGTACGCTATACAACTCCCTCCTAGAAGCGGAGCGTATTTTGAAGAAATGAAGAAGGGCCCGTTTGGAAATGTTATCCAAGGGCTAACGCTCCCCCTCCCGGGTCTGGGCACCATTGTAGATAGAGAAGAGTAGGGAAAGGGGCAAAGAAAAAATAATAGCGTCGGCGAGTTGCGAACAGCTTCCCGCGTCGCTGGACCACTGTTAGCCAGCGGCGAATCCACTCGGCCATCCTGAGTCTCAAAAAAGACTCATTCAAACAAAGCTTTTAGGCCGCTCGCCTGCACTTCTAGTACGCTATACATGGGAAGAGAGAGGTGCGCATGTGTTTGTGTATGCACGGACTGTGGGTTCGATGCAGACGATTGGTCATGATGAGGTTGAGCGCTAACTGATGTCCTTCATATTCACTGTTTTATGTATACTAGTGCTAGTTGAATGAAGGTGTTCACGTGAGAAGTAGCTGTGGCTGTGTGTGTGTGTGTGTAAATTAGTCACGAGCACAGGAATATGAAGAAATGAAAAATAATTGAGAAAGAAAGGAAATTGTCCACTCGTTGAATATAGGGGATAATAGTAAATTAAATTGAGATGAATTATGATAATTGGAAGAATGATATTAAAGATAACACGCGATATAAAAAAAATGAACACGTGAATCAAAAATGCTCAAGCAAGGCTTTGGGACGAATTGACGCGTGGAGTCAAGAATTATTTTAACGTTTAAACTTATTTATTGATTGACGGGAGATTACTAAACTCTGGGCACCATTGTACCCTTTTGTCCCATGCCTTTCTAGTTAAAAGTCTGTGATTGAGAGACTGGAGTGAGAGGACTGCAAAAATTTAAAGTTTGAGGATTTGGAGAAAGTGGTTGAGTTGGGTGAAGTGAGAAAACTGGACGGTTGAAATCTGAAGAAGGTAGTGGGTCCAAATATGTGCACGGTTGCAAGCATTTTAGAGCTTGTGCACCATATTTGTTGTGGTACCAGCATCATTGAGTTGGATGAGAGGAAAATGAAAAGTTATGCTTCGGGAGACTACTTGGCGCAGTATTTGAAGAAGCATAACTGTGGCTACAAGGCAGTGTACAGTGTACAGCGTTGTGGCCGTGCCTTTGATGATACCAGCATAGGCCCTGATGGTGTGGAAGATGGTGAGAATAGTTGGAAGAATGAGGTTGAAAATTTTGCTGTCTCTCACCTCTTGCCTCGGGATGACCTCGTTGGTTTCTCTTTCGTGAACCAGAGCGGCCCGAGGCTTCAGATTTAGTTTTGAATGCATGAAATTCGACGGCGTAACCTTCAAGTCTCACTCGGTCTCCGTCGGGTTTTTCGAGGGAATTTCATCATGTCCCAGGTAGATTGTCCAATATTGGGCCTCGACTTTCTTTCGGCTCACGACCTCTTGGTCGATTCTCGACCACGCAAGTTTGTCGACCGCAAAACTCTCCTCACTGTCTCAAGTTCTTACTCACCTTCTCAGAGTTCCCTCCTCTCTATTCGTCTCCCATCCACCGAGCCACCGTTTCAGCACCCCCTTCAGGAGTTTCCTGAGTTCACCCTTCCACCTTCGAAGGACAGGCCCATTAAACATAGTGTGGTGCATCCAATCGAGACAACAGGATGTCCTGTATTCTCACGGCACGCCGTCTAGCACCTAATAAACTCTCTGCTATGCGTGATGAATTCCAATTCATGATTAATTCAGGCATTTGTAGGCCTTCCTCTTCTCCGTGGGCCTCTCCACTTCCCATTGTGCTCAAATCCACGCCGGGGAAATTCAGAGCAGTTGGGGATTACAGAGCTCTTAACGCTGTAACAATTCCTGATCGTTATTCCTTGCCGTACTTAGCCGATTTTACCTCTTCTCTCCATGGCTGTATGATTTTTTTCTTGCTTGGATCTGGTTCGTGCTTTCAACCAGATCCCTATTCACCCAGATGATGTCGCAAAGCCTAACATCACCACTCCGTTTGGTGCTTTTGAAATGATCAAGATGCCATATGGATTGCGGAACTCTGGTCAAACTTTCCAGCGCTTTATGGATTCAGTCCTTAGGGGTCTTCCGTTTGTATTTCGCTACATCGATGACCTCCTAATATCATCTTCCTCGCAGGTGGAACACCTTTCTCACCCTCGCCAAGTTTTTTCTCGTCTTCAGGAGTACGCTATCGTACTAAACACCTCCAAGTGCCTCTTTGGTGTCCCGCAACTCTTATTATTGGGGCACCATGTCTCGAGTGCAGGGATTAGCCCACTCGAAGATAAAGTTACCGCAAAAAACTCAGGAGTTTCTGTGGCATGGTCAATTTCTACCACATATTCATCCCTAAATATACCCCAGTCGACTCGCAGCTTTCTTCGTATAAAGCCCCTAATTCATAGTCCATCATAGTCATTATATATATATTATTCGCCATATTATTTCACCATATTTATTTCACATACTTCAATTCTCTTCGCATCTTGTTACTGTAAATCATATGTTAAAATATCTTACATTGTATACCTAATCTACTTATCTCATTGCACATTCGTTGATTCTATGAATATATTTATACTTGTGTAATTGTCTTTCTTAAAGCCCAGTTTACTATTTAAAAATTTAGTTCGCTGTCATCTTAGGCCTAAAAACTATCTGCCTACAACTTCTAGCGAATCCACTCGGCCATCCTGAGTCTCAAAAAAGACTCATTCAAACGAAGCTTTTAAGAAGCTCGCCTGCACTTCTCGTACGTTATACAACTCCTCTCCTAGAAGCAGAGCGTATTTTGAAGAAATGAAGAGAGCCCGTTTGGAAATGTTATCCAAGGGCTAACGCTCCCCCTCCCGGGTCTGGGTACCATTGTAGATAGAGGGGAGCAGGAAAAGGGGCAAAGAAAAAATAATAGCGTCGGCGAGTTGCGAACAGCTTGCCGCGTCGCTGGACCACTGTTAGCCAGCGGCGAATCCACTCGGCCATCCTGAGTCTCAAACAAGACTCATTTAAGTATCTGAACATTAAAACCACCCCAATTAAAATAAATTAAAAAAAAAAAATTGAATACTTAAATCTGTGATGACCACTTGTTTACGCATTGTAGGTTAGCTCAGGTCAGTTTTTATTCGCGAGCGACTCTAAATCTCACTATGTCGATCGGTCCCCATTTTGCTTTTTTTTGTTTTGGTAATAGTATCATAACTATTCGGCCGATTTTAACAAAATTTTAAAACTTTATGTGGTTTTAGATTCTCTGTCGAATGATAAAGATGCCAAAGTCTTCCCAAGGTTAGCCAGATAATTATTTCATTTTGTCAATAACATCATAACTATTCGGCGGATACTTTACTAAACTAGACTAGGCTATAATATGCTATAATCTGCTAGGCAAGCCTATCTAAGATAGAATGTACAAGGGTAAGATATACTATGCTAATTTAGGCTATAGATGCTATGCTAGTGTGAGGGAATCCCGACGTGGAAGATCTTTAGCAGAAAGGAACTCATCTTTGCAGCAAAAGGCCCGGCTAGGACTAAAGTGGTAAGCCTCCCCCCCTCCTCCCTTCCACAAGTGGTAGCCTCGAATCGAGTCCCCCACGATTCACCTTTATGTGGGCTAAAATAGCTCTGCCAGAAGATTCGAGGCCCTTCGAGAGTAGAGCTGTTTCCCGCTAACCCCCAACTCCGGGGAGAGCCTTGGATATAAATAACGTTCGACTCTCCGGAAGACACACAGAGTTGAGAAGTCTTGCCAGAACCAAAAAGATTTCCCCATGGTTCCAAGTCAAGTGCTAGCAACAAAGTAAATTGACAGCTGGACTATTTTGTGTATTTGGAATTAGCCCCAGCCAGGAGGTAATTTCACTGAACGATCGCCCCGAGTGATTTTTCCGACTTCTTTCATTAACTCCTGTCGAAGCCCAACTCATTTTGGGTAGCCGAAATACTCCCCCCTGGACCGGAAGTTACCCCCCCCCTTGCTTTTGGAGAACCATCATCACTCCAACCTCCCGCTTTGAAGTTCAAGCGGCCTCACCTCAAGAGCAGAAGACATCCGTAAGCCAACCCCCCTCCCCCCTTCAGTAACATAATTGACTTAATCCCTCCCCCTTCGTTTATTGATGTGGTTTTTGCCCCTTGATTCTCTGAGGTAATTTTACCCTTCAATTCTCTTATTAATTTTTTTTGGTGTAAATAAAATTCTATTTTTATACATGTCTCTTTAAATAACCTTAAACTTTGCCATTGTCCATAATTTGCCTGACCTCGTTGCACTCTCTCGTTACTCAACCCGTCTGAACGCGTGGTTTGCCGTCCCTTTTGTCGGTTCGCTTTCAAGTTATTGGTCCTCTCCCATAGATATAATATGGTATTGATATAATGTAATGTCATACCACGATAGCTAGGATAGCATATAGTATGTTAGGCTAGACAATACTAAACTATGCTTGACTAGGGTATACTACGATAGTATAGGCTATACTTCTTAGGATAGTTAATGCTAGGCTAGATTATACTATGCTAGGCTACACATTGTGGGTCAGCCCTGTAGATTTAACTTATTTTTTGATTTTCTTTTGTGGGTCAAGGGATTAACTTCACTTGGTTAATTGGGCGAGGGATGACCTTTACTTGGCAAAATAGGAGGTATACGAGGTTAGGACATCGTCATTTTAATTTTTAGATGATCTTGAACCGTCTTTTTTTTGTCTTTATAGTATGAAAATGCTTAGAAATTATTACGCGACCTTTCCGATAATCTATTTTTGTACCAGCATTTATCTGCATCCACCTATCTTTTTATGTCTTTCTAGGTCGATAAATCTTTGCCTTAATGAATGGTCACTTTTTAGCCGCCGCCTTCCGAATGACCTTTTTCGTCTTATCTTAGTTTTGAGAAATTAGTTCATCCAAGGTTTGTCCTTTCCATATTTTAAAGCATTTTTATAATGAATACTCGTATATCTTGTTTGTAGATCTTTAATATAGTGAATAAAGACGCTGCAAGTGGAAGCAGGTGTCTTATTATTAAGATGTCTATGCCAGTCTACTCTTTTAATTCATTTCCTATCGCTTGGAAGTTTGCTAATTTATATATATAGGAACATTTCGGGTTTTCTTATAATTAATAAAATAGTATTTGATGTTAAATACTAATGAATTGTGATTCGAATTCCCAAGAGGTTCCTGAACTTCAACCCCATCAATTAGGTCTTCGTTAATTAGAACTAAATCATGTATCATGTGTTTCCTTAAAGGGTGTTCGACAAATTGCTGCAAATTATAATTATAATTCAAAATGCGTTCAAGATATAAATATCCGAATTTGAATTCATCGTACACCAATCAATTCCTAAACATTGAAATCACCTAAAATGCGCATATTCTTGTAACCTTTAGTTAAATTAATATCGTTAATCAATGTAAGGTCCTCTTCATTTGAATTATTCGGCCCTTTTTATACTATTTCTTGAACTAGAGAAAAAGCTTAATAGTTAATTTTTATCTAAATTGAGCCACTATGCTGGAGATTTGGTACCTCTTTTTTTCAGAATTTTTAACGACCTCTTTCACCCTAAGTTGAGTCTAAAAAGGCACGAAGAAGATAGTAGGAAATTTAGAGGAGGTGCAAAAGACGACAGGAGAGAGAGCACTATTTTCTCCTGGGGTATTGGGGTGGGGAGGGTGTGTAACTATTTCATGTTTCAGTTGTAGCCGGGGTATTTATTGCCGTTGGTACGCTGTCTGTCGGCCTCCTTGTGCGGCGATTTAGCCCCTCATAACTTAATTCGCTCTTTACGTAAACAAGACCCGCTTTCTTCTCTTATAATTTAATTCTTGTTTAACAGTGTAATATCTGGAAGTTAAAATGACGACAGGGATTCCTGGTTTGCTGTATGCAACCACCATTCAGTAATAGCTAGAATGTCAAAATGATATTTAACGATAATTAAATTTGTTTCTGATGCTCCTAGCATTGCAATAGTACATCTAATATATGCTTTTTTGCAGCCTTTCCTTTATTATTTTTAGTGTTAAAAATACTATCAATATTCAAACTGTCGTTGTTAATACTATTTGTATTATCTCGGTCTCTACAGCTATCATTATTAATACATCTGTGGAGAGCTGTTACTAGATTGATCTATTCTTTCCCATTCTCTATGGTCATGAATTAACGATTATTTGCTTGATCGGTGGTGCCATCCCGATCATAATGAGACATTGAGATGAATTCCACCACTTCCAAAGAGATCTTTTTGATTTCTAAAATTGTCCCGAACGTTAACGAATTTTACATTGAGTGATGAACATAAATTATGTAAAATATTATTTACTTTCACTGCTTGATCCTTTTCGTAGTCCGTCCATCGTATGCTAGGCACTATCTCTAGGCAAGCTACTCTATTGCGCACATTTAGTATAATATGTAGGAGCAATTGGTCCTTAGTGAGGATTATCGCTGTCTTCCGTACCCCTATATTGCTTCTGATCGCCATTACGATGATCTATTCCTCCTCATTAACGACAATTCAGCTTTAACGGTTGCCCTAGTGTCGTCTATGTCACCGATCCTGCATAACAGAGGAACAACAAATATTCGTGGTCACAAGAGACTAAAAACATTAAACAAGGCAGTTGCAGTTATTTTAGGAAAATAACATGACTTGAGCCAAGTACCTGAAAATGATTAATGCACAAATAGTCCCGGAACTTAGCAAAAGCCCATAAACAATAATGCGGGAACATCTCAAGAGTCAGGTGTACTCCACCCCGAAGGCAAATGGTACTTTAAAATACAATTTTCTTGTTATGTGCAATGGAATTTCTGTATTTTTGGATTTTAATAAATGTATCGTTTCTATTTAAAATTATGTCATTAGTTCCCATGCCTCACGCAAATGTAATTCTGGTAAGCTTCATTAATATAAATGTAGCTCTACCATTATTAAAGCAAACTTGCTGCAAACTTTACCATTTATAAATAATTATTTAGTAAGCAAAATCGCGTTACACAATGTAAAAACTAGCAATACCTTTTCAATTCTAATCATTCAAGTTCCGGTTCGCTTTTTCCTGAGACACCCTGTATAAGGGAAGAATAATATCCTTCAATTTAAACGCATAATATTTGGCTATTGATCATAGAACCCAATTAGATTTCTATGAAGCTACATTAAATTCTTTTGAAATTTTTAGACGATTCCAGATTAAGACATTTCAAACTTTTTCTAAAGTTGATTGTGTTTAGAGATACTCATGACCCATTTGCATTACTTTTCAAGGGCACAAACTTCGTTTCTACAGCAATTTTTAAAATTTTACATAATCCTCCATAACTCTGTAATTTTAGAACGTGGTTTTAAGAAAGAAGTGAAAAAATAGTTGTTTTTTTTTTTGCTTAGTTAATGAATGACTTTGACATGGTATGTTTTTTTTTATATTCTCTCCGTCCCAAAGAGAGAATTATGTTAGTCTTTTGAAGGTTTGTAATTTTTAGTTGCTTTAGATGAAGTGAATACACATATCATTATCATTGTATCAAAAAACTTTTTGTTCCAAAACAACTGTATTGCTTATTGTAGTTTCTTCACTTTGGTCAAAGAACATATCTTGGCTCCACTTGTTGTCCAAATTTTCTCTCAAAGATACTGAAGCAAAGTCATCGTTCAAGATTTCCATAGTGTCGATCGAAAATTAGAGTAAGAGACTCGTTATTATCAATTTAATTGATTGACATTAAAACGCAGAAAACAAACGCAATGATCATTATTCCATTTGTCATAAAAGAGGGTGAAGATACGGTCTTCCTAACATTCTCCCCTCCCCCTCAAAAGAAGAAAAACGGTGGGAAGTTACACTGTTGTTTGATCATGCCATTGAAACTACGGGAACAGGATGTGTAATTTCTATCGTACTTGCCAGAATATCGACCCCAAAATTGTCGGTTTTTATATGTCTGATGAATTGAGTAGCTCTTTGATGTCTGAAGCTCTTCTTCAAGAATAATAACTCTCAGAAGCAAAATCTCACGAAAGGAAGAATCAAGAGGAAACTAGTTTTTCAGAAGAATGATGATTCTAATAGCTAGTGGGCTAAAATACTTGAGGGGATGATGTTTACACTGCACCATCAAGCTAGGCGGAGTCGCTGGCTCTAGCAGCCAACGGCTATCCGCTGGGCAGAGGAGATCCTCGACTGATCCAATGGCCAAGTGTTAAGACCAGAGCGCTGTACTCACTGACTTCGGCAGCTCTTGCAGCCAGCCTGGTGTCAAACGTACTGGTCTGCATTCCTTCGGATGACATCGGTGAGGCCGAGAGGGGGATCTTTGACGACTGCGTAACCTAGGATCTCCATACACTTTACCCAGTCCGGCGCCCTGGAGGGTTCACTCTAGTGACACTGTCCCCCCAGCGACAGAAACAATAAGGGATGTTGACCTTAATGGCGTAATCTCCATTGTCTTCCAAGACAGAAGGATGTCGACAAATTTTATAGTTCAGATGCAGAAATTTGTCACACAAACTAAAAAATAAAACTGCTTTGAAGCGGTGGCTGCAGACTGCAGCAGCTGGCAACTTTCCACCAAGTTTGCCATCAAGACAACATAGCAGAAGAAAGAGGAGATGTGAGAAGAAAGAAGACCACGCAGACGACAGAGAGCAGAATCAGCACCCTCGGACAATACCAGCTTCACATGCAGTAGCTACAACATGATCTGCTGTTAAAAGATCGGGCTGTACAGTTACAGCTACCAACGAAGCTCCATCAGTTCCTCATGCATCTCCTAAACTCTCACGTGCTGGCTGCAAGCGCCAAACCTCGGTACACCACCTTAGCCGGCGGGTTAAACCACGTGAGGGGATGGTGTTTACACTGCACTATCAAGCTAGGCGAAGGAGCTTCCTCGAGCAGCTAATGGCTATCCGGGCGAAGGAGATCCTCGACTGATCCAACGGCCAAGTGTAGGGGAGTAAACCTTCCAAATTAGGAGTGTCGTCCCGAAGGCGAACCAGTGCACTGTTCCCACTCACTCCGGCATCTCCTGCAGCCAACCTGGTGTCGAATGTACTGGTCTACATTCCTTTGGATGACATTGGTGAGGCTGAGAGGAGTAACTTGACGACTGGGCAACCCAGGATCTCCATACACTTCGCTCAGGACTGCGCCATCGCGCAATCTCTAATGTCCTCCGAGACAGAAAGATGCAAAAGAATTGGTGTTTTTGCAGTTTTCTAAAATCAAGATATTATTATTATTTTTGGTGAAGATCATAAAAGTTATACAAATTTAACCATGGCTGCTTTTTTATTTTATTTTTTTGTATTTTCAAAATTTTTATCGAAGTTATTTCTAAAATAAATTTTAAATTTTAATCTTTAAAAGGAGGAAATCCATAGCTACGATGCGCCTCAAAACGAGTAGAGCTAAATGAGGAGTGGGAAAACGGCTCCTTTTGTCCCTAACAATATATTTTAAGGACGGGAATTTTGGGATGGGTTAAATAGAAAAAAAAATTCAAGAGAAGAAGAATAAGAAGAAGAAGAAGAAGAAGAAGAAGAAGAAGAAGAAGAAGAAGAAGAAGAAGAAGTGTAGGAGATAAGAAGAAAAGGAAGGTGAGGATGAGGGGAGGAAAAGAATGAGGAAAGAAGACGGAGAAAGGAAGAAAAAGTGAAAAAAAGGAGGAGGAGTAGAATGAGAAGTTTAGGAAAAGGATGAGGATGATGAGAAGAAGAGAAGTAGAGGAAGAGGAGGAGGAGAAGTAGAGGAGGAAAACCATAGAATAAATAGGAGGAAGAAAAGAAAAGATTGCAGAGCAGGAGAGGGAAAGAAAAAAGAAGGATGAGAAAAAGAAAGAGGAGGAGTTGAGAAGGAAAGAAAAAGGAGATGGATGAGAAAGAGAAGAAAAGAAAAGAAGAAGAGAGGAGGAAGAGGAGAAAATAAGAGGGAGACAAAAAGAAAGAGCGAAGTGAAAGAGACGTAAGAAAATGAATAGGGGCAGGAAGAGAATAGGAAGAGAAGTAGGAGGAGAAGAAGAGTTAAAAAAGAAGAAGAAGAAGGAGAAGAGATCTAAGAGAAAAAGAAGAAAAAAAAGAAGAAAAAGACGAAGAAGAAAAATTAAAGAATTCGCGGTTGTGAAAAGAATTAACCGGTTTGAAGAAAGAAATTTAGAATGAATTAATTTTTGTCGGGTTTGGGTTAATAATTAACAAAGTATTTATTATATTTACTTTTTGTTTTCATTTACTTTAAAAGGGATTCATTTGGCGTTTGGGGTTTAAAAATGCGGTTTAAAAGGCCAACAGCCCAAAGGGCTGTGAGCGAGCGCAGCGAAGCGCAACCTCCCACCGTAGGGGAAGGGGGCGAAGCCATTGGGTTGTCGAATTATATTAAGGTGCTTTATATATTTTAAAAAAAGTAAGGATCTGAGAACATTTCCCTGAGGTACCCCGCCAGTGATTGATCCACTTTAAGACACTGCCCCTAACTCCGCGCGTTTTTAATTTTATCAAATCTTTTATGAAAAACAATGTGTCGAGGTATACTTGGGAAGACTAGCTCGGCGCAAGGGCGCATACACAAGCACGGGCAGATAGCCGACCCTAGGCCGCAAGCGATATGCTTTGGAGCAATTAAAGGAGAGGGGGGCCCCACCTTGATTTTTATACAGAGTGCGATTTACGGTTGACCAGGATTTATCTAATGGCTTGCCAAGTTGCAGTTCAAAGGATATATAAAGACCAAGATCCCCAAATATAATTTTAATATATATATAAAAAATGGGGGAAGATATATAAGTGTTATAAATTACGATTGAGTGGGAAGTCAATTCAAAAGTGAATGCGGGTGACGATTGACGGGGTGTAATCAGGGGATTACAGTACAAGATCACTTTATCTTGAAGCGTGGTGGTGATCTGAGAGGGGGGAAGACCAACGGCACAGGTCTCCAGAACATACTTCTTGGAGTCCTAACGAGGAGGACTCGTAGATGGGGTTTTGAGTACTTCACCTTTTCTTGCTGGGGTGCCATTAGATTTTCGCCAAGGTAGAAACCAAAGCATTTAATGGTGCCGTAGGTAAAAGGGTACTTGCTGGGCCTATAGTGAGTCCGTGTTCACGAAGTCTATTGAGGAAGAAGCGTAGGGAGATCAGGTGCTGGTTCTATATTTGGGTGGCCACGTAAACATTATTAAGGTAAAATGTTTTATCAATCCCCTTTTATATCAAGTGGAGGGAATAAAACCATTCACATCTTTGCAAAATCACAGATCCCCAAATTGATTAATTCGTTTCCGGTACAAAGATGTCTTCAAGTCTTCCCTTAGTAAATTCCATTCCTCCAGTCTGGATGCTATAAGTTCCACTCCTGACTTAGTGAGATGTTGGTCTCTGGTCAAATCATTCAGGTCACTTTGATTTGCAAAGAGGAGATGCGGACTCGTTCTTGGCTCAAATGTTTCATCTATTTTTTCACTGCCGCTATTGCTAACTTTTCTGATGAAAAATCCATTACATCTTCTGTTCCAAATCAAGAAATGACTACATTAAGAAACTTACGAATAGTTTTCTACTTTAATTTTCTGGTGAATGTTGTACTGGAAAATTATCATCATGAAGGACATATACTACAGATGTTGGTATGTTGGATAATGAAGGGCTTCTCTTCCTTTAATTTTTTAAAATTTTTTATGTAGACATTGCAGTCATCGTGCTGGTTCTTCGGTTCTCTCCACACCCTGAGAATAGCAAATGTCCTGACCCTCGTAACACCTCTCAACCATCCTACTAGAATAGATCGACAGCTTCCACATATCATATCGGGTGCTCATGCCTTTTCTTAGTCTCCTATGGCATTCAAAATTAGAGTGAATGGTATCCGGAATTTGGTCCTTTTCCCGATTTTATATGATATATGGTTTCTTCGAATATAATTTCCACGCACCTAAAAAAATGTATCGAGAGAATCTTTTAATCTTCTCGTAGCTATTCTCAAGAAAGCTAAAATTATATCATGGGAAACAATCTGAAACCAAAACATACGTTAAATTGTAGAATATTTTCTATCCTAGAGTGCGGTTTTTAATAATATAAAAATCAATGCATTTCTGTAACGGCGCATAATACATAAAATAATAATAACATTTTTTTGAATTAGTGCCGGAATCTTATTAATCTCATATGAGTGCAAGATCACTCTCCAATTCATTTCGAGCGTGCGTAAGGAGGGGATCACGTTCGTTGTTCCAAGTTATTAGTAACCCGATATTGTGTTTGTAATAAGAATAGACAACAAAATGCAAAAATCTACTTTTTCATGACCCCTCCCTCTTTTAATTTCCATCTAAATTCCACATAATAATTTTGAAATTTGCCTCTACTAGGGTCTAATTTTTACTGTATAGAACAGAAGAACAAAAAAATTATAGGTAAAGTAATATGTATTTGAAGAAAGAATGCGTCCAAAAAGTAGAGAAAGATAACTTATAGCTTTCAGTTTACACATAAAACTTCTTAACGTATGTATTGCAACATTGTCACCCGTGTATTGTAGATGACTAGTGATCGTATTAATTATTTATCAGGATAGCAAGACAAATTAAGATCGACATAAAGTTTCGAAAGCAGATCGTCTAGTGTAAGAGTGAAGGCATAGCGTTGTTTGACATTTTGAGACAATTTAATCGCTTGATAAGAAAGCTAAAGCTCCGTGAGGAGACATCACCCGGCGAGTCAACGAAGAAAACGCCTCACCCTCAAAAAACTCCCAGGAAAGATTGCGCGATGGAATAGATGTCGATGAAAGAAGTGCTTATTTGAGATAGAAGCTTGTATTTCGCGTTTGGTTGTCGATAACATGTACCTGGATGTCTCTCTCCACACTATTTCATGTCGCTTGAGAGAGGCGCTTACCTTGCTAAGAAACCATTAATAAATAGAAGCATAAGTGGCTAGTCTGGCATTCGCTACTGAGCATGTCCTGTGGACTGCTGGAAAATGGAAGTGTATTTTTAGCTGGGAAAGGAAATTTGATTTGTTTGGATCATAACGGAAGTAGAAAGTAAGGTTTCGTACAGATGAAAGATTGAATCCCACAATGCACGAAAACGAAAGTTTAATTTGTACACTTCTAGGCCAATTAAAAAGAATATTCAGTGCAATTTTCACGAAATTTAAAGAGTATTTTCAAGATAATGTAGACTTTAGTTTTGGAAGGTCCTGTAGGTGGTAGATTTAAGGTGTTGTAATTAAGTAGGAGTTTAGGTTTGCTATGGTTGATAGACTACTTTGGTCAGAAAATTATTTTAAATTTTAATTTTGTTCCTTTGTTTTATTTTCATATTTTCACGGTGGTAGGAGGGACGTACTTAGGGTGGTAGTATAAACCGAGATGGCAGGGGGACACAAATTTAAAAGTGGTTGTTTAATTTTCTCGTTTTTTTCTTCAGCTGCATAGGTTTTCTGCGAGTACAAATTGATATTGCTCTTCTATTGTTCTGGTTCATTGCAATCGAGCGAAACGGCTTCGCAATTGGGAGAGAAGAATGAGTTCCTCTTTATTTTGGTTTCTATGAAATGTGTCTTGGGTTTGTATTTATTTCTTATCACCCAAATATGTATGAGAAGTTGGCATTTGTGTATACCTCTGTTTTCATGTGTGTTTGATTGTAAGTTAGGTATATTTTGAGTAGTTTCTCTGATCGCGCGTAAACGTTTTATGGAAACACCAGATTCCATGGGATTAGTTGTTAAGCTGATGACAACCTCGCTGGGATGATAAGTATAAAATAGTGCAAGAAACGTTCAAATAAGGTTGGAATTTAATGTATGAACTGAGAGTAATATCTGAACGTGTAGCACAAGTATGTCTGAATCTCTTGAAGCAGATATCTTTTCTTCCTTTTATTTCTTAACGTCAATATAGGCTCGCTAACCGAGTTTGTTAGCTTCTCCCTTACCATTGGTTTATCCCTATTTGGCTAAAAATATTAAACTGATAATTTCATTGATTTGATGCTAATTCTGAAATTGGAAGTGAATGAATTAAACTTAGTTTATGAGGGGCCATCTCCAGAAGAGTCCCACATTAATTAGTAGTTACCTTAGGAAAGCAATATGGTCTTTCGCCCATTTTTGCTCTTAGTAGAGTCTATCCAAGCTCTGGGGAGGATATTGGGAAGATAGAGAGACAAATAAATTAAAGGAATGGAGCTGAAACGGTAGTTTTTTTTAAATAATGATTAAAGAGACTGCTAGAGTAAAACTTCATCAAGCAAAATTTCTGGGGCATGGAGGCTGAATTTAATGCCTCCTAGAAAAAATTGGTGCATTGTTCAATTACAACAGGAAATTTATCTTAATTGGTTAGCAAGATAGGCTGTATGCACATGGGATCTCTCTATAACTAGCTCAGATTTAATATAATGCTCAACACCTTTTAATCTACTCTTCTACCTAAGTATTTTGGATATTTACCTTTTATTTGGTAGCCGCTTTCCTCATCTGACAGTATTTATTCTCATGATGTCCCAGGGATCTAGTTTCAATAACGTGAGAGTTCATTCTTTTCCCTTGCCCTAGGGAGATTCAATCTCGCCCTTTCGTTGGCTGCACCTAGGTCGAAGTTACTCAAACAGATTTTAAATAACTACTCTAGTCCTCTTAATCTTTGATTATTTTAAATATTTCTCTCATTTATGTCTATTTTATTTTTGTCATCCAATATTCCAACTCTTTTCCTTTACCTCTTAGGAAATTTGTGATCTTCATCGGGTTGTTACATGAATCAGTTACTTGGTACCCGTGATTATACGAGGGGCGGTCAATAAGTTTTGAGAATCGGTAGGGCAAAACAGAGGAAGGGAGGTGGCTGTTTGTGGGGGTGTTAGGACAAGTTATGACAAGTCAGGACCTGCAGCCGCACGCTCCTGCCTCGTCTATTTAAGAAGCAGTAGCTGATCGCAGATCGTCAGTCACAAATTTTTCAACAATAGAGAAGGTTGAGCACCGCGCAGTGATCAAATCTTTTACCAAGGAAGGCAAGAATGCAAAAGAGATCCATGAACGCATGGTTGCAGTGTACACCGACACCGCCCCTTCCTATGCAACTATTGCTCGCTGGAATAGGGAGTTCCGCCATGGTCGTGAGTCCCTTGAAGATGACCCCCGTCCAGGACGCCCGTCAGACGTGATCAACGAGGACAATGTGGCCCGTGTGGAGAGGATCATCCTCGAAAATCGACTTGTGAAGAACGAAGAAATCGAGCGAGAACTTGGAATATCACATGGAAGTGTTATCAACATCATCCACGACAGTTTGGCCATGACCAAGGTCTCTGCCCGTTGGGTCCCTAGAAACCTCACGCCCCATGATCAACTTCAACGTCGTCAAAGTCCACAAGGCCAGAGTTGCACAAGCTGCCCTGCGCGAGTGCGGATTCGAGGAGCTCAACTATCCCCCCTACAGTCCAGATCTGGCTCCTAGCAACTACTTTTTATTGGGCCAGCTCGAGGCTGCACTGCGTGGATGCCAGTCTGGGGACGATGAAGATGTCAAGCTCGCCATCCAGGAGTGGATTGAACAGCAGTCGGGAATTCGAAGCCTCAGGGACAAGTGGCGCAAGTGCATTGAAGTCGAGGGTAGTTATATTGAAAAATAATAAAACCCTTTCCCTCATATCTCGTTTCCTTATATCGGAATAGCAAAACTTATTGACCGCCCCTCGTATATCGGAGCGGGCATAAAAGAGGGCAAGTCGGTTTTAGCTCCAGAGGTGAAGCATAGAGCGGTTAAAAACGTCCTTTCTTAGAAAAGAAAGTATCAACAGAGCTAGAAGAGCTTTTGTTACCCTTATTGTCTTTTCGTTGCTTTTGCTTAAAAGGAAATTTTGAAAGGAGATCACCATTAGATTGTGGCGTTAAGACGACATCAGGAAAAAGCTCCAAAGGTAGTCAAGTTAGGGTGGCAAAATTCAACACATTTTTGTGTGGGAGTTGTGGTAGAATAGGCTAGTCAAACAATTTGTGTATGTATAAGTGTTTACAATTTGTTCACATGGAATGTATAAATATGAAAATGTTACACTATATATAAAGAATGCCCTTTGTTCATGGTGAAATATAACCTCTAAAGGACTACACTAAGAACCTTTATTGGCTGGTAACGTTTGATCAAATATTAGAAGTGTGATGGAAATATTTGTTCATAGGACTTCAAGTTCCACTTACTTGTAGTGCCTAATTACAAGGTGGAGTAGAGGCAACAAGGAACCTATCAAATTGAGCACCCCGTTGGCTCTATGAATTCTTGAAATGAGCACACAAACCAAACGCTAAAATAATATGCCATTTATTAATAATTAATTATTGAAAAGCAAACTGTATACGTGTTAATAATGCTAAAACGCTAATCAATAATTAATGTATCAATGCAAAGCAAAATGTATACTTGTAAATAATGAAAAACCGCTAGGAAATGAAATCGCTGTGCTCTCACACTAACACACAAACATTCACACACATATTAGAAAATAGGTGCGAGCTGACCGTTTTAGCCTCAGGGATAAGGAAGACAATTGAAACAGCTGTTCTTACAAGTAATAAATCTGATACAGAGAAAGTCTGAGGTTGGTGGGTTAGACCTTCTTTGTATCTGAAGGATACATTATTGATTAGCGGTTTAGCATTATTTACACGTATACAGTTTGCTTTGCATTAATTAATTATTAATAAATGGCATATTATTTTAGTCTTTGGTTTGTGTGCCCATACACCTGAAATTTTATGTTGCTACGAATATTGGCCTGATAGATATCAGTCAGATTTCCAAATTCAAACACTTTCAAGGTGTTCGCGGGCCTACACTAAATACACGCACATACCCTCTGGTCAAATAGACTCCGCCCAGCTCTCATATCGGAGAAACGGAGCCACGTCCCTAATCTTTGGTTAGGATAAAAGGACTTGTGTAAGACACGCATAGACAGCTAGACAGAGGAAGAATACAAGGACATTAAGGCTGTTAACACCGATAGCCAGATACAACAACGTGAGCATAATACAAACCAATAACTCAGTGATTTTACTTGCCCGAAAACAAAAGGCGTTCATAAGACCAAGAATAAATCTCCTAAACCACCATTTTCCTAATTTCCTTAATTCCTTCAAGTAATAAGTGGGTTATCATTAGCCAAGCCTATAACTGGATAACCAGGGGGCATCTTGAACTTTCAATTGGAGTCAGATAGAATTCTATGGCATAACCAACCGCAGCCGATAACCACAAGCCAAATCACACACATCCCCCATATACTAAGTTCTCAACCTTTTAATGATAATAAAAAATATAATTTTTCTTCACAAGAATTGGCGTTTAAATGGTTATAAATGCAGGTTCAGAAACAAGAATTTTCTTCAGAGAGTAGTTCTTGTGGCTAACGGGCCAGAGAACCTTTTATAAAATTAAACTGTTGAAGGAATTGTTCAAGTCACCTCATGAGAATGAAGACGAATTGAGTATGCCAATTTTATATGGCTTTATTTGGAGGTAAATATGACATTCATACTTTAATGAGAAATTTGTTTATTACAAAGACTAAGCACAACCACTGCTTGATTAGTGCAAACTTATCATAGGAGCGAAGTACGAGTATATTCATTCACGTGCGATAGAGACTGAATGTTTTGCTACAAACCGTCTTTTATTAAAATTATGTTATGCGATCAATTGCCACTGCAATAGGAACCAAATCTGAGACACAGTCCCCAAGAAATTAAATTTCGTGACTTCTGAACACTGGAAGTTCAAGTTCCTTGTGTTTTAAAAGTAATGACAATGTATCAAACAGAGAGTTCCACCTGCAATGCAAAGCACCTTTAATAAGCAGTTGATAACAGTTTTGATAATCTTTGCTAATTTTGGACGATCAATTGTGGCGATGAGACTGAGTGTGTGTGAAGCACAGCGAACATGCTTAGGTAGGCTGAAGGTGCATGGATCAGACGAAAGGTCTTCTTCCTAATCTAAGACACTTCTAATTAAGAAACTATCCTCCAGCTCGTGCTCACCCTGATCTTCTTCACCTACCTGGAATCCATCTTCTGAATCTGTGGACACATTTGCAGCAGTGACTGCAAATTCCTTAAACGCTTTAACAAAATTAGAGCCTTTATAAGTGACGGTGCTCGTGGTTTTCTGTAGGGGGGATATCGTATTTATTGATGATATTCTCCATATGTTCAGCAATCTTCATGTACTTATGTTCTCCTTTTAAGCAACAGCATGCCAATACTACATACACTGTGACGGACAAGAGAAGCTTCCTCAACCTGCGAAAAAATTGAAATAACAGCCTAATGTTTGTCTCATAAATGTTTCCATAAATTTTACATATTAATATAATAGAGATAAATTCCACCAACAAATAGTTCTGCTTTTATCCAAGAGCTGATACTCTCTAACTGTAAAGACATTTTCAATTTCATATTTCATAATCAACTGTAACGCCCGAAAAACTAGGGTGACGAGTTGAGCAAATATCTGCAGTAAGACATACTTAAGAGGTGCTGTGTAGTTTATTCTTCAGTAGAGCTTTTGTCACTTTCTCTTCTATAAGATTTCAGCCTAGCGTCCGCCTTGAAAAGACGTTAGCTGAAGAATTTCGATCTGCGGTAGTGGAATGTGTGGTTAATATGAGTGAAATTGATTTTGACAGTGAAATAAGAATATATGGTATTGCCGAGGGGTGGCTGGAGTTTTCCCCGACTCTTATATATATATATATATATATATATATATATAGTCATATGAGTTGCTGCTGACCAGTCTAATCTTTAATTTCACGGTGAATGTACATGTGATTTATTTATGGAACAACGTTTCGGGCGTATCAACTATCTTCAGGTTCTAAAACATAAATTAATCTAATACAGTTAAAGAATATTAAAAATATTAAAAATAATTAGGGTAAGACTATGTAGGTAAATAAAAAATTAGAAAATAACTAAGGAAATTAAAAGGCAGGAAAATCAAATTATCAATCTACTGTAACCACTATTGACACGAAAAAAAAAGAAAAAAAAGTAAATAATTACAGTATAATATTGCTTACCGATAACTCAGGAATCAAATTATTAATCTAATGTAATCACTATTGACACGAAAAAAAGAAGCAAAAACACAAAAGTAAAAAATTACAGTATAATATTGCTTACCGATGAAGTTCAGGAGAAATCACAAAGTGAAAAAATTATAAAGGATGCGGCTTAAAGAAGGATAGGAATTTGATTGGTTGGTTGTTAAATAAGAGAAGATTGGTTGGTTGTTGAATGAAGTAATTAAAATTAAGAAATAAGAAGGGGAACAGCGGTATTATCTATGTTGAGTGTAGGAGATTTTGTACGTATTAGTAGGGATTCCAAATTCTTAGACTATATTCATTGTTATTATGACCAATTATTTTGAAGTTATCTATGGAACATTCTGTCTTGCATTGTATACTATGATTTCTAATTACAGAAGCTTCCTTCTTAGACAATATTTTTCCAGTGCGATGGCTTATTCCCATGTGAGAACAAAACCTCTCTTTCAATGAGTGAACCGTACTACCAATATAGGTTCCTTGCAAACAACAAGGACAAGTAAAAGCATAAACAACATGGCTGCTCATTTCTAGAGGAAGTTTGTCTTTTGACGAGAAGAAACTTCTTATGGAAAGTGGGTTAACAAAAATGATTTTGAAGTTGGTATGAAAGAAATATTTTTTGAGTAATTTATTGCATTTTCTAGTGAATAATTTATTGTAAGGTCCCATTTCTGGTACTACGAAAAAAAATTTATTTTTGGGAACATTATATGAGAGAAAGGATGGAGAGTAAATTTTGGTAAGAAAATTATTGATTAGTTTGTCAACCAAAGGTGGGGGGTAACAATTATTTTTAAAATAAGACTTTAGAGTCTGGAATCCATTGTGCATTACGGAATAATTGGAGGAGAGATGGTAACCTCTATATATTAGAGATTTAATTGCACTCAGTTCGTGTGACAAGTCACAATGGCTGAAAAAATTGATTCCTAGGCCACTAAAGGTAGGATTTCTGTATATTGAGGTAGTTAGTTTGTCGGTTTTTTCTATAATGGCATATTTAATGTTGGGTTGATAAGAGTTTATAAAATTAAAAAAATGGTGGGCATGTTCTATATTATCAAAAATAACAAAGGAGTCGCCAACATACCTACGATAAAATATGGGTTTGAAATCTAAAGGGCAATGTTTCATAAAGTTATTTTCAAGATGAATCATGAAAATATTAGCTGCTATTGGACCAATTGGTGATCCCATTCCTACTCCATCTATCTGTTGGTAAACCTTGTTATAAATAAAAAATAATTCTCATTAAAAATCATTTCTAAAATAGTCTTGAAATCTTTACGAGAGAAATTGTGAAAGGTGCGTGTTTTGTTAAAAATTAGATTTAAAATAGTATCGATTGTTTCATTAACAGGAACATTTGTAAATAGTGAGGATACATCGTAACTGACTAGGACTTTTGAGGGTGCAAAATTGTGTAACAATAGTTCATTAACAAAAGAATAGCTGTTTTTTATGGTGTATTGACCTATACCTAACCCAGAGAGCAATGTAGCAACATATTTAGAAAGGTTAAAAGTTGCAAGAGAATAAGAAGCCAGAATTGGTCGGAAAGGAACACCAGCTTTGTGTAGCTTAGGGAGGCCGTATAATAAGCTTAACCCAGAACCACTAGAATGTAGAGCATCATAAGTTTGCTGGTCTATAACTTTAGTGGATTTTAGATTTAGATTTAGATTTTTCGTTTAAATAGTGTTATATTAGATTGATAATTTGATTCTCTTGACTTTTAAAATCCTTATGCATTATGCTATTCTCCTACAGGTATGCATATAAAATTTTATATATAAAATGTAGCTATATGAATATCATATAGATATATAGGACTGGTACATTAATTCATAAATATATTATTAGTGCTTCATATTCAGAATTACATAGTAAAATATTAACTTTCAGTATCGTTAGGAATATATATGTACATTATCAAGCTTTATTTCCTACATTTTTGACGGGCGGGCATGCTAATTTTGACATAATGATATTCAGGTATTGCTACTATAACGAAATACATCGTTATAGAAATTCATTTAATAACTACATATAATCGATCACTAATTGTACTAATTATCCCTAAAAAAATTTTATTCAATAATATTTTCAAGTAAATGATAATGCGTTTTAATAATATATGTATGTAGATTCTCATGAAATTATTGCAATATATTAACCTTTGTTGTTGGTATATGTCTTCCTTTATTTAACTTCGTGATATAGCCTACGTAGTGACCAATCATCCGAACGCTTTAGTATTCGGTCGTTAATACAATAATTGTAAATAACATTTGTAACTCAGAGCTCACCTATAATTAATTTCACAAAAGGTAGTTGCTCCATGGTTGATAGGGGTGCACACCTCGTATGATAAAATCTGCAACAGATTGTAGACACCCAGCGGTTTGACTGGCGCGGCGACAGGCTTGAAGCAACAGATGATTGTGGTGTGGGCGACGGATGGCGTTAAGCACGTTTTCTTTGTCAGATGATTTAAACAACGAGACCGTGAAGGTAGGCTCTTTCCAATCTTCTGGTTAATCTTCAAATGGTTTGCACTGACGAGCGATGAGCAAACAAGTGAATCCTTAGACGAATGGGGGGTGCTTGAGGGAGTTGACTTTGGGGTATTCCTCAGTGGTGAGGACTATCTCTGTTTTTTGTTTTAAACCGGGATACGGAGTTTCTCTGACGAAATATGATTGAGCTTGTTTCTCAATACAAGCTAAACTAAATTTCGGTGTGACGACCAGGAACTGGCTCAGCATGAGCTTCTTCTGTGTTCCTTTCGTTGATTGCCGGGCACTCTCGCCAGACCTCGTCGTGTCAATCTCTAACTTGATCTTTACAGTTATCCGCCTATATACTTCATCAACCCAGTGGGGGTAGGGGAAAGGTGGGGAGGTCTTAGGAATTAAGCCTCCTCCTTTAATGGCTCTTCTCTGAGCGTCTTTCACTTAGCTCTAAAAGCAGCTTCTAGCCTTTGGTTGCCGCTCCTCTAATTTCGTATATGACGCGAAATTGGATCCCAACTCTCAGGGGAAATATTGCCAGCCAATGTTATGCTCGCCGGACCGGAAATCTAATGATTCGTGCATCTCGTGTTTGTGGGAGGCCTTTCTGGTGGTCCTCGAGGCGAGAGGAGAGAGAGGAGGGTTAAGTAATCTGATTACGCTGCCAAATGCCAGGACGTTGCGGTTACCGAACAGGGCCTCTGTTTTAGGGTGGGTATCGATTTCCCTACATACTATAAATAAAAGTGTTCCAAAAGGAAGCATGGTAAACGAACGCTACTTAACATTATTGTTAACTACTAGCAATTTTGTTATTTTTGAAAAAATAAGAAATAGTGAAACTTGCCAATTCAATTAAGTATCATATAATATGTTTTAATAAATTCTTTCCTTCAACTGAATGCGTAGATTGAAAGTAACATTGTTTGCCGCATAGATTTCGACATTGCATGATGTACATACACACTTCACTTTTTTTCCGTCGGAAGATTTCATTCTAAAATATTTACCATCTAGTAAAGGATGACTATAATAACATGATTCTTTATCTTCTTCGCTTTTCTTATTATCTAATCTGTCCATTTCACACTATTTCGAAGAAGCTGAAGTTGCCATACAGCAGTTGAAATAACCCTGAGCGCTCTCACTATACAAGGGAACACAACTGGAACCATCTGTTAACTGAATTTGAACTGATGCAAGCAATCTTCTCTCACTGGCTCACGCACTCAACCGTTTGTGTCATAAAAGTTGCGACAAGCTAAAACATGCATTACACGTTCTTAACAGCTATATAAATCTATCATCAGTAAAGTATTTGCAAAAATTATTTAAATCCTTTCAAAAGTATTTAAATACATGATTTTAAATGTATTTACAAATACAATTTTAAATACATAAATGTAATAAAATACAACATTTAAATACAAAGTATTTAAATACTGCCCACCTCTGGGCAAATGTCCCCGTAATCATACTACAGCTGAATACTAGTCTAGATTCAAAAATACATTAATAACAAGGAAATAACAAATAGGAAAGAGAAACAAACAGGAACAAAGGCTAAGAAACAAGCTAAAAAAACAACACCAACAAATAAAAACAAGATACGAAGAAAAGCAACAAAGAAGCACGCTCCGGCGTCTGGGGTAGGCCCGCCTCCCCCGCTGCAGGAACACGTGATCTACAACAAAGTGTCAAATTTAGTAGAGGAGTCCAGCGTCCTCCAAAATGACATAGTAGACAAGTATGTGTGCACGAACTCGTCCCGAATGCAAATAACAAGCGGTAGCGACCCCGCTGGTCGCGGTAACGAAACAGGCAACGTGCGCGAAGATTTACCCATAGCAATAGCCAACAAATTTTAACTTTGTCTCTGCTACTTGAGTAAATGTTGTTGTAACTAACTAACTTTGGTGCGCTGATTCCAATCTGTGCTCAAATTTGTCCTAGCACGTAGGGTTCCTGAGCTATGCAACTAGGCTATATTGGTCACTTTGTCACTTTGGATCAATTAATGATATAATTATTACGAGTTTGAGAAGAATGAGATGTTTCTGTGCAAAGGTTTGGAATCGGGGCACCCTATTTGGCACTATGTACGTCCTTTTGCAGACCCAGACAAGATATGTATTACATTTAAAAGAGGTAGTACTCACCTAACTATAAATTTCTTCAAAACTGTTTGAAACTCTTGCTCTTGCGCTTGTACGTGGATATAGGATCCTCCCGTTGTAGGAACCAGCAGTAGTCGCCTATTATGTTTTCGTTGAAGCGGCATTGATACTTGCTTTCCATCATTGCAATATCTCGGTGGAATCTATCCCCATGTTCGTCACTAATATCTTCCATATTAGATGGAAAGAAATCTAGATGCGAATGCAAGAAATGCATCTTAAGAGACATCCGACGCCCCATTCGTTGATAGGCCTTTAGCATGTTTTCCACTAGTTATTCATAGTTTTCAGCCCTATGATTACCAAGGAGGTTCTGCACTACATGGACAAATGAATCTCATGCTGCCAACTCAAGTGGCGTTAGTTTATTTCTGAACTCTCTGTCACCTATCAATTCTCTGATCTCCTGCCCTATAAAAATGCCAGCTTTAAGTTTAGCATCGGTTTTCTTTGCACCAAATTTCTCTTTAAGATACTGGAATCCATCAGAATCATCGGTCATTGCTTTAACAAAATGTGTGATAAGGCCAAGTTTGATATGAAGTGGTGGAAGGTAGATCTTCTGTGAATTTACCAAAGGCATGTGCTTCACATTGTATCGGCCAACTATGTGTTCTTCTCTTTCGGGCCACCTTTTGACAATATAATGATTCCTGTCGTCACGGTTGTTCCATAGGCAGAGGAAGCACATATTCTTTGTTTATCCTAGCTGATGTCCAAGAAGTAAAGTAATTACATTTAGATCATCACAGATATTCCACTTAGGATGCGAGTAATTAACACCTTCCCAAATAAATTTCATTGAGTCATATGTCTCTATCATCCCAACAATAAGTGCGACAGGAATTAAAGGTCTTTTGTTACCATTGTGTAGCAACACAGCTTTGAGACTAGTAATGCTTGCATCAATGAATAGTCTACATTCATCAGGTAAATGCTCGTTTCCTAGCTGATTCATAAGGCAATTAAAATCAGTACAGAAACAAGCACCATCTTCTTCTTTATAGAAGGCAGCTAAGGCCTCATAGCGTTTACAGAAAGATGTTTTGCACCATCCTCTAGAAGATTCCATTGCTGTATAGTCTGGAGCCCAACAGTTCTGCGTTCTCCTTGATAATGACAAATCCCTTACCAAATCATTCAATCTTTCTTTTTTTATCAACTGGATCTTCTTTTCCTCAGAATCATCCTCATACATTTCATCGTCATTGTTATCCTCCTCTTCAGGCGATGAATCATCTTCTTTAACTGCACTAGCTGATGAAGGAACTGGGATTAGCATCTCCATATTATGGGAGACTGGTTTTATAGCTGAATTACAATCTGGATATACAATTTTGGACTTGTTCTTATTTGAGAATCGCGCAATATTTGCCATACAAAGTAGTAATCAAAAAAATGATTTGTTGGCTCACGCCACACCATTGGTGCAACAAAAGTCATACCCCTTCCGTTTGCCATTTAACCACTGCGTAAGCCCCGTATAATACACAGTACAAGATTTGTAAGGTGCCCAGGGATTGTCTTGGTCACCAACTTTACAACTAAAGTAATAATTATATGCAGTTTTCACTCTTTTAGCTAAATTTTTCCGCTGGTTGCTTGGAGTATATCTTCCACAGATTTAACAAAAGTTGTCTAGGGTATTTATACATCCTCGCCGATTCATGTTTTCAACTTAGTTTGTATATATCCTGTTATATACTTTTGTATAATCTTATTTCCTTTAGAAATTAATTGAGAAATAAATCTGAGAGGAAAATGCAATTAATCACTGTATGTAAATACCGTTTCAACACCGCTACTATAATGGCTAAATTTGACAACATGATAAAGCAGGTGTGTAACGCAGGAACCAAACACACGCAACACATCCTCTTACTACGGTAACCGAAGCAACACTGCCCATATGTGTAACTAAAATGTATGTGTGTAACTCAGGAACCATACGTGCTAGAACAATTATGATTACATATTCGGAATCAGCATACTCGATTTAGTATAAATCGACATCTTGGCTTTAAAGCCTTTCTTTGAATTTGCGGTTATTCAACGAATTTGTGCTTACCAATCAAATAACTTCTTTGAAGACTTGTGTGAAATTCTAAAGCAAGCTTCGTCTACTTCTACAAACTCAATTTTTCTTATTCTTGATGACTCCAACATCTATCACCCTACTCCATCTTATCTTCAACTTTCACTCCTACATGAATGAAAATATACTTTGGTTTCGCCTTCTTCCGAATTCAATGCTCATCCATTTCTCTCTTCCCTTTTCCCCGAACATCCGCTTATCTCTGTCACCCTGTTGTATTGACCTCAGCTTTCTTCCGTCGAGACAGAACAAATCACACTAGATCTAGCCTCTCTCCTTCCTCCATTGGAGTCTATTAATCTTGTAAATGAGCTCAAAAACTCTTTCGCTCTCTTTCCAAGATCCTCTCTTCCTGAATACTAGTCCAGCCACACCTTCTTCCCTCTTTTTCTCGTCGACGAAAGGCCCCGTGTATCTTTTGTTGTCGATATGAGGAGAGCGAAGTAGCATAGGCTAGCTTGCCAGAGGTGTCTTTAGGAAGCTGTCGCTCGAGGTACTGTAAACAAATAGTCGGATTAGTTTCGAACTAGCCTAATTCATTGTGTTGCTTTGTGACATTTACTTATGCGAAGTGGTGTATAAAGTACCCCGCTTTGATAGTTAAGTATAAGTATTGTTACCCTGACAAAATTGTACTCAAAGTACAAGTTAAAGTAACTAAACTTAAATGTACTTAAGTAAAAGTAATCAAATATATTATTCATGAAGTACTCAAGCAGTGAAGGAAAAAATAACGGCAAATAGTAAAGTACCCATCACCTCAGACACTATTCAGTATACTGTACACTAAACTATTTTATACCCTCTGTACTGACACTTATATAGTAGAATTCAGTTACACTAGACTTAACAATCAAGCCGTAAATATCCCTCTATTGATCAGAAATTCTAGGTTATATGAAAAGTAAAATTAACTCTACAAAATTATTCAATTTAACAGAATTCCAGAATATAAGAGTCTGGTTAACTAAGCTAACATTTTGTTAGGTAAAAAATATACAAAGGAATTAATACTGAGATATTTTTTATTCAGCTTCACATGAAACTGATTTTCAAAGTTCTGGCTATCTAACCGTGGACGTTTTGGGGCGAAAATTAGCCCTGCAGAGTTTAACAGGCGCTGACAAGCAGCATATGCAGGTAGTGGGGGTATTTAACTTAAGTGAAATATCCCACAATGCAGGGAAACATCTCAGGGTTTCTATATCACTCCCTGGGCATAACAAGGACCGGTCAATTTTTTGTGCAACTCCGGCCAAAATTAACTGCGAAATAACGAATACTTCTATGCTTTTCAAATGTAATGAAGTAAAAGTAACATAAGAAAAACACGCAACTAGAAGGCAAAGTACTAAAATCAGTGACCTTTTATAAAGTAAAAAGTATAACAAAGTTACTTGAGTACAGTACCTAAGTAATTGTACTTCGTTACTTTAACTCTGCATGTGTGCAGAGTGATGTGCACCTGTATACTTATGTGAATGTATGTTCGCATTTTATTTAATATGACAAATTCATTTTAATAGTATTTCTGGTTAGGCGGAGATTGAAATCTCATTAAAACGCCCCGACTCCGATGATAAAATTGGAAAATCATAAAAATAGAAATAAAACTGCAATCAGCGACTAAAAGATGATAATGAGTCGAAGTAAATAGATAAATACGGCGAATATAGACTCATAAACTCCTTTTAGATATGAAGTAATAAGAGAGCGGGAAAAAATAATTTCCTTAATTCATGGTTGTCAGCCGAGTTTGAGACGATCCTTAAAAAGAAGCGTTATGCATATATGTACTATAAGCACCGCCCAAACGATTTCACTGTCGGCAAGTTTCGTCCAGCTAGGTAAAGGTTTCGTTATGTTTCGAAGTACGCCAGCCGCTCTTCCTCGCGGCAATACGTGTTTTCACTTAACGGGATGATCCCTCTAGCAGAGATGTCGAAGCGAGTCAAAAGGATTCGGAGAAAGTTGTCGCAGGACATCATCCCGTTCTCCAAGAGAATAAGACCGCAATTGGGACCTGCATCCGTGGCAGAATCCTTCACGACCGCTTTCTCCGCATTATCTAGCCGGGATGCTGTTCCACCAGCATTCAATACGCGTCTTGATGTCAGTGAAGGACGCAAACTGAACTTTACCTCCAGCGACGGAGACCCCCCAACGACATGTTTACATTGAGTGAATTGCGTCCAAGTCTCCCTCCGTACACGGACACCACCCCTGGTCCGGACAATGTCCCGTTTGCCATGCTTCGATACTTGAGTGAGCGAGGCATGGACTTTCTGTTAAATTTGTTCAACAGGATTTGAGCAGGGTCGATCCCTCAAGACTTTTGGCAAATGTTTACTGTGCTCGCTTTTCGGAAACCGGTGAGAAAACACTTTACCCCGGCCAGTTTCCGCCCAATCACTCTAACCTCTTGCATCTGCATGTTGATAGAGAAATTGTTAACTGTTAGATTAACGTGTTTTTTTCTGGACAGCGGAGGCCACCCCACTTCCGTACAGTGCGGCTTCCGCAAGTTCCACTCCACGTCGGATGCTCTGCTTCAACTGGAAAATGCCGTCTACGAGTCCTTCTTTTATAGTCAGCACTACGCCACGGGTTCTTTTTATATGGAGAAGGCTTATGATAGCGCATGGCGATATGGTATCATGGAGACTCTCCACACTAAGGGGCAAGGGGACATTTTCCAATCTTTATTTCTGAATTATGGGGAGATCGTCGAATCTGAATAAGGTTGAGGGCAGTCCTTTCCGGCCCAATATAGCAGGAAGAGCGTTGACATCCGTGGAGGACCTTTCGTTCTCTTTTGGTGAGGCTCAGAGGCCAAATCTGGAGCTTCTACTACAACAGGCGCACAGTTTGATCTGTTGTATCTGCGCCATGGACATTTTCGTTCCTTTACGTTCAGCGCCCGGGGTGATGATAGAGCTACTGCCTTACTTTTCTATCGATCCTTTGTTCGTTTGAAACTATACTACGGAAGCGTGTTTTATGAATTCGCAGCCGATCGTGTATCACGAAAGGTGGACTCAATCCACTACACCGGCCTCCGCCTGGCGATCGGTATATTCCGCACATTCCCCATTGAGAGCCTACTTATCGATGATGGGGATATGGCACTCGCACTGCTCGTGTATAGTGCACTATTTGCCTGTAAGTAAGAGCCCGGTGCCTTCCTCAGTCGCCAACGGCTCTTACTGCATCCGCAGCCGATTTTTAATGGTGCCTATACCGCCGAGAGACACCCGTCATACCCTAAGTTCTTTTGGTTTAAAGCTTTGAAACTCATTTGAGAACTCAGTCTAGCTCTCGTGCCAGTAGAGACTCTGGTTCCTCCCAGAACGCACCCTGGATGGTACCACCTTTGACTATTTGTCGCCACGTCTCTGCTCTCAAAGCTTCTACGCCGCCAAGAGTATTGCGTTCGGCCTTTTTGGGGCACACTTCCTGTCACGCTGGATCCGTGCTAGTGTATAAGGATGGCTCCAAGTCGCAAGGGGGTGTGGGGGGGGTCCACACCGAATCCTCTCTGTTTGAAACCAGCAGGGCTCTACCAGGCGCTGGGTCTGTCTTCATGGTCAAGATGGTTGTAATACACCGCTCAGCACGGGAGATAATGCATCGTGCCCACTTCGTAGACTGGATTGTGATCTATAGCGACTCACACAGCGCCCTAATTGCTTTCGGGGCAGTGGTATCTCCACATCTCCTGGTTCGCGATATCCGTGACGTCACGGTTTCTGCAAGGTGAGTCGATGTCGAGATCATATTCTTTAAAGTTCCTGGACATGTGGGAATTGCGGAGAATGAGCTCGTTGATGAGGGCACCAAAGAGTCCTCGAGGACTAGGGGACCAGTCCAGCGCTTGGCTCCTCCTCACACCGATTAGATGGCAGGAACTCGGGCAGCCTTCTGGGCTCCTTGACAAAGAAGAGGAGAGACGGCCTAGGGGAACTTAAAGTTGCGTGTTATAGCACCGCGACTGTTCCAATGAACCTACCCCCTAATGCTGCCCCGGCGTCAGACTGCTTTCTGTCGTCTGTAAATCGGCCACACTCGCGGGATGCACTTCCTTTTGATGGAGTGCTTGCATTTACCATATTGCCACGACTGCGTTGTCCCCCAGACCGTTCGGCACATTCTTGTTTAATGTCCCATTCTGGATGATCTTCGCGCACGTTACTTGCCCTGGCACCGGGTTGAACGGTATCGCTATCGCTTGTCATTTGTACTCCGGAAGGGTTGGTGTACACAGACTTGTTAACTATACAAGTTTTGGAAGGGGCTGGTTTCCTCTATTTAATTTGGCTCTTTTTGTTGTAGGTCGCATGTTCCACGCCCAGGGGAGGCGGGCCTACCCCCGACGCCTGGGCGCACTTCCTTCTTGTTTTTTTTTTTTTTTAAGTAACAAGAAGGAGGCGCGCTTGTTTCTAGGCCTTTGTTTCTGTTTTTTTGTGTTTTTACTTGTTGTTTATTCTAGCATAGTATTAGCGTGTAGCGTAATTACGGCGTTTTTGCCTTAATAAGCAGTCGCTCTATGGTTTCCTAAAATAAAGAAAATCATGGCAGAGAAATGGAGAATTTACAACCACATGGAGAGATACTATAATCTTGCATATAATAATATCACTGTTACTAGTAATTATTATTATCATGACAATGAGAAGATTACTACTACTAATCTTCATAACAATAGTGTCCCTACTAATATTAATTATCATGATCATAATAATAGTAATAACGAGATTTACATGGCCTCTTTAGACTATCGAAGGCTAACTTTGATAATTTAATCATGACCTGGAAATATCGGGACAGAGGAAAGGTCTTGTTTATTCAGCCATACCTCCCAAGTAACGAATATATATATATATATATATATATATATATATATATATATATATATATATATATATATATATATATATATATATATATATATATATATATATATATATTCATATATATAAATATATGCAACAAATCCCACAGGGAAAATTAATACGAGGATTCCAAGTACTTTCGAACTTTATTTCGAGTTCTTTACCAAAGAATAACAAAAGTATTGAAAATTGTAATATATATAAGGATGATACAGAGGAGAAGGAACGCCCACAAAAAAGCAAAAAATCACTCAACAAAATGAATTGAATATGAAATGGAAACCTTAGGAGGAGCGGAGATAAATACAAATCATTAAATCAGGTAAATTCAAAAGACCTTTAGTCTTTGTTTGACTATGGTATAATAGGATAGTATAGGCTATACTTGTCTAGGGTAGTTAATGCTAGGCTAGGTTATGCTATGCTATGCTATGCTAGGCTAAGCTGTGCTAAGCAATACTAAGCTAGACAGGGCTATACCATGCTATTCTAGGGTTGGCTAAATTATACTAGGCTAGGGAAGGCTATGACCTGCTATGCTAGGCTAGGTTAGTTAATATTATGTTAAGCTACGATAGGCTAACTAAGCAAGGCTATAATAGGCTGAGCTATGCAAGGTTATTCTAGTCTAGGTTATGGTATGCTATTCTATTACAGGATATACTAGGCTAGGTAATAATATGATACGCTTGGCCATATTATGTTAGGTGTGGTTATGCTAGGATAGGCTATACCAAGCTAGCCTATAGTATGCTAGCCTAGGCTATGTTGCTCTACTCATGTTAGCACCTTAAACTCGCACAAGCTGTCTGGCTAAGTAGCCTATTCTATCTTATCTATACCTGGCTAGGCTAGGTTCTGGCATGCAATGCTAAGCCATACCTGGTTAGGCTAGGCTAGGCTATAGTAAGCTAAGCTACGTTAGGCAAGGCTAAGCTAGGGTATACTATAATATGTTAGATTAGACTAGGGTCTACTAAGTTAGGCTAGGCTATACTAGGATACGATAGGCTAGACTATACTAAGCTAAGGTAGGATAAAGTAGGCTATACTATGCTAGGTTATACTAGGCTAAAATAGGGTAGGTTATACTATGCTATGCTTGACTATGATATACTATGCTATACTAGGCAAGTTTATGCTAGGCTATTCTAGGCTATGTTATGCTAGACAATACTACGCTATGCTAAGCTAGGATATTCTCTACTATGTTATGCTAAAGTATGTGGCTATACTATGCTATGCTATACTATTATCTGCTATGATATACTATGCTATAATATACTATGCTATGTTATGTTATACTATGCTGTGCTATATGATGCAATGTTGTGCTATGTTATACTATGATCTGCTAGGGTGTATTATGCTATACTATGGAATACTGTGCTATTAGTTTGTGTCAATCTTTTCAAAGTTCTAATTACATAATGAGAGGTGCTCAAAAACTTGCATCTCTACTTATGAATTCAAAGTTTGTTTTTTATTTTAATATAATTTTAGTTCTACTTAAAAGTTTTGACTTGTTTCTGTCATCTTGGAGAATTAAATGACTATTATTATATTAATAATTATATCTATTTCACTTTTTTTCTTATTTCAACGTTTGAAACATATTCATCCGTGTGCTGAAGATTAAGTGGCCTTCAGTACTACCTTCCTACCAGTGAGATTTGACCTACAATTCCTTTTAAAATGTGGACAAGACTGACGACATTCACACATTTGAACACCTAAATTGAAACTAGCAGAGTTGATGCCATCTCAATTCCAAACTCTGGTTGACGTTCTAAAATATAGATGTGAGAAACTACCCAGCAGCCAATCTTGCAAAGGATATTTACCCTAAGTTGCTTAAAAGGTGGGAATGAGGGAGCAATTCTTTTCTAGCCCCCGTTGTAAATCCAAGACTCACAATCTTAAACAGATCCAAAACAACTGGGAGCAGGCTAAAAACATATCTGTTGGGAGAGAGGAGAGCTAGAGGCCTAAGACACTTACATTACAAAACTATGAAGTGACATAAAAGCACAAACCATATCTTCAAATTCCCTTAAAAAGCAACCCGGGGATGATTCTTCTTTGGCAATAACATCATAACTATTCGGCTGATTCTAACGAAATTTGAAAATCTTATATCGTTGTACATTCTCTTTCAAATAATATAATTGCCAAAGTCCTCCCAAAGTTAGCCAGGGAAAATCTTATATCGTTGTACATTCTCTTTCAAATAATATAATTGCCAAAGTCCTCCCAAAGTTAGCCAGGGAACAATTTTTGGGGGCAATAACATCATAACTATTTGGCCGATTCTAACGAAATTTGAAACCCTTAAGGTGTTTACATTCTCTTTTAAATGATAAAATTACCAAGGGCTCCCAAAGACCCACAAAGAGGGATGTCCCTTACGCCCAATCATTTCCAATATTAATTCTCCCACTTAAAAGCTCTCTAAATGGCTCACCAAGCATTTATCTCCAGCAGTAGGAAGAATCTCATCTGCACACATTATGAACACTCAAGATTTCGTTGACCGCCTCAACCACTTGCAATTACCGGATGGAAAACTTGTGAGCTTTGATGTAAACTCTTTGTTTACCAAAGTTCCGGTTGACCAAACCATGAGCCTTCTGCGGGAAATCATGCCTAGACTTAATTTGGATCTTCCCATTTCTACGAGTAAATTTATCGATTTAGTTGAATTATGTCTCTCTGATAATGTGTTTCGAGTAAATAATGAGTTTTATAGACAAATATTTGGCCTTAGCATGGGAAATAGTTTATCTCCGATATTGGCATGTCTCTTCATGGAATATTTTGAGACTGAACTCCTTCCTACAATTTCTCCCCCTAACTTTATATGGTTAAGGTACATTGACGATGTATTTTCTGTATGGCCTAATGGCCATGATTTTGATACCTTTTTTAATAATTTGAATAATTTGCATGTCTCCATCAAATTTAAATATGAATGGGAATATGATAATAGTTTAGCCCTTTTTGATGCCCGCATTAATAAAGATCACCATGAATTAAAACTTGACGTGTATAGGAAACCAACCCACTCGAATGCCTATATACATTATTTTTCGTTTCACGATAATACTGTTAAAAAATCGGTAATTTCTAACCTTTTCCTTAGAGCATACAAAATATGTCATCCTTCCTATTTAGATGAAGAAATTGTCATTATCAGGACCATTTTTTCTAATTTGTATTACCCCGATTGGTTCATATCGTCTGCCCATTTTGCAGCTAGGAAAATATTCTATGGTAATAAGCCTTCCCGCACTAACGACTTCATCAAATGTATAACAGTGCCATTTAATAATAAATTATATAGTTTTAAGGACATATTTCGAAAGGCGGGAATTAATCTAGCCTTTAAATATAATAATTCCTTAAACCAATTGATGATGGCCAGGAAACCCAAAGAACATCATAACATAGGAGTATATGCAATACCATGCAACAATTGCCATAAAGTTTATATAGGGGAAACGGGGAGAAATCTAGACAAGAGATTGTACGAACACAAAAGAGATATTAGAGTGGGCAGCGAAAGCAGTGGAATATTTTGCCATGTTAGAGACAAGAATCATACGATCGATTTCAATGGAAGTAAAATGGTATTTAAATCGGCTAACTATGTTAAGAGAAGAATCGTAGAATCGAGCTTGATATCGTCAGTTCCTAATATAAATCTATCTGAGGGTTAATTTTCTTTTAATCCTGTAATAAGAGAGCAAATAAACAAAATAGTAAAATGTCAGCCCTTCAATATGTTTAGGCTTAACCCCCTCTCAGATTAGCCACAAGTAGGGGATTGGGGAAAAAAAGAGGGGATCTTGTGTTATGCTTATATGCACTTCTCTTATATTTTCTACCCAGTGTCAGTTGAAAAAGGGTGTGAGATACACCGAAACTGTTCTGAATTAAATTGTCTTCGGAGAATGTGGTTTAATTCCTCATCTTTTCTTGCGATATTGCATTAATTTTCATCATATATATATATATATATATATATATATATATATATATATATATATATATTATTTAAAAAAGTCGAGGGCGGGCATACGGACTGTCGAATCCTTTCTTAAAACATAACATGCTTTAAAAATAATGGCTACCCTGACTCATTAGTGGAAAAACACAATAAAGAGTTTCTTATTTCTATATATCATGAAAATTCAAAAGAAAATAGTATAGAGAAATTATCCATTTGCTTTGGTAAAAAATCGAACCACTTTGTTGAAGAGGTTAAAAAGACTAAATAAATTCTAGCCCTATCTCGACCCCAAATTCGTATTAAAAATGGGCACAATATTTAGTCCTATTTCAGCTATGAGAACCGAATTCACCCCCTTGCCGCTTCCCTGTAATTTTTAAATATAGTTGTGAATCTTGCGATTCATCTTATATTGGGTCGACCATTAGGTCAATCCTAGGTCATTAGGTCATCGAGCAGCATCGGGGAAGGTCGACCCCCACGTGGCTGATTCTAAACAAATCAGACCCACTCGCTCATACGAGATTACATCAAAGTTAGCAAGTCTAAAATTAATCTGGATAACTTCTAAAATACTTAGTCATATCCTCCATCCCAACGAACTAGAATATTAGGATCAATTTACATCCTTAAACTAATAACTAACTATAATTTAAGGGGATTTTTTTTTAGTATTTGAATAATAATTTCATCTTAGTTTGCTTATAACTTATTTTTTTATCAAAGTTACTTTTAATAATTCTTTTATAATATCAAAAAAACAAAATAATGAAGTTTAGAAATAAATATAAGTATCGAAATTTTTGGAATTTTTTAACACTCCAAGAATTACATACAGATGGTTAAGTTCAGAAAATTTATTTTTATATATCTTTTTCTATAACTCTATGAGGCCTGAAGGGCACTCATTTTAGTTTAGAGTTCCTTTTTAAAATTATTATAAGAGGCGAAGTTCAGAAAATTTATAAAAATTTAACCATGGCTGCTTTTTTTAACTTTAAAAATTTTAATCTTAGTAGTGAAGCGCAAACTCCACCCGTATGGGGGCAGTGGCGAAGCCATTGCCTGGTTTAAATATAAATTAAACAACATCCAATCTCTACATTGTAGGGTGAGGTGCGGATAATCCGAACTACTAAGGAAAAATATTCCTTAAAAATCAGAAAAAAACAACGTTATTGAAAAACATTGGTAGGAAAATATATCTCTGGTACAGGGCTATCTTGGTGATTCTTTTCAAAACGGTAAGAAATAGACACGGTTCACAATTAAGGTTTTTTTCCGGATCACCTCCGCTATACGAGGTGTTCCAAACTTGGTAAAGGAGTGTTCCAAACACCACCATTTTTACTAATAAAATTAATCAGAATATTGTTTTAAATGTTATCCTAAAATAAAATATTGAAAGCGAATGAACTAAGAGCCTTTTTAACCTAATACCTGATAATTATATCAGTATATACCACTTAAATGTGTCCAAATATATTTCCAACATAGTTTGTAGTGTCAAACTAAAATAGATATTAATTTCCAACTGGAAGTGGTGACAAAAATAAGATTTATGAAATTGCATACTAACCTATATAATAATAGGTTACTGTAGCCTACTAAAGAATGGCTAATACAATCAGGTTTCTGCATTGTACTCAACGTATGTTTCAGGTTAGATGGTGCCTCTTTAAATCTAATGTACCGAGCAAGGCGCTTGGTCATAGCCACTACTGGTTCCCTCAAGACCTCCTTCACACTAGTGATGTCCTCATTCTCAGGGAAATAGAAAGTGTCTTTGTTGTCCATTTTCGAGCTCGCTCGCAAGAAAGATATAGTGTACTCACTCAAATCACAAGACAATACTTTACTTACATAGTAGACATTAGTTCCTTCGTTCTTCCCTTCCTACAACTCTAGCTGAATTAAAACGAATTCGTTGGGCTATGGGGTCTTGTCCTCGAATAGGGTTTCAGGCTCCACATTCTCCACTTCTGCCCCGTCTGAGTACTATAGTCTCACTTCTACGTTTTATTCATTGTCGTCCCTGGCTTGCGTATTCTTGTTTGATCTACCCCTTGCTACCTTCTTCCTTTTAGTATTTCTACTTCTTTCTGTGCCTTACGCTTCTTCTTTTCTTTCTTTGCTCGTAAATCATAAATTATCTGTTTATTTTCCGTTAGGATGCAGCTTTTAACTTTTTTACTCCGCTTTCCAACGGGCTTTGCTTGATCTTTCGGAAACGGACGAATGGACTCAGGAGTAGGTGTGGTAGTAAATGCAGTAGGAGTGGGCTGAGGGCTTGTCACTGCTGGTACTGTCATGGTGCTAGGACAAGGAGGTGCATCAGGATTCGTGGGCGACTAACTAAGGGAAATCACAGGTACAGAGCGAACAGGAACCGCTGCTGATTCACTATTAACTGAGTCACCAGTAACACTTGAGAGTCGCTGAGTGTAGTCACTCATCTCTGTCTAGGCTTATCTCTTCTCGATTGGCTGGTTCTAGGTTTTCTGAGTCTTCGGAAGCGTCTACTGCTGGGTCAGGTCTTGACAACACCTCTGCTACTAGAAAAATCATCCTCAGAAAATATGTTTCTGTTTGTCGTAGAATGACCAGTCTCTCTCTCTCTCTCTCTCTCTCTCTCTCTCTCTCTCTCTCTCTCTCTATATATATATATATATATATATATATATATATATATATATATATATTATATTATTTAGACGGAGCGGCGGTCAAGGTCAATTGAGCGACCTTCGCTTGTCTCCTAGCAGCGGCAGACGAAGAGGGGGAGATAAGGAAACGGGGTTCCCAATCGAGTACATGGAAGGATTTATCTACAGAATCGAGTGCAATTAGCCGTTAATATAATAAAAAGGCTGCGGGACTCTGGGGCTATGAAACGGAGGGTACCAAAAATAATCTTCCATAATTACAATAGATATAGGATATATACAAATGGAAAATATTGCAAACTGATATTTAATGTTTACAGGGATCAGATTAAAGAATTACCGGGAGCGATTAGATAAGCTCAAGCGTGAGCTCACAAGCGGCTGCTGTGAGCCGCTTGTGATTGAAAAAGTAAATCGTAATCGATGGAGTTTAACCTTGAGGAGTGAATTCGAGGGAGTACTTGCGAAGACTGGGGCAGAATTCCTTCGGTGAGAATTCTTGCATTCCAGCTCGAGAAGGGTGAACGGAGCTGAATCGAGTATACGACGTGTCTCGTGCAGAAAGGCGAGTATATACTGCCTTTTCCCGGCTGTGTCTAGCATTATAATGGGCCGGCCGGAAGCGATAATGCCTCAGGCCAAGGAGGGACATCTCCTTAATCAAATACTCCACCGGGAGATAGGGATGAACTCCAGAGGGGTTTCTTGATATCGCGCAGAGAGGCGGGCAGTGTCTTCTTGCGCCCGCGCGCTTGGAATTCTTGCTCCTACCTTATCAGCTGAAGCGGCTCGATTTTATCACTTTGCTCTGCGTCACGCGACCTCGGCCGAGAAGCCAACTCAGAAAGCATGTGTTCCGCGATATGTGTGTGGATGCTTAATGCACTTTATGTTCACTATAAGTGTTTTCAAACTCTTTGAAATACGGTTTATATGTAAAAAAAAAAACCCTTTATATTCAACCACAACAAATTAAACTAGATTGTAATGAATTCACAAACATAATTTCATATTGTATAGTATGTATTGGAGGCTTGTATAAAACCAAGTGCATTTTATAGTGTTTGGATACTTGGTTTTTGGGATGAGTAGGGATTTAAATTGGATTATAGGGGGTAGACCGAACAGTTCGATATACCCACGATGTGCTTACGAAACAAAACATAATTTTTCGGCAGATATCATGGTAGATACATAGTTGTCACTAATAACAGTCATACCACCGGAATCAGCACACTTTCGAGGTCACGAAACACTATATGAGAAACGTGAAATATTACATTAAGCATCGAAAAAACGAAAAACTTACCTGAAGTCCGACGATGCGCGCTGTAAACAAAGATCAGCCGACATCTTGATCCTTCCCATTTTCATCTTTTAAATTATTGGGCTAACTATTTTATTATATTAAGGGGGGATATTCTGACACCTGCGCGCTACACCCCCTAATCGGTATACCCCCACATCACCCTATCATAAATTAAAGAAATTTTAATTCTTGCCTTAAATAACATATCTTAAATTGTACTATTCAATTTTAGCATTTTATCAAACTAGAAATTTTAACCCTTGCCGATGATGAGGTTAGGTTCTCCAAACGTTCACATCCAGATAATTAAAGATGATTTTAACAATAGCCTTCTTGGTTTTCACCTTCATATTGAAACTCTGATTTGGAAGAAATTCAATAGTTCATATATATATATATATATATATATATATATATATATATATATATATATATATATATATATATATATATATATATATATATATATATATATATAAATATATTTATATAATTAATATAACTATATTTTTAAAACGTGATTTTTTTAAGAGGAAGGGATTTTTGTGGGCTTAGTTTGGATATGACCTTCCCCCTTCCTCTCTCTCCCCTTCTCCCTCCCTCCTCTCCCCCTTCCTTCCCCTCTCCATCCCTTTTCCCCCTCCCCCTTCATTCCCCTCGCCATCTCTCTTATCCTCTCACCCTTTTCCCCATTTCTCTCTCCCTCCTCCTCTGTCCCCCCTCTCATATCTCCCTACTTCTTTTCGCTCCCTCCTCCAACCTTTCTCTCCTCTCCATATTTCTCCCCCCTCTACCTCCTCTCCCCTTCCTCTCTCTGACCCTACACCCCCTTCTCTCTCCACCCACCCCCCTTCTCCCCCCCACCCCCTTCTCCCCCCTTCCCTCTACCTCCTCTCCCCTTCCTCTCTCTGCCCCTACACCCCCCCCCCCTTCTCTCCCCCCCTACACCCCTTCCTCTTCCTCTCACCCTGCACCCCATTCTCTCTCTCTTTCCCCCTGCCTTCATTTTCTCCCACTCCCCCTTTTTTCCCACTGCAGGCTTTATCCTCTTTCTCCCCCTCACCCACTCCCTCCTCTATCTCTACTTCTTTTCTATTCCCCGACCCCCTCTCTCACTCCCTCCCATCTTTCCCCTATATATCTCCCTCTCACTTCTATCCAACTATCTCCTCAACCTCTGACGCTCGTCTCTTCAATGGGTATAGGGTTGGAAAGGGGGGGGGGTAGAGGTGGGAGAGAGGGGAGGGTTAGAGAGAGGGCTAAGTGTATATTTTTAAATATTTTTTCAGCTTAGTCTGTGAATGAGCTCCCCCCTTACCCTGTCACCCTCCCATGTTGAGAAGAGGGAGAGATTGGGGAGGGGGGAGTTTGGAGACATCGGGGGATGGGGTAGGGGGAGGAGTAGGTAAGGTGGTAGGGGTAGAGGAAGCGGCGATTGCCATCTTTCCCAAGATCAGGTCGATCTCAATCGCTTGATATGTTTACTCTAATTCTTCAGTATTTTAACGGATCTCTTTCTTGATTGTGAATAGGTCATAGTTAACACATCTTAATTCAATATCTCCATATCTTCCTTAACACCGTGTTACGATATAAGAATGATATCTTCAGCCATTTCTCTCTTCTATGCATGGTGGTGTGTTAAAAGAATGTCTCTTCCGGCCTTCCCTATTCTTCCTCCGCAGAACATGTTGACTCCTCGATTCTGGGTTTTCATCGACTTCTTCATTTGCTTTCTCAGCTTCACCAGATGAGAGCTCTTTAGTTGCGGAGTTTGTGTTGTTATTTTATTTGAGTCCTAATTAGTTTTAGTCGCTTTTCTTTCCAGAAGTGCCTTGAAAACTTTGGAAAAATCCGGGTCTTTGGCATCTTCACCGTTGGAGTCCATTCTACTACAAGAGACTGTTCACTACGTCAGTTTAGCAGCCAGGCTGGACGGCGTAGGCTACGTTTGCGTGTATGGTTGGCAAAAGGATCCGTGCATTGAGATTTCCTGTAATGTTGAGTGTAGATACACATAAGCTTATTCTTATAGGGGGAATTCGTTATGGTGTGTTTTTTAATCTTATAACAGACGAAGCACATCTGGGCACAATGGAACTTTTCGAGTTCAATGTTTTGGCCATTTCAGTGAGGTTATTTTAAAGACGTGGGTGTAGTCTGTGAATTTAATTATTTCTCTGACTTTTACTCACGTCTGGTGTTTTTTAATCTGCTTCAGGATGCTCAAGGGTATGCCTAGGCTTTCAGACCAATGCTCCTGATTAGATTGGCTCCTTCTTTGATTTTTCCGCACAATGCTATGTGCCCATTTAGGATGTCGATTAGCTTTACTAATGTATTCTCAATTTGGTGAATACCATCTCCCAGTCTATTCTTACGGGGAGTCTTTTGGCAGGGGAGGATCTTCCACCGATGGGATCGGAGGAAATCTGTTTTCAACTCCTTGTTTTTTCCTTATTTTTTATTTCCTGTTCGGAAAAGAAAATCCCTGTAATTATATTTTTACCCCTGTGTCTGGTTGGCTTTTATAAACTGAATGTTTGGCTTCTTTTTTTTAGTCCGTAGGTCTGTTAGTCGGGTGGTAACCATTTCCATGGCTCGAGTACTGTCGGGATGAATGATAATAGATGGCTTCGTTAAGTGTCCTTTAAAAGGATGAATCATAGTGGACTTGATGAGGGATGGTGGCAGAATCAACTGTTCGGGGTGCAACCCAATCACGGGCTTGGTTATCAGAGTAGCACCCAACACACGCAGTGAGAGTTATATGGCCGGGCGCTCAGGAGTAGAGTGTCGTCAGCCCCCTCCCGAATGTTGCTATCCGGCCCCATTCCAGAAGTGCTTATGACACTCGGCTAATCTTCACATCAGTTTCTTCCAGGGCCTATAATTATGCTCTTCGAGAATGAGACCCTAAATTTCGTTTGTTTGTAAGCTCCCCAATCCTCCTTTTGGCCTATTTGCTACTCTTTTATTAAAAAGCCTCTTATTCTAGTAAAATTGATGTTTATCAGAATTCTCAATAAGAACAAATGAACAAAATAGACTAAAATCGGGCTTTTTATACTAAAATGAGTGAACGTAAAAACATATTATTAGTGGAGTGGACGCGACTCTATAAGTTACTATGTCGGTCCGTAGGTCTGTTGGTCGGGTGGTAACCATTTTACTTTTCAATGAGTTTTGGGGCAATAACATTGTAAGTATTCGGCCGATTCTAACGAAATATGGAACCCATATGCTGTTTTACAATCTATTTTTGATTATATAATTGTCAAGGTCTTCCCAAGGTTAGTGCTGGAATTATTAAAAGATCTGAAGGGCGTAAGGTTATAAGTCAGAATAATTGAGAGCACGCGACTTAGGTCTGTTGACCTTGTGGACCAATCAAAGAAGGGTATCGATTATGAAATATGAGTTGTGTTCAAATCGGAACCATCCAATCAGTTTGCGTAAATAGTTCTCGGTTATGAAGAGTTTACCGAGCTGGTAAAGATAACCAATCTGGTAAGCGGTAAACGAGGAAATTTACGCAAGTACTGAAATAAAGAAGAAATATCTGCGTCAACTAAACTCATTTGAGATTCCTCCTGTTTTCAGAAAGGGGTGAAGAGGTAAAATTACCCCTTTATGGGCTAAAACGAAGCGGTTCGTAACCACTTTACAGCGGGTACCCGAAGTTATCAATTTATAGGGTAAGTTATCAGGTTATGGTAAATGAATGCGAGGATACCAAATTCTGGTGAAGGTGAATTATCTATCTGACTCCAAAGATGAATTCTTCACATTATTCTTATTTTGGCTGGGCTTACCGAAAGTTGAGGGTAATCGAGGTAAAGAAGGATGTTGCAAAAATATGCTTTATTCTAATAGTGGCTTTTAACGGGGTAAGCGGCCCGTCACGTCACGAAGTTACTTTGAGGGCGACTAGCAGTCTATATATATATTCAACGCGAAGCATTAAATTCTGTAGCGACAATACATGGTGAATTTAAGAGGGGTTCCATAAACGCTAATATGAGTATGTCAATACTTAATAACAATTATAATGCTTAATTCTTAACTCTTGTATTTTTCTCATTGCTCGCCTATATATACGGTTTCATTTCCAGGGAGGCGTTGCGTAGAGTTGCCTGCGGGACAAATCCTTGTCGTCGGGGATCATTAGTTCCACCGCTGGGTGGAGTTTTGAACAGCTGTATATTACAATTTACTTACATCTCTCAAGTTTTATCTATATAACAGGATACGCTTGTCACAACTTAGTGATACAATTCCCTTTGGTCACCGGGTGTATTTAACCAGGTGTAAAATGTTTAATACACCCTGTCTTATTGACACAAGTGATTCCGACCTTTCGCGCGTTCTTGCATTGTTTGTCTAGCGCTCACTTCCAACGGTCGCTTGCCTTCTATATATATACATTGACAAATATATTACATCCCGATCACTGCAGGGGGCCTTAATTTTCTTTTTCTTTTCTTTCTCGCTATAAATTCCACTTACTTTCTATTCTAAAAGCAATACACCTCGACCACCACTTTGCTCACAACCAGTTATAAGTAGGACATAGTGAAGAATCTAGTGAGGACGCCCAATTAGGCATCGCGAAGAAGTGGGATTCTTAAGACCACGAGCTCAAAGTTTATTGGAAGCGCCTCACAGAAATAGGACTATTTAGGTAGGGTGGTCGAGGAGTGCTTGTACCATACAAAGGTAAATAAGGACCCTTAGGCAGTGTAACAGAATAGAATCCATATAATTCTTTTCTTCTTATCTTCAGATTATCGCCGGTGAGTGAGCGAACCGAAATATCACCCGCAACGGGGAAGTGAGATTGTCTTGTATGACTCCGATTACTATTAAGAAACATCAAGCGCAGAAAAAGGTCATACAAAGGGCGAGTATGCAAGACAATCCATTGACAATCAAGATGGCTTTATGCAAAGTAATTGACATCCTAAACGGATATGCTGTAAACTGCAGCATCGAAAATGACGTCGAGAAATCAATCTCAATTGAGGGGATTGAAACCCTTACAAAAAAGGTTATCACTCAGAATTCCACCCAAAATCACGGCCAATAAGGAGCATCCTATGTCGAAAGATTGACTTATAGTAGAACTTTGACTGAAAGGGTGAAATTAAAGAAGAAATATAGAAGGCCCTAGTGGCACTAGAATCATGGGTCATTAAATTCAGCAAACACACACATGTCTTAAGATAGTGTTTGTAACGACCGAAATGACGAATCCGATCACACCTAATGGACTATTTCTATTTACCATGCGATTGCCACCCGAACATATGGAAAGAGAGACGTATATTTTGCATTTGTTATAAAATAGAGGACCATACTAAAAGAAATGCCCTGAAAAAGAACCTAGTTGTTCCGAATGTGGATCAAAATGCCAGTTAATGTAAAGATTGCGGCGAGGCCCAGAAATGTTTCTTCATATGTGGATGACTTGGGCGAAACGCAAAGCAATTTTAGAAAAAAATACCGTCATGACCAAATGCTTTGAGACTACTATATTTTTCCTATAAAAAGTTAATAGAATTTTTCAAAACTTGCATTTTTTTTAGTATTTTTCTTATAATTTGAAAGATGAAATATACAAAAACTACAGCCCAAAACCAATCAAGCTGGAGAACAAGCTTTTGATGATATCTTGACTGACATTGCTCCATTATTATTCAATAAGCACTCGCAACTGATTGCAATTGGCTGGCTTCTTTTTATCAATCGACAGTTTAATTATCACCCCCAAATTCTCTATTTGGTACAAACATGGTGAATTCCAGGATCAAAGTTCCAAAAGCTTGATGTTATTTTAGCCAAGAACTTTGTTATTGCTTTTGCTTTGTGGCAAGGTGCGCCGTCATGCTGAAAAATAAAGATATCATTCACAAATTGATAATGCTTCAGTTCTTCCAACAATATTCGTGTGAGATCTCAATGAAAGCTGCAGGGCAAATTGCTACCTGAGAAGTGATAAAAATGGACGAAACTTCGAAATGTTACTCGAAAGCAACATATTCCAAAAGATAAGCTCAGATTTCAAACATACTTCACTGGTAATGATGCTACAAAACCAGACGTCGTACTAAGAAGCATTGCAACAGTCAACATTGCATGTAAAGACCATGTTTGAATACTACTGTCTAAATCAGTATATAATACAAGTGCCGTGACAGAGATAAATAGCTACAACAAAGCAATCTATGACAGATAAAAGCAAGAACCTACGAACTTCGTCCACACGATCTTGCAAAGGCAAATCTGGAGGAAATAGATGAAGAAAATGAGAGATTAAAAACAACTCTCATTAAGTCAGAACGCAAAAATATCCCCAGGTCCCAGAACAAGGCATTGAACAATTCCACATCCTCAATAGACAGAAGAGATGAAAAAAAAGAGCAAACAGGATTAGTGTTTCTTCCTATATACCGGTTTTAGGACCAAAACGAGAAAGGCAAATGGGCTTAAATTGAAGAAAAGAAGAGATGATGAATCTCATAGAAAAATAGCCTCATCGGAGAAACAAATGAAGAAAAGTCTCCAAAAGAAAAATGTAGGCTAACTAACAGAATAAAAGAAATACATCCATAGATCAAAATAACATAAAGAAACGGGCAAGATGCAAAAATACAAGAAAATAGAACCATTGATTAAAAATAAAGACACCGATAGAAGTCAGCGTTTTTACTAATATATGTAGAAAACTGCAAAATTCAACTATGTAATCGAATTAATGTTTTATGGCAACCTTAAGAATTACAAAAATTATCTCGACCACCTGTCACCGAACAGCAAAAGGAAGATAACCTGTATCTAGGCGTCACAATAACAAGTGAGGAAATAAAAAAAAGAAAAAAAAGAGTTATTTACTCATCCCAAAGATAAGCGGCAGGCCCCTGAGAAATTACTAGGATCGCACTTACCAAGGCACCAGAACAAATATTCGAAAACATGAAAAATATATTTAACGCGAGCCTAAACACCGGTTACTTTCCAGACGACTAAAAACGCGCCAAAATGATCTTCATCCCCAAACCAGGCAAACCACTTGATTTCCTCATCAGTTAACGAACTATATTGCTTCTAAACTTCATTGATTTTCGTCGAAAAGATCTTTAATAGAAGAAATAGAGTATGTAGAGAAAAACAACCTTAATAATTGGTACTTTGCATCATCACATAAAAGACTGTCAATGCCAAAGCAGAAAAAAATACATCGATCTAGTACTGAGATAGCCTTTGACAAAATAAGGGTCAAAGGCATCTAGCACATGATCTTAAATCTCCAGATGAACAACAATTTTATCAGACTACATAAACACGTAGCTGATATATTATCGAAAGCCTTCCCAGTGCTATACTCCTTAAGAGGCTTACGCACAAATAACAAAAGGAAGATGTATCTCGCACTAGGAAGGGAGGCGCTCATCTATCCTCCAATTCCCCTAATTAGTTTATCAAAAACAAAGTAATGGGAACACTACAGAGTCCAAATTAAGCTCTCTACCTTTTACCTTTCAAAAAAATAAACGAGAAGAGAACCAAAAGAGCCCCTCATCAGGAAACGAAGTTCGAACTGTTTAACATGTCATATAAAAAAAACGGGAAATATTTCGAGGAAAATCAACTCTCTTTTTCCAATCGTTGGCAATTATATCTTTCCATAGATAATGTAAAACAACATAAAAGTTTCAAATTTCGTTAGAATCAGCCAAATAGTTAGGATGTTATTTTTTTTTGTGCACAGATGCGCACCCTATATTCTACAAACACAACAGTTTACACAAAGGATTCTGTTTAATAGAACCTTAATAATGCACAGACAAAGAGCAAACGAGTCGCGAGTATCTTGCGCGCGGCCTTATATAGCGACGACTCTTGGAGCGACTATGAGAGTCCTGACGTCATCACTGAGTCATGACCTTGGCAATTATATCATTCGAAAGAGAATATAAAAAAATAAAAGGGTTTCAAATTTCGTTAGAATCGCCCAAATAATGATATTATTGCCAAAGCAAAATAATTCCCTGGCTACCCTTGGGAGGACCTTGGTAATTATATCATTCGAAAGAGAATATAAAAAAAAATAGAAGGGATTTTAAATTTCATTAGAATGGGCCGAATAGTTACAATGTTATTACCCAAACAAAAGAAAGGCAAAACAGGAACCGACCGACTACAATATTTACTACTCGAAGAAATCATTTTAATCTGAACATCAAACCAAAAGTGAGAAAAAAATGCAAAACAGTTGCTGAGTACAAGTGGCTAATTGCACTTGTTTAGAAATATTAACAAAAATAAAATAATGTAAACCTAAAAGTAGATTTAATTAATCATAGTTACTGTCACAAGTAAAGTATTGAAAACAGGAGGGAAATGAAAAGAACAAAAGTGAAATTATTGAACAAAGTGACTGGGTAGGATCCACCGTCTTTGAACCACTCAGCCTAGAACTTTGGGGGGAAGCGGTTTAGAGCTGAAACTCATTTGGTACTGTACTCCTTCCGGATGGATGAGGGGGGGGGGGATGGGAAGGCAGCTTTAGGAACCGCCGAAGAGGGCCTCACGACTACCTTCAGGAGTGTTGCCTCGTGTGAGTTAACGACTCGGTGGAGGCATGCGTCCGTTTCACCTTATGGGAACGGTAACGCTGGGAGAAGGGGGGGGGGGCATGGTTTTATCCGAAGCTCTAACAAGCGAGCGGCCAGGCTGGGTAGAACCCGCAGAAGGGTTCAGAATTGGCGCGGAAACAACCGTGCACGTAGTCCTGGAGGGCCAGGGGCAGAAGGTATCCTTTTTAAGATTAAGGCATAAAACATCATAGGCAGCGCCGAGCGCGTCAGGACCAAGTCCTTAGCCTCACGAAATGAGATAGGATCCGTAGCCTGAATGGCCAGGATTTCCTTCTCCAGGAAATATGAACCACATGGCTTTAAAGAAGCGGTGTGCGGATCTCGGTAATTGACACACTTGGCCATACACGATTTGGATTTATCGTGTGCGGCCTTAGAGTGAATTACACAAAGTTGGGGTATCCCTGAATTTCCACGTCTACATAAGCCATTCTAATTGGCCAGAGCGGTGGAAGTTATTGAACCTTCGCGGCAGTGACACAAAAGCCTTAAGACCAACAGGCACGCAATGACTTAGGGAGCATGTCACAGTCGAACGTGACGAAAAGTGTAGAGGCGCGTCTCAATGCTCTTCCCTGTTTTCTCATCACACGTCCGACCTAAATCCCTCTTTAGTCTGCCGGCTCTAAGGTGATATCATCTGAAGAGTATTCGAAGGGGTTCCTTCACGTAAACCACTCCTTTCACGAAGTTAATAGTAGAGTGCGGCGTCACACAGCGGCGTACCATCAAGTGTCCGAAGGCTACGAATCATGGCCATTTCGGAAGGATCCGATTCATTCGCCAGATGGCTCGAGTCCGAGAAAAGGCTCGCCTTCGGCTTTCTCTCTCTCTCATAAAGAAAGTAGAGGAAGAGGTGACGCCCCCTTGTCGCGGGAAGAGAGCTTGTGTGTACCTTTGACTTTTCGAGCTATGTCGGCGGGGGTACCTCTTCTGGGTACCCCTGGTAGGGCTTCCCTTGTCGATTTGGTCGAAAACGAGATTCCAGACTAAGTGCGTCATTCCTTCCTTTTTCTAATCTATTATTCTCCTTTTTTACTTTCATCCTATCTCTCCCACTTATACAAAAAGAAAAAAAAACAAAAAAAAAGCCTACTCCTATCATGTCACTCTTTCCCTTTTTTCCTCTATCTACATATAAGGACCTGGCAGCTACCTCACGCGTCAAAAGAGAGGCTTTGGAACCTCTATAAACAACGCCAATCGACGTTCACTGGTTGCGAGAGACTAGAACTAGAGGTGTTCTAGGCGTTGGGGAACGATGAATGGGATAAGGGTAGTGCCCCGTTAACCCCTCTCCTGGCGCATAATTATTGACCGTTCCCAGTGCCCGTTGAAGGGTGCCCCTGGTAGCATCGGTCCGAGGTGACGGCCCTTTGTTCCCAGGTTGGTTGCCAGGCCAATAAAAAGCCTTGGGTCGAGTCTCTTGGTGGGGCGGGATATCCATTGAACGCTGCTCCGAGATCCTGGCCGTTGTGAAGGGAACTAGTAGAAGTTTAGTAAGGGGCGTGCTTCGTTGTTGTTCACCTGGTGACAAATCGATGGCACCTTCGGGGACCGTCTGAGCTGCTTGGTTAAGAGCCACGGCACGCCGAGGCTTGACGACTCGGTCGGACGAACAGCAGCACATGGAGCGTGCCTTCTGGAAGACTCCGAAACGACTCCGATCAATAGGCGGGAGCAACTCACGCGTGGAGAACTCACCAACCCCCCTTTTTTATCATTGATTGGTCGCAAAGTATTGAAAGAGAGAAAGTGTTAAAAATGACCGGCAAGAAAGGCCAGGAGCTCTAAAATACACGTGCGCAATATGCCACATAGATAAGTGGTGCGTGGACTTTCTGGAGGGGTGTTCTGCGAAATGCCACCCGGCTAGTTCCTGCACCGACTGTATTTTAAACGTCCAAATCAAGGAGCTAAGGGAAACATGCAGAGATTCCGAGGAAAGATCCAGGAAGTTATAGGAAAAAATAGGCAGCCTCGAATTAGAACACGCTGGACTGATTCGCAGGCTTGAGGTCAGAATAGCAGAGCTAACGTCAAGCCGTGTACTAAACACTGCATCTGCAGTATTACCCCCAGAGCTAGGTCCGCATGCTATGGATAAACCCTCAAAGGAAAAGAAAAGGAAGGGAAAGAAACAGGAAGAAGAGAAAGTTGAAACAGAAGATAAAGTAGAAGCTGAAAAAGAGAAAGTTGAAGCAGAGGAAGAAAAGAGAAAAACAGAAGAGTATGTAACAAAGGAAGATAAGGGGGAAGAGATGAATAAGAAAAAGAAGAACAAGAAAAATAAGATGGAGAAGAAAGAGGGAACCAAGAGTTCGCTTTCGCAAGGAAAGCCTCAAACCTCTGAGGATAGACTAAGGGAATTAAATCTGTTCTTGCTGGAAACCCGTAGACTGCGTGGTCAGCTCATCGAAGTTTTCAAAATACTTCGAGGGTTCGACAATGTTGACTACCGGGATATTTTCACACTGAGTGAGAACAGAACGCGCAATCACGGCTTCAAACTTGAACTGAAGCGTTACAACCGAAATCTGTGTGGAAATTTTTTAACTTACAGTATCTGCGGTATGTGGAACGCACTTCCAGTGGAAGTTGTCAACAGTGAATCTGTTGACCAGTTCAAGTCAAGACTAGACAAGGTCTTGAAAAGTGGCCGTTTAGGGACGCAAGACAATGTAGCAGCCATATGCCCACTCGATTGCTAGTCCAAAGGTACCCTCCTTGAATGGTCCGTAAGGTCTCCTAGGGTACCTTCTTTCCTTGTTGTTACTCCTTGTTGTTACCAATCACGCTGGCTAACGCCATTCTCTGATGGATCATGTTGCCATCACTGGAGTGGGCTTCAAACGCCTGATATTTAAAGATTGCAGGACGTTAAGGGGCATGGACCGACGGTCTCCGGCTATCCCTTGCCCGCCTAAGGAGGTTGGCCCTATCGAGCCGCTCCCACCGGTTGAGAGTGGTCAATCTTGTGTCACTTGCTTGCTCTTTTGAAGTCCCATGTGAAATAAAGAGGAGGCTGCAATATGAAATGAGATAGAGTGGCCCAAGGGTGCCTCCAGATAATGGGGGGAGGGGGAGTCCACCGCACCCGTAGACCTAGGAGAGGAGAAGCCTCTTCTTCGGTAGAAGAGGGTTGGGGGGGCACTTGAGTAACCAAAGGGGTGATCTTCTTTTTTGTTTTGGAGCTGCCCATGAACGGTTCCGATGTTGGTAAAGGGGATAAAGAGGTTTCCGGACTTGTCCATGGCTCTAAGCAAGTTTTCACTATCCCTGCCTTTGACGGCCAAGACTGATACCAACAAGGAAAACGCACAACTAGGCGCCTTTGATTGGCCCCGGCCCTACGCCTTCTCCACCAGCCCTTGGGAAAAGCCGGGCCAAATTAAACACCTGGCGTGGTAGGCAGGTCGGAATGAAGTATCTAGCTTGGTGACCGGCTTCTGAGTGGTTAAGGTCATCACGCCGAACATCTTGTCGTAGAAATGTTCAGTTCCGTGGTTTAGGTGAGCGCCGGATAGTGAGCAAGGAGGTCCAGGGGCAAGTAAAGAAGAAGCCAACAAAAGGGTAGAGAAATGCTGATTGTAAGGCGACGGAAAAGCAGGGGTACAATGAAGGAGAGTTGGTACAGGAGACGGAAATTAGGGGTTTGCGAATGAGGCAAGATAAGCTAATCTGGCCAGACGGCGCTCAGGTCCCGTTATCATAGCGGGGAGGAAAGCAAATCGCCGTTTCCCTTACGTTGGTGTTGAGGCGGCATTGATGCAAATTCTCTTTACACGTTGCCTCCTTTAGTAGCGAAGTATCTGTTTGGTGGTAGTGAGCACCAAAGAATGAATTTCGTTTTTATTTATTTATTTATTTATTAATATAGAAAGATGGTGAAAATAGGGCCTCCTCCTTGTTTCCGTGGATTGGGGGACTGGTGATCGCAGTGAACAAATACACTACCCAGACTAGGACCTTCACTACTCAGGTCATCGCAACAGGTATCCGCAATGGGTACTTAAAATGGTACTACGACTACCCAAATGAGGAGGAGGTAGTTAAGATCAATATGATGAAAAAAAGGTAAAACTATACGACTCGTCAATCAAATTCTGTGAGCCAAATCTATATAAAAGCTTCGTTCCGGAAGGACTTAAAGCCCTCCTAAGTACCAAAAGTCCTCAACCAAACTCAGATAGCAAATATGGCCGCAAGAAACAGACTGGTAATTCTTGTACATAACATCCAAGGATGGACCCACCATAAACACCAGCTATTCAACATTTACAGAAAATTGACCCGGATATCCTACTCTTTTCCGAAACTGGAGTAAGAGAAGACGAGTCCACCAAAATCTTCGGTTTCAACGCCATACAAAGGAACCTAACTGGCGAGAGATATGATGAAACAGCAATTGCGGTAAGGTCAGGACTACACTTTGCAAAGGGGAGAAATATGGACGAGAGTTCCTGTCCGTCACTCTCAAAACGAAATGACAACCAATATTTAAGACTGACTCTCCCATAGTGCACCTTAACAAGTGACCCTTGTGAGAAGCAAACTACTCTACTAAAAAGTTCCTTTAAACCAATTATCAAGAAGTAGGATGATTCGGATGGAAAGGTTGCAAAATTGGGCCCTACGCTTCATCCACACCGTCAATGGGACGACTATATCTCCTTAATGGAGTTCCACAGGACAACGGAAATAGAGAAGGTTAATTTATTTTTGCATTCACGAAGCACTGCCATCTGGAACAGTCTGGAGACAACTCTCCCACCAAGTACTGTAGACGACTTCTTTAGACTACAGCAGCGGTAGAGATAGCAAATATGAGTCTTACATGCCTCAAGCGAGGTCGGTGGGCACACCGGCCATCTACAGGTGACTCTGCGAACAACTCAATTGTGACCTAAAAAATGAATAAACAAAAGTGAGTAAATAAAGAAAAGGAGCTAAAGTACCACCTTGTGAAATGAAAATTTAGACTAACATAATGAAGTAGAATCTAGACAAAAAGTGATTCTCGATGATTTTTATTTGTTGTTATAATAACTGTATTAATTGTTAAACTATTTCATATTACCAATGGAATATTATGTATAATTATTATTGTTACTTGTATTACTTACTTTTTCAACAACAATTTATTTATAATGTATTTTATTACTACTGAGAAGGCCCGATCCCAGGGCACACTTTCTACCTCCCACTGTACTTAAGTTTCACCACTATTCCTCTTCCCCCCCATGTCCGTTTTCGTTCTTTGATGCCTTCTATAGGTCGGAGTCAGAGTACGGTTCACTTTTCTTTTATCAAAAAAGGTGCAATCCTCGCTCCGAGCTGTTCCGTTGTGTGTTCAGATTTGGATCATCTCTTTGATGAGAATAGCTTTCCGAATATTCAGGCGGCGAAGATCCCATTTTTCTCTGAGGATGGTAATGTTTTCAACAAGAATTGTTCTTGTAATTTCTTCGTTGTGCTGTTTATTGTAGAGGGTTTTGATTACTCTTTCTTGTAAATGCATAGTTTGGCATTGCCTGAGGGTATTAGTGGTCATACCTATATAGTGGTTGTTTGGATGAGACCTGCAGTCCTCATGGGGGCATTCGAATTTGTACACCACATTTATATCCTTTAGGAGGGATTCTTTTTCACGGAGGTTGTTTTTCATTAGTATGCTGCTGACTTTTGTGTTGTAAGAATATATTCACAGAGATAACTTATTGCATTTTTCTTGGATATTGTTACTTTTTATGACAGATGCCATCAAAACAGACGAGAGAATACTGCAAAATATAATAAAAAGTAAGAGGAGACATTAAGTTAGAACAAGGGGACGAAGCGTGTGTTGTAAATAGGTGTATGGTTGGTTGCGTCGCGGATAGTAGCACCATGGAATTGGTGAATATCCCATGTTCACTATTAGGTAGTTTAATATGTAGAGAAGTTATTTTAATTGAATATTCAATAAACAGAGGACCCCACTTTTGTTACAACTGTTACAAACGCACTTGTCCAGTAATATCATAAAAGTAAGAGGAGACATTGAGTTAGAACAAGAGGACCAGAGAGGACGGGCTCTATTGGCCAGGGATCCAACCATTACAACTCGGTTCGGCCGGATCAGCAACATTCCCGCCAAAAGCAAAAGTCAATCACAAGCCCACATAATTTTCAGTGTGAAAAGCAGAGAAACATTAAGGGTAAAGGAGGGAGAAAAGTGGGGTTAGAGAAAAGCATAATAAAATTAACTTTGCTCTCAGGCTATCCTGGTTATCCCCGCTCACCTTTGAGAAAGGTGAGTTAAGCCCCCAAAATTTGGACTACAAGGGAGACTAAATTTAATGTACACTTAAGGGTTTCGAAGCTTTAAATTATCTTTCAAACCATAGGGAAAGTCTTCCTTGAACAAGTTCGAACTAAAAGCTGCAATGATTTGAAACTTGGCTCTTTACATACGAGTATATGGAATTACAAGGCAATGGCTTCGCCACTTTCCCCTACGGGGGGAGCTCGCGCTTTGGTACTAAGATTAAAATTTAAAATCTGAAAAAAGCAGCCATGGTTAAATTTTTATAAATTTTCTGAACTTTGCCAATTATAATAATTTCCAAAAGGAACTCTAAACTAAATTCCCCCCCCCTTCCTTTCAAAATATCACGTTGCTAAAATATAATCATATAAGAAGATATATAAAAATATATTTTCTGAACTTTACCATTTGTAATTCACAAAATTTCGATACAAATATTTAATTCTAGAATTCACCATTTGTTTTTTTGATAATATAAAAGAATTATTAGAAATAACTTTAAAAAAAACATAAATCATAACCAAACTAAGATGAAATTATTATTCAAATACCTCAAAAAAATCCCCTTATTAAATTATAAAGTTAGTGATGATGATTTATATCTTTTTCCATCTTGTCAGTCGCTTCAGTTTCCAATTAAATAAACGACTATGTCTGTTTTAAAATTACTGAGTAAATTAATTAAATATGCAAATTTGTATCTTGTTCATTTTAGACGATTCGCAAATTTTTTTGTTTATTTTAACTGAATTTGTGAATCCGTTTTTAAGATCTTTTAAAAATAAGCCATAATTACGAAAAGATTTAGGAACGAGAAAGACCATTAGGGTTGTTTTAAGATAATTACATGGCTTTATACGCTTTATTAAGTGACATTCATTAAAGCCATTCTTTTTTCAAGTTATGTTGCTTTTAATTTCTCTCTATTTATTGCTGTTTATGTTTTATCTTCTTGTTTCTTCCTTTCCTATTTTGTTCGTTTTGTCTCCTAAGAATTACGGCTGTTTCTCAAATATGATGATAATTGAAAACGTGTTTAGAATTTCAAAGTTGATGAAGACATTTTATGACGTCGATTGCCATTGCCATAAACCGGTGAATTATTATATTTCCCTTTACAGCAAAAATATATGTTGATGATAAAGAACGAAAAACGTGAAATAAAATTGTTTTACATCGAGGAAATCTGGTAAGCACAAACCGTGTGACGGCTCTTAAGAGGAAATAAACGAAATAGAGAAAAGATATTGCCATCGCCAAAATTATTGACACGATATCATGCGTTGGGGATTGAAAGACCATGCGAAAATAATGTAATAACAGACGGCATTTTATAAAGGTTGGGATGAAGGAAGAACAGCTGCCAGAAAAAGGCGGATACCTAGAGGCTATTGAAAAAGTTAAGGATGATATAGATTTCAATAGCTACCGTGTCGTCTTGTATATCGAGACCAAAAGAGACATAGATAACAAGTTCGTCACCAGAGAATACTTTCCATAAGTATAAATATTATCTCGTTAATCTGTGCACAATCACACAAGACTGGTTTAATGAGTGTAACAAAAAGGAAGAAGTTACACAGCAGAATAACTGAGTGGAGATTATTTTAAAATATGGTTGAGGAGTTTAAAGTTGGTATAGAAACTGTTTAATTGAATGTATATGTGAAATAAATTAGAAATTCAAAACCTGTAAAACCCATACGGTGAAATACGCAAAATAATGTGCTAAAAGGAATCAACGTCACACACGCCAGGAGTGAAAGACAAACACAAGCACAAACGCTCATAATTACTAGCGTGTAAGGGAGAAGAAAAGAAAAGAAATATTAGGTAGAAAGGAAGAATGAAAAAAAAAATTGTGGAGAGGTGCATTTAATGTATGGATATATAGTAACTTTGAGGCGAATCTTAGAAACAACAGGATCATTATATAGGATCTTCATAGGTTAATTAGAGCCAACAGGAGAAGAATAAAAATCAATTAAACAAGAAATTGCTATCAAAATCCTTAAATGTTTATTTTTATAAATATAGAGATAGAATGGGTCCCTTTGAGATCGATGGTAAAATAGTTGATAAAAAAGATGAAATGGTGCAAGTTGTAAACAATCACTTCTAGTCTTTATTTAGTACTTACCAGAATAGCCCGGATAATACGAGTCTCGAGATTATAATTTACTAATGAGTGAAAATATCCCTTTTGATTTGGGAGAAATCAAGGTAATATATTACCTATACCAGCGACTTCGATTGACTCTACCAAAACTAGTCTTACCTCTTCGTGCATATATTCTGAATAGTACCTGGACTAACCCTGCTGAGAGGATGTGGTGGCCCTATAGGGCTACCACAAGTATAAATATCAACCCACTTGACATGCTTTAATACGTCAATTTGGAGGTCTACTTTCTTCATAAATGCCGTCTCTTTGTTTATATATGAATACCCATATAATTAATTTGACGTGTTGTTCTTATTTACTTATGCAATTATGTATTATGCAACGGCAAAAATTACTTAAAGTCGTTCAATTAAACACTAAATAGTAAATGAATTCAAGAATTTGAAAAAAAAATGGGCACCACAATATTTCACTCGCATCGAAATTGGTCGTGGTTTGCGCAACTTGGATGTGCACTTAAAATTTTGGTAATATTTCAGAATAGGCGCTCGGTTGCTTTCGTCCTTTGGTCCCATAATGATTCCTCCTCCGCCCCAATATGCTTCGTTTAACTGATCATGGGGGGGGGGGGAGGCGAAGCCCTAAACCAAACAAAAATAAATAAATTGGGGTGTGTGGGGGGGCTCTGCTTCCCCACATCTCAATTTATGAAAGAAAAGGGCATAAGTGACGTCATGTGAAAAAATATAGAAAATGTTTGCTTTAATTATTCATAGTTTTTATTTGGTTAATTTCTATTTTTTGTAAGTTAATTAATATTTGTTAGACGATTTTTTAATACTTTTTGGACGTCTGCTTAGTTTTTACCTGTAATTTTTCACCTTTATTACTGGAACTAGTTTCTTTTGTTTAGTTTTAACACTTTATTTTCAACTATTTGGTTACTTACTCTTTTTTATTCATTATTTTATTTAATTGCATTTTTGCTTTTTTGATTTGTGCTTTCTTGAATTTTAAGTTTCTTATAATTATATACTTAAATTCCAAGCGAAGCAACAGGGGCAAATAAAAGTCGAAAAACAACCGAGTGTCTCTTCTTAAAGATTACCAAGATTGTTGTTAATCAGTGCATCTGGAATTACTATTTATATATAGGGTAGTACAGCAAAAACTTTACTAAATTCAAACATGAATTACTCAGTCAAATGTAATTGGATATAAATGTAATTTTGTATACAACTTATATGTATGCTTTATTATCTCTGAATATTTCAACAATGTAACTACAGGTGCACGACAAAAAAAAACAGTACATTTGGTACAGTCTATTTAATTGTTGGAAACATAAAACAGTTGTTGTTAACAGAAACATTTTTACAACAAAGAAAAAACACAAATGTTAGATGTGCTATTCAAAATTCTTTCCGTGGGCAGCGGCACAACGACGTAGACGGTTTAGTCAACTTCCTGTCGCCCTCTGGATGAGTTCGAGTGGGATATTGTTCCAAGCTTCAATCAACAGAGTTTTTAAGGTTTGTATCTCTGTAACATCTCTCATCTGCAATTGAATTTGATGTAACAATAAACCCCACATGGCAAAATCCATTATGTTGAGATCTGGACTTTTTGAGGGCCATTCGTTAGTTCAATGATCTAAGGAGTATTGAGTCTGAGCCAGGCAACAGTGTCTTTGGATGTATGGGCCTTCGCTCCATCTTGTTGCCATGTTCATTCATCTGTTTCCATTACTTGGATTATGCTGCCGAACATTTGGGTGCACATTTCTTCTCTATACACGAACTGATGTACTGTTTTGTTCTGTATTCTGTACGATGGAAGATGTTCTTGCCCATCAATATCTCCTTCAATGGCCTGCAACTCTCTTTTATCATGCCAGGAGACTGCACCATAGCACATGAGTGATAGATGTTTATCAATTTCCAAAAGCAGTTATCAGTGCGTGACATTTGTGTTCGCGCGCCTTTTGATGTGCTTCTTTAAGAAAATTTAATTTAATTCTTCTATATTACTTTAATTCGGATTGTTAAAGAATGCGAAACGTGTACTTTTTGATAACTGTAGTTCTCGGCATATTTTACGCTGACTGGAATGTCGTATTTCATGTCTTGGTGATGTGACAGCCAGGTCTAACACAGTCCGTTTGGTAGGCGAAGAATTTTTCGTGATTGTGTCTGATCCACGTTTACGAACTTTAGCAGCAGGTGACCCTTCCCCTTTAAGTACACCGACAACATCGGTTAATTGATTTTTAGTTATTGAACCAAAGAACTCTGGCATAATTTCTTGGCATTTTTTAACTCCCTAAGTTGGATGTTCTTTCTTGAAAAGAACAATCACCTCGCGTTAAAAATTTGATATCTGCGTCATCCTGGAATTAAAGGCAAGGAAATTATAAAAGTTAATTGTAATAGTTAATTGTACATGTGTAAAATACATAATGTAAATCTAAAAATTTCTGTTTTTTGTCGGGCATCCTGTATAATAGTATTGCTACAGTTAATAAAATAAAATAGTCTCAAAAGTTTGCTTGCCGAATCAAGAAAACCTGCGATATTTATGCGTAGGAAAAAAAGTCTATATGACAAGGCTATTATTAGGTTATAATTAGTTTTATTTTGTTTTTTTTCTCTCTTTCAATCATCATTTCAACTTTAAACGTATAAGTTGTGTTATTATAGCCGCTATCATACTGGTGTTAAATTTAAATGATAAAATTATAATAGAGGCAGGTTTTAAAGAAAAAGGTTGAAATGGAAATAGAATTTTTCGTGAACTTACAGGTGGAAATTGGACTCGTAGAATTGCTTGTGAATAAATTAAAAAAAATAAAAACTAATGAGTGGAAAAAGGTAGTAGCGGCCATAATAAAACTGCTGAGGTAGAGAATAAAATGACCCCGAGTAGAAGAACTTGATTTATCTCAGGAGGAAAGGCTCGCAACGCCCCTATCCCAAAGGAATATCTCCAGTGAATTAGGTATTTCCCGTTCTTGTGTGAAACGGATTTTAAAACGACAAAAAATAAAAGCTTATGAAAGATTGCGCATTTCCCGTCCTGATATTAGTGTAAGAACTTAGAAAGACATATTGTAAGTTGCTCCACAATCGCTATTCATCTCAATATATAAGAAATTTTGTGCTTAACGGCGAAAAAGATTTCACTTTGGAAGTGACAAAGAATAGTCAAAGTAACAATTTATGGCTCAAAGAAAAGGGACAACCATCTATCTCCGGGAGTGTCATGGAATGGTAAAACGAGGATCCATTTTATCGATACACAAAAATCCAAAGTTAATTCAGAAAATTAGATCGAACTATACTATCTATCGGCTTGGCCCCTGATTGCCATCAGCTCTATCCCAAAGCAGACTTCATTTTCAAGCAAGATGGTGCGCCGTTTCATCCTAGCAAAAGAACACAGAAATCTATAGAATTATATTGTCCTTAATTTATCTATGGACTATTCCATATGGAATTTACTTCAAGAAATATGTTTACAGCAAAAGAAAAAAAAATTATTGACTCTGAACTTAAGGAAAAAAACTCTTTCTTTTTGAAAATGTATTTCTTCCTTTGAAACCTGATTAAGCGATGTCTCTGATTAAGAAAGTGGACATAAGGATATTTTTTTAAAAAGAATATTGATTTTTTTTAAAGACATTTTCCTTTATCGGGAGCAATCGGCAAGCAAATATTTGAGTGACTATATTATTATTTAATTGTAGTAATACTATTATAGTATATTATTGAGATTTTTATAGATAATAAAGAATACAGATAATCTATTATATATAAATTTTCATTTATATTTAATAACATTTAAATGAGGTATTTAAGTTTAAATTTAGTGAAGCTTTTACTGAGTGACCTCCTATATCAGTGCCGCCTCCTTTTTCAAGAGCACAATATCTGGTATAATGGACGCACACCCCATCACAATTAGATTTGATGTGTAAACTACTAAGAGAGCGTCATTTTGTTTCAAAATGAATTAGGTTCCTCCCTCAATAGGCTTTGTTGGAGGCAATAGATAGTCTAATATTTGAATTGTTCGACATACTGCGGTGACGTCATGCGTCTTTTTCTAATAGGGCACAAGTATTAATCTAAATCGAAGAAAAAAGATTCCCTAAAAAAATCTTACATAGAAATATGCTAAATATGGAATTCACTGTCACATTTTCAACTGGAATCGCATCATAATATATCATTATATATCATTTGCTAAATACGGAGTACACAGTCGCATTGTTTTATGAATTAAATTATGCTATAAAAATTTTTTTCACTCAATATTGAAGAAAATATGATTGATTAAATTAGCATTCGGGGGAAGGGGCTTATAATATGTCTGAAGTCAAGAAGCACGGCATATAAACAATGAACATTGGACTGCCTAACGAAGCCCGTCAATATCATTTGAATTCAAACCTAATTGCTAGGCTTTCGAATTTGGTTTACTACTAAATTAGCACCCAATGTGGGGCCCCATTTACAGCTTTTTCATTCGGGGTTGTGCTCCCGTAGACCTATCCCAATCAAGGGTAATGCACAGGTTGGGTTACCTGTGGCTCCGAAGCTGGCGTGTTATGACCAGCGGGCACATCCCGGCAAACTGATCAACCAGCAGGCTAAACCAGGTGAGGGTAACTGTAAAGAGATATTTTCCTCAGCGAGAATAACCACACCCGACCTGTGGGCTACCCTTTATTGTGGTAGATCTACGGGAGCACAACTACGAATGAAAAAGCTGTGAGTGGGGTTCCACATTGGGTGTCTTTCGGCAAACAGGATGTCCGGCAGACCTCTGCAACCTCTCGCATTCAAATGTCGTTCTGATTAAGTCTTGCAACCATCAATTCTGTGTAAGGCCAAGCTGTGGAGATGGTCCCAGCGCAAGCCCTTCTCCCTATTAATCCACTCACTCTGCAAGCACAGCTCGACTCATCTTTCATCTTTTTCTCATCTCTCATCTCTTTCTTTCATTCATCTCTTTCACTCAATCATCCCCCTTCACACACTTATCCCTTCATTAACCCTTTATCAGAAAAAGTCCCTCGGCGACAAGATAAGGTGTAAGTAGCAGGTCATGGATGTGGCTGGGAGCTGCGAGCTTGATTCCTGCACGCGGGCGCTGTTGAGGTGATCGCCGCTGGCTGAGTGGCGAAAAGGGCTGGCTCAGCTTTCGTGTGCTCTCAACATGTCTGAGTAGCTGGAAACGGAAGCCTCACTGCTCACCCAGGAATGGAAAGGACCGTTACCAAGACTCGGTTTTTAAAAAAGTAGCCTTAAAATAACCTGAGCAGAAGACCGCGCTTGCCAAGGCATCCCTGACTGCGGTCGTAAACTTAAGAAAAGGAAAATACTATTTAGAGATGCTGAGTGTAATATCAGAACCTTATTAGATAATGAACCCCAAACCATACCTCGACCCAGAACAGCTATTATAACCCATGAAATAAACAGATACAATGTTGACATTGTGGCACTGAGCGAGACGAGATTACCAGGAGAAGATAGTTTAACAGAGATTTAACAGAGGTCTACTATGGTGAATACAAATGGAAAATCCATGGAGTTGGCTTTGCCATACATAACAATTTACTCGCCAAAATAACTGAATCGCGAGTAGGTATATCCCCAAGACTGATGACATGGCGTATACCTCTTGCAAAGAAAGCACCGCTTTACCACCCTAATTAGTGTATATGCTTCGCACTAGACTCCAGTGAAGAACAAAAAGATGCATTCTATGAATCGCTACATTCAGCACTAGTCGCAGTACCCGAATAAGGCAAAATCCTATTGCTTGGGTATTTCAATGCAAGAGTAGGAAAACAAGCCCATCTCTGGCCACAGGTCATTGGCGAACATGGAATGCGGAAAATGAACAGTAACGGTCTCAGACTGCTAACACTCTGTTCAGAGCATAATCTGTAATCACTAATAGTACATTTCAACTTCCGAACAGATATAAAGCCACTTGGACTCACCCACGTTCCAAGCATGGGCATATGATTGATTTTATAATAACTAGGAAGAGTGACCTAAAGGACATTTACCTCACACGAGCAATGAAAGAGGCAGAGTGCTCAACAGATCATACTATGTTACTCTGCAAGTTAAATCTTATAATACGCCCCCCCAGCTCAGCGTACATGCTCCTCAAAAAAGATAAATACCAACAGCTTTAAAGATCAAGTAAAACGAAATGCTTACAGAAGTTCATTATATGTAAATTTGATGCAAGGCCACAACCCCCCCCCCCCAACTGTGACAGCTAACGACATCTGGACCACTCTTCATTCCACACTGAAGGAGTGTGCAGAGGAGACTCTTGGTTTTCAACCTCGACACTACAGAGACTAGTTTGACGAAAATACGAAAGACAGTCAAATATTTTGTGACGCAGACGCAGAAGAACAAGACGCATGATGCCTGGCTCTTAAACCCAAGTTTCGCACATCTGAAACTAACTTTTGATAATTTAAGAAAGGAAATTCAACTCAAGCTTCGTGATATGGCAAATGAATGGTGGACCAACCAGGCAAAGAACCTGCAATACCTTGCTAACAATAACAACCAGCATGGGTTCTACAACGGCCTGATGACTATCTATGGTCATGTAAAACGCAATGTATCCCCTGTCAGATCAAAAAATGGCAATCTCCTAAAAGACAAAACAGCCATTCTAAATCACTAGGGACAGTACTTTCAAACCATGTTAAATCATAGAAATCCAAGAGCCAAACCTTTTAGATGCAATTCTTCAGGTACCTCTAGCAATGGAGATGGACGAACTGCATACTTTTGAAGATACTCTTGACGCCATAAAATCCCTAAGAAATAAGAAATCACCTGACCAAGATGTCCTACCCTCTGAACTGTACAAAGAAGGGGGCTATTTCTTGCACTCAAAAATAGATGAACTCATATCGGTCATCTGGAATACAGAATAACTTCCCGCTGAATTTCTGAAATCTGACATGGTGTTTGTGTACAAAAGAAGGGTGATCGAGCAATCTTTCAAAATAGCAGAGGAATCTCTCTACTGGTAGTGGCCTCTAAAATTCGGACAAGAATTATGCTTGTCAGATTATGTCGCCATATATCAGAGAACACCTTGCCAGAAACACAGTACGGATTTCGTAAGGACAAGAGCACCTGAAAAATAATATTCTGTGCAAGACAACTACAGGAGAAGTGCAATGAGCAAAACACAGACCTCTACATAGCTTTTATTGACATTTAAAAAGCTTTTAATACAATCGATAGGGAACTACTATGGATTGTTTTAGAAAAGTTTTGCTCCCCTCCAAAATTCCTCTCAATTCGAAAGAAACTACACCATGCCATGACAGCAACAATACTTGCCCCAGGAGAAAGATCCGAACCTTTCAGCGTTAAGTTGGTGTCAAGCAAAGATGTGTCATAACCCCAGTGTTATTCAATATCTTTATATCTGCGAACACCTTTCTCAGTCAGAACGCAATTCCTCAGGTGGACAGGGTTGCTATTCAGTACCGACATGATGGCAACCTATTTAATTTAAGAAGACTTCAAGCCCGCATGAAACTGTGACCAATCATATTATGGAACTTCAATATGCAGACAACTGTACGTTGATCGCACACACGCCACTTTCTCTATAGAGATCCCTTAATGTCATAGCCGGTCTTTATGAAGCAATGAGTCCCAAAATGAATGCCCATAAGACAGAGATACTAAGGCAACGACAGAATCCAGAACCACGTCTAACTTTCCACATCAACGGTGATGACATTTCAACAGGTCACAAGTTTAAAATATCTGGGCAGCATCCTCTCGGATAAGTATAATATAGATGAAGAGGTCTGCAACAGAATAAATGAAGCCTCTGTAGTCTTTGGAAAACTGTGCGTAAGAGTCCTCCAAAACAATAACCTAAGCCTAAAAACGAAGATAGCAGTCTACACCACTGTATGTATAACTACTCTACTCTACGGTTCTGAAACATGGACTGCTTACAGAAAGCATATAAGAAAGTTGGAAGCATTTCATATAAGAAATCTGCAGAAGATTTTCAAGCTAACATGAAGGGACAAGATTACCCATGTAGAAATCCTTCGATGCGGCAGCACAACCTCAATTGAGATCATGCTTGCACTAAAACAAATGCGATGAGTGATGACAGACTACCTCGACAAATCCTTTATGGACAACTCTACGTCCTGACCCAGAAACCTCAAATTTTCATAAATGCCCTAAGATTACAAGGTTGTGGAGTGGTTGGTTAAGTAGACACCCTCATCCTTTGTCTTTATTTACAAGGTCTACAGTTTGAATTCTTCTTACTTGCCTCAAGTCACGGGCTTGCAGCTCGCGTGAATGGAGAGCTTTGTTGGAGGTTGATGCGTATGTTGACAATGGCAGGGGAGTGATGAGTACCAGCCGAGCGAGAATTGGGACTATAGTGCCTGGGAAGTGGGATAGCAAAAGAGGTAAATGTGTAAGAGAATAAAATCGGATGGGTATACATAATTGTGTAATAGGAGGATGAGTAATGTTAATGATATGAATGAAGAGAGGGGGTGATTGTGAAAAATGATTTAAATGAGGTTGTTTGCGATTTGTGACAGGTTGCCTGGTAAAGGCTTTCATTTTGCTTTTTGATTTGTTTTGCTTATAGTAATTTTTGTTTTATTTGAGCATTGGAGGATTTATTGGCTTAATTTTGTTTTTAGATTTGATTTACAAATAATGATTTCTTGGGTTTTAGCTTTGCCTTCGAGCCTTTGTTCTCTTGATTTGTGTCCATACGAACTTTGAATTTTGCTTTTTTGTTTGTTTGAATTATTATTTGTACTAGCAAAAATCCGCTTCATGGGAGTTTTTTTTGCTAGGCTGCGGGGCTTGTTCGCATCGCTAACAAAATTAAGAAAGTGTGCGAGAGAACAAGTTTTTTATTTCACAACACATCCAAAATTGGTGTGCATACAAAAAAAATTCCCGTCCCCTTCTCAATTTTTTTAAATGCACCGACAGACATACACAAAGACAGACAGACAGACACACACGAGGATCATTATAATAAGTTGCATGCACTCTCGTGCTTATGAGTTTCTTTCCTTCTTTGTCTTTTTTACTTTTTCATTTTTTTCTATTTTCTTCTCTTTAGTTATACATCGGTTCTAATTCATCTCAAAAAAATCCTTACTGTTTTTGAATCTATGGTTTAAGTTAATTGTTCTATTTTTTTCTGTTAGTCCGACTTTTTTAGAACTTCGTTTAGGAAGTTCTCCTCTATTTTGTCCTAGATTTTCTGTGACGTTCATAGAAAAATTGGTTTTAATTTTGTTCTTTGATAGAGATCAGGTGATCGGGTTCTTTCTCTTCTGGATGTACTAGTTATAAAGCGGGTCAGCTGGTTTAGGATACTTTGCATTTGAAGTATCTTTGTGTTTAGTAGGGTATTAGTGGGAATATTTGGGTAGGTCAAGAATGGGCGAACGAAGGCGAAGTAGAGTTTTCTTTTGTTTCTCTCTAAGAGGTTTCTAAACATGTACATGGAAGAGAGGGCATTCTTTGCTTGAGCAAAATTTTCATTTACCTGCGAATTGTATTCATCTTTGGTAATTTTGAGTTCTAGGACTTTGTCCTTTGCCACATATGGATATACGATATTATTCTCGGTTACTTTATGTGTCTTCTTTCTTTATAGGTGGATAGTTCGGAACTTTTCCGTGTTCGCTTTTATTTTGTTAGTTTTCTCGAAATCGTTAATGTTTGTGATTTCGCGAGCAGTTCGTTGCGCGATGTCTCTCAGATTTTACGTTCACTCGTAATAAATAATCTGCGAAATATCATCTCTCAGTTGGATATACATGGTACATTTTTTCATTGGTTGGGAAAAGTCTCTTGTATAAACGGTATAGAGAGTGGGGCTGAGCACCCTCCCTGGGGTACCACAGCCTCTAAGCTTAAAGTAATACAGAAATAGCTGTTTATAGACATTCTTGCGATTCTTTCTCTGAGATAACTGTGAGGATTCGGATGAGGTTTGTTTTTAAAACAAGCTCAGCTACTTTTGTTTTTAATCTTGAGACCCATATTTTTTAAAATTCACTCTGTTTTCCCTTGCCAGTTTGACTGCAAGATTTTCGGTGATGAGTGACCATGTATTTTCAGTGCCTCGATGTTTCCTGAACCTATGTTGTTGTTTGCTCTGCATATCGTTATCTTCCAAGAAATTCTTAGCCTCTCATTAAGAAGTTTTTCGAGTAGCTTCCAGATAAATTCCTACAGGGAGATCGGTCGTAGCTTTAGATGTATCTTTTGGGTTTTCCGTGTTTAGGGAGGAATATCATTCTCGCTGTAGTCAACGCGGGAGGAAAGTTCCCTATGTTTACGCATGCGTGGAAGATTTTGAGTAATGATGCTTCCATATTGTGGATGCGTTTGAGAGGTGATGTTTACTGATTCCACTAAGTTCTAGGCTATTTTGCTTTGATGATTTTGGGGCCCTATTAAATTCATGTAGAGTGAAGTGCATTGCTTCGTTGCTTTGCTCGCTGGTTGTTTTTTTACTCGCGAGTAGGTGAGAGTTTGAGCTCCCTCACTTCAAACTGCTATATTACTCTTTGTTCAAAAGCTACCTCGCAGTTCTGGTTTTCCTTCGGAGTGATGGAGAAGATCGTTGACCAGTGTCTATGGAATTGATCCTCGATCTCTCTGTCGTTACTTATCGTAACTTCTTCTTTTAATTGCATTTTCTTTTTTGGTGGGGAACCTTTTATTTTCTATACTGTTTCAGAACCTTCTGGGGTCTTTGTCGATATTCATTTTTGCAATTAGTTCGTTTCATTTTGTGTACGTGTTTCTTCTTATAAGTTCCTTTATTTGGACTTTTAGATTTCTCAGGCGTACGTGCCTATCCTTTTTATTTCGATGTTGACGGAACTTCTCGATTGTATTGTAGATATCTTTCATTTTTGTCTTTATTTCTTCATCCATGTTGGGGTCGGGATTGTTATGTAATTTGTTTTAGTGGTGTAGAGGGTGTCTGCTTCTATTATTAGTTAAATTATATTTTCTAAGGAGGAATCTATTTATTCTTTGGAGATATTGTCAAGGCTTACGATGTTATAATCTGCGAGATGATCTTTGTATGAGGTCCAGGTAGTCCTGGAGAGTGATTTCCTTTGAGATTTTTGATTTGTATAGGTGAGGTGGAACTTTTTGTGACAAATCCGATGTGATCAGAGGGTATTGCATGGCTAGGGGAGGTGTAGAGATTAAGTGCGAAGTAAGGGTTTGTCAGAATGATATCCGGAGTGGTTGAGGACTTCTCCGTTAGGAAGGTTATGAAATCGGGTCCTTCCCTCTGAACTATTTGCCTCCTTAAGGTTGTACCGTTGTCATTGCGGCACATTGTATATCCCGCTGATCTGATCCTTGCGTTGAATTCCACCAAAAGAATTGCTGATGAGGGGTGGCGGAAAATTCTGGTAATGTTGTGGGTCGGAGGGTATGAGCGCCGGGGGGTGGGGGTTGATATGACCTGGCTATGACTAGGTCTCCAGTTTTCATTTTGAGCTTGATGGCCAAATATGACTCTTATAGATCTTTAATTTACGAGAAAGCGAGCCCTTTTCCGATTCCCATTGCTGTTCCCTCATGGCGTGTTTGAGTTGGGGTCTATAGCTATTTTTGTTTAATTGAGGATTTTTATATATTCTTCTAGTAGGTTAATTTCGTGTTATGTTATTATTACTATATCAGGGTTCTTTTTTTCTTATTATATTGCTTTAGATGAGTTCCTTCGTTTTCCAGCCGTCAACGTTCAAAGTAAAGATCTTGAGCTGTCTTAGGTATCGTACGTACTGGTCCATCTTATCGTTTTTTTTTATTTTACTGTCTTATTCTTATCTGACTTCGATGGTGATCTTATGTGACCTGAACGTTTTTTTTCTGAATTGTTCTTCTTCTTTCCTTTTCTTTGAGCATGGCAGTATTTTTAGTAAAATAATTTCCCCTTTTGTGGACAAGACATGGCGAGAGTGCGGTGTGGGTTTCCGCAGTTGACGCACTTTTTCGGGGCTCTTACAATCTTCCCATCTTTGTTTTGTGCTGAAAAACTCAAATCATTCTTTGCCCAGGGAGAGAACAAAGAGCTTAGTACTTAAAACAGACCTGGAAAAAGATAAAGGTTTCACTATCTATCTGGTCTAGTTCTATCCTGGTGGAGAATGGCAAGAACCTCTGTTACGCTGCTTTTGTTGCTATATCGGTTTCTTTAAAAATGGCTTGGCACACTTGAGTGTGTTCTTCACCAAATTGCTTCTTGAATTTGATAATTTCTTCTATTCTGGCCCATGATTGGTTCTTTTCTGTTTTGATTTTGTATTCGGAGTGTTCCCAAACCCAGGGATCGAGGCGCCTGCAGATGACTGACCTTTTGGTCATGACGGTAAGGGGTATTGGGGCAAGTCCAATTTTCTTGAGCTTTTTGGTCGCATTTTCGCTAAGCAGGTTGCTTAGATCCTTTGCCGTGTCACATAAAGCAACCTTAGTACGATGACTCGAAGTTCTATAAATATGGTGTGTATGGTTGTTTCTAGGGTTGGGAAAAACCGGAAACCCCACACCAGGTTCTGGAATCGCGTTTCTCATTCAAAACCGGGTAGAATCGGATTGGAAAGGAAATTTTATATTATATTTATGTATTATGTTAAAATTATAATTTATTTAAAAACTAAAGAAATAATATTTATTTAATAATTGAAATAATAAAAGTGATTTTACAATAATTTTTTATCCTATTAAATAAAAACTAATACCCTTAGCGAAACCAAATAAACAAATTAATTAAAACTTCTTAAAAAAAATTTGTATTTAGAAAATAAGATCTTACCTAACAGAGCATAGAAGCTTTCAGTATATAATTTTGTCCTATCTTAATTTCATAATTAAAAACAAGACTGCAGCTGAAAAACTACGCCTGATTCCACATTAGTTCCTCTAATGGTGAGTAAGGCTTGGTGTAATAGTGGTAAATTCTTACTTTTTGTTTGAATAGATTCAAAAAGTTTAAATCACTCGTCACATTAAAGCTTACTGAATTATTTTTTGTGACAATTTTTTCAACATTTATCACTTCGTTCATATATCCTTGCATAAGATCAATGTAGTCAAGTGAACCCATATCACTTGAATTTACTAAAAATTCCTCTTCTGACTCGTTGCTGTTTGAATAAATCTCTGGGAAAATCCTAGATAAATTTTTTTGTGCACAATGGAAATGGAAACATTTTGTTAGGCTGGTCTTGGATTGAGCTTGGGTTAGCCAAGTAAATAAGGAGTGCCACAATATCTTTTTGTCTTTTCGAAGAATAACTATTCATGAGACACTTTAGAAGTTATCCTGATAACGGGTTTATGTACTTGGATTCTGAAAACATTTTAGGGCAGATTTTCATCAACATATCCGCTTTTAACATAGTTGTGTTCTCACGTCAGAACATCTTCAGAGCAAGGTTAATATTCTACAATGCCTCATAAAGATCATTGAGAAGTTTTCATTCATCATCATAAATATTTTCGGTTGAACTTATCAATGGAAGAGTCTTAGAAATGCAAGTCTTTAGTTTAAAAAACGCCCTAACATTAAAAAAAATACCATTCAATCTGGTTTTACAATCTAGAATAAGTTTCATTTCATTCTCTTTGAATTCTGCTCTGAAAATCTTTTAAAGGCTTTCATTTTTCAAAGGGGATTTTCAAATATTTTGCAGATCTTTCACACCCTGGTAATTGTCTGAATGTATTTTTCTTTAAGGTGGGAATAATTTGACATGGAATCTTCTTCCGTCAAAGGATTTGCATGCTGATTTTCATTTTCATTTGATGAAATTATAATAAAATCATTTCCAGTATCACAATCTTCATCATCAGTGGAGTGAGGCGATTCATATACATTAAACATTTTTTTGGGGCCAACAAAACATCTGTAACAGCCAGGTAAATACAGTGTGATATGCATTTTTTTATGCTCTGTGCAGATTTACTGGCAAACTTCATCAAAATCGATGCAATATCAATTGTCCAACCACAAATGTGCGAATTTAAATCTAAACCAAATACTTCTAATCTTGTTTAACTATTTCTACACATATACTGCTCGCTAGTGATACATATCATCTAATCAATCCGAGAGAAGTATTAAGCTAAATCTTGTTTTTTTTTATTATAGAAATTCAACACAAAATTCATGTCTTAAGAGTTGTCGGATAGCATTTACAAGGTCACTCTCAAAAAACGGGCCACAACTTTTGATAGGCCTCATTTCTTAATTTTCTGCAAGGATTGAATGAAACTTTGGTGATAACTAGTTTATTGTGTTAAAAAAACGTTATATCTAAACATGAGAGTCTTTGGATTTTTATTCTTTATTCTAGATCACGTGTTCGAGATGACCTCCATTTAGTTCTGTGCATTTCTTAAGGCGCAGCACAAAGTTGTCAATGACGTCCTTACAAACCGACCGACTAATGGCTCTGATCTCATCCCGGATAGCTTCCTTGAGTTACGTAACACTAGAGAATAAATCTAGGGGGCCGAGGTCTGGGCTGTGAGATGCCCACTTAAAATCAGTCTTGAGACTGATCACACGGCCACCAAAGTTATCTTTCAGCTAATCTCGGGATCGATTTGGGGTGTAAGAGCTTGCTCCATCTTGCTGGAACCAAAGCTTTCCCATAGGCAACGGAAACAGGGTCTGCAGCTTCATCTTGAAGGTTTTGAGGACCTCAACATATCTTTCCTTGGCGACCATCACTATCGCGCCCGATTCCTAGAAGAAGAATCGTTCGATGATGCTTCTGGCTGAGATTGCAGTCCATACCGTGCACTTAGGGAAGTGTATGAGCTTGGTGGTTGCCTCATTTGGTCTGTAAGTCCCCCAGAAGACATTTGTCTTCGAGTTTATCTTTCATTCAAGATGGAAGTGAGCTTCATCTGAGGTACAAAGGAGGTTAAGTAAAGTTCGGGTCTCCTGAATCTTCTTCAGTATCTTGACTGCCATAGCCTTTCTCTGCTCCTCGTATGAGGCTGTAAGTCTCACGGGATATACCGAGGGAGTGACTTCGCTTGCGCACAGAGCGTTTTGGACTCTACTGAACTTACTCTCTCACGCTCTCGACCAGCTCAGCTGTACCCTTCCTGGGGCGTATTGAACGGCTTGGACGGTTGTCACTGGCTGGCTGCATTGAGGTTCTTCGCTGTCCTATAGTTCTCGAGGTGGTCCACCCAGTCCTGAATTCTGCTCTTGGAGAGGGCTTTTTCACATTCGAAGTGATGCACGAAAGTGTTCTGCACTTTCTTGAACGAGCCTGTCTTGTAGTAATGTTTGACGCAGTATATTATTTGCTGTGGCTCCCATTAATATTTGTTGTGTTCAAAGGCGTTGCTTCTACCATGCCTTGCAAAGTAAGGGTGATTAGTGAATGAATGAAGGATATATCAAAAAGTGTGCGAAGCTTTCCTGGATAAATTTGCTATTCGCTACACAATGATAATGATAACTCATGCCGTCTACTCTAGCCATGCGGGAAACCTTTATTTGTTCTATAGGTCGCTTATGAACAGTCTTTAAAAGATCTTTGCTTTTTTACTGAGTGATGCTCAACAACAAAGCCAGACTCCAGATCGATATGTTTAGGGTAGGTAATATGTTTATGCAAACTTAAAGTTGATCCACTCGAACCCTTAACCAATTTACCACATGCCTTGCATTAAGATTCTTCTTTATTCTTGCATATAAAATGATGCCAGATTTTATTATTTACTATGACTAACCATTCTTAAATAAGGGTAATTCAAATATTCAAATTATTGCCTGGAATAACAGGAATTAAGGAAAAAAAAATCTGAAAAATCTAGCATGTTTTTAAATTAGTACATTTTGATGGTTTGCAATGAATCATATGTTTACCTTAAGTAAAAAAATATATCTGAGAAATTGAACAGATTTTAAATTCTCACTTTTTTACTAATTTGGGAAAGAATAAATCTATAAAAGATTAGTTAATAGACAAGGCGAAATATCAGATCTAACTTAGGTCACTGATTAGTCTAGGCCGAGTATACTGTAACCAAATTATAATATAGGGCTATAGGCGTGGGGTGAGTGATGAATCTGGCCGAGGGGTATGTGGCGAGTATCGAGAGCTTGTAGGTAGTAGGCCTACTTTTAGCTTCTAGTCGATTTTCTTGTGAGTACCAAAGAATCTCACGGGGAATACTCTTTTAGGCTCGATTCCGGAAGGTGACTCGGTAATCACGGGTTAAAGAAAAGGACTCGAAAGGAAAGCAGCGAGGAATAGGTTTTATTCTTAGCTTGAGACTACCAAAATGGGAGCAAGCGGAACAGTTCCTACGTTGCTGTGTGTAAGTTTTCCGTTAATGATAGATAGCTGAGTCTAAGGAGGCAGGACTTAAGGATGAGGGAAACGGATTCGTGACGCAAATAAATAATAACAAAATAGCAAATAAGCTATAGTGATAGACGACTTAACTGATTCTCTCTCTATCTTAGTCTCGTTTTATATATATATGCATGTTTTATTAAAACCAGTTCTAGTTGAACCTTGATAAGCTTCTTTCTTTTCTTTTCTAATTCCCCTATTATTCTTTTTTCGTTTTGTGAAAGGTTATAGATAAGTATTCCGATATTCCTGGTTTATTTTAGCTAGCTGAGCTTTCGGTCACGTTTGATCATCTTCGGAGCGAATTAATTTTACACTGGTTAAACATTTAAAGGCATTACATTTATATACTAAAGATAATTTAGATAATGAAAAGAAGGGGGAATGTGGTTGACAAGAAGTAGTTGAAATGGTACAGTTGGGAATGGGATTTCAGTCATTATTGATCATTAATCCGTAAAGAGTTTTAAGGTTCGCTGGGTGGCGGTCAATTGGGGATTAATCGTCGGTTTTTCTTCGTGGATTAGGATCGCTTCCAGGATGTGAAGGCGTGTGCGGTCACTTCTCCTTTTGATAATGGTGTTTTGTAATAAGATTTCTCGTGTTAGTTGAATTCCATGTTGCAGGTAGTGGTTCTTTATGGCGTCGTTTTGCAGATGCATGGTGAGTCTGCGAGATAGGAATGTGGTTGTCATTCCAATGTATTTATTTGAATTGTGAAGCTTGCAATCTTCATGTGGACAGGTGAATTCATATTAGGTTGAGGAATAGGTTCTTGCGTTTTTTTAAGGTATTGATTTAAGTTTTGTGACGTGATTTGTGCACATATTAAGAAACAATGATAAATAATGAGAGCAAAAATTGCAAAGGTTAGGCTACGTCTCTTAACAGCGTAGACTATTAGGCTTTTGCTTAGGCTACGTCTTGAAGTTGAGTAATAAGTCATTACGGTTTATTTAAAAGTTGTGTTAATTTAATTTTTGTTTTGTACCCTCAAAATGGAATGTCAAGTTGAAAGAAAGGCACATTTTCGACACTTGTTGTTATTCATTTTCAATCGACACGGGAACAATGCAAACGCAGCCAAAGCTCGTTGCAATATTTGTGCTGTGTACGGAGAAAATCCTTTATCAGAAAAAACAGCTCAATGGTGGTTTTCACGTTTCAAAAACGGTTATTTCAATCTTAATGACGAAGAACGTTCTGGTCGCCCCATTAAGCTGGATGAAGATCGATTGAACGACCTTCTTCATGAAAATCCTCGTCAATCGACTAGAGAATTGGCTGTACAATTGGCGTGTGATCAGAAAACTGTAGTGAATCACCTTCATTCTATAGGGAAAGTTAAAAAAACTCATGGCATGGGTTCCGCACGCTTTGAGCGAAAGCAACAAACTTCAACGCTCCACGATTGCCGCAGGTTTGCTTGCTCGTCACAAGGCTACTCGTGGATATAAGGACAAATTTCTTCACCGCATCATCACTGGCACCGAAAAGTGGCGTGTTTATGTCACCAGGAACCATCGAAAACAATGGCTTAGCCCCAATAAAAAAACACTTCTGCGATTAAAGCAAGGACTTCATCCATGAAAGACGATGCTGTTTGTGTGGTGGGATTTTGAAGGCATTATTCTTTATGAGCTCCTGGCGAACAATGAGATTGTCAATGCAGAACTCTACGTCCAACAAATGTATCGACTCGCCGAAGCTATTCGTGAAAAGCGACCTCATCGACGTTATGGAGTCCTTCTGCAACACGACAATGCTCGTCCTCACATTACCAATATGACAAAAGACATCATCCAAACGCTTAATTGGGAAATCCTGCCGCATCCTCCATATTCGCCAGACTTGGCTCCATCGAATTTCCATCTGTTCCGATCGCTCTCCAACAATTTGTGCGGCGTTTCTTTCAGTATTAATGTGGAATTAAGAACCTGGTTAGACGAATTCTTCGAGTCAAAATACAGAGATTTTTATTGCGAAGGCATCGAAAAAACTAGTTGAACGTTGGGAAGAAGTCGTAAATAACAACGGAGAATACATTATTAATTAAATTGCATATTGTTATTAATTAAAAAGGAAGTTTTTCTAAAATTGTTAATGGTAATGAATAAATTTGATAATACCGCAAGAACTTATTCCTCAACCCAATAAATTACATTGGAAGTTTTCAATTCTCTTTTCGTACTTGTGTCGTTGATAATGAGGTGATTACATATTTTTTGGGTTATATAATATATTGTGACTTGTAGCCTTTCTTCTGGATTCATGTATTTTGTATTTTGGTGTATAATATTCTTGATTGTTCTTTCGTCGATTTTATACGATTCACTCATTTGGTTCATATAGAAGATACAAAATGCACAAATCCAGAAGAAACGCTACAAGTCAATATAATATAAAACCAAAAAAATAAGTAATCACCTCATTATCAACGACACAAGTACGAAAAGAGAATAGAAAACTTCCAATGTAATTTATGAATTCACCTGTGCGCATGGAGATTGCAAGCTTCGTAATTTAAATACATACATTGGAATGACAACCACATCCCTATCTCGTAGACTCACCATGCATCTGCAAAACGACGCCATAAAGAACCACTACCTGCAACATGGAATTCAACTAACACGAGAAATTTTATTACAAAACACCATTATCAAAAGGAGAAGTGACCGCACACGCCTTCACATCCTGGAAGCGATCCTAATCCACGAAGAAAAACCGACGATTAATCCCCAATTGACCGCCACCCAGCGAACTTTAAAACTCTTTACGGATTAATGGTCAATAATGACTGAAATCCCATTCCCAACTGTACCATTTCTAACTACTTCTTGTCAACCACATTCCCCCTTCTTTTCATTATCTAAATTATCTTTAGTATATAAATGTAATGCCTTTAAATGTTTAACCAGTGTAAAATTAATTCGCTCCGAAGATGATCAAACTTGACCGAAAGCTCAGCTAGCTAAAATAAACCAGGAATATCGGAATACTTATCTATAACCTTTCACAAGACGAAAAAAGAATAATAGGGAAATTAGAAAGCGAAGAAAGAACCTTATCAAGGTTCAACTAGACCTGGTCTTAAAGAAAATGAAATATAAATGGTAACATTACTTTCGATAAATGAACTGGTAGAGTAACACGCCTCACCTTACCCTAAGCAACGACGCACTGTTCTAAACAGTTACTGAGTTTAGCCCTAACAGCTGAACAAGATTTGAATGAAAGAAATTTTCTCTGAAGATTATTTCAAAAGTAATTTCTTTAAATAAAATAATGAATAACTCTCACTTTATAATATAAGTTTTAATATTATTAATTATTTTTAATTTACTTGAGTAAAACACGCCATAATAATTTTCTACGACGCATTTAATCATATAATTGGAAAACTGAGTTCTGATTGGTTAAGAACTAATAATCAACCAATCTAAAGCTTGTGAAACAGTTGACGCAAATTTGGACAAGGATCAGCCAAGTATAAGCGCTATATTATCCATGCCAATGGAAAATTACTAGAATGGCTATTTTTAACCACTATACCAGGTAAGGTCTGATCAAATTAACAATTTCAAAACAAAATTTCTGGAAATACGGTTCTTGGTTCTAAAGAAAAAATTGAAAACCGAATAATACTCGGTTTTTGAGAACCGGCTTCCAACCCTAGTACTGGAACCGATTCCATGACCTTTGAGGACCTTGAGCGCGACTCATTTATCGCCTTCCATGTTTTCCATTAGTCCCAGTTGGGGAGCCTGTCCACAATTCCGTGTATTCTTCTTCTTGTCGATGGATGTCTTGGTAGAAGTTCAGATATATTTATTTTTACCTGTAAAATAAGGTATTTATCAAGTTATTTATTTCTTTTAATTAGTGAGGATTCTTCCATGCCTCTTGTACGGCTTTTTGTATCCAGTTTGGGGTTGCTGTCATTGTTGAGATGATGGGGTGAATGGATGAAATGGCTTGGATGGGATCCTCTGAGGGACGATTTATCGTCGACATTTTGCTGGATGGTACTCGAATCAACCCTCACCACCCAGGGTGCCACCCCCTCGTGGCTTTGGTTATTCTACACTGCTACCTGCATGCACAGAAATTGTTACATGTCCCGCTGTGATCTTGGAAGAACTCCTAGGGTTTTTTTTGCCATATACCAGAGGTTGCAGTGAGGTCCCATTGTCCAGGATCCCTATGACCCTTAGTTCCGCAGTAATCTAGTCCTCAACCCTGTAGAGGACTAGCCTCAAATTATGCCCTTCCAAATAAAGGACATAATTTGAACTAAGCTATTAGTGGCAGAGTCTCCAATCAGACGATATGCAACTCACGGAAGGGAAGTTGCCAGTCATAATAAAATATGACAAACAGATGAAAAATATTACTCTTTTTTTTCCCCGTGGGGAAGTGAGGAGGATTAGCGGGCGAGTACAGGTAGAAAGCAGAGATAAAGGCGTGTGGCTTTCTGATGACCAAGCGAGGCTGTTGGTTTTCTTAAGTAACTTCAGTGTGCTCACTTGAAATGAATGAAGAGTCCTTGGGAGCGATAATCGTGGGTGGCAAGCTTCCTTCGATATCCTTGATGAAAAGCAATTTAGATGAGTGAAGTGTCTTCGTTGATTGATGAGTGCGTGCGGGAAAAATATCGCGAGCTCTAATGATTACGTGTGGGTGGGCTGGGGGCGAGCAGTCTAAAATAGTGCCAAGTAGCATAAGGATAGCAAAAGAGGTGAATGTGTGACAGAATTTGATAGGATAGTTAGAAAATATTCTGTGCTGCGTGATTTTGATGATATGAATGTGAAGAGGAGCTGATATGGGTGAGGATGAATAATGATTTGTGCCAAGTTGCCTGGCAAATGCTTTTGTTATCGTTTGTTCATTTGAGCGTTTGTATCATTTGTTGTTCTATTTATTGGTTTTGTGCTTTTTTCGCACTTTTGATTTTTCGTATTCATTTTGTTTTGCATTATTTATATTTTTTATTTTATTTTTTCTTTCCTCTTCTGGTTTCTCGTCATTTTATTTTTTATTTTTATCTGTGGTCTCATACTAATCCATTTCGGTCTTTCTACTTTACTTGTCTATTTTTGTTTTCTGGTTAAGTTGTCAATTTCAGGTATGTTATTCGAATATTTTGTTCTTATTTCTTTTATCGATATATCAGGTTAATATTTCATAGTGTCTTTATTGTGCTTCTTTTGTCAAATCATTGTCTATATCGGATTTGATGGATTTCGTTACCAGGTTTAGTGATATGGTATATTTCTTCCTGTGGTAGTGTTTCATTCAGTATACTCCATAGGTTTTTTGAACGTTCGTGTAGGACTTTGTTTACTGGTTCTAATGCTGTTCTCCGGTGTAGTATAGGGTCTGGGTAAGGGATTCTCTCTCTCGTAGTTTTGTAGGCTGGATTAAGTGATCGTTGCTTCCTTTAAAGGTAAAGGAAATTTGGAGCAGGATTCAACTTCTTTATTAGGCGGGAGCGTAGACGTGTATACAAGTGACGAACAGGAAATATAACTTTTCTTCTTGAATAATAATAACTTTTCTGACTATGTCTCACTATATTTTACACATTGGACATTGGATATATTAAGTTGTGAAAGGAAAATATATACACACATATAAGATTGCAATTGCACTCATGTATGCATATATATATATATATATATATATATATATATATATATAATAGTGAGAGATGGATAGATAGGGATAGATTTCCTTGGTGAAAGGAATAGAAGGGTAAAAAATCCCTGGTGATAGGGAATCGCAGGCGTTTATCTGAGATTGGTGTTATTCTCATTGTCTTTGGTTTTATATTCATGTTCTTTTGAGTACTCTTTTCTGCTTTTTTGTTTGGGTTGTTGTTGGTTTGTGATGGTTTTGCATGTTTTTTTGTGTTGGTACTGGTTTGTGATGTTATTACTTGTGTTTTCATTTTGTTTCATGTAGATTATTGTGGTTTCTTGTGGCGTTGAAGCCTTTGTAGGTGTTTTCTGTATCTTTTGTATTTCTTTCGTTGTTCGTTTATGTATTTTCAGTATTATTTTTATTGTATATTCTTTGTATAATTTATTGTTTCTCGTTGTTATATATGCGTAGTCTCATGTGTAGATTGGTTCTTCTTGTCTTTCGGTATGCGCTTTAATACTGATGAAGTCTAACCTTCTTCTGTTTATGTCCTCCAACGGAATGTCAATGTGTCTCTGTCTAATTTCATCCATCATGTCTCATAGAACTTTCTCCCAGATTTTTCGGGCTCTTCTTTGCAGCTTCAAGGTAATTGGAGTCATCTGGCTCATGTGATGTAGGTCCCTTTGCCTACTTCTTTCTCTCTTCCTGGTGTTTGTTATTAAGAACACTCTTTTGTTTTGTACCCTTTGGAGGAGTCGCAATTTCTATTGGAACTAGTATTGATAGGTATAGGTGGATACAGCAGCTTTGATCTTATGAGCGCATTGTATATCTTCTTTTTTTTGGTCATGTTCAGGTTTTGGAACCTAAATAGCTTGGTGAGCTCGACCTTCGCTCGCGCTGCTGTCTGAGCAACGTGGCTACCGTATCCATTTTTACCTATCTCTAGTCCTAGTACTGTCCCATCAGTGCTGTATGGAATGCGGGCATCATCAGTTTCGATTTGGGCCCGTTTCCTACGGAAGAATGGTATCACCTAAAATTTCTGGGTGTTAGTGGCGATTTTCCATCTTCTCTTGAACCTGTTGACATGGTCGATTTCTCTGGCGGTGATGTGTGATATGAGTTCGGGACCTTTGAAGGGGACAGTCATGATCTGAGAGATTTCGTCAGCAAACTGGACGTACCACGAGTATTCCCTGACCAAATCGGGTAGATCGAGGGTGTATATATTGTATAGGAGAGAGCTTAGGCACCCTCATTTCGGTACGCCTGCAGTTAGCTCGAAGTCTGGTTCCGTGCCGTGTGGTCGTATATTTGTATATATGCTATCCTGTCTGTCACATAGTCACATAGAACTTTTTCTAGTCTTGAGTTTAGTCTAAGTCTTAGTATTTTGTACTGAAGCTCAGTCCTACATACTTTGTCAACTGCCTTCTTAACGTCTCTGAGCACCAGGTCAGCATAACTTTTTTAGCTAGCAATCTTCGCCAGTTTTTCTGTGATATTGCTAGCGCCGTATCAGACCCTCTCCCTCTTCTGAATCCATGCTAGTGTTGATTATGGAGGTCGTTATCCTCCATAAAATCTTGGATTCTATTAGCAAAGACCTTTTCGAAGGCCTTGCTTGTCACTTCGAGGAGAGAAATGGGTCTGAAGTTTGCTGGCCTGTCCGGTGGTTTTCCGGCTTTTGGAATGAAGATCATTTTAGCGATCTTACATTCGTCCAGGAAATAGCCAACGTTTAAACACGCGTTCATTATATTGACCAGCCCCTCTAAGATGTTACGGGGGGTGTTCAAAAAGTTAAGTTTGGTCAATTCTGTTTTCTTAGTGCTCTCTGTTTGAAGGTACGTAGCATCGTTAGTATTTCTTCTTCCCTCATCTTCCGTCCATAACCAGTCATCTCTCTGTTAGCAGTTGTGTTGTTGAAGGGGTATGTCCTGTCTAGTTCTTGTCTTATTTGATCGTGAATGTATTCCTTAAAGTCTAGGTCAAAGTGTTACTTCTCCTCTGGTTTGATGGAAAATACATTCTTCCAGTAGTCTCTGAACTCTTCTTCCGTTTCTGTTGCGTCCATTTTTTCCCGTCGTCTTTTTTAAGGAGTATGTTTCTGTCAGGTGGCTTACCCTTCAATCTTGATTGAGTATTCCAAAATGTTCAGGGTTCCACTTCTTCGTCTAGTTTGTCTACGAGGTCAATCCAAAGTGCAGTTTGTTGTTCTGTTATGTGTGTCTTCATTTCAGTCTTTAGTATTCTTAACCGTCTGTTTTTAACTCTTGTGCCAATCAGTCTAATTTCTTCAAATAGTCTTTTATATTTGTCCGTTAGGGTATATAGCTCCTGTGTCCATCTTAGGGCTGGTAATGTTTTATAGGGTGTTTTGGGTACTGTTGCGCGGTCCGCTTCCACCATTACCTCCGTTAACCTTGCCAGTTCCGTGTCGATCTACTCCAGAGTGGCTTCTTCGAGTAGTTGAGGTCTGAACTCACTGAGGGTATGGTACTCTTTCCAGTTCGCTCAGGAAAAGCATTTTCTCTTTCTGATGGTTATTTAAATGGGGCTCGAGGATATTTTAATCATGATAGCGACGTGGTCGCTTGGGATTAGAGGGCCGGGTTGGATATAATAATTATAGGGAAATTGTGAGCTAATCAGGGTGATATCCGGCTTGGTTGCGTAGGTGTCGGTGATATAAGTGGGGAAGTCGAGCCCAATGCGAGTAATAATATCCCTGTCAATAAGGTTCTTCATGTTCTACCCTTTCTTGTTTATACTTCCAGTGTATCAGGATTTCTGGCATCTGGAGTTGAGATCTCCCCCCCCCCCCCAAAAAAAAGACTGTTCTCCCGTTTGCACACAGTTGTAGAAATTTGTGCATCGGAATATAGTCTCGTCTTGGGGGTTGGTACCATGTGGGCATCACTAGTGGCTCCAGGGTGGTTTAGACCTCGATGGACAGATAGGATTCTTCTAAAGATTGGAGTAATTTGAACTGAATACCTCTTTTGACTGCGAGGCAGCGCAATCGAAACTTTCCAGGCTGTGGTTCTTTGTCATAGTGTTATAATTGAAGATCTTCATATTCTTCTGCGTTGTGTCGTTTCCGTGTTCTGATATCAGAACGATATCAGGGTCGCATTATCTCATAATGTTTCCGTAGGTCACTTGTTTGTCGTCCAAGCCGTTAGTGTTCATTTGTAGAATTGTCAAGTCTTTTGTCAGTCTGTCCATGTTGTCTGTCAATTATTCGTTCCTTTTATCGAGTTTCTTTGGGATGGAGGGGCTGGCTGGTGGAGATCGGCATTTGCCGGATCTCTTTTTAGTAAACTCAGTGGTCGTGATCGTAAAGAAGGTGTCTTTGTTTAGTCGAACCATTGCAAGGATTAGGGCTTCTTAGACTACCCTCTCTGGAATGTCCTCACTATATTCCCACTTGTAACGGCCGGTGGTCACGCCTTCACTGACGTCTTTGTCTGTTTTTATTTCAGGGAATGGGCGCTCTCCGTGGTGAATATTTTTAAATGACTTTTCCTGCCATGGTAGGCATGTTTGCCCTCCTTTGAAGATGAGGCAGACCTCATCCTCTTCCGGTTAGGTGACCGTTTGGTGCGGCTACCGTGGCGGTGCTTTGTTTTCAGTTCATTGGCGGATTTTGCCTCTGAATCTGGTTTGGAGGGTTCAATTGTTGGTGGTTCAAGATTGTTTTGGTGATGATTTGCCGGAGTGAGAGCAGCTTCTGCTTGTGTAGTGGCTGGTTGAAATGGCTGCATCTGTATCCGAAGAACTTTCTCAGAGGGAGGGTTCTCCGGGAACCACATCTCGTCCATTACATTTTTGAACAGCATCTGGTTTAGCTCTTTTTTCGAATGAGCCTGGCGTTGTGAGGTTTGCTATGTGTGCATAATACATGCAGCCTATGATCTTTGTAGACTGCTCGCTTTCTACCTTAAGGTAGGTACGCTGAGCTGAGGTTTCGTCGACTGCCGCCTCGTCGACTGCCGCCTCGTCGACTGCCGCCTCGTCGACTGCCGCCTTTGCCACTTTGGCAAAGCTTCCTCTTCTTCCTTTTTGCGCTTTTGTTGTTTTCTTATCGCTTCCAAATTTACTTGGTATGACATCGCCATGGCTCCATGGTCACCGTTTCAGTTTATACATATTTTTTACTACTTTTACAGTCACGCCAGATGTGACCAACTTTGCTACATATGGAGCAGATAAGTTTGGTCTGTGAACACGCTCTAGTTGTGTGCTCGTTATATTTATAGCACTTAAAGCCTGTCTGTAAAACTATGAACTTCTCTCTTTCTATCTGGTCAGGGCAGATCCTGACGTGAAAGAGAAAGAGACCGAGTTACTTTGCTTTCTGTGCCATTCCCGTATCTTGGGAAATCACCTTGAAAACGTGGGTTTAGTCTCGGAGACTTTAGCCTATTGGTGATTTCTTTCGATCTCATGGGAGATATCAGTGCTTGAGTGGTGCCCCACCCAAGAGTCTAATCTCCGGCAAATAACACTTCTGTGTGCCTGAATTTGGGGTGGGATCTTAGGAGTTAATTTTATTGAGTTAAAAACTTTTGTTGCTTCGGACGAGGACAAGTGTTCTGCGTCCGCTTCCTTCTGGCATATAGCCGTATACCCGGAATGGGTGTCAATGAGTCTAATGAGAGCGACATCTAGCTCCCCGGAGACTATGGAGAAGACCTGCCTGCGGTCAGGCTTTGAGACTTATACGTAAGATGTCATTTGTCATTTCGTCGTCATTGTCGGTTTATTCGGTGTGAAGGAATAGAAGAAGATCAGAATAGAAGAGAAAAAATGAACTTTTTAAAATCCAATGCAACTTTATCTTTTGAAAATGAAGATTCTGAGATGTCAGTTTACTTTCTGTACTCCTTAGTTATAGTGGCACTTGCACTTTGTGTGATGTTTATTATGTACCACACTTATTGTTTGCACTTAGAGGAAAATAACCGGTAAAAATTTTCGCGAAAAGAAAAATCTTCGGGAACGTTTAGCAATTTTCACTTTCCTTTACTTCCTTTTGCAGAAATAACGTACCGAGAGAAACAATTTGAACCATCTCATCTTTTACACGAAAATACATCTATATAAATAGTTATTTCATCTACTCATAACACTACAAAAATTCAACAATCAGGATTGATATACATTTAATAGTCATTCTTACGTTCATTTTTGGAAAAACAGCCTTAGCGTTCACAAATTGACCAATCAGCCTTTAGACATAAACACTAATAATTGTCCAATCAGCACTATGATAGATTTAAAATGTTAATAATGCTTTAACCGTTTGCACATAAAACGGAAGAAATCTATAAAAAAATTAAGCTCACTGAAAAGTTCACAGCCGCCAAAGGAGGAAAAGGCGAGGGATGGTCATCGATATTTACCTTTTCCCCACTGGGACTTCAAGAACAAGATCTATTTTGTACAGAGCCACGTATAGCCGACCCATACTATATACTGTATACTGGGGAGTTTAACTTCCTATTTACGAAAGAGATATACTACAAAGTGGGAAGTTTATCTTCCTATTTACGAAAGAGAAATACTAAAAGCGCGAAGTTTATGTTCCTATTTACGAAAGAGAAATACTAAAAAGCAGGAAGTTTGTCTTTCTATTTATAAGGTTCAATGTGTGAACCGTTTAAAATTTCCAAACGAATGTTTGCTAGGTTTGACTCCCACAGTAGTTGCTCTGATGAGTGCCGATCGTTTCTTCTCTTGTTTGAGATGAATCCAGTGGGCCAGTTTTGTGCTCTCTGAGCCTTTTTTATTTGTAAGTTGCGCAATGGATGTATTGGGATTATCGGATAACGCATCTTGGGGCGGACTAGGGCAATGTATAGCTTCCTATTGTTATTATTTGATTCGTTTTGCATCTGTGCAGTGTTGTTAGGGTCGTTTTCGCCTCCGAAACCTTCTGCGTTAAATGAGAGGTATTTCCTTTTGTCGTTAGTTTGAGTTCTAAGACTCGCCCTTCCGTGGTACAGGGATACGCCTCTTCATCTACTAGTAGAGCAGCTATTTTTCTCTAGCTCACGGGAATTAATTTGTACTTGTTCTTGTTGGTTTTAATTTTGTTTTGCTTTTCTTTATCGTTTATGAGCTTAATTTCGCTGGACATCCTTTGTGCTATGTCTCTGGGTTTTTTTCTATTGTTGGTAATAACCTGTGTGCTGTCATATGCTAAGTGTATGTATGTACATTGCACTCTCATGTATCAGTTGAGGTAGGTCAATGGTGTATAGGGTATACAAATTTGGAGAGAGAGACACTTTCCTTGAGGGACACCCGCTTGTAGATCGAATGCTTCTCTCAATTGGCCGTTTAGAGGTAGAGTTGATTTTCTAACAATCCAGGATGCTAATCTTAGCTTTCAGGCTGGGTATCCACACTTTGTCGAAAGACTTTAGCAACATCGCGGAATATGATATTTACTGTGTTGCCTCGTGAGGGTCTCTGTGGCGATTTTTTTTTGTTATCATTGCAAGCGGGGTTTTCGTTCCTCGCTAGCTCCTGAACCTGTGTTGTTGTGGGTTGTATTTCCAATTTTTTTTTTAATCTTTCATGTTTTGTATAAATTTAACAGCCCATTTGGCGACTGCCTACTAGAGCAAAATTCGCCGTACTCGTGTTACAGCTAGATAGTAGGCTAAATTAAAAAACATTTAACATGTAAATAACAATGAGAAAGATAAAAAAGGAATAAAACATAAAGCACAAGATAAAAAGACTAATAAAAATCAAAAATCAAGATAAGCAAAAAAGCAACAAGAAGGAAGCACGCTGCGGCGTCAGCGGTAGGCAAGCCTCCGTTAGCCGCATGGACATGAGACCTACAACAAAGAGCCAAATAGATGAAACCAGCCTTCTCCAAAATTTAATGTAGTCCGCATGTCTGTATACACGAAACTCGTCCCGATTACAAGAGACAAGCGGTAGCGACCACGCTCGTCACAGTACTGAGACACGAGGACAGGTAACGTCGCGAAGATCACCCAGACTGGTAAATTCAACAAGAATGTGCCGAACAGTCTGGGAAACAACGCAGTCGTCAGATACAGGTACCAGTGAAAGCTCCATCAAATGGGGGTGCGTGCCACGAGTGTGTCAAATTCGGACACGACAGAAAGTAACATGAAACCGTTAAGGCATTGGGGAGTAGGTCCATGGAAACAGCCTAACGCATTACTCCCGGCAATGTAGAAGCTTTGGCAGAAGATGCGTGGCGACAAATAGTAAAAGGTAGTATCTTCCAGGGTGGCGTCCTTAGCACTGGCTCGACAGCTACACCAACCTCTCAAGGGAGTTTCCTAGCCTTAAACGCAAAAAGCTTAGGGTATGACTGGCATCTTATAGCTAAATGGGGACCGTTCATATTAGCTGCGGATGCAGTGAAAGCTGTTGCCGACTGATGGAGGCGCCGGGCTCACGCCTACAGGTGAATAATTCAGTGTGCACGGCGCAGAGCGAGTAGCATCTCCCCAGCATTGACAAGTAAGCTGTCAATCGGGGACGTGCGGAAGGCATCAGTTGCCAGGCTAAAGCCATTGTGGTGGATCGACTCCACCTCCCGCAATACACACTTGACTGCGGATGTATAAAACTCGCATCCTTAATCAAGCTTCGAACGAAACAAGGATCAATGGAAAAGCAAGGCAGTACCCCTATTAGGACCTCAGGTGCTGAACGTCACGGGAGGAAGAATGTCCGTGGCATGGGTACAAGAGACCCTAAGGCTGGGAATATAAGGCTCCCAGCTGAGGCCTTGGTCAAATACAGGACCAAGGAAACGGTGCGAATACGCCACGACCAGGCGAAACACATTTAGAAACAGTCACGGTCAAAGTGGAGCCTTGGATGGCGGCAGATGTTCATCATCTTAGTCTTATCCAAGGAAAACGGAAGCCTGTGAACTTCGGATAGCAAGAGACGCGGTTGAATGGCATCTGGGCCGCGCCAAAAGAGATTGAAAGGTCGTCCACGTAGAGTGTAGCAAAGACATCTCCTGGCAGCACCGATGTGATACCGTTAATCCGTAATGTTCAGGGCAGAGCGTGTGACACTGAGAACACTTCCCTACAGGACAGCTCATTTCCTGTTCTATTGGGTAAGAGAGGGCTCTTCCATTTTGACTCTTGTAATTGCTGTGTTTGTGTGATTTCTTCTTCATGGTCCCTATCCCCAAGCTTTTCCTCCGGAGAAATTGAAAATATTTTTTCCAGCATCTTTGGAAGTGTTCTTGCTCTTCGTCAGTTCCGGTTCACTTTCTTATCTTGTAATTTAACTTTAGGTGTTCTATTTTTGTGATCCTCGTAATCTTTTGCAATGATTGCAGAATTTTGTTTGTCTTGTTTTGATGTCCATTTTTTTCTATGATATTTTTCCAGACCAGATCTGATTTTACTTTTATCAGTATTTCTCTTTGCCTTCTCATAGTTCTTAGCCTGTAATACTTTTCCATTGTATTGCCCAATTTCATAATTTGTTTGATATTAGATTCTGGAATTCTTCCATTTTCTCTTTGATTTCGTCGTCCCACCGTGGTGCAGGTAAAGTTCAATATTCTATTTTAGGAGTGTACAGATTGTCGTCTGCTGTTATTTTTGTGGTTATTAGTTCTAGTTGTGTTTCTATTTCATTTTACTTGGTTATTTAGTGATCCTATTTCTATGGTGTTTAGGTGTGTTATATATTTTTTCCAGGTTGTTTTACTAATTGCTCTTCCATTTTGAATCTTAATTTGAATTTGGTGTTTATCAGAACGATATTGGGAGTAGTGGATGCTCAACTTGTGAGAAATGATGAGAAATCTGGTTAATCTCTGTGGACCAGATTTATTTGCACTGGTAGTTGTAGTTGTTCTTCCTGTTCCGTTTGTGTGAGCTGTATTAGCTTGCTTTCCTGCATTCTGCGCTGAGATCTCCAACCATTATGGTTAATGCCAGTTATTATTTTGTCTTTCTAACCCTTTACGTTGAGTGTGAATATTTTTATTCTTCGTGGGTACGTATGAATTTTGCCCTTTTTCACTTACTTTTGTCCTCTTTCTACTTTTTCTGTGCAGGATGGGGACCAAGTACGAACAGATAGTTCTTTCTTGAACTGGTCGTTTGATAAGTTTTGGCAGGATTCGGGGACGATTAAAATCATACCTTGTTTGAGTGCGTTTTGTGTATTTCAGTTTCTTCGACGCCTGCGTTGTAATCCCATTTAAAATTCCCTTTGACCAAGAAGTCTATTATCTCGTTTTGCCTGTTTTGTTCAATTAGTGAGGATGGATGTGAAAGAACCAATATCTTTATATTGAGTACTTGTGTGCTCAGTTTTGATTTTTTTTTACTAGCTCCTCGGAAATTTCCAGAGTTGCTTTTATGATTTCTTCGTAGGTTGTGTTAGTTAGTTAGTTGACGCCAATCCTTCCTTGATACAGGAGGATCCCCAACCGGATAATAAAATCTACATAAAAGGTCAGTATGACAATCGCTGGAAGGCCCGAGGGCACCAGAAGCCGGTGCTGTTTTGGAGAGAGGTGCCAGGAAGTATTATGTTTTGACACCAAACAGCTTTCAGGTGGAAGCCTTCGTCACTTCGGTGGAGAGGGACCTGTTGCTAGTCAGAGGTATGTGGATATAGATGCCCATCGGCAAGATTCCTTGGAACAAAGAGTTGGTGTGTGTTGTGCTGTGAAGACGGGATACGAAAAAAAACAGTGTTGTAATTGGCTGTGTGTAGGGTGAGAAGTGTAAGATATACCGACCCGAATACAGGGGTGAGCAGAGCGCGTTCACCAATCGATAGCCAGATCTCTTCGTGCGCTGATGTTTTTGTGCGCTCATGCCGGGATTCGGGATCGAACCCGGTAGCGTGACGTTGGGAGACCAACTCCGTATCCACTCGGCTAGCCTGAGCTCTTCGTAGGTTGTTTCTTCTTCGGTATCCCGGTCGGTCTATATCTTGGCTTTTTCTTCTTCTTGGTTTGCTGTATCTTCTTCGTTTTGGTTTCGTATCATATATTGTTATATATTTCGCTTTGAGGGTGGATTCTCATGGAACCACATATTTAAGGCTGTTTTTTTCCAACATAGTGTTTAGATCCTTGGCGTAGGATATGATCCTGCTTTGCTATGTTCACCAAATGAAAAAGCATTATGTAGAGGGTGAGGTCTGGTCGCATGCTCACTTAAATGTCCACCATCTTAGTCTGTGGCACAGGTGCCTTCCTTGGTCCCTCTGCTGTTGACGCGGCGTAGATAGTAGTTTTCTTTTTTCTTATTCATCGTTTATTTCTGTTTGTTTTTTTCTTATGTGATGCTTTGCCAATGGGCATGGCATAGCTAGGGTCTTACATGCCTTCCCGCAGTTGAGGCATTTTATTTCGATGCTTTTGAATTCGTCCCATTTGTGTGTGTCCTTAACTTGCGCATTTGGAACAAGCCTCCATTTCACTTATAGGTACATATTTTTTGTCATGAGCTTATCCAGGTCGTAGCATGTGAAGCACAACTGGACAGAAACGAATGTTTCTCGTTCGATCTGATCGGGGCACATTTTTGTATAAAAGACAAGTAAGCCGTGTTCTGCTGCCTTCTTGCCATTTCGGTTGGGCAGAAATTAATTGGAAAACATGAGTATGTGCTTTACTGTTTTGGTTTTTAAATTTGACCACGTCATCGATAGTTGCCCACTTTTGTTCCTTTCCCATTTCTTGTTTGATTTCTGTGGCTAAGTGCGCTTCTACCTGCATATCACAAGTGGCCTCAGGGTAGGGTGCCGGGTGCAAGGCCAATTTGAAGAGAACTTTTTCGTTGCGTCTTCGTCCAACAGCGGGTCTAGTTGCTTCTTGCTGTCGCAGAGTGCCACGTAGCCATTTAGTTGTTCTCGAGCCGTAAGAGGATACGAAGAGGCCATCTCTGCACCTTCGCGGTCATCGATGGCGGCTGAGGCGGAGCCTGCTTCTCGGCGGTACGTTTCCTTTTTTCCTTATACCTGTATTTTTCTTTATACTGGGAGTAAGATTATGTTATTTTTTTGGGAAAAATGAGAATGGTCTTCCCCCACAACCCCGCGCATAGCTGGTATAACTATTTGGATGAAAATGATGAAAGGATGAGTGGATGAACCAGGAGGGGCCCTCCTGTAGGATGACTATCGTTTGCAAGCAAGCGTGGAACTTCTCCAAGGGTTGATGATTACAGTAAAATAGCACGCATCAAGTTGACAAAAATTGTAACAGAGCGTTTCTTTAAGCTAATTATACACTTATGGGTTTCTGGAAACTTAGTAATTTATCTAACTGTACATGCAAAATTCTGCGCAAACCTTATGCTCATTTTCAGGAAATAGAAACGATATCAGTCAGCGGAGGCAGGGATAGAAGCTCTTAATATCAACATAAAGAAAAGAGCGGAGAAAATATAAAGGAAAATAGAAGAACTACGTCCAATGTTTGCAGAACAGAGTATCATCAAAGCAGAAAACCCCTTCAACACTTGATTCAAACAAGGGGGTTTTGCCCTTGTTTGGTTCCGATATATAGACGATATTATTTGTTTGTGGCCTTCTTCTAAGGATGTTAATGGTTTTCTTACTGAAATTAATTCTCTGGTTCCCCCTATCAAATTTACCCTTGAACTCGAACAAAATGGTGTCCTCCCGTTCTTAGATCTACTTATTCATAGGACTAAAAACGGATTTAAATTTTCCGTCTACCGTAAGCCTTCCCTATGCCGGCTCTTGTATTCATTTGTACTCAGGTCATAATGATAAAGTCAAACGGTCTGGATCTATTTCAATGTTTCTCTGGGGGTTGTAGGTCGCCAGCCCGAAAAGCTTGGATCTTGAGATTTCCAAGATCTTTGAAATAGGTGACAATCTTTGCTACCCTCAAAGATTTCTTGCAGGATGCCTAGATTTGTCAAAAAAATCCTTTTACAAAACTGAAGTCTATCCCGCACATAATTTTAAGAACTCCCTTGCTTCCCCGCCTCTTGAATAAGTTAAATATTTCTGTCCTATTCAAGTATCAGTCTACCATGTGCCAAATTCTGATTTATGATAATAACAAAAGTATAGGGGGGGGGTTTATTCTGTCGATTGTTCAATTTGCCCTAAGCAAATTGACGCAACATAAATGCAATATTAGGAGGGGGGGATAGCAGTAGTGCTTTCTTTGTCCATTTATCGGAAAACAGTCATCATACCAATTGGAATTCGGCTAAATTTATTTACAAATCTGATGACTTTATTCAAAGAAATATTGTCGAATGCTCATTCATTAATTCCTCGCCTAATTTTAATATATTCCCCGGCCTCTTTAAACTGGACCCTGTTATTAAAACGCTTATTTATAACGCAATTGTCCATTTTAAATCTTAGCCGTTTGATATATTAATTTAGTTATGTTTCCCTCGTTTACTTTTATGCTTACTTTTAGTTGCCATTATAGACCAAGATTGTTCAGCGCGATTGTACCCGTCCCCCACTCCAAAACAATATTTTGGTGGAACTGTGATGGGATATACAGAAAAAGAGTTATGGATATCGTATCATTATTTTCAGGTTCGCTTTCCTGATAAAGTGGTAAGGGGTTGCGTAGTCCCCCAAGTGCGGCCCGTAAACTCAACCTTTTTTCCAGCCACGACCAAATAGAAGTATATTTTTTAAAGCATAAAAGAGCGCAGTTGGGGAAAAGAATTGTAGGTACTACTAGCACTAAACTGCATGCCAGCAGAGCCAATTTGCTTTCTTTGATTCGCCTCCGACGGCGAATGATTTGTATATGATGTTTATTACACTGGAAGGTTACACCGAAAGAGAATGGATTTTGTGATTTAATATAGACAATAATTTATGTGACTACATCGATTAAATTTCCTAACATATACTAACACATAAAAAATCAATTTCACTTCACTTAGAATTGCTAATAATAACAGTATGCAACAATGAAAAAAAAGGAAATGAGAATAACCTTTTCTAGGGTTAATTTTTGCGTAAATCACGAATATAACATCCGTCTCTTTCTGCAACCCTCCAGTTTCTCGTAAATTACAATCTTATTTCCGTTAAATACACTGATGTTTCAGGAAGGATTGAATGCAAATAAGATTGGGCCGAAACTTACAACTCTAAATAAACGGATTTTGATATAATTTTAATGGAGTGTTTCTAAGGTCAACCTAACCTATGAAATTTATGAAAGTATACTCAATAATTTTTTTAGTTATATGGGTCCAAATCCGTGGTAACTCTTACTTAACGCTTGATAATTTTGTAACTTACTATAAATACTTCCTAGGTATACTATTTAATTTATTATTTGTTGTTGTTACTATTTATATTATTTTTAATATACTACAGTTTTTATTTATAGGAGACACAGCTAAAATGCCTATAGAATGCAAAAAATTCAGCAGACAGTTTATGTTTGTATATGCGGATCAGTTACATTATGACAATACAAGGGACAGTTGACTAAACATGTGAAGAAACTTTATGATCTGTACTTTGGATGTAAAGTGGTTAAACAGGACAAACGCTCGGCACTTCACATACTCGTATGTTGTGTCGGGTGTACAAGTTACCTTTCTGCCTTAGTGAAAGGCAAAGGGCATGGCCTCATGTTTGGCGTACCAATGGTCTGGAGAAAGCCAAAGGACCATTCAACGGATTGCTACCCCTCTACTCAACAGATATTAAAGGTTGGTATTCATTGTGTTTCCTTTCCTGGTATTTAATATATTTTTAAGATATGTATCAATTAAAAAGATCAAAATACATACTATGTTGTACTTCCACTATTTCTGCAAGGGATCACAGCCAGTAATATCCAATTTCAGTCTGATTTTATTTTATCTCAGTTCAAGTCACAACGGTTTTTCTCTTTGTATTGTCGCTAAACAGTTTTAACTTGCTATATCTACGGTTTGTGAGTATCATTGTTGATTAGAAGCTTTCGTGGAAGCTTCTCGTTTTCAATCCCTTTGTTTCCACCTGTTCCACTAACAAACTCTAAGACATTTGTCTCATAATACATGGTACGCTGATCAACACATACTGTTACGACTCTATAGTGCATTAGTCTATTATATACTGGAATTGGCTCTGTCATGTACAACTCAAAATCTTCCTCTAACATCCGTTACTTTTTTCAGTTTTTAATCGGAGCTTTCATTTGGCTGCAAGAGCTTTTTGCTCCTTTCCTAGTCACCTGTCAGATAGACATGCCTTTCTATCCCCAAAATCATTCCTTTGCTTACGCGGGATCCCACATGCAATTTTTCTTGCTGTTGTCCACTGACCATTTCAATGAAGACCACTACAACCTCTAGCACCTTCGAAGGAGAGTCCCTCCAGTCTTCTTTGGTCTTACATTCCTTCTGGCCACATTCCATAAGATCTCTTTCACGAGTGTTCTTCTGTGGATTATCTCTTCAGTCAATAATCTCCACACCTGTTGCAAGGCGGCAACCACGGTCCAACCTAATCTCAATTCTTGGTTCTCTTCACCGATGATCCCCTCCCCACGTTTCTTCCTCAACTCGCCTGCTGGCGTTGTTCATTCTAAATATAAAACCGGTAAGCCATTCTTCATCATGTATAAAATATCTACCTAATCCCTTCTACCATATTATTGCTTTGTACACTTTTCAAGCGTGATTTCTCCGTTACCGAATTAATGCCCTAAAGTCCTTGATCCAAGAGATTTGAGTGCTTTTGCATAAGCTAGTCACATAAGCTAGTCACAAAAAGCTAGTCACGTTTGAATTGGAGCCATCTCATGTTGTTGTGATTGGTAACGAATCATTTGTCTAAGCTATAATCCTCTGTCATAGTAGTACCCCCTGTAACCCATCTATTCACTAATCTCCATCCACACGCCAAGGAAACTTTTGTTGTACATTGTCCTATTTCATGGCAAACTCAGCTCCTTGCCAAGCTTCACCTAATTTAAAACCTCATCGACAAGGAGACCTCATTCTTAAAGCGCTCCAGCCATAAGTAAGCTGTGCTGACCTGCTTCAACCTAAGTCACGTCAAACTAACTCACATATAACTTATGTCGAGTGATCTCACTACCACCTATAAGCCCTCGCCATATAAAACTGTGTTAGACGTGTTTGTTAGTTGCCTCCTATATTCCATCCTACTCTTCGCGTTTCATTTTTTTCATTCTTCACTGACTCAAAACCGTGGCGTTTAATCTTGGCTGAATGTTTGGTTTTACTGGAAGCACTGAGGACGGGAGGGCACACAACTACTCCAGGTACTAGATGCGTAACTTTCTACACGGGGCACAAGGCCTCTCAAAACACAAGGAAATACCTTCCTCAAATGCGTCCCGCCAGAAGAAGGATTCGAGGCAGGAGATAAGGTGGATGATGCTATTCTTATCTAATAGGGCCCTGACTGCTTTCTTCAAATAGATGTGGCGGGCATTTTTACTTGATTGGACTAGACTTGAACTACAGGCTAGTTACGAAGATCTGCCGAGGTCTGTCTCTTTTCGCGCCCTTTTGGTTTTTGCTCTCAGGAGACCATGCTATGGGCATCTCGCTTCTCACTCTCATCCGGTACAGAAATTTCGCTGCAAGGTTTCTGTTCTCACTTTGACAATCAATAAGACGTTTCTCTGATTTCCATGTACCTTTCTCTGTCAGCCGACTTCGTTGAGCTGAAATTCCGCCACGTCGTATACCGGTCGCAAAGCTTTATTCTCCTTCTCGGGGACCTGAACGGTAGACACCACTACCTCTTGGTAAACTTCATCGAGAGTCGCAGGTAGCAGGCCCTATTGGAACTGGTTTAAGATATGGAAATCGATCTATTTATTGCGTGAGTATTCACACATTTCTATCCTAGAACGGCTTCGTTTTACTCCATTGACCTCTTGCTGTACTTTACTGATGCATAAGCTGACTTTGGATGTGAGATGACACATTACCTCATTGGGATTTATCAGTTTCCCATTCAAATCTCTATTGCTTGACCTCATAAGAACTTTCATGTGGTGCTTAGATAAATCACGGCGATCAAGGTTTGTGAACATGACTGACATTTCTATCTCGCTCCAAACAGTTTTATTTCAACACTTTCATCGCTGCAGGCATGACTTTGCTTCCACCAAAGCATGAACCCGTCAATTTTGAAATTCCTCTTTTCTAATTTCCAAACGCCAAAGGTTAGATAAAACAAATAATAAGACATTAGAAATTTTGTTTGCGAAATAAGAATTGACTCCGTGTCCTTTAATTTTGTTTTTTGTATTGTCTGTATACAATATAAAAAGGGTTAGGCCATTAACGATAACCTTTGCTGGCAGCATCTCACCAAGCATAGTAACTATTTCTATTTTCTTTATTTTTTATTATTATTTTGTATATTAGTTGCCGCTGCCGTATAAACTAGGGTTAAGTCGTAAAGCTCTTTCGTCAATCAGCGGATCCGACAGCGTATCCAAGATGTCTTCCTCCTCATCTGAGATGTTCCATAAACAGGGACAAATTTGGGGCTTTTCGGACAAGGAATTGACCGAATACGTTCAGAACGAACAAAGGAATTAACGTGAGGCAAAAAAGAGAAGAATAACGATGACAAGAATAAATAGAAGAGAGGGAGAAAATTCGTCAACACGAGCGTGAGTTAAGTAGAGATCAAGTAGAAGTCAGTTGCATCGGGTCCAGAAGTCACCAACCTCAGGCTCCCCGCATTAATGCTACCCCTTATGGTGATCAAGATGACTTTTGCACTCTCGTCTTCGAGAAATTTTCATTGCCCTCCCAACAGAAGCTACAATCGATTATTCATCTCTTAAAACATAACTCTTATCCGTGATTAATTAAAACACTGAGTGCTACAGACAAAAAAATCGATCGGCTACGATCCAGCCAGTACAAACGTATCGGGTTCATCCTGAAGAAAAAACTCCAATTTTGGTTGGACTCAGCTAAAGTCGGTGGCGACCACGACTCACTGCTAAATTGTTTTTTAAAAGACCAGCTAATGCACACCCTCCGTACGGAAATCCGTGCATTTGTTGAAGATAGGCGTGCCTCTTCCTTTAACGAGTTTCTCAAGAAGCGGATCTCTACGCCACAAATCATCAGTTATATCCTAAGGAGCGGAAGAAAAGCAGTCCTCCGTCCCTTAAGAACCAAAGACAATCACAACCAAGAAAACCCCCTTATTTAGTAAAAGTCTCAGGCCCCTTTAAACCCAAAGGTAACCACCCTAATATGCAAGATGGGGAGAAACCCCCAATTTTTAATGCTCCGCGAGTAACCCCTACCAGAGTAACCCTATTGTATGCCTCTCTTGCGGGAGCCCTGGTCACTACAAATCTCAGTGTCCACAAAACTCCCGCTTTCGCTTGGCCCCTGGACAACAGGTCCACCAAGTCTCTGCAACTCTCGCTGCCGAACAGCCTACTGCGCCTGCGCCCCTGCCATCTTCGTCGACCTCTCAGGAGCACCAGGTGAACTTTCTTTTTAATAACAGTTCTTCTGGTGGGCTCAAATTCGAATCCGGATCCATTAATGGATGTAGAGTATCAACTCTGGTGAGAGATACAGGGTGTACTTGTATAATGGTATCGGACAAGCTGCTTCAACCCGTGGACCCACAGCATAAGAAATTCGCTGTCGTACACGATTTCTTGGGAAGAGCTAATAAATTCCCAGTTGTCCGTTGTCACGTGAAATGCCACTATTTTAGGAGGTGGACCAACGTCGTAGCTGCTCCGATCAAGTTTAGTGCAGTGTTAGTGGGCCAGAGCGCGCAGCTCTCTCCAACTGATGTGTCGCAAGCCGTCGTCACTCGGACTCAGGCTGATAGAGACGCCTGTCCCCCTGCGTCTCTCAAGCCCCCATGCAACCCCGATTACGAGGGACTGAATAACGCCCAATTCATCAGTGTCCAAAAGCACTGCTTTTCCCTCCAACCCTTATGAGAAAATGCCAAACGAGGAGAGGAGACAGAAAAGTGAGGTATGTGATAGAAGACGCTTTGCTATTTCGTACTTACCCGGATCCAGTAGGTTCCCCAATCAAGGCCCTTTGCGTGCTTAGGGCCTACGTTGCGAAGATTTTACAAATTACACCCCAAGGTGTGTTTGCAGGACACTTCAGCCATAATAAGACCTCACAACGCGTATTTAAGTATTTTGGGGGGCCTGGTGCAGCTAAGGAAATCGCAGAGTTTTGCAGGACCTGTGATATATGTCAAAAGGTCACCGCCAAAGGACGAGTACAACCGGCCCCCCTTGAAAAGAATCCAGTTATATTATAACCATTTTTCAGGGTTACCATTGATCTTATTGGACCGGTACACCCCCCTTCCCCTGACGGCCACCCGGTTTCCCGAAGCAATTGCTCTCAAAAAATTGATAGCATTTCGTGTGCCGAGGCATTAATCTTTATTTTTTCACGGGTAGGGATCCCTAAAGAGGTCATCTCTGACAGGGGCCGTCAATTTACGTCCAAGTTGATGGAGCATGTGCTTAAGTTGCTCCAAATTACGCCCATTTTCACTACGCCTTTTCACCCCTCTGCAAACGGTATGTGCGAGAAGTTAAACGCTACCTTAAAAAGAGTGCTTAAGAAATGTGATACGACCATCCCCAAGAATGGCACCGGTACCTGCCAGTAACTTTATTTGCATGTAGGGAGATTCCCCACCGAACTCTAGGATTCTCCCTATTCGAGCTTCTCTATGGTCGCAATGTCCGAGGTCAACTGAGCATTCTTAAGGAGCTCCTCACGAACTCTCGATTGGATGAGGAGCTAAAGACCTCCTACTTGTATGTTCTGGACTTGCGTCACAGGCTAGAAAAATGCTCGGAGGTTGCCATGCAAAATTCCAAGGTCAATCTAGAGAAGTATCGCACGTATTTTGATATTAAATCTAAGGCACGAAAATTGAAACCAGGCAATAAAGTTCTGCTTTTACTCCCCACGGACAACAACAAACTCCTATCCCAATGGAAAGGACCGTTCCCGGTCATAGAAGCTAGAGGGCCCGTGGATTATGTCATTCAGTCGTCATCTGGCAATAAGTTGTTCCACATCAACATGTTGAAAAAATATCACCGGCGAGCTTGTGTTAACAATATTGTTGTCTTCGACGAAGAAGGGACAATGGAAGCATCCTTCTCTTGGGACCCATTGAATATTGTTCAGACAATATACGTCGAGGCGGATAAAGATTATCCTTTGCCTGATCTGCCTTCCTTCCCTTCTTCCCATAAAGACCTGGCCACCGCAGTCGACGTGAATCCTCACCTCGGTTCCATAGAGACGTCTCAGATTGTCTCGCTGCTGGAGGAATACCCAGACGTAATCTCCGAGTCTTCAAGATGCTCTACACAAGTCCTGTTTGACTGTATCTTTTCTCGCAGGCGTGAGACTGACTCGGAAAAACAGCTGACCGTCTCTCTGGGCGAAGGAGACGCTGGTTGAGGCTATTCGGGAAGAACAGCTGATGCTTATCCCGAGGTAAGTGGGGCGCGCGTGGCAATGCTTCTTGACTTGAAGATATATGCGAGGGGATTGTGGATGTACGGGTTATTCCAATCCCTGTGTTACACTTGCGGGCTTCTCGATAATGAGTCTTGACCAAGAGGTGAATCTTTTCTCGAGTGGAACTTCACATTGGTATTCCTTAATGGTGAGGAATATCTCTGTTTTTATTCAGAAAACTGAGATAGGGAGTTCTCTGAACGAGATTGGTATGAGAGTGGTTCTCAATACCACTGGTCTCCTCTTTGATTTGACCGAAGGAACAGCCTTGGGTAGAAAAATCTCGCTCGGTTCCACTGTCTTCTTGATTCCCGGTTTGCCTCAGTGACTCGTCTTCTTCTCCTGATTGCTACTCCGATCCTTCCTTCATTTCTCCAGATCTAACTATATATACGTCGACTATCCCCAGGGGAAGGGGAGGGGAGACGAGGCCCCACCTATAAGACTCTCTCTTAGGGAATAAATTTTCAATGTTGTGACCATTCGCCCTTCTGGTTTACGTCGGAGAAGGTGAAATTTCGTCTATTTGGCGAAAGTAGACATAAACCATGGGAGGAGACAATGGGCCTGTTCATAAATTTTATTCTAAAGGCTATTCCACCCTCCTGTGTTTATATGAACTGACTACAAAATCTGCTGATTGCAATCCTTCTTTGCGATGGACATCGAGGCTCTTTGGGACAGAGGGGCAAAGGGGAGGGCGGGGGATAAAGTATCAGACCATATGGAACGTAACTGTTGACCCTGTGTAAACAAACTAGCGTCTGTTTGTCCTCGTTATATTTATTTCCCCACAAAGGGTACTAAATATGTTTTCATTTGAAAGAAAATGTGAGAGGGCAGATATGATTGAGCTTTTTAAAATCTGGGATGGATAAATTGGTTTTCAGCAAGTTTTTGAGTTAGATGGTACTAATAAGACTAGGGGTCACCACTTAAAGATTAAAAAACAGAGGTGCAGACTGGATGTTAGAAAATATTTTATCACCAATAGAGTGGTATATTATGGAAATAGTTTGCCACTTGAGACAGTAGACAGTCCAAACCTGAATAGTTTCAAGCACAGATTAGATGATTATATGGGGAGGAAGGGTTAACTTCTTACTTTTTGGTGTGAGGGTGGGTCTCTCGACTCATTCCTGGGAATGCAGTTTCTTTTACTGTATATTTTGGGGGATTTTAATTTTTTCTCGCCCTCATGATGATGCTTTTTGTTTTTGACCCTCTCTTATGGACGGTTTAGATTGTATATTGTAGATGCATGATCTGACGTAATCCTATGGATGCATTCTGTGGGTGGGTTTTGACGGATGCGGATGACCTTTGATAGGCCCTTGTGGCTTTTGTTATCCGTTAAATTATGAGATATTATGTTTAATTTTAAACTTTAATATTCATAGGCCCCCTAGACTTTTATGGGCCCTGGTGCGGCGCACCGGCTGCATCCCACTCTCGTAGGGCATGCCTGATCCAAACTGAGTGTCTGAAGAGCACGTACATATTCATGAATCGTTTCAGCATCTGATTGTTTACGAGTCGCGAGCTTGTGTCGCACCACGACCTCATTCGCAAGTTGAATGAGGGCGCTTTTAGAGCAGCAAGAGCCTCGTCGAAAGTACTATGTACATTCGGAAATTATCTCGAAATTTTCAGGAGAAACTGAATTGGCTAGGAGGTCTAAATAGAAATCGCTAGTACCTTCATTTGACGCTTTGTACATCGAGAAGACAAATAACCAGTGTTTAAATACACGTGTAGCTTCTGGTGCAGTTGGAAGAACATCCAAACGATCGGGACGAAGACCATGTTCCATTCTTCTTAGTGAAAGCAATTGAAGTAACCCAAAGATTAAGGAAGGTTCCAAAGTTCGGCTTTATTTCACTGAAATAAACAATTACAGAACATAAATATACACAAAAAAATTTACATATAATGAACACAGTGTCATATAAGCACACACAAATATAGGCACTTGTACATTTCTCAAACAAAGAAATAATATATGTATTAGTGGCATAATGTTGGTTTCACAAACGTAGGAGTCCAGTTAGTAGGGGGAACTGCAAGATCTTTATCTTAATACATTATCGTACATTTTCATACATCAAATATTTAATTTTATTTAATATTCAAACCTAAAGAAAGAAACACAGGTTAGTTATGAACTTAATTAATTATAACTTAATGAATTATAACAGATACCAAGGAATACACACTGAAAACAAGATCGGAGACTACATTTAGGGTCTTGTACGGGAAAATGATTTACATTACATACAAACGAAATTTTAAGAAAACTGTTCACTCCTAACTCTTTTACTTGTTTTTATATATTTCTTGTGGAGTTTTCAATAAAAATTGTATAAATTTAAATCTGTGCTTTGTTTTTAGCCTTACAATGGAGGGAAATACCAAATACTCCCTAGTTTCAGTAATTAATTTCTCATACAAGACACAAAAGCAAGGTTTAAAACAAATAATGGCTAGTTAGAAATTTCATGAATAGTCTTAGCTGGTGTTTGTCGAGGTGAGAATGGGGAATGTTAAAACTGTGTACTGTTTAGTTAGTTATCAATTTGAATGTAAAAATAAAAGCCTATTCGACAAAGATATAAGTGTATTTATTCTATTTTGAATGCTATAATTGACAGTCCTCCCAAGGATAGCCAGATAATTACTTTATTTTGGCAATAACCTCATTCTAGCGAAATTTGAAAACCTTATGTTGTTTTTATTTAGTTTGGCAATAACATCATAATCATTCGGCTAATTCTAAGGAAATTTAAAACCCTTATGTTGTTTTACATTCTCTTTCGAAGGACATAATTTGGCAATGTCATCCCAAGGTTATCCTGGGAATTATTTAGTTTGCCAATATGTCAGAGATCAGAGAGAGTGAGAGAGAGAAAGAAGATACACCTAGGCGACCCTTTTTGTCTACGCTAATGAAAGCGTGAGATCAAAAGAGGCCGTGGTTGCAGGGAAGCTCGTCATCGTGGAGGCTGTGAGAAGCTTGAAGGTCCCATTGGGAGCCGGACAAAGTTTCACCTCGCCGGCTTAGGAACTTTCCTGCGATCGTGCTAATAGGGCGAGACTACCCTCGCCTAGCGATGCCTCGGAACCTGGAACCCTCCGCTTAGGGAGGAAGGGGCAAAACCCCCATTCGAACCCACTATAAATCCTCAGGCGTCAGAGTTGGAAGGCAGTATCCGCCGCCTCCCCTCCCTGTCACCATCCGCCGCCGTTCCGCACCGTCAGTATCCGCCGCCTACCCGTCCTGTCAGTATCCGCCGCCTGTCCGCCCGGTTAGTACCTGCCGTATGCACTTCGCCGTTGGTACCCGCTATTCGCGTCCCGTTGAACTCTGCACAATTCTCCCAAGAACCCCTCAAGTTCTGGGTATTCTCGTCTAATTCTCGTGAGTCTACCCTGTACTCGTTGTTACCTGCTCCTCGAACGCAACGCGTCCAGTCTCGATTCAGTATTCTAAACTCGAAAGCAAGATCTAGGTTCATCCCGTTAGTAGTCATTATCAATAGACTCTTATTTGAACTTTGCGCCAAAGCAAGGTGTGATAGAACGGGTTGAGGCCGCGTTAATTTCAACCACTATCACATGTTATTTAAAACCACGATGCTACCCACGTGCATCTTCGCTTTGAAGCCTGGGGCCTTATCGCAGCCACCTGAGTCAATGTTTAAACAAGTAGGTTTATCTTCCTCCGTCGCCCCATGCGCCGCGCCGACCTCGCCAGATTGAGTTAGGCTTATGGGCAGATAAGGCATTGTTCCCAGGCTCGACGGTGCATTCCCTAGAAGCTCCCACTCCATTGTCCCCCAGGCCAAGGGGATGTCCTGACTATTTATTTGGAAACTTTACCACTAAGATCAGATTAGAGATCCAGATTTTCTTCGCGAGACATCACTACGGTCCAGTCTCACCTTGTGCACCAAAGGGACCTGAATCTCGAGATCCACCATCACTTGTCCAGAAGAAGGACAATATCCCTTGAGTGCCAAGGTTTGAGCCTTCGTGACGCCAAGTCCACAAGGCTTCCCCTGTTGTTCAGAAAGAGAACAACGTTAGAACAGCCATTGTTCGTTCGAGCCCTTTGACAAGAAACGGTTCTTATCCCCCCCCCCTTGTTGTTCAGAAGAGAACAACGTAGAACAGCCATTGTTCGTTTAAGCCCGTTCGCCAAGAAACGGTTCTCACCCTTCCCACTTGTTGTTCAGAAGAGAACAACATTAGAAAAGCCATTGTTCTCGAGCCCGTAGACAAGAGACGGTTCTCACCCCTCCTGTTGTTCAGAAGAGAACAACGTAGAACAGCCATTGTTCTTCAAGCCGTTCGTCAAGAACCGGTTCTCATTCCCAAGATGCCACGTCAGGATCATTTAATTCCCCCCTCCCCTTCGGGTGGAACTCGCCAGCGGACCGAAATTCCTTCACGTCGCCTTCCTCTGCACAACAAGTATAATTACGTAAGCCAAACGTTACCTTTGAGTATTTAACCCTTTTGTCAACTCTATACTGTGCTTTAAATGGTTTAGCGAACCATCCCTTTCCTATAACTTTATATTTGTTTTACCTTTTTGAATCTTTTAATCCTCGGATTAGCTCGATTCCCCACGATCCTTTCCATTCTCTGTTTATGTAAATATTTTCCGTTTTGTGTTTTGTTGATAGTTATTATTAATAAAACTCTATTTTATTAATGATAGCAATATTATTATCCTTGAGCTCAGTTCCACTTCTTAAGCATATCGAAGATACATAATATCGGCCAGCCTAGACATCCACGCACTCTAAAGATAATTATATAAGTTCCCTCAACGAATAGTTATATATGGTATATCGTCGAGAGTCCATTCTACGACATTTATATATATATAGCAAGGATTACTCCCTCGGACCCAATCTTCGAGTTAACAGCAACTTGCAACTCTCCTATTAAAGTACTCCCCCCCCCTCCCTCAGTGTAAGCCTCTATTGTCCGGTTAGTGTACGCTAAAGGTCATTCGAGCGACCCTTCGGTCAGGCTGTTCATTTGCGTGTACGGCGACTGTCCCCGCCAAGTCCCCCTTTAAGACGCTGAGAGTCGTATATGTTTAATGTGTTATATAGCTTGTTTTAAAATCCCTTTAACCTTTGTAAAAAGAATATTAATTTGCATATTAGTAAAGTTATTTTTGTACCCGTTTTTCTATTGTCCCAGCACCTTCCAAGATAGCTGAATATTTGGCCAACCTAAAATTCGGTTAATTTGCGCTATGTCTGTATTATAAATCTCCCACACATACAGCCGTCATCTCTCTTGGCTGAGATACGCAGGAAAGGTTGAACTTGATTCTATTCTACGACACAATAACATCATAATTATTCGGCTGATTCTAACGAAATTCGAAACCCGTATGTTGTTTTACATTCCTTTTCGAAGAATGTAATTGTCAAAGTCCTCCCAAGATAAGCCCGGGAATTATTTTGCTTTGGCAATGCCATCATAACTATTCGCCCGATTCTAACGAGATTTGAAACCCATATTTTTTCTTTGCATTCTCTTTCGAATGATATAATTAAGAATGTCATCCTAAGGTTATACTAGGAATTATTTTGTTTGGCATTAACATCATAATTATTCGGCGGATTCTAACAAAATTTGAAACCATTATGTTGTTTTACATTCTTTTTCGAATGATATAATTGCCAAAGCCCTTCCAAGTTTAGCCCGGGAATTATTTTGTTTTGGCAATAACATCATAACTATTCCACTGATTCTAATGAAATTTAAAACCCTTGAATTGTTTTACATTCTCTTTCCAATATTTTAATTTTCAAAGTCCTCCCAGAGTTAGCCGTGTCCTATTTTATTTTGGCAATAACTTAATAACTATTCAACCGATTCTAACGAAATTTAAAACCTCCCAAGGGCCTCCCAAGGTTCGTCCGGGAATTATTGAAAGTTTTGTAGTTTTTTAGAGAACGCGTCTTTTTGGTCAGCAGTCCTTATTCTATTAAGTAAAGCTTTAGGATATTTTTTAAGTTTCTCTTGTTTTTAATATCTATTTTTTCCAAATTTTTAAATAGAAAACCGAACACAAAATAGAAGATTAGGATGAAGTGAATTTCCAATCGTTCTAATAATGTGAAAATCTCAATTTCGAGAAAGCGATCGAAGATATCTTCCAGAGTTTCAAGAATCATCTGAGGAAAGTAAGAATCGATGTTGAAAGTAGAATATTCATCAAGATATTGCATTCTGCGGGTTTTTTTATCTTGTAATTGAACTAATTTATCGTCTATTTATTCCTTTAGAGAATTATTTCAATGGACATAACCGAAATAATAAACTAAAAAATAGAAGGTGGTATTAATGCAGAGATAAGTACAATAGACATGCTAGCCTGCTGCTATAAATATAATTTCATAGAAATGTACAAACAAGCGCTGTATACTTATTTTTTCTCTATTTCTCGTTAGGTTGACCTAACGGGAAAAAACAACGTGTAATTTATAGTGAATTTCGCCCCCTCACCCCTATTAAATCCAAAGAAGTTAGATTAATTGCCTCAGGAGACAGCGATAATCCAATTTGACAGGCAATCAAGCTCTCTAAGACAAACAACTTTCTTCATTTTGGCTGGGTCAGAAATTTTTTGCCTTAAATCGAATTTCCTTTTAATATTGCTGACAACGCTCTAATTGCTCAGTGCCTGGAAACCTGCAACAGGAAAACCTGGAATACAGAAAAACATGGAAAAAGGAAGTGAAATAAGAAAAGGCGAAGTTTAAAAAGAGGTTTTTCTTGTAACCAAGGGTATAAAGCTAATGTATGAAGATCTGGGAAAGAATAATAGGAAAAAGATTAGGGAGTGAAACAGCAATAGGAGATAAGCCATTTGGTTTCATGCTTGCAGGGAAACAACTAACGCAATCTTCACTTTAAGACAGACAATGGAGAAATACCGGGAAATAGAAAAAGAAGTACACATTGTTTTTATTGATCTAGGAAAAGGTGTACGGCAGGATTCCACGAAAAGAAGTATGGAGATGTACGAGAAGTAAAGTTGTGCCAGAAAAGTATGTACGCCTGATCCAGGATATGTATTTTGATGCTAGAAATCTGGTAAGAAGCACTGTGGGCCTGACGAGATGGATTACTGTCAAAGTCGATTTACACCAAGGGTCGTCCCTAAGCCCATACTTCTTCGACTTAATAATAGATGTAATTTCACAGAAGACATTGTTTTATGCACCACTAGTAGATTAGAAATTAAAGAAAAGCTGTTGCCTTTGGAGAGAAGCATTAAATGAGAAGGGGGTTGAAATTCAGTAGAAGAAAAACAGAGTATCTGAGTTTTGGATGAGACCCAGAGAGAGCTTAGAATGCAGGAGGAAATCTTGAAAAGAGTGAAGGATCTTACATATTTGGGGCCCGCCGTGACAGGTGATGGAGATTTGGATACTGATATTTCCCATAGAATCAAAGCGGTATAGAATAATTGGAAGAAGACATCTGGAATACTATGTGACAAAAAGATCAACATAATGACAAAGGGAGAAGTGTATAAGACAGTGGTTAGACAAGTATTGTTATACGGAGCGGACACGTGGGCAATAAAGAAGACTGTCGTAAGTTGATGTTAGATCCCAACCTTTTTCAAATTCCTCAGCACGAGAGAGAGACGCCTATAAACAGATTAGACCGCTATGAGCGTGGGGGAAATTATAAATATAAATCAGAGCGGTGCAGTTTAGGTTGGCCAATGCTTATCTATCTTGGAAGGTTCTGGGGTACTAGAAATGGAGTACAAATATACTTTACTACTATGCAAATAATATATTTACAAAATTAAAAGTGGGTTTTAACTAAGGTATATAAACATAGGAGACGTACACGAGTCTCGGCTTCAAAGAGCGACCCGGGCGGTGTCGACCACCATACACACGAAAGGACAATGACAGATGCGACGCTCAAATGACCTTGAGTGCACGCGAAGCCCAGATGACGGAGGCTTAAAGGGTAGGGGGAGAGAGCTGGAACAGGAGAGTTGCGTGATGCGCTTACCTCGAAGATTTGGTCCGAGGTAGTAATCCTGCTTTGTTAGGGACGGCGTAGAGTCCAAAATAGTAGCCTCTTGACGAATGACTATTAAACGAGAGTTTGCCTTCGAGTTTAGTATACCGAATCGAGAATTTTACACGTCGCGTTCGGGTAACGGGTACCAACGAGTACGGGGTTGACTCTCGCGAGTTCTAGGAGAATATACAGAGCTTGATGGGTTCTGCAAGGGTTCGTGCGGAACTAACTAGGACGGAAAGAAGGCAGATACTCCCGGATACTCATGAATACAGGCGATTACTGCTGTCTAAGTCTGGCGTCGGACGTTTTATAGGGGTGAGCCGGAGGAGCTTTTCCCCGCACCCGAAAGGGGAGGGTTCCAGTTAACAGACGATTTACCGGGCGAAGTGGACTTTGCCCGATTCACGCCATCACAGGATAATCCCCGGCAGGACCCTTCATGCTTCCGGGAAGTCGGGCCTTCAGCCCATCACGGACTTCCCGATTTTGCGCCTTCGTTAGCGTGGAATAATAAGGGTCGCCCAGGTGGGTCTTCTCTCTCTATCCTTGAAAGGGGTAACCACGCGCCTTTTTTTCTCTTTCTCTCTGACAAAGACCCAGGAGATGAAGCTAGAAGTCACCGAAATGATAATGTTGAGGAGCTCTTGTGGAGTGACGAGGATGGATAAGATCCAGAATGAACGAATAAGAGGAACAATAAAAGTGACAGAAATTTCCAAGAAAATACAGGAAAAGAGACTACAGTGGTATGGGCACGTGATGAGACGAGAGAATGAGAATGTAGGAAAGAGGGGGATGCAGATGGAGGTGAAGGAAATCGTAACCGGGCAAAGTCGAAAAGACGTTGGATAGACAAAATTTGGAAAGACTTGGAAGGAAATAGACTCACAAGAGAACACACGCAGAACCGGAGCGATTGGCTAGGGCTTCTTAGAAACGCCGACCCCACGTAAGAGTTGGTAAAGGTGAAGAGAAAGATACACACACACACACACACACATATATATATATATATATATATATATATATATATATATATATATATATGAGAAAGATGAAAGAATTAATAAAAAATAATGCTAAAAAACTATAATTAAGAAATTTTAGCCCTTGTGCCTGTTGTGAATTGTACTGCGGATGGTAAGAACAGACCCAAAATAAATAAATATATAATTTGAAAATCAAACCGACCTTTTGACTCTTTTGTACATAGATTTGAAAGACAAATGTAAATTGGATTTGTTAAATTAGAAGAAAAAGTAAGTTTACAAAATAATAATAAAATAGAAGTAAATTTATACAAGAACGATCTTCTTCATACACAAAAGATGCACTGGTATTGTGCATTCAAATACCTTAGAGAGCAGTTTTTAGAGACCACAACCACTTCAGAGTGAAAACTTAATTGCCTGAAACCGAAAGGAAGTGAGAAAAAATACCATAAGTTTTTAGTCAAGACTTTTGTAATCGAAAACTACTTTTCAAAGTTTATCCCGTGAAACTTTGGGACTGGCATTAAAAATTTGCTTCGAGTTAGGGTTAAAACCAAAATATTTCTATATATTTACGGAGGCTCCAACTTATCCAAATGAGAACACTGTCCTTTCGAAGAGCAAAGTTAAGTTACAATGGGTATGATTATTCGCCCAATGACCTTTTCATTTAAGGCGAATTCGTGGCGGCCGCTATATGTTGTAGCAACCGGTGGTTCCGATTTTAATTTATACTTAGATCTTACCCCCATTTCCTAGTGGTTGAAAGGTACAAAACGAACAAAGCAAACAAGAGATATGACCTCATTTTGCTTTATATTCATATCCATCTTTACCATCCGAATTTCATAATCATCGTCCGTGAAAAAGTTCTTGGACCTAATTCGGAGCTTCCGCTAAAAGCGGAAGCTCTTAGAAAGGAAATTTTCTTTCCTTCAAAGATTTTCAGAAGGGAAAGAAATGAGCGAAAAAATTCAATTTGCCTAAGTCGTTCCTAGAAGATTTTGAGAGAGGATACTTTAAGAGATTAAAGTTAGAAGATTTTGAGAGAGGATACTTCAAGAGATTAAAGTTAGAAGATTTTGAGAGAGGATACTTCAAGAGATTAAAGCTAGAGGATTTTTTTTCCTTAATTTCTATAAAGAAAAATATTGGTACTAAACTGCACCAGCTTAAGATTTTACAATATCATAATTTAACAAAGTTTCCGACACAACTAATAAGAATGAATAATAAACAATCTTAAATTATATTCGCCGTCTTACCATCCATGTTAATGTGATGTATAATGCAAGTCAAAAACTTAATAAAGATTATTTATTATCACCACTACGAAAGCTAGTGTTAGCATTCCCATTTTGTTCCCTTAACCGCGTCATCACTTTAGGGGCTCAGTTGACTAACATCCTCTTCTCAAAAATAGATATCATTAATGCCATCATCTCTGTACTTACATTTATCAAGAACAATGGTTGTAAAATGATTACATCAAACCATGGCTGGGTAAATTCTAAACTACGTCACATCCACGGTTTAAAACTGAGGACATCCCTAATCGTCACAAGAAATTATACTTTACCAAATAGACGACTCCTTCCTAATTTAAATAATTTTCAGAATTACTAAACTCTTCCTCCTCTCTGCCCGATCGTAATATTCAAAAGAAAAATGTAGCTGAGGCACAGTTCTTGACAATTTTAGTTGTTTTCTGTCTCTTTTGAATATTTCAAAAGACATTTGTTCTATAAATATCCTCGAACCTCTCGAAGACACCGAGTTAAAAGGCACAAGTGGAAGGACAGATCGTAATAGCTTAAAGTTTTCCCATCTCTTCAATTAGATTAAATTTACTCTAGTTGAGGCGGTCATTGACTAGTAAATATTTGTTTTTGTGGGAGTTTGCCTTCCAGATTGGCCAACAATCTCTCTTTAAGGATCGGGATTTTTTTTTTTGCGAATCTCGGTGTGCTGAGAGGAAACCTTTCTTAGAATCCTGCACAGGATCAGAAAAATAAAATTTTACCAAAACAACTGGGAGCAGCTAATTCTATGCACATTTTAGGGTATGAAATGCGAATCTAAAGAAAATAACAAGAGTAACACTAAATACAATACATATATTGTGAAATAGTATTGGTCTCTATTTACTTCTTGAGTGTCGTGTCGGAAAAGGGCAAGGGGGTTCATTAAAACGGCAATTTCCTGAGATTGGAGATCCGTCCACTTCTCTGCTCTTCCAAAGACTCACCTCATGTGGTTACCCCGGTTAACCGAAAAAATACCCATGGGCGACAAAATACCCATCACACCATATATGGTTAATTATATACGCATTCCTTAATGAAGTTAGTTGCTTTTCGTACGCTGTTGATTTTCTTTGCTCTTTCAACGATGGAGAACTTCTCATTAAATTTTAATCGTACGTCTGGCAAACGAATTGGAAGCCTTATAGAAGTGTTAGAAGTCTACTTAGCGGTCTCCCATCCAAATGCTAACAGGACTGAACGTTGTTTAATTTCGACGTAGCGCTTTTAGGGTAGTAAGTTACCTGGCGCTGAATTTAGGCTGACTCAAAATTTGTTTCATCTACTACGCTGAGGGCTGGGATAAGAGGATCGGTTAAATGCACGTATGGAGAAGGGAAATCAAAGAGGGACGATTTTTGGACGTAAGTTCGGTACACCACTAGTGCAAAAATTAATTCGTTTAATGGGTCTGATATTTTGAGGCGGGTTTACTTATGTCGGAGTCTACGGATGGTATAGTTATTTCTCTCGAGCGGTCAGTTTGACTTCTTCATTAAAAGACGGAACTCTGATAACTCAATGACTTTGCACTTCAATTTGAATGGTCATTTATCGAATCGAAAAATGTGTGTGTGTGTATGTGTGTGTGTGTGTGCGCGCCTGAGAGAGAGAGAGAGAGAGAGAGAGAGAGAGAGAGATATAGAAAGAGAGAAAAAAAGAGAGAGAACTTTGACACAGCCCGTGCTGGGGACAAATATAGTTTTCAGGAAATAAGATTTCACGTTTCGCAGCTCTGTAATAGTAAATCAAGGTCCGCATCTTTCCTGTTTTCAGCTCGGTGTCAATGACTACACCTGCTTCGGTGTTTGTTTGTACAGCTGTGGCGCTTCCCCAAATTTGAGCGACCAGAAATGGTCCGAAAGAAAATGCGGAAGCCGCCTTTTATTTGCGTGAGTGTATGGCTGTGTGAAAGTGCCTTGAATTCCAATGTGGCCCTTACCGGAATACAGTATCTACCTGATTTCTTGATAAAATGCTATACAATTCTATTATATTTTTGCATGTGCATAATAATGTGCGTGCCCATCTCTAAACTTTATAGAAAACATGACACTCATTTGTGAGGCTTCATTGTTAATCCTATTTCACCTTGCAATGTGTCAATACAGGTCTCCCCTCCGAGAAACGGAGTTTTACAAATTAAATCGAAAACGTAGTCGCACAATTTTTATGCTGCTTAAGTATGAACTAGGAGTCTTACAATATTTTATATTTATATCTATCAATACACATGGTAGTTAGCGGTTCTTTGGAGCGCTCAAAGGTGCAAACTGTAACTCTTAATTGCGAACCTAAAATTTTTGGCGTGTATGTGCGCGCCATAACTTTATAATTTTCTTTAATTTTCCTTCCTTCACTTATTATTTATTGTCTGCAGCATAAAATTCAATACTTAGGTGCTTTCGAGGGCCATGTATTATTTTATATTCTCTTTATACATACAGCTTTGTGCACGCGCACTTATTATATTTACTTTCTTATTTCACTTTGCTAAACTTCCCTGCAAAACATAAATTTCAAAGGTGTCAACAATCCTGAGATTCTTTGTTTTATCTATGTAATGCCAAGCGTTTAACATTTGAGAGTTCGGATGTCTGAGTTGCAGTTTTTAATTGCTCATAAAGCCTATTCTTTTATATATATATATATACTTTAATCTGTGTGTATGCCCCAAACCACTTTTCATAAACTAGACCGAACTTATACGGAGTTAACTTTAAATTATTAATAACACTGACTGTGCACACTTAGTACGGAGTTAACTTTAAATTAATATTCTTACGGACGTTGTACACTTAATTTGGTCTAGCAAAATTAATATTATTATTCATATCACCGGACACTGGACTTTTCCGCAATTTACTCTTTCATCAAAGGCACTGAATTTACGCTGTTAAATTGATTTGCACTGGAATTTTTTTCTTCCCATTATTTGTATTCGGAACACTTTCTATGATTGTTATAATTAATTTGAAAAAAACTACCCGGAACGTATGGCGTGATTTCGTTCGTTGGTTACATCTTGATCCACTGTTATCCTTTTTTAGCTGCGATGAGGGGTTATATGTTCATGAGTAGAGACTGGGCAAACCTTTGCTGGGTTAACCTAAGTCCACTTGTAGCTGTTCATCGTAGCTCATCCGGGTTGCTTGCAGTAGTCCGGTGCGTAGAAATAGACTCCTCTCCCATTTTAACGGCCGCTTCTTAGAAAGGGGAGGCTGACGGAGATGGAGTTCTCCAGGTCTATTTATTCTTGAGCTGACAGTAGGCTTGAAGCTGATTTCGTAGGTCACTTTTTCCGATGTCTCTCCTCGTTCGATCAAGTGGGGTCACCAGTTATGGGGGGGGGGGGTAGAGGACCAGAGGAAACGGTTGGCTAATTGTTCACCCCTAAAGGTCAACTTGGCATTCTCCCAACCAAATGTTAACCAGGTCCAATGTTGCTTAACGTCAGGCGATGACCTTGGGATGACTCCATTTTTTTTTATTTACTAGGCTGTAGACTGGGATAAGATGATCGGTTGAATGCACGTACGGAGAAAGGAAAATCAAGAGGGCAGATTTTGGGATTTTATTTCGGACGTAAGTTCGTTAAGTCACTGGTGCAACAATGAATTCGTTTATGTGTCTAGTATTTTCAGGCGGGTTTACTTAGGTCGGGTTCTATGGAAAACCTATGCTTATTTTTGTCGAGCGGACAGGTTTACTCCGTAATTGAAAGACGGAAAATATGGGCGTGGCCTGCCGCTGACTAATCATGCGATTTTGGGCGGAGCATGCTTGAATAGAAAGTTTGTTCGCGTGTTCAAGAGAGAGAGAGAGTTACATAGAGTTACATAGATACACAGATCACACGGGCCTTACGGCCCAGACTAAGGTAATCTGGCCTTAAATCTACTGCCACTTTCATATAGAATAGTAGAAGTAAACGATAGAAAGGTTTTAGGCTCTCCCCACCCTCCACTCCCTCCGGCAAAAGCGGTACATGAAATAGTTTTGGAAAAGTACCTTGCAGGTGTAAGAAGACAGTACCTGAAGGAAATTTGAATTGAATAGTAATTAAATAAGATGAATATGAAAACCACTTACATACACCTGAAAGAGTTATATTTTTTGTAATATTATTTTATTTTGTAGCTTATGCTAAACAATTCCAATATTTGCTAAGTGTTTGTCTAATCTCATTTTAAATGAGTCTATAGTTCTGCTGTCCACTACCTCGTTTGGCAAATTATTCCAATCATTAATAATCGAGTAAGGGAAAAAGTTTTTTATTACATCCATAGTGCCTCTTTTACCCTGAAGTTTTGAATCATATCCACGGGTGGGACACTCCCCTGTCAGTGTGAACAAGTTATTGGCATTAACGTTGTTAAATCCTTTAAGTATTTCGAAGCACTCTATAAGCTGCCCCCTTAGTCTTCGTTTTCTGAGGGAAAATAGATTGAGTTTTTTTAGCCTCTCGTGGTAAGGTTTGTTACGTACTGACGGGATAAGTTTTGTCGCTCTGTGTTGTACAGATTCTAATTTACCTATGTCTTTTATTAAATAAGGGGCCCAGAACTGCACAGCGTATTCGAGATGGGGCCTTACAATACTTTTATATAGTGGCATAATTATCTTCTCGCTTTTATAAGTAAAGTTTCTTTTTATAAATCCTAGTGCTGTGTTAGCTTTGTTTGCAGCAGCTGCGCATTGGTTTGATGTTTTTAAGTTTTCTGTAATTATTACTCCTAAATCTTTAACCTGCGAGGTTGTGTTTATTAAGCCGCCTTGCATTGTATAGTTGTATTTTTTGTTTTTTGTTCCGCACTGAAGGATTTGGCATTTGTTGATATTAAATGGCATTTGCCATTTTTCTGACCATTCGGTAATTTTATTTATATCAGCTTGCAGGCTAGCCCTGTCCTCTTTGCATAATACTGAGTTACCTATTTTCGTGTCATCTCTGCAAATTTAGATATGATATTATTTATTCCAACGTCTATGTCATTGATGTATATAGTAAATAAAATAGGCCCTAGGACTGATCCCTGAGGAACACCGCTGGTAACAGATACCCAGTCCGATTCCACGCCATTTATTATCACTCTCTGCTTCCTATTTTTTAACCAGCTACTAATCCATCCGTATATATTACCGTTAATTCCTAGCGTACGCACTTTGTTCATGAGTTTCTGGTGGGAAATTTTGTCAAATGCCTTTTTGAAATCCAGGTAAATTATATCTAATGATTTAGTATCGTTATATAGGTTGAAAAGGTTATGGTAAAAGTCAATTAGGTTTGTTAAGCACGATCTCTTAGACCTAAAACCATGCTGGCTATCTCGTATAGGGTTATTGTTTTCGAGGAACTCTACTAGCTTGTCTCTAATGATCGTTTCGAGCAACTTTCCAACTATTGAGGTTAAGCTAATGGGTCTGTAATTACCAGCCTGGTTTTTAAATCCCTTCTTAAAGATAGGTGTGGCGTTAGCAGGGACGACCCCATGCTCGAGAGATTTGTTAAAAATGAGAGCAAGTGACTCTGCTCTTTCATTATGGACATGTTTTACGATTTTCGGGTAAAATTTATCAGGGCCAGGAGTCTTGTACGAGTTCATTTTCTTTGAATTATCAATAACTAGTTGTGAATTTACTTCCAGGCTCCTTAGTGATGGGTGTCTGACCTGTATATCCTCGTTGTTATCGTTATTAGTATATTCTAAGGTGAAGACTGAACTAAAAACTCGTTTAGGATATTAGCCATACCCATATCATCTGAAATAATTTCACCCAACTGGTTTTTCAAAGGGACAATCCCGCCTCTCATTTGCCTATTTCTATAGATATAAGTAAAGAAGTGTTTGGGATTAGTGGTGCTTGCTTTCGCTATCTCGATTTCGTATTTACGTTTCGTTGATCTTATGAGTGTTTTAACCTTTCTTCTGCCAGTGTTATATTGTTGGTTAACTTGATAGCTTCTATTGTGTTTTAATAATGTGTGGAGACGGTTTCTATCTCTAATTGCTCGTTTGATGTCATTATTAAACCACGGCCGCTTGCCTCTATTCGCGTTACCATTCCTTGTCTTAAGAGGAACATGGTTTTCTTGGGCTATAAAAAATAGTTCTTTAAATTTATTCCAAAGTTGATGTTCATCTTCTATTTCTATCAGCTGCTCGTGAATATTTTCCAGGGCTTCTCTGAGGCCCTCTAAGTTAGCTTTACTGTAGTCTGGTACTTTTGAATAGTTATTGGTAGTTGAATACCTGGCATTTAGATCCAAGCGGATTAGTTTATGGTCACATGTACCTTTATGTTCCGCTACGGCCAGAGTTGATATTAAATTTTCCTGGGATGCAATAACTAGGTCTAGTATATTATTTCCTCTGGTTGGCTCCCTTACGCATTGGTGTAAATAATTATTATCGATGAAATTTGTCATTAATTTTTATTGTTGGCTTGTCCCTTTATTCAAGTCCCAGCAGATATTAGGTAAATTAAAATCTGCCAGTAATAGCGTTTGTTGCTCGTGTAATGTTTCTTGTAAGATTCTATATATTTCCAGGTCCTCATTAACGGTAGTATTTGGGCGACGGCAAACAGTGCTTATGTTTATTTTAAAATCTCGTAAATGTATTTTAACACAGATCAGCTCCACTTCATTATTTGTAAGTTATACCTCAGTTACTTTTAATTCTGATCTTATATATAGTCCCACTCCTCTTCCAAGCCTTCCATTGGCCCTGTTTTTGTAAAATAATCTATAGACTTCTAGCTGTATTCACATATTAAGTCTTTTATACCAAATTGTAGATGGGTCTCAGTTATGGCTATGATGTCAACCTCTTCCGTTGCTATTAGACATTTAAGTTCTGTTTTATGTTTTCTAAGGCTACGTGCATTAAAAGTTATTATTTTGATTTTACTGATTTCTTTTGGAGGTGAGGAGGTGAGACTATTCATTAGTTTCCCTGTCTGTGGGTGGGGGTGGGGGTGGGGGTCAGGGACGGGGGGCATCAGGGAGGGGAGGCAGCGGCTTGAGCGTAGCCACGGGGATTAAAGGGATTTGCAACAGGGCGAGGAGTGACATGGAAATTAAATGGGTTGTCGGCAGGGCGAGGAGTTACATGGAAATTAAATGGGTTTGGAGGTGTGGCGTGGGAGGGCGTATCGGACATCTGGGTTGGGTTAGCTAGGGTTGAGGGGGTCTTTACCCTGTGCCTTTGGTCAGGTGAGGCAGGGGAAACCCGTTCTGTGGCAGGTGTGAGAGGGTGGTTTGTTTGACTCTGGCATCTCTTATGTATATTATATACAGTGTTGTTTAGTAATTTACTCATTAACTGTACTCCTCCTTGTGACATATGAATACCACCTCTGTTTGTTAGCCAAGGCTTATTATGGAAGTTACTCCATGTGTCGTTATATAACACATGTTCTTTCTCACACATTTCTTTTAGAGATTCGTTGATTCCTAGAGCTCTGATGTTACTGTAGTGATTGTTGGCTGCCATACGTGGCAGTATTCCATTAACTATGCATATATTTGTCTTGGATCTCATTTCTTTTATTAACTTGTTATACTTAGCTAGCATTTCCCTACTTGTGGCTTTACCTCCGTCATATGCATCGTTGCTAACCACGTTAACTAGTAGGCATGAACACCTGGGGTGTTTTGCTTTCTTAAGGTCTTCAGTAATTATGTCTAAAGTACCACCTGGTTTTACCTTGACCATTCTATTCTTCCTTTCCATGCCAAACGCTACACCCTGACCCCTTAAAAGTGAGTCCGACAAGACATAGGTATTACCTTCCTTGCTGCTGGATTTCCTAACCTGCTTATCTCCGTTATGCGACTTTACCCTTAAGGAGCTTGCCTCCCCTACAGCAGCGAACCTGTTCGTAAGAGTGATTGTTGGCGGGTTATCCACTCTCCTTACCTTTTTTGAATTATTTCTAACTTCCTGAAAACCCTGGTTGGTATGAGCCTCATTTGTTACTTTATTGCTGACTTTACTTACTTCTTCTTTAAGGTGGATCACTTCTTCCTTTAGATGGCAGTTTTCTACTTTAAGAGCCTCAGTCTCTTTCCTATTCTCTTCAATGAGGTTTTCGAGGAAAGCAAACTTTTTGCTGTTTATACACATGTAACAAGTGGCATCATGGCGTGGATGTCTGGGGAACCACTCTGCATAATATTTCTTAGTACACCCTGGGCACGCAATCCTTATTGGAGGCATGGTTTAGATAGTTACGAAAGGAAAAGGAAAGTTGGGAAAACACACAAAATAAAATTATGATTACTTTCCTTTGACTCTGGAAAACGGAGTAGGCTTGCGAAACTGTGAGTTTGTGTGTGCGCGTGTGCTTCGTATTTTTTTACTTACATATGTGACTGTGTTAGAGCTTGCGAGCCTGTATGTGTTCGTACGTGCGCGTCTGTACGATGTGTGTACAAAAGGAGTACAGAGGGGAATGTGAAGCAGGGAGTCAGACTTAAAATCTCGAAGTAAAAAGATGAAGCTCGTAAATCTGTCAAAGTAGAGATGGAGCCAATGGAAAATATACACGGAGAGACAACTGAAAATAAATTTAAGCAACTTAGATAAACTCAGTTCAATTAAATAAAGAAGGAAAGCAATAAATAACAAAGCAATATTAATAAAAAAAGGAGAAAAAATGAAGAAAGAAACAATACTATAAGGACACTATAACCGAATATGCACTATAAAACACTTAACGGGTCACTAAGAAATTCTGTATAAAATAAAAAGGAGATAAAAACCTCACCATTAGAAAATTATAAACACATACGCAGTAGAGCCCTTAATATATTTGAGAAAGGCGGGAGCGACGGCATAACAAGTCCGTTCAGTACAAGTTCTCGACAGAGAGAGAGAGAGAGAGAGAGAGAGAGAGAGAGAGAGAGAGAGAGAGAGAGAGAGACAGAGAGAGACAGAGACAGAGAGAGAGACAGAGAGAGAGTTACAAGGAGTTACAAGGACAGAAAGTACCCTAGGTGACCTTAAGGTCCATTCAAAGAGGGTATCTTTGGACTAGCAATCGAGCGGGCACATGGCTGCTCAATTATTTTGCGGTTCTAAACGGCCACTTTTCAAGGCTTTGTCTAGTCTTGACTTGAACTGGTCAACAAATTCACTGTTGACAACCTCCACTGGAAGTGCGTTCCACTTACAGCAGATACTGTAAGTGAAAAAAATTTACACACAGATTACGGTTGTAACGCTTCAGTTCAAGTTTGAATCCGTGATTGCGCGTTCTGTTCTCACTTAGTGTGAAAATATCGCGGCAGTCAACATTGTCGAACCCTCGAAGTATTTTGAAAACTTCGATGAGCTGACCACGCAGTCTACGGGTTTACAGCGAGAACAGATCTAATTCCCCTAGTCTATCCTCATAACTTTTATGTCGGATAGAGGGAATCAGTTTGGTTGCCCTAGCTTGTACGCGTTCCAACCTTGCGATGTCCTTTCGAAACGAAGGACTCCAAAATTGTACGGCATACTCCAGGTGCGGCCGAACGAGGGAGTTGTACAGACAAAGTACTATCTCCTTGTTACGGTATCCAAACTGGCGCTTTATGTAGCTAAGCATCCTTTGGGCCTTTTTCTCCGCCTAAATGCACTGGATAGAGAACTTGAGGTCACTACTGATTGTTACACCCAAGTCATTCTCAGTATCGGTGGATTCAATAGCAGTGCCCTTAAGGATATACTGAGATTTGTGGTTTAGGTGGCCGATATGCATCACTTTGCATTTGTTCACGTTAAAAGGCATTTGCACGTGTCCGACCACTCCGCAATCTTCCCAAGATCTTCCTGCAGGCAGAAGGTATTTCCATCCTTTGCAACGTTCATACCAAGCTTAGTATCGTTGGCAAATTTGAAAATCTTGGCAACCATGTCACCATTCATGTCGTTGACGTAGATGGTGAATAGTAGTGTCCCAGGACAGAACCTTGAGGCACCCCGTTAGTAACGGGCGCCCACTCAGAAGCCTGTCCATTCACAACCACCCGTTGCCGTCTGCCACTTAGTCAGTTCTCTATCTAGCTTGCTACTTTTTCGTCTATGCCCAGCGCTTGCACTTTTCGGAGAAGGCGGCGGTGTGGTACCTTATTAAAGGCTTTCTGAAAGATTAAGTAGACCACATCCAACGCCTTGTCCCGATAGTGCTCACTGAAGATGAAGTGGAAGAATTCCACAAGGTTCATCAGGCGTGACCGTTGCCTTCAGAAACCGTGCTTGAAACTTCTCAGTAGCAGATTTGACTAAATGCTACGTCATTTTGTCCACCATGATGCTTTCCAGAAGTTTACTGACTACCGAAGTCAGACTGATAGGTCGGTAGTTCAAAGGTTGGCTACGGTCTCTTTTCTTGAAGATAGGAGTCTCCTCCGCTTCACGACAGTCTCTAGGAACGCATTCGGTCTGGATTGACATGTTCAAGATTGCGCTCAGGTGTTGTGACACTTGATCGCGCACTTCTTTCAACACTTTCGGTAGAAACCAATCCGGGCCAGGTGACTTATTCGTCATTAGGTCAGTGATCTTCTTTTTTATTTCTTCTTCGGTGAAGTCCATATCCTTCAGCTTTTCTCCCGAGTAGGGATCCCTTGGCTCAAGAATGCGACCACACTCTTCAGTAAACACTGAAGAGAAGTAGTCGTTGAGGAGGTCAGCATTTTCTGCATCTGAGTGCTTTAATGTCCCCTCCTCATTCCTCAAAGGGCCAATCGTTCGACGGATTGGTTAACGGCTGTTCACATATCCAAAGAACTCCTTGGGATTCTCTTTAAAAAGTCACGCCAGTAGAGTTCCTCAGACCGCTTAGCCGCCCTAATGCTGGACTTTACTCTCCTGGCTAGCCTCCGGTATTCGTCAAAGCTACCCGAGATCTTCGATTGCCGGTACACAATTCTCTTCTCCCTAAGCAGTTATCCGATTTCTGGATTGAACCATTTTGGTTGAACAGAAGACCGACGGGTGCATTTCAGAGAGATGAAACGCGATTGAAGACTCATGAATGTGGTTTGAAAACTGTTCCACGTGTCTTTAACAACATCGCACACTTCTAGCCTCGCGTCAGTCAGTCCAGCACGAAGACCTGTAAAGTCTGCTCTTCTCAAATCAAGTTTTCTCGATTTACTAGCTGCAGGCCCTGCTTCAGGACTTTGACTACAAATCTAATTAGTCAGGGGTCACTGCCACCGAGCTCTTTGCCAACAGAGAGGTCCTCAACGATGTCATCCTCAGAGGTGAAAACCAAGTCGAGGATATTGTCTCCTCTTGTTGGCTCTCTTACCCATTGAGTCAGGAACTCGTTGTTCGCGAACTCCAGGAGTAGTGCGTTCTCGCCACAGGGTTCTCTGGTTTCCCAGTCAACTTTTGTGTTGAAATCCCCCATGACGATACACACTCTGTCTTTTATAAGTTCGTTCAACAGCTGGTACAGACTCTTGTCGTGTTCTAAGAGTTGGGCAGGGTGTCTGTAAAGCACCAGGGTCCTGTATTTGGCAGGACCTATCCCTAGGTCAATACCTAGTAGTTTATGGTCGGATACGATGTTGCAATCCGTCGAGTTGAGAGTATCCTTGACATACAACATCACACCGCCACCCTCTCTGTCTGGCCTATCTTTCAGGAAGAGCCGGTAACCGGCAATCGTGAATTCACCTTTAAAATCTCGCTTTGAGGTTTTTATCTACGACTCTGTTATGACAACCATCTCAGGCTTTTCTGTTGCTACGAGGCCAGGCCTTTAAGAAACTTGTTTCTGATAGACCTCGCGTTAAACAGAAGAACCTTGAGGGAGTCTCCGACTGTAGGACTCCCTATGCTATTCCGTTTCCCGCTTTGTTTCTCTCTGGCGGGGTCACTTCCCTCTTTGTGACCTCAGAAAAGGTCATTTCTAGAGTAACGCGAGTGTACTGGCGTACGTCCTCCTTTACTCGGGGCATGACACTTCTTTGGTTTCGCTCTACAACATACTGGACCATGTTTGCGAGTAGAGCTTTTCCTTTAAAGGAAAGATGCACTCCGTCCCTTTTGTACAGGTCTTTTCTCCAGTAAAAGGTGCGGGAAGGGTCTACAAAAAAGACTCCTTCCGCCGTAAAAAGATCTCCCAGGCGTTGATTTATGGAGACGTTCCTCGCATGAGCATTGCGGGATGGACCTTGTCTTGGGAGTATCCCGACCACGACACGTCAGCGGGTTTTCAGCCCAAAGTCGTCAACTTCTCCCATAACCGTGGTCAGAATCAGGGCAACTACTGAGCTCTCACAGATCTGAGCTTTCTAAGCATCTACCCTTATTTCTTCGTTCTCCCTTCTTGGAAGCTTACCTTCACACTGGTGCGAAGGCGGGCCGCTAGCAAGGGTTATAGATCCTGCGCTTGGAAATCACCGATCACGATGACCCTTGCGCATTTGGGTTTAAAGGACAGAGGCTTTCCTTTTAGTAGAGGCTCTTTCGATTCGTCTTTCTTCCCAACTTTTTTGTTTTTTTCTTCTACCGTTTTTACTTTCTCTTCTGTTTTATCTACTGTTTTTGCTGTCTTTACTTTCTTACTCTTCCTTTTTTTCTTTTTGATGACCTGAGTAACCCCAGCAGCAGCTGGTTCTGGGACGTCGGATGGGTGGCCTCTCTCTGTCGACGCAGTGCTTGAGGGCTCAACAGAGGAGCCGCTCACATCTTTGGGAGTTTCCTGTTGCTCTATTTTGGTGGCTGTCATCTCTGAAATAGTAGCTTCGAGACGGCGGATTTGACTCGCATGCTCAGATTCGAGGATCTCTTACTTTTTCTTTCAGCCGTCGTGATCCTTCATCAGAAGATATGAACAATTCCTCTAAGCTCCTGCAATTCTGCCCTTAGGACGCAGTCCGTGTAGGTACTTACAGGGTGGCATTTTGAGAAACACCCCTCCGGAAAATCTACGCACCACTTGTCTTTTTGGCATGGGGAGCACGTATATTTTAGCGCACCAGGTCCTTTCTTTCCAGTCATGCTGAACACTTTATATCTCGTAATAATCTGTGACCACTCAATAAAAAAAGAATAGGAGTGGTGAGTTCGCCCCGCGTGAGTCGCTCCCGCCTATCCATCGGAGACATTTCGGATCTTTCAGAAGGCACGCTAAATGTGCTGCTGTTCGTCCGACCGAGTCGTCAAGCCTCGGCGTGCCGTGGCTCCCAACCAAGCAGCACTGACGGTCCCCGAAAGGGCCATCGATTTCTCATCAGGTGAATAACGAAGCACGCCCCGTACTAAACTCCTACTTGTTCCCTTAACGACGGCCAGGATCTCGGAGTAGCGTTCAATGGATATCCCGCCACATCAAACGACTCGACCCAAAGCTTTTTATTGGCCTGGCCACTAACCTGGGAACAAAAGGCCGTCACCTCGGTCCAATGCTACAAGAGGCATCGTCAACGGTCACTGGGAATAGTCAATAATTACGCGCTAGGGAAGGGGTAAACGAGGCACTACCCTCATCCCATTCATCGTGACCCAACGCCTAGGAAACCTCTAGTCCTAGTCTCTTGCAACCAGTGAGCGTCGATTGGCGTTGTTTATAGAGGTTCCAAAGCCTCTCTTCTGGCGCGTGAGGTAGCTGCCAGGTCCTTATATGTATATAGAGTGAAAAAAGGGTAAGGGTGACACGATAGGAGCAGGGTTTTGGGGGGGTTTTCTTTTTGTATAATAAGTGGAAGAGATAGGATAAAAGTAAAAAAGGAGAAGGATAGAGTAGAAAAAGAAAGGAAGGACGCACTTAGTATGGAACCTCGTTTACGACCAAATCGACAAGGGAAGCCCTACCAGGGGTACCCAAAAGAGAGATACCCCCGCCGACATAGCTCAAAAAGTCAAAGGTACCCACAAACTCTCTTCCCGCGACAATGGAGCGTCACCTCTCCCTCTACTTTCTCTCTCTGTCTCTCTCTCTCTCTTTCTCTCTCTCTTGAGCGAGAGAGAGAGACAGACAGAAGAACTTTGATACAGGCCAGCTGCTTATAAGATTATAAGATGTCAGAGCTGGCAAAGACCGTGTGGTCCACTTCTGGGCCAGCTCTCCTTCAAACCACACCGCTGCACTTAAAGTGTGCATCTAAGAAAAGTTTTTAAATATGTTTAGGGTTGTTGATTTAACAACGATCTCTGGCAACTCGTTCCACGAGGAAACCACTTTGTTTGAGAAAAAATTCCTTGCTATATTTGATTTAAATCTTCGTTTCTTAAGTTTGCATCCATGGCTTCGAGCTCTCGAGGAAGCGTCAACTCGAAAAGGGTTTAAATTTTTACCTTATCAAAATTGTTTAGGATCTTAAAAACTTGTATGCCTTCTCCTCTTAATCTTCTCGTCTCAAGTGATTGCAAGTTAAGTGCTTTAAGTATGTCTTCGTAGGACTTTTGACGAAGACTAGATATCATTTTCTTAGCACGATGTTGCACTCTCTCCAAGATTTATATATCTTTCCGCAAGTATGGATTCCAAAACTGAACTGCGTACTCCAAATGAGGTCGAACTAAATATTTGTACAGGGGAATTACTTTTTTTTCCGATTTGTAGGCAAAATTTATATATATATGAAACCGAGCACTATAACACCAAGATATTTTTCTTTTGATACCTTTTTCAGTGGCAGGCCTTTTATTGTATAGTTAAATTCTTCGTTTCTTGCTCCAATGTGTAGTACCTTGCATTTATCAATGTTGAGTTTCATCTGACAATTTTTTTACCATTCCACAATGCTGTTTAAGTCTTTCTGGATTTTATGTTGATCGGCAAGTGTAATTGATTTACCACCCAGCTTTGTATCGTCAGCAAATTTTGAGAATAGGCTCGTTATGCCTTTATCTAAGTCGTTTACATATATTAGAAAAAGCAATGGACACAGCACATACCCATGGGGCACTCCGCTTGTTACGTCTCGCCATCTTGATTGGTGACCATTTATGACTGTACCTTGTTTCCTTCCGTTGAGCCAGTCTTCGATCCACTTCAATAAGTTTCCACCGATTCCATGAGCAGCAATCTTCTTAAGTAGACACTTGTAGGGGACCGTATCGAAAGCTTTTTGAAAATCTAAATAAATTACATCTGCTGCTCTATTCGTGTCATACTCTTCAATGATGGTTTGAAAACATTCTAGCAGATTTGTTAAACATGATTTGTTTTCAATAAAACCGTGCCGTGATTCGCAGATGATACTCAATTTGTCTAAATGTTCGACTATTTTCTGATTAGAGATATCAGGCTTATTGCCTGTAGTTGCTTGAGCTTTGTAGGTCACCTTTTTTAAAGATAAGAGTAATGTTTGCACTTATAAAGTCTTCTGGAACGACACCTTCTTCGAGTGATTTGTTGAATATTGTGGTGAGTGGCTTGGTTATCGTTTCTTTTGACTCTTTCAGGTGGCGAGGTCGGATAAAATCTGGACCTGGCAATTTGTTTAGCTTAAATTTTCGATATGTTTGATTACGTCTACTTCTGCTACTTGAATACTAGTCATAAATGATTCTTCTTCGATAACTATTGGTGTATTAATGTTTGGAATGGTGTCGATGTTTTCCGTTGTAAAAACTGACGCATAAAAATCGTTTAAAATCTCGGCAATGGCACCTGGGTCATATATTAAGTCTCTATTTTGGTTTTTAAATGGGCTAATTGAGTCCTTTGCCGTGTTTCTCTTGTTTACTTACTGGTAGAACAGTTTTTGATTTTCTTTTCCATTTCTAGCTAGCTCGATTTCGTAATTCTTCTTTAATTTTATAATTAACTTTTTGACACCGCGTCTTAGTTCTATGTATTCATCTGGACATGCTCCGCGAGTATCTTTACAACATTTATAAGCCTGATTTCTCCTTTTGATTAGATCTTTGATCTCGTTGTTCCACCACTTTGGTTTTACCGTAGATTTTTGCTTATGATTTCTTTGGACGTATATTTGGCTAGCATTTCTGAATTTTGTTATGAAATCATTCCACATTGTAGTGACGGTGTTATTATTAGTCTTAGAACTGAGGGCGTTCCTCAACACACGCTCAAAGTCTTTAAAATTTGATTTGTTAAAGTTATGTACCAGCAAACGATTTTAGTCTGTGTTTGAACCTGTAGAAATTTTATATCTGAGAGAACTATATTCGCTGTCTCCGAGCAGTTTGCCGACTTTAAAATTTTTCATAAAGTTTTCATTTATCCTTAAAATAATGTCCCGGATATTGTTTCCTCGCGTAGGTTGATCAACAGATTGCATAGGGAAGTTATAATCTAGGAAGTGAAGTAGTTGTGATGCAAATCTGTTAGCAGTAGTATCCGCAAAGTTTACATTTGGGAAGTTAAGGTCACCGATTATTATTGTAGCTGTGGATCCAATAAGTTCATGGAGCAAGCGGAACATAAGTTGATCTGACATTTCCGTCTGGGATGGAGCTCTATAGACAACGACAGTGTTAACTAATATGTTTCCAGCTAATGATTTCACAAATACAATATCCGCATCGCTATGATTCTCCACGGCAACCTCGATGGGATTTAAACTTTCTTTGCAGTACAACATCACGCCGTCCCCTCTTCTACCAACCCTCTTCTTGAAAAAGAGATTGTAATCTGAGATTTTAAATTCACCGACAAAGTCTTTATTAAAAATATCCGTACAACTCTCGGAAATTACAATTAGATCGAAGTTTTCATTTTCTGCAAGAAGCTTAAATTCGTCGATATTATTTCTAATACTACGTGCGTTAGCATAATAAACGTTAAAGGAAGGTGGCGTTTTATTCGGGTGTCGAACACTGTATTCCGCTACACAGGCTCCGCGCCCTGAGAAGGACCTGCAAGAAAAACCTGTACAGCAGTATTTAAGACTCTGCGAAGTCTTGCAGCTCAAACCTGTTTCAAATGGAGTCCGTCTTGCTGAAACAAGCCTTCACATTCGTAGAAGTCGTTCGAGGTTTCGATAAAGTGTATTCCTTCCTCCTGGCAAAGACCTTTTGTACAGTTATTGATGTAAGATGACTTTCCGTAGAAAGCGTTCTGCGCCCTTATTCTTGGAAGAATGCATGGAAAAGAAAGGTTCCTACTATTTTCTTTCAGTTTTCGCATCAGTTGACCTTACTTCGCCAGAAGGTCTTCAGATCTAGGGGAAAAAATATTGTTAGTCTCGACGTGGATCACAAAAGCCGTCCCTGCGTGGATCCACTCGTGTAATCATCGAGTGATCTATCAGGTTTTCGATTCTTCACCTTAGGTAGCAGTATCTCCTCCTCTTCGCAGGTCGCCTTCCATAAAGTTCTTCCAGTTGCTGCCAGACGATGGAGTCTCCCACCAGGCGAATGTCAATTTCCTCATCATGTGAGTCGTCTAAAACAGTAAATCTATTTGCCATTAATGTCGGTAGCCTCCGTTTCAGAGGGCTTGGTTCAACTCCTCGACGAATGGTCATGAAAGGTTCGTCTCAGTTTGCACGCGGCTCAATTCCTGTGCTGTCTGACGTACGTGGGGTGGTTTAACTACTGCAAGTGTCTCCGGTCCTCGTTGTCCGCGAGGCCAAACGCTGCGGCAGGCGCGGTTGCGTCCTCGGACACTCTCTGGTCGCCCCCGGCCACCTGTGAGTCACTAGGCCGTCCATCATTTCGCGTTTCCAGCTCCTCAACTCTAGCACGTACTGCTGCTAGCTCTCGGTTTAGGCGACGGAGCTCATCTTCCAATTGGTCACGAGACACAGAGCCTCTACAACTTGTTCGTTGGCCTTCAAAGTGGGCCAGCAAAAACTTCTCTTCGCACGTCGCACAGACACGTTTCTGTAGTCATCTTAAAAATAAGCCTGTTTAAACTAGTAATAAAAAGAGAATTGTTATTTTACCTGAAATAGAAATAAACGTTATATTCCTGAAAAAAAATAAAAAAGTGAAAAGTTGCCTGAAAAAAAAGATGGAGCCTAAAATTGAGGCACCAACCACGTCAGCTTAATCGGCTATCAGCTGTTCAAAATGCGCGAACCGAACCTCTGCCTGTATTAATCCGCTAACAATGAGAAAGAATATATACGGTGCTACGTAACAGAGACCTAGGTTATTATATTGACTGGAATTAAGCGTAAAAATTTATACTGCCTGAAAAGAATAAATAAGTTAAAATAAATTCACTTGTGCAGACGACTATTCCGTGACACAACCTTGTGCTAACAAGACGGCAGCTCCTGCTTGCTTACAACCAAGAAGAATGGGACTTTTATAACTCCGCCCACAAGGAGAAAGTAACGTGTATTTTAATACAAATGCCTACACATACACTATACTTGCACTTTTTCTAAACTAGAGAAAAAAAAATGGACACTACACAAACAGATTCTTTGAATTGCAGTTATCGGGAGCAAACGAAAAAGCGTGCGTACTCAACCAATGTCAACACAGCTGTGAACAGAGATAGTTTTTAGGAAATTATATTTCGCATTTCGTAGCTCTGTGATAGTAAATAAAGGTCTGCACCTTTTGTGTTTTCACCTCTGTGTCAATGACTCCACCTGCTTCGGCGGGTTTTTTTTTGTACAGCTGTGGTGCTTCATAGAATTCGCGCGACCGAAAATGGTCCGAAATATAATGCGGGAGCCGCCTTTTGCTTGTGTGAGTGTATGCCCGTTTGAAAGTGTCTTCAATTCACTTTTGCCTATGTGGCCCTAACTGCAATGCAGTATCTATATGATTTCATGATAAAATTCTATACAAGTCTATTATATTGCATTTGCATAATTATGAGCTTGCCAGTCTTGATACTTTATAGGAAACATGACGCTCATTTATGGCGCTTCATTGTTAATCATCTTTCACCTTGTAATGTGGCACTACGGTGCGTTGTGGCACTACAGCCTTTCGCGACAAATGTTCCTCAAAACTTTACCATGAATCCAGGATGGTTTGGCCTAGACCCATTTTTTGTTATTAAGTCAGTACTCTTTTCTAACTCCTTCACTATATAAAATGCTTCGTTCAACTTGTTTATTCTCTGGGCGAGGCAGGTTGAAGAAAGAAGCAAAACAGCCTTCATCTTTTTGGAAATTTAAATCTGTGGAGGTAAATAGATACCCATAATATTATATATAAATGTGTGCATTCAAACCATTTTCAGCTGGCTTAAATCGTAATATATGTACTGACTTTATTGGGTGACTGGCAATTAATTTAAATCTTTAGATAAAAGAAAACAATGATCCATTTTAAATAAATGAGTAGAACGCTATTGAGCGACGGCCTATCCAAATGCTATTAAAAAAGAAATGGTTTGCCTCCACAATGCTGCATTGGACCCTACTGGGAGATACTCCTCATCCAAGAAAAACAAGTGGCTGTGTGAAATAAAGAAGTCTAACATCCACTTGATTGACGTGGATGAGGATCATATTGCAGGTGTGACCGATGCAGTTGTTAGGTAGCAATCATCAGTATCGTAATGTAATTTCGTATCTGCGTATTATAATTGATTTAATCTCGCTTTCTACTAAATGTCTTTCTTCTGTTCCCTGATCTGTTAATGAAGGTATCGTTTAAATTCATACTCATCTTTCGAACTAAAGCTCTCGCAAAGAATTAAACATGGTTGTCGTTCGCTATTTTCTGTGGGACTTATGAGAAGAGTAGAAGAAAATAATTGAATGAGAGTATAAAATTAATGACGGCATTTGAGTATAAGTGTACCATAAAGGAAAAAACACGATTATGTTGATAGCATCGTTTTAAAACATTATAATGTTCTTGGAAAAAGAGTTAAGCCTGTAATCTCGATGTTAAATTGAAACAAAATGGAGCGTAAAGCTCTTTTCAATACTAAGAGAAAAAGAAAGAATGAGATAAATTAAGAAAATTACTTCTTCGGGTGACTGACAACTACCCTAGAATACACATGTATACAATCAGTATTCTGCATAGAAAATCACTATAAATTAAAGTACATAAAAATTATTGATTTTTATGGCCAAACTTTCCCAGGAAAATATTGATTTGTAATTTTAGAACATACGAGGGGCGGTCAATAGTTTTGCAATCCGGATATAAGGAAACGAGATATGAGGAAAAGTATTTTATTATTTTTCAATATAACTACCCTCGACTTCAATGCACTTGCGCAACTTGTCCCTGAGGCTTCGAATTCCCGACAACCAGAAATCTGCCGACTGCTCTTCAATCCACTCCTGGACGGCAAGCTGGACATCTTCATCGTCCCCAAACCGGCGTCCACGCAATGCAACCTTGAGCTGGAGAAATAAAAAGTAGTCGCTAGGGGCCAGATCTGGACTGTAGGAAGGATGGTTGAGCTCCTCGAATTCGCACTCGCGCAGGGCAGCTTGTGCAACTCTGGCCTTGTGGGCTTTGACGACGTTGAAGTCGATCATGGGGCGTGAGGTTTCTAGGGAGCCAACGGGCAGAGACCTTGGCCATGGCCAAATTGTTGTGGATGATGTTGATAACACTTCCATGTGATATTCCAAGTTCTCGCTCGATTTATTCGTTCTTTACAAGTCGATTTTCGAGAATAATCCTCATCGCACGGGCCACATTGTCCTCGTTGATCACGTCTGACGGGCGTCCTGGACGAAGGGCATCTTCAAGGGACTCACGACCATGGCGGAACTCCCTATCCCAGCGAGCAATGGTTGCATAGGAAGGTGCGGTGTCGGTGTACACTGCAACCATGCGTTCATGGATCTCTTTTGCATTCTTGACTTCCTTGGTCAAAAATTTGATTACGGCGCGGTGCTCAACCTTCTCTATTGTTGAAAAATTTGTGACTGACGATCTGCGATCAGCTACTGCTTCTTAAACATACGAGGCAGGAGCGTGCGGCTGCAGGTCCTGACTTGTCATAACTTGTCCTAACACCTGCACAAACAGCCATCCCCCTTCCTCTTTTTTGCCCTACCGATTCGCAAAACTTATTGACCGCCCCTCGTATAATAGCTTATAACTTGTTAAAACAGATAACACAGGGGAACAATTTTGAATATAATTTCTGTTAAGTTCGATCGTTTACTTGAGTTAGACTATAATTGTTATGCTCATTTTAAAATTCAGTTTTCTTTTTCTTCTCTTAATAACCATAAATGTATTTTTTTCCGTAACTTATAGGACTGGTCAGCTGATTATTTTTATTATTTTATTACTTATCTATTCCTAATCGTACATATCGGAAGGAAATAAAGCTAAATTAGCAAAATCAAGGCCGGTGTGTTGTACGGTCCACAGATTTGGCAGCTCATCAAAGATAATCATTTCATTGAGACAATGTCAGAACTAATAAAAAATGCTTGGTTATCATCCAAAGACCTCTTTCAGAATGTTCTTGGAACTAAAGGGGCAAATAATTACAGGTAAATTGTCCAGAAACTATTGGAGAGCCACAAAACGCTTGGTTGCAAATAAGAATCAAGTTCCATTTTCTGCATAGCCATCTTGCAAACTTCTTACGTGAACCATTCCACCAAGATTTGAAGCTCATGGAGGAACTGTATCAGAGTAGATACAATAGATATTAGCCTCCCGGCAAATATAGCGGTTAGCGCGCTTGCCCGGCAATCGATGGGTCAGCAGTTCGAATCTTCGTCCGATTCTTTTTAAAGCTGTTACTAATGAGATTATCTCCATAACGGAGAATCACAGTGGGGAAGGGTACGTTGAACTCGTAGTCATGAAAGGCAGTCCACCTAAGAGAAGGATAACTCTGATTTCCAAATCCTGAAGCCAAAACCACAATTGTCTCTTCCTGAAGATCCTCTGTGAGTGAGTAAATATGTTGACTGACTACTGCTGGAGTATAAGGCGAAATTAATTGTCTTTTATTGAACACTCCAGGAACAGCTATAAGCCAAATTATTTTTCCTTAACTAGATACATAAAATTTGACTTACAGTCACACTATCCTTTGTGTGAAAATAAATTTGTACAAATATTACAGTCAAGCAATGTTTTATTCCTTTCCACTGTGTGTAACTCGTTAAAACATTCCAAAAATAACCACAGATGTGGTATTTTTATGGTTTTGGGTACAAAGCGAGAGTATTGGAGCAGCCAGTGACTGCTGGCATCGCCATGATGGCGACATCTTGCAATCTCAAAACCGTTCGAGGCTTACTTAATTTGGACGCAGCGAAAAGACATATCAATTCTCATACACACACAATTCTGTCGAAGCTTACTGCATGCCTCCACTCAACCTCCAACAAGGTCTCCATCCACGCGAACTGCAAGCCACCTGACTTGAAGCAACCAAGAAGAATTCCAACCTGACCTTGCTAAAAAATAATATAAATTGTGAACGTGTTTGTATAACCAACCACTCCACTATCCTGTAGCTCAAAGAGTATGTGATACATGACCACTGGGGTCATCTTTGGATTTAAGGGGAAAAATTGAGTCAAAGCAAGTGACATCTAACCTAAGGTAAATTGTGTTACTAGTGTAAGTAGAAGTGAATAAATTATTGATAGCTCAATTTCTAGAGAAGATTCTTGCACTATAATCTTTTGTATCCATTTTATTCTTACATATTTCTCTATTTACATCTACTTCTATTCCTCCAAAATAAATTCTAACCACTCAAAAAATCTCCCCTCATATATGCTATTTATTTAATTTGTGTAAGAAAATATCGTAAATGCGTCAAAAACCTCTAATTGGTTTCTCGTTCTATTTATATTTGTTCTAAAAACAATGTTGTTGCAAGAGTTGAGAAGCAAGGGCGGATTACAACGGTCACTTAGATCAGAGTTATCATCTTTCTCTCCTCTCCCTTTTACTTTCGGATTAGATCTCTGTTCTGAATATCTCTCTCTCTCTCTCTCTCTCTCTCTCTCTCTCTCTCTCTCTCTCTCTCGCTCTCTCTCGCTCTCTATATCTCTCTCTCTTCTTGGATTTTCACCTTCACTTCTACATTTGCTTAATTAATGCTTACCTTGTGGTTCACTTAATACTACTTGTTTTTTTTTCAGCTAAAAATTCAGATTATAAAGAGTGTCTTAATTTTGTTACATATTTTCATGCAGTTCCAGGTAAATCGATACAAATTGCACACGGGGAAAAGATAACAAATTGTGTAGCAAACGAAGCAATATATATGAGGAATAAGTTCTTGCGGTTTTATTCATTACCAGTAACAATTTTAGAAAAACTTCATTTTTAATTGATAACAATATGCAATTTAATCAATAATGTATTCTCCGTTGTTATTTACGACTTCTTCCCAACGTTCAACTAGTTTTTCGATGCCTCGGCAATAAAAATCTCTGGATTTTGAATCGAATAATTCGTCTAACCAGGTTCTTAATTTCACCTCAGTATTGAACGAAACGCCGCGCAAATTGTTGGAGAGCGATCGGAACCGATGGTAATCCGATGATGCAAAGTCTGGCAAATATGGAGGATGCGGCAGGATTTCCCAATTAAGTGTTTGGATTGCGTCTTTTGTCATATTGGCAATGTGATGACGAGCATTGTCGTGTTGCAGAAGGACTCCACAACGTTGATGAGGTCGTTTTTCACGAATAGCTTCGGCGAGTCAGACCATTTGTTGAGATTGTATTAACAATCTCGTTGTTCGCAAGGAGCTTATAAAGAATGATACCATCATAATCCCACCACACACACAGCATCGTCTTTCGTGGATGAAGTCCTTGCTTTAATCGCGGAAGTGTTTTTTTTTATTGAGGCTAAGCCATTGTTTTCGATGGTTCATGTTGACATAAACACACCACTTTTCGTTGCCAGTGATGATGCAGTGAAGAAATCTGCCCTTATATCCACGAGTAGCCTTGTGACGAGCAAGCAAACCTGCGGCAATCGTAGAGCGTTGAATTTTGTTGATTTCGCTCAAAGCGTGTGGAACCCATGCACCGAGTTTTTTTAACTTTCCTCATCGAATGAAGGTGATTCACTACAGTTTTCTGATCACACGCCAATTGTACAGACAATTTTCTAGTCGATTGACGAGGATTTTCATGAAGAAGGTCGTTCAATCGATCTTCATCCAACTTAATGGGGCGACCAGAACTTTCTTCGACATTAAGATTAAAATGACCGTTTATGAAACGTAAAAACCACCATTGAGCTGTCCTTTCCGATAAAGCATTTTCTCCGTACACAGCACAAATATCACGACGAGCTTTGGCTGCGTTTGCATTGTTCCCGTCTCGATTGAAAATGAATAACAACAAGTGTCGATAATGCGCCTTTCTTTTAACTTGACATTCCATTTTGAGGGTAGTAAACAAAAATTAAATTAACACAACTTTTAACTAAACCGCAATGACTTATTACTCAACTTCAAGACGTACCTAAGCAAAAGCCTAATAGTCTCATTATTTATTATTGTTTCTTAATATGTGTACAAATCACCTCAACCATACTTAAATTAACACAACCTTAAAAAAACGCAAGAACTTATTCCTCAACTTAATATTTTTAAGATACTAGCACTCTGAGTACGGCTCTATTTGTAGTGATACCATTTAAAAAATAACTGCTTTTTACGCCAAAACGAAGCCTTAAATGATGACTGAAATGCTTAAAAACACCATTTGTACTGTTTTTTACTACTAACAAAACGGCATTTGGTTACTGGAGGCCGTTATCAAGCGGAGCTCTCGGTTGCCATTTTGGTGGGGCTCCGCCATCCCCTAATAACCCCATCCGGCGCTTCGCTCGCGCCTCAGGAACAAGTAGTACACAATTTGAAAGCATAGCAAAACTATATACGCAAAAAAGCACACGACACCATCATGACGAACGCTTAACAAAGGGGGTTTGGCGCAAAATCAGCGCTCCTATAAGTGATTGCATCCAGGTGTGTCAATGTGTGAATTAAGTTTTAATTTAATGTTGCCAATGTGTGAAATTCATGGTTTCTGGTCACATCGGGAGAAGGTAAGGAGGACTTATTTTAATTTCAATATTAACCCCATCAATGCGTAGTATCTAAAAAAATATGTATTTTCCATGCCAAAACGCAACCGTATCTGACGAATAGAATTCCTAAAAAGACCATTAGTAATTTTTAATGCTAAAAATACGGCGTAGGTTTTCTGAAGTTTGACCCCCATCTCTTTTATTAAAAGCAAACTGAACCATGCATCAGCACGTAAGAATAATAACGAATTTCCAACTCCTTTTTATTGCAAACTTTTTAAAATGACTAGTTACACTCCTGTAAAGAACTTTTCTGTACGCCAAAGAACTTCAAATGAAAGCTACGATTGCTTCCTGGTAACGTGTTAGCTCACGTATTGGGTTGCTTCCAGTACTCAGCTACCTCACGATTGGAAAGAGGCAGGTGAGAACGCTTAGGCGCGCGCAGGGAGGCGAAGAATTTTCGACCATGGTCTCAAATCGAGAACGGCTAAGAAGAAACCTCATCTCACCAAAAATAACCTCTGAGATAGACTCTACTTTTGTAGAATATATAAAAACTGAAGTGTTTAAGACTGGGGTAAAGTGATATTCTCGGAGGAAACTCTTTTACGTTTGTTTAAAGCCTGTATAAGATCCTTCGTTACGTGAAAATAGGGGGAGCGTTTTCACGAGTCCTGTGTCATACCCACGGTGAAGCATCCGGAAACTCTTGATGTCTTGGGTTGCGGCTACCAGACCACTTTGAAGAGGGGATTGTAAATAAAGTGGTTTAGGTAGTGAAAGTTGTGGAAGGTAAATTGCCAGATTTTTATTGACATAACTGCCATGGGTTTGGAGAAAATTGTACCTTACTTTTAGCAAGAAAGTCGATGGAACAAATGTTGTACCTAATAGAGACTTCTTAGAAACTAATTATTTTATATAAGCTATTCAAAACCAAAAATAGTTAGAAGTTTCGTGAATAGTCTTAGCTGACGTCTGTCGAGGTGGGGGTGGGGGATGTCAAAACTGTTTACTGTTCAGTAAGTTATCAATTTGAATGTAAAAATGAAAGCCTATTCGACAAACATCTTAACGGACAGGTAGAGCAAATATGTAAGATCGATTTTACAATAACATCACCATTGTTGTTTTAATCGAATTTATGTTTTGGGAATGATTTTTGCATTTTCCATCTCCCGTTTTCCGCAGATGAAAGAAATTGATTCATTTGCGAGTGCCACTTTCCTTACAGAGAAATATCACAATTAGTGCCTTAATGAGTATCTCCTATAGTGATATTTTAATAATCCCTAACTGGAAGTTCGGCTACCAAACAAAATTGAATAACCAATGGTGTTTCGATTTGTATTACGATTTGTCGCTACTGTAGTGTGTCAGAGATGAATGCTTTCAAGCAAGGGAGTAAGTACTTCAAAGACAAAAAACCCTCAACTTGAATATGATCAGAGTGCGAGAAACTACTGTTGGAAAGGACTTTCCGATGATCTAGACTGTATTTTTCTAGCAGCAATATCTACTTTTGTTTTCTATTTCTATAACGAGACGTGCAAAAGTTGGGGACAAGATTCCTTTGATTAAATAGTAGAGAAAATGATTAAGATGTCAGAAGAAATGTAATTCCTCCTTGAGCAAATAAAAAGTTGATTTGGGGACATACTCGAAGTAGTCAAAGTAACCCTAATTGATATGTTTGATATCAGGGTACATGTTTAATACACTCGCTCTTACTATATTTATAGTGTTCGATACCGCAGCGAAGGTCCTGTTTTTTTCAGCCGCATGCTGTCTCGCTATAACTAAATAATATTATAAGTAGGTGCAAAGACGGATCGAGAATCAAAAAGATTTCAATAAAAGTCTACATTGATAGTCAATTTGCAGTATCATTATGTCATATAAATATGCTTTAGATTTTTCCTTAAAAGATGAATGATAAGTAACTCATGAAGTAAATATTAAATATATGTTTTTGCGCTACCAGTACTTAGCTCGTGTTCTTGTTTAAGCGCAAGAAACTTCATCTTCCCATTTGAGTTTAATTATTAATTTCTTGAGTATATATTGCAATGTAACATTAAGATACTGCACTCTTTATTCGACAGTATATATTTTCATTTATTGCCACGCTTCCTTGCGACCTTCTCTTGTTTCTCGTCTACGTTTATCTTCTCCACTATGTAAACGACCCTAATTTCCCATATTTCCATCTCTACTCTTGGCCCCAAATCTACCATCTTCTACACGCCTGCGGTGCATAAACAATTACGTCTTTCCTGAAACAAATCTTAGAACTATCTTGTATTATCAGCTTAATGTAAAATATAGAATCGCAATTTACTATGATCATCCATTGAGTCAGAGAGGTTTCTCTTATGAGATATGCCGACGAAATCAGTCCCGAGAGGACGCGATTTCATTCCCACCTCCTGTAACGCCACCAGCTCTCTTCCATGCTCCCTCGCTCTCCTGTGACCTTATAAACTGCCTTCCCTTGCCGATAAATAGAGATAATTTCATTTGTGATCTTAGGCTATCTAAATAGCGAGCTCTCTTTGTCCTACCCGAGATTTTGTATGTAGGTATTACAAGGAGTTACAAGGAAATAAAGTACCCTAGGAAACCTTACGGTCCATTCAAGGAGGGTACCTTTGGAAGAGCAATCGAGCGGGCACATGGCTGCTCAATTGTTTTGCGTCCCTAAACGGCCACTTTTCAAGACTTTGTCTAGTGTTGACTTGAATTGGTCAACAGATTCACTCTTGACAACTTCTGCGTTCCACTTACCGCAGATACTGTAAGTGAAAAATTTTCCACACAGATTGCGGTTGTAACGATTCAGTTCAAGTTTGAAGCCGTGATTGCGCGTTCTGTTCTCACTCAGTGTGAAAATATCCCAAGAGTTAACATTTCCCCACGTTAAAAGGCATTTGCCACCTGTCCAACCACTCCCCAATCTTCCCAAGATCTTCCTGCAGGCGGGCAGTATTTCCATCCTTTGCAACGTTCATACCAAGCTTGGTATCTTCGGCAAATTTTGAAATCTTGGCAAACATGTCACCGTCCATGTCGTTGACGTAGATGATGAATAGTAGTGGTCCCAGGACAGAACCTTGAGGCACCCCACTAGTAACGGGCACCTACTCAGAAGCCTGTCCATTCAACCCCTACCCGTTGCCGTCTGCCATTTAGCCAGTTCGCGATCCAGCCGGCTACTTTTCCGTCTATGCCCAGCGCTCGCACTTTTCGGAGAAGGTGGCGGTATGGTACCTTATCAAAGGCTTTCTCAAAGTCTAAGGTACACCACATCCACCGCCTAGTCCCGATCGGGCTCACTGAAGACGAAGTGGAAGAATTCCACAAGGGTCGTCAGGCCTGACCGTTGCCTTCGGAAGCCGTGCTGGCAACTCCTCAGTAGCAGGTTTAACTCTAAATACGACGTCATTTTGTCCACCATGATGCTTTCCATGAGTTTACCGACTATAGAAGTCAGGCTGATAGGTCGGTAGTTTGACGGTTGGCTACGGTCTCCTTTCTTGAAGATAGGAGTCACCTCTGCTTCACGCCAGTCTCTAGGAACGCATTCGGTCCGGATCGACATGTTGAAGATTGCGCTAAGGTGTAGTGACACTTGATCGCGCACTCCTTTCAACACTTTTGGTAGAAAACCATCCGGGACAGGTGACTTATTCGTCTTTAGGTCACTGATCTTCTTTTTTATTTCCCCTTCGGTGAAGTCCATATCCTCCAGCTTTTCCTCCGAGTAGGAATCCATTGACTAGGGGATAGGACCGCACTCTTCAGTAAACACTGAAGAGAAGTAGTCGTTGAGGAGGTTAGCATTTTCTGCATCTGAGTGCTTTAATGCCCCCTCCTCATTTCTGAAAGGGCCAATCGTTCGACGGATTGGTTTACGGTTGTTCACATATCAAAAACCTCCTTGGGATTCTCTTAACAGAGTCTTGCCACTCGGAGTTCCTCAGATCGCTTAGCCACCCTTATGCTGGACTTCACTCTTCTGGCTAGCCTCCGGTATTCGTCAAAGTTGCCCGAGATCTTCTATTTCCGGTACACAGTTGTATTCTCCCTAACCAGTTGGCCGATTACTCGATTAAACCACTTTGGTTGAACAGAAGACCGACGGGGACATTTCAGAGGGATGAAACGTGATTAAAGACTCATGAATATGGTTTTAAAACTGTTCCACGAGTCTTCAACAACATCGCACACTTCTAGTCTCGCGTCAGTCAGTCCAGCACGAAGACCGGCAAAGTCTGCTCTTTTCAAATCGAGTTTCCTTCATTTACTAGTTGCAGGCCCTGCCTTCGGGACTTTGACTACAAATCTAATTAGTCGGTGGTCACTGCCACCGACTTCTCCGCCAACAGAGAGGTCCTCAACGATGTCATCCTCAGAGGTGAAAACCAAGTCGAGGATATTGTCTCCTCTCGTTGGCTCTCTCACCCATTGAGTGAGGAACTCGTTGTTCGCGAACCTCCAGGAGTAGTGCGTTCTCGCCACAGGTTTCTCTGGTTTCGCGGTCAACTTTCGTGTTGAAATCACCCATGACGATACACACTCTGTCTTCGACAAGTTCAACTAGTATCTGGTACAGATTTCTGTCCTTTTCAACGAGTTGGGCAGGAGGTCTATAAAGCACCAGAATCCTGTATTTGGCAGGACCTATCTCTAGGTCAAAACCTAGTAGTTCATGGTCGGATACGATGTTGTAATCCGTCAAGTTGAGAGTATCCTTGACATACAACATCACACCACCACCATCTTTGTCTGGCCTATCTTTCAGGAAGAGCTGGTAACCGGCAATCGTGAATTTACCTTCAAAATCTTGGCTTGAGTTTTTTATCCACGACTTCGTTATAGCCATCATCTCCGGTTCTTCTGTTGCTACGAGGCCATGAACTTTTAGAAACTTGTTCCTGATAGATCTCGTATTAAACATAAGAACTTTGAGGGAGTCGCGGACTGTAGGACTCCCTACGCTCTTCCGTTTCCCGCTTTGTTTCTCTCTGGCGGGGTCACTCCCCTCTTTGTGAGTTCAGAAAAGGTCGTTCCTGGAGTAACACGGGTGTACTGGCTTACGTCCTCCTTTACTCGGGGCCTGACACTTCTTTGGGTCCGCTCCACAACATCCTGGATCATGTTCGCGAGTACAGCTTTTCCTTTAAAGGAAAGATGCATTCCGTCCCTTTTGTACAGGTCATTTCTCCCATAAAAGGTGCGGTAGGGTTCTACAAAAAAGACTCCTTCCGCCGTACAAAGATCTCTCAGTCGTTGGTTTATGAAGATGTTCCTCGCGTGAGCATTGCGGGATGGACCTCGTCTTGGGAGTATCCCGACCACGACACGTCTGCGGGTTTTCAGCCCACAGTCGTCAACTCCTCCCATAACCGTGGTCAGGATCTTTCCGCTGGCGCCTACTTTGCCTCCTCGTAGGTAGAGATCGTTGCCACTTGCCATGAGGGCAACTACTGAGTTCTCAGAGATCTGAGATTTCTCAGCCTCCCCCCCGTTATTTCTCCGTTCCTCTTTCCTGGAAGGCAGCTTACCTTCATACTGGTGTGAAGGTGGGCCGTTAGCAAGGGTTGTGGATCCCGCGCTTGGGAATCACCGATCACGATGACTCTCGCGCATTTGGGTTCAGAGGAAAGAGTCTTCCCTTTCAGTATGGGCTTTTCCGATTCCTCTTTCTTCCCCACTTTTGGGTTTTTTTTCTTCTTCTTTTCTTCTTTATTTTTTCTTTCCTGTGGGGCGCAACGCCTTATGGTTATTCGTTTATCTGAGATGCCTAAGCCACAGAGCTTAATGGTAGAGTTGGAATAATTAAGCTTCTCATCTCTACCCCCCCCCCCTCCTTCTCTACGAACTAACGTTCGGCTGTTTGTTTCAGTGTGTTAGTGTGAATGTGTTAGTTTGAGTGAAAGTGGGGTTGTGATTGTAAGAGTAACAACGAGTAACAAGAAAAATAAGTACCCTAGAAGACCTTACGGTCCATTCAATGAGAGTAGCTTTGGACAAGCTGTCGAGCGGACACATCCCCGCTCAATTGCCTTACGTCCTCTCTAAACGGCCACTTTTTAAGACTTTGTCTAGTCTTGTCTTGAATTGGTCAACAGAATTGCTATTGACAACCTCCCTCGGAATTGCGTTCCAGCTACCGCAGATACTGTGCGTGAAAAAATTCCCACACAGATCGCTGTTGCAACGCTTCAGCTCAAGTTTGAAGCCATGATTTCTTGTTCTGCTCTCATTAAGGCTGAAAATATCCCGGTAGTCAACATTGTCTAACCCTCGAAGTATTTTGAAAACTTCGATGAGCTGACCACGCAGTCTACGGGTTTCCAACGAGAACAGATCTGATTCCCTTAATCTATCTTCATAACTTTTATGTCTGATAGAGGAAATCAGTTTGGTTGCCCTGGCTTGCACGCGTTCCAATCTCGCGATGTCCTTTCGAAATAAGGGACTCCAAAATTTAAGGGCATACTCCAGGTGCGGTCGAACAAGTCAATTGTACAAACAAAGTACTATTTCCTTGTTCCGATATTCAAACTGGCGCTTTATATAACCTAGCATCCTTTGGGCTTTCTTCTCCGCCCTAATACACTGCCTCGAGAACTTCAGATCACTAGTTATAGTTCCACCCACGTCCTTTTCAGTTTTAGTTATTTTAAGAGCAGTGCCCTTAAGGATATAATGAGATTGGGGGTTTCGGTGGCTGATATGCATCATTTTGCATTTTTTTAACGTTAAGTGACATTTGCCACGTGTCCGACGACTCACCAATCTTTCGAAGATCTTCCTGCAGGCGGGTAGTATTTCCATCCTTTGCAACATTCATATCAAGTTTGGTATCTTCGGCAAATTTAAAAATCTTGGCAAACATTTCACCGTCCATGTGGTTGACGTAGATGATGAATAATAATGTCCCAGGACAAAACCTTGAGGCACCCCGCTAGTAACGGGCACCCACTCAGCACCAAGCGTCGCAGTTCGCCACTTACACAGTTCTCTATCCAGCCTGCTACTTTTCCGTCTATGCCCAGCGCTTGCACTTTTCGGATAAGGCGTTGGTGTGGTACCTTATCAAAAGACTTTCTCAAAGTCTAAATAGACCACATTCCACCGCCTTGTCCCGATTGTGCTCACTGAAGACGAAGTGAAAGAATTTCACAAGGTTCGTCAGGCGTGACCGTTGCCTTCGGAAGCCGTGCTTGAAACTCCTCACTAGCAGATTTGACTCTAAATGCTACGTCATTTTGTCCACCATGATGCTTTCCATGAGTTTACGGACGCTCGAAGTCAGACTGATAGGTCGGTAGTTCGAAGGTTGGCTACGGTCTCTTTTCTTGAAGATAGGAGTCACCTCCGCTTTACGCCAGTCTCTAGGAACGCATTCGGTCCGGATTGACATATGGAAGTTCACGCTCAGGTGTCGTGACACTTGATCGCGCACCTCTTTCAACACTTTAGGGTAGAAATCCATCTGGGCCAGGTGACTTATTTGTCATTAGGTCACTGATCTTCTTTTCTATTACTCCTTTGGTGAAGTCCATATCCTTCAGCTTTTCCCCCGAGTTGGAATCCATTGGCTGGGGAACGGGACCACACTCTTCAGTAAACACTGAAGAGAAGTAGTCGTTAAGGAGGTCAGCATTTTCTGCATCTGAGTGCTTTAATGTCCTCTCCTTATTCCCTAAAGGGTCAATCGTTTGACGGATTGTTTATGGCTGTTTACATATCCAAAGAACTCCTTAGGGTTGTCTTTACAAAGTCTCGCTAGTGGAGTTTCTCAGACCGCTTACCCACCCTTATGCTGAACTTCAATCTCCTGGCTAGCCTACGGTATTCGTCATAGTCGCCCAAGATCTTCGATTGCCGGTACACATTTTTCTTCTTTCTAAGCACTTGGCCGATTTCTCGATTAAACCACTTTGGTTGAACGGAAGACCGACGGGGGCATTTCAGAGGGATGAAACGCGATTGAAGACTCATGAATGTGGTTTTGAAACTGTTCCACGAGTCTTCAACAGCCTCGCACACTTTTAGCCTCGTGTATATCAGTCCAGCACGAAGACCTGCAAAGTCTGTTCTTCTCAAACCAAGTTTCCTCGATTTACTAGTTGCAAGCCCTGCAATAGGGACTTTGACTACAAATCTAATTAGTCGGTGGTCACTGCCTCTAAGCTCTTCGCCAACAGAGAAGTCCTCAATGATGTCATCCTCAGAGGTGAAAACCAAGTCGAGGATATTGTCTCCTCTCGTTGGTTCTCTCACCCATTACACACTGTCTTTTACAAGTTCGCCCAACAGCTGGTACAGACTCCTGTCCTATTCTAAGAGTTGGGCAGGGGGTCTGTAAAGCACTAGGGTCCTGTATCTGAGAGTACCTATCTCTAGGTCAACATCTAGTAGTCTGACCTATCTTTCAGGAAGAGCTGGTAACCGGGAATCGGGAATTCACCTTCAAAATCTCGGCTTGAGTTTTTTATTCACGACTCCGTTATGGCCGCCATCTCAAGTTCTTCTGTTGCTACGAGGCCACAGAGCTCAAGAAACTTGTTCCTGATTGACCTAGCATTGAACAGAACTTTCAGGGAGTCCCCGAGTGTAGGACTCACTACGCTCTTCTGTTTCCCGACATCTCTGTTTTCGTGGTCGCACCCTTTTCGACGACCTCCGAGAAGATCGTTTCAGAAATGACGCGGGCGTGCTGGTGCACGTCCGCTTTCGCTTTGTTTCGAACGCTCCCTTGGGTGCGTTACACGACATGTTGAATTATTTGGCAAGAAAGGCCTTTCCTTTAAAGGAAAGATGTACCCCATCCCTTTGGTAGAGGTCGTCTCTACCGATAAAGGTATGATAGAGGTCCACGAAGAAGACTCCTTCTGCCGTGCAGAGATCCGCCAACCGTCGGTTCACTGCGACATTTCTCTCGTGAGCGGTTAGGGATAGACCTCTTCTCGAAAGCATCTTAACCACTAAACGTTTGCGAGTTTTAAACCCTATGTCATCCACGGCGGTCATTACCGTTTGGATGGTCTTACCACTGATGCCAACCTTACCCCCTCTGAGGTAGAGGTCATTGCCACTCACCATCAGAGGGATAACTGAATTCTCAGAAATCCGAGCTTTCTCTGCCTCTACTCTGATGTTGTGGTTACCCCGTCCTGGCAGGCAGCTTACCTTTACGCTAGTGCGAAGGCGGGCCGCTTCTTTTTCTTATTCCCCTTTTTCTTCTTGTTAATCCGTTTTTCTTCTATTTTGGGTTCTTCTTCTTTTGTCTCAACTTTATTCTTTTTCTTATTTTTCTTCTTTTTCCTTTCTTCTTTTTCTCTTTTTCTCTTGCCTCAGCTGGTTTAACCTCAGATGATGCCAGAATCTCTGCTTGGGTAAGAACTATGGCACCAGAAGATCTGACACGTCAGTGGGCGTTGCCTCTTCTAGGCATCGAATGTGAGTTGCATGAAAGGCTCACCTTTCTTCCAAGAATTTGAGCTCTTTCCTCTGAGGCTCTATAGAGGTCTTTTAGTTTCTCCACCTTTCGCGTCAGTATACAAGTAGTGCAGATACTATCTGGGCTGAATTTTGAGTAGCAGCCCTCCGGAAAGTCAATGCACCACTTTTCTAACTGGCATGTTACACAGTTGTCATTTTGAGCGCTTTCTCTCTCGCTTAAAACTCGTGACCAATCAATGAGAGAGAGTGGGAAAAAAAGATGGAGTGTGGGGCAGATAGAGAAAGAGTGAGAGAGAGAGATTGTGAGGAGAGAGATAGAGTGTGGGAGAGAGAGAAAGTGAGTTGGAGGGAGAAAGTGTAGGAGAGAGAGAGAGAGTGTAGGAGAGAGAGTGTGAGGGAGGGAGGTGAGAGAGAATGTGGGAAAGAGAGAGAGAAGGGTGTTTCTGTGTATTAGAGATATAAGAATGAGGTGTGGACAATGAAAAGGTAGTGGTTAGTTTTGGGGTTTGAAGGCGCGTAGAATAGAGTAGGAAGAAAACAGAAAGTATTGTATAAAACAGTGGAAAGGAGTTGAGAGTAGATGAGTGATAAACGAATGACGTGATCATGCAATAATGTTCTTCTGGTTCTGGAAGTGTTGCGCAGATGGGTACTGATAGGGTCAAGGGGATTCCGCTAACCATATGTATATATATATATATATATATATATATATATATATATATATATATATATATATTTATATATATATATATAATGAAAAAACTCACAAAGTGGCACGTGAGGAAAGCAATAATATGAAAATAACCCACAGAACAATGAAAAGATGAATCCAAGAACTTTCGAATTATATTTGCAAGTTTATTCTCAAGGAATAGCACGGAAATGGAGAAGACAACCTTATATAGGTACAAAGATACGAAGGGAACGCCCATCACATAGTACAAACCAATGGAAAAACACAAAAACAAGAAAAAAATACCAATAAAAAAAACAATAGGCAATTAATAACAGACATATGAATCCCTAAAACGATATACACACAACAACGCCGTGTATATAAATGGAATGTGGTGGGGGAAAAAACAAAAAAACATTTTAAAGGATTATCATTAGAACGAAAACATTTAGGGCTAAGAGTTAATCCACGATTACAACAGAGACAGGCGGTAGGGGAGGCAATGCGAATGATATTACACTAATAAAGAGGGACAACAGGCTGCATTATGAAGTTGTTTCATTTAGTACAAGTTTTTTTAAAGAGGAGCGAGTTTAATTTGCCAGGGGAAATAGTTATATTAGGTAAGATGCCAATTAATGAACACTCGACAATATTTATTTTTGTGAAATCAGCGGAATGATAAAGGAATTTTGTAGAGTTCCAGTCAATGGGGTGGTTATTTTCAGATAGATCTAAAAATAAAGCGCTGTTTATTTCACCTCTTCTAATATTATACTTATGTTGGTAATTCTAGTAGTTAAAAATTTACCAGTTTGCCCGATGTAAGGTTAAATTTCAAATAGAACATTCTATAGAATATACTCCACCTTTTTCCTTGTATTATTGTGGACTAACATTTTATATAAAGTGGATTCATATCTAACTAAAATTTACAGATATATTAAGTTGCTTAAAAATAGGGGTAAGAGAAAAAATTGGTTCAAAGTATGGCAAGATAAGACAATTTTTTCTTAATTGAACGAAGTGGAACTGGAGGCATAGACTTGTTTTGTTCTGGTCGTGAGGAACTTTCTTGGCAGCAAATGATTAGAGTTTCTCACCAATATGCATCACTTATTCTCACCTATGGATCGGTTTCCTGATAATCTGAGATCAATAAGCGACGACCAGCTAGAGAGATTCCATCAGGTCAAGAAAGAGACAGAGAGCAGATCTCAGCGACGCTGGGATGCAATTATGCTGAAAAGAGACATCCTACCGCTCAACATTCTAAGAGAAAGAATAAATAGAAGTTCAAGCCCTGAATTCTCAACAATGATGAGCTAATATCCAATTTACATGTTCTTACCTTTATCAATGACAACTATTCAATCTACTCTAATATTTTTTTGTAACATTTAATTAATAAATCGAATTAGAAAAGATTATTTTATCTTAAAATCCTCTTTTGGATGTGAAAGATTAATAAACATCGAGCAAAAATGTAAAAAATGTAGCTGATCGGATTTTATAAAAATCGGCTTAGCACAAAAACCTTATCTGATCGGAGGAAAGGGATGTCATTTACTGATTCATCGGTGTATAACTGTCCTAAAACAGTTAAAAAAAACTTAGATGCCTTAAAAAGATTCTTTTGTAACTCAGTACATTTAATTAACAAACAAGAGAAGATACAAATAAGGGACGGAGGATAGCAGGAATTAATTATTAAATGCTCGGGTGGTGTTGTAATTTTTTTATTATTTTCTCAAGGAACGTAACAATAGATAATAAGCAAGAATTTCTCACCATTGAGCTCGGAGGCCCCGGATACAGGGTGCAATCGTCTTCAACATGCTGCTAAGATCCCTATCATATCTTCGCAGTGCTACATGTTCTTTTTTCTTTCAAATGCCTGATCTTACCCTCGCTGTTACTGTCGATTCTATTTAGATCGTTTGCTCTTATTTCTCATTTAATTATTTCTTTTTATTTCTTCCCATATTCTTTTTCCTCATCGTTCTGTTTCACTGAAGGGATATTAATTATCTCGTTGCATTATGAAACATTCCGAAGTATCAGTGTTCTTATTTTCCCGTTGTGTGAAATAATAACTAAGAAAATTGCAGAAAACAATCCTGATATTTAAATATTTGTACTATTATTTTAAGCAAAACGAAAACTAACAAAAGCATCTCCACCAAAAATGTTTAAAGAACAGGTTTAGAGGTGAGGTTAGGGGAAGTGAGCGCGTACAAGTAGTACATGACCAAAATAGCTAAAGGAAAGGACAATCTCGAGTGTTAGGGCTATTTTTAAAAAGATAAATGGAAAGAGGTGAACCGAAAAAAGAAGATATGGGATTTTTGGTTATACTTGGCTATTCATGCAACAATTTTTGCCGGGTATGTGAGGGGGGAGGCTCTATTGATGAATTTTCTTGGACAAGTCATAACGATATTCTTTTTAATATGAAAGTTTGATATTTATAATGTCGCTGAATACTGAATAAAGGGTTTCAATACGCACCAAGAATATCTTGGTGTGGTATAGGTTAGGCAGGATCCCAAACTCGGTTTGGGCTAGCGAATAGGAAAGAAGAGTTAATCCCACATTTGTTTAAGCTGTTCCAAGCCATGTATGATTTATATGTTTCTGTTTGAGCAAAGTTTGTGAGTTGTAGCCTTCCAGTCTGTTAAACTTATTTTGCATCGAGGGTGACCAACAAGGTACCTCTTATGGTTCTCAACTGTGAAAACAACCTTCTACTGCATCTTGCATTAAATAACGGGGTCTTCCCCAATGATCGCTTCACAAACTCCTTCACCAAGTGGCTTAAATCAAACGAAATAGACCCACAATGGTAGAATAAGAGGAACATTAAGGAAGATCAGGACTAGCTCCCTGGAAGAAGAGTAACAATATGAAGCCTCGGCTTACTTAGCCATTCCCAAAGCTTGATGGTTTGTAGTGATTGATTGATCGAATACACAAAATAATGCTAAACCACTCACAGATACACCAGGCTAGAGCAAAAACTCGAGACGGGGAAGAGGAGAAGGTTTCTTGCCGACTGCGCCATTTGAGTTGAGTGTTCCATGGCTAACAGCCCCGTGGAACTCTGCTTATAAGCAGCCTATGGCCATCGTAATAAATTATTCGTCCAGTAAGACAGATCAGACAGCTCATTCAAAATAGACCCGAAGGAAAATTCACTTCTGCGATACTTCCTTGAGCTTTGGGCTAATTTGGACGATCTGCGGGTTTGTTTCCTCCCGCTTCCCTCTAGTTATATTTAGTCAAGTGACCCCTTTGGGTTCGTCCCCCTGCCTACCCTCTCCAGGTAAGATTTTTTTTGTCCCCCTTACGGAATTAGTTCCGAGGTTTGGGATACTGAATCTATCCTGATGTGAAGTCTCTGTTCTCTCTCTCTCTTCTTCATACCTTCCTGTAGATGGTTTCAGTCACTCTCTCTTATTAGACTACATGATCAGTCCCAAGGGCTGGGTCTTAGCGGAACTGTCGATGGAGTGTAGATTTCTCCCCAAATTTGAAATTACTCATGCATCTCTGTTTAGTTATCCTGTCTTTATTATACTTGTACTCTCCTGATGTACAAGCGGGCATTTAATAGGAGTGCTCAGTTTTCAATTCAAATTTCGTTTGCTTGGCCGCCGCAACTTCAGACGGCAGCTATGTGGTAATTGGCCCGAGCAAAGTGGTCCGCATTTAAGGAAATGTCGTAGATATTATCTCACTCGAAGTGTTTAGGTCGGTAGATGAGGCCATTAAATTCTTCTCTGGCACTCTGATTGTCACTGGCCTGGCTATTTTTATAATGCTGGTGCTGTTACACGCTGCCCGCCCACTTGGTGGTCGGTCGAATATGAGATAGCCCCTCGAAAATCATAGGCCCATCGGCCCTATGTAAAGAGTTGTTGAAATTTCACCCTATTTGAATGTAACGGGAAGAGTGCGAAATTCCTATTAGTTTCAAAACACTGTTCCCACTCTTCTTCACGGGCATAGGTGTCTTCAAATAATGGAGATCCCTTGCTCTCCCAAAAGGATTCGAGGTAGTTTCTTGAAAAAGGGGGAACCATTATCTCAAAAACTTGGTCCATGGCGTAATCCTTCGCGCCCTTATTTCCCTACTCTCTACATTCTCCATTATGGGCGATGCACCGCCAGGATTTTAAGTATGATGCACTCCTTAAATTTATTATCTTAAACCCTTCAATGGCTGCTTTCGCTGAATGAGTTGTATTTCGCTCTCTCTACTGGCGAGGATAACTATCGAGGTCCAAACAATAGCCCTTGGGCCCTGCATCGGCATCTAGGTTTAATGAGGTTCAAAATCTTCCCGATTCATACCGAATAGATAATGTGCTTGAGCTTTGCATACCGGGAAAGATCATTCCGCCCCGGCTGGTTTCCACTGGTTTCTCTAACATTTACGTGTAAAAGTTGAAATAATTGTTAAATATTTGTTTAGTTAATCTCTGCACAGTTATAATCCAATAAGTTCAACTCCACGTTGGGTAATCGGCTCCGGAAAGAGTGTTATAGGAGTCTTTCCTTCAAAGGTGGCTTTTTCTCTTGGTATGTTTTAATTTGGGAACAAGACTATAATAACTAATAGGGTGAGAGAACTTATCCAAATTTTTCTACGAGTTCTTACGAGATAGTTGAATCTAGGTATGGAAAGAGGGATCACTCTCTCGGCACTTGGAGTAAGAGGAATGTAGTCTACTCACAAGTATCATTCAGGTTCTCTCTCTCTTTCTACAATTAATATCAACTATATTCCATGCGATATTGCGGGAAGGTCTTCTTGCCATATTTTTTCGGTAGACACATTTTTGATCACTTTTGACTATATTTATTGAAGCTCCTTCTCCAGAAGTTTTTGAGTGGCATATTTCACTCTTCTAAATGATAGAGATTTCAGTTTTATTTGCTAAGAGCAAAATGTTAATATTTTTCAGTTTTCACTGCCATCACCTGGACCCGTTCCTATTTATAAATAGGGATGGCCTAGACTTGGTTGAATAGCACATATTCCATGGTCCTCCATTTGAAGTGCAAATTTTCATAATTAAACTTTCTTTTATCAGTCTCATGGGGGGGGGGGGAGAATGTTTAGTTCTGTAAGAGATAGGGTTCAACTGTTCTCTTATACAGTTCCATTCTTAGCTCAAAGCCTACCTACTAGAACGAGATTTGCAACTATACACCAGAACGACTATTTCGAATAGTAGGTTTGACCAACTCTTTGGGGTAGAGTTCCTTTACAAATACAGGTAGATTCGCTCTCTTTGGAGTAGGGTTCCTTTGCATAAACAACATGATTCGTTTGATTTAGCGTGGGGTTCCTTGACATAAACAGCAATCTTTGCTCTCTTTTTGGTAGGTAGAGTTACTTTGCATAAACAAGTGAATTCGCTCTCTTTGGGTAGGGTTCTTTTATAAACAGAAAGTTCCGCTCTTTGTGGTATGATTCTTTTGCATGTAAAGCAGGTTTCGCTCGCTTTTTAGTAAGTAGTGTTATTTTGCATAAACAACAGAAGTCGCTCATTTTTAATAAAGTTTCTTTCCATGAACAGCAAGATTCGCTTTCTTTGCGGTACGGTTGCTTTGCACAGACAGGTTTATTCGCTTTCTTTGGGTTAAGGTCCTTCCCATAAACAGCAAGATTCGCTCTCTTTGGAATAGGGTTCCTTTGCATAAATAGCAAATTTCGATCTTTTTGGAATTCTTTCCATAAACAACAAGATTAGGTCTTTTTGCGGGATGGTTCCTTTCCATAAAGAGCAAGATGTGCTCTTTTGGGGGGTAAGGTTCTTTGTCAAAAACACAAAAGTTCGCTCTTTTGGGATAAGTTTTTAGCATACACAGCAAGATTCGCTCACTTTGGGGTCGGGTTTCTTTGGATAGACATGTTGATTCGCTTTCTGTAGCTAGGGTTCGTTTGCATAAACACCAATATTCGCTCTTTTGGATAGAGGTTTCCTATGCATAAACAACAAGATTCGCTCTCTTTGCAGTAGGTATCTTTGAATAAACAGGTTATTCTGCTCTCCTTGTGGTAGGTTCCTTTCCACAAACAGCAAGATTCGCTGGCTTTGGGCTAGGGTTCCTTTGTATAAACAGAAAAATTTGCTCTTTTTGGATTATGGCTTCTTTCGATAAATAACAAAATTAGCTCTCTTTGCAAGAGGGTTCCTTTCGATAAACAGCAAGATTCGTTCTCTTTCGGTTAGGGTCCCTTTGCATAAACACCAAATTTTCTCTTTTTGCATTAAGGTTTCTTTGCATAAATAGGTTGATTTCCTTGCTTTGGAATAGGGTTTCTTTGCATAAACAGGCTGATTTGCTCTCTTTGTAGTTGTATACTTTCCATAAACAACAAGATTCGCTCTCTTTTGGTTAGCTACGGTTCCTTTGCATAAACAGCACAATTCACTCTTTTTGGATTAGAGTTTCCTTCCATAAACAGCAAGATTCGCTCTCTCTGCGGTATGGTTCCTTTCTATAAACAGTTAAATTCGCTCCTTTTGGATTAGGGTTGTTTTCAATAAGAAGCAAGATTCACTCATTTTGAGGGAGGGTTTCTTTCCATAAACAGCAAATTTCGCTTCTTTTCGATTGGGATTTCTTTGCATAAACAGGTTTATTCGCTCTCTTTGGGATTAGATTCTTTTGCATAAGCAGCAGGATTCGCTCGCGTTGGGGTAGAGTTCCGGTGTATAAACAGCTAGATTCGCTCAGTTTGGGGTGGAGTTTATTAGGATAAACAGCAATATTCGCTCTACTTTGGGTAGGTAGGGTTACTTAGCATAAAGAGCGAGATTCAATCTCTTCTGGGTATGTTGGGTTACTTTCATAAACAGCAAGATTCACTCTCTTTTAAGTATGTAGGTTTCCTTTGAATAAACAGCAAGATTCGCTCTTTTGGGGGTAGGGTCCTTACCATATCAGCTAGATTCGTTCTCTTTGGTCTAGGTTTCTTTGCATAAACAGCAATTCTTTTTCTTTTTGATTATGTTTTTTTGGCATAAACAGCATGATTCTCTGACTTTGGGTAGGGTGCCTTTTATAAACAGAAAATTTCCCTCTCTTTGGGGTAGGGTTCCTTTGTATTAACAATAGGATTCGCTCGGTTTGGAGTGGGGTTCCTTGGCATAAACAGCATGATTCCATCCTCTTGGATATCTATGGTTACAGGTGATAAACAGCAAGACTCGCTCTCTTTTGGGTATGTAGGCTTAATTTGCATAAACAGAAAGATTCGTTCTCCTCTGGGAATTCAGGGTTCCTTTGCATAAACAGGTTGATTTGCTCTCATTCGGAATAGATTCTTTTGCATAAACAGCAGGATTTGCTCTCATTCGGAATAGATTCTTTTGCATAAACAGCAGGATTTGCTCGCTTAGAGGTAGGCTTATTTTGTATGCACACCAAGATTTACTGTGTTTGGTTTAGGGTTACCTTGCATCAATCGTAGGATTCGGTTTCTTGGCAGCACAGTTCTTTTGTCCTAAGTTGTAACATTCAAACTTAAAAGGCTCTTACTCGTAGATACACGTTATCTATTAGGTTCATTTGACTTAAACGTATAGTTAAAATAATTAATATGATTTTGCCAGAATAAATATATACAGACTTTAAGAATTGAGATTCTCTTTATAGTAAATCTCTTGCTCTTATCTTTAATCCTCTTTAGCTCCATTGCGTCTTATTAACTCCAATTCTTACTGAATTTTGTCACCTGCCTTTTAATTAAATTTATCTTGTTTATTTCCTAAAACCATTAAGTTAACTTAAATCGTTAAACAGAACACTTGCACAGGAGAGTTGCGCGTTGCTGTTAACTTGAAGATTTGGTTCGAGGGAGTAATCCTTGCCTTGGCGCAAAGTTCAAACAATAGTTTCTGGATAATGACTAATACGGGGTGAACTTAAATCTTGCTTTTGAGTGACACTAATCAAGATTGAGTGCGTTGCGTTCGAGGAGCAGGAGAAGCGGGTCAAGGTGAAATCACGTAAAGTAACCAGAATATCGGGAGCTTGAGAGATCCTGCGAGAATTGTGCAGAATACCGACGGGGGCGGAGAGAGGATACTGATAGGGCAGGAAGGACGGGGGATACTCGGTAGAAAATGCCTTCCAACTCGAGCGCCGGAATATTTATAATGGTCGAATGGGGTTTTCCCCCCTCTGTCTGAAGGGGAGGATTTTAGCGTCAGACGCATCAGCATATGAGAATAGACTCTGCCTTTTAGTGGGAGCGCGAGAAGATTCTTAAGCCGGCGAGGCGAACTTTTCCGACTTCAGATGCGACCTTCTGGGCTCTCACACTTGTCACAGTTTTCTGTGATGGCTGCATTTCAGGTCATCACGGTGTAGGACGAGTCTCATCATTTTGCACCTCCATTAGCGCAGACAAAAAGGGTCGCCCATGTGTCTGGTGTCTCTCTCTCTATTGAAGGGCGAGGTGGCGCGTATCTTCCTCTCTCTCTTTCTCTGATCTCTGTCATGAAACTTAATGATTATACCCCTAAAACAAAACATGAAAATAATTAACTATATCTTTTGGCGGAGAAGAAAGAAATGAGTTTAAGTTTTCCCATTTTGTGTACTCCGCTCTCCCCATTTATATCATCATTTCATCTTGTCTGTGTATTCTAAAGAATCAATGGGAATAATCGAAAAATAAATGAAGTGTTATATATATATATATATATATATATATATATATATATATATATATATATATATATATATATATATATATATATATGGAATGAATGACTCACAAAGCAGAACGTGAGGTTCGTAATGAATGCAATGTCCCGCAAGAATAAAGAAAAGGTGCTTCCAAGTACTTTCGAACTTTATTCACTTCATTCTCAAGGATAACTACAAGAGAAAATAATATAATACGGGTATATATTAGCTCTTAAAAGATAAAGAACCACCTCTAAGACAAGGTGTTACCAAAAAGGAAGTAGGAGAGGGATGGGTAAATTCACATTAAGATTTAGCTATAACAGGTAGCAGAGTCAAATCAAGAGGCAAGAAAGAGTCAAAAACAGAGATAAAAGGGTTAACACGATTAACTGATAAAGCGATAGTCTGAAGAGGTGTATTAGGAGAAACACGAGAAGTAAATTGAAACTTATATATGGAGTTCTTTGAAACAAGACTCCTCCCTACTATCCTTGACTTCCCTATTATTTGGTACAGCTATATTGATGATGTCATTTGCCTGTGGCCTAACTCCAAAGATGATAATACCTTTCTTACTAAACTTAATTCACTCGTTCTTTCCATTACTTTACCCATGAGGTTAAAAATAATAGAACCTTTTCCTTTCTTGATCTTCTTATTCATAGAAGATTGACTGGTTTTAAATACTCCATCTATCGCAAACCTACGAATTCAAACTCTTATATCCATTTTTACTCTGCACATAGTCCCAGAGTCAAACGTTCTATTTCTTCCTCTATGTTTTTAAAGGTTCTACGAGTTGTTAGTCCTGAATATATAGACTCTAAATTCAGCAATATCTTTGAAACTGGCCACAAACTGTTACCCTTATCCGTTTCTTCTAAACTGTCTTTCCTCTGCAAAAAAGACGTTCTATAATACAGCTCCTGCTATCCCGTTTAATGTTAAAAACATTTGGGTTTTACCCTTCTCTGTTTATTTCATTGGCCTTCCTCGCCAATTAAAAAACTTTGACATTTTAGTTGCTTTCAAATACGAGTCAACAATAAAAAAAATAATTCTAGTTCACAATAATTGTAATAATAATGGGGAAATCTGTTCGATCGAATATTCGGTTTGTCCAATTAAATATTTTGTCCGTATTAATCAGCATAAATACAATGTTAGGAGAGCTGTAAATAATAGTGCATTTTTTTGTGTGCATATGACTGAAAATAACTTAATTAATTCTAATTCAGCAAAATTTATTTTTCGTTCAAATGGCTCAATTAAAAGACATCTTGTTGAATGTTCATGTATAAGCGAAATTAATAACTTAAACAATTCCCGGGGCCTTTTTTAAATTGATGCTGTTATTAAAAAACTCATTCTTAAAGAAATTAATTTTGACTTATGTTCCTAATTAAAAATTTTTTTTACACTTTTCACTTTTATAGGCACCCGTTTTTTTTTCAATTTAATTATTGCATTGATTTTGTATTAATATTATTATATTTCTCTTCCTCTCTCCTTGCTCCTCTCCCTTACGTATCTGCTTACTTCTTGTGCCTCGCCTAATCTCCCTCTTTAGACTATCGCTTTATCCGTTAATTGTTTTAACCCTTTTGGCTCTGTTCTTGCCTCTCGATTTGACCTTGCTACCTGTTATAGCTAAATCTTAATGTGAATTTACCCATCCCTCTCCTACTTCCTCATTGGTGATTTCTTGTCTTCGAGGCGGTCCTTTATCTTTTACTAACTTATATATTCCCTTATTATATTATTTTCTCTTGTAGTTATCCTTGAGAATGAAGTGAATAAGTTCGAAAGTACTTGGAAGCACCTTTTTAATTTTTCCTGCGGGACATTGCATTCATATATATATATATATATATATATATATATATATATATCGTGTTCCGTACACTGATTTATGATGGCACGTCTTTTTTATAATATAATAAAGATCATTGTATACACATGCGAGAGAAAGAATGAATGAGAAAAGGCATAATGGATGTTCTTAAGGCAATAAAATCGGTTAACGACACACAAGCGGCATAAAATTGTCGGTTCGAGGCGATTTCCTCTTGTGTTCGGTTCTAAACGCAGTTTATGGAAAATCCCGTTCGTCATCGGACATTTCTTATGTCTCAGAACAGCCTCGAAAACGTTGCTTCGTTCTTCACTCAGGAAGAACCAAGAAGGAGAAATAAGTCTTAGTCAAGGGTGTTTCGATGTTGCATCAATTGTAGCCTAAGAATAAAGAAAATAAGATATCCGTTAGACACTCGTTATACAAAGACGATGTACCTCACGATGTGATAGTTACATATTTATTCGGAGCAAATGGGATGTAATGTACAGGTTGAAAAAAAAGAGAAGGAGTAGTGGAATAGTTTACATGAACAGAATTGATGTAGATAAACCATGATTGAATGCCTGTTTTCCAGCATGAATGTAAAATTTGCACTCGAAACTTCTTGATAGGCGTGTTTGTTTATTAATTTCTTGACGATTATAACATCTATACATGAATATGTATGAAAGATATTTATAAGGGCAATTTTAAAACACCTTAAGGCAACTCATACAAATTGATAAACCCCAAAATATAAGAATCCATCGCCGTCTTGGAATTCTAATTCGGGGAATGTGAGTAAAAATCTCTTCTTTGGGAATTGGAATTTTTTCCTGGATATTCTGTTATAGTGATATTTCACTGCTCATGACAAAATAAATAAAAGGAGTTTAACCAACGATGGCATTTCAATTAAATTGAGAAGAAAGGAGGTAGGGATAAATCTTTTCTTTAAAAAAAGTTAAATATATGTAAGTGAATAAATTGAGTTAGCAGGACAACTAAACACCGTTAAAACCTGATAAGGAGCCTTGGATCATATGGATAATTATTAAAGCAATAGAGACCACAATATGGTGGAACTTGTGATACTTTATTGTGATATAGTTGTGGGGTGGGAACGAAGAGAAAAAAAATGCAAGAAAGTTTTAACAAGTCATGGCCGAATAAACTGTTTTTAAGTGCTTACTTTACTTTTGCATTTTCAAGTTGTTTTAGTTGAGTTAGGGACCTTAAGGACCTACCCTAACTTAAGGATATAAGTAAATATCACAGCTCAGGAGGGGAATCCGAGGGATCCAATTGGTTGGCAGTGTTGGTGACCTCAACAGAACTGATAAGCCATCCACAAATGAAGAAACTGTTGATGTTGTAAGTATTGCCTCAACGAAGTCATCAGAAATCAACTCGTGGGGCCTAAAGGGAATTTAGCATACCATAAATTTGTGCTCAAACGCCTTAATTTGAATGTGTACAAAGTGCAAATCCCATAAGCATTTGAGGCAAAGGATCGTGCTCTATTGTATTGCTTTGCTGAGGAGATTCTGATGTAAAACAATGCAGGCCATGATTACTGTAAACGCGTTGTTTTTGTCTGATGGAGCTAACTTTCACTTCTCAGGGTAGGTGAACGGGCACAACGTTCGTACCTTGGGATCAAAGAACTCATTTGTTGTGTGATAATATTAGAAGCATTGCTATGAAGTGAATATTTGGTGCAGTCTGATGCATATCAAGATTATTGGACATTTCTCTTTTGATGAGCCAACCATTTTAGCAAACCCGTTTATCCTGACATGTAGAAGAGTTTCAGCCACGGGTAGTTTATCGATAAAATGGTGAACCACCCCATTAGGGATTAGCTGTCCTTCAGTTATTGAACGTTATCTTCCTTAACTGATGGTATTGGAAAGGTGGTGCAAAACTATGGCCTTCACGTTCACCAGACATTAATTACCGCTCATAACTTCTTTTGATGAAGAATAAAGAAGAATAAAGTCAAGAGTTCATCAGTTACTGATCTTGATACTTTAAATGCAAGGATAACGAGGCAATATCGATGGTGACTGCAAAGATACTGCAGAATAATACATAGCGTGAAATCGAGTAGAACTTAGATATGTTCCGGGCAGCAAAGAGACATGTTGAAGTTCGCGAGTGAGGGAAACAAACTATTTAGATAAGGTGTAAGCTGCAAAGATTGTAAGTTCTAACCTATTATATATTTTTTCTAATAAATATTTTAAAACAGAGAACCCTTTATGTTCAACCTCTATACCAGACCGAAAAGATTGGGTAGTTGGAATTGTAGTAAGATCGTTTGGTAAACATTTTATACATTTGCATTTGTCGGCTTCTCTCATTTTAAATAATATCCAACATTATATTTATCTGAGGTCTTATTATGCATAAGAAATCATTTTAGTTTGTATTTCCACATTTAGATTGCATCTAAAATTGGATTTTACTACTCAAAAAGGCATACCAATACGTTGCATGCAAGTCAATAACTTTTTGAAACTAATTTACTTCGTCGTGGACAATTTGTAGAATGTCTTTTTCATACACCTGATCCTTTCTTGGACCAAATTGTGATTGTTGGCGAGGCAGCCTTTTTTTATGAATGATTTGCCAAATTGCCATGCTATTAGACAGTATGCGCTGCGAAACAATCCTCAGAATTAGTGGTGTTTCGTAATTAATGGAATGATAAATTTCTTAATTTTCATCTTCGGATTCTCATGATTTCATATCTTTGGGAAAACAATTTTATTTTGACTCCACCTAAATCTTTTGTGTAGTGATATCGTTCCCTTCCCGCAATGGACCCCCTACAAGAAGACAACCTATTGTATGAATACTGTTGCAAGGTCGGTGGCTGAGTTCACCGCAACCCTAAGTACATAGAGATGACAATGCACCTCCAGGATGGGGTTATTAAGCGCCACGTTACAACGCATAATACATCAATTACATGAGAAATGCTCGTCCAGAGCCCCTTCAATATTTCTGTGATTCTGACAGCCGAAGGCTCCGAATGGCTGAGGCGGTTATGATCTCCCAACGCAGACCTTCAATTAACATACTACTTCAGCCTGAAACTATCCTCCCAACGAGTCGCCGCCAGAATCTGCAACGCCCCAAAATGGAACCAGAATTTATCTAAAAATTTGCATCCTTTTGTATTTTCTCAAAAATTACAAAACTCTTGACTTTTTGTTTTCGAAAATAAGAATCTTGTCTTGAATTCTACATTAAATTCTACATAAGAAATTAGCCTTACATTTTTAGTTAACTGATTGGTCGATTATCTCACGATTATGTTTAAAATATTTTCTATATATATTACATTTAATATTATATTCACCATTCTGGCCCGAAGACGTTTAGGCAAATAAAGTCATTTCTCTTCCAAGTAATTTTTCTCGCCTAAAGCCATCAATTGAAATTATAGTTAAAGCTATAAAGAAGCTGCAATTTAAAAATTAAACAATCCAGCATTCGCTGTGGACTTTATTGAATCCTGCATAAAAATGGCCTACTTAATTTCGGGTTCTTTATCAAGGAATAACAAAAGTTTTGAAAATTGTAATAATTATAAGGATGATACAGAGGAGAGGGAACGCCTACAAAAAAGTAAAAAACAATCCACAAAATGAATTAATATGAAATGGAAACCTTAGGAGGAGCGAAGATAAATACCAACTAAGATCATTTATTCATTTTGTTGATTGCTTTTTTGCTTTTTTTTGTGGGCGTTTCCTCTCCTCTGTATCATCTTTATAAATATTTCCATTTTCAATACTTCTGTTATTCCTTGATAAAAGAACCCGAAATAAAGTTCGAAAGTACTTGGAATCCTAGTATTAATTTTCTCTGTAGGCTTTGTTGCATTTATTGCTTACTCACGCGATATTTTGTGAGTTGTCTACACACACACACACACACACACACATATATATATATATATATATATATATATATATATATATATATATATATATATTTTAATCACAGCATTAAAAAAAATTATCTCGGTTTAGATGTCCTTTTGTAGATTTTTTTACATACGAGTACATATACATACATACACACACACACACACATATATATATATATATATATATATATATATATATATATATATATATATATAGATACATTATACATATATCTAAAAAAAAATCTTTCATATATATACCTCTAATATAATATTAATTCTTGTAGTTATCCTTGATAAGGAACTTAATAAAGTTCGAAAGTACTTGGAAACATCATTTCATTTTTTCCTGCGGGACATTGCATTCATTTGCTCCCCTTACGTGATACTTTGTGAGTTTTTCATTTCATTTATATATATATATATATATATATATATATATTTATTAATATGGAAGAATTCTTTAAATTTCGAGTGTATTTATGTATTTTCTTTCATTTTAAGGATATCAAAGGGGGTGTCCAGGATAATGATATTCATATGAATTTTACCTATTGCCTCTGGAATGAAGTGGCAAATTTGAACTTTCATTTGCATAAAGTAAAAACTAAACGTCATGATACAAAAATAACATTTATTTATTCTAGAATTACATAAGTGAAACAATTAAAATATTAGAAATGAAGAGTTTTCCGTAATTTACGCTCATACTGTAAATTACTTTCACGGATCGGGGCCTAAGGATAGTCTCCCATCAGATTTTCATCGCACGATTCTTGATAGCGGCGTTCAAAGAGCAGTAGATCCTGGTGAAAGCACTCGCCATGCTCCTCGGAGTACGCTTCCATGTTCTTATTAAATTTATCAAGAAAAGCTTCAAAAATATGGACATTCACTACATTCTGCAACCCATCTTGACGTAGTTTCTCACCAACCAAGACCCCGGCTTTGCCACAGATAGTTTAGGAAAGAAATTTTGGAGATACTTGAAAGCTGCAGACTCCATATCTCGAGCTCTGACGAATTGTTTCATAGGCCCAATTTTAAGTGCAGATGAGGGAACAGTACTTTTCGGGGGTCCAACAAAGGCTCCCATTTGACGTTGTTTCTCCCCACACTAAACATCGTACGTTGTGGCCAATCTCACTGATGGTAGTGTGCCACGGTGTCCCTGCTGTCCCAAAGGCAAAGATAACAAGGAAGCTTGGTAAAGCCGGCTTTAACACCCATCAAGAAGGCGACTATTTTGAAGTCTCCGATAACTTCCGAACCGTACTCTTCATATTTCAATTAATCTAGCAAGATCCTGATACTGCTGTATTCCTCTTTGAGCTGGACCAAGCGCGCAAAGGGAATAAATGGATACATGTTCCCGTTATGAAGCAGCAGTGCTTTGAGGCTCTTGGACGAGCTGTCAATGGAGAGGCGCAACTTTTTGTGGTTATAGGTGATTTTGATTGCCTCAAAGAGACTGGTTACATTGTGACAAAAGCAAAACTCATCTTGACGTGTTAAAAAGCTTGAAAAACACTGGTGACGCTTTCTATAACCTGTTATTTGCACACTGTCATCAAACAAATCTCACTGCTTGAGTATCAAATTTAAAAGCTCTGCAATGGACTTTGTGAGACCAAGATCTCTGATAAGATCGTTAAGATTTTTTTTGTGGGTAGTATGGTTTTCTTTCCTCAGTTGCACCTCTATAATCTGGATCAATGACTTTATCCTCTTCTGAACTGCATTTCCTTTCTAAAAACTGCTGCTTTCTTTGTGGAGAAGTGGGTACGGGGAGCTCATAACTAAAGATCCAAAGAAGGTCTCAGAACTGAAGGGGCAAATAGCCGGAGGCCAACAGCCCTAAGGTCTCGTAGAGAGCGCAGCGAAGCCATGGCTTGTATCCATCAACCAATCAATCTTCTATGGCACCCACGGGATGCAAAGGGCTGTAATAAACTATTTCCATTAGTACTTATCCTGAGCTATCTCCTCCAATTCGTCTTCCAAACTATCTCCTGCCGCTCTCTTCACAGTCCTTATAAATGTTTCCCTCGGTCTACCTCTTCCCCTTCTTCAGGCTGCCTCCCACTCTGGTGCATACTGCACATATCGTGCCTCTCGTCTGTAAATATGCCCCATCCATTTCCATCGCAATATATGTTTGAATTTTTTCAAATATGATAAGAACAGTGAAGGTTCCACTGCTAGTGATGGGTGGGTCTACTAAACCTAGATCTTTAAAAAGTGTTCGAACCCTCCCAATTTGTAAAACGTAAATAGAAGAGCCTGGATGACTTCGAAATTTTTTCAGTATTGATTTACAATTTAGATAATGAGTGCCATAAAAAGAACTGCAAAATTGCTCTCGTCATTGACAAGTGGGACACAAGCTTTGTAAAGCTTGTGTTTTTACCTCAAAACAATCAGCAGCACACAGCATATGAACCAAGGAGTAATTCTAAATTTTATTAGAAATGTAAAAAAAAACCAATATCTAAATAAACAAAACGCATTATATATATATATATATATATATATATATATATATATATATATATATATATATATATATATATATATATATATAAATTACCTTCTGGAGTTATTTTTCAGAGCTTGCAGGTGAAATGAGGTGCTCAAGGTTTGTCTTGATCTCCAGCTAGCATGCCGAAATATGCCTTGTAGGCCTCGCTCATTTTAGCAGTTCGTTCTACAGAGTACTTTTTCGCTTTTGTCTTAATAAATTCTCCGCAGACATAGCAAAATGCGTCTGTCGGATGCTTACAACCTCTTGATGCCATGTGTGACGAATGCTTCTATCAAGGACGAGTGACGATGTCTGCGCTGTGACGGCTAGAGTTAAACCGATCTGTTGAGTAGACATTCTTTGTATTTATACAGTCATCTACGTTGCCAGAATGTTTTAGAAATTCTTCAAACATATAAAAAATCTCAAAAGTTCTAGAAAGCTCTTCAGTTTATTTTTCAAAAAATTAATTCTGAATCTATATGGAATGTAAGAGACTGCCAGTGCTATCCTGGTCGCAAAAAATCAAAATATAAGGAAATAATAGCTATTTCTACTGTATTACTGTTTCCATAACTTTTTAAATACAGTATATGATGTTTATACTATACCTGAAAAAAAGAGCCCTTGAAACTTTTAATATATTTTTACTATTTGCATCAAAATAATGTTATTTATCATAAATGGGCTAATTTATAAATTCAATGTTCTAGCAACAAAAGCAAAGGTTTGAGATTAAAATTGGCATATTTTATTTAATCGTGCCACAAACAATTGGGAAAAGACACTTTTAACCCAAGGACAAAACAAAAGTGGAATTTTGTTACACAGTGTAATTAAAACTGTTATGAAAGGAGGTTGAAAAAAGCGATTTGTTGGGCGGAGGCCAACAGGCCTAAGGGCTGGTAGCGAGCGTAGTGAAGCTTGTATCAATCAATCAATCTCCTATGGCACCCATGTGACGCAAAGGGCCGTAATAAACTCTCTCCACCAGTATTTATACTGAGATATCTCTCCAATTCTTAATCTCAACTATCTACTGCCTCTCTCTTCATCGTCCTTATCCATTTTTCCCTCGGTCTACCTATTCCCCTTCTTCCAGATGCCTCCCACTCTGGTGCATACTACACAAATCGTTACTCTCGTCTGCAAATATGCCCCATCTATTTCCATTGGGACAATCTCACATACTCGTCTACCGGTTGTACTTTAACAATTTTTCTGACTCTCTAATTTGTCACTCTATTCTACCATCGTATACCCAATATTTATTTCAACGTTTTATTTTCAAAAGCCAAAATTTTTGCATCTGTGATTGCCGTACTATACCTCAATTCATGTCCATATATAAGAGCTCGTCTCACCATACTTTTTATCCTAGTGTGTATTGAAAAATTATTATTGTTCCACACAGATTTCTACATGTCCACTGATTGGTTAGCTTTCTAAATTCTTTCCTCAAACTCATTTTTTTAAGAACCATCCCTAAATACAATCCTACCCAAGTAGTCAACATTTTCTACTTCATTTACATCCTGATCATTTATTTTACACACTATCGAGCTTTCCATATTTATGTTTATTATTTCCGTTTTCACACAAGTTATTGTTAATCCTATCTTTTTTCTATCTCTATTTAAACAATCTATTACTCTTTGCATATCTTCACAGCTCTCTGCAATTAAAAGAATATCATCTGCGTAATCCAAATCGGCTCAACCTCATATCGCTCTTCCAAAATATTCCACTACCATTTTTTCTTATAACCTTCTTCATTACACAGTCAATGATACAAAATAAACAGGAATGGGGAAAGAATTACACCCTTAAGTACTCCCCACTTAACTTCAAAACTTTCACTCAAACTCCCATCTACCAATACTTGGCAGAAGGTAACTTCATGCACAATTTTTACTATGTCAACAAACTTCTGGGGTATTACATAGTGTCTCATTATTCTAAATGGAGCAGTACGTTTTACGCTGTCAAAAACTTCATGAAAATCCACGAAACACAGCCACAGTGGCTGTTTCTTTTCGTTAGCTTGTTGCATCAGGTGTCATACAATGAATATTTGGTCATTGCATCCACGATGTTTCTTAAATCCTGCCTGCTCATCTCTCAAGATCTTATCGACCTCTGACTCCATTGTATTAAAAAGAATCTTACTAAAATTTTTGAAATAATAAGCGACACCATAACTTAGATCTCACTTTTTTGGATATTATATAATCACCCAATTTTTCCACTTTTCTGGTACCTCACCCCTATTACACATTTCATTGAAAAACTTCACTAAAACCTTCGGCAGCTCAACATCCTCAACTATAAACATCTCAGTAGTTAGCTTGTCAATTCCAGGAGTTTTAGTATTTTTCAAATCTTTTATTGCCTTCTCGACTTCATCCAATCGTATTTCTCCGTCACCTATATTTAATTTATCCGCTGCTGGTAAAATTTGATCTTCATCAGGTGGGATTGGTCTATTTAATGCAGTTTTAAAAATGTCTTTCCATCTGTCTTTTATATCAGTCTTTCGTAAGTACTTCACCTTCTCTACTTTCAATTGGTATCTCTTTATTATTTTTCTTCTTTCAGTCAAGTTCTTTGATGTTCCTATAAGCAAGTCTCGTACATTTTCCATCATGCTTATTCATCTGTATTTCATTTGTTTCAGCCTTGACAATCTTTTAAATTCTGAATGAAGGCTAATGTACTCTGCCCTCGCCAATGAAAAATCGGAATTATCGTTACCCATACTTCTACATTTTAATTTCGCTTCTCTTCCCTTTTTTTATCATATCCCAACATTCACCAGTCATCCACTTCTTCCTTTTCGTCCTTTTTCTAACACCGATGATATTTTTTGCAGCTTCTTCAAAAGTACTTCTCACTTCTTTCCATCTAGTATTTACATCCCTCTGTTCATCTTGAACAAAATTTGCATAGCTACAAACCGATTTCTACACTCCCTTTTGAACTCATTCTTTGCGTTTGTATATATATATATTGAAAAATTAAAAAGCTTATACTTATAGTATTTTATATTGAATTTGCAAAGACTTAACGAGGTTTAATTTATATATATATATATATGGTTGTACCACGTAGGGAGAAATAAATATTGGAGCTAGTATTTTCGTCATCTTAATAACATTTTCAAACTCTTTTTACCTGCGTGGTACAACCAAATATTTATACTTATTCACGAGTTACCTCTCGTGATTTTTACCCATATATATATATATATATATATATATATATATATATATATATATATATATATATATATATATATATATATATTTATATGGGTCTTTGCAAATTCAATATAAAATACTATAAGTATAAGCTATTTAATTCGAAAACTGATTAGTCGAAAAACCTGATACCTCGATGCAACTTTACTTGGGCTTAACTCAAAGTCTTAATCTTCAGAATAATCTTGCGGTTATTAAGAGGCATTTAAAGGGCATCACTTATCATATGGGTTCAAACATTTCAAAAATTTAAATCAATTCATAAAGGTTGAATCATAATTACTAATCATCTGAGTTCATTTTAAAAAATTCTCGAATTTCATATCATTCTGTAAATGTTGAAACCAATACAGTATATTAAGTTGTATTTCATCAGCGTCGCTTAAAGATTTGCAGCAAGAAAGCAAAGTCTTCTACAGTATTAAAATATCTTAATTCCCCTTTCAAAATGAATAAGCGGAAACTAAACAGTAAAGATATTAAGAAAAAGTTAAGAAACATTGTTTGAAGATAAGCTTGGTTTAAAATCTGAAGGGCAAATTGCTAAGGGATTTGATATCCCAAGGAAGACGCTAATTAGTACTTAGATAAAAATCTCGGATAAAATAAAAGCAGCATTTCCCCAACACCAATTTTTTCCGTAAGGCACATGTATGCGTCTTGCAAATGAGGACAACTTAGGACATCCGTTAGTAAAATTGCTTAATGCTACACGTGCTAAAGATTTTCCAATCAGTGGTCCCATACTTAGATGGTTGCCATCTAAGTTCGACAT